>HG992003.1:12875036-15375036 GCA_905220435.1 Amphipyra tragopoginis
TGATTATTTTTTGTTATTTAGAATTAAGAACAAAATGATCTCAATTGATTTATAAACTTAACTAAATATATATACATTTTCTCTTTTTACTCATGTGTTAATAATGAACCTTACAATATTTGTGCTACAACTGAATAATTTCTTCTTTTACTCAAAGGCCGTCAGGAAATGCCAAAACAAAATACCCTCAAATACATAGCGTGTCTTAAGAATATGAAATTATTCACAAATAAAATGTATTTGCATTTCAACGTACAGCTGACCCAATTCTTTTTGTGGTATTTGCATTTAATTCCTTTCTCTCATTGCAATAAAAAGAAAAAAAAACGAATTCTGTTTTTCCACTGGTTGTGGTATGCCGTTTTATTGTTGCCAAATAAGTACTTTATGTGCATGTAATTTTATTTATGATCTGCATTAATACGCCCGTTTGTGGTTTGTTTTATTTTATTTTCGTTTGTAGTATTTTTTTGGCGTTAAAATGTATAGTGCAGAATGAAATAACTTTATATCTGTATTATATCTTTCGTGAGACACATTCATATTTATGATTAGTTACAGTTTACCAACGTGCATTTTTCGGGATTGCGCGATACTAATCGTAGGTCCGAGAGTAGTCGGGCAATGCCGAAAAATACACGAGAGTATCCGGTGAGTAACCGTAACTAATTATAAAGTTTATGTCTTAAAGTATATTTCGTGAATAGTTTTTTATTCAACGTCATCAGTTTCCAGTTTTATGTGCAATCAAAACAGTTGCTACATTTTTTTATGAAATCATCTAATGGCAATTCTAAGAATTTAATTACATCGAGTTATCTTCTACGTAATAAATCTCTGACACTGACTGACTGACAGACAACGCACAAATAAAACCGGTGGGTCTGGAAGCACAAAATTTTGCACAGGAATTCCTTATATAAAGTAAGTGAGCAAAGAATCGGGAATGAAAGTTTGTATGGAAGTTCGTCATTTTGAAGTACCTTAGTAATAGGTACCGTAGTAGTAGGCAACCGGTTAGAATTGCAATAAAAAGCTTTCTATCTATGTCTTTTCATAGAAAAATCTAATTACTTGTAAGATACAACGACCAGTCGAGCGTTGCTTATATTTATATTTGTTCACAGTTTACTCGCGTGCATTTTCGGGATTTTTCGACTAATTTCGGACTCAAACAAAGTCATTAATCATGAACTGAATATGGGGCAACTTTGCGAGGAACATTGCTTAGTTTTGAAAACAGTCTTTGTTGAGATTATAAATGTTGAAGTATATTACTTTCAGAAACCACACACAAACAAAATATTGTTATGTTATATTAGTTGCACGAGTTTAAAATTATATCTACAGTAAAAAGAAAAGTTTAAAAATCTAAAACCCGACGACTAAAAGGTCAAACTGAAAAGCATGAAACAAAAAAATATTCCTGTCCAAATACTTGGCCAGTGAGATTCATAACCCTTTTTCTCTACCGTAGTCGGGTAAAAAGTTACGTTCAAACAAACCTTAGAATTCAAGAGTCGTACAAAGACAAAGTTTTCATAACAGTATCCAATAGTAACGTCTTTCACAATATGGAAGGTCGTGTGAAAGTTCCCCGATACATATTTTAGGGGCTTCCATGATACGAGCATGTGACCTAAAAACCGACTGAAAGGAAATGTCTCCAATTAAAAATTGACGGTCGTCAGCCATCGTTGTGAGCGGCACATGGATGAATGAAGGTATCTGATTGAATACGGTATTTTTATCTGAAGATTTTTTGGTGTACCGTAAAATGGGGCTATTTAGAAATCAAGAGGTTAATTGGCATGAATCCCGTATTCATGCCAATTAACTTAAACGAATATTTTCGTCATATTTTTTTAAACATTTACAATTTCAAGTATTGAAATATACAATAACATTGAAATCGTAAATACATAACTACTAGGCTGTATTCAAAATGGTAAGGCTAAGTCTGTTATAAACGCCGCGACCGGCGCGTCCGGCGTGACGCTACACGCCTCCGACGCTCATTACAAGTAACCAGCGCCGACCTACCAGCGCTTATCGGTACTGGTCCGTGCAGGTAAGCGCTACATAAAGGAAGCGGGTAGAAGCAGGGGCTGGAATTTTTTAACAAAAGTACGCCTTATTTTCCAATTACACCAACAAATGAAGGCTTACCAGCGCTGATCGGAGCAGGTCGGATCTTGTCGCCGTAGTTCGGAGCTTGTCGGCGCTGGTTCGCCACACATTACAGAGACTACCTGCGCCGACTAACTGCGAGGACCAGCACCGACAAGCGCTGACATAGGCGCCGGCAACCCGCATTCTACGTGTATACGCACTAACGCCGCCTCAGGCGTGTGAGAGAGACCACTAGGTATAATGCATTTTGTCAGTGAACTTCTAACACTGCGTAAGTCATTTTGAGACAAAAACAGACAACATTGCGAAATCCACAATATTACTTGAAATGAAAAAGATTACTTGGATTTTCAAAGGTTTATTAAATCATCAATGAATTTTAATTTGAATGAAAACAATATGGCGTTCAGCGTAGATTACGCTCGTTTTAAATAGTTTTTTCACTCTCTTGTAAAGTAGCCATTTTTGACTTCCGCACTGTTAGAACTTCACTGACGATTTCCATAATAAGCATGCGTCAACGACGTACAGCGTTTGTAACAGGCCACGGCCTAACTGAATTCTAATTTGCCCCGTGGTTTTCGAATGGTCTCATTTTACCAGTGTGAAGACACATTCGTTTTATCATGGTCGTCATGTTGTGCGATTTTCTTTTTAATTCCATACCACTTAAATTAAATTATGTATGTAAGAAATAATGTAGATTCATGTGCACTAGTCCCTATGTGGCTGTATTTAAAATTGTAATGATATAATATATTATCTACTCAAATGTTTCCAAGTTACAAGCGAAAATTAACTCAAGTTTCTAATGCATAAAAACCTTTTTAGAATAATGTATATACTTTAGCATACTTGGCGAGACAATACTAATTCAGTAATTAACTAATAAAATAAATAACACAACAGAACCAATTTATTTCCCGGTTTAATCGCTACGCCTACTAAATTTAATTAATTGAAAGTGCTAAAACACACACCACTCTTAATTATTCAGAGCTGAAAGTAATTTTATTAACAGCCTGAGTATCCAGTTGTCATAGTAATGGATTTAATTATACTTATGTTACACGTATGAATTTACTTTGTCACACCATATATGAGCGGTAACGACACAATATATTTAAGCTAAAGCAGTACTTCAGTACTATATATATATTATTTTTATATGTAAGTATTATGTCTATGTTTTGTGTGTAGTATATATATTACAACAGTACACCACGGACTGTCCCCCCTATCTTATTCATTGTTTTCCTGTTCATCCAAAGGTTGTCTGGTAGATATTGCTATTAGCGATAAGACCGCCATTGCACCCTTCAATATAATTATGATATTGTATAACAGCTGTGTTACAATTTTGGTGTACAATAAAGTATATTCTATTTTATTCTACTTCAACTAACTACAATCGTCCGAATTGACATACTCACACAGACAAGCACTGCAACAAGAGTTCTAAGGTATTATCAGAATACAGTCCCATACAAAGAGTGCATTATACTCAGTATTTCAATTAAGGCGATTATAGTATATTGAAGTATTACTGCTGTAGCTTATATGTCTACTGTGGTAACGCCTGCTAATTAGCTGGCTTGGTAGCAAGCTTCTTTCTTTGTTGCTAATAAAAGTGGCGCGGAATGTAGTAGCACTCTGAAAGTGTGTATAATAGATCGGTCTAAGTGCTTGTAAGTGAAAGACTGGAAAAACATTATTCTTCATTAGTAGTTTACAAAAGAATGTAAAAAGCAATGATAGCCTAGCGGTTGAACGGTTGCCTTCAATGCAGGAGAAACCCGGCCCGCACCTCTAACTTTTAGAATTCATGTGCGATAATATGGCACGCCTCTCCATAGATACTGCAAGTAAAAAAGTGTGAGATAGAATATTTACAGCTTGTCATTCATTTGTGGCGGCATCTATCCACGCCAAATGCGAACTACGCAACACGGAGGCGGTGTAGACGACTACAGCGACGTTAACGACAACTCTCATAGATGACAGTTCCTACATCGCGCTATCATGATTTAACACGCAGATAGTATATATACAACCGCCCAACATTAACCGTGGGGCAGTAGCCCACCAGGCACAAGACTCCGCCTGGTTGGAGGATCCTCCCTTTGGTTGGAGGAACACCATACCTCGTTCCTCCACACATTCATTTTAATTATGCACTAGTCGAGCAATAAATCTACTAAATATCAAACACAAATATGGTGATTCGTTGGCATACCTATGCATATACATTAAAGACTGATGTTGTAGGAGCGTGCCATGTTATTTTAGTTCTTCTCTATCAGAATTTGATTATCAATTGTGTTGCCGATGGAGAAAAACATCGTGAGGAAACCTGCACACCTGAGAGGGCTCCATAAAGTTCTCGATGATGTGTGTAGGCTGCCAACCCGTACTATGCCAGCGTGGTGGTCTAAGGCGTAAACCCTTCTCATTCAGAGAAGAGGCCCGTGCCTAGTATGGAACAGTAATGGACTGATTATATTGTGTTAGGCCTCTTGTTAACGACACGGTTTCTTAACCGTACGGCGTATTAAGCCGCGCTGTAGAAAAATCGTCTGAGCTTGGACACGACACGGCAAACCACCAACCGAAACTGACTTATATCCATTTTGTAACACAAAATCAGCGTTGGAAAGCTGTCATGCAATAATTGCCCGTCACGAAAACGTCCGGTACGTTAACAAACTCTCATAGACTGTCATACAATAATAATTTAAATCAAAACGTGCGCAAAAGAGAAGTAGCCAAGGTGCATACGGCGGCGCAGGCGTGCCAACAGACTTCTATAGTAGTCCATACAACACTGATGACCATGCCTGCACACAGCTAATTAATCGTAGTTTTTTACGGCGAAAAAACGTGTGTGAACAAGAGGACTTATTGTGGTTTGCAGACGTTAAAATATCTTAAAGAAAGCGAATTAAAATCTGATTTCAAATGCCACAATAACACAACATGTTAAGTTTGATTAGAATTGTGAATGTATTGAAAACCGTTGCTAAAGAAGCACCCGTTATTGTAAAATAAATCGTCTACAGGAAAAGGTATTCATAAGAATAAGTGGATCGAGGATATCGGACTTTTATAGAACACATGTCGCAGCTCTATAATATTATTTCTATTTGTGTTACTAACAACGCCTTTGAAAGTACTCACATTATTATTTATTCATAAAACGTGACATATATGATGCTTGATCTCCAAAGGTTAAGGTAGAACTTTATCTTTATTTCTTTTTTGTTTTGTATTGAAGTGCCACGTTGTAATCGCACCTTTTTGGCCAAGATCGAATATATACAGGGTGTAAACGAATTCGTGTAATTCCTTCCAACCACATGATCAGTTAATGGTATAGATTAACCCCGCACGGGATTTAGATTGATTAAAAAAAACAAACTATTTTTTCCCAAATAAAAAAATTATGTGAGAAAAATTCAACGCCATGCATAAATTAATGAAGGCACAACGACACAGCTGACGGGCACGACTAGCGCGATTTCGCTCCACGCAGTGAGTTAACCCGGAACGCTAAAATTACTCAGATACAGAATACCAAGTTTCATTTTTTGAAAACTTTTTAGTGTTGATTCTGAAAAAACCTATGCAGTATCAAACAGTGTCACCAGTAGATCACGTGGTAGTAGTATAAATAGGCTTAAAACGCACTAGCGGCCAGCCGCAGTACGGTGTGCCGCTTGCGGTTGGCCGCACATCGATTTTTACATGAAACCGCATGATCTAAACGCACTGGCGCACGACGGCTGGCCGGAAATCAGTGCGTTGAGATCATGCGGTTTCATATAAAAATCGATATGCGGCCAGCCGCAAGCGGCACGCCGTATTGCGGCTGGCCGCTAGTGCGTTTTAAGCCTTAGAGTTATTTATTTCTCTCAAAAAGGTACAATGGTTGGTTTATACACAAATTACAGCAAAACTAACCTTTGTGAAAGCTGGAGTCTATGCTGGGTTTGAGCAGATTTCCAGGCTCTCACCGTCTCAAATTATAATAGAAATTGCGTAAAGGTACTTATGAAACAAGACAAGTCCAAGTACTGGGAGGAGAATTTAGACAAAAATATAAAAGATATGAGTCACCAGCAAGCCAATCTCGAACTGATGTGCTTAATAAACCTGATTTCTACCGAATCCCGCCGCCAAAATTGGCCTGGAAATTTGTCATCATTATCATCGAATTTTGCTGTTGCCGATATTAATTAATGTCTCATTTGAGGGTATCGTGGCTAATTAACAACCGCGTGGATCATCTGCTTTGCGAGGTTAAACTCTCAATCACCGTAATAATAGACACAATAATCCCCCTCTGGGAAAGGCGTTACCTCATCATGAGATTAACGTAAAACCGGAGGGAACATTAGACTAGCTTTCTACAACCCCATAATATAATAAAAAATGTATCATGAGGTCTACTGAAAAGCTTACAAACCGCAGGGCAGCTTGTCTAATGGCGTAATAGCGGGGAAACCCACTCCGGGCCTTTAAGACCCGCGATGGCGAAACCGGGGCCACATCTCTCTACACCTCTAGCCGCTCACACGTTTGTTGCCCCCTTCGCCTATGTACTGGCGGCTTTCAGGGGGCCCAGCTAGTGAGCTGGCGAGTTACCGTCTGCCAACACATTTCAAATTTAAACTTAAAAGGCAGGCGCCGTTTTCTTCCGGCAACAGAGGTTAACCAGTCCACTAAACACCCCTTTCCATAAACCAGATATTTTTTTACCATATTTTATAATAGTTTTGCATCCACATGGGATGGTCCATGACTGTACTCCAATAGTGAAACCGTGGATAGTCCTCGGTTGATGCTCAATCCCATTTTAGATTAAAGTTCTCAAAAGGGCCTCTGCGCGTTGGACCTGTGTCCCCGTGTATGCCTTCCAAAAGTCCAGACATCTTCCGCACGGAAGATGAGCCGTGAACAAAGACACAATAGATAAGACAATTAAGTGTCGTCCTGGGACGACGGGCGGTACGCAACCGGTTAAACATCGAAACCCCTACGTGGCTCGAAGAGCACGTTGAGCCGTCGGTCCCAGATGAATACCTATGATAGTCGTTACAGGTAGTCAAGAGCCTGAAAGTCTGACAACCGACCTAACCTTAGGATATCCGGCATTGCCCAGAACCTAACTGGGTTGCTGAGGTCTGATAGCAGTCGCTTCGTGTAAAATACTAGTATTCAGCTGCATCTGGTTAGACTAGAAGTTGAACCCAACATAAGCAAAAGCTAGGCAGATAGATAGTGATCAAGAGAAAGCTTGTCGCTTTGAATCGGACAATTCCAATCACAATGAACAAGAATTTTCTAATAAAAAGGAATGAGTGGCCAATTCTTAGCAAAAAAAGATGGTGAATAAAAAGAAATAATTCACTCCATCCGTATTTGAATTCATACTCACAATCTTGGCAACCAATCTCGTTTTATTGACCGTTTCCTCTTAAGTTATTGGCATAAGAGTTTGATGATCCCGTTAAAATTTTACGACAAATCATTTTGTCTTTGTCTGTATAAATCTTTGCAGGAATTTTATTACTTTTAAGATTTGTTTTTTTTTTTAGAAAATATTGTGTGATTTCATTTGTTTAAGGGCCGATTTTTCAGTCGTCAAATAACTTTTATCTGAGAAATAAATATGGCATCGTGACATATCTATATACATCTATAAAAATGAATCGCCGAAATGTATGTACGCGCATAACTTCCGAACGACTGCACCAAATTGGATAATTCTTTTTTTGTGTGTTTGTGATTGTCAGGATAAGGTGTGTCTAGAAGAAAAGTTTTAAAAAAATCTGTCATTTTTTTTAAATCTCATAGTATGAAAAATCAACGAGCGAATGAGACTGTGAGAGATCTTCAATATAGTGACGAAACATTGACAGATTGTACGTTTAGTTGTTCAGTCAGCAAAAAAATATGGCGGTTCGTACCGCCATATTTTTTTGCTGACTGAACTAGCTAGTTCAGCTAGTTTTCTATAAAATAGCTGTCAAAACTTCAAAATTATTCCTCAAGTAAAAGTTCTCTTACTACTGAAAAATCGTCCCTAAAACAGTTATATATCTAGATTCTATCTTCGTAGCATTGATTATACTTCATAGGATAAATTATAAGCCCTTTTGCAAAGAAGATACAAAATTGTAGATGAAAGATGTAGTAGGCTGTGTAGGTTTAAAAATTTAGCATCAATGAGATTTTTCATTCTGTAAAACATCAAATTATTAAACTTTTGGTGTAGGTAATACAACGAAATCTATTGTGTTTATTAAATTGTTCATAGATGGCGCTGTTGTTGGACCAAAATGCAAACACATGGAAAATTTAATTATGTTTACCGACTCATCGATCAGAACAAACTCCACATTATTTACCTTTGAAACTATTTCACAAATATCAATATTTGCCGCAGTTTTTGCTTGCGCAGCATAAAATCAATCATCATTATTGGACCGACTACGAAACGTTGGCATCGCTTGAAACGTCACCTCGTTAATGAGCGTGCGCGTACATAATGAATCATCTTTGTTGACACAAAGCGCTCGCAAAACAAACACGCCTAGCAAACATCATAATTTCGATGTACAAGCATCGACGATTTTGTGAGGTGACGTCAACTTTCGGTTAACAAGACAACTTTCGGATCTGAACATACGAGAATCATTTTTAGTTTTGGAATATCTACATACATAATCAGCCCATTACAACAGTAGATATACAGGGTGTTAACGAATTCGTGTAATTCCTTCAAACCACATGATCTACTAGTGACACTGATTGACCCTGCATAGGTTTTTTTCAGAATAAACAAAAAAAAGTTTTCAAAAAATGAACTAAATCATTCTGTATCTGAGTTAGCGTCCCAAGTTAACTGACTGCGTGGAGCGTTATCGGGCTAGTCGTGCCCGTTAGCTGTGTCGCCGTGCCTTCATTCATTTATGCAAGGCATCGAAATTTTCAGTCACTTAAAAAAAATTTGGGAAAAAAAAAGTTTGTTTTTATTTTTAATCAATCTAAATCCCGTGCGTGGTTAATGTTTACCATTAATAGATCGTGTGGTTTGAAGGAATTACACGAATTCTTTTACTCTGTATAAGCTAAAACAGTGCCTCAACTTACTATAATTTCCTGAATTGACACACTCACACAGACACGCACTGTATACTGAGTTTTTTAATGCACTCTTTGTCATGTACTCTATGATAGCCATGACTGACTGCATTCCGATCTTCCTCTTCTCTCGTGTCAGCACGAGCTATATGAAAATAGCTCGTGCTGTGGTGAAAAGATTAGCCAGTCAGCAAGGTTGGTAGCGGGCTGACTGTCCAGGGTGCGCCGGACGTACTGAAGTATCGTCACTCGTGGAGGCTCTTTTCATGCAACCCAATGCATTCCGATGATAACTTAGAACTCTTGTTGCTGTGCGTGTCTGTGTGAGTATGTCAATTTGGACGATTGTAGGTAGTTGAAGTACTGCTTTAGCTTATATATTTGTATACTGTGCCATTACTGTTCCACTGCTGGGCACGGGATTCTTCTCAGAATGAGAAGGGTGTAGGCCTTTGTCTACCATTCTGGCCTGGTGTGGGTTAGTCAACTACACATACCACCGCGAGCTTTATGGAGCCTTCTCAGGTATGCTGGTTTCCTTACGATGTTTGGAATACTATGATATAAACAACTTAACGAATTATATCTAGTTCTTTTTCTTTATTTTATACATCTACGTGCAATAAAGCATACGTGCACGAGATATACAAACTATTGAAGAAATTTATAGATACTGATTCCTTTTACAATATCAGTAATTTAAAACGGACGAAGAACAAAAAATACAGATTTTGTAATGGTTTTTATGTTAATTTCATTAAGAGGTAGAGAAAATTTAAATTTAATTCAGCGTTAGGAGGTTGAAAGAGGAATCAAATTCATCTATTGTATAATTGGAGGGTGAATATTCGATTTAAATTATCATTTTTTAACAAATCATTCTTGTCGTAGGTTGTTAATATTATAGTAGTTTCAGATTGTTTGGTAATATGCTGACTAAGTATTCACTGTATACTTACTGAATGTTATGTACTCGGTGTGTCTTAGGGACAGTGTCCGTATATCGCTCGCTTGTATGCGACGTCTTGGTGCATATAATAAACAGCTATTTTGGGAAGACCTTGTTTCCTTTTCAAGTACCTTCCTGACCACACTACAGTTTGTATTATTGCTTGATGGTGGTGATATATGTAGTTTGAATTTTCATTATCATATTATATTGGAGTATTAAACGTCTTTATTATTAACTTTGACTTGATGATAATGACGTTCTTAATTTTTGTTAATGTCTTTCGAATAGCCTGGAATGTTACGAAACTTATTAAAGAAACATTATTCCACAAACGAAAAGCATTTTTTACCGTTAATTACTTCAGAGTTTTTAAAATTGTTAGCATTTGATGACAGAGTATCATCTTAACGTCACCATAATTAAAATTACCATAGTAAATTCTTGAGTCAAAATGAAAAGAAATATCTTCTCCAAAATATTATATTTCTCTTTTATTTTTAACATCGAGTTGTGCTACCACTCGAGGCTCGAAGTGGGCCGTCCGACAACGGGGACAAGTGTCGTAGACGATCTCCACAACAGAACTTCTTTTTGTTCGGCCAAGAACTGAAATTTTCCTATTTGCATGACATTCAAATATTTATAGCGCGCTCGAGCTAGCGATTATGTAAATATAAGTGCTCTCTAAAGGTGCAAATGTGGGCAAACTGTGAGCCTGGGACAGACGCTGGATTTGTATGAAGTTTGTAACTTCATTGGTTTTTGAGATGTATATCCTTAATAAGTATACTAGTTAGTTTATTAGTCATTTTTAGGGTTCTGTATCCAAAGTATTACTAAGGCTCTGCTGTCCGTCTATCTGTCCTTCTGTCACCAGGCTGTATCTCATGAACCGTGATAGTTAGACGGTTGAAATTTTCACAGATGATATATTTCTGTTGCTTCTTTAACAACAAATAGGTACTAAAAACAGAATAAAATAAATATTTATGGAGACTGCCTTATAACAGACATGATTTTTTTGCCATTTTTATAGATAATGGCCCTTCGTGCGCGAGTCCGACTCGCACTTGGCCGGTTTTTTATTGATCATAGTGTCATGAGCAGTTGAGACAAAAGCGTATTTTTTCAAATTAGATTCTCTATTCGCCTAGTTTAGAAAAAAAACTATTCACGTCACTATGACCCGCACTTGGCCGGTTTTTGTAATTTGCTAGTATAGTGAGAGATTTCGTTCTGCCTAGCCTTTACCAACTATGTTGGGGTCAGCTTCCAGTCTAACCAGATGCGGCTGAATACCAGTATTTTACACGGAGCGACTGCCATCAGACCTCCGCATCCCAGTTACTGCGTAATGCCGATATCCTAAGATTAGTCTGGTTGACAGACGTTCGGGCTTCTGACTACCCGTAACGACTGTCATAGGTATTAACCACGTAATACTCACGAAGGAGGGACCGACAGTTTAACGTGCTCTCTGAGGCACGGAAGGGCTCGACGTGTAATGAACGGTCACCCATCTACGGACTGACCGCGGCAAGTGCAGCTTAACCTTAATAGTTATATGATCTTCGTGGTTGATAATTAGCCCCCCCTCAGGTAGGCGTTAATGTCTACTAAAAGCAGGAATGTGGGTCAGTTGGGAAATGGGTCACAGTCGAAGAATGGCACACTTTTTTAGGTTTTACTCAGTGATTTTCGTAGTTTCAAAGTGTCTACGCATCTACAGCATGTAAGGGTAAACACCGTTGTCACTCAAATTATGGGTAGGTAGTTGACTGAAACATAAAAATACAAGAAACAGAAAAAAAAATAAAAAATATACGCGCCAGATATGAGCGGCGCGGCGGCGCTACGACGTGGCATACACGTACTCGCTATCGAGACAGCTGACTGATTGGGGTAGCGAACTGTGCGGAAACGTGCGTCAGGCCACGCGGCGAGATCCCCGCGCCCCCTCCCGTAGCTTGTTGCCCCCGCGCATAGGGTGAAATGCTTTAGTGGAAACATGAATTAAAAAAAAAGTTTGTTATTTTTCATTGATTTTACGTTCTATAAATGAAACCAAACCACTGGTTTCAAGGATAACGGTGTTTACCCTTACAGCCTGTATATGGCCCATCGCTCAACCGAACGCGGGGAGCAACTCGACGGCGGCGCATGACTTCACTTGAACAGCCGACCGCGAGCACGCGCACACGCATCCACCTATATACCTAGCTATATATTTCTAAAATAATTAAAAATTAATGTATCAAATTAGCAAGAACAATAAAAAATCGTCATTGAAGAGCTCCCAAGTCTTGAAGACCTCACACACAAACACAATCAATAACACAAAGTGTCTGTTAGAAAGCTTTTAATTGCCTTAGCTATTTGGATTGACTTAATTATTCCAAAAGGATATTTTATTGCCAAATATGTCGATGTTAACTAACTAATCTTCAACGAAACTTACTATCTCATATTCCTTAAGTAACAAGTTAAGTAGAAACCACCAAACTTACTTCTATTTGCTACACCAACTTACCTTAAATATTAAGTTAAACGTATCTCAAATATTTATCTAGGCAAGTATCATCTCATCGAACTTCTTAATTAAGTTGTAACTCAAAGCCAACAATCTATAGGGCCAATAATCCAATAAATCTGGAATCGTTGCAATCTCGATGCTACTCGACCGTAGCTGCAGTCAATCGATTTTATTAATTATAGCAGACGGTGAATGACCGGTCGCACGCTAAGCCTACAAATAGTTTTACTTCACCGAGATTATTTGTATACAATTTAATAAATAAACTCGTGTGCCTGTCACGTCACGATCCAATCAGAGTTACACCGATAATTCAGCCCTCATCAAGCTGTCTCCGTCCCAATCTCTCGCCAGCAACGCCCTAAGGGCCTGTTTACATCTCCACGTCATGACGTCGTCAACGTGGAACGGTGCGGTAACGCGGCACGTTGCGTTGACATAACGTGCAAATTTACGTTACCGTATCGTAGAAACGTTGTTACATTTATCGTTGACCATGTAGATCCTGAATTTTAATAAGAGAAACAGTAAGGTATGGTTTTAAAGCATCGGAACACATAGACGGCGACTAACTCGCGGACGTGGAGAGCGCGGGCGGAGCGCATATTATATACGTGTGCGCTTGCGGCTAGAGGCGGAAAGTGTTATGTCACGGTAACGTAAATTTGCACGTTATGTCAACGGACTGTGCCGCGTTACCGCACCGTTCCACGTTGACGACGTTGTGACGTGGAGATGTGGACAGGCCCTTTGCCGAGGTCCGAGTCTTACTAGGGGTCGCCCTTAGTTCTGATGTTGCTAGTAGTCATGATGTTAGTGTAGTATAAGTAGTTAGTTTAGGTTAAGTATTTTACATTTTACTTCCTCCCATTGGCTGGAGACTCTTCAGGTCTCGCCAATAACTGCCCGGTTACGAAGAAACAGTCCGCAAGGATTAGCAAGAAAAAAAAAGTATAAATGAACCCTCCACACACTCGACACAACCTCGCATTAGGTTTATCTGTGCCATTGGAAACACAAATCACAGGCACTAACATCCAGACCTGAAATAAATATCTACAGGCTACACAGGCTTTTGTTTCGCTGGTAGATTGAAACAGTACTAACTACTGCTACGTTATTTAAGCTAAGGTTTTTTGTTTTTCCTCTACTACTATTACTATGACTACTATCCCTGAGGCACGGATATTGATAGAATGTGAAGCCAGTGGATTTCAACCTCTTTACAAGTGGTATGTTCAAAATCATAGATTCAGAATCAAGTTTGATATAAAATCCTCAATCGATATTGATTTTGATAGTTTTTTTTTCAATTCAGATAATTTGTCATCGGTGAACTTTAAAATTATATTACTTACTAAAAATTAGGGCTTCATATTATCGACTAGCTGTACCCGCAACTCCGTCCGCGTCGAAGTCGGAAACCAATAATGTGTCGCAATAACTAAACTTTATTCATAATAACTTTAAATTCTAATATCTTTTGATTGAGCGAACTGATTACGATGAAACAAAAACTAAATGTTACTCCGAGATATGCACAATATTTAGCTATAAAATCAACCGCATTGATTCAGTCTTCTTCTTCTATCGTGTCGGCACGAGTTATACAAAAATAGCTCATGCCGTGGTGAAAAGATTGGCCAGTCAGCAAGGTTGGTAGCTGACTGACCAGGATACGCAGGACGTACTTAAGTATCGTCACTCGTGGAGGCTCTTTTCATGCACCCTAATTCAGTACTTTTTGTACAAACAAACCGACAAAAAGATAAACAAACAAAAAATCCAAAAAAAATATCGAAAGGTATTCTTTTGGCTACCTTTTACAGAGACGCCAAGTCTCAAGATTTATTATAGGTATGTATAGATTGAGGAATAAAGATATTAAATAAAAAAATATATAAAGAAATTTATTGGTACGCCCCTCTTATTTCGAGCCAGAACCATATTATCATTGTTATAAATACCAGACCAAAGCGGTCTAGACAGCAATCATCGGGACAAAAATATAACACCCAATATCACGTAACAGTTATTAATAACGGGGTACTTATCATTTTATTTGAGGGGTTGTACGAAGGCGTAAGTATATATTATTGTTAGTGTTATAATATAAAATCGTCCCACGTTTATACCTGAGCTAAGTACGTAATAACTAATTAATAATATCTTAAATTTCTAATGTTACCAAGACACCTTTCTTAGAATAAAATATTGTTCACTGGCATTTATTTTGTATTTTCGTTTTTGTTTTTTTTTTTATACCTTGTGTCCGGCCATGGACTAATGATATTCTAGGTACTTATACTCGTATAGCAACTATTCTAGTACACAAATACACTACACACTAGGGTCCAATCCACTTCCCCGCTATTTGGCAGCCATTTTGCTTTTTTGTTGAGATATTGTCTACAACTATGTCTTTATGTGAACCCATTGTATTGTGATGTAAATGATAGACAGTATTGTTGCCCTCCGAATAAGCCTAATTTTATCTCAGTAGGACCAAAACTTTGAGAGATATGACTTTTTTGTACACACGTACAGAATATCTCAACAAAAAAATGGAAGTGGATTGGACCCTAGTGTATTGTATTTGTGTACTAGAATAGTTGTTATATAAGTACCTAGAATATCGCTACGACACATTGTATATCAGTCTGTGACAAAACATTATTAATATTACGAGAGATGAACCACTTTATAATGTAAATTCTGATGTATGGTGGATGATGTGTGGTATATAATGGATGTAAATTTGATGTAAGTATTTCTTTTCATCAATGTTTCAATGAAAAAGAGTCATAGCCTGTTGGTTCAGTTTCATTCAAATGTTTTTATTCATAAAAATTCTGTATGTTTTTTATTTATTCGTTGGAATATATTAGTGATATCACAGAGTCCCAGCTTGACTCAAATAGAATAAACTCTCGATCGATAAAACGAATGTTTTTATTGACACGTTTCACCTATAGCCACAAAAAAATAACGAAGGTGAATCTGTATTTGATATTTTTTCAGCAGCACTGGTTGAAATGTTTTTTTGTTTATTTAGGACTGAAATTTTTGAGATAGATGTTTTTAGTTTTTAGCCAATATTTATTTGCACGTTGTGGTCGTTTTTTTGCACTATAAACTTTTTTTAGTCTTTGAATCTGAAATACGCTCTTGCATATTTTATGTAATTCTTGTACATACAGGGTGTAAACGAATTCGTGTAATTCCTTAAAACCACATGATCTACTACTGATGTAGACAGGCCCCGCACGGGATTTAGCTTGATTAAAAATAAAAAAATAAAAATTACTATTTTTTTATGCGGCTTTGTTACCGATCATATCTAAACCACCTAATAAGGATTCAGTAAAAAAATAAGAATTTATTTTTTTGCAAAAAAGTTTTTTATTTGTGTGAACATTTCGATGCCACGCATAAATTAATGAAAGCACGACGACACGGCTGGCAGGCACGACTAACGCGATATCGCTGTTTGCAGTCAGATAACTCGATCAAGGCTCTAAAATGACTCAGAAATAGAAAATCTAAATTTTCTGTTGATTTTTTTTTCAATAATCCCCTTTTAGGGTTGATCTGTGTCACCAGTAGATCACGTGGTTTGAAAGAATTACACGAATTCGTTAACACCCTGTATACTGTTTTTGAATTTCGCTACGTGATACATATATTATGTAGCTGACTGTACGAATACATATAGAAAAGTAAAAAGCTTACATTAAGTTCATACCTAAATCGAGAGCTCAATCGTTTTATATCGCATTTACTGATAGAAAACGATAAAAATAAAATAGATGTGTCAATTCTATCCCCATTCTATTTAATTTGATACTGAATCGTTGAACCGTCTAGTCGTTAGACTGAAAAGCAATTTGATAAAAACTGCATTCGCAAACTATTTCGTGCGATCGTGATACGTAGTGGCACGTTTCATATAAAATTGAACGCTTATTACACTGCTTTATATACTGCACTATCCTTTGTCTGCGTCTCCGCTCGGCCACATGAAAATAGAACCTTATTTTCTCACCGCGGTTACAGAGACCAGCGTTCTCTGAAACTATTTGGTTTACTTTCTGCAGTAAAATAGTTGATTTTACTTTGCTATTGTCGTCATGTCGTCAAACGTCGTGGTGGCCCGGAGGTTACAGACCCGCTTGTTAAGCATCGGGTTGCGGGTTCAAACCCAGGCATGTACCAATGTGACTTTTTCAATTTCATATGTACTTTCTTAGTTAATCTAAGACACCACTGACAAACGGTGAAGGAAAACATCGTGAGGAAACCTGGACTTTAATGGTCTGAAATTGCCAACCCGCAGTGAGCAAGCGTGGTGGTCAATGCTCGTTCCTTCGCTATACGAGAAGAGGCCTTTGCCCAGCAATGGGACAGTAACAGGCTAATATTTATTGTCGTCATAAGTACTCTGCGATTGCCATTTGACGTGTGGACTGGTTGTGGAACCCAAGGAATATCGAAAGAACGAGCGCCACCTGGAGGGAAAGGATTTTTAGTATCCAAGGTAACAAATATTATTCCGAAGAAATTTTATTTTAACTTTAAAAGCAAATAAACTTAAGTTTTTAAGCCTTGGTCGTTTTGTGGACTAACATAACTGTGAAAAAGTACCATCCTGTATTTATTTATATATTGCACCTGTAGATAGAGAAAATAACAAGTCAAATCTCTAAAATAATGGTGCCTTAAATTAAAAGAAGTATAAATAAGCGCGAACAACAAATTAAATAAAGTTTTTTTTTGATTAGATTCAATTCATAAAGACGTTGCATTTTATAATACCTCTATACAACTTTATTTTTAGTATACACAAAAACCGGGACACTCCAACAAGATTTTCATCATAACTGCCTGAATGTGTGTTTTTTTAAAATAAATCTCCAAGTTACACCTTAGTTTATGTCGCGTTAAGTTCCCTAGTAAAGTGTGAAATGCCTAAGATGTATAGCACATACACACAGGGGTTGTTTAATACACGGAAACTGACCGAGCGGACCGTCTCAAGCCTCAAGGTGTCTATTCCCGTCCACTGTAATGCGTAGAAACCTATTGAAAGAGAATTGAAATTTATGAAAAAAAAAGGAAAAATATAATGTGGTGTAAAAACTGTCAATTGATTCTCTTGGTGATTCTGAACAACAGTTTCAGGTTTAGTGTATACTAAAACTAAACTTGTACTCGTATAGAGAACTGGATGTTATTATGCGTAGAAAGTATTACCGATATTAAAATGTTTCATGATATCCTATAAAGTATTCTACAGTAATAATAATGCTTTGTGCATTAAAACATATTTCATTATCCTTTGAATTAACGAGCTTTTGAGTATGTGGGAGACAGTACACAACACATGTGTATACGAATAGAAATAATAGTATTTTAATGATTATAATAACAATTAATAAACTAATTTCACTACCAAGACTAAGCCTAGGGGCTCGTGGCTAATTAAACAACTGCGCCGACTATACGATTTCAGAAGGTAAGCAGCGCTCGCAGCGGTCAGTCCCTGGATCGAGATCCCTCCGTGCCTCGGAGAGTACGTTAAACCGTTGGTCTCAGGTGTCATACGAATATGACTGTCATGACCCATGACAGTCGTTATGGATAATCAGAAACCTGAAAGTATTACAACCGGTCTAACCTTAGGATATCGGCATTGCCCCGTAACTGAGTTGCGGAGGTTTGATGGCAGTCGCTCTGTGTAACATACTGGTATTCAGCCTCATCTGGTTAGACTGAAAGCTGACCCCAACATAGGGAGAAGCCACACGATGCGGTGCGGCTCCAGCGCGGCGCCTGAGCGGTGCCGCTGCGACGTAATGCATACAAATTGCCATGGTATATCACACGGTGCGGTGCGGCGCCGCACCGCACGCTCCAACCAAGACGAGGGAGGAGGGTGTATCGTCGCAGACCGCAGATGTGTTGACGGAGAGCCGTTCCACACGGAGCGGTGTTGCACCGTACCGCACCGTGTGGCTCTTGCGACGTCGCCCTGCGGCGGCGCACCGCACCGTGTGGCTTTTCCCTTAGTTGGGAAAAGACTAGGAGGAATAAATAGTATAATTTACAGTCACTGCCAAAATATGTTCTACAACTCTGTCTATCACATAGGTACATACAGGCGTGATGCCTATTATTTAATTCGTTATAGATATAACATTAGACTTATGTATCTCTTTCAGTTCACGGCTCATCTTCCGTGCGGAAGATGTCCGGTCCTTTGGAAGGCATACACGGGGACACAGGTCCAACGCGCAGAGGCCCCTTTGAGAGCTTTAATCTAAAATGGGGTGGGGCACCAACCCGGGACTATCCACGGCTGCACTATTGGAGTACAGTCATGGACCGTCCCAGGTGGGTGCAAGACTATTGTAAAATATGGTAAAAATATCTGGTCTATGGGAAGGGGTGTTTGGTGGACTAGATAACTTCTATTGCCGGAAGAAAACGGCGTCTGCCTTTCAACATTTAAAATTGAAGTGTTGGCAGACGGTGACTCGCCAGCTCACTAGCTGGGCCCCCTGAAAAGCCGCCAGTACATAGGCGAAGGGGGCAACAGACGTGTGAGCGGCTAGAGGTGTAGAGAGGTGTGGCCCCGGTTTCGCCGTCGCGGGTCTAAAAGACCCGGAGTGGGTTTCCCCGCTATTACGCCTTTAGACACTTCCACCCCCGAGCATATAGCTCTGGCGGCCCCCCTCTGGCCGGCCGATAAAGGCAAGCCAGAGTTGAGAGTCCTGCGGGCACTCTTGGGCTTCCACCCCAGCCAGCCAATAAAGGCAACCTGGAGACGAGGCCCTGACCGACTCTCTGAGGCAATAAGGTACGCAGTGTCGCCACACACCAACAGCTCGCCACAAGCTGCCCTGCGGTTTGTAAGCTTTTCAGTAGACCTCATGATACATTTTTTATTATATGATGGGGTTGTAGAAAGCTAGTGTAATGTTCCCTCCGGTTTTACGTTAATCTCATGATGAGGTAACGCCTTTCCCAGAGGGGGCACATTAGACTTATTATTACCAATACTATAAAGTATCCTTACAATGAAATATCTTGAATGGTCAAGTGCGAAGATTGTTATTAGAAACAATTAAAATATACCCATGACGACTGTTCTACCAATTACTTAACTATGACCCTGTAAAATCCTCGGTAAAGAATTACCAGGAAATCATAACTGTAAAAAAGTAGTTATAGTATATGAGTTCAATGAACACACACGTCACCTTATCACATATACATAGATAGGGACTTATGTCGACATTCCCCCAGTAATGTCGGCATCGTGCATCGATTGGATTAGATTGACCTATGTCACTCCGATGTTTACAATGACCGGACTATTTGACGCGTGTAGCAATATTGTGTTCCCTATTGACTTTGAAGCCTTTTTTCAAAGCCTGTAAGTTGTTTTTATTGGCTTTTGCTTGGAGAAACTTCAATACTGTTTATCCTGTTATGGTTACATGGGTATTAAATATAACAATGCGGACTAATTCACAAATAAAAAAACTGACTAGAATAGACTCAGGCTGCCTGCTAAAAAACAAGATGACATATTTTCAATAGCCTAAAATTCCCTGAAAATTAATTATAGGAAAATGACTAAACGAATTGTTCTTTTAATAGCAACCATGATTCGTGTTTTTACACTCCCATTATTCGTTCGGGCTTTACTTAGAAACATAATACTTCGCTTCATAATAAAGTTAAATTGATAATTATTAATAATGGTAGAGACAAATTTCTTAAAAGCTTCCTTTTCAAGTAATAGTGCGTATACACGTAGAAAGCGGGTTGCCGGCGCCGTCTGTCAGCGCTTGTCGGTGCTGGTCCGCGCAGTTAGTCGACGCAGGTAGTCTCTATACTGTGTGGCAAACCAGCACCGACAAGGTCCAAACTTCGCCGACAAGTTCCGACCTGCTGCGATCAGCGTTGGTAGGCCGTCATTTGTTGCTGTATTTGCAAGAGAACAAGGCGTATTTTTGGTTATAAATGCCAAACTTGCTTCTACTTCTTGCTTATGCTTCTACCCGCTTCCTTTATGTAGCGGTTACCTGCATGGACCAGTACCGATAAGCGCTGGTAGATCGGCGCTGGTTACCTGGGGCCTAATTCTCCTAAAATAAATTGTTGCCAAACGCAATCGAACCACAACCGTCAGTCAGTTTTTGTTGTTAAAATGATTGATTTTGTTTTTTGTGTCAAACAATAAGATAGCTTTTGAAATTGAGAACTGTCTGAATGAACGGTTCGGCCATGGTTCGGTTGTGATTTCTCAAGATTTATTTTAGGAGAATTGGGCCCCTGCTTCCTGTATGTATACGCCATTAGGTATTTAATGGTTAAGCCCGCAATACATGTTGGCCAAGCCTCAGTCAACGCGAGCGTAGGTAAATTGATACAAGGCGAGTGCTACAGTCTACATGTTGGTCAAGTTCGAACGAGACCAACCAACAAGGCCGACAAACATGTGGACACGACTTGCCGAATGCAGGCAAGCGCCTTTGATTTGTGCCGGAAAACGGACGCTGTTCAGGGGGCCTACTCTCTAAGTCCGTCAACGAAGTTATTCGCTCGTCCGAAAATATATATATAGCCCGAAAAATAGGAGTGGACAAAAAAAGTGTCAAGTTCAACTTTTCGGACGGGCAAAAACACATCGGTAGTAGGGACAACCGTCAAATCGTGTTGTCATTAATTCTTAGTTCGGGCCCCGGAATAATCGTATGTCCGTAGGTAATAGGAAGTAGGAACGCTCGTAACTAAGGCCGAAACCATGAACTTCGTGCTTAGGAAGTAGACCCCCAGAAGTGAGACGAGTTGTGGCGAGCTATCCCGAGTGGTGGCAAGGCACAGCAAATAAACCGTACATACTGGAGTATGGAGATCATGAATCAGCAAATGCAGCGTAAGACGCCCCTCGGACGGATGGACCGATGACCAGAAGAGAGGTAGCTGGGGTGGTCTGAATGCGTAAGGTGGAGGACTGAGTGTTGTGGTGTATCTCAGGAGAAGATTATTGTAAAAATAATATGATTTTCTTTGTATAGAGTCAATTCATTTATTCACTTGGCAGACATACCTATGTTGCTCGGGAGCAGTGCATCTAGACTGCAAAACTAAAATAACAGTTTTACCAGGTAAAATTACAGAATTCGTAAATTAAATTTGATTTCTTTATAATGAAATATGGTAAATACTGGATTTTATTTTGTACATTTCATAGTAAAAAAGCCAATATAATTACTAAATCTACTGTAATTACTGTAGATCTGGAAGCACTGCTGGGGAGTTTCTTTTGCGTTTCTTCTTCACAGCATAAACACTAGGAAGCGGTGAAGTGAGGGCTTTTTTGTGTGCTGTCTATTGTGAAACTGACATTCAAAAAGAACTAAGTAATTTTAGTCTATTTTGAATAGGTAAATGAGGTTTGAGTTTGAAGATCTCCAGCAGTAGACTGCGTTAGGCTTAGTTGATTGATTGATTTATCTTTAAAATTTGACCTTCTTATTTCCTCATGTCAGCAGCTAGCAACACTGGGCAACGTTTTTAAGATAAAGAATAAGATAAGTCGACGTCATAGATCAACACAATCGATGTTATAAAATCTGTTGTCATTGGACGGAGCTCGTTTTCTGTGTTGATCAGCCGAAGAAGTCTGACCATTATTGTCTGACTAGCTTATCCTTTTTATTTTTCTGTTCTTGTGTAAATTAGTATACTGTGACGTAGCTCATGTTATTAACCACTAACCCAAATATAAGTACCTATGTATTCTCAATCTTGGAAAGTCTATGTTCGTTTTATTTTCAATATTTTATCACGTTCGGAATATACCTGACATATAGATCAAGAATTACTCGTACCCGATTCTGTTAGCTCTCGATGACACTCATAATGCCATGTTATTATCACAAAAGTAGACGCATCAGTCCTTTTATTCAAACAGAATAAAAAATCAAAAAACGTTCATTGTTCTCGTGAACAAAGCGTCATGATCCTATACTGTATTAAAACACTTGAAATTGCAGAACCATTCAGTTTCATATTACATGCGATGAAAATGAACTCTCATTTTCAGCTGAAACTGAGTAAATGCCTAACCAACATAACCAACGAGCCTAGATCACGAGATATTTCCTGAAATATTTCCCGCAAATCTGGACCGCATCGCAACGGAAACACGCGATGCAGTCGCATCTATTATTTTGAATTTGAATTAATAACGTATTTTGATATTTTGTATTTATTTCATAGTAATAGGGTTTTGTTTTGGAATATAAATCTAATCTAATCGGATATGTAAATAGTAAGTGTGACAGTTAAATTGAAAAGGTCAGTTTAAAGGTCAAACTAGGTTGCAGTTAAAATAAAAATCTAATCTAACGAATGTTATAAATATGACAGTTTGGATGTTTGTGAGTTTGTGAATTTGAATGTTTATTAATCAACTAATTTGCGGATATGGAGAGGGAGCGCAGAGGATTGTCTGTTCGGGCTAATATGCTGAATCGCCGGTTCCTTCCATGTACAGCGGCGGTCAAAATAAAGCTGTTTATAGCATATTGCATGTCGCTGTACTCGGGGAGTCTGTGGTTCAGCTACACCCAAAAGGCCTACTGACAGTGCTCTGCGAATCCAGTATAACAACGCATTTAGGGTGCTATTGCGTCTGCTTCGGTTCTGTAGCGCATCATTTATGTTCGCTGAGGCACTTACCGACTGCTTCAATGTTGTACGGCGCGACGTAAGAAATCGGCCTCGCTGTTAAACAGACTCCGTGGCAGCCCCAGCAGCATTCTACGCGCTATAGCCGGGAGACATGACAGCCCGTTGGTGAGGTCACTTGTCATCTGTACCACATATAAGCTAAAGCAGTACCTCAACTTACTATAATCTCAAGAATTGAAACACTCACACAGACACGCTATGTATACTGAGTAGTTTTTTTGTTTTTGTATGGAACTGTACCCCGAAAATACCTTATTTGTCTTGTTGCAGTGCGTGTCTGTGTGAGTGTGTCAAATCGGACGATTGTAGGTAGTTGAAGTACTGCTTTAGCTTATATGTCTACTGTGTCTGTACATTGTCTGTGTTAATAGGTAAGTACTTACTTAGGTTAACATTAATTAACATAGTCTCGTGTAGTGCCGCACTTAAAAAATGGCACTACTCCATCTCTTCCCGTGGGTGTCGTAAAAGGCGACTAAGGGATTCTCTAGAGGTTGGACAGCAGCGTTCTCTGAGTACTTTAACAATCATACTGCGATCGCCAACATGCCTGCCAAACGTGGTGATTACGGCAACCCCCCCCCCCCCCCTTCCCCCCGGATCTTTGTTATCTGAATAAATAAATGAATTGAATTAATCAATCATGCCTTAATGGTTGAACAGATTTGGATGAAATTTGGCACACAGGTAAATAGGAACTGGATTAGAACATAGTATAATTTATATCCCGAAAATACGTTCCCAAGTCGCATGTTTGTATATTGTTAAGATGACATAATCCGGTGTCAGAACTAAATATAGTACGGATACAAGTAAGAAGTCATCGGCAAACTTCGTAAAACCGATCACTTCCGAACTGAGTGCGACTTCAAGACTACGAATCTTTATTAGTACTGCAGTAAGAAATGATCTTTTTGCTGTTACAATAGGAGTGAGTGGCGCGAAAATGAGCGTCTGCTGTTTGTCGTTTGATCAGGTACGTACATCGATATAGCTTCTTAGTTATGTCGTACTGTACTGGAACACAGGTTAAACGATTCAGTCCAGGACTTTTCTGCTCAGTTTTGAGTGAATCGTTTTGTGGTAAAGTCTTTTTTACAGTTCACCTGTAATTTTTGTAAGAAGCAAGCAGCCAATACCCCGACATCTGTAAGGAAATATGATTATCCATAGCCGATAAACCACGTCACCCAGAATCTGGGGCGCGATGACGAATCTTGCACTCCCATAAATCAATTTACATTCGACCTGACATCGTCGATAAGCGACACCCGAGCCATACATAATTCATGAAACCGAACGTAAGTATTGGAAACCGAAAAACCGGTACAGTACGACACAACTAAGAAGTCGCATCGACAAACTTCGTAAAACCGATCGCATCCGAACTGAGTTCGACGTCAAGACCACGAATGTTTATTAGTACTGCAGTAAAAAAAAAAAAATTATACTAACGCAATAAGTGTGAGTAGCGCAAAAATGAGATTCAGCCATAGGTTGTTCGATCAGTTACATCGATGTAACTTATTGGTTGTGTTGTAGGTACTGTAATACGGATGATATAACACGGATACGCGTGTGGCCTCTTTATTTATTGTGTGAATATGAACTTGACGTATAATATAGTTATACTGAATTTACTTGTCTTTACATGTATTTTGTTAGGACTGGTCAATATCTCAGGTTCTATTTACATCGTACAAAGCTATCGTAGATTCGTAGTAGGTATTTTTAGCTGCGTAAATAGGAATGGTGGTAGCACTTTCTCGGACTGACTCTTTGCTACCTCTACAACTACTAAACTTGTGTTTTTTACTTGCACGTGGATTTGAAGATCCTCAAACCCTTCTTCCTTCTAGCCTTTTCCCACCTATATTGGGGTAAGCTTCCAGTCTAACCAGACGCTGCTAAATACCAGTATTTTACACGGAGCGACTGTCATATGACCTTTGCAACCCAGTTACTGAACAAATGCCGATGTCCTAAGGTTAGACCGGTTGTCAGACGATGATCTTCGAAACCACGTGATTAGAAACCTAATAATTTACGTAGTATTTGTTGGGTACCGCAAAAAATTCGATTTACATACATACACAATACATAAACTCACGCCTTTTAGTCGTAGGCAGAAACTATAGAACGCCGCATAATACGATCCTTACGTACTTCATTCGCTTCGTCCACGTTCATACATCTTGACATACACGCACGCCGGTTGAGAGTAATACGCACCCGTCGCAACTTCGATTTAAATATATTATTTTTAAATTACAAAACTGCTGACAGCAAAGTATTTAATTAAAATATTTTTCGAAGTGTCCGGATCAGACATTAATTTGGTTATTTCGTGTAAAACTTTCAATATTTATTCAGTTTCAGCGCGCTCAGCTCTCATTGTTTAAGTCTGAAGCGTAAAATTTAATACTGTCGAGTCAAAACAAGCGTATTTATATTTATGAGCTGATAATACTAAAGTTTGTGTATGCGAAGATAAAACTAACATAAAGTTGTTCATTAATATTGTGCAATGCACACATAAACATATAAATCTGTTTTTGGTGAGAGAGCAAAATTAAAATGTCATTTTAGATGTTGTGTTTTGTTTGAACAGCTTAGTTGTAATCTCCTTTTATATATTCAAATGTTAAATGCAAATTCTGACTTTAAAACTTTAATAAATGTATTCAAATATAGGATTAACTATCTCTACATTCATCAGAACATTTATTACATTTAATAAAAAGATTATAAAGGAATGAAGAGTACAAAGTCACTGCTTATTTTTTTATATCTTCTATTAGTCTTGCCAGAGGAAAATCTGAAGTCAAGAAATGTAGACGTACATTTATTATTATTAATTAGACATTTATACAGTCACGTGATTTTGTACGAATTTCTTTTAGGGAATAATTTGCAATTAAAAATATTCGAAACCATAATTCGAAATCTTTTGAATTTCGCTGTTATACATAAGTTACATGTGACTATATACACATTGACATTTCACATTGAACAAAAACACAGTAACTATTCAGATATTTTTACGGTTGTTTTACGTTCCGATGTTTAATATGTTTCCTAAAAGCATTGGTATTCGGAACCATTCGCCATTATTTACCATTACAGAGAGTCATCCATCCATGTCAGCCCAATAACGCACCTACATTACTATACAGACGATATTGAACGATGGTATTGTGATAGAGTATTGCAATTCCTGGAATCTATATATTCAGCTATACGCCAACTTTAATGCCTGCTGCACACTCTCGCCGAGACAGCCCGAGATTTAGGGCGTTTGTCCACCGCCGCCCTCACCGATAACGAGATGACGTTGCCGAAGTAGCGATATATACATTACTATGGCTGAGTGACCACCGCACGTCCGTCATCCGAGCGCCGTCATCCCGGCTGCCGAGATTATTAGTAGTTCGGCGCTACCGCTAGAACTTGGCCCGAGATCGTGTCGGTCCGAAATGCTGGCTATCCAAAACACGTCTGCACTTGTCCACTACACCCGAGATTGCTGGCGCCACCGCGCCGGTGCACTAGTTTTTTTATTGTGTTGAGACCACCGAAATCGGTTGCTGTGGACACATGATCGCCGTCACGTAGTTCCGAACTCGGTCCGAAATAATCTCGTTTCTCGGTGACGGCGGCGGTGGACAAAGGCTCTAATTTGATGTTAAAAGTAAAGGATAGAGATAACGTCTCAGGCTGTTTCGGTGAGAGTGTGTAGCCGGCATTATGGAGGACTATTCTACGGTATTGTATCGGGTAAGAATGTCATAACATCAAAATGATTGTAAACTAGCTTTTGTCGGCGGCTTCGCTCGCGTTAATAATTATGCTTAAAACCCTTTACACACTACTAAAGTTTATATTATAATATAATTCAATCGTGATTCGAAAGACGCGTGGCGCCATCTATGAACGTTATCGTTGTTTTCCTCGGGAACATTCATTTTTTCGGAATGAAAGGTACCCCTATGTCCGTTTCTGTACACCTGAGAACGTATATGCAAAATAGTGGTTTAGGCGTAAAAAGGTAACAAGTAACAAACAAACTTACTTTCGAATTTATAATATTAGTTAGGATCCCTAGGCATGAAGCTAGGTGACTGGTTGGTTCCTATGACCAAAAACGACTTGTTTCGATTTTGCCAAACTAATGAAATAGGTGGACTTTCAAGCTAACTTTACCTTTTTTAGGGGTTTGGTACCAAAATGATAAAAAGAAACACTTTTGGTGCGACTTCGTCCGTCTGTCTGTCACAGCTGCTTATTTCAGGAACTACTAATGCTATCGACTTGAAAATGGTTTTAAATAAAGTCTGTTCATCTATGTATATTGCAAGTGAAAGATTTTTTTTTTTCATTGCAGTAGGTATCGAGGTGGGTTGGGCACGCCACAATTGCGGCGATAAGTCCCCTATTTGAGGAGTGGCTAGAGAGACGCCACGGCGTCCTCACCTTCCGCCTGACGCAGGTACTCTCCGGACACGGTTGTTTCGGAAGCTACCTGTTTCGGATTCGGCGGGAGGACACGCCCGGGTGTTATCACTGTGAGGATCGCCCGGAGGACACGGTGGAGCATACGGTGGAGGTCTGCCCTGCTTGGGCGGAGCACCGCCGTGTCCTCGTAGAGGCGTCCGGCGGCGGCGACCTCTCGCGTCCGGCCCTGGTTCAATCCATGGTCCGGTGCGAGGGCGCATGGGAAGCAGTCACCTCCTTCTGCGAAGCAGTAATGCTAGCGAAGGAGGAGGCGGAACGCGTGAGGGAGAGGCAAACCTCACGCCCCAGCCGCCGCAACAGAAGGAGACGCCCTGGGCGTCGGGAGTCGCAGGGCGATTCCCGGCCACCGTAGGCGCGGGCCTGCGGACGGCGAACGTTGGGTGGTTCGCCGTCCGATCAGAACCAGGCCCGGGTCGACGGCGCGTTGTGTTCCACGCGCGCCTCAAAGAGATGTCAGCATTGTAGACGGGGCCCGCTAGGGCCAGTGCCTGCCAGGGTTGCGGAATTTAATCGAAAGAGTTACCGCGGCCCTGGAACGCAAAGGGCATTAGCAGGAACACGGATGGGTTTTAGTCAGTAAGAGTCTGACACTCCCTTCCGCTCCGCCCAGAGCGGAAGGAGTCATATGATGATTTCCCATCCATAAAAAAAAAAAAAAAAAAAAAAGGTATCGAGGTGGGTAATTGAAATTTTAAAATGGGGTTAGTTGACAAAATATGGCATCAATAAAAAGGCTTCATTTACACATTAAAAAAATCTTATATTTTTATTTATGCCGCGTAGTTTTTGTGTTTGTGTTGTTTTTGTTGTTGATGAAAAACGTCAGCAAAAATTCCACTTATCTACCAAGTTTGCGAAAACGAAAAATCTGGAATAAATCGAGTTGATAGAGGTTTGTGTAAAAAATTCTGGAAAAATAAAACGATGTCAGCGTGCGGTGAGGAAGTTTTATATTCTAGCCCGTCCCCACACGCGGTAAAAACCTGCAATAGCTACTAATGTATGCAAAGATATCGGATCTTAGCTTCATTATTATTGGCAATAGGAGCCATAATTTTATCCAATAACGCTTGGTAAATTGCAGGAATTAGCCATAGAACACCTTCTTCTCATCGGCTTCTTTCTCCAAAACTTCCTGCTAGATCCATGGGGCAGATCAATGATCAAAATAACTGTTATGTACACATGTGTGTTATATACTTTAGGTCTGTTTAAATTACACAATTAGGCCGTGACCTGCAACATTATAAACAACTAGCCGTGTGCCCGATGGGAGATTCTATACTTCAAAGTTGATAAACTTCCACACAATTTTCATCCCCTATTTAACCCCCGTAGGGGATGAATTTAAAAAAAAACCTTTCTTTGTGCTCACCCACGTTATATAAGGAACTTCTGTGCAAAATTTCATGCTTCTAGGGTCTAGAAGCATGAAATTTCATCAGTGGTCGTCAAACAGTGGCCCGCGGGCCGCATGCGGCCCCCCGGCAGGTATTTGTGCGGCCTGTGACGTACTCGTAGCAAACAATTTTAGTAGACAATGACTATCAAAACTTGCCATACAAAATCAATGGGGCAATCGCGTTTTGATAACTCATCTATACATATAAAAGGAGAAGCTGACTGACTGACTGACTGATTCTATCAACGTACAGCCTAAACCGCTGGGGTTAAAATCTTGAAATTTTGACAATAAATTCCTTTTGTAACGCAGACATCCACTAAGAAGGGATTTTTCGAAATTCAACCCCTAAGGGAGTTAAATAGGAGATGAAAGTTTTTATGGAAAATCGTCACTTTACGGGTTCAAAATTTCACGCAAGCGAATCTGCGGGCGAAAGCTAGTAAAAAATATGAGTATGTCAATTGATTGGTGTAGTCAACTACGCAATCCATAAATATGCGGCCCGCAGTGATACCTCACATTGTTCTATGTGACCCTTGACCAGGAAAGTGTGACGACCACTGTTCTAGACCCACCGGTTTAAGCTGTGAGTCGTCTGTCAGTCACACTGACTATGTTAGAGTTGTATTATGTAGAAGATTACCTTCCACATTGTATTATCTCTTCACATTATATTTCTAGTTAAGGCAGGGACTACTGAAAAATTTACGCACTTCATTTTGGTTAGCTTACTACATTATTAGAGGTCCGGAGTCCGGTGGTCACATGAGAACTCATCGAGACAGAATTAGTGGGTCCCAGCGGTCTCATCCCACGGCGCCAATGGTTTTATTATACGGAGCTAGAAACTCGAAATATTTAGCATGTTCCGCCGGTTTTTAGTGTAGATGGTGTCTTTATTTCATTGACGCTGTGGGCATATTTTTCAAGACTAACTTGGTATTTAAGTAGGTATATCTGCATTATACTTTGTGTTACGTCACTGTATAATTTAAATAACATTTTGGGGATGTTATCTGCATTTTCAAAACCATTTTAATGCAATAAATTGTTTTTTAAATTTAAAATCTTTCGTGTACCTCGGGCCCACGGTGTACTCGTATAGATACTAGATATATGGAAGAAAAAACACATGCGGCGCCGACTCCAAATAAGTTGGGATAAGAGCAGGAGGATTCCCGCAAGTACATTCAGTACATTCTATCAGACCATTCAATTAGCAACCCACTTAGGACAATATCTAACTTTATCTCATACCCCTACTAAACTATGTAAATGATTAGAATGACGTAGTTAATAAAGTAGTAAGTTAGTAGGTAACAGAATAGGGGACGTAGATTCAAGATAACAGGTTGGGATAAGATATTCCAGAACCAGTTATGTAATAGATTACATTCGAGTTAATATTTGAATGGTAGGAACTTAATTTGAATAGACCGACTGGTAAATTAGTCAAATTCAAGAGCAAACAAGAATATGCTCTGCAAGAAATTCCTGCTGCAAGTAGGAAGCAAAATTGGTTTAAATTCTCCACGGAAATATTAATTTCAGGCTGGAGTAGGTATTCTCCCGAGGAACTGCATCTGGAAGATAAACAACAGCTTGTTCCCATGAGCTAAAACAACTATAATATATGTAGGTTAACTACAAATTAACTCAAACAACTTCACAGGTCTACTCTTCGCTACTATATTAGTTAAGTATCTTGTTAGTAATCAACTATACTCGTAGTTTCGATATTATTTTTATTTCAACAATGTATTCTATTAGAAAATGTGGCGGCACGGAAGGTACAACCCCCTGAATCAGACAGATTCGATTAGTCAGTTGTCTCAAAGGTGTGTCCAGCTCCAGACCCGGCGAATGCGCCGCGAATGTGCCGCTCGCAAGCCGCTTACGGACTGCGTGCGTGTTGCTCGCGTGCGGTTACAGCCTACGTTTGGAGCCCCGCTCTAGTGCAACTCCGGCAAGGCTTGAGTGTTTGTGTATTGTTTATGCCACAATAGAAAAATAAAATAACTTTAAAAAAAGTAAAAACTGACTTAATAAAAAAGTGAAAAGAGTAAAATAATTACCATATTTATTATAAAACTAACAGTTTCAGAAGTCGGTGCCTTCAATTTGGTTCTGTGTAAAATTGCACCGACTTCTGAAACTGTTAGTTTTATAATATGGTAATTATGTTATATTATATACGCTAGTAAAAAGTCATTTGGAATGCAATGCTGTCGTCTGGTCGCCACATGAAGCCAAGTACAAAATAATGCTAGGACGTATCCAGCACAAATTTGTGACATTCCTGTAATTAAAGTAGTATGGTGTGTACCCAGGGTATCCACTGCTGTATCCAACTCTATTTGTGCTGGGCATGGTAGGCTATTATAAACTGGAAGTAAGAAGGGAAGTAGCTCTCGCCACTTACTTATTTAAGATTATGCGTGGTAAAATACACAACCCAGGCGTTCTAAACACAGTTGGGTTGTGTGTACCTGATGGGTACGTGGGGCGACGGAGGCGGCCGCCGCTGTTGTGGGTGCCACCAGCTCGTACCAACCTGCTGCAGCGCGCGCCGCTGACGCGCGCGCTGCATACACTCAATATGGTGTCACAACAGATTGACTGTTTCAATTGTACTCTGAGTGAATTCACAAGGGCCGCATTTTGTAAAATTACTCTTGGTTGATCATATTAATAATAATTTGTAGGTCAAATCTTTGTAACCTAGTTTAACTATAACTACACTATTGTATTAGGTAAGCCTGTGATGATAGTTGTATGTGTGTTTAAATAAATAAATAAAATAAATAAATATCTATATTTTTCTATTAATGATCCTTATGAAATTTCGCCAGTTATTATGAAGTAGCCTGGTAAAGTCGTAGTAAGAGTTAAAAGAGAGTTAAGTTTGTCCATGAAGAGTTCGTCGGGGGAAGTACTGGTACTATTTTGGCCAATGCAATTTTCGCCAAGCAGCATTGCTGTTTCAGTTTAAATGTATGGGTGACGGTAAAATTAAGTTTCAACTATTTAACTTTGTAACGTTGGCAGCGCATCAGCTATCCTTTTGGTGTTGTAGGTGTTTATAGGCTATTCCGAAACTTAGGCTGCTTTTCCACCAGAGATTTGCTATGCAAAGTTACTATGGATGCGTTTGATATCCACCAATCATATTCATTAGTCCACATAGCATAACGCTGGTGGAAACTGATTCAACTAAGCTACGTTTTTTATATGGAAGGATGCGTGCTGTGGATGCGTGCTATGGATGCGAGCTATGGATGCATGCTATGGATGGTCGCGAGTGGTGTATATATGTGCACCGCCGCTCCCAATGGCTTCCCTATTGTCAATACCTTGGGAGGTATGGAGCTATGGGTAGCTCGAGCTGCGCACGGCTACTTTGCGGCGGCGCATTTTCATAGAACATCTTACTCGCTCCGCTACATAGCTTAGCATCAGTGGAAAAGGTCACATTGTTTCGTAGCTTAGCTTTTACATTCTCGCAGCATAGCTACATAGCACATCTCTGGTGGAAAAGCACCCTTAAGGTCTGTTCAAATCGATGTAAATAGAGCCATCTAGTGGCAATCAGAAGTAATGACGCGAGACATGTGTGAACGCAGCAACAATCCACAACGAAGCTACGGCAAAGGATTCATCGGGGGCGACACCGTCGCGCCAACTTCAGACGACTGCATTCGTAGATCACATCGATGTCGGTCATACATTTTTGTAACTTTCGTATTAATATTGTCTTGTTATGCAAATAAACGTATTTTAATTGTAAAATAATAAAGCAATTATTGAAAGTTCCCGGTTGCATCCTATCAACATATATAGCTGCAACATATGGTCCTTCGAACCGAATTTCGAATACCTGCGCGACCACCGTGGAGCATCGCCGGGGTAGTCGAAGAAAAATTATTGAACAAGAAGCTTGGAGAACTGGAAAAACGGCTAGTCACAAACGGTCTGGTGATAAAACCCTTTCTAACCTCTCCTGTTCCAACAATTTCCGTTAAATTGTTTTACTTCTCGTGTTTCAGTCGAGCATTGCCACGTGCTGTCCGGACTGTGCAGTCCCGGGAGTGGTGTCTAACAGAAACTGTAAGTACTCTTGTCTTGTATAATCGGTCAAAATGAGTGACGATGATAGTTTTCAGTTAGCCACGGGTCAGGAATCCAGTAAAAGTGATAGGCCCAAATCCCCCCGACTAGTCATACCCGCATCAGGCACACTGTCTAAGCAACTCGCTGATTTAAAAAAGCAGCGAGCCACGTTGAAATGTAGATTAACACTATTTGAAAAGTATATTACTAAATTCGACAAGTCACAGTTCAATTTAACCACGAAAGCTGAACTTGATTTGAGAATTCAGGCAAATACCGTCATTTTCCAAAATTTTAATGACGTCCAAAGTGAAATTGAGCAATTAGTCTTAGATTCAGACCATGAGTCTCAGTTAGAATACCGAGAAGCATTCGAAGAAAGGTATTATTCTATTATGGCCACTGCGAAGTGTTTATTAAACGACGATATAACTAATACGTTTGCCAGTAACAGTAGTTTCAATCCTGTATCGATCAAGCTGCCGGTTATAAAATTACCTGCCTTTGACGGCTCATATAATCAGTGGTTAGAATACAGAAACTCGTACTTAACTATGATTCACAACCGTAATGATTTGAATGCTATACAAAAATTTCATTATTTAAAATCGTCTCTCAGCGGCACCGCTTCTCACGTAATTAGTGCATTGGAGTTCACAGCTCCTAATTACGCCCACGCATGGGATTTGCTAGAAAATAGATTTCACAACAATCGATTACTAGTGCAAAATCACGTCAAGGCGTTATTTAATATTCCGTCGCTTCAAAATGAATCTTGCATACAAATAAGAAAATTAATTGATTCGACATTAAGGAACTTACGTGCACTAAAGTCGTTAAATGAATCAACAGATACATGGGATACGCTAATCGTTTACATGGTAGTCTCAAAACTTGACCCATCCACAGAGCGGGAGTGGGAAACTTATAGTGGTTCGCTTATAACGAAGCAAAGTGATCCGCAAAATAACAATAGTATAAAACTTGACGATTTACTCGCATTTCTTAGAAACCGCGCTGATGTGTTGGATATGATAAATTCTAAGAGTAACAAATCCGTTCCTTCACCTAAACGAAGTAATCATGAGTCAAATAGATCAAATTCGATTCCTAATCAAAAATCTTCCAACTCGAAATCGAACCCGTTACCCCACCAAACGCATTCGTATCTATCCGCTCAGAGCAAACGTAACTTTGATAAAAATAAACAAGGTCGTGTGTGTGCGCTCTGTAGTGAAGAACATTATTTGTACGCGTGTCCTAAGTTTTTAAATATGTCTGTACAAGATAGATATACAATTGTTAAAGATAAAAACCTTTGCCAGAGTTGTATTCGTTTTAGTCATTCATCAGATGAATGTACTTTTGGGTCCTGCAAATTATGCCAAGGAAAACATAATACGCTACTTCATAATAGCACTCCTATTGAAAGTGTAGGTATGGTCGCGGCTACGTATAGTTTGCGCTCCGAGTTAGGCATGGCTAGCAGATCAGCTGATTCACAAGTACAGTCCGAGCGAAACGTACTTACCTGCAATGCCGCGGTACAACCGGTTTTGTTATCGACGGCACTTATTGATATTTCTGATTCAAATAACAAACATCACACAGTTAAAGCAATTCTTGACAACGGAAGTCAGAATTGCTTTATTACTGAATCGTTATGTAATCGTTTACAAATACCAGTTAAACAGTCTACAATTCATATTTACGGTGTAGGTCAAAGCGTTTCAAAAAGTTCCCACACCTGTAAAATAAACATTCGTTCAAAAACAAATGATTTTAATACTGATATTCAATGTTTAGTTCTACCGAGGATCACATCAAAGTTACCCTCAATAGACGTTAACTATGAATGTATACGCATACCTCACAACATCGCGCTCGCTGATCCAACATTCAGTGTCCCATCCGATATAGACATACTTATAGGCGCGGACATATTCTGGGACTTGTTAAATAAGGATAAAATAAAGCTAAGTTCAGGTCCAACTTTATATGATTCAAAAATAGGGTGGATCTTATCGGGTCCTATTCGTTACAAACAATCGTTTAAAATCAATAAAGTTCAATGTAACTTAATTCAAATTGATTCTCAACTAAGAAAGTTTTGGGAACTAGAAGAACTCGCTGACTTACCTCGTGTAATGACAAAAGATGATTGTTATTGTGAAACGTTATTTACGGAGACTACACAACGTGATGAACACGGTAGGTTCTCTGTACGCATTCCTTTAAAGGATTCCGCCGATTCGTTAGGTGATTCGTATACCATGGCAAAAAACCGTTTCTTATCTCTTGAAAGGAAATTATATCGTTCCCCTCAATATAAAAGTCTTTATTGTGATTTTATGCGGGAATATGAAGCACTTGGCCACATGTCGCCAGTGTCAAACGTTAACGATTTGTTACGTAAACCACATTATATTTTACCGCATCACGGCGTTTATCGTGAGAACAGTCTCACAACAAAATTACGCGTTGTATTTGACGCCAGTGCTAAAACCTCCACTAAGACATCGTTAAATGATATACAATATGTTGGTCCACCTTTACAGAATGACATTTTTTCAATTTTACTTCGATTCAGGCAATATAAATATGTAGTGTGCGCTGACGTTGAAAAAATGTACAGACAGATTCTAATTGATAAAGATCAGCGTAATTTGCAATTAATAATTTGGAGGGAACATAAGGATTTACCTTTACTATTATATAAGTTGAACACTGTTACCTATGGCACTGCGTCAGCCCCTTTTCTAAGCATGCGGTGTTTAAACCAGCTAGCACAAGAATGTGACGATGACTTCATTGCTAGAACAATTCGCGAGGACTTCTACGTCGACGATTTAATCACGGGTCACGATGATCTTAATTCACTGATAGCTTTGTGTAACAGAACGGCTACAGTGTTACGTAAGGGTTGTTTCCCGTTACATAAATGGACATTTAGTCATAAAGTTTGCCCTGAAAGCACTAAAAACCTAAACATAGGCCAAAGTCATTTATCGAAAACATTAGGATTAGGTTGGTCTACGGAAAATGACGAATTGCATTTTACCACTGAGTTCACACAAAGCGATTCCGTAGTTACTAAACGCATAATGTTATCACTCATCTCACAAGTATATGATCCGTTAGGTTTGCTAGCCCCCGCAGTAATCATAGCAAAATCATTATTACAAAATCTTTGGCTACATAAATTAGACTGGGATGAAGAAATACCGGAGAATATTGCTAATACATGGCGTAGGTTCGTTGTTAGCTTACAATATTTACGCGAGATTAGAATACCTCGCTACGTAACAAGTATAAATTCGCAATATAAAGAACTACATATATTCACAGATGCATCTCAAAATGCCTACGGTGCATGTGCATACATTCGATCGTGTCTCGATAACAATGATCAGTCGGTACCGATCTCTGTATGTTTGTTGTGTGCAAAAAGTAAATTAGCACCTATAAAAACGGTAAGCATTCCTAGGCTTGAGTTATGCGGTGCACTAGTAGGTGCAAAATTATATAATAAAATAAAAAGGTCCTTACGTTTAATTTTTGATAAGATCTATTTTTGGACTGATTCTACAATAGTTCAAGGGTGGCTACGTATGTCCCCACACTCACTTAAAACATTCGTTCAAAATCGTGTTGTTCAAATCAATGAACTAACTGACGATACAATTTGGAGGCACGTTAAGGGCACTGAGAACCCTGTTGACCTCATAACGAGAGGCACGAGTCTCGAGTCGTTAAAGTACGAGAATAATAATCAATGGTGGTGCGGCCCTACGTTCTTACGAGAACCTAGCATTATATGGTCAAACAATAATAATAATGAAGATCTGATACCTGTCGAACTACCTGAAATTAAATCTCATACAATAAATTTACTCACTAACCAAACAAGTCAATTATTAAACATTGACCGTTACTCGTCATTTACTCGTTTACAAAGAATTTATGCATATGTTTTGCGATTCATAGATAATGCGCTCGCACAAGCTCACGGTAGCGGCCGCAGCCGCAAAACCGGTTCGTTATCTGTAAATGAACTACAACACTCACTAAACGTATTGACGCATTTCGTGCAATTGCAATCGTTTAATAATGAATATTATAATCTTAAAAATAATTTGCCTTTAAAATCTAAAAATAATAAATCGTTTAATAAAATAGCTGGATTAAATATATTCTTAGATAAATTTGATATAATTCGTGTAGGTGGAAGACTGTGCAATGTTACTGACTTTAGTTATGATAAAAAACACCCGATATTACTGAGTGGTAAACATCGTTTTTCAAGGTTATTGTGTGAATATGAGCACAAACGATTACTTCACGCAGGACCTCAACTTTTAATGTATTCCATGCGTGAGAAGTGGTGGGTGTTAGGGGCTCGCAACCTATCAAAACAGGTAGTATACAATTGCGTTACATGCACTCGCATGAAAGGGAGGACATTGACGCCGATTATGGGCAATCTCCCATCTGAACGATTAAAGGCAGACTTTCCTTTCATGCAGTGCGGCGTAGACTACGCAGGGCCATTGCTTATATTGAACCGCAAGGGCAGAGGTGCTAAATTGATAAAAGCGTACATCTGTTTATTTATCTGTATGACAACCCGGGCTATACTTACATTTAGAGTTAGTCGGTAGCTTGACCACACAGGATTACATCTTAGCATTGAAACGGTTTATAGCACGTCGCGGTAAGCCATCTCAAATCTTTTCAGACAACGATAAAAATTTCGTAGGTGCTGAAAAAGAATTATCATCCATTTTTGAAAACTCTAATGATATTTCTGAGTTTACTAGTCACAATCAAATTCGTTTAACATTCATACCTCCTTACAGTCCTCATTTTGGCGGGTTATGGGAGGCGGGAGTCAAGTCCTGTAAATACCATTTACGGCGAGTACTGGGCGGTGCGAGGCTGACTCGCGAGGAATTTGAAACAGTATTAACGCAAATTGAATCTGTCCTCAACTCTCGTCCTTTGTCCCCTCTCTCCTCCGACCCAAACGATTATCTCCCTCTGACTCCAGCTCACTTTCTGATCGGCCGACCACTGACTGCGCCAGCCTGCGAAGACCAGACGACGACGATGCCTACGCGACTGGGGCGCTACGAACGAGTGGAGCAGCTCAGGCAACACTTCTGGCAGCGTTGGTCGAAAGAGTACGTGTCTGAGCTGCAGCAACGTACAAAATGGAAGGTCGGCAGTGAAGACATTGCTCAGGACAGCTTGATCCTCATCAAAGAAGACAATCTTCCGCCCCTCAAATGGAAGTTGGGCCGGGTCATAAAGATATTCCCTGGAAAGGATGGAGTCGTACGTGTCGCTGAGATCCGTACAGCGGCCGGCATCATTCGGCGAGCATTCTCAAAAATCTGCCCGCTACCTATGCAATAACCAACATTTGTTCGAGTCTATTGGAAGCTTAAAGCCAGACGCTTCCAAGGCGGCCGGCATGTTCAAATCGATGTAAATAGAGCCATCTAGTGGCAATCAGAAGTAATGACGCGAGACATGTGTGAACGCAGCAACAATCCACAACGAAGCTACGGCAAAGGATTCATCGGGGGCGACACCGTCGCGCCAACTTCAGACGACTGCATTCGTAGATCACATCGATGTCGGTCATACATTTTTGTAACTTTCGTATTAATATTGTCTTGTTATGCAAATAAACGTATTTTAATTGTAAAATAATAAAGCAATTATTGAAAGTTCCCGGTTGCATCCTATCAACATATATAGCTGCAACAAGGTCAATCTGGGAAAAAATGATGGGGAAGTTTATGAAAGACAAGTTTTTTTTTAAAGTTGTTTACTTTTTTAAAATACATATTTAAACTTCGAAGTTCAGTAATACAGTCATTTACTCGTAATTGTTAGATTTTTATGAGGTAACATTTTATTCATGGTAACTTTGAACTTTTTTCTGTTTTGTCATGTACTGCCCTATCATTCTTGAGTTTTGGGACAGCCCTGTATAGGCCGCGATAGCCATTTTCCATCAGGTGGGACGTCAGCATGTTTGCCAACTCATTACATTAAAAAAACTACTAACGGCCCTTTACTTTGATCACCAATTCTTTTTTGTAGCGCGGTGACGATAATAATGATAAGAGGCCAATTTTATAAGTATACAAAATGGGGTTGACATTATGACAATAAATGATACCACGTGTTCTATGATGTGTTCTAGTACCGTACACAAAAAAATTGTTGCTTCCAAGTACATTTTTTGTCACATGATTTTTCAATTTCACTCATTTATATAGATGAAGGGATGTTGAAGTGGAAACTTATCCGTTGTAAATAAAGATAATTTTGGTTTAAACGGGTCATTTACATAACTTCGCGTAGAGATCTTGATATTCATAAAATTATTAAATCGTACGGAAATTCCTGTGACTAAATTATTGAATGTTCATGATTGATTTTTGTGTTCGGTCGTAAAACTCATCATAGAATACGTGGTATCATTTTTAATGTCGTAACGTCATCCCCACTTTGTATACAAGATGATTTTTTAATCACCGTCCAAAGTTTTTCTAGGCATTAGGTATCATTCGAAGATTAATTTGTGAATAGAAATAGGTAGGTGAAATTTTCATGGGGTGCGTGGTCAGAAACCTCCTCGAGTGCCTGGTGGCTGCTGGTCCCTTATGGATACGTCCGGGGGGAACAGCAGTTACTCGGGCCGGTGCACCCTGGGCACGGGCAATAGCTCTCGCGAGCTATTGTCTGTGGCGAATTTTGACCAAGGGAGGGTGGCCAGTTGGCCACGGGAAGGCTCTTCCCCGCCCTCTCATCTAGGAGAGGGCGTGGTAGAATAGAGCCTTGCAGGGGCGACGGGTTTGTCAGCTGGCAATAGTTGGCTGGCAGACACGGTCTGGTGCAGACCACCGCTCGGCCCGACCCGTAATCCTCATTGAGAGGACCGGGGGTCTTGGCTTAATCGCCTGGACTGCGAGGATGATAAACTCTATAAATGGTTCCCTAATCCCAAGCTGCGACGCATGGCGAGGGGATGTATGGCTGCAAGGCTGGCAGTTCCAAGTGCGGGTCCCGTTAGAGTACCGGCCGACCCTCTAACGTAACAGGCTTATCCGGGCACAGGGGGCCCTACCCGGATGGACGATCTATCCCCCATACTCGTGGGATTTGTTATGGATCTTAATAAACTAAAAAAAACAAACAATGACGTTAAGGTGGGTGCGGTGTCAGAGAATGATACCGCATCGAGGATTACGAGAGCGGCAGCTCGTAGAGAGCATGCGGAGAGGGTGGATGTGGTGTCGGACTCTGACATCGCATCGAGTGTGACGGTGAGGTCGTTTGCCGAGGAGTCGGTAAAAAGTAAGTTTTTCCGCAAACGGCCTCGACAGTCTTCTCGCTCGGGATCGGACTCGGTCTCGAGCGAGGAGGAGGCACCGGCCAAAAAAGTCGGTGCCGGCAAGGGTGGCCGAGGGCGGCCACATTCAGCAGGCCAGCACGTTGGCCGGGCGGAAGCAAAGGCGGCATTCGCGGCGGCGCTACGAGCAGACAAGCTCGAGGAAGAGCAGCGCCAGCTCGCCAAGACCCAAAAAGTTTCCGTCGGTCGGGTCAATCGGCCGCCGGGGTCGTCCTCTGCAGCTGAAATGGAGGCCGAAAAAATGACCGCCGTGGAGCTGCAAGCAAAGCTCCAAGACGCCTTGACGGCAATTAAAAAGGTCGCCAAGGTGTCAAAGGGCCTAAAGGGTACATCCCAGAAGGCCCTTAACGAGGCGACCGGCTCTATCGCGGAAGCCGCGGACGCCCTGCTGAAGCGCACCTCTTCGGACGAGACGGCCAGACTCCAGCTGGAGAACGCCCGCCTGGCGGCCCGGCTCGACGAGCTCCGAAAGGAGCATGAAGAGCTCCGAGCCGAACTGATAAAAGACCGCCAGGAGCGCATAAGCACGATGGCGGGTCTTACCACGCGGCCGTCCGAGACCGAGGAATCTGAGGTGGTTCGCCTCTTCAGAACGGAAATGGCGAGCCTTAGTGCTCGCTTCTCCGTCCTGGAGGGAAAACTTCTGCGTCCACCTTTGGCTGGCGATTGCTGGCGAGCTGACCAAGCTCCGCCAGTGACCTTCGCGGCTAAAGCCGCAATGCCGCGTCAGTCAACGCAGTCTCATCAGCCTGCCACCGCAGCCGCGGCCACTTCGGCTGCTTTGGCCACTAAAACCAAGGCTACCAAGGCTACGAAGGCACAAAAGGGCAAGGGAAAAGGCAAGAAGGGGTCTACAGCTGCCACACAGGATTCCTCCGCCCATGCATCGTCCACCCCGGCCTCGACTGCGACCGCCACGGTGTTGTCTGCGTCCGCCCCTTCTGGCGCTCAGCAGCATCCTGCGGCTCCCAAGCCCAACCAGGGTGAATGGGAGACCGTAGGAGCCAAGAAGAGGCAGAAGAAGGCTGCCAAGAAGGCGGCCAAAAAGAAGGCGGCTGCCGACAAGAAAGCGGCGCAGTCCGCTAAAAAGGAGGCTGCGCGGCTTCGCGCTCCTAAGTCCACGGCTGTGGTGCTCACACTGCAGCCGGGGGCAAAGGAGAAAGGAGTGACATACGCCGGGGTCTTGGCGAAAGCCAAGGCCGACATTGATCTCGGTAGCCTCGGGATCCCGGGCATCCGGATGAAGCACACGGTCACCGGTGCCCGCCTGCTCGAGGTTCCCGGGGCCACCAGCGGCCCGAAAGCGGACGCCCTCGCTGAGAAGTTGAGGGCGTCTCTGGAGGCAGAGGAGGTCCGGGTGTCCAGGCCAACCAAATGTGCAGACTTGCGCATTTCAGGCCTGGACGACTCGGTCACGGCCGAGGAGGTCGTGGCAGCCGTCGCAAAGGTCGGCGGCTGCCCTCCGGAGCAGGTGAAGTCGGGCGCTATTCGCTCTGGCTTCACCGGCCTAGGGACAGCTCTGGTGAGCTGTCCCGTTGCGGCGGCCCACAAAATCATGGAGGGCCGTCGGCTGCTGGTCGGGTGGGTTTCGGCGCAGGCGAAGCTGCTGCCAGCCAGGACACTGAGGTGCTACCGGTGCCTGGCGAACGGGCACACAGGAGCGCTGTGCACCTCCGAGGCCGACCGCAGTGGAGTCTGCTTCCGCTGCGGTCAACCCGGGCACACTGCCGGCACGTGTGAGGCCACGCCGCACTGCACAATCTGTGCCGCTGCAGGCAAGCCGGCGGAGCACCGGGCAGGGAGTAAGGCCTGTGCCGAGCCCACTAATAAAAGGGGCAGAAGAGGGCGAGGCCGTGGCAAGAACGCCGTGGCCAAGGCGACTTCACAGCCGGTTAACCAACTGGCTGCCGAGAAGTCGCCGCAAAGCGGAGAGGGGGAGGCGTTCATGGACTGCCAGTGATGGCCCCACACCTGCGCCTCCTCCAATCCAACATCAACCACTGCGCCAGAGCTCAGGACCTTCTGCTCCAGAGCATGGCGGAGTGGTTGATCAACGTGGCTGTTGTCGCCGAGCCGTACTTCGTTCCACCCAGGGATGATTGTATCGGGGACATGGACGGCTCGGTGGCCCTGATAGTCTCGCGGGCCGCCGTTGGTTCTCCGTCCATTGAGAATATCACTCGTGGGCGGGGATACGTAGCGGCCCTGCTGGAAGACTTCGTCGCAGTGGGAGTGTACTTCTCTCCTAATAAATCTCTCGCCGACTTTGAGAACTTCTTGGGGGAGTTGGCCGTCGTCGTCAGTCGCAGCCATCCTCGCCCTGTGCTGGCCTTCGGGGATTTCAACGCTAAATCCACGGCTTGGGGTTCCCCGGCCACGAATGCACGGGGTAGGGTGCTAGAAGAGTGGGCCCTCGAAACGGGCCTACAGGTCCTCAACCGGGGTTCTACCAACACGTGCGTGCGACAGCGGGGCGGATCCATAGTGGACATCACGTTCGCTACCCCCGCTCTAGCGCGCCGTGTCCAGGGCTGGCGCGTCATGGAGGAGGCGGAGACGCTGTCGGATCATCGGTATATCCGATTCGACGTCTCCGCCCAGACCTCAGGCGCTCCTTCCCGAACGATCCCGGTTGGGATCGGTCCGCGTTGGGCTCTAAAGCGGTTGGACAGAGAGGCACTCCTGGAGGCCTCGATTGTGCAGGCCTGGGTGTCGGCACCAGATAGGCCTGCCGATATTAACGAGGAGGCGGAGTGGTTCCGGGAGGCCGTGTCGCATATCTGCGATACGGCGATGCCTCGAGTCCGGACCGCGCCTGCAAAGCGCCAGGTGTACTGGTGGTCGCAGGACATAGATTTCCTGCGCCACGCCTGCGTGGAAGCGCGACGCCAGTACGCCAGGCTCCGCAGGAGGCGTCTTCGCGGCCCGGATACGGCAACCCAGGAGGCGGAGCTGTACGAGGGGTACAGAGAGGCGAAGATCGCCCTCCAGAATGCTATCTCGCGGGCCAAAATTGCGGCTCACGAGGCATTGCTAGAGACTCTGGACCGAAACCCGTGGGGGCGCCCATACCTTATGGTACGGGGCAAACTTCGTCCGTGGGCCCCCCCACTGACCCAGAGTCTCCGACCTCAGCTTCTGGAGGGAGTGGTGAGCGCTCTGTTCCCTTCGAGGGCGGAGCATACGCCACCGCCAATGGTTCCGCCTTCATTGGCGCCTGACGCGGACGACGACGACGACGTGCCTGAAGTGACCCGGGTAGAGCTGAGAGCGGCGGTGAAAAGGCTTCAGGCCAAGAACACCGCCCCGGGGCCCGACGGCATACCTGGCCGTGCATGGGTCCTGGCTCTCAAGGCTCTCGGGCCCCGACTGAGGGGGCTCTTGAGCGCATGTTGCGAGCAGGGCCAGTTTCCACTCCGGTGGAAAACTGGCAAGCTGGTCCTGCTCAAGAAGGAGGGGCGCCCCGCAGACTCACCGTCTGCGTACCGCCCCATCGTGTTGCTGGACGAGGTGGGCAAGCTCTTCGAAAGAGTAATTGCAGACCGCCTCGTCACGCACATGACTGGGGTGGGGCCGGATCTGGCGGACAGCCAGTTCGGTTTCCGCCGGGGGCGCTCCACCGTGGACGCAATCATGCGCGTGAGGGCTCAGGCGGAGGAGGCAGTTACCCGGGGCGAGGTCGTCTTGGCGGTGTCTCTAGACATCGCCAACGCCTTCAACACCTTGCCCTGGAGTTGCATTAGAGCGGCACTCGAACACCATCGGGTGCCGACTTACCTCCGCCGCATTGTCGGGGCCTACCTGACGCAGAGAGCCGTCATCTACCCGGGTCGGGGAGGATGGAGTCGACGAGAGATGTCGTGCGGTGTTCCGCAGGGATCGGTTCTGGGCCCGCTCCTGTGGAACATCGGATACGACTGGGTGCTTCGCGGTGCGTTCCTCCGCGGCGTCGGCGTGACTTGCTACGCCGATGACACGCTAGTCACGGCGCGGGGGAGGACGCACCGCGAGGCAGCCATACTGGCGACAGCTGGGGTTGCGCAGGTCGTCACAAGGATCCGGCGGTTGGGTCTCGAGGTGGCCTTGCAGAAGTCCGAGGCCCTGTGTTTCCACGGGCCCCGGAAGGGACCACCCTCGGGATCCCACATCACAGTGGGAGGTGTTCGCATCGGCGTCGAGTCGACGATGAAGTACCTAGGACTTGTCCTCGACGGCCGGTGGAACTTTGGGCCTCACTTTCGGCAACTGACGCCAAAGTTGATGGGCACAGCGGCTGCATTGTCGCGGCTGCTGCCCAATCTGGGGGGCCCCAACACCTCCTGCCGGAGGCTCTACGCGGGGATCGTACGGTCCATGGCCCTATATGGGGCGCCAATATGGGCGGACACCTTGACGGCGCGCAACGTCGCAATCCTGCGCAGACCGCAGCGCGCGATGGCCGTCAGGGTGATAAGGGGGTACCGTACGATCTCCTTCGAGGCGGCGAGCCTCCTAGCCGGATCGATGCCCTGGGATCTGGAGGCGAGGGCCCTCGCGCTGAGATATCGTCAGCGCGAGGAGGCGCCTGAGCGGAGTGAGCTCCGCCAGATCCTAGTGGCCGAGTGGAGAGAACGACTTGCGCAACCCAGCGCAGGGCACGCCGCAATAGCGGCGGTAAGACCCGTTATGGAGGAGTGGCTGGAGAGGCGGCATGGCGCCCTCAGCTTCCGGCTGACGCAGGTGCTTTCGGGACATGGATGTTTCGGGAAGTACCTGTGTCGCATAGGCCGGGAGCAGACGCCCGGATGTCACCACTGCGTCGACTGCCCGGAAGACACGGCGCTGCACACGTTGCAGGAGTGCCGTGCGTGGGCGACGCAGCGCCGTGAACTAGTCGCGGCGATCGGTGGTGACCTCTCGCTTCCGGCCGTGGTTCTGTCCATGGTCGGGAGCGAGAGTGCGTGGGAAGCCGTCACCTCCTTTTGCGAGGTGGTGATGGCGACCAAGGAGGGAGCGGAGAGGGAGAGAGAGGCGACGGCCACTCTCCCTTCCCGCGCCAGACGCACCGGGCGCCGCCGGAGGGCGCGCGACGATCTCCGGCCACCCTAGTGTGTGGCCTGCGGGCGACGGGTTAGGGGACCCGTCGCCCGACCAGTAACAGGCCCGAGAAGGCGGCGCGCATGTGTTCCGTGCGCGCCTCTCAGGAGGACGTGGGGCAAGGCCCCACAGAAGGAGAGGTCCGCCAGGGGATGGCGGACCGAGGCCTGCCGGGGTTGCGGTGCATGCAGCTGCGAATCCCGTGACCCCGGCCAAGGGTCAGGAGTAGGAACACCGTGGGTTTTTAGCCGGTAAGAGTCCGGCATAACCCTTCGCCTTCCCCAGGCGAAGGGTATCCATGAGGATTTTCCCACGACAAAAAAAAAAAAAAAAAAGGTGAAATTTTCATACTAAAATAATTTTCCCGGAAAAATTATCAATTTAGCGTGGCACTAAGTCAAACGTTAAATAATACGCTTGTCGCTCATGCACAGAATCAGAGAAAGGGACTCTCTTACCATTTAAACCGCGTTGGACTGTGTTGGAACAAATTGAGCGCCGCGATTCACTCCCGTTCGCCCTATGTTAGGGCCGGCCCTGCATCAGAGTGAGAGGAATTGCCAATTTTCTTTTCAAAAATCGTTTCTTTTCATGATATAAAGAGCCTAAAAAAAATTGGATGGTGATTAAAAAATCAGACTGTATTTACGGGTTGGCAAAAATCATTCCCAAATAGGTATCTAGTTTTTACCGTGGCGAGGACACAGGGCGGTGGGTGTCGTCACCATATTTTATCGTGTCGTGAGCCGTAGAGAAAGAACCTTACTTCTAAAAATACTTGACCCTTTTACTAAGATATCAAATATTCAAGTAGTTTACTTTGCTGAAGCTCTTTGTTTTCAATAAAATATGAAGACAATTACTACTATAAGGAGTACTTATAAGGGCAGTAGGCCTAGCACGAATGTTGTGACGTATGGTAACGTAAACGTAACGCTAACGTGAATGAATTTTGAATTGGAAATACTCGTTTCGCACATAATATTTAATTGAATTGAAAACTTTATTCATATCTATGTATGATAAAACTTGTGGCTGTCGCATAAATTTAAAATAAAATGCTAATTTTCGATTCAAAATTCACTCAGATTAACGTTACGTTTACGTTACTATAAGTCAAAATATTCGTGCTAGGCCTATAGTTTCATACAATACATATTCGGTTCGGTTTATTAATCGAAAACTGGATGGTAGGAATCCAACGTGTGTTTGTTGATACCGTCCGCTTTGGTTATGCCAACATACGCCGATCGTGCTTTAGCAGCGAAGTGAAACTCGAATGGCGAAAACGATTTTCAAATACAAACTCGATTAAAACCCTAACTTTTATGTTGTAGCTTTGATTGTTGGATTGGTTTGTTGTTCAATATAATTTAACGTAAATCAAATTATGTGTGTAGCTGTCCTTAATTTGTTATTATTAAACTTTATTTAGAAATGATAGTTGTTAGGGTTACGTATCATAATACCTACGTTTATTCTAACTATTTTCAACTTAACTACGATCAAAAGACCTACCGTTTAAAACACCTAAAGATCGTTTCACCTATTTTTGTAATAACTAATGGACGAAATTCATAATGGAGAATTCATCTGCGGTTTATTCGACTACAATTAATTCACCTAACGTTGATTAAACTAACGGACGATTCACCTACTGTTGATTTATCTGTGGTCTTGTGTTTGTCTTACTGGTGATTTTGTATATGTGACAACATTTCTGCGAGCAACTTGGAAGTAGCGCTCGCCGGCCGCTGCCGCGGCACCGCTCGCTTCGCTCGCTCGGCTCGCGCGCGGTTTGTCACAGTTCTAACCTAACCTAACCTATTTCACCCAGTTCAAAATGACGAATCATACAATCTGCCGCAGAAATGTTTTTACCATTGTCTAATTATCTAGTCGCAGGCAGATTGTATGATTCATCATTTTGAACTGAGTGAAATAGGTTAGGTTAGAACTGTGACAAACCGCGCGCGAGCCGAGCGAGCGAAGCGAGCGGTGCCGCGGTAGCGGCCGGCGAGCGCTATTTCCAAGTTGCTCGCAGAAATGTTTTCACCATTGTCTAATTATCAGTATTAATAAACTGTAGGCGAGTCGTCCATTAGGTATTTCATACATAGTTGAAACATCCAATATCTTAAAAAATCATTAGATGAATCGTTCGTTAGTGCAATTAATTTTAGTTTAATCAAGATTAGGTAAGTTAAACTGTAGTTGAGTCGACCATTATGCGTTATGAGCATATGTGAATCAACCGTAGTTAAGTTGAAAATAGTTAGAATAAACGTAGGTATTATGATACGTAACCGTTGTTAGAGTTAGTTGTAGATAGATTATTTTCAATTGAACCAGAATTGTTTCATACTTTGTTTATAATCCGCATTTTGCGTTATTTCACTAGGTATTGTAATTCTCTTTATTCATTTTATAACATATTTGATACATTTTTAAATATTAAAATACAAATAAAAACATTTAAAAATATATAAAATAGTAGCCCACCGGCATCGGGAACAGGGTCCAAGCTACCGGCGGTCAGGGCCTCAGAGAGAGGAACCTCCTAACAATACGCGCCGTGTCGAGAAGTACCGCTTTCTGTATCAGGCCCTTAATCCAACCGCCCAACGAGAGCCTCTTAAGGTCGAGGCTCTTGGCTATTAAGCCATTCGCCGTAACTACTATCGGCACAATTACTGCTGAATCAACATCCCACATGGCGACAACCTCGTGTGCCAAGTCTTGATATTTAATTTCTTTATCTTTCTCAGCTTTCACGAGGTTCTCGTCATGCGGAACAGTGATATCAACAATCATTGTGAGACGCTCTGATCGATCTATAACCACTATATCAGGCTTATTGGCTACAATAGTCCTGTCAGTGATGATAGATCGATCCCAGTACAATGTGACATGACCATTCTCGAGAACTGGGTCGGGCACATACTTGTAGTATGGTACTTCTGCGTCCACAAGGTTGTATTTAAGAGCAAGTTGCTGATGGATAATCCTAGCTACGAGGTTGTGTCTGTGCAAATACTCACCGTTAGCAAGACGAGAACAACCAGAGACAATATGTCGGATACATTCACCGGGACAGTGGCATGCCCGACAGATGTTAACCGTGCCGTCCTTCACAACATATTTTCTATAATTGTTCGTCATCATAACTTCGTCCATAATTGCACAAACAAAACCTTCGGTTTCCCCGAAAAGGTCACCGAATCGTAGCCAGGCCACGGACGCTAGAAAATCTACATCGGGCCCATGAAGGGCCCGGTAAAAGCGTCCGTGAAGCTCCTTGCTTCGCCATACATCCTTGCTACCATTGGTATCAAGCACTACAGGCTTGCGCCAGTTCTCTTTAGCCAAGGAGAGCGGGGTGAGTCCTTTGTCCACTGCGACTACATCTCGATGCATCCCCACCCCGGTTTGGGAGAAGTACTCCCTGAGACTGCACACCTCGCGGTTGTGGAGGGTTTTAGCATTTAAAAAGCCTCGACCCCCACACTTCCGCGGGATGTACAGTCTCATTACCGACGAGCGTGGGTGATGCATACGGTTTGCAGTCAGCAGCGTACGGACCCTCCTATCCAGGGCGTCAAGTTCGGTCTGAGTCCACTTGAGTATGCCGAAGGAGTACATCAGGACCGGCATGACCCAACCGTTAAAGGCGCGCACCTTATTCCCGCCTGACAAAAGACTGTTAAGTACTTTTTTCAGGCGGCCATAGAAGCGCTCCCTTAACGATTGCTTCATGTCAGTCTCATTAATGCCTAATGCCTCCGACATGCCCAAGTATTTGTAGGTTTCGGTTGAAGAGAGGGATCTAAGGTGTATGGAATCCGAGAGTTGGGTTCCCACGGATTCCATAATCCTTCCTCGCTTTACATGCATGACTGCACATTTGTCCACACCAAAATCCATCCTGATAGAATTACTGAAGGTTTCGTATTGTAATTATTATTACCTTTTGCTGTGTAAAGACATATTTTTTTTGAACTAGATTTTGCACTACTATTTTTCCTGTATCGTGGGTGCGTTAACAGACACAAATCTCCCAGACACAAACACCCGGACTCGAAACAACTATCTGTAAGCCATACAAATTTTTGTTCCGTGTGGGAATCGAACCCACGACCCATTACGCAGAAACCAATCGTTCAGCTACTGCACCAAACGTGTCGTCGAATTTATTCACTTGACAGACAGATACGTGTTGCTGGGGAGTTTGTTGCGCCATTTCTTCTTCACAGCAAAAACACAAGGAACCGGTGAAGGGAGGGCGTTTTTGGGGTTGTCTTTATGTAAAATTGACGTTCAAAAAGAACTAAGTAATTCTAGTCTATATTGAATAAATGAGTTTTGAAATTGTTGAAGTTGTTGTATAGTTCTATTCTATACATAGGTAATAATAAAATCGTAATGAAGCAAAAATCATACATTAAATATTTTTGGAAATAAAAATTGCTTTATCACTACATAGTATAAAACAAAGTCGCTTCCCGCTGTCTGTCTGTCCCTATGTATGCTTAGATCTTTAAAACTACGCAACGGATTTTGATGCGGTTTTTTTAACAGATAGAGTAATTCAAGAGGAAGGTTTATATATAATACATTGCACCCGTGCGAAGCCGGGGTGGGTCGCTAGTATACTATAAACGATACTGATCCCGAAACAGAAGTTTTTAGAATTTCTGTCTGTTTATCTGTTTGTACGTTTGAGCTTCACGCCAATACTACTGATCAGATTTAGTAGATATTTGGCAAAAATGTCCGTTAAAGAGTGGACCAAGTTGAAGGGTACAAATTATGATGCCATTAAAAATGGGTGATGAGCAGTAACCTTATGTTTCCGTAGGCACGACAATAAAGTAATAAATATTGATACATCAATATTTTGCCATTACAGCGAAGCAGCCAATTTTGGTTGCGGAAGCTACTAACTAATGGAAATGTGTGCGCTACACTACAGAGACCTCGCTCCATAACTTATAACAGACTAGTGACCCGCCCCGGCGTTGCTCGGGTACCTACTTGTTATAGCTTAAAACCTTCCTGAAGAAATTACCTAAATCAAGATGAACACTGCATCAAAATCCATTGAATAGTGTAGACGAAGTAAGCGGACAAACAGACAGACGCAAAAAGCGACTTCAATTTATACTATTTACTAGCGACCCGCCCCGGCTTCGCACGGGTGCAATGTATTATACAATTAATACATTTAAACCTTTCTCTTGAATCACTCTATCTATTAAAAAAAACCGCATCAATATCCGTTGCGTAGTTTTTTTTTTATTGCTATCGGGACCGAAGTGCGTAACTGAAATTTTAAAATGGGGTTACTAGAAAAAATGTTGCATCAATGAAAAGGCTTCATTTACATATAAAAAAAAACTTTTTTTTATATTTATGCCTCGCAGTTTTTGTCGATGAAAAACGTCAGCAAAAATTCCACTTATCTCCCAAGTTTGCAAAGCGAAAAATCTAGAATAAGTCGAGTTGATAGAGGCTTATGTAAATATTACAGGAAAAATAAAACGATGTCGCCGTGCGGTGAGGAAGTTTTATATTCTAGCCCGTCCCCACACGAAGTAGAACCTGCAATAGCTACTAATGTATGCAAAGTCATCATCATCATTACATATGCAAAGTCATCAGGGTATTCGCTTCATTATTGGTAAGAGGAGCCATAATTTTAGCCAATAACGCTTGGTAAATTTTAGGAATTAGCCATAGGACACCTTCTTCTCATCAGCTTCTTTCCCCAAAACTTCCTGCTAGATCCATGGGGCAGATCAATGATCAGAATAACTGTTATATGTGTGTTATGTATACTTTAGGCCTGTTTAAATTACACTATTGGGTCTTGATCTGCAAAATTATAAACAACTAACCGCGTGCCCGATGGGAGATTCTATACTTCAAAGTTGATAAACTTCCACACAAACTTTCATCCCCTATTTAACCCCCGTAGGGGATGAATTTAAAAATATCCTTTCTTTGTGCTCACCCACGTTATATAAGGAACTCCTGTGCAAAATTTCATGCTTCTAGACCAGTGGTCGTCAAACAGTGGCCCGCGGGCTCACCGCAGGTATTTGTGCGGCCCGTGACATAGCAAACAATTTTAGTAGACAATGACTATCAAAACTTGCCATGCAAAATCAATGGGGCAATCGCGTTTTGATAATTCATAAAAAATATGTCAATTGATTGGTGTAGTCAACTACCCAATCCATAAATGTGCGGTCCGCAGTGATACCTCACATTGTTCTATGTAGCCCTTGACCAGAAAAGTGTGACGACCACTGTTCTAGACCCACCGGTTTAAGGTTACAGTTCATTAGACCCACCCGGCACCCGACCTGCATCGCCTCGCCTCGTGCGGTTCGTATTCTTTATATGAATTTGTATAGATGTGCGCTCACTACATCAACTCCGTAACGTCACCGGATCGCCTCGGGCGTACGCCGTCCACGCGCGGACGACGAGTTGACCACTCGGTGGCAACTCGCTGCTCGCATGCTTGCCTTGAGTGAACCGCGCGCTGCCATCGAGAAAACCGCGCGCGGCCCGCGAGTGGTTCACGCGAGGACAATGCGTCAGCGATGCGCCGCTCCCCACCCACCCGTCATTTCCAGCCCTTCTTTCTAACACGTCGGACGTATGGTTTTTGCTTTCAAAATGAATAAAGAATAACTTATCGAGAAGTTCAAAAATATATGTCAAATTTTACCAAAATTTGACATAACCAAAAACACGTGTAGACCTGGTGCCAATTGCTGACAGACTACTCAGAAATAATGAGCTGTAACCTTTAAGCTGTGAGTCGTCTGTCAGTCACACTGACTATGTTAGAGTTGTATTATGTAGAAGATTACCTTCCACATTGTATTATTCCTTCACATTATATTTCTAGTTAAGGCAGGGACTACTGAAAAATTTACGCACTTCATTTTGGTTAGCTTACTACATTATTACAGGTCCGGAGTCCGGTGGTCACATGAGAACTCATCGAGACAGAATTAGTGGGTCCCCGCGGTCTCATCCTACGGCGTCAATGGTTTTTATTATACGGAGCTACAAACTCGGAATATTTAGCATGTTCCGCCGGTTTTTAGTGTAGATGGTGTCTTTATTTCATTGACGCGGTGGACATATTTTTCAAGACTAACTTGTTATTTAAGTAGGTATATCTGCATTATACTTTGTGTTACGTCACTGTATAATTTAAATAACATTTTGGGGATGTTATCTGCATTTTCAAAACCATTTTAATGCAATAAATTGTTTTTTAAATTTAAAATATTTCTGGTACCTCGGGCCCACGGTGTATAGATACTAGATGTATGGAAGAAAAACACATGCGGCGCCGACTCCAAATAAGTTGGGATAAGGGCAGGAGGATTCCCGCAAGTACATTCAGTACATGCTATCAGACCATTCAATTAGCAACCCACTTAGGACAATATCTAACTTTATCTCATACCCCTACTAAACTATGTAAATGATTAGAATGACGTAGTTAATAAAGTAGTAAGTTAGTAGGTAACAGAATAGGGGACGAAGATTCAAGATAACAGGTTGGGATAAGATATTCCAGAAACAGTTAAGTAATAGATTACATTCGAGTTAATATTTGAATGGTAGGAACTTAATTTGAATAGACCGACTGGTAAATTAGTCAAATTCAAGAGCAAACAAGAATATGCTCTGCAAGAAATTCCTGCTGCAAGTAGGAAGCAAAATTGGTTTAAATTCTCCACGGAAATATTAATTTCAGGCTGGAGTAGGTATTCTCCCGAGGAACTGCATCTGGAAGATAAACAACAGCTTGTTCCCATGAGCTAAAACAACTATAATATATGTAGGTTAACTACAAATTAACTCAAACAACTTCACAGGTCTACTCTTCGCTACTATATTAGTTAAGTATCTTGTTAGTAATCAACTATACTCGTAGTTTCGATATTATTTTTATTTCAACAATGTATTCTATTAGAAAATGTGGCGGCACGGAAGTTACAACCCCCTGAATCAGACAGATTCGATTAGTCAGTTGTCTCAAAGGTGTGTCCAGCTCCAGACCCGGCGAATGCGCCGCGAATGTGCCGCTCGCAAGCCGCTTACGGACTGCGTGCGTGTTGCTCGCGTGCGGTTACAGCCTACGTTTGGAGCCCCGCTCTAGTGCAACTCCGGCAAGGCTTGAGTGTTTGTGTATTGTTTATGCCACTATAGTTAGTGTGGGGTAGGCAGAGTAATGAATAAATAAAATTCGTTCTTGCAGTACTCACGATTGTAATGTTTGATTGAGTAAGTCCACACACAACACAGTTTAAAGAAGGAGAAATGTTACAAAATGATAGGCACACAACAGTCACAATAGTCACAATAGTTACGGCACAGTACACAAAACAGTTGTTGATAATATTATCCGTAATAACTTTGGCTAACAAGATGACACAAAATAAATTATTGCAGCGGCGCGTCGCGATAGCTAATTACCACTGAAGGTCGCAACAAGGTGAACGACCGAGCGCTTCATGCGCTCCCACCTGCGACGATCGGGCTACGTCACTGTTACGTAGCTATCACGCGCGGGTCCAGTGCACTTCACCGGTGACGCGACATCATCCGACATAATATCGTATTAAACAATATTTAATGCCGTATGTATGTGAATGTGTTTTAATAATGTAAATCATATAATACATCAATATAATTATTATAATATAAGTTAATGTAATGTAAATAATGTATTTGTGTTTATGTATAAGTGTGTTGTAAATAGTGTACATAATAATTGTATAAATAGTATAAATTAATAATGTACATAAATAAACTATATGGTAGGTATGTACCCTACACTACCCCCCTCCAGAGACCGTCAAGGGCGATAAAAATCTGGGAACCTAACGCGACGACCAGAACGAGTGGTATACTCAGTGATGTCGCCTGATGGAGTATCTACATTCGGGTCAGCTTTGTCAGCCAATATGTAGGCTGGTTTTAGGCGGTCAATTGATACCGTGACCTCTTTACCCTTAAATAAAATTTTGAAAATTTTATCCCCCCTTTGAACAACTTTGTGCGGGCCTGTGTAGGCAGGTTGCAGTGATCCACGTAATGCGTCTTCACGAAGGAACACGTGATCCGTGGTCAGCAGATCTTTAAAAACAAAAATGCTGTTTTTGTTGTGACGGGAGGCTGGAGTTGGCTGAAGTTTATGTGCGAACGAGCGGATACGCGCAGAAAAATCGCAGATGTCGGTCGTTCCGCTATCGCCGGGATTAAAAAATTCACCCGGGAGTCTAAGTGGTTCGCCATAAACCAGTTCGGCAGAAGATGCTTGTAGATCCTGCTTGAAGGTGCTTCTTATGCCAAGCAGTACCCATGGCAATGACTCTGTCCATTTGTCATTGGCATGACACATGATGGACGCCTTGAGTTGCCTGTGGAACCGCTCAACCATACCGTTGCACGCCGGATGGTACGCCGTTGTCCGTTTATGCTGAAAATTTGCAATGTTTGATAATTGTTCGAACAGAGCCGACTCGAACTGACGGCCTCTGTCCGTAACAATATCAGTAGGACAGCCAAACCGGGCGATCCATCCGGACAGCAGGGCTTTAGCTACTGTCTCGGCAGTAATGTCGACAATAGGTACGACCTCTGGCCACCTGGTAAATCGGTCGACTGCCGTCAGACAATACCTAAAGCCTTGAGATATCGGTAGCGGGCCCACAAGGTCGATGTGGATGGTAGTGAACCTGGCGCGCGGAAGGTTATAAGAACCTAAAGGCGCAGAAACATGACGGCTCACTTTTGCCCGCTGGCATTGCAAACAAGCTCTTGCCCACTCCCTGCAGTCCTTCCTGACGCCTGGCCAAACAAAACGCTCTGCGATTAATTTAGCAGAGGCTGAGACGCCAGGATGACTGAGAGAATGTATGCTGTCAAAAACTTGTTTGCGCAGCATTTTGGGCACAAATGGCCTGGGAGACTCTGTACTGACGTCGCAGTACACAGGAGTACGCTCCCCAGCGACTTGTACTTTCTCCAGGACCAGGGAAGATCCCTCCTGAAGCAGCTTTCTCAACTCTGGATCGGAGGCTTGTGAATCCGCCAGAGTGTCGAGACTGACCGGCACTTGTAATTCCTCCACACGAGATAAGGGATCGGCGACGACATTGTCTTTGCCGGAAATGTGCCTTATGTCGGTGGTGAATTGCGCGATGAAATCCAAGTGCCGGAACTGTCTTGGCGAACAGTTCTTCTTCCGCTCGTGGAAAGCAAAAACAATCGGCTTATGGTCCGTGTAGACGACGAAATGTCTAGCCTCCAGCATATGACGAAAATATTTGATGGCCTCGTAAATGGCAAGCAATTCCCTGTCATAGGGAGAATACTTTACTTGCGACGGGCTGAGCTTTCGTGAAAAGAAAGCCAATGGCTGCCAACCATCATCGCTATGCTGCTGTAACACCGCGCCGATTGCAGTATCCGACGCATCACTAACAAGTGCGAGTTTGGCATTGCAATCGGGGTGAGCTAATAAGGCAGCGTTAGCTAGGCTCTCCTTGCAGTCCTCGAAAGCTTGTAAAGTATCCTCCGCAAGACATATAGGATGCGAGCCCTTTACGTTGCCAATCAAAAGGTTGTGAAGTGGCGCCTGGATTTGAGCTGCGTGGGGCATAAATCGCCTATAAAAATTGATCATGCCCAAAAATCGGCGCAACTGACGGACATCTTTTGGCTGGGGAAACTTCTTGATGGCGTCGACTTTAGTGTCAAGTGGTTTGGTGCCCTTTTCAGAGATACGGTAACCTAAGAAAGTTACTTCCGGGACACCGAAAACACACTTGGACGTGTTGATTAAAACGCCGAACTCCTTCATCCTGCCAAAAAGAATACGAAGGTGGTCTTCGTGCTCTGCTTCTGTCCTGGAGAAGAGTAAAAAATCGTCCAAATAGCAGTAGCAGAAATCCAACCCTCGCGTCATTTCGTCCACAAAACGTTGGAACGTCTGACCTGCATTCCTAAGTCCGAAAGTCATGTACGGAAATTCGTACAGGCCAAACGGTGTGGTGATTGCCGTCTTCGGGATGTCATCTGGGCTAACAGGAATCTGGTTGTAGGCTTTGACGAGGTCGATGGTGCTGAACACTTTACATCCAGTAATGCTGTGAGCAAAATCGTGGATGTGCCTAATCGGGTACCTATCAGGAACGGTTCGCGCGTTGAGCATACGGTAATCACCGCAAGGGCGCCAACCGTCGTCCTTCTTGGGAGCAAGATGGAGAGCAGATGACCAAGGACTCTCCGAAGGTCTGGCAGTTCCGTTAGCCAACATCAGCTGAAACTCCTGCTGAGCAATTTTTAATTTATCTGGCGCTAGACGCCGAAATGGAGAAGAAACTGGAGGGCCTGGGGTCGTGCGGATGTGGTGTACAGTGTTATGTGGTGTAGTGCGTAGTGTACCGGCAGGTCGAGTGATGTCGGGAAAACTATCTAAGATTTTGTGGTACCTTGAATCACCAGTACTTATCTTTACAGAATATATAGATGAATCTGAGTGATTCAAGGCCATGGAAAAAACATTAGTACTGCTGTCGATCAATCGTTGATTACGACAATCAACGATGAGAGAGTAAAAACACAGAAAGTCAACACCGATAATTGGTTTCGTAACATCAGCTACCACAAAACGCCACTTAAAATCCCTACGAAGGCCGAGGTCTAGACTGAGATCTAGGAACCCGTACGTCTGAATAGGCGTACCATTCGCGGCCATAAGGTCATAGTTCGTTAATGCACGACGCTCACTTAACAGACGACGGGGGTAGACACAGAGGTCGCTTCCAGTATCGACCAGAAACTGCGTCTTCGTGCGTCGGTCTGCGATGAATAGGCGACCAGTTGAGGTGGGGCAATCGTCAGTCGCCATTACCGACCGCCCGCGGCGTTTCCCTTCTTGAAATCGCAGGGCTTCACGCAACGGTTTGCCTTGTCACCGAAGTTCAGGTGATACCAACACTGCGCGTGACGTCTGTAGCTCGAGTTTGAGCGAGATGAGGATCGGTGGCCTGAGTTGCGACGCTGGTCTTGGCGAGAGCCTCGGGAACGATTTTGCGATCGGCTATCTCGCAGCTGCACTGTCAGGTCCTTCATGGCACTCTTGAGCTCCGCGATTTCGGCCGCCATCTCACTCATGGAGGGCCCTGATGCCGAAGTTGAAGCGACGGCGACGTGCATAGCCGGAGTCACGATGTCCTGGACGCGATCAGCCAGCTCAGCCAATGCCTCCAAGGTACTGTGTGGCTGTGATGCCAAGAGAGGCTGTATGCTGCTGGGGAGTCGGCTACTCCAGATCGTGCGCACAAAGTCTTCGGGCACGCTTGGTCCTGCTAACCCCTGCAGATGGCGAAGAAACTGCGATGGCTTTCTGTCTCCTAGCTCCTCATGCATCAGGAGCTGCTTCACCTTCTTCTCCTGGGAGGCTGAGAGGCGTTTCACCAATTCCGTTTTCAGCTTGAGGTACCGGTTGGTGCTTGGAGGGGACATGATGACGTCCTTCACCTCTTTTGAAAATTGGGGTTCCAGGTGCCCAACCACATAATTAAATTTTGTGACGTCATTCGTCACGCCTGCGTTCGCGAATTGTGCCTCGACTTGAGCGAACCAGATATCCGGCTCTTCTGGCCAAAATTGTGGTAATTTTATTGACACGCGAAAAATCTCGTGTGACGGATCAATGGAAACGCGCTTCGCGCGCTGCACTCTGCGTGTCACGTGTTCCGCCGGCTGCGATGAGGCGGTGTGCTCGGAATCACTGTTACTCATTTTAAAGTGTTCTATTCGGGGTCACCAATATAGTTAGTGTGGGGTAGGCAGAGTAATGAATAAATAAAATTCGTTCTTGCAGTACTCACGATTGTAATGTTTGATTGAGTAAGTCCACACACAACACAGTTTAAAGAAGGAGAAATGTTACAAAATGATAGGCACACAACAGTCACAATAGTCACAATAGTTACGGCACAGTACACAAAACAGTTGTTGATAATATTATCCGTAATAACTTTGGCTAACAAGATGACACAAAATAAATTATTGCAGCGGCGCGTCGCGATAGCTAATTACCACTGAAGGTCGCAACAAGGTGAACGACCGAGCGCTTCATGCGCTCCCACCTGCGACGATCGGGCTACGTCACTGTTACGTAGCTATCACGCGCGGGTCCAGTGCACTTCACCGGTGACGCGACATCATCCGACATAATATCGTATTAAACAATATTTAATGCCGTATGTATGTGAATGTGTTTTAATAATGTAAATCATATAATACATCAATATAATTATTATAATATAAGTTAATGTAATGTAAATAATGTATTTGTGTTTATGTATAAGTGTGTTGTAAATAGTGTACATAATAATTGTATAAATAGTATAAATTAATAATGTACATAAATAAACTATATGGTAGGTATGTACCCTACACCACAATAGAAAAATAAAATAACTTTAAAAAAAGTAAAAACTGACTTAATAAAAAAGTGAAAAGAGTAAAATAATTACCATATTTATTATAAAACTAACAGTTTCAGAAGTCGGTGCCTTCAATTTGGTTCTGTGTAAAATTGCACCGACTTCTGAAACTGTTAGTTTTATAATATGGTAATTATGTTATATTATATACGCTAGTAAAAAGTCATTTGGAATGCAATGCTGTCGTCTGGTCGCCACATGAAGCCAAGTACAAAATAATGCTAGGACGTATCCAGCACAAATTTGTGACATTCCTGTAATTAAAGTAGTATGGTGTGTACCCAGGGTATCCACTGCTGTATCCAACTCTATTTGTGCTGGGCATGGTAGGCTATTATAAACTGGAAGTAAGAAGGGAAGTAGCTCTCGCCACTTACTTATTTAAGATTATGCGTGGTAAAATACACAACCCAGGCGTTCTAAACACAGTTGGGTTGTGTGTACCTGATGGGTACGTGGGGCGACGGAGGCGGCCGCCGCTGTTGTGGGTGCCACCAGCTCGTACCAACCTGCTGCAGCGCGCGCCGCTGACGCGCGCGCTGCATACACTCAATATGGTGTCACAACAGATTGACTGTTTCAATTGTACTCTGAGTGAATTCACAAGGGCCGCATTTTGTAAAATTACTCTTGGTTGATCATATTAATAATAATTTGTAGGTCAAATCTTTGTAACCTAGTTTAACTATAACTACACTATTGTATTAGGTAAGCCTGTGATGATAGTTGTATGTGTGTTTAAATAAATAAATAAAATAAATAAATATCTATATTTTTCTATTAATGATCCTTATGAAATTTCGCCAGTTATTATGAAGTAGCCTGGTAAAGTCGTAGTAAGAGTTAAAAGAGAGTTAAGTTTGTCCATGAAGAGTTCGTCGGGGGAAGTACTGGTACTATTTTGGCCAATGCAATTTTCGCCAAGCAGCATTGCTGTTTCAGTTTAAATGTATGGGTGACGGTAAAATTAAGTTTCAACTATTTAACTTTGTAACGTTGGCAGCGCATCAGCTATCCTTTTGGTGTTGTAGGTGTTTATAGGCTATTCCGAAACTTAGGCTGCTTTTCCACCAGAGATTTGCTATGCAAAGTTACTATGGATGCGTTTGATATCCACCAATCATATTCATTAGTCCACATAGCATAACGCTGGTGGAAACTGATTCAACTAAGCTACGTTTTTTATATGGAAGGATGCGTGCTGTGGATGCGTGCTATGGATGCGAGCTATGGATGCATGCTATGGATGGTCGCGAGTGGTGTATATATGTGCACCGCCGCTCCCAATGGCTTCCCTATTGTCAATACCTTGGGAGGTATGGAGCTATGGGTAGCTCGAGCTGCGCACGGCTACTTTGCGGCGGCGCATTTTCATAGAACATCTTACTCGCTCCGCTACATAGCTTAGCATCAGTGGAAAAGGTCACATTGTTTCGTAGCTTAGCTTTTACATTCTCGCAGCATAGCTACATAGCACATCTCTGGTGGAAAAGCACCCTTAAGGTCAATCTGGGAAAAAATGATGGGGAAGTTTATGAAAGACAAGTTTTTTTTTAAAGTTGTTTACTTTTTTAAAATACATATTTAAACTTCGAAGTTCAGTAATACAGTCATTTACTCGTAATTGTTAGATTTTTATGAGGTAACATTTTATTCATGGTAACTTTGAACTTTTTTCTGTTTTGTCATGTACTGCCCTATCATTCTTGAGTTTTGGGACAGCCCTGTATAGGCCGCGATAGCCATTTTCCATCAGGTGGGACGTCAGCATGTTTGCCAACTCATTACATTAAAAAAACTACTAACGGCCCTTTACTTTGATCACCAATTCTTTTTTGTAGCGCGGTGACGATAATAATGATAAGAGGCCAATTTTATAAGTATACAAAATGGGGTTGACATTATGACAATAAATGATACCACGTGTTCTATGATGTGTTCTAGTACCGTACACAAAAAAATTGTTGCTTCCAAGTACATTTTTTGTCACATGATTTTTCAATTTCACTCATTTATATAGATGAAGGGATGTTGAAGTGGAAACTTATCCGTTGTAAATAAAGATAATTTTGGTTTAAACGGGTCATTTACATAACTTCGCGTAGAGATCTTGATATTCATAAAATTATTAAATCGTACGGAAATTCCTGTGACTAAATTATTGAATGTTCATGATTGATTTTTGTGTTCGGTCGTAAAACTCATCATAGAATACGTGGTATCATTTTTAATGTCGTAACGTCATCCCCACTTTGTATACAAGATGATTTTTTAATCACCGTCCAAAGTTTTTCTAGGCATTAGGTATCATTCGAAGATTAATTTGTGAATAGAAATAGGTAGGTGAAATTTTCATACTAAAATAATTTTCCCGGAAAAATTATCAATTTAGCGTGGCACTAAGTCAAACGTTAAATAATACGCTTGTCGCTCATGCACAGAATCAGAGAAAGGGACTCTCTTACCATTTAAACCGCGTTGGACTGTGTTGGAACAAATTGAGCGCCGCGATTCACTCCCGTTCGCCCTATGTTAGGGCCGGCCCTGCATCAGAGTGAGAGGAATTGCCAATTTTCTTTTCAAAAATCGTTTCTTTTCATGATATAAAGAGCCTAAAAAAAATTGGATGGTGATTAAAAAATCAGGCTGTATTTACAGGTTGGCAAAAATCATTCCCAAATAGGTATCTAGTTTTTACCGCGGCGCGGACACAGGGCGGTGGGTGTCGTCACCATATTTTATCGTGTCGTGAGCCGTAGAGAAAGAACCTTACTTCTAAAAATACTTGACCCTTTTACTAAGATATCAAATATTCAAGTAGTTTACTTTGCTGAAGCTCTTTGTTTTCAATAAAATATGAAGACAATTACTACTATAAGGAGTACTTATAAGGGCAGTAGGCCTAGCACGAATGTTGTGACGTATGGTAACGTAAACGTAACGCTAACGTGAATGAATTTTGAATTGGAAATACGCGTTTCGCACATAATATTTAATTGAATTGAAAACTTTATTCATATCTATGTATGATAAAACTTGTGGCTGTCGCATAAATTTAAAATAAAATGCTATAGAATAGTTGTATTTTCGATTCAAAATTCACTCAGATTAACGTTACGTTTACGTTACTATAAGTCAAAATATTCGTGCTAGGCCTATAGTTCCATACAATACATATTCGGTTCGGTTTATTAATCGAAAACTGGATGGTAGGAATCCAACATGTGTGTTTGTTGATACCGTCCGCTTTGGTTATGCCAACATACGCCGATCGTGCTTTGGCAGCGAAGTGAAACTCGAATGGCGAAAACGATTTTCAAATACAAACTCGATTAAAACCCTAACTTTTATGTTGTAGCTTTGATTGTTGGATTGGTTTGTTGTTCAATATAATTTAACGTAAATCAAATTATGTGTGTAGCTGTCCTTAATTTGTTATTATTAAACTTTATTTAGAAATGATAGTTGTTAGAGGTAGTTGTAGATAGATTATTTTCAATTGAACCAGAATTGTATTATACTTTGTTTATAATCCGCATTTTGCGTTATTTCACTATTGTAATTATTATTACCTTTTGCTGTGTAAAGACATTTTTTTTAACTAGATTTTGCACTACTATTTCTCCTGTATCGTGGGTGCGTTAACAGACACAAATATCCCATACACATACAACCAGACCCGAAACAACTGTCTGTAGGCCATACAAATTTTTATTCCGTGTGGGAATCCAACCCTTCGACCCCTTGCGCAGAAACCAATCGTTCACTCACTACACCAAACGTGTCGTCCAATTTATTCACTTGACAGTCAGATATGTGTTGCTGGGGAGTTTGTTGCGCCATTTCTTTTTCACAGCAAAAACACTAGGAAGTGGTGAAGGGAGGGTGCTTTTGTAACTGTCTTTATAATTATAATAACGTCTTTATAATTGACGTTCAAAAAGAGCGAAGTAATTCTAGTCTATTTTGAATAAATGAGTTTTGAAATTGTTTTCTGTAGTGCCGGACTTAAAGAATAGCACTACCCATCTCTTCCCGTGGGTGTCGTAAAAGGCGAGTCAAGGATTTTCTAGAGGATGGTCAGCAGCGTTCTCTGAGTACTTTAGTCTTTCGGCTGAATGATAATGATGATGAGTTTTGAAATTGTTGAAGTTGTTCGTAACGAAGCAAAAATTATACATTAAATATTATTGGAAATAAAAATTGCTATAATGTACTATAAACGATACTGATCCCGAAACAGAAGCTTTTAGAATTTCTGTCTGTTTATATCTTTGAGCTTCACGCCAATACTACTGTTCAGATTTATTTGAAATTTGGTAAATACGTCCATTAAAGAGTGGGCCAGGTTATAGAGCACAAATTATCATGCCACTGAATGTGGGGTATGACCTTACGTTTCCACAGGCAAAGCCGTGGGTACAGCCAGTATTAACGACAGTAAAGTAATAAATATTGATACATCAATATTTTGCCATTACAGCCAAGCAGCCAATTTTGGTAGCGGAAGCTACTAACTAATGGAAATGTGTGCGCTACACTACAGAGACCTTGCTCCATAACTTATAACAGACTACTGACCCGCCCCGGCGTCGCTCGGGAACTTTTTATAGCTTAAAACCTTCCTGAAGAAATTATCTAAATCAAGATGAACACCGCATCAACATCCATTGAATAGTGTAGAAGAAGTAAGCGGACAAACAGATAGATGCGAAAAGCGACTTCAATTTATACTATTTACTAGCGACCCGCCCCTGCTTCGCATGGGTGCAATGTATTATACAATTAATACATATAAACCTTTCTCTTGAATCACTCTATCTATTAAAAAAAACCGCATCAATATCCGTTGCGTAGTTTTAAAGATCTAAACATACATAGGGACAGACAGACGACTTTGTTTTATACTATGTAGTGATAGTGATGGCCAAGTCCTATGTTTTATCAAGCGTTATTGGTTAAAGTTAAGACTCTTGTATCTTTACCAATATAATTAATCAAAGATCCTCCCATACGTTACTAGCTATCACCAGTAAAATTAGCTTACGATTCTTTTATATTCCAGTTTGGCAATAAAAAAAAGCTACCATTGGTAACCAAAACATTTCGGTTTTGGCTGTAGAAACCGGACATTAAAGAAAAGGCACTAATCGGTGTTTAAATCAATAACGGGCAGTAAGATATTGGAATAGGTCCTTTGATAAAAATATTATCCATACAAAAATGTACAACAAATATACAAATACGTATTGCCGACAAATCGATCGCCCTTGACAGCCTAAACAGTGTTTATCTTCGATAAAGCGAGCAATTTCGGTTCCACAGATTAAATATCAAGCCATTACGTTTAATTAACGTTCAGTGAACTGTTACTAATTGCGAGACGTAACTCGAGTGTGATATTGTTGATTGTGTTGCTCTGCCAACGGTGGTGGTGAATAATTTTATTGAAAATTCATTTGTTTTTTATATGCAATTGAGCTGCGAAGATTTACGAAGGGTATAAAGGGTTCATGAGATACAGCCTGGTGACAGACGGACAGACAGACAGCGGAGTCTTAGTAATAGTTTTCCGTTTTACCCTTTGGGTACGGAACCCTAAAAAGCAAGTTCTGTTCTCCCAAGGCTTTTCCCAACAACGTTTGGATTAGCTTCCAGTCTAACCAGATGCGGTTGAATACCATAATTTTACAAAGAGCGACTGCCATCAAATCTCTTTAACCCAGTTACTGTGCAATGCCGATATTCCAAGGTTAGACCGGTTGTCAGGCTTTCGGGCTTCTGACTACCTGTAACGACTACCATAAGTATTCGTACGACACCCGAGACAGACGGCAGGTATTCCGAAGCCCGGAAGGATCTCGATGTGTAAACGAACGTTCACCCATCCACGAACTGACGGCAAGCGCAGCTTTATCTTGCAAATTATATGACCCGTGCGTTTGTTAATTTGCCAGGAGCCCCTCTTGTTCATACAAAATATGGCACATTAAATGATTTTACGCAAAGCCACTGCCATACGCCACTGAGGGGGGATTTATACGGGTCGATTTTAGCCGTGCGGCAAATCACCAGTCGCGTCGCTTATAAAAATCGAATCGCCACCCCATTTACACCGGTCGACAAAAATCACATGCGACTTGTTCATCTCTAGCGGAACAACACAGCGCAAGACACACCTCATGCCGCGGGCGATCGCCTGCAACTGACAATTTACACGGTCGATTTTAGTCACCCGCCGCATGCGGCTTGTCGCCGCACGGCAAAAGTTGGATGGCACCCAACTTTGGGGCTTGCGATTTTAGTCACTTGCGGTTTAGTCGAATTGTCATTTAGACGGTCGATTTTCGCCGTGCGGCCTAGCCGTGCGGCGAAAATCGACTCGTGTAAATCCCCTATTGGACTCCATAATCCATATCATTGAAACATATTATTGAAGTTACACCTATACAGAGACAAGTCCTGCATCGCATTTCAAGACAGAACGTAACCACGAAATACAATACTGTTATTCCAAAACTAAATAGTTAAGCCACTTTAATCCAGGCACGGTTGGATCAGTTTCAAAGTCACTTCTGTCACAAGTTTAAAGCTTTGTTAATCCAATAACGTTTGGAATTCGTCGTTTCCTGGCTTTGTGACATTAAGAACATTTTTGGTTTTATTTACCTCGTGCTCTACATTCTACATTTAAAAATAAAATTTATTTCGACACTTAATTACCAAATACCAACCGAATACTTTCTAAATACTTATTCAAGCGCTACAATTAATATTATTCAAATAATTTGAAGTGAATTCGGAGAATGATGAAAAATTCCAACGGGAATTTTACATTCAATAAATTGATAATTATTAAAATGCGTCAATTTATTTGAACTTGTATAGAATACCAATACCTACTAACCATAATATTATAAATGCGAAAGTAAGTTTGTTTGTTACCTTTTCACGCCTAAACCACTGAACCGATCATCCTGAAATTTTGCATACACGTTGTCAGGTGTACAGAAACGGACATAGGGTACCTTTCATCCCGAAAAAACGTACGTAACGTACGAAAACAACAATAACGTTCTTATGATAATAGATGGCGCCACGTGTCTTTCGAATCATGATTGAATTATATAATCCCGAAAAAGACGGAATACGCGGTAAACGCTATCCACGTGGGCGAAGCCGCGAGCGACCTATAGTTTAAGATAAACATGAGTATCATTAAAATTTTATTCAAGTCCTTTCAACGAAATATTTTCAGTATTCAATTTTGGAATATTAATTAAGTTGTAATTCAAATAATCGTAAATCTTAAGTATTTTTGTACAGTCCACGAAGAATGTAGGTTCACACTGTTACTTTTAAAAAACCTCTACATAGACACAACATTATTCGATACACTGTTTTTCAGCATAGCATACCAGGTGTAAGGGACGGTGTACCGAAAACTGAATTAGTGAATTCAGCCTATTATCATGTATTATTCTGAACTGAAAATGAGTGAAAATTTTGCTCGGACGTTTCCGACTTTTCCGATTTTTCTGTTCACAAATTTTATATTTCTCTGCTGTAAAATAAGCAATCCTATTAGGACAGCACATTGCAAAAATAAAATGTATTTTTTTATAAATCGGAAAATTCGAAAGATTTCGTTGATATTTTCCACGGATTTTCAATTTCAAATAATGAACTAAATTCACTGTATCAATTTTTGGTAACCTGCCCTTTACATCCAGTTTATTTACCTGTCAAAATACTTATTGAAATACAATAAAACATAGACAAATCAGCAATTTCCAGTAAATTCGGAAAATTCCGAGAAAAAAACCACTTGTTTTCGATTCAGAATAATGGGTTGAATTCACTGTTTCAGTTTTAGGTACACCGTCCCTTACACCCAGTATAATAGTCAAGAGTTTGTCAATTTTTTACAGTTCAGTTATGATTAAAAAAAGCAGAAGTGTTAACCGACTTTCATCACTCACTGTACAATCTGTACATACATGTCATCTATTAAATCACATCAAAGTAATTTAATCACCATTACACATAAACAAAGATCTTCCTATTATTAAATTAACAAGAGCATCGTTTAACTTCATTCTCGTCTGAAAAAGTAGCATAAAATAAAATTAAAACTCCGTTTAAAATTTTCAGTCGACAAACTGCACATAGTTTCGCTCAAAGAATTCGGAAAAATTGCCGTGCTAAGCCGACTGTGAATTTCGGGCTCAGCATTGCCTGTGTATACAAACCGGGAAATTTTAACACTACACACAATTTTTCAAGGCATTTTTACCTTTATTTTGCATCTAAATTAAGTTCATTATTCTGTGAATGTTTTCGAAATTCTATGTCAAGGGCCTGTAACGTGTCGTTAAGTTGTCGCTGAGCATTAAGTAATGAGCTAATGTAGTTAGCCTTTTATTATACCGTGAAGACACACCTACAGTTTTAGTACAAATTTATTAGATTTCAAAGAATACAATTACACTAAAACTGTTTTGACAAGGTTTGTTCAAATTGTTTATCTACGGTTATTAAGTTAAACAGGGCAAACAACATTTTTTTCTTTTGATCACCAACTAAATTTTCATTTTAACTTCAAACATCTTGGATCATACTCGTAATTATAATTAATGTACAAAACTGCCTACTTTATAGAAAAATATTTTCATGAACATATTTTTGTATTAGGTAATTTGAACCATGATTTAAGGTGTCTGATTCATGATGACATACTCTAAAATGGACTCTAAGTATTATTATATTAGTTATGGTTTATCCATGTTCATTTTTCGGGAAATCCCGACTAGTTTCGGACCCAAACGGAGCCTTTAATCATGAGCTGAACACGCGGCGACGTCGCGAGTTGAACTGATCTGTTTAAGGACTCCGTTTTGGTCCGAAACTAATATGAATGTGTCTCACGAAAGTTATAATACGAACTCTGGTAATATAGACCGTGATCATGAGACAAATTCGTATTTATGATTAGTTACGGTTAACTCACGTGCATCTTTCGGGATTGCCCGACTACTTTCGACTCGTGACCTCGCCGCGTGTTCAGTAGTCGGACAATTCCGAAAGATGCACGTAAGTATACCGTAACTAACCATAAATATACAAGGTGTAAACGAATTCGTGTACTTCCTTCCAACCACATGATCTATTAATGGTATAGATTAACCCCGCACGGGATTAAATTGATTCAAAATAAAAATTAACGTTTTATTACTACTTTTTTACGACTAGCACGATATCGCTCCACGCAGTCAGTTAACTTGGGACGCTAAAATTACTCAGATACAGAATACCACGGTTCATTTTTTGAAAACTTTTTTTTGTTGATTCCGAAAAAAACCTATGCAGGGTCAACCAGTAGATCACGCGGTTTCAAGGAATTACACGAATTCGTTTACACCATGTATAGACCGATATTCCATAAGGATCTACTATAAGATCTCACTAGCATCTATCAAAAATTACAGAAACTCATATCATTCACATCAACTCACGTAAAAATCATGGACCACAGGCAAAATCTAATCAAATATTATCCTTAATATAACGAATTCCCTGAACGCAGCATCGCCATAACAGAATCAATTGAGTCAGTAAAGACTGCAACTCCATGGTCTGTCTGTAATTTCCCTGAGGACCAGTCTGGTTCGCGGTCCACGTAATTATTTAGGGTAATGGGGTATACTGTATTGCCCCACTTTTACGTGTAAATTGTACGTGTTAGCCGTATTTCGCTGATGTTTGGTCGAATGGCTGGTTGGAGGGTTCACTTTTTTTAGGGTAACATGTCTGGGAAAACCCCATTTTCGGAGATTTGGTTTTTAATAGAGATTTTTTTTTAGTTGATACTGTCAGCATATTATGTACTTAAAATGTTAAGCGGTTTTAGAATACATACCGGATGACTATTTTTACTGTCTGGAAAAAAATGGGTATATCATGTGAACGGAGCAGAAGCCTATGGCATAGTTTTTTTTCCATTACCCTGAAGTCCAATGTGTCTATCAATAAATACTACTAATTTCAAGTAAACGTTCATACTAAAACAATAAAAACTGTTTTTTTTAAATAAATAAATCGATCGAATAACATCTAAATTCAAATCATCCGCATCTGCGCATGATTTGAATTTCGATAGTAGGTATCTATTTATGGATCAGTTTCATACCACCTAACTGAAAGAAAAAAAAAAAAAAAAATCTATGCCGAAAACCTTCTCTCCGTTCACCTATTATTACCTATACCCAATTTTTTCCTGGCGGTAAACAATTTCATCCGGTAAGTATATTATATACTCTTTTTACGAAAATAAAAAAAATCTTTTGAACTATTCTGTTCTCTCTTAACTATCCTAAACCATAGTACTGTATTGACTGAAATTGTTAAAGATAGGGTGTCAAGTCAAAAAGGACAGTTGCGTAGTACTTTTAAGCGGCGTGCGTGTGTGACTAGATTGACCGTGGACGAAGCGCAAGGAGTATGTTAGGATCGTAGTACATGGTGTTGTACAGTTTCTGCCTACCCTCATGGGAAAAAGGCGTCAGGGCCCTAATTCTCCTAAAATAAATCTTGATAAATCACAATCGAACCAAGGCCGAACCGTTCATTCAGACAGGGGCCTAATTCTCCTAAAATAAATCTTGATAAATCACAACCGAACCAAGGCCAAACTGTTCATTCCGACAGTTCTCAATTTCAAAAGCTGTCGAATAGTTTGACACAAAAAACAAAATCAATCATTTTGAAAGTTTTCGAAAACAAAAACTGACTGACAGTTGTGGTTCGATTGCTTTTGGCAACAATTTATTTTAGGAGAATTAGGCCCCAGTTCTCAATTTCAAAAGATATCAAATTGTTTGACACAACAAAACAAAATCAATCATTTTGAAAGTTTTCGAAAACAAAAACTGACTGACGGTCGTGGTTCGATTGCGTTTGGCAACAATTTATTTAAGGAGAATTGGGCCCCTGTTTATGTATGTATGTATGTTAAAGATATTTATTTTAAAAGAGTAACCATGGAGTTTCTTGCTTGCTCTTCTCCATAGGAAACGACACTATTGAGCCGTGCACCTAAATTCGACTTTTCATAAGCGCCTGTAATGGTATATGTGATTTTTTTTTCTTCAAATCTTTTTGTTTTTGAAATACTGTGGTTCATTGACGAAATTGTTTTAGCGTTAAGTTTATTACGATCATGTTACACTAATCTTATTAATTCAAATAATACACAGACTAGATTAATTAGATAAGCGATGATAGAATACAAGACAATAATTGAGTCATACAATCTACATGCATTGAATTAGATTTATGTTATGGATTCTAGAAAGTGGCTTAGATCGTGGCTGAACTGCTAGGATTATTATAGATGGAGCAGTTAGTGCCAATAATGCTTATCGATATCTAATAAATAAGTGACAACGTTCTCGGTGTCAACCGAACCATTGAAGGAAAACTAAATTTATTCAAATCGAAGCATAAAACTAAATTTGTAATTCAAGATCTTAAAGTTACGTTTAGTTTTCTGTGATTTGCGTGTTTCATTTTACTTTTAAAGGTACAAGTCCGAGACGGGCTGTAGACCGCAAACTGCAAAAGTAGTATCGCTTGCGGTGCCATCTGCGGCTGCGGTCTGCGGTTGCAGTTTTGCAGTCGCTGTCGGAATAGCACCTTTAAAGTGCACACCTTTAAGGTGCTATTCCGATGGCGACTTGCGTGCAGTCTGCAGTTTGCAGCCCGTCTCGGACTTGTACCTTTAGTGTGAGACTCTTCGCTAATTTACAACCGCGCGGATCATACAATTTGCAAAGTTAAGTTGCGTTTGTGGCGGTCAGTCCATGGATGGGTGACCGTCGGTTACACATTAAGACACAGTGCCTCAGAGAGCACGTTAAGCCGTCGGTTCTGGGTATCATACGATTACCTAAGACAGTCGTTACGGGTAGTCAGAAGCCCGAAAGTCTCACAACCGGTCTAACCTCAGGATATCGGCATTGCTCAATAATTGGGTTGCTGAAATCTGATGTCCGTGTAAAATACTGGTATTCAGCCGCATCTGGTTAGACTGGAAGCTGACCGTAACGGCTAAAGTAAAAGTAGTTTTAAGTGTGTGATAGTGATTTTAGGTTTTCGATTAAACCATTGATAATATAATTTACTATTCTGTACACAGGGTTATTTAGAATTTACTGGCGATACTTTACAGGGCAACATTAATAAAACATGTTCGAATAGTAGGTACATTTATAAAATATACATAAACTTTAGGGCATACTGCCAATCATTTTACACTGTAGCCTATGGATCAACTTAAAACGTTTTGTTCCAGACAGGAGGTTACGGTTGGGACCAAGGGAGGAACTTTTTAAAGTTCCAGCTACCCATACAAATTTATTAAAGTTTGCACCGGTGATTCGTGCAGTAAGAATCTTTAATAGAGTCTCACGGGGTTTGGACTTATTTTCATGCTCTTTGGCGGAATTCCGGAGGGTGACATTTAGTGTGTTGTCCATTGTATAATCTTAACGTGTTCTACCCAGACCCGTTACATGGTACTGGAAAATTAGCAGACTAGCAGTTCATGACTATATTTGTTAGCTTGGGTATTATCTGTAAAAGCAAATTTATGTGATATTGAATTAATAAATAAATGAAAAATAAAAAAAAAAAGCTTATAGCACCCTACAAATAAAATTTACCTAATAATGCGTACAAAGCGCTGATGGGGCTGCCACGACACTAAAATGCATCAGGAATGTTTCCGAAGGAGCAGATTATAAATGGATTGCGTGTAATAGCCAAGCGAGTTGTTTCACTCGCAACTCGCAATAGGCAGCGCTAACAGGCTCCTGGCCACTGTGGCATAGAGTGTCGACAGCCAGATACTGGCGGCATTGGACAGTGATGCACGTGAGACCGCTCTTCAATGTCTCGAAATAAGTTTAAGCCATTTCTGTGTATCTAATAGCCTCCACGAGTGACGATACTTAAGTACGTCTGGCGCACTCTGGGCAGTCAGCCCCGCTACCAATCTTGCTGACTGGCTAATCTTTTCACCACAGCATGAGCTATTTTTGTATAGCTAGTGGTGACACGAGAGAAGAATAGTCATTTAGCTAAATATGGATTTACACTGAAATAAATGATTTATTATTATCATTAGGTAATTAGATAACTAGATACCTAACGAATACAGTAACAAAAAGCGCGCACGTATTATCCGGTAGGCAGGTTGACGACTATTTCGAGCCACTGACAAACCCAAAAATAGCAACCAATTAATATCGTTAGTAACTAATTCTATTAATTAATTTAAGATTTTGTCTATTATATTTGAATTTTAATTGATCTGTCGTTTCTGAACATTTTAGCAGTTTGAATTTTGATGCTTATTCAATAGATTTGTACCAAAAATATAACTGTATTAAGAGCAAACTTGATAATTTCTAAGTCTGTCGGAATTCAACATAAGACTATAAACATTACCGAAATAAGATTTCCGAAATAAGATTTCTCAGAAATTTCAACGTTTGAAGTTTTCACCTCACACGTGTTTCAACAAATCCACATAGGTATTTCGTGTGACGTAATGAAAAATATATTTATTCGGCCGCTTTTGGCCCCGTTACGTGAACTCCGACCAATTGTAAATTCATGCTCTTCAATCTTACTCAGTTCATAAAGTGAAGTGACTTCGGGCTAACTCGAATTTCTAAAATTTACGAAGAGTTCTGCTCGGCTTGTATCTAAATTCTTAATTTTCTTATTGCGTTGTCATTTTATAGTCACTGAGCGATGAAAGATGTATCTACCTAATTATTTAATACCTTTGCATAATGTTTAAACAGCTTGTCAAGGTTTGCGTACCTGCGCTGTAAAAGTTTGGTTTCATCATTTTCTCTTCTAATTATTTACTCGCTGAAAGCGGACTACTAAAAGGCGACTTAGGGATTCTCTAGCTAAGCTGCCAAGCGTGGTTATTACGTCAAACCCCCCCTTTTGGGGGAGGCCTATGTCCAGCAGTGGACGTCTTTCGGCTGAATGATGATGATGATTCGAGTGAGACGACCGTGTTGTTCATTAAAATAAACACGTGCACCTTCCTCAGCGCTCACAGCAAGACTGACGCTGCGCTGTCACGCGACTGTCATCGTGTGTGCTCGTGTACAATGCGACTAGACGCGGCGAAAAGTAGCGAGCGAGCGCGACTCCCCTAGCTTTATTTATTTTTTAAAAACGTTGCCCCACACTAAGATTTCTCTTGTATCGTGGGTGCGTTTACAAACACAAATCTCACAAACAAACGCCCAGACCCGAAACAATCATCTGTAGGCCATACAAATTTTTGTTCCGTGTGGGAATCGAACCCACGACCCGTAGCGCAGAAGCCAATCGCTTAGCCACTGCACCAAACGTGTCGTTGCGACTCCGCGACTCTGACGCCAAGTGTGCGGAGCTTTGAACAAAATATATAAAAATTGTCGGCCGCAGCCTGTCGTCGCATCTAGTCGCCGAGCTGTGGCTGTCGCGTGTCGCCTAGTGTGCGCCTAGGCTTAATGTTGATTATTAAGTGGTGACATACACAATCGTTTCTAAAAAACTGTTTGTAAATGATTTAATTGTAATAAATGATTTTCCCGTTTTTGTCTTTAAAATCTAATTCCTCTATATCTCTGTTATCTGGATTCATGCGCTCCATATTGTGTCTTAGACCCTGTCTGCGCTTACTATCGGGACCGATTAGGCCACAAAAGCGCATAAAAGCGACAAAGCCAAATAATAATAAAAAAAACATGAATTACAAGTGAATGAAAAAAAAATTGTGCTCTTTCTTGCACTATTAAAATTACATTAACTGTAATAAAATTACATCATGGAATGCTATAAAGAAATTGAAATTGGATAAATCAAAATGCATCGCAGATTTTTAAGACGCCGAATTGCTATATTAAAGAATATATTCGTTTAAACTTTCACGTTTAAGTTATCGTTGATTGAAATCTTGAGTAAGGTCTGTCTGACACGACATGTTTTTTTTAGATACTTCATTTATACATTTGTTGACTAATCTCTCTTGATCTAAAATGGTTTTCTTGATTGACTTCATATTTTTGTGTTTTGAGACAAAATTTTTGTTTATTTTGTTTGTTTCAAACAAATTTTTACAAATATAGAAAGAAGAAGGGGAAAAGGGATTGGTCACTTACTGCAACACGACAGCTTTATAACCAATATCATAGAAGGTAAATTATAAGCACAGAGAAAACCCGGTAGACCAAGAAGAAAGTACACAGACCAATTGAAGGAAACGACAGAAAAGAAATGAAGGAATTGGCTCTGGATAGAGAAAGATGGAGATTGCTACACCGACAAGAGCCGAGCATCAATATTTTGGATGGATGCAGACAAAAATATTGTTGATTGTGTTTGTACACAAAAGTACTTGCTTTTCTTTTCTCATATAACTATTTACTTTTTTTTCTTCTATGTGCCTATAAACACGCAATTTCACGTTTCCAATATCGCACACGGTTATTAAGTTATAAATTAAAAGGGGCACGTTGTAGGGGCAATAAATTACAAGAAATTGGCGGGAATTCTCCGAGGCGACTTGATGCAAACTTGTCGACCCATTCACGATGAGCTTTAAGTATAAAAATATAGGTACAGAATGTTGGCAGTAGATTGAACTTTTCTAGAATCTTCTTGAAGACTCCTTTTACGGTAAGGAAGGAGGGCTTTTGCTAATATTAAAACAGGTCGGCTATCCCATTTCAAAACCTAGTAAGGGACACTTTTTACAAAAATCGTTTTATTGCATAGTCTTGCTAACCTAGTAAGTCCCTACCAAATAAAAAAAACACCAGCTTTGAAAACTCACATAAAAGCAGAAATATTTAAGCATTGATACCTAGTAAGTGCACCATTTCGCAGATTCGCGATCAGTTTGAAACCTAGTAAGTCACTGTAACCACGTGGTTTTACCTAACATAAATACTTTTCAGAGGATGACCGATTTTAAGTTTATGTGCTCTCCTGTAAAATTTAGTTTTAAGCCCTTAATAGGTTTAGAAATGGGACAGCCGAGGTCTTTTTTAATTTATTGAAAGAATCGTTTGGTTGGTAGTATACTCAATTTACAATCATCCCTACTTCTATTTCTTTATAAAATGTAACAATGCAGTCGGCATTCCTTCTGCTATTTCCGCATTGTCAAGTGATTTGTTGCTTTTATCACTTTAAACAGCAAGTTAGTTTCTTGAATTGTGAGTGAGTGTGAGTTTTAATCGCCTCAGAAATCACAAATCAAACATAATATTAGAGGAAAAGTAACCAAACATTCATCAGGATCAGAATTTGATTTATTACTTGTGTTAACGGTGAGGGAAAATATCACGGGGAAATCTGCACACCTGAGAAGGCTGCATAAAGTTCTTGATAGTGTATGTAGTCCGTCAACCCGCACCAGGCCAGCGTGGTAGACTACCGCTAAACCCATCTCATTCTGAGAAGAGGCCCGTGCGCTGCAGTGGGACAGTTAATGGACTGATTGTGTTCTGTTGTTATGTTAACCAAATATTAAATTAATTTTAATTGTTATTCCATATAGTGCGTCTGGGATGTTCGCGGATGCGCATACAGACGATTACTTCGCGATCATGCGCAAGAAAGTGGCATCTGTCATGCACAGAGTGAGAGGAAGCAACAATAGCGTTCTGAAGGTTTTTGCAAATAGGTTAGAAGGGCCTATAATGGATAGGTTTATCAAGCTACATGTTGGACATGGGTACATGTTGGTACAAGCTACATGGGTACAAGCTACATGTTGGACATAAGTCTTCCTGTGATTGTGAGGTGTTTGTTCCGTGTAATTGTGTTTGTGTGTCTAATTGTTTAACTATTATACTCGTAGTTCCTAAGAAATTGTAATACTAACACGCTATGGGCCTTTGATGTCCGACAGTAAAAACTTTTCATTTTTATTTATTTATTATTCCATATTAGGGATACTATTCCATATTTGGCTACGTTCCCTTTACCTATAGTTAAATTCGATGAAATTTATTGAACCATGACATTACGTAAGTATAGACTGGATTGCCTTTTCAACAAGACCGCCTACACAATGAACTCACCCACGTTCTGTATGTTTTCACGACTTGACAAGGCGACGATGAACTTAAAACTTAAATTACCATATTATTCATTAAAGGTCGTTGAAGGAGCCGTGTTAAACTGATGTATAACTAATTTGTCACAGTACATCAAAGTTTTGAATCAAGGTGATACAAGTGACAGACTTGTGTAGGGAAAGTTACAGAGTACAGGCAGTCGGTGTATTTATGTTGTAAGTACAGAATAATTATAATAATGTGTGAATTGATAAACTAACAGACCAAACTTGCCATTGATGAATAATGCCTGTTGACCCTTCCAGGGTCAACAGGCAATTAATTCATCAATACAACAGGTAGTGAACATTTTTATTTCGCCTTTTTTTTCTTTTCGTTTTTAAAAATCATTGATGCCGTTTTATTTGTTTGGTAGCCAAGTTCCAATACCAGCCTAAAGTTTCATGATGTTACGTATTAATATGGAATAGTATGAGCGCAGTGTAAATCAAACGAACATAATGGCGATTTAACTTCGTAAAAATATTTGTTTTTTTATTTCGTAGTAAAATTTTGATATTAGCTACCATTTTTTCAATATCTGTAAAATAAGAAAAAAAATAAAAATCACTCCTTGACACTTAACGTTTCTTCCTGTTTTTCTGTTCTTTAAAAAGCCAAGTTTCTGTCTAGTTTGGTCCGTAAATCAATTCATACAATATTTTTCTGTGCTTTTCAAAATACTGCTAATAACGAGTTCGCAAGGAAGTTGGCATAATTTCTAGTTTTTAGGTATTTTCTTTAGATAACAAGACACAGTCCTGCCAAGAAATTGGCGTGTTTTTATACATGTGTGTTTTTGGTGACATAAAAATTAAATAATGTAAAAAGTAGAAGAAAAAATTATTAAAATTGATATTGGTGTCGTGGCCAGATCATAGAATTGATCACTTCATGATGTGGCCAGCCATTTCATGAAATGGTTGCATTTCATGAAATGGCCAATACCCGCTGCCCACATCATGAAATGGCCTGGCCAGATCAATGAATAATCAGCGTTTAACGATATGATCAGCTAAACGCACGGCTACTTCATGATATGGTCAAACATTAGTGATCATATCGTAAAATAGTTACATTATTCACCGTTAGAGGCGCTGATATCGTTTTGTTTTTGTGATGCATCATGGCGGCGGACAATTATTCTGACAAAAAAGCTAATAATAATAAGTAAAGTAGGGTGACCACGCAACGAAAATTAATGGATTATTATTGGATTTCAAAATATGACTTTATGGTAACTGCGGGTGAACTTTTCATAGAATTTTATTTGTTCGATTATTTATCTGGTTAACCTGTGAAACTATAGCACAAAATATCGATGCACGTTAGTGCAAACATTTACTATTTAGTATATTGAATCATTTGGGTTAGGTTAGGTTAGAACAGTGACCAATAACGCGCGAAGGCGAGCGAGCGAAGCGAGCGTGCCGCGGCAGCGGCCGCCGAGCGCCAAATCCCCTTAATTGTTGGTGAATCAAGCTATTAAACTTTCGCGGTAACGTGCATCGATATTTTGTGGGTCGAAATTCCGTAGTCTACCTACTCCTTTGCTTGCATGGTACGTGCTTCCTTTATTTGGATTTTTTATTAAACCTTTGATATCATGGAAACCCTACATTAATGATATGGCCAAACGTGGATGGCCATATCATTAAACGTTGACGTTTCAACGATATGGCCAATTTTAGTTGGCCATTTCATGAAATACGACCATTTCATGAAATGGCCGGCCACATCATGAAGTGATCAATTCTACGGTATGGCCACGACATTGGTACATTTGAAATTTAATTAGGTTTCTTTGGAAATTCGATTTGAAGTGATAAATTTATTAATCAAACAAGTAATACGTTATAGGCAGCTGAAACTGCCTCGTAAAAGTTGGTACCAAATAGTTCGATGTGTAGATAACTGTGAAGTCATATTGCAAATTCACTCACGTGAGTGGAAAATAAAAATATTATGTCTCTCGTGACCTTTCACCTTTTTTGGGTACAAGGATGGCCATGTTTAGAAGTGGGTGCTTCCGGACAAAATAGTACTCGAAGATATGTAGGTATACCGGTATGATGTAGATGATAAATTGTAGGATGAATATATAATAAGTATAACTAGAGGTCGCCAGCGGCTTCGCCCAATATGCATGTATTATAGTACTGAAGAGAAAAAAAAAGAGAAAAGAGACATGTAAACCTTCCTCTTGAATCACTCTATCTATTAAAATCCGCATCAAAATCCGTTGCGTAGTTTTAAAATCTAAGCATACCTACATAGGGACAAGCAGACAGCGGGAAGTGACTTTGTTTTATACGATGTAGTGATTTTTGCTTTTTGGTTGAACATTATGAATTACATATGGAGGGACAGTCCAGGGGGGCTGACTATCTATCTCGGGACTTTAAATCGGGCTGCATATTACCAGAAATTTATATCAAAAAAATTCTACAATTTTCTGATAATATGTGGCCGGGCTAAGTCAGAAAATTTCTAACGCGCGACTCTGCTCATACATTTTGTACTGGGCCTCGCACACTGTCAGAATTTGCCGAATTCAGCAGCTTGCCGGCTCTAGTACAAAAAGTATGCACAGAGGGTCTTTGCGCAAGTGTAGACATTTTCTGACAGTTTCTGATAATGTGTGGCCGGGCTAAACCTGACGAAGTGCGTATACACGTAGGGCGCGGGTTGCCGGCGCCGATCTGCCAGCGCTTGTCGGTGCTGGTCTGCGCATACTGAATGCGCGGACCAGCACCGACACACCGGTGTGGCGAATAAGCGCCGACAAGCTCCGAACTTCATCGATAAGTTCCGACCTGCTCCGATCAGCGCTGGTAAGCCGTCATTTGTTGCTGTATTTGCAAGGAAACAAGGCGTATTTTTGTTAAAAAATGCCAGCCCCTGCTTCTAGCTGCTTCCTTTATGTAGCGGTTACCTGCACGGACCAGTACCGATAAGCGCTGGTAGGTCGGCGCTGGTTACCTGCTTCCTTTATGTAAGTTTACGAGACGATAAACGTAAGAACTTTCGTCATTTTCTACGCTCCAAAAAGTTTCTGACAGGCATTTGAACTGGCATAATGCAATTTTCTCGGTAATTTGTAGTTGATATTTCGATACGAAAAATATTCACTTCAAAATTGGAACTTAATAGCTTCTAGCCACTTCGTGTTGCAAAGCTATGAAATTCAACCTATTGGCAACGGAATGTAACAAAAAAGTTCGATCACGGGTTGGCGCCGTTCAATCACTATCGAATTCTCTCGTTCAAATTTTTTCCGAACACGAATCACTACTAACTGTAGAGATTGGATTTTCCTGTTTGAATTTCGTTGGGCCTTAAATCTTTTGTTTCTAACATTTTATTGCTAAAGGGGATTCAAAGTTGAAGCCGTATTAGTTCAAACCATGAAGCCATAGTCTTTAATATTATTAATTGATTGAATAAGTGCGTGACTTTAAGTATTTGTTTACATAACTACTTGTACTATTGATCTAGTGGACGCTTGGCTGTACTCAGGAGTTTCAGGTTTCAATATCAAGATTGGGTGTTTTTGGGTTTTACTGGAAGTCCAAAAAGCATTGTAAAAGTAGTTATGCATGATTGTATTTGTCGATTAACAAAATAGATCTTTATCGTGGAAATAAGTAGAAATTTTATTTAAGTAATTATAATTTGTAGACTTTAGTAGTGATGAATTCCCAAATGTCAGGTCCATAACACTTCCATCCGGTGCAACATGAGTACATGTATAGGAAGATTCATGAACGTTGTAGAAGTAAAATTGGTATCTACCTGTTCGAAGCACCGGGGCGTTCAACTGGAGATACCGGAGCCTCCTGAGAACGGCCACCAGCCGTTTTTATTCGATATACATCGTCTTCCCCAAAAAAAGGGTTTCAATCGAGAAAAAATAACCGTATCATGTGGCGTTCTGTAATTTCTGCTCATCTCTATGAAAATAGACGTGACGTAATTATTTTGATAGTAGTTCAATCATGGTACGAGCATTACAATGATATTTACACAAATCATTTATCAAAAGCCTTGATGACATGTTTAGAAGTACTTCAAATGAAAATAAATTCTAGTTTGTTTTCATATTTTTTGTTCAACTAAACTAATGTGATACTGTAAATATAAGCACAAGTGAGCCTTTACATACTTAACGACGAAAAAATCTTTCATTTCAAGACCGTTTTTTTTTGCTAAATATTACTTTATTTTTGTAGACGCTGTTCACTTCAAATCAGTCTACATTAATACTAGAAGGCACTTAGACGTAAATCTTTGTATATGTAATTGTTTTAAGTAAGTTATACGACCTGACATTATGACTATTGAACAGCTAAGTGCCTACAAATTATATTCTCTGAATTTCTCGGTGAAAGGAACGCTATTTTGTTTGAGTGGCAAGAAACGGGCATAATTGGGCTTAATTCGGTCCTTGGTTTTTACACAAGCACCCACATTTATAATGTTTTCAGATATTTCCTTGTGATTTCTCTGAAGTGTTTGAAGGATCAAAACGTCAAGATTTTTGTCGAATTGTATGAATTACTAGCTTTCGCCCGCAGCTTCGCTTGCGTGAAATTTTGAACCCGTTAAAGGACGATTTTCCATACAAACTTTCATCCCCTATTTAACTCCCTTAGGGGTTGAATTTCGAAAAATCCCTTCTTAGTGGATGCCTACGTTACAAAAGATACCTACTGTCAAAATTTCAACTTTCTAACCCCAGCGGTTTAGGCTGTGCGTTGATTGATCAGTCAGTCAGTCAGTCAGCTTCTCCTTATATATGTATAGATAAAGAGCAGCACATCGAAACTCCCAACCACCATGAACAGTAGTCATAGAACGCAGTCGCTTGACCGAAATTGGCAAGATAGCATCATGATCATCAACATGAATTATAAAAGATGCTGTGGCTTTTCTAGCTTATTCTATTCCGGCTTGAATGATATTATATTGTGATATGTTAAAATATTTTTTTTCAGATTTATTGCAAACATTTTTTATGCTTACCAGTTTTCATAATAAGGAAAGTCGATCACTAGTCTCGGCTACCTCGATAAGTGAGTGTTGATAATAATTGTTCCACATAGAGAAAACTGGTAAATGTGTGTGTAGTAACAGTCAGTCGTCGGACGAATATTCAAATAGAAAATCTTTGGAGGCATTAAGCGGCCGATACTGATTAAGTTTCAACCTATTAAATTCTCTGTGTCTAGACACACAGCCATTTCTTTGCTACCTGTAAACAGGTAATTTACTTTTTTAATGAAAACACCATTTTGTTTTGTTCTGTCTAGCTCCAACTATGTTGGGGTTGGCTTCAAGCCTAACCAGTTGCAACTGAATACCTGGGTCTATAATTTACATGGAGCGACTACCATCGGACCACCACAATTAAGTTACTGGGCAATCCCGATATACTAAGGTTAGACCGATTGTCAAATTTTCGGACTTCTGAATACCCATAACGGCTGTTACAGGTACTCATCATCATGGTTAAACCATGGCGAGTGCAGGCAGGCCAAGGAGACGCTTCCCGTCATTGATGGTCGACTCACTAAAGACTCACTAAACGAGCACTCCGACTGTCAAAACAACTACTACGTTCAGTCTCAGCAGCCATCACTGGCCATGGTTCCTTTAACAAACACCTCTTTGTCATTGGAGTTACAGACAGCCCACTGTGCAGAGCATGCATGGAGGAGGATGAGACGGCAGCCCACGTGCTACTAAATTGCCCTGAGGTCGCCACATATAGGACCAAGTACTTTGGAAACCCAGGTACTCTCCAAGAGACCGTCAGCAACATCAAGAGTGTGCTGGCCTTTTTCGAGGAATTAGGGTGGATCGAGTGATTACACTTATCACTCGTCACGCAAAATACGCGCTCAGACGTGGAGTTGCGGACACCAGCCCGTTATACCTATACAGGTATTCATATGACACCCAGGACCGACTGTTTAATATGCTCTTCGAGGCATGGAAGGATTTCGATCTGGAACAAACAGTGATCCATCCACAAACTGATTTGACGACCGCAGCTTAATCTTTTAGATGCGAGGGTCTTATGATACTGAACCAAACCTGCAAGTACATATGCGTAAATAACATCTCCGTAGGTTTACAGTAGCTCGTCTTAAAAGCCGCAATTTAATACGGAAGGCGTAGGAAATACATTTTCCTAAGGAAGGGTTAAAAGCCAACTTTACACCCGCAGCGGAAGATTTGTACGGCTATCTTTGGCTTTGGGGTTGTAAGGAACCCATAGCCTGCGCCATTATGGCTAAATGTCTAATTTTGTTGTTGTTGTGTTGAAGATATTTTTGTATGAAAATTAACAGTTTTCAAGCTCGAGTTATATTGGGAACATGTTTTTGAAGTGTTATGATAAGTTTAGTGTTGGTTTTTTTGCACTTATTTATGGTATCAGGACACTTGCGCGAAAGACATTTCCGCGAAAGATACTAGCGCGACTCCCTTTGCGCGATTAGACATATGCGCGAGTGGACTTTTGCGCGACTAGACATTTGCGCGACTAGAACTTGCGCGTCTGGACGTTTCCGCGGATAGACTGTTGCGCGAATCCACTTGCGCGACCGACACTTGCGCGACTGACTTTTCCGCGAAAGACATTTGCGCGTATACACTTCCGCGATGGGACACTTGCGCGACATTTATTTCGTAAAAGATTTACTCTTCTTGATTGCTCTTTTTCTTCCTGTAACTATGTTGTCCTGGATCATAATTAAAAATCATTTGCATTTGTTTTATATTTAAGTCTGTCTAGTATGAATAAAAAAGAAATAACAAGAGAGGTGCTTACCTCTCTTGGAGCAATTGTATTAGCAATGTATTGTCTTTCAGCACCCTCAGGAATAGAGTGAGCACGCTTCATAAACAAAGAAGTACGACAACTAACACAAACATTGCTATCACGGCGATGCTAGAGTTCGTAATCTTCATGAGCCAGAGCACTATCAGAAAACATTTCTTGCATTATAATGCCAAAGCATTGTGAGCACATTACTCCATTTTCATCAACCTAAAAAAAGAGGTTATAAGTGTTTAAGGTTAAAATATGTTATAGTATACAGGATGTTAACGAATTCGTGTAATTCTTTCAAACCACGTGATCTACTGGTGACACAGATTGACCCAGCATAAGTTTTTTTATCGAAATAAACAATTTAAAAAAAAATGAACCTTTGTATTCTGTATCTGAGTATTTTTAGCGTTCCAAGTTAACTGACTGCATGAAACAATATGGTGCTAGTTGTGCGCGTCAGCTGTGTCGCCGTGCCTTCATTCATTTAAGCATGGCATCGAAATTTGATATCGCATAAAAAAATGGGGAAAAAAAGTTTATTTTCATTTTTAATCAATTTAAATCCCGTGTGGGGTTAATTTATCCCATCAATAGATCATGTGGTCTGAAGGAATTAGACGAATTCGTTAACACCCTGTAGAGGTACCTAAATAAAATGTTTATACCTGATGACCAAGACGCTGCTCAATGACAGAAATTATTTCAGGACCCATATCATCGGCAACATAATATTGTTTATTTACGTATATTACAGAAGTGCACTGTAAGTAGCACGCCATTGTCAATAAACTGGAATAAGTATGAGTTAAAATCTATTAGAATATCATAAATAAAGGAAGAAAACATCAAAAAATGGAAATGGTATTTCACCAAAACACTTGTATGTATTTACTAACATGACACGGGTTTTAAAGGGGACATACCTGAAATTGAACTTGTTGTGGAATAGCGCGTACACGACGTAATCCAAATAACAGGCGATAATCAGAAACCATAAAACAAAGCCGGGTCAACAGAGAAGCAATCAATCAATGTCCGTAGTAGTAAAATGAGTCGCAAAACTTAAACAATCACTAAAACTCCGAAAAACATACAATCCACCTACGCGCGAACACAACGACTCAAAGAAAACACATGAAACCTAGGACTGTCAAAGTTGTCAAACTCATGTCACTGTCAAACACAACTGTCATGGCTACCAGAAAAAAAGGGTTATCATATTAAAAAACGTCCCCAAATGATAATTCCAGTACAAGAGTACTCTTGTTTAAATAAATTTATTCGTATTTTTATGGATATCCCCTATTTTTTTCCTATTTTTCTATATACTGTACATAGTGGTGGCCCAAAATCAAACATCTCCTTTCACAGCCGCCATCTTGGATTTTGACTTCGACCTCTTTTTTAGCACCAGCACCCCGGAAAACCATGCAGGGAACGACACCCATGACGCATATTTTGTAAAATTTCACAGCCGCCACCTTGGATTTTGTCTTTGACCTCATTTTTGGCATCAGCACCCCGGAAAATCATGGGAACGACACCCATGACGCATATTTTGTAAAATTTCACAGCCGCCATCTTGGATTTTGACTTTGACCTCATTTGTTTCATCAGCACCCCGGAAAACCATGGGAACGACACCCATGACGCATATTTTGTAAAATTTCACAGCCACCATCTTGGATTTTGATTTTGACCGCCCCCACCCTCTGGAGGGACAACTTGTGAGATATTAAAACTTTAAACAACTTAAACTAGCCTGAATGAATGTTATCTAGATAAAGTAATAAATGGGTTCATATAGTTACATACTTAGTATACACCTCTGTCCTACCCTTCGGAGAATACAGGCGTGATGGTATGGAATCTCATTTCTCGGATTTTGTCCTAAATCCTTTACGAAATATATGTCGCGCAAGTGTCCAATCGCGGAAGTGTATACGCGCAAATATCTTTCGCGGAAAAGTCAGTCGTGCAAGTGTCGGTCGCGCAAGTGAGTTCGCGCAAGAGTCTATTCGTGGAAACGTCCAGTCGCGCAAGTGTCTAGTCGCGCAAATGTCTAGTCGCGCAAAATTCCATTCGCGCATATGTCTAATCGCGCAAATTGAGTCGCACAAGTGTACGGCCCAGGCGTCTTTAGTTAGTTTGAGTTGACGAAAACCACAGATTCCTTGTTTCCGAAGTTTATTAGTTAAAGGTACAATTAATAGTTATGTGGGATGCTAATCGTGGTTTGCTCGTTATGGCAGTTATTGGTCAACTAAAGATTAATTATAAAAATTGATATAAAACGACTCGCGGAAAGTAGGTCGCGGCGTTAGCAAAATAAATGCCTGTACGTTAACCGTACATGCTCCCGAGGGACAAAAGTGCGATGAGCATCCCTTACACAGCAAAGTATAAATGTAAACGAAATAGGAGTGTAAACATAAATTAACAATGTAAAGAAAAATATAAATATTAAACAAGTTCCTCGAAGTGGAATGTTTTCTTCAGCGGTCTTGCCTCGCTGTAAGCTGGTTCCACAGATCTTGGGTTCCGTATTTCGTGTAGCTCTATGTCTCCTCCATCGGCGACGTGGTCCCTTCCTTGTGGATTTGCGCGATCCTCCTTGGCTTTAGTTGCAGTGCGGTATCGTTTTAGAAACGTATAAATGGCAAATACTGCAAGTCCTCCCAACAGCACCGAAGTTATTGAATAGTGGTATATGTCATGGCTCGAGATGTCCGACGTTTTCGGTAATATCTCCTGGTGCTTCTGATCTTCCAGCTGTTGACTGATTCTTAGCACGTCATTCGCAGTCTGCGTATCATATTCCGTTATGTTCAACTGTGCGTTTTTCCATCCGAGATCAAATATGCGGTTTATTGTTGAGTTTATTGTTGGCACTTCAATATCTGGTTTCATATAAAAGTTGCTACCTAAGTGATTGTAAGTAAATATTGAGGCGTCCTTTTTCTGTAGTATGCATTTAGGTTTCAATGAAATTACGCCAGTCCCGTCAATGACCGCCGGTGTAACTTGATCGTTACATATGACGCGCATCAGCTGTTTGTCGCACAACGTAAACAGCCATAGGTTAGGTTTGTGTAACTTTGTCCAGGTTTCTTTGCAGGTCACGTCCTTGAGAGTGCATGATAACGACGTCTGTTGACTGAATACTTTAGCCTCACACGGCGCGTCCTTATCATGTAAGCTGTAGACTGGCTGATGGGAAATACAGGTGAATTCATCTTCTCCATATGCGGTACATTGGCGTACGTCTTGCTCTTCCATAGTTATGTATGAGTTCTTCACGAAGTTAATAGCGATGAAGTTTGAGCCAGGTTGTAGAAGTTTTAGCTGTCCTTGTTTTACAAACGGTATTGGTATGACTCGATATATTTTGTAGTCTTCATCACTCAATAATGGAATATGTATTTCAAATAGGAAAAAGTTGTTTGTCATTCGAGCCTTGACATGTATCAGGTCGTAGATATTTTGAAAATCCTTTTGGATGTCCTTCACAGGCAACGATAATCCTTGGGGTAATCTCCCCGATATGATATTGAGTTGTTCGATCAGTTGAGATGCCGGAAACAGGTGTGTATCTAAATGTCCTCTGTTGATATTGGCTAGAGCATTCATCAGCATGTCTTGAATCGTGTTCAACTCCTTGAAAATCAAAGTTGATGTTATCGCAGCAGAGTTGATATCAATTATCGTGTACAGCATTAGCGCTTTGTTTTCTATTCTCGTGATGACACTGCATAATCGGTTCATGTAGGTTTTGATTGTTTCGAGTTGCTTCTCCATGAACTCAGAGTTTCTTTTAATTACATTGTTTTCTGCCTCTATGATTAAAGTTTGATTCTTCATTAGTTCTAATAGATAATTATCATTTGCTTGCATGTTCTGTATGTCCTTTTCGTACTTTTCAGCAAAGTCCACATCTAGAGTCCCGAATAGCGTTCTCGATAACTTGCCGATTCCGTCAAAGTAGCCACGTTTTTGCCTTGCATGTTGCGATATTAGCATCGAGTTATATTCAGTAAGGTGCCCCAGTTCATGACGTAAATGACTGACGACCGTTTCGCAGGGCTGATACTCATGCGAGACCCTTTGGCACAGTATATCGATTTGATCGATATACGTTTTGATCTTAGCAGTCGCTTGCCAGTATGATGTTAGGTTATAGTAGATGAGCAGAGTCCATTCGTCATGAATCAGTTGTAGTTTGCCGGCTTCGTCGAAGTAAATAGGGTGGTTACTAGGTATCGGTGTCACTTGCAAACTGTTTGTTGTTGGCGTTGATTGAGATAGCCCCGTCATAGCTAATATAGAGATAAGAATGAGAGGCAGTACATTCTTATTTGTTTTGGTTCCCCCTTGTCTTTTAGTTTCCGGGGCGGATAGTTGCTCTTTAACTAGTTCTTTTTCTTCCGGGGTTTGCATTGGTAACGGTGCCAGTTTGGTGATGGGTCGCTTCAGTGGCCCTTTCTTAGTCTTTAAGGTAACCACTCGGACTCTTCCGTCCGCGCCCGTATGCAGTTCCTGTACTCTTCCAAGAGGCCACCGTCCAGGAGGTAGATGTTCATCTTTCACTAATACCAGTTCTCCTTCTTTTAGGTTTTCTTGAGTATGCTGCCATTTGCTTCGAATTTGCAGTTGGTGCAGGTATTCATTCGACCAACGCTTCCAAATATGAAGATTTAGTTGTTCCACCAGCCGCCATCTGTTGCGAATGTCATGTTGAGCAAAATCTTGTTCCTCTTGTGGGGGTGATATTAATGGACCGCCGGTGAGAAAATGCCCCGGAGTTAGATACTCCAAGTCTTCCACATCTTCTGTTAAGGGACATAATGGACGGGAGTTCAGGCAGGCTTCAATTTGAGTGAGCAGAGTAGTGAACTGTTCGAAGGTAAGTTTCTGCTCTCCCAGTACTCGATGCAAGTGATATTTCATTGATTTTACAGCCGCCTCCCATAGCCCGCCAGCTGTGGGCCAGAGAGGAGCGTTAAAGTGCCACTCAATTTGTTGATTGCTCATCTCATCAAAGAATTCCGAGGTTTTAAAAGTCTTGTGTCGTTCAAAGTCTTCTTTGAGTAGTTTTGCAGCCCCCACAAAATTCGTTCCGTTATCCGAGAATACGTGTTTTGGTGTGCCTCGACGGGCACACATCCTTCTGAAGGCAGCGAGAAATGTTTGGGTGGTCAAGTCAGATACTAATTCCAAATGCACGGCTTTTGTTACCATACAAATGAAAATAGCTATATAGGCTTTGCAGGTTTTCACTCCCCTCCCTTTGTTAATTTTGATGTCCACATGTCCAGTATAATCAACGCCAGTGTTTGTAAACGGTCTTGTTGGAGTGACGCGTTCCTTTGGCAAGTCTGCCATCAATTGGAAGTGACGATTCGGCTTAAAACGATGACATCTAATGCATTGTCTTAGTTTTTTCTTCACCGTTCTGTTGCCCCCAATGACCCAAAACTTAAGTCGTAAATGGGCCAAAGTGAGCCGGGCGCCCCCATGAAGGGTATCGTGGTGAGCCTCTTGGATAATAAGCTCTGTTAGTCTTCCTGTAGCGGGTATAATAAGAGGATGCTTTGATTTGGGAGGTAGAGTTGAGTTGACCAGTCGCCCTTTCACTCGCAGTAATCCATTTTCGTCCAGAAACGGAGATAACTTCAGCAGCTTGCTTCTTGATGGTACTGGTTGGCTCTTCTCCAAACGCTCAATTTCTTCGCCAAAATACTCCCTTTGGACGTTTCTGATCACTAAGCTAGCAGCTGCTTCAACTTCTTGCGATGACAAGTACATAACACCTTTTTCTTCTTTGCAGTCGGTTAAGTTATTAATAGAATGGATTGCCTTGTTGTGATTCATGCTGAATGCTCGTCGGATCCAGGCTAGTACTCGGATTACACGTTTATAGTTGCTATGTTTATTCAATAATGTTTTAATTATTTCACAAGTTTTGTAAGTTGCAACGCAGCAATTTGTTGGTTGAAGTCCATTGTTTGTTGAGTAGGTCAAACAATTATTGTCTTGGCTGTTTATATTATCATAAGTTTTTAACCATCTAGGGCCTTCCCACCAAAGGTTAAAGTGTATTAGTTTAGAAGGCGGGAGTCCTCGACTTGCGCAGTCAGCTGGATTCTCTTCCGATCTTACATAGCTCCAATGACTCGCAGGAATGATGTTGTTTATTTGCACCACTCTGTTAGCAACATATTTCTCCCATCTGTTGATATCTCCTGGCAACCATGCTAAGACGACTTTTGAGTCACTCCAGCATCTTATTTGTAGCTGTTTCTTATCGAGAGTATGTTTGACCTTTTCTATCAGTTTGGCGAGTAGTAATGCTCCGCATAGTTCCATCCTAGGTAGCGTTATCTTTTTGTTGAGCGGCGCAACCTTTGTTTTCGCAGTCATCAGCGTGATGACGTATTCGCCGTTTTGATTCCGGACACGACTGTAAAGTACGCACGCGTATGCCCTTTCGCTTGCGTCACAGAAGCCGTGGACTTCAAGTTTCGTGCCATGACACTGCAGCCATCTTGACATTGATATTTTATTTATCAAGGGTATGTCTTTCCTCAATGTTTCCCACTCACTGGTTAATTCATCGCATAGGCGTTCATCCCAGTCGATTTTGCTGACCCAGATCTTTTGAAATAAAAGTTTAGTTTTTATAATGAAAGGTGATAGGAAGCCCAAAGGATCGTACAATTTGCTTATTTCGCTAAGCAAGGTGCGCTTCGTGAGGTTTTTCTTTTCGGATAGATTCCAATTGTACGTGAAGCTGTCACTGGATGGATTCCATCTCATGCCCAACATCTTTGTTGTTTGGTTTGACGTTTGTTCTGGGCTGAAGTTAATGTTTGCGTCGCTGCTTTTTTGATCACCTCGTAAATCTTCTAGGATTCTTGGTTCGTTACTTTTCCACTTGCGCAAGTTGAAACCTCCTTTCTTCAGTAACTTAATTAGCTGAGCTACCAGGGCTTTTGACGATTCAACTGTATTTTGTCCGTAGACTAAATCGTCCATGTAGAAGTAGCATTTCAGGATCTTTGACGCCTCGGGATAGTTATCTTCTTCATCTTGCGCGAGTTGATGCAGTGTGCGCATTGCAAGATAGGGTGCACTTTTCATTCCGTACGTTACAGTGCCCAGCTGCCACTCTTGCAACGGTTCTTTTGGGTGAGATCGCCAAATTATAGTTTGCAGATGTTGTTGATTTGCGTTCAGCCAGATAAAACGATAGAGTTTTTCTACGTCTGCTGTGAAGACATATCGGTAAGTTCTCCAGTTGGTGAGTAATGTAAACATGTCTTTCTGTAAGTTAGGACCGCAGTACATGTGATCGTTGAGGCTGCTGTTATTTTTTGTTTTGTACGACGCGTTGAAGACAACTCTTAGTTTTGTTGTAGTTGACTCTGCTCTCAATACGCCGTGATGGGGTAGGTAGACTTTAGATTGATCCCCTGTAGTTACTGGTTTCATGTGGCCCATAGCTATATACTCTTCTATGAAGCGCTTGTACTCAAGTTGTAGTTTTTTGTTCGTCAGCATTTTCCTTTCAAGTTGAAGGAACTGAGCTATCGCTTGAGATCTTGTATTGTTCAGGTTAGCTTCATAGTTAGGCTTCATAGGCATTTGCACGACATATTGCCCGTTAGCTGCTCTTGTAGTAGTCGACTTGTAGTATTCTTCACAGTATTCTTCTTCGCTAGTTAATGATGAAGTGTCGGCGCATTCTTCAGTTTCCCAGAACCTTGCCATATCTTCCAAGTTGTTAAGGGTCACGAAGCAGTTAAAAGTTTTTACATTTCCGCATAAGATCCAGCCCACTTTAGTCTGTTGTGCAACAGGGTAGCTGTTATCCGTTCTCATGATTCCGTTTAGTATAAGTTCGGAATAAATGTCAGCACCCAAAAGTAGGTCGATTGGGCCCGAGATGTTGAAGTGTGGGTCCGCTAACTTTAAGTTTTCCAAATAATGCCAGTTAGCAATTGAGAACGATGCGGTTGGTAGGTTGTTTATAAGTTTCTTCATGATAAGAGTGTTCAGTTTGAAGTGATAATCAGAATGGATAGATTTGCATTTCAGGTTCATTGATCCTTTACAATTGCCGCTTAGTGATCCGACACCCGATACTACAGCGCTCATTTTACTACGCGGTAATCTAAGTCGCTGAGCTGCGTTCTCCGTGATAAGACTAACTTGTGAGCCTTGATCCAGCAGACCTCGTAAAATGATGTAGTTTCCGTCTACAGTTCTTACTTCCAAGAGAACGGTCGTCAACAGAACTTCCTTTTCTTCACTCGTTACGTTGTTTACAGCATGAGATGGGGTAGAAGTCGCTGGCGTGCTCGTAGTAGTGTTAGCTTGATGGTGTTCAGACTCGTCATCATGCAAAAGTGTATGATGTGGTTTGCGACATAACCTACATCTTTTGCGTGAGAAGCAGCGTTTTTCGCCGTGACTGAATAGACAGTTTTTGCAAACTTGCATCTTGCGAACTGTTTCTTCACGTGCCTTTGCATTCATAGCAACAAATTTGTCACATTTCATTAAAACGTGATCCGTTTTGCAAATCGGGCAATTCTTCGCTGTCGCAAAGAAGACTTTTGGCGAGTTTTGTGGTTTGTTATAGTACGTTGACCTCCGTATGTTATATTTATAGTTATTATTTGCAGGTTCTGATTTGTTGTACAGCTGTTTGTTTGTCTTCCCAGGTTTGTTTGAGAAAGATGTCTTAGAGCTGTTTCCTTGAAGAGCTTCCAAAGCCATGAATTTAGCTTCTAGAAACTCGGTAAATTCTTCTAAGTCTGGAAAGCCTCGGGGGTCCTTGAGATCCTTCATGTAATCGTTGTAAGTTACACTGTCAAGTTTTTGGGACAGAAGATGAGCCACAAAAGGGCCCCAATTAGTGATATCTTGCCCAATGTTTTTGAGTCCATTCAAGCATTCCAGCATGACGTCATGGAGTTTTCTTATATTTGCTGCGCTTGGTTCTTGAATGGAGGGTTGATTTAACAGCGTATTAGTGTACGTTGTAAACAGGAGCCGTTTGTTATCGTAGCGATGCGTAAGAATTTCCCAGCAGGAAGTATAGTTTTCGGCGCTAATTCCGAGATGCTGTACTAACTTTTCCGCCTCGCCCTTAAGTTTAGTTTTCAGGTGTTGCATTTTTTGGGCCTTGGAAAGAGCCGGATTGTTGTGCACACTTTCCACGTAAAGATCTCTAAAGGTTAGCCATTGGCTATAGTCGCCGTTAAAATCCGGAATTGCTATTCTTGGGGTAGACTTCTCATAGTGAGCGTTGTTCCAGATTTTTTGTTGTATATTCTTCCGCAAGTTGTCGTACAGGTTTTCCGCAGCATCATATTTTTGTTTATAGATCGAATCTTCATCTTGCAAAATATAATCAAGCTCCCAATTTGCCTTTTCAATGTGATCCCACTTAGTTTTTAAAATGTTCAGGTTATCTTCTAGTTCCCATTTTTCCACGGATGCTGCTAAATTAATCTTTTCCACAGTGCGCTCGAACGCTCTAAAGTTGCAGTACTGTTTACGCAATAGATCCTGCTGTTTTTCAGGGGTCTCGTTGGTTTCGCGCGGAGCTATGTGAAATTTGATGTCATCGAAGCTAAATATTGACGTGCCTTTACCTTGTGTTGTTGATGCAGAAGGTGATGGTTCGGCCTTGCTCGGAGTGGAAGTGGGTAACTCCGCCTTTCGTTTCAGTATGTCTTGTAACACATCTTCATACATCTTTTTCGTGCTGCTGAAGACATCGTCGGTGAAATATTGGAGATCTGTTGTTCCAGATTCTTCCAGCAGTTGATGATTATACACGAACTTTTCCCAGGTCGTGTTCAGTCGCGAGAGACGCTCCTCCAGATATTCCGCGTTTTTTCTGGCAGGGCTGTCCTTCTTGTAATTGATGCAGATTTGCTTCAAGTTGTTGAACGTCGTTTCTTGACGGCTGATAAGTTCCATGACGCTCTGAGCCATCGCTGCTAGTTAATCTCGGCCTTGGGTAGATTAGTGAGTTGTATCTCCGCAGGCAGTTCAGTTCAATCACGAAGTATTCGCGATCGTTGTTTTGGATTTCCACTCTACTGCGATATATGCGCCTTCTCAATCCTACCGGGGCGACCCGCTTCTGGGAGACCGGCTGGACCGATTCGCTATCAACAATAGAGACAATCCAAAGTTGCTCGAAGGACCATTTCTTGATGTACGGCCCAGGCGTCTTTAGTTAGTTTGAGTTGACGAAAACCACAGATTCCTTGTTTCCGAAGTTTATTAGTTAAAGGTACAATTAATAGTTATGTGGGATGCTAATCGTGGTTTGCTCGTTATGGCAGTTATTGGTCAACTAAAGATTAATTATAAAAATTGATATAAAACGACTCGCGGAAAGTAGGTCGCGGCGTTAGCAAAATAAATGCCTGTACGTTAACCGTACATGTCTTTCGCGGAAATGACTTTCGCGCAAATGTACGAGATCCAATATTCCAGTTTCAAATAGCAGACAATTTGAATTACTTTCCAGAATTTGATCCTTATTAGCGAAACTGGGATGACGTAAATAAAACTGGGTATGTTTTTTCAACGGATTTGATTAGGAAAATTGTATTTTTTATAAATCTAAATACCTAGTTTTAGTTTTTACCAAAATCGGCCCCGAGACTCCAGTGAGCATTTTCGCTATTCCCTATATTTACAGATTTAGCCATCCGTGCCCAGTTGAAAAATTCACTCATCTAAGATAAAAATCTAAGAATACCACAATGTCGCAAATGAGGTCTCCGACCGTCTTTGAACTGCATTCAAGTGTTCCTAAATTATACCTTGCGACACGAATCTGTCCATCTACATTACAATCTGACTCGCGAATAGTCTCAAAATAGGATTAATCGTTTCATCTTATATCGAAAGCTCTGACGAAGTTATTATTGTAAGGGCATTTTATACAAGTCAAACGTTATTTAAGGCCATTCGTTACATATCACGATTCCTCCGTGCCTCGGAGCGCACCTTAAGCCGTCGGTCTCGGGTGTCATACGAATACCTATGATAGTCGTTACGAGTAATCAGAAGCCCGAAAGTCTGACAACCGGTGTAACCATAGGATATCGGCATTGCCCAGTAACTGGGTTGCGTAAGTTTGATGGCAGTCGCTCCGTGTAAAATATTGGTATTCAGCCGCATTTGGTTATACGGCAAGCTAATCCTTACATAGTTGGAAAAAGGCTAGGAGGAAGAAGAAACGTTATTTAAGGCAGAAGCGAATAATTTGCATTTTAATGGTGCCTTTAATCATGTAGAGTGACCCTTTTTTTTTTTTTCTTGGGAAAATCCTCATGGATACCCTTCGTCTGGGGAAGGCGAAGGGTTATGCCGGACTCTTACCGGCTAAAAACCCACGGTGTTCCTTCTCCTGACCCTTGGCCGAGGTCACGGGATTCGCAGCTGCATGCACCGCAACCCCGGCAGGCCTCGGTCCGCCAGCCTCTGGCAGACCTCTCCTTCTGTGGGGTCTTGCCCCACGTCCTCCTGACAGGCGCGCACGGAACACATGCGCGCCGCCTTCTCGGGCCTGTTACTGGTCGGGCGACGGGTCCCCTAGCCCGTCGCCCGCAGGCCACACACTAGGGTGGCCGGAGATCGTCGCGCGCCCTCCGGCGGCGCCCGGTGCGTCTGGCGCGGGAAGGGAGAGTGGCCGTCGCCTCTCTCTCCCTCTCCGCTCCCTCCTTGGTCGCCATCACCACCTCGCAGAAGGAGGTGACGGCTTCCCACGCACTCTCGCTCATGACCATGGACAGAACCACGGCCGGAAGCGAGAGGTCACCACCGACCGCCGCGACTAGTTCACGGCGCTGCGTCGCCCACGCACGGCACTCCTGCAACGTGTGCAGCGCCGTGTCTTCCGGGCAGTCGACGCAGTGGTGACATCCGGGCGTCTGCTCCCGGCCTATGCGACACAAGTACTTCCCGAAACATCCATGTCCCGAGAGTACCTGCGTCAGCCGGAAGCTGAGGGCGCCATGCCGCCTCTCCAGCCACTCCTCCATAACGGGCCTTACCGCCGCTATTGCGGCGTGCCCTGCGCTGGGTTGCGCAAGGCGTTCTCTCCACTCGGCCACTAGGATCTGGCGGAGCTCACTCCGCTCAGGCGCCTCCTCGCGCTGACGATATCTCAGCGCGAGGGCCCTCGCCTCCAGATCCCAGGGCATCGATCCGGCTAGGAGGCTCCTCGCCTCGAAGGAGATCGTACGGTACCCCCTTATCACCCTGACGGCCATCGCGCGCTGCGGTCTCCGCAGGATTGCGACGTTGCGGGCCGTCAAGGTGTCCGCCCATATTGGCGCCCCATATAGGGCCATGGACCGTACGATCCCCGCGTAGAGCCACCGGCAGGAGGCGTTGGGCCCCCCCAGATTTGGCAGCAGCCGCGACAACGCAGCCGCGGTGCCCATCAACTTTGGCGTCAGATGTAGAGTGACCCTACTATTTTATAATCGCCAAAATCATTGAATGTGATGTGATTAAAATGCCTACCGAGCGACGCATTTTTGCCAAGGAACCGTCTTCCCAAAGGTTAAATCGTATAAGTGGATGAATCGAAAATATCGGAAGACCTATCTGGTGGCAAGTATGCCGCCGGTTTTGTACACCTACAATGTTCATGTACAGAGGCAAAGTTGAGAAGTTTCACGTGCCTGTCTTATTTCACCGGTACCTATACCCTTCAAAGCGGAACACAGCAATGCTACTAATGCATGAAAAGAGCCTCCACACGTGATGATACTTCAGCACGTCCGGAGCACCCTGGGCAGTCAGGACCGCTACCAACCTTGCTGACTGGCTAATCTTTTCACCACAGCATGAGCTATTTTCGTATAGCTCGTGACGACCCGAGAGAAGTACTTCCAAAGACGAAGTCAGTCATACGGAGCTCTACTACTACTAGTAGGTAAAATATGAATGAATAGTGCGTGTTCACACACACAAGGACAACGAGCGGCGCGGGGACCGAGTGACGTGACACCATCGCGCGCATCACTGCATCGTCCGCCACGACCGCGATCGCACCTCATTTTTGAAAAACTTTTTTTTTTGTCTTGCACTGCTTTATATTGTCCTAGGGAACCGTTTTACGTAACCGGGCAGTTATTGGCGAGACCTGAAGGGTCTCCAGTCAATGGGAGGGGGGGGAAGTTAAATACTTAACCTAAACTAACTATTTGTACTACACTAACATCATGACTACCTTTAACAACAGCACTAAGGCCGACCCCTAGTGGGACTCGGACCTCGGCTTAGGGCGTTGCTGGCGGGGACTTAGGGGGGGAGACAGCTGGATGAGGGCTGAATTATCGGTGTGACATTTTTGTAAAACCACCGAATACATCTTTATACACATTCCACTTCTTTCTTAATTACCTGGGTCTATCTAGAGCGCATATAATTTTGGTAGTCGTTTACAAGTGAAGGACGTTCAAGGGCCTCATCGATTATTCCGAGTATTTGTCAGAGAGAGCAAACATAATCATGTAGGGATGAATCTATCATTACAGTTATAGCTAATATCTGTATGTCAGTACGATGCGGGTATGATAAATATAGAAATGAAACCAATATAGACTCTCCACCACTGAAAGTAATTAGTGGTTAGTAACATGAACTAGGTCACAGCATATTAATTTAAATAAGAATAGAAAAATAGTAAGAACAAGCTACTCAGATTACAGTGATTTTCTTTGTAATGTGTTTTGATGACCATTAACCATGTCAGTTGTTTTATATAGTTTAGTGTCCCTTTGTGACCTTTTGTAAATGTGAGAGCTTTGTAGACTTGCTAGATGCCTGGATACCTATTTAATTTGTGACCATATTTTTCATTTTTGTATTGTGTGGTTCCTTCTATTAAGTCTACATTGCTCTCTCATAAGTCTAAGTCATAACTGTACCCACTCAAATTATTAAAGATATGGATTTTAAGAGTAACCTTGGAGTTTCTTTCGGCTCTTCTCCATAGGAAACGACTAATTGGAACCGTGCACCTTAATTCGACTTTTCAGCGCCTGCAATGGTTAATGTGAAATAAAACCTTTTGATTTGATTTGAGATAATAAAGGTCAGACTGATGACTTCGGCTGATCGACACAGAAAGTGAGTTCCATCGAATGACAACAGCTTTTATAACATCGGGTGCGTTAATCCATGACGACGACTACCCTTCTTTATCTCCTAATCGTTGCAATGTTGCCAGCTAACGACATAATTATAAAGAACGCAATTTTACATTAAAACATTGTTGGGAATTGTTTTTTAATATAAAAAAATCTCGTTGTGCTGGATTCAATTATGTTGATGTTTTTTTTTGCAATTATAATGACAATTAATTCATTATTTAATTATTTTTTTGTGATTGTTTCCTCATAGCACTTTTAAAGATAATAAATCTCTTTTTATTCACGGTTCATCTTCCGTGCGGAAGATGTCCGGTCCTTTGGAAGGCATATGGGGGACACAGGTCCAACGCGCAGAGGCCTCTTTGAGAACTTTAATCTACAATGGGATGGGGCACCAACCAGGGACTATCCACGGCTGCACTATTGGAGTACAGTCATAGACCATTCCAGGTGGATGCAAGATTATTGTAAAATATGGTAAAAATATCTGGTCTATGGGAAGGGGTGTTAAGTGGACTTGTTAACTTCTATTGCCGGAAGAATACTGAATATTGTTACTATTATTCTATAGCTAACCTTCCAACAATATCTAAGAAACTATTACAGTTTTTTATTACGTCATACTTCACCATCACGTTATATTTTCTGTAAATAAGCCTAAATAAGGAACATAGTCTGCGATAGTGCACTTCCAAAAGTGTAACGAAGTTACTGTTCCACGCCTGCAAGGAAAGCACTATGATAATGTTACATGTCTTCAAAATATAGGCGAAAATAACTTGGCACATCGCTGTAGGCACATTCTGTTTCAAACTTAATATCCCTTGAAATAATCATTATTCATATTTTGACAAATGTCCTAAACTCCTGGAATTTCTTCATTTACTACCCTTCTCTATAATTTCAAAGAAATTTGTATCGAAGAGCTTTGGTTTAAGGTTTTGAATACAATGAAGAGTGTCTGCTGCCTAAATATCCGTATGTAATTGTATTCTACGCGCTTAATTGTCACAAAGGGAGCTTAAACGTTACTTGAGTAATTTGACTAATTTGTAGGTACTGTATGATGATTGGATATTGTCATGATTACGTACGTATGACAATTGTATTTTCAGTTATTTAGTAGAATACCAATATATATTTCATAAGTTTCTTGATGTTTTATTCTAGGATAATAAGTACTTAGGTAAATTCAACCACTCAATTACCTTTCGCACCTATTCTAAAGTGCGTTTCATGAAAGAAGTTACTTCTGCGCTATGTTGGCACCACTGATTTTTCATAATACAAGCGCTCGAAACATTGAAAGTCAGTGGTGTCAACATAGCGTAGAAGGAATTTATTTCGTGAATGCACTTTATTTTGAACTTGATAGTCAATTTTTCAAACTAAGGGTCAAAATACACGTTCGATACTTGCCTCCGCTAGTCGGTTCCGATAGTCTGATCAGACTATCTGGAGGCCTCTGCGTCATAAATTTGTTTGAACATGAATTACACGTACGATCAGACTATCGGATCGAATGTCAGAATCGTAACCATCGTCCGGGCGTCGTCGTCGTCCAGAAAAAATCTGACACGAGAATCGTACGTGTATTTCATGAATCCGATCAGATAGTCGGATCCGGCTCCCGGAAGCAACTATCGGACGTGTATTTTGACCCTTAAACAGGAGATATCGTCTCTCAAATTTTTAACTGTAACTACAACAAACGTTCGTGATACTTTTCTATTTTATACGAGCATTTTATTTCAAGTGACAGTGGAAGGTAAATATGGATAGCATAATATCCGAACTAGAATTTCATACAAAAGATAAAATCGATACAGATAGTTTAAACACAAACCAAACAAGAAGTATTCCAAAGAATAAAAGAAGTAAGACTAAAAAAGGAGATATCGTGTGTTAGCCCATAACGAGTTTTCGCCACTTTTATTTCTTTTCCAATGCAGCACGCTTTTATCGGCGCAAAAAATGTTGCTTTAGCAAGAAATGTAATTGTTCTACTAGATACGTGTAGGTCGCTCTTTTGTAACAATTAAGTTTAAAATTCCGAAGGGAAAATTGCTTTTAAACGGTGAAACCGCGACTCTGTTAGTTCATTTGACATTTTATATTGGTAACTAATGACCTGCCAGTCACTTAGGCTTCGCGTGGAAGTAAAAAGCAGGGCCTTTCGTGGAAAATGTTCTGAGCGACGTAGAAAAAAGCCGTAAAAATACTAAGTGAGTGGTTTTCGAAACGAAAACTACAATAAGAATAGACAATGTGTTTTATGATTTACGAATCATAAGTCCGGCTCGTGGCTCATTAACAACCGCACGAATCAAACGATTTGCAAGGTTAAGCTTCGCTTGCCGCGGTCTATCCGTAGATGGGTGACTGTTTGTTGCACATCGAGGCCCTTCCGTGCCTCGGAGAGCTCGTTAAGCCGTCGGTCCCGGTTATTATACGAATACCTATGACAGTCGTTACGGGTAGTCAGAAGCCTGAAAATCTGACAACCGGTCTAACCTTCGGATACCGGCATTGCCTAGTAACTGGGTTGCGGAGGTCTGATGGCAGTTGCTCCGTGTAAAATACTGGTATTCAGGCGCACCTGGTTAGACCGTAAGCCCACCACAACATGGTTGGGAAAAGGTTAGGCAGGCAGAAATCATCGCATCGCAAGCATTGTCACAAATCATAAAAATTGTGCATCCTTATTTTATGTTTATTTTTCATGATTAATTTCAATTTATTAGGGTCTAAAAGCAAACCTGCCTGTGTCCAGAACAATGTTTTAGGACATATCTGTCCTAATAATGTTATTCACATGTTTGCTAATATGAAATAACCGCCTCCTTTTCGAAGTTGGTTATAATTTTCGTTTTTATTATAGGTAATTTCACTCGAGTTATTATAATATAGCGGCTTTTACAATATCGCTGCGATATTATATAGAAGACGTATTATTATGCTGTAGATTTCGTCGAATTTTGTACGTTGATAATAATTTCTGAGAACTAGATAATTCATTTTAGTCCCTCCTAAAATGAATTATCTAGTTCTCAGAAAACGGCAGCAGCGCTCTCCTTTTACCCAATAAAAACAGATATCTTTATACACACGTATATATCGAAAAATCAAGTAAGTATGCCAATTTTTATAGTACCAAAACATAACATTACGCCTGTCTTCCCCAAAGGGTTGGGCAGAAGTTTTTAGTACACCCTTATTTCGTCGTTATGTTTGAGTCCGATGTACCTAGTAGGGGGCGAGCCTATTGCCATCAATCATGCACAAATCCAGACTCCGCGTTGCTACTGAGAAATTCCACACGGAAAAACCCAATAACACTTTATACGACCCGGGGATCGAATCCAGGACCTCACTCTCAGCAGTCGCGCTTGCAACCACTAGACTAACGAGGCGAGATGGCGGTCAAATGCAGGCCGAACAATAAACAAAAAACATTTTTTTTTATTAACTTGCCTTAATTTTATTTAGTTATTCTTCACAATTTAAGACCTGGGGGCCAATTATACTAACAGAAACTTTTATCAAGGCCAACAGAATCGTTCATTCAGGCAGTTTTCGTTTACGAAAACCGTCAAAATGTCTGGTTTTGTTTTTGTTGTCAAACAATTTAATGGTTTTTGTAAAAGGAAACTGTCTGAATAAACGATTAAGTTGCAATTGATAAACGTTTCTGTTAGTAGAATTGGGCTCCTGGAAGAGTTGACGGGCGGGTGTTTTTCAGGGCTGTCTTTTGTAACATAACGTTAAATAATAACGGAGTATTTCTAGTCTATTTTGAATAATGAAGTTTGAAGGTTGAACCCCGAGGTGACGTTATATTTTTAAACTCGAATGTAACAACAATAAAATCAAATAATATTATTCGCCTAACATAATATCGAACGTACAAACTTTATACTAAACTTTAGCAAAAATGTCTGTCGTTCCAATCAAGGTAAGCTATCTACTTAAAATGCAAGCTACGAAACTTGTTAACTTCGGCGACGGAACTCGAACTTCCTAACGAAGGGAGCACACGTCACAAGTTTTATATTCAGAGCCGACAAGTTTCAGCACTTACCTTTATGATATTTTATTAAAGGAAGTTATTTATTAAAGGAAGTTATGAATATTCTTATCGAAAATGGAAGTTTATATGTATCCTAGGAAACTGAAACGAACGAATTTCACCGTATTTGCATAAATCCGTCGGATAGTTGGGGCTATTAGTAAACGTATATATAAACTCGATGATAATGTAGAGGTATTCTATCTCACGAAGGCGGGTGGATTATTACAATTTGAATCTTACCTCAAAGACATAAAAGTTACAACACCCGGCTTCGATGAGATAGAAATACTTTACTTGTATAACATATCCTACCTACCAAACCTCTAGTATACAGGTAGGTTCATTCGATCGTTCATTGTTAACAACACCACCAAACGATACCCCTAGGGGTGTGTGGTTGCCAAAAAGGATTTGTTAACGACACCACTGTAATGTTGGGATGCCACAATTGGTAAAGCCGGGTCCGCTGCGCCATGTTTTCGTGTTTGCAAACAAGATAACATTGTTTGCTAACCCAATAGAGGCGTGGCTTAACAGTTTTGTTAGCAAAATAAAAAAAAACTTTAAAAAGTAAAAACCAAAAAAACTAAACGGAGTAAAAGAATTATCATTTAATAAAACTACCAGTTTCAGAAGTCGGTGCATTCAATTTGATTCAGCGTAGTACACCGACTTCTGAAACTGGTAGTTTTATTAAATGATAATTATTTTACTCCGTTTAGTTTTTTTGAAGTCGGTTTTTACTTTTTTAAAGTTTTTTTATTTTATACTTTTTAGTGCCACAAATTACAATTACAATAGTGTACAAATTCTCGGACCAGCACTACAACTAGAACGTCGTCTACACACGATTTGTGTTTTGTTTTTGTTGATTTTTTCAAAAAGTGCTGAATCCATTTCAATAAAAATTTATATGGGACCACGGGACCACCTCTGAAGTATGGCCTACTAAACAAAAGAAAAATCATCAAAATTCATTCATAATTGGCGGAGATATCGCGGCACAAACATACAAAAAAAAAAAAAAACAAAAAAAAAAACATTCAGACGAATAATTAAGAACCTCCTCCTTTTTGAAGTCGGTTAAAAATTGGCGCTGTGGACCCGGCTTAACACTGTTTGCTGACCGAATAGGGGCGTGGCCTAACAGTTTTGTTAGCAAAAACACAATAACTTGTTAGAAAATTGGCGCTGATGACCCGGCTTAATAATATAATATGCGAGTTAGTTATACATACTCGTTGCTGCCCTGAAGGGCAACAACACTATTCATTAGTGGTGTCGTTAACAAATCCTTTTTGGCAAACACACCCCTGGGGGTATCATTTGGTGGTGTCATTAACAGTGAACGCATTTGATGTAAGATATAATGGACAGAGCATTTAGCAGCAGTTTTTATGGGTCTATGCCACCTGAAATAAAGTTTATATTATTTGTATATCTCTTTAAATCACGGTTCATCTTCCGTGCGGAAGATGTCCGGTCCTTTGGAAGGCATACACGGGGACACAGGTCCAACGCGCAGAGGCCCCTTTGAGAACTTTAATCTAAAATGGGGTGGGGCACCAACCCGGGACTATCCACGGCAGCACTATTGGAGTACAGTCATGGACCGTCCCAGGTGGGTGCAAAACTATTGTGAAATATGGTAAAAATAAAACTGGTCTATGGGAGGAGGTGTTAAATGGACTAGATAACTTTTATTGCCGGAAGAAAACGGCGTCTGCCTTTCAAGCTTAAATTTGAAATATATTGGCAGACGGTGATTCGCCAGCTCGCTAGCTGGGCCCCCTGAAAAGCCGCCAGTACATAGGCGAAGGGGGCAAGGGACGTGTGAGCGGCTAGAGGTGTAGAGAGGTGTGGCCCCGGTTTCGCCGTCGCGGGTCTAAGAGACCCGGAGTGGGTTTCCCCGCTATTACGCCTTTAGACACTTCCACCCCCGAGCATGTAGCTCTGGCGGCCCCCCTCTGGCCGGTCGATAAAGGCAAGACAGAGTTGAGAATCCTGCGGGCACTCTTGGGGTTCCACTCCAGCCAGCCAATAAAGGCAAACTGGAGACGAGGCCCTGACCGACTCTCTGAGGCAATAAGGTACGCAGTGTCGCCACTCACCAACAGCTCACCACAAGCTGCCCTGCGGTTTGTAAGCTTTTCAGTTGACCTCATGATACATTTTTTATTATATGATGGGGTTGTAGAAAGCTAGTCTAATGTTCCCTCCGGTTTTACGTTAATCTCATGATGAGGTAACGCCTTTCCCAGAGGGGGTTTTATATTATTATTATTATCACCTTTATTCATCAACAATCTTATCTTTACATTATTATTACTATTGAAAGAGATAGCATAGCGATTGAACGCTTGCCTTCCATGTAGGAGGGTCTGAGGTCGGTCTCGACCCAACTCAACTCAAGCTTTTCGAGTTCACGTGCGGATATTAATTTGATTATCCCTCGCGTTATCGGTGAAGGAAAATGTCGTGAGGAAACCTGCATAACTGAGAGGGCTCCAAACAGTTTTCAATCAGTGTGTAGTCCGCTTACCCGCATCAGGCTAGCGTAGAGGACTAACGCCTAAATTCAATTCAAAGGTTTCAGCTTTTTTAATCTGTTTCATAACACCATTATAATGGTAGTCGCCATGTTATTACGTCATACGGCTATGTAAACTTAGAAGTGTCAACTGTCAACTAAAAAATTAACATAACATACAAAATATCACTGCATTTGTTTACACAACCAACTGACGTCATGACCATAGAGCAATATGAAGTACACTGCGTCCAGCGTTTTCGTCAAATTACGCGCGAAAGAACAATGGTCACTTTGGACTAGGAAAAAACAGAAATTGTTCCCGAGATGAACCTGTCACCAATATGTTAGTGCATTGTTAGTGTATTTATTGGATATTTTCGTTTATTTTTAAAAGATGGGGTAATTTAGATAATCTTATTTTAAAAATACTATTTTATTTATCAGAACGCTGTATAAAATATCTAACTTCGAACGCATCCGTAATTACTTACGTTACTAACCAAGCATGTTAGCCGAGTGATCATTGTTCTTTTAAAAAGCAAAATTTTTATGCATTTTTATGGCACTTAACGATTGAATAAACTTTTCTGAATTTTTTAGTGGTTCATTAGCACTATAGAATCTAATTGAGACACTTTTCAAAAATGGGCATAATTCCCTATTCCGATAAAGTTAAAGTTCATTGTTCAGTACATTTTTATGTATAGCTTGTTTATCATCATTTCAAACTTTTACTCCCTAGTCGAAGGGCAAAGTTAATTACAGTAAAAACGTGAGACATGGTGTCCTTCATATTAATTTTTGATTTCCTAATTAATGCTGGTTATTGGATATTTTTGGGCTAATAAAATATACCTCTAGCTGAGGTTAATTTTTAATTAGTTCTGAATACAATCTTTCGATGTTGTGATAATAATTAAAGCTTTATTTGGTGCCCGACATTAATGTCATACAATATACTCAGGTATCATCATCAGTAGTAGACTCCTTGAGAAAGAGTTCGTCCTGGGAAGTACTGTCTTAATACCTATTTCTGCCGTAAAGCAGCATTGCTGTGTTTTGGTTTGAAGGGTATGGGTATGGACGGTGAAATTACAGTCACATGAAGCCTCGTCCACATTTGTAGCATTTTAGCGTATCGTATCTCCGTCGCGTGGCACTGACGTACCTATATCATGATCGCTGGTTAGGACAAACACACATACAAATGTGGACGTACCTTAACCAGCGATCATGATATAGGTCAGTGCCACGCGACGAAGATACGATACGCCAAAATGCTACAAATGTGGACGAGGCTTTAGACTTTCCAACTTTGTTTGGTTGGCAACGCATCAGCAATCCTCTTGGTGCTGTAAGTGTATATAGGCGGCGGTAACCACTTATCATGGGACTCGTCGGCTTGTTTGCCAAACTAATACAAAAAAAAACAATCCTCTTTATTTTACACCAGGAAATACAAACATTTGTACAATACACGAAAATCATATAAGTAGGTACCTCATCATCGTCGACGTCCACTGCTGGACACAGGCCTCCCCCAAGCATCGCCACATCGACCATGTTGGGGGAGTTTGCTATAATCGCCACGCTTGGCAGGCAGGTTGGCGATCGCAGTATGGTTGTTAAAATACTAAGAGAACGCTGCTGTCCATCCTCTAGTGAATCCCTTAGTCCCCTTTTACGACACTCATGGGAGGAGATGGGGTAATGCTATTCTTTACGTCCGGCACCACACGGACGTATAAGTACCTACAATCGTCAAATCAAAGTCTTATTTCAATTCAGCGATCTCTTTCAGGCAAACATATGAAAGAGGAGGAAGATTTGTAATGCACAAGGGGCAGCTTGCAAATGACCAATGCAAAAAAAAAGTACAAATTCCAGAAGAAAGTATTTTTCTCGGGGGACGTTGACTGCACTGATTCACCTTGCTTGTGGTTTTCTGGCCATGTTATTTTCCGGATCTTGTCGTTTCCTTTCGTCAACTATGAAAAAGATCTGGGGGACCTCTAGAGAGCCCGCCGAGTCGAACATTTCAACTTTTCGCGATCTGTTCTACACAGTTTTGTAATATGTAAGTAAAAGCTGATGTTAACATTTTATGTACTACATAACCCTGTATCGCATGTTTAGCGATACAGTCAACCTAAAACGTTTATCCGATTATTCTTGTATTTTATAAATTGTGTGCAGTATTAAAATTAATTTTATTAGTAGTAAACAAAGTGTTTCTTTTGAAAGGACCCACAGGCCGCCATCCTAACAGATCCTTTTTAATATTTAGACAGAACAATAATTGAACTCCCCTTTTGATCAGACTAGAAAAAAATCGAAGAGAAAATGTGGTTTATTCAAAGACATAGTCAGAGAAATTGAATCCAAACTCTTGATTATGTGACAGAAGTTTCGCTTGAGTTTGCACACCGAATGAATATTGTACCTATACTAAAAATTAAACTGTAATTTTTTATGAGAAGGAAAAGTAATTATTTAATTCTTGGATTAAATGGTTTTTGGATAAGATCTTTGCTACACAATATGTTCCCGTGAAGTTTGAATTGACATTATTAATAATCAAACATCAACCAGAGCTTAAGACAGCCATTACAATTGGACAATCACTCGTGGCTATAAATTGATTAACGGATCCAACCCACCCCCTACCGGTTACAACCAGTGATTATAGTTCATGTTCCGTAGAGTCAAAGTACCAACAAATAATTATGTAGCAAGGTGATGTTCCAATATTCCAAATACTACCAATTTACTAAGATATAGATCGGCGTTATTAATAAATAGAATGTGGAATTGAGACACTTTTATTAATTGAAGTAGAAACACATGGATTTTATTACCCTTGGTCTAGCAAAAAAATTACGAAATTAGTTTCTTGAGTAACAAAGTGTGCGCCAAGGCACATCGCTAAATGAACTTAGACATACCAACAAACTAGTTTAAATTCTACGTCATCATCGCAATGCCTAATTTAGCTTACAACAATACGAAGATTCGAATGTACCCATTGAAGTAAATTATACTCTACGAGTACTTACATAGGGGTAATTTTGTAAATTGCGAAATGTCATTGATAAAAGGCAAACATCATCAAAAACCGCTAGGGTGTAAACGAATTCGAGTAATTCCTTCAAACCACATGATCTATTAATGGTATAGATTAACCCTGCAAGGAAATTAGATTGATTGAAAATAAAAAAATAAATCATTTTTTCATAAATAAAAAAAATAAGGGGAGAAATTTTCGATGCCATGCATACATGAATGCATGTCGCACCGCGACACAGCTGACGGGCACGACTACTGCGATGTCGTTCCACGTAGTCAGTTAACACGGGACGTTAATATTACTTAGATACAAAATACCATGTTTCTGACACAATCCTATGCAGGGTCAATCAGTGTCACCAGTAGATTATGCGGTTTGAAGGAATTACACGAATTCGTTTACACCTGTATAATCAATGTTTTATATTTTGAAAATATTTGGTATTATTTGTATGGTAACATTTTGTAGACAAATGTCAGGACTCACCTCACGTTGAAAATGGTATAGTCTTCATTTTCGAGTTTTAGTCTACATTCGGTTCGCACATTTAGAGCGCAGATCTGAGGTCCATGTATTTCTACATCAATGCTTTTATCTTATGCCATTAACGTAGAGCCACAACTTCCTAACATAACATTTCAAAAGTAGTCTAAGAGCGGTATGAAACTTTACCTCCATATAGTTTATTGCAGCTCCAATAAGTTACGACACTTGCCTCAAGCGTACTCCTTTCCAGCTGTTAATAAATAAAGGAAGTGGATGAGTGGGATGGCAATATCTTTTATTCTGTACAAAAATTGATATTTATTTGAAGGTGCTAGCTGAACGAGTAAATATATTTTGTCTGCAGGTGAACTCCACAAGTATTTATGCGGGTAGAAATGATGATGTATGCAGGTTTTTGAAAGGTTAAGTTAGGTCAGCACAAAACCTCGTTATCTAAAGCTCTAGCGAAAATATGATTGAAGGTGCAAACCTCACATGAAGTTGACTCAACCCGTAAACCTTTTCCCTTTCAAATAAAATGAATAAGACATGAAATATGTTTATTTTTTTGTATCTCTATGGTATTTGTATTCACACCATTACGAATGACTAGCTTTTGCCCGCGGTTTCGCTCGCGTTAATTTAGAAATTGACAATCAACTCTTAACACACTTCTAAAGTTTCTATAATAATATAATTAAATCATGATTCGAAAGATACGTGGCGCCATCTATGAACGTTATTGTTGTTTTCCTCAGAACAGTACATTTTTTCGGGATGAAAGGTACCCTATGTCCGCATCTGTACACCTGAGAACATATACATATATGCAAAATTTCAGGATGATCGATTCAGTGGTTTGGGCGTTAAAAGGTAACAAACAAACAAACTTGCTTTCGCATTTATAATATTAAGTTAGGATGGCCTAAATGTAATTTTATTCGGCTTAATAATAGTACTCTGGCTTTAATAAATTACTAATTATTTGGCCGTAAGATAATATCCTTTCCTATAAGTGGCAAGTGATGTCTCATCATCATCTACCTGCCTTTATGCCTCATTAGGTGGGATCGGCACAATATTCATCTTCCATTTTCCTCTATCAGGCTTCATACCAGTACCTGTGCCAGTACCCACTCCTTTCTTACTCAAACCATCCTTCACACAATCCATCCATCGTTTCTTTGGCCTACCTCTACTTATCCATCCATATTCATTGATTGGCAAGTGATCTCTATCACCTGAAAATTAGACTGAAGAGCTTTAGGAATGATAATTTTAAATGAAATACGAATCAGAAGGAACAAAGAATAAGGGTGAGATTCACAGATCTCATTTAGACTTTACATTGCTAAATAAAGTAAGCGTTTTATAGAAGTACTAGTTTTTGCCCGCGGTTTCGCTCGTGTTAATTTAGAATTTGACAAACAACTCTTAAACACACTACTAAAGTTTCTATAATAATATTATTAAATCATGATTCGAAAGATACGTGGCGTCATCTATGAACGTTATTGTTGTTTTCCTCGGAACAGTACTTTTTTTCGGGATGAAAGGTACCCTTTTTCCGTTTCTGTACACCTGACAACATATACATATATGCAAAATTTCAGGATGATCGATTCAGTGGTTTGGACGTTAAAAGGTAACAAACAAAGAAACTTACTTTCGTATTCATAATATTAGCACAGTGTACCTACATACAGTGGGTCAACGCCCATACATTTGACAGGTCCTATAAAATGACAAAATTATGTAGGGGCGGAGGTTATGTCCCAAGTATGCAGTATGGCTACTCGGGACATAACCTCCGCTCCTTCACCCCGCAACCCCCCGCACGATTGCTCTGCGACAATGTTCTACGTTGACCGGCTGTAAGGAGTAAGATATAGGTAGACTGTGATATTAGTTAGGATTAGAATTAACCTTTTTTTATGTTCAATCTTCATATTCATATAATGCTTATTCGTATTCGCTTTTACGAATTTGAACATTATTTGTATAAAATAAAGTTCTTATGAAAAGCTTACTTACTTAGCAAAGTCTAAGTGCGGTTTGTAGATCTCGCCCTAAGCTTTCAAATCAAGGTAGCTTCTGACGTATTTTAATTTTGTTAATTCTTACGTCAGTCTTGATTTTACGGTCTGTCTTCATTGAATTTATGATTTTATTAACGCCATGCTGTTGCGTCGCGGACGTTGCGTGACGAGTACAGAACACGCTCCGATGTGTTTAAAACTTTTTAATTACGTAAACAGTTGTGACATAATTAATTTTGTAATTGGGGTATTAATTTCTGGTCGACAGCTTGTAAAATTGCTTTGAGTGTATAAAAATAGCTTCAGTAACATTGCATACATATCGCTTCTGTGATTAATGGACTAGGAAGATACGTGCTTCTAATTTATTAGGAGTCATACTTTTCAAACTCAAAAAAGATCGGTATCGCCAATGTAGGGACCAAGACTACTAGGCTAAAGACGAAGTGGGCAGGCCACATTAGAATGATCATCTACAAATGTGGGCTAAGATTGCTATACAGAGGGTGCCCGAGGAAGGACGTTGCCGTTGAGCCAGGCCGAGGAAATACTGGAGCGAAGACTTCTGAGAACATCTTTCTGAGGAGTTGGCCAGAACAAGAAAGGTAAGGTTGCGCAAAAATGGAAGGGAGGCTTTTGCCCAGCAGTGGGGATACATAAGATAGTAAAAAAAATGTCTAAGTGGCCTAAGTACAACCAAAGGTTTACGGTCGTATTTCTTTCTGTTGGACTGACGAAAAGATATAAACTTGAAGTTAATAAGTAAATGGGGGTGCATGAAAAGAGCCTCCACGAGTGATGATACTTAAGTATGTCCGACGCACCCTGGGCAGTCAGCCCCGCTACCAACCTTGCTGACTGGCTAATCTTTTCACCATAGCTTGAGCTGTTTTTGTATAGCTCTTGCTGGCACGAGAGAAGAAGAAGAAGTACATTTTTATAAATTAGTAGATACCTATATCATCTAGTAGTAGGTACCATGAGGTGCAAAAGAGCCTCCACAAATGACAATACTTAATTAAGTACGCCCGACGCACTCTGGACAGTCAGCTCCGCTACCAACCTTGCTGACTGGCTAATCATTTCACCACGGCACGAGCCATACTCATAAAGCTCTTGCTCACACGAAAGAAAAAGAAGTACCTAAGACAGATATAGCTCTACTAATACTAGCTCCTTGCCTACGTAATGGAACAACTAATCTTAGAACAGTATACTCTTTATAAAATAAACTCGACAACGTCAACACCGTGTTGGAAATAACTTAATCTAATATCGAGCACAACATTTAAAACTTTAAAAACACTTTAGCTTAAATAAACGGTTTTTAATTAACACACCTACAATATTGACGCGCTAATTAACGTGTAGAATGCTTTACGTTAATTAATTAACACTTTTAAAATTTTTGGTGATGCTTTTTAGGCGACACTTTTTTAAAGCTAATTACGTGTAGAATACTTTACGTTAATTAACGAACACCTTTTAAATTTTTGTGATGCTTCTCAGGTGAAGCTATTTAAATTTTAAAGCAGTAATCTCATTTAATTTCCAGTAAAGTAGGCAAAGAGAAAGGAGAGGTGCAGTTGCAGTTTTGTAACTTGCCGTTTGTTGATGATCATCAACAAACGGCAAGTTACGTCGTGTGAGATAGTTTTTTAATAATATTTAATAATAATAATTCTTTATTTCACAAAGCCAACACATACAATATCCATTAAACTAAAAATATGTTACAAGGCTTATTGCTAGGTCACAAAAATTAGATACTCTGACTCCTAAACTAGGTGTAGGTGCCTGTGACTTAGGAGTCAGTGATTCTCCGTAAACAAACAAAGCCATATCAATTGTAAATCGGGACGTTTCAACAATAAGTGGTGGCAAAGAAACAGAATCTAAAATTTATGAAAGTATAAAAAAAAAAAAACACAATGGAAAAAAAATAGTTTTAGGTATATGGTGTATAAATGTAGGGTGTGACGGTGTGTGTAGTGGGTAAGTGTAGGGTATGTGCGTGTATGTAGTGAGTAAGTGTAGGGTGTTTGTGTGTGTAGTGAGAAAGTATAGGATGTAAGACTTCTAATTCATCATTAATGTAAATTACTCAGCAGAAGATCCTCAGTCGTATCATAATTTTGTATTTGAAGATAATCTCTCAGTACGTTTTTGCATTGATGTTTGGGGAATGAATAAATATTCAACTTTTTGTTTAGGAAGTTGTACATTTTAGTGCTATTTACATAGAATTGGCGTTTGGCGAAGGCAGTTCTATGGCGTTCATGCGGGAAAACTTTATGCTTAAGTCTGCCAGTTGGTTCCTTAAGGGGACGTGCAGAGTGTATGCGTAGGATAGACAGGAGCACATAAAGTTGTCTGACTGTGAGTACCTTGCAATCGGAATAGAGCTGCACAGTAGGATACCTACGCGGAAGAGAGAGCATTACCTTAAGGACAGCTCTCTGGGCTCTCTCAAGGCGGATAAATACATTTTTTGTGGCACCACCCCAAACGGGCAAGCAGTACGTTAGGACAGACCGGCATAGTGCAAAATATACTAGTTTAAGCGTTTCATGATCAGCAGAATTTCGTAGCTTCTTGAAGACATATATTAGCTTACGTATACGGGACGTGACCTTGATTATATGGGGGTGCCAGTTCAGATGTTGATCAATGAGTACTCCTAGATACCTTACACAAGACGATTTAGTGAGGAAGAGGCAACTACACTGCGTTATGGAATCACAAGCGTGTGCTTTTAAGGTAAGGTTATTTGAGGGACACTGATTTGACCTAATAGCAAAAGGAACGTACACAGTTTTATCAACGTTCAAAGTCAGCAAGTTATCGGACAAACATTTCATCACGGAGTATAGCGCAGTCTCGGCGTTTTGGTATGCCTGGGGCCAGTCACAACCCTCTATAACAAGGGCAGTATCGTCCGCGTACGTATAGATCTTGCCATTTTCGAGAGGTAGATTGCAGAGATCATTTATATAAATGAGAAAGAGAGTGGGACCCAAGATGCTGCCCTGCGGAACGCCGTATGTGATTGGAAGCTCATCACTTTCATGTTGTCCGATTTTTACTATTTGGGTACGATTTCTGAGATAGTCTGCGAAGATTTTCAATGGGTGTCCACGTATTCCAATGTTTTCCATTTTACTCAATAAGGCTGGGGCAGAGACGGTGTCAAATGCCTTTGATAGATCAAGGAAAATTCCCAGGCACTTGCGTTTACTATCTAGCGTCCTAGCTACGTGATTAGACAAATCCATAACTGCGTCTTCGGTACTTACTCCATTTCTGAACCCGTATTGGTTTTTGGCTAAGATGTTGTTTGTATCGAGAAAACTGATCAGATTTTTATTCAGTACTCGTTCTAAGATCTTTGACATTGCTGTTAAAATCGATATTGGACGATAATTATTTACATCATCTCTGCACCCAGACTTATGAATGGGATGAACTACAGCTTTTTTAAACGCCGTCGGGAAGACACCTGCACCTATACACAGGTTACAGACATGTGTAATAATGGGAACTAATACGCTTCTCGAGGCCTTTATTATTTTAGACGGTATGCAGTCTAAGCCAGTAGCACAGTCAGTCCTAAGACCCAAAATAATGGAGTCAACATCGTCTTCGGTTACCTCAAGGAGGGCCATTGAGCTACACGGCTGTGTATTCGTCACTGAATTGGCCACCGTTGAGGGTGATTTAAATTTCGACGCCAAGCTACTGCCTACATTAGCAAAAAAGTTGTTAACGTGATTGAGCGAGGATTTAGGATTATCCAATAGAAGTAACAAGTCGGAAGAAGGGGAACACTGTGTTTCAAGCTCTGAGACTTTCTTAATAACACTCCAAGTAGCCTTAATATTATTTTTTGCATTACGAAACTGTTCTTTTTCATACGTTCGTTTGAGTTTTCTCAGCAGTGAATTACAGAAGTTGCGATAGCGAGTGTAGGTGATTTTTAATATTTCATTATTTACCGACTTTTTGAGTTTAACATGCATGCGGTCACGGTGCCGTATACAGCGGAGTAGCCCCGGCGTAATCCATGGCTTTAAATTACGTTCTCTCCTTGGAACTGTTTGTACCCGTGTGTGCTTTGTAACAATGGAAGACAGATCACCTATTAACGCATCTGCAGCAACATTAGGATCCAAGATAGACAACATTGGAGACCAGTCATGGGTTTTGATATTCTCTATAGCGGACTCGTAGTCTATTTTTGACCTAGTACGGGTGACACTCGAGTTTGTACTCCTGGTTTGTAAAAATAATAGCAGCGGTTCGTGATCTGTAATGGATGATTCAATAACGAAAGTCGTGGCGGATTTATTTGTTTTTATTAAAATGTGGTCCAAACAATTTGTGAGCCGTGTCGGAAAAAGATGCGCTGGGAGAAGTCCGTTAGAGGCAGTACAGGTTAAATACTCATCCGAGTGACTATCAATATTGTCGATCCTAATGTCGATGTTCATATCACCGATCAAGACCACGGAGGGAGTTGTTATTTTGAGTACATTATCGAGACTATCAATAAAGTTGTTTATATTTTTAAAACAAGGAGGGCGATAAATAGCAACTATTGTAACATCTTCTATGCAACAAATAAGGCAGTTTGCGTCAGCAAAATATGGTTCTTTGACGTCAACTTTAATAGAAGATTTAACGTAAATAGCACACCCATCGTTTTGGTTGTAAGTGCTTTTAGTGGAGTACGACGCAAAGCCATCCAAGGTCGGCAAATGTGAAAGTTTGCTTAACCAACACTCGGTGAGAACGAGCACGTCACACTGGAAACCCAATAACCGCAATAGAACTGGAACTTCATCGAAATTTTTGGTGATGCTTCTTATGTTTAAATGTAATATTACTAATCCTTTTGTCGGGTCTTTTATAAACTGCGCGCAACTCTCAGGTTGGCACTTGAACGATTTAGAAACATGAAGCGCGTCTATTTCGTCATTAATAATATCTAGATTAGCCATTTGTAATTAGGATATGCGAGATTGGAAAAACGTTGAAGAGTCGTTGTGAACGTAAGTAGAAAGGTAATTATTAAATGCTGTGTAGCAGCCTTATGTACGAAAGTACTTGTAAACATTAATGTTCGAGCTATTGGAATTTTATGGTCTGTATCAGTTTCACAGGTAAACATTGTATTCGCGTGTATGGTGATGAGAAAAAGTATTTTGTAGTTGAGTGTATTGACTTGTGTAAATATAGCTTGTGTACGTTGTTTTATTGTATGTAAGGTGTACAAGATGAATGTAGGTAAGAGTGTATTGTGTGATGTTAAAGTTAATATTAAAACTCTGATTAAAAATAAACAAAGAAAGAACACTGGGAAAAAAATATAAAAAACAGGAACATTCTGTGGTAGTCAAATAACGAGATTTTGGCTCCCCAGGAGACTGAGACATTTTTCAGAATTAACAAGTATCTGTTTGTCACCCTCTATCTTGCGTAGAAATATATTTCCATTGGAGATCCAACAGAACTTAAAGGTGTTTCTGTTAGCGAACTCCCTGGCTTGGTAGAAAAGCTTTTTGGTGCTTGCTGGTAGGTGCTCAGAGATGTACACGGGTTGACGATCACCAGACAAACCCATGACTGTGGTGTTTAATTTATCATCTTTTCCTCTTCCCCTGTTGTACGCACGCACGGCCGACAGGAGTGTCTGCTTAGTTTGCACAGTCGAGAATTCTGCTATTATTGGGCGCGGGGAGGTTAAGGTGGACGATTTTCCTGGAAGTCGATAGATATCGCGCAGCTCTGCTTCATCAATGCGTACACCAATAGCTGTGCCTACGCCACACACCGTTTTTATGAGACTGGTACAAGATTCGGCACTTACTTGCGGGATGTTACGCAATTCTACGGCAGAAGATCTTGATTTGTGCTGAAGATCATTTATTTTCCTTTCTAGAGACTCAATGTAGGTTTGCTGCTCGCGTCGCTCCTTCCTCAATATTTCCATTTCCATCTTAATATCTTCAAACTTTTTATTAAAGAAATCAATTGACTGAAGGATACCTGCGTTTGACTTACAGATTTCTGAGTTGGATGCCTGTATTTTACTGTTTTGAGTTTTAATATCTTTTATATTCGAAGTGAGCTCAGTTATTAAAGTTGTTTGGTCCGCTAGCAGTTCCGCAATTCTATTATCCTGCTCCTTTTTCCACTTTGCAAGAATATCTTGTAGCTCCTGCGGTTCTTTTGAGCTCATCTCAGCTGAGACGCCTTGTGGCGAGGTATCATTACGCGGACGTTTATTTCTTTTAATGTTTGCATGGTCGCACGCTGTAACAGCCGTGGTGATGTCCGGCTCTGAGCGTGTTTGAGTCTGGCTTATATTGCCAATCGGTGTTCTGGGGGTTTTAGGAGGGGTACGATGTATCCCTGACATGTTAAAAACCAAAATAATTAATAGGTTGAAGGCCAAATATCAACAATAATACACAGCAAACCGGTATTATGCAACTCAGATAATAACAAGTAGAAGCGTTAGAGCGTAGCCAATACAGTTTTCGTAGACAATTCGTAGCACAGGCTCGTGACGTAACAGCGCGCGCGGTGGGAGCGTAGGATCGGTGACACACACTGGTAGCTCGTAGCGCACCGTAGTTTTGTCACTTGATGCAACTGTCTCGGTGGCGCGGTGAGTAGGCGGTCCGGTCACTTGTCACATTGGGTGATGGTTCGAGTCCGGCAAATCACAGTCACTTTTTCAAATTCACTTAGAAGGGTCAACAACACAATTATTTATATCTCTCTCTAGGACAACCCAGAGGGAGGGGTCCCCAGGTAAGATCAAGCTAGGTGTAACAAGGAAATGAATTTAACCACAATCAGCCAATCACAGACTTCGATGCACGAGCAAACGACACACGTCCTTTAAGTTCAACGTCTAGCGAAGCAATAATTTGGTCGTAATATTATTATATCTATACATACCGGGTGTCCCTGGAAGTAAGGATCAAATCGAATAGGAGCGTGGGCAATGATATTTCCTAACTTTTTAAGCCTGAGAATGTCGGTGCAATTTTTTACGGTTCAAAAGTTATGACCAATTATTGCTTTTTTTTCAATCACTTCGCATAGAAAAAAATCATAAAAAAAACTATTAGAGCTAACAATTTTTTTCAGGACTTTGGCGAACAGTAGGCCTTTTATGTGGTAATACTTTTAAACAGCTAGAAAATATATGTTCAATCAGAAAAGACACTTACTGCAAAGGCTTTTTTGGTCTGGCAAAAATTTTACTCAAGTTTTTACTACTACAATAAATTGTGTTTTGCCTATCCGGGACTGAGAATTGAGTTATTTTTAATTAAAAACTTAATTAATCCTTAGGCTAAATCTAGAAATTACAAATAACAGAAGTTGATATAAATCAAATGGAATTGCTGTTTCCAAATCGCTTTTTTAATATCCAAAGGTAACTTTTTAATATCTTCAAAATTGGAATAAAAGATGAGTTATATGAATTAAACTAGGCTTCTTATTAAAATCTTTGTATAATTTATCTTAGTTTCAAATCTCAAATTCAGGAATTTTCTCCGTGATCTGACATTTAATATCACCTTTTTCAATACGAATTTCTTAAATAGGCAATTTGATTTGGCCGCCATATTTCCATTAAATTTTACCGAAAATAATGATACCGATGAGAAATAAAACACCTTAACTCCAACATCTTCATCTTCCGATGTTGGGTTATTATCATTTTTATCAATTTCATCGATTTATTCACTTGTCTCTTAATCCAAATATGACTGATTAAGCATTAACATTTTTGAACACAAAAATCCACATTAGACATCGCAATACATTTCACCGACATCTTTTTATTTAATAGATCTATCTACAACTGGTCTACTTTACCAGGATCGGATACGCGGAAGAATGACCAATTATCGACTATGAAACGGTCTGTCTAATTTCTAGCTGTTGACGAGGGATCACGAGTGACGTGACGTAGTGTGTAAACGAATTCGTGTAATTCCTTAAAACCACATGATCTGTGATTGGGATTTAGCTGGATTACATTATTTTTTTCTTGCAATAATGGTAAGTGATTGTATCTAAACCATGCGGACAAGCTTTTTTTTATTTCCTTTTCTACGTTTTGAAGCCACGCATACACAAGGTGTAACATAAATAACGCACAATCTCTTAAGGGGTCACTGTACTCATCATTATGAACAACTTTTACTGTGGGACCAAAATTGAAATCGCGAAAAAAAAAACAGCTGGTCTCTACATTAATGTTCGCATAACTCGTCAAAATGTTGGGAATAGCTGTTTTTTTTCGCGATTTCAAATTTGGTCCCATGGTACGCACATCCTCTTAAGGGGTCACTGTACTCATCATTATGAACATCTTTTACTGTGGGACCAAAATTGGAATCGCGAAAAGAAAACAGCTGTTCTCTACATTAATGTTCGCATAACTCGTCAAAATGTAGGAAATAGCTGTTTTTTTTTCGCGATTTAAAATTTCGTCCCATAGTAAAAGTTGTTCATAATGATGAGTACAGTGGCCCTTTAAGAGGATGTGCGTTATTTATGTTACACCTTGTATAAATGAAAACAAGGCGGCACAGCTTAGCCGGCAGGCAAGACTAGCGTGATATCGCTCCGCGCAGTCAGTTAACCCAGGGCGCTAAAATTAATCAGTAGAACAACAAGTTTTTTAAAAATATTTTTTCGTTGTTTCTAAAAAAAAATCCCATGCAATGCATGCAATCTATGTCACCAGAAGACCACGCGGTTTGAAGGAATTACACGCGGTCAGAATAATTAGACGTTCAAGTAAATAAATCATTGCTACCATTCCATTTCCATGGCTCACAGGCCTTGATATAATATATCTTCAAGGACTTTTTCAAATTAACCGTAACATGTACTATTTACGGGGCCATGCTTGTAAATTTGTTTCCAGTACCGCAGGTGACACTTTAATGTTGGCAGCGGAGCCAAAACGTTCCGTAGCGAACGGGACGTTACAAGTACCAACAGTTTTAAATTGCCTGTATTTTATTTGGTAGTGCAACTGGTGGTGATCGTATCTCATTGAAATGTGGCCTTAGTGTGTGGAGTTACTGAATAGAATAAACGCTTTTATATACCTATCTATTCGGATAGTTGCAGTACATTTTCGGATGTACTAATCTTCTCAAAAGAAAGGTGGTCTGCGTCATGGTATAATATGCTACTTCAGGTGTTCTCTACCGTCATAACTAAATGCGCTCCAGCCGGTCTGTTTGCTGCCGCCGGTTTCTATCAAATGGCTGTGTGGGCCATTGACGAACACCGTAACTACAAGAAGGAATTCGCTGACTACCCCAAGGGACATAAAGCTGACTTGCCTCTTATTCTATAAGCATTTTATTACTGTTATGTATATTTACTAGGTATTGAATGCTCTACACCATCCTTTATAACTGATGTAGCAGACGTGCTCAGGAGATCCTAGGGCCGTCTGTTACATTACAAAGTACACGCGCACGCTCAGTGCCCGAATAGCTATTGCGTAGTACACGCGTCGCCCTCCCGACTAGGATGGCAAATGCAATTTGAGATCTATTGATGTGTCATAAGACTCAAATTATGTACAAAAAATTTCAAAGCGAGTTAGACGCGGGTGCTGACGAGCGTGGCGTGCCATTAGCGGGCGCGTGTCGTCTGAACGCGCCCGTAGGTAACGTTGTATTCCCTTTTAAGGAAAGTTTTGGAAAATCGATAAATAAATATTTAATTATTTACTTTGAAGAGTATTTGTGCTAAGTATTAAGTTTATATAAACAAGGAATAGGATTTATTATTAACCGTGAAACACCCCTTTTCGGATTGATTTTCTCAAATGCCTTACTTTAGTGTGCGTTTGCGCTAGAATACAACTCCTTTCAAGTTATAACCTTTAGCAATTTAATAAAATATCAGTCTGTCGGAATTCTTGTCTGAACTCTTGCATTTAGGAACACAACTTGTACAACTTGTACAACCTACAGCATTATATATTCTGACTTGATAAGTGAGTTCACTGTTTACTTTTCACTTAACAACACACTTACTTCACTTAACTTCTTCCACATTAAACTAAATGATATTCAATGTCGTCGACCTTCACCGAGTTTCATTACAAAGTCCAAGAATACAAACTTGGAGCTTCCTCTGAAAATATTGCTCTAAAGTTTCTCCACAAAAATTTTAAGTGAAAAGAAACCAGAGAATCTCGTCGGTAGTAAAATTACTTTTAATATTTTAACCGTCGTAACACACAGATTTTATAAAAATTCCCTAATTATTTATAAAGGTCTGAAAACAGGAGCCATTTTGTCGTGTCAATCTGTTCTGTCCTCACTGGGATAAAACGTAACAAAGTTAACCCTCGAGTGGCCAGTGTTATCTACATTATACAATGCTTTGTCCTTACCAGATTAATCAACAAAATTAAACTTTATTCATATCATTATAAAACTCAAATTGCGTGAACTCGTTTTAAGTAGCTGCTATTACGTAAATTATAAAAGTTGATCCCACGTACAGATTTCTTGCTTATTACGAGCAGTTTGTGACTTTATTGTTTTTGTTCTGTAATCATGATAATTTTCAAAATTTGTGACTGGCACCTGCCTGTAACCCATATAAAAATTTTATTCACTTTGTTTGTTTCAAACTTGGAAATCGATCCAATAATAAATAATACTACCGTCCAATTTATTAAAGACCGTTATGTGACATTTTGTCAAATTTGGTCTCTATACAGGCTGTAAACGATATCGTGTAATTCCTTCAAACCGCGTGATCTACTGATGACACTGATTGACTCTGCATGGGTTTAGGAGAGAAAAAATAAAAAAAAGTTTTCAAAAAAAAACACGGTTTTCTGTATCTGAGTAACTTTAACGTCCAGTATTAACTGACTCATCATCATCATCATTCAGTCGAAAGACGTCCACTGCTGGACATGGGCCTCCCCCAAGCATTGCCACATCGACCCGTCCTGTGCTTCTCGCATCCAGCGGTTTCCCGCGACCTTCACCAGATCATCGGTCCACCTTGTGGAAGGCCTACCCACGCTGCGTCTTCCGGTACGCGATCGCCACTCCAGAACCTTTCGGTCCCATCGGCCATCCGTTCTGCGAGCAATGTGCCCCGCCCACTGTCACTTAAGTTTGGCAATTCTTCGAGCTATGTCGGTTACCTTGGTTCTCCTGCGGATCTCATTATTCTGATATGATCACGCAGGATAACTCCGTGCATAGCCCTCTCCATTGCACTTTGGGTGACCTTGAGCCTTCTTATGAGGCCATTAGTGAGCGACCACGTTTCAGTACCGTATGTAATCACTGGCAACACGCACTGGTCAAAGACTTTCGTCTTGAGACACTGCGGTAGTTGGGACGAAAAGATTCTACTTACTTAGTTAACTGACTGCGTGGAGTGATATCGCGCTAGTCATGCCCGCTAGCTGTGTCGCCGTGCTTTCATTCATTTATGCATGGCATAGAAAAGAGAGAAAAAAATAAACTTTTTCTTATTTTTATTGAAACCTTATTAGGTGGTTTAGATACGATCGGTTATCCCTATCGCAAGAAATTGTTTTTTTTTTAATTTTTTAATCCCGCTAAATTCCGTGCGGGGTAATCTATACCATTAATAAATCATGTGGTTTGAAGGAATTACACGAATTCGTTAATACCCTGTATACTGCGTAAAAGCGCAACTTTTTCTCTTCTCTCTCTTTCTTTACCATTCTAGTCCGTATTTCTATCATTTGTCAGTTACGAGATCCAGAGACTTTTACAGAGATATTTCAATATAAAAGATTCTGTTGGATTGTCACATATCAGTACAGAAAAGCATGACATAAAACTTTGATTTTAAAAAACAATATTAGCCCCGTGAGTCATTTAAAGTTATACAATGAGCTTAAAGTAGCCCAATAATTCGGTATAACAAAAACATCTATATGTCTTCAGAATTTTCTAGGGACATTATTTTCCCTGTTTTTTCTCATAACTAAAAATTAGGTTCAGTCACTTAACGGCCTCATATAAATCGGACAGCAGAACATATTACCTGCTTTTTACGATGCAATATTTCAAATTAAAGGAGAAAAAAGCCGTAAATAAAATAAAATTCCATAGTCTAAAAAGATAGAAGAATTGATGGATGAGCGAAGTGCACCTGTTGTACGTTCCGTTCTCACAATATATTGTAATTGATTTACATCAATCATGTTGTCTGTCAATAATGTTTAATATAGACGAGAAAAATATCATCACACTTTGTCTTATGTGGTGTAGGATCACTTTTTCATCATCATCCTCATACGTCATTTCATCTTCTTTTATTTTCGAGTGCTTTTAGGTTTAAAGAACTTTATTTCTCATAAGAACATAGTTCACTTAAAATGAGATTAAACAGAATATCTTAATAATAAATCATAGGTCTAGCTTTGTGTGACAAGTTTTAGACAAATAATTAAAATAAAAAAATATTTCGCAATCTGTTCAAAGTAGTTTTTACATTACAAAGGTTGACTGTAAATATGTGATTTTAGTATTTTTTTTATAAATATTTAATTTAGTACACTTTTTTATATCATTAGGTAAGCTGTTGTAAAGTTGTGCTCCCTCATACAGTATGTTTTTTTTGCCGCAATCTGTGCGTGGTTGAGTTAATTCTAATTTGTGTCTTTTTCTTAAATAATATTTGTGTGTTTTTTGAGTACCTAAATGTTGTTGCTTTTCCAATTTTGTATAAGAATCAAAAACGATGTGGCCTGTGATAAAAAAAAATGTTTAATAGTAGATAGAAAGAAGGTGAAATGACGTATGAGGATGATGATGAAAAAGTGATCCTACATCACACCAAAAAAGAGTGGTAAAAAAAATTTTTTTTTTGTGTAAGTACATTTTTTATCTTTTGAAATGACGTATGAAGATGATGATGAAAAAGTGATCCTACAGTGGATAAGAATAATATTATATTGATGACAATTGAACTTGAAAACTTGAATGCTTTGCATAAGTAAAATCATTGACACAGAAACACATGGAACGAGGGTCTACAAAAAATGAAAAAAAAATGTCGTAAGTTTACATACACCACCAGAGCGCGCACCAAGGCACACCGCCACACACACAACTTAGAAATCAGTCGACTATCGATAATTTGACACAAGACCAGAGAAAAATTTAAAATTACCAAGAGTTCAAAATAACAGGAGTTTAAATAACCAAGAGGGAGGGAGGAAAAAAATCAAGTAAACAAGAGTATGATCAAAATTCATGATTTATTATTTTGTGCATGATAAAAGCTTCAAATTATAGGGAGTACGGAAGCCCGGACTTCAAACTATTGCATGTTGGAGGGAAAGTTACTAGTTTTTCAACTTCAAATTATCGAGGGGACCAATTAATATTGATTTTATTCAATTTATCGAGTATTTTTCAAGGGACCGGCAAAAAATTCCAAATTGACGAGTGTCAAATTATCGAGAGTTGAGTGTACCAACAAACTAATTTAAATCCTGTGTCGTCATCACAATGCCTAATTTAGCATTTCATCATACGAAAATTCAACTGCACACAGTCTGCTTTTGGTTCCGACATTTTTGAACGTTAATCGGACGTCCATGTTTCTACGTCACAACGTAAAATAATTATTAAAATAACAAAGATTATAAGATTAAACTCAACACACACAAACTCAAACATCATTATGTACTACAGGTAATGAATTTATAATTTTCGTCGAACTTCAAATATTTTAATTAACAAATTAAACTAATTTAAATATCCTAATCCTAACTAATATTATAAATGCGAAAGTAAGTTTGTTTGTTTGTTACCTTTTCACGCCTAAACCACTGAACTGATCATCCTGAAATTTTGGATATTCTTTGTCAGGTGTACAGAAACGGACATAGGGTATCTTTCATCCCGAAAAAAGTACTGTTCCCGAGGAAAACTACAATAACGATAATATATGGCTCCATGTGTCTTCCGAATCATGATTGAATTATATTATTATAGAAACTTTAGTAGTGTGTTAAGACTTGGTTGGTTGGTGGTGGTTTCGGGTCTGGGCGTTTGTTTGTGAGATTTGTGTCTGTAAACGCACCCACGATACAAGAGAAATCTTAGTGTGGGGCAAAGTTTTTATAAAAAAAAAAAAAAAACTGAATTAACACGAGCGCAGCTGCGGGCAAAAGCTAGTAAATTATGAAGTAAAAACTGATAATGAATTTATCCAGATCTCTTTAAGGGTTAGATCTAGATAAAGTTCTACTGAAAGCTTTTAATCTTAATTTACATTAGGATGATTAGAAAGACTCCCCGTAGAGCCGGCACGTGATTCTGCGGCGAAGCCTGGAGTTATTTAAACACCTTTTTCATTTATTTCTTTTTCACACAACGAACAGATTCACGTTAATGTGTGATACCAAGGGCTGTTTTTCCACAGATCATGAAACGACACGACATTACCTAAAAAAAGGAAGACCGACTTAATAAAAACTGAAAAGTGCAAAATAGTAGCACCTATTTGTGGCTCTGACAGTCAAAACATCAAGCTTTGCTAGGCATACCAGACAAAAAAATTAGTTTATCATCACCATAACAAATTACTTTATAGATACATAACATAAACTCGCAACTGGCGTGCGTGTAGATACATAAAGAAAGCAGGTGTTGGAGATATGAATTGAAATATGACTCGTTTGGAAATAACTTAATTTAATACAGATAATTTTGGTTACATGATATAATTTATAGGTATAGATCGCACGGTACGTCCGCCGATGACCGTATCTGTAGGCGAGTAGTCGTGGCGCGGCCGATGGCTCGATCAGCTGTGTGACCCCTCCTCCCGCGCGTCTCCGCCGCTGCTGGTACACGCGTATGATGCGTGAACAGCAGGTAACCAGCGCCGACCTACCAGCGCTTATAGGTACTGGTCCGTGCAGGTAACAGCTACATAAAGCAAGCGGGCAGAAGCAGAAGCTGGCATTTTTTAACAAAAATACGCCTTGTTCCCTTGCAAATACAACGACAAATGATGGCTTACCAGCGCTCATCGGAGCAGATCGGGACTTGTCGGCGCTGGTTCGCCACACAGTATAGAGACTACCTGCGCCGACTAACTGCGCGGACCAGCACCGACAAGCGCTGGCAGATCGGCGCCGGCAATCCGCTTTCAACGTGTATACGCACTATGACAAGATGACATATGTATAAAAGGAATAAGTGAGTATCGTAACATGTTCCGTTCGATTGTTTCTGCCTATCCTCATGGGAAAAAGACGTGAGTTTATGAATGTAGGTACTTTATAGATTTCCGCGAAACATGCTATTTTTATGTGAGGATTTTCCATGAAATATGAGTTACCTAATGGTGTTGGGATTTATAGAGAGCTTGTAAATGGAAAAGTTTGTAAAACAACACCATCGGCATTTCAGGGAATAGGGAAGGCATCCTTTTTCGTGATACGTCCTATTCACAAATTATTCGATAGTATAATATCACACCTGTATTCCCTGAAAGGTTGGGCAGAGGTGTACAGTACACCCTCATTTCGCCGTTATGTTTAAGTCCCAGAGCTAGCCTTTTGACATCAACCAGGCACAAATCTAGACTGCGGGCTGCTACTGAGAAATTCCACACGGAATTTGAAAACTCAATAACACTTTGTCCGATTTGGGGATCGAACCCAGAACCTCACCATCAGCAGTCGCGCTTGTGACCACTAGACCAACGAGGCAGTCAGATATTATTAGATGAGTGTTAAAATAAGGCCATAGCTACATTATTTTTCTGTGGTTACAAAATCTATAGTAAGGGTGCTTTTCCACCAGAGATGTGCTATGCAACGTTGCTACGTTGCTATGGATGCGTTTGATATCCACCAATCATATTCATTGGTCCACATATCATAGCACTGGTGGAAACTGATTCAACTAAGCTACGTTTTTTTTATAGAAGGATGCGTGCTGTGGATGCGTGCTATAGATGCGAGCTATAGATGTGTGCTATGGATGGTCGCGAGTGGTGTAGCTATGTGCAGATGCCTTCCCTATTGTCGATACGTCGCACAGCTCGAGCTGCGCATCTTCCTCGCACAGCTACCTTGCGGCGGCGTATTTTCATAGCACATCTTACTCGCTCCGCTACATAGCTAGTGGAAACGGTCACATAGTTCCGTAGCTTAGCTTTTAATTTCTCGCAGCATAGCTGCATAGCAAATCTCTGGTGGAAAGGCACCCTAATGATAATGAAAAGTTGCCAAGGCATCTAAATAAGGATATTAATATCATCTAATTTTACATTACACGTTACTGCAATCATACAATCGCCTACGGAGCGTGATGACGACATAACTCAATTTCTTCTTCGGTCATAAATTGTAATCAGAGGGCTCGGCAGTGCTCCTACCAAAGTCGAGAACGCAAAGCAAGAATAGTCGTATTCCCTTTTCTCGAAGCAACTCAATGCACTTTAAAGCCCCCCGTATCTTCGTTACCAATTAGTGTGAAAGCCTAGAAATTATGTTACAGGATTGTCTTTTGATGCGAGAGTACGGAAGTACTCTCGCATCAAAAAACAATCCTGTATTTTAAATGTTCATTGTTTCATTTTTAAACAAATCTGTTTTAATACCGTAGGCACTCACCGTAACTTATCGTAAGCAGTACTCGAGCAGCACTGTATATTAATATGATGCGTGATTGCCAAGTTCAAAAAATCTCTTTATAAATGACTAGCGACCCGCCTCGGCGTCGCTCGGGTACATATTATAAATTAAACCCTTCCTCTTGAATCACTCTATCTATTAAAAAAAACCGCGTCAAAATGCGTTGCTTAGTTTTAAAGATCTAAGCAATAGGGACAGACAGAAACGGGAAGCGACTTTGTTTTATACTATGTAGTGAAATGCAAGAGTTGACTCTACTCGTACATAAGATCTCAGAACTTTTTCGAGCAAAAGAGTAGCGAGACTTAGCTTTTTTTACGTGAATACTTTTGATGGCATTACCATTTTCCGTAATATTAAAGGGCTTTCACTGCCCAAATTTATGTTCAAAAGCATTTTAATCCATTTATAGTTTACATATAACCAATGGCCTACTTATTATAATTGGTTTACTCGCTTCAAATTGAGGCTAGCGTGTACATAATGCGATAGGTAAGATTAATCAACTAATACTATTAGTTGTCTTTATCTTTAATACTTCCGTGCTTACTGGCTCGGAAAATAATAATTTATTAAGGAATTTTATATGTACTCTTGCTGAAACCTTTGTAGGTTTTATAAAATTAGTAGCCGTGACCCCGATGGGATATCTCATACTTCAAAAATGACGAACATTTCATACAAATTGTCATCCTCTATTTAACCCTTTAGGGGACGAATATATAAAATATCCTTCTTAGGGCTCACTTGCGATATATAACGAAATCCTGTGCAAAATTGTATGCTTCTAACTAAAAGAGCTAACGGCTTAAGGCGTGCGTCGTCTGGCAGTGTTAGTTTTGTTAATAAGTAGATTATTTATTTCAGTTTCGTTTTGTCTTTCATTCAAGAATTATTACTTCCATTGTATTTCAAAAACTTAAGTATTAAAATAAAGGTATGCAATAAAATATTTTAAGATAACAAATATTTATAAAAAGTGAACTCAAAGTTGGAATCGGCGAAAGTTACATCATATCATCGAATTAGTTTCGTAAGCATTGTCTTCAAACGCATTTCCTACACGTCTGACCTACCAAAACCAGACAGTCGTTGCATGTTTATTTTGATACGAACACCTTCACATTTCCTTTTGATAGACGCTACTCGAGCATGGCGTTTGACGCCAAACCGAGAAATATTCCTTCATCTCTGTCACACGTATGGGAATATTGAAAATATGGTGAGCTTTTTCAATCGTGCACCGGCTTCAGGAACGTCAGGAAAGCTTTCAGTCCGCGTTTGAGCGGCAGGGCGCGCGGACGTAAGGCCACGCCGCCCAGCTACTTGCCGCGATATCTGAACCGCATACGTACGGACGTTTTATTTTGCTTGCCGAGTTGAAGTTGCGAGTGTATATTTGAATATTACCGTATTATTGCCGGAGACGGCATCCAACTTTTGTTACTGTTTTAGAATTAAACTTATATTCCGATCGCTCGATCGTAAGTGAATGCGTTTGTGATTTATTCGATGTACAAAGTTTATTTTCGTCGCCTGAACCGTGTATGTGTATTCATAATTCCAAACATAGCCAAATATTAGATTAAACCACGCTTAGTTTCCGCACTAGACTCTACCCTTTGGTCCAAACAAGTGACTTATTAGCAACTGCTGATATCAATACTTCATATCCTAAACTTATTGTAAATATATTTTTTAAGAATATTGTGTATCTGGTTCGAGGACCAATGTTCTGGATTACTTAATTAGGGCTTAAGTGTAGTGCTTTGTGTAAATAATACATTATCGAACATATCTATGCAGTGAGTTAACTCCTGTTTAAGAAATCTACAACGAAGACTAATTGATATTGATTTTTCACATACCAACACAAGGTAAGTTCTATTTATACATTTACATTATACTACGGCTTCCCATGTTTACATTAAACAGATAAAATTAACTAAATATATTAGTTGACCTATTCTTGGAAACTTACACCCACAGGTATTCAAGAGATAAGTTTAATGTTACAACTAATGAAAATTGACATTTTGTTATAATTTATATTAATTATTCAACGGTTTAGTTTAAAGGTTAAGTAAGTTCTTTGACAGGCAAATTATACTATTATAAGGTGAATGAATTATAAGTTAGAAAGTTTGGACATTCTAACAATTATTCTATTTTAGCGCGATATACTTACATTTTGTTCACGAATTAACAGCTGGAAGAAGTTGAAAGAGTTACTTTGCAATGAATTGTTTAATATTTGTAACTGGTTTTTACAAAGTATTAATTGTTTCGTATGTAAACTTACTTCCGTTGTTAAAAAATAACTTGAAAAAAAAAGTAAAAACCGTCTTCTAAAAAGAGTAAAATAATTACCATATTATAAAAAATAACAGTTTCAGAAGTCGGTGCAATTTTACACTGAACCAAATTGAAGGCACCGACTTCTGAAACTGTTAGTTTTATAATATGGTAATTATTTTACTTTTAGTTTTTTTTTTAAGTCGGTTTTTACTTTTTTTTAAGTTATTTTATTTTTCTATTTTAAGTGGCATACACAATACACAAACATGCAATTACAGCAATCCCCGGTAATTTGCCGTTATCCAATAATCTAGTTCCATTGTCAATCTCCGAGGGTCTTCATCAGATCTTCACCCAATTTAAATGGAACCACTTCGGGAGTCTAATACCCTTACAAAAAAAAAGGATTTAGCAAATTCGTCTATATTATGACGGAGTTATGTCCGAAAATATATAAAATAAAATAAAAATATATAAACATCCGAATTGATAACCTCCTCCTTTTGAAGTCGGTTATAAAGTATTAATAGCTATTTATAGTCATAGATAATTTTATCTTCTATGGTCTCCCATTAACTAAAGGTTATATTCGATCATTGATCTTGCAATAGAGCGCAAAAGCGCTTATCACGGATTATTAGAGATTATAAGTGGGCTTATACATAATATTATATTAGAAGCGTAAGTACCTTTAATCCTCCTCCATATAGAACAGTCGGCGCGTTACTTTCCCACTGTTGGGCGAGGGACTCTTCACAGAATGGGAAGGGTTGGTTTAGTACCTTGCTAGCCTGGTGCGGGTAAGCAGATACCACCGTAGAGAAAGAAAAAGCACCTAGAAAAAACATTGTGTTCTGTTAACATATGCTGATACTTGGTGTCAGTCGTTCATTGTGGCAATCACGATGGTCAACGGTGGGTGCTTACGGGCTGACAATACAAAGAACTTGGTTCACCATACTAATGCAACGGATGGGTTTCGGACGTAAAGAATAGCACTACCCCATCTCTTCCCATGGGTGTCGTAAAAGGCGACTAAGGGATTCACTAGAGAATGGGCAGCAGCTTTCTCTGGGTATTTTAACAACCATACTGCGATCGCCAACCCGCCTGCCAAGCGTGGCGATTATGGCAAACCCCCCCTCCTTGGGGAAGTCCTATGTCCAGTAGTGGACGTCTTTCGGCTGAATGACGATGATGATGGATGGGTTTCAAATACATGAACTTTCGATCGCCAGTCCGGATTAACCGTTGAGATGCCATCTTCAACTTCGATCATGTTAATACAAAAAAGTGATGTTCAAGATTATACTCTTAATATCCTCACATAATACCATGACCTTGAATTCCCATAATCCATTATACAAAGATTGCGCCATGTTTTCGCGTCCATTTTGCAAGCCCGGTGAAAATACCGCGAAGGTTACTTTAGGCGATGTTATGCTAAAATGCCAAGTGCTTGAAAAGCTTGAAAGGGATTTAGCATTTGCCTAACCTTTTCTATTCAGTTTTAGGTTGGTTAAATACGGTCGTTTAGGACACGAAGTTTCTGGAACTAGCGATACGTTAACTGTCAGTTCCACGTTTACGTTTCTTGATGTGATGTTATAACGTTGCTGATTTTGTTCGGAGTGAATTTAGTTTTGTGTTGTATTATTGTGCTGTATGGTTTTAGGCACATATGGATTACTTTATTGCTTTTCAATGACATATTTTGAAGTGATTTAAGAATTAGTTTCTGATAGGCGGCAATATTAACATAACATGCACATAATTCTACATCATACTACAGGTACAATGCGCATATTTTATCTTGGCCGCCGTGAACTTCGTGCAGGTGGTTTTACAATAGATTTTTAGGTAAAAATTGTTTAACATTAACATTTAATTAACACCATCTTAGGATCGACCGAGGCGAAGTTAATTTAATACTTTTTATAGGAACTGTTTGTTTTTGGAGTATACATACGCGTATTGTAATTATAAAATAAGCCATGTGGGATAGTTTTTTTAAACATTTCAGCAATGCTGAGATAAGGGTCTTTTTGGCCTCGTGCAAGTTGTCTTAATATTTATTTTATATCTTAATTTCTTTGAATGTTGTCAACTTCGGTAATTCCTTTTGCGAATCCATAATAAATACTTTTCGTTCTTTCCTTATAATTTTAAATCTTCCTCTCCTCGTTTAATACAGTTTACAGTGGTATTCAATAATAGTCGATTTAAGTTCAGCCATGGACTTTAACGAAATGTTATTACGGTATGGATTCATCATCATTATTTTAGAGGTCTATTTTAATTGATTTATGTAACAAAGAATTGATAGATATTTTATAGATTTTCAAACAGTATTCAAACTACTCTTGATTAAATAAAAGAAATGGATGAAAATTAATGTTTTTACCTTACGTATTCCCACCACACACAGCTGTTAACGGTTATTGCTTGCGTGATAGGTGGAGCTATTTTTGTGTAATATTTTTTGTTCATTACTTAAGGTAAAAGTCCAAGTATTAATACGATACATTGTTATCGCTTGACACCATGCATGACGTAATTTATCGTCAAGTTTTCTTTTGGTATACCTATATTTTATTCGTTTTCGAAAGGAGTAATAATAAGTCCATACGAGTCCTTGGAATGAACGGATTATTCCCCACAGTCGTTCGCCGGGCAAGCGATTCGTAAGAGGCGACGAACCTGGCACCATAATAATGCCCGAAAAATGGCAATAGCCTCACCACCTGGCACCACCACAAGGGACTTAATAATTAATTGAGGTGAATGGTGGGTATACAGGCTTATGTAATAGAAGAACACCTCTGTGCATACCTCTTCGGGAGTATAGGTGTGAGTATATGCAGTGTCGGACTGGCCATAGAGTTAGGGTGGCGTTTGCCACCCGGGCCCTAGGGTGTGTGTAGGCAAGGTGAAATATCTCTTTTTTTAGAAAAAACATTAAAATGTATGTCTTAGAAAATAAACACTTCCAAAAACTCTTGCCTATTTGGTTATTATTCATTTAGTTTGTTGGTTGATATAAAGGTGGTATAACTTGCGCTGATTCTAGGCGGGCGGCAGGCCCAGTCCGACCCTGAGTATATGTATGATGTGTATGTAATAAAAACTGCATACAAAATTATAGAATCACATTGGACAATGTGAACACAATGACATTGCATAGATAAGTGCTACTGTCGGAGAGGGTTCATGGCTAATGAACCACCGCGTGGATCATATGATTTGCAAGGTTAAGCTGCGCCTTGCCGCGGTTAGTCCGTGGATTGGTGACCATTCATTACGCATCGAGACGCGTCCGTGGCTCGGAGAGCACGTTAAAACGTCGATCCCGGATGTTATACGAATACGCTACGCTACGATAATGTCGCTCCGTGTTAATTACTGGTATTCAACCGTATCCGGTTAGATTGAAAATTGACCCCAACATAGCTGGGAAAATTCTAGGCAGAACAGATAAGTGCTACTGCCTTTATTGTTCCTCTCATTACTGATGATTGCCACACTGGTCGAAAGGTCTCGACTCGAAGTATCCTGCATCAGGTGTCATGGGACATAGGAAGACTAATTGCTTCGTGCATAATCATGCCAAGAGTTAATGATATGTATATAGATACATATCATTACCTTAGCCATTTTTAACAAGACGCTGATGTTAAGCAGCAAATAGTCTGTTCTTCTCTAAATACCAGATGGGCATGAAAACTAAAAATGCCTTAAAGCTAAGGCTGACTACAGATGGGCCGACAAGTTCCATAAGACACAGTTTTTGGGACATACATATAGGTATAAATAAACTTTAAAAATTCAACTTAATTTAATTCCCAGTTTAAAAAGGCTTCAAAATTAATGGTTTGAATTTAGTTTTAATACTTCTAACTTTGAAGTCCCCCGCAATAAGATGTAAAATGACAAACAGATAGCTAAAAGATAGATTAGGTTATGATAGAACAATATTGACCATTCAACGCACGAGCCGACCGAGGGAAGCGGGCGGTGCCGCGGGTAAGGCCGCCGAGTGGCATAAACGATTCCCTTCGCCGAACACTTTCCAGAAACGAATAGTTTTTGACTAATTATGGTGCCAACTATTAATTTCATAACGGAAAGCATTATTTTTGAAATGTGCCTTAAACATTATGTTGTTATTTTAATTAATTTTAAAGTGCTTTTAATCTCATCCTTTCGTTTTTAGCTGCATATTGTATTCACGAAACGGTAAATGCAGCTATAAACGATCATTTTTGTATCACAACTCTCGTGAGACACATTCATATTTATAACTAGCGACCCGCCCCAGCTTTGCACGGGTGCAATGTATTATACATATAAGCCTTCCTCTTGAATCACTCTATCTACTAAAAAAACCGCATCAAAATCCGTTGCGTAATTTTAAAGATCTAAGCATATATGTATAGGGACAGACAGACAGCGGGAAGCGACTTTGTTTTATACTATGTAGTAATTAGTTACGGTTTACTCACGTGCATTTTTCAGGATTGCCCGACTACTCGTTGTTTAGAGTTCGACTCGCGACCTCGCCGCGTGTTCTGCTCATTCCGAAACTAGTTGGACAATCAGGAAAAATGCACGTGAGTAAACCATAACTATTCATAAATATAAATAGCGATCAACTGTGTCTAGAGCAACTGAGTGGCTCGTGTGCGGTCAGATTCCAGTGCAAAATCGTTTTACGAAGATGAAGATAAATTGAGTCTGAAAGCCGTGGGTGTACGATTTTGGTGAATTATTCCACATCATTTGTTACACTTTCTAGAACTGTAATGTAGGTTAGTAGTCGCAGCATTAGGTAGCTACAGTGATTTGATTTAATGTTAGGATACTAAGAGCGCTCGTGCACTCTGTCTTATCCGAATCCGAGAAAATTTATCCAGACGCGGATCCAGCCTTCAAATTAGATTATTGTCACGGCTGGTTGGAGTAACAGTTAAGAGATCTTTAATAATGTTATCAATACAGATAAGGGGCAAATGAGTTACAAAACATTATGGAATTCAGTTAGTTCTTTATTCAGTTCTTTGTTACATTAATGCTTAAGATTAACAAAACATAATGCTTAATAACCAATGATTTTTACACAATACATATTTGGACGTTGACCTCTAAACTAGGTATAGTTAATCTAAAACACTTCACATACGGTGAAGGAAAACATCGTGAGGAAACCTGGACTTTAATGGTCTGAAATCGCCAAGCCGCACCGAGCAAACGTGGTGATCAATGCACGTTCCTTCTTTGTATGAGAAGTGGTCCTTGCCCTGCAGTGGAACAGTTACAGGCTAATATTATATTATACCTACAAGGTTAGTCCGAAAGTGGGTAATAATACGCAGGCCTCTTAAAGTATCACTGATGACTGTTTTAAAGCAAGTCTTAAAATTTCAAAATTCGATAATTTTTATTTCCATCCAAAATTATTTTATTTTAGTTTTTTCAAAATTTCTTCATCCCTGCTTTAGTTGCGATTTCAAAAAATAGAGATTCTAATCCATAACCTCAAATATGACCTAAAATGTAAACACAGCTGATCATAGCTGAGGATAGATAGATTTAAACTTTTGAACAGCAATTCCTCTTAAACTATTGACTTTTGGGGAAAGTCGTAAAACAAAAGTTGTTCATTATTAGGGGTACTTTAATACCCTTTCGGATGAGTACCCCCTTTCCGACTAACCTTGTATGAATGCAGGGATCGTGTAAACTGCAAGTACAGTCGATGCTCAAACTCTGTACAAATGATGCCATTAAATACACAAATCACATGCACAAACGTGGGACTCTGTACAAATATCTTCAGCAGAATATTCACCTTCTGCGCACAAAGCCGTGTGTTCGACTTCGATTCCCGCTTCACTGCACATAGGTAGTATTGGTATAGCGATAAAATATTTGTTCCGTAACAGGATGTGTGTGTACTTATACCCACTACGATGAATCTGAGACCCGTATTAATTGTATATCGCTCTCAATATGGAGGGAGCAGCATTCCAAGTGGAGCTGTCAAAAATGTAAACGTCATCCGCATTCTAATTTAGCAACACACTTGTAATCGCTATGACTTTGATTTTGACAGGTCAAAAATTTCCTTAACAACGCATGGATTAACAATCCGATTTCTCTGCAACTATGTACCACGCAATGAATATTGTTTTTGACACATCAACTGTCATGATTGATGTTGGTTACGTTACACAATTGCTGTGCTGATTTTCATACATTTGATGACAACAAATGTATGAAATGTATGTATAAATGGCAATAGCCCCTCTATAATTAACATAACATCACGCCTGTATTCCCCGAAGGGTTGGGCAGGGGTGTTTAGTACGTTCTCATTTCGCCGCTGTGTTTATGGCCCATATACGAGTAATACGGGGCGAGCCTATTGCCATCAACGAGGCACAAATACATAATTAACATGGACTTATTACCGTCACCTGTGAATTGTGGATGTACCAAAAGTACGTCTACCTCTATAGACAATGCAGATGTGATGATGTCATATTTTGGAAATAATAATATCAGCTTGTACCCCACTGCAAAGCAAAAGCTCATTATAAAGAAGGAACGAGCATAAATCACCACGCTTGTTCACCGCGGTTTGGCGATTTCAGATAATTATAAGTCCAAGTTTCCTTACGATGTTTTCCTTCACCGTATGTCAGTGGTGTCTTCGATTCACTCAGAAAGTAGGTACATATGACATTGGAAAAGTCACAATGCTACTAATTCTTGTGAAAAGTTAAATTGGTACTTGCCTGGGTTTGAACCCGCAACCCGGTGCTTAACAAGCGGGTCCGTAACCTCCGGGCCACAACGACTTAAGACTTAAGATTTAGAAAGAAAGAAAAGAGAGAAAAGAAAGAAAAGAGAGAAAAGAAAGAAAAGAAAAGAAAGAAAAGAAAGAAAAGAAAGAAAAGAAAGAAAAGAAAGAAAAGAAAGAAAGATAGATTTATTGGCATAAAAAACACAATGCAATAATAGACAAATAAAAAGGAATAAAAACAATAAAATGTAAGTGCCAAAGGGCCATCAGCTCAGCATTTTGTTAGGTAGTTAGAACAATTACTTACCTACTACCTAACGTTGATTTTCCGATGCGAACCAGGTTTTTGAGAGTAGGTTTAATTTATACAAGTCATTACTTCGATATTTTAACCTCAGCTCGGCGTTCACGTCTTGAAGAAATTAAATTGGTTTCTGACTGACAGCTTACAGACGATCGACGAAATCTCTGCAAAAGACAAGGGCAGAGGGTGAATTTAATAACAAAAGTTAAAATAAATCTACCTACAGAGAGAATAAGCTTTAGTAATCCTGCGTTAGTGGTTTTGATTTGAGAATAACATTATTATGGGAGGTATATTTAAGCCCGTTTATCGTTCTCATTACATTTGTTATGAATTATATCTCTTAATTAGTCGTCCTAACTTTATACAATGTCTCAAGTTAAGATACGTACCTAAACATATTGTTTTTTATAGGTTTTTTGGTCAACTGACTGCCTCGTTAGTCTAGTGGTCGTAACCGCGACTGCTGAGCGTGAGGTCTTGGGTTCGATCCGGCGATATTTTTGCGAAATTCGAGCGGACCATCGCAAGCCTCAAGGTGTTTATTCCCGTCCACCATTAGGCGTAGAAACCTATTGAAAGAAAATTGTACGAAAAAAGAAAAAGTGAAAATATAATGTGGTATAACAACTATGTCAATCGTTTCTCCTTGTGATTCTGAATAAACTAGTTTCAGGTTTAGTGTATACTAAAATTAATCTTGTATAAATATTATATAATAGAGAAATAAAAATGTCGAATTTATAGTTCTATACAGGTAAAAGTTTTCAATATACAACTAAATCCTACTGTCCATACCTAGTCCTGGTTTAATCCCTTAACCGCTTCTTATGACACGTACGCGAAAGAGCGTTTATTCTTGGCAGATGTCACACCTCGTAAAATGTGTGGTGGGGAAAAGGTACACATCGCTTAGTACATTTTATTCAATTTATTATACTTGGGTTATTTATTGAAGGTATGTGGCAGTCGCTCCGTGTAAGATACTGATTTTCAGCATCTAGTTAGACTGAAAATCATACCAGCACTTTTGGTGACAGTTCGACGAATATGACGTGTCAAATGCAGCGCCCAGTCGGGGACTGAAATGTTTACCACCCTAAGGTCTATAATTGCTTGCACATTACCTTTTCATAAGGTCGATATGACATAAGTTGAAATGTCATCTTAAACCTTATTGCGCACAGTGTGATAAGGAATCGAATTTGAAATCTGATAAACATTTCTAGTCCGTGACCGTACACACCTAGCAAACGAACGCCACCGAACGGGTTTCGCTACCGCTACAATGATGAACGATGAATGATGTTGAACCGAATGAATCAGATTCGTTCTTTAGCAAGTCTGGTGAAATTTAACAAATGACGAACATTCGTTGATGTTCGTTGATCTTCGTAGGCTTGTTTGGTACGCTGCAAAACAGCTTTATAATTTTGCATAAAGAAAAAAACAAAACTTAATTGTATTGTTTTGACGAACCTTTCTTTTAATTTTCATCAAATCATTAAGAGGGTATTTCACAAACCTATTATTAACTTCATTAAGCTAATTCAGTCTCTGACTTTTCAATACCTAACATTTGTATTTCACCACATAACCATAGGATGTAGTTACACGAAAAGCATCCAATCCACACAAAGTCACTTTAGAGATATTGACGTTTGAAGTTCGGAAGATGTTTGACATGCCATACATGTGGGTTGGTTCTGAGGTTGTTAAAAAGTGATAGACAGTTTTTGCTTGGATCTTTTTTACTGGCCGATAGTATTGATATTTAGCATCAGTTTGGTGCACTCAACTAATTTTTGACCATTTTGTGGATTGGATCCTTTTCGTTTGACTACGTCCTCTGATAATGACAATATTATTGAACACATTAATGTCATATTTCTAGGTCACATTTAGCTTATCTGGTGAATAGTTACTGTAGTCCACATTCTTGATATGTTTGTGCAGGTAATACCCCCTAAATATTTTGTCACCATATTTATTTTTCGAACTAATTATGTCAAGGCTGCGATATTTTATCCAATATACCTCGTGTTCCTCGCGGAAAGCAAATGATAATAATAGCTATTACAGTAACAGCCGAATATTAGTGTTCTGTAAAAACCCCTACCGTCGAAATTATCACAAATGAGACGTAATTCATTTAATCACTTTAGGCGTCGTGTGAAAAAAGAAAAACCTGAACGTTATACTACCTTCATAGTAAAGCTTCGGGCTTCGGGCACTTTATTTTTATTAGGTACTAAAAGTTATTTCTTCCATATTACAAGATTCAGTCATTATTTTTCTTCTCCGTCTGAGGTCCGTCCAGTCTTTGGTAACTAAAACTTAGTGACATAAAGCGTGTATAATCACTACTCGACTAAAAATGAATAGCTAAACTGTTTGTTGTCATGGTTTGAGTCATCAAATTTAACTAAACGCGTTTTTTTGGGTTTATGTTAAGTTGTGTGCACACTAGCGCTCGTGCAGCGCATTCGCACCATGCATTTTACGTGCGTCCTACGATCGGATGCATTTGTGAACTATTCGCATATAAGCTGCGAATATGTACCCATGGTCCTTAGACGAAGTAACATCGCTTCGTAGCGAAACGATATCTAAATTCGTCATCGTCTCTATTGTCGCGATCGTTTTCGTTCGATTCGAAATCCGACCAATAACTACAACGTTTTAACATTCGTTTCGTTATCTTTTTTGGCGATCACGATCGAAGCGAAGGCGAACACTAAAAGCGCTGCTTGTCTACGCATTTGTATGGGATAACCACGATAAACAAATCGTTTCGTTTCGAATTATAACATTGTCTACCAACTTGCGATAACGATGACGATTGACCACGTGACATAACGCGGCTTATGTCAATCCCATACATTTTAGTCTTTTCGAACTTCGTTATCGTTTTTAAATTATTACTTTGTCTAAGCCCCCAGTGCTTTCTGCGCACAAAGTGTGTGATCAGTGAAGCTTTCGTGAACTGTTTTCAAATGCTTTAACACTGTTTGCAGTGCGAACGCGATCTGTCTGCGAACTGTTCGCGAGCAGTTTGCGCTATGTATGCTTCGGGTACGCGCGTTAACGGAGATCGACGTGTTCGACGTGTGATTCGCTGAGAATTCAATGCATGTTTCGCATATGTACACATTGTAAGAATAAGTTGAAAAGACTTGGCATCTAGCCGATAGCAGTCTCCTGCTGGACATAAGACCGTACGTCTGCTAATAAGCAATACGTCGCAGCGTTGACATCATACTTTGATCACCGATTTGTCAGTCAGCGATGCCACTATGGCAGACTGCCATACATATCAGGACGTTTTCTATCTTAAGCAACTATAATGTGGCTATGATTTATATTCATATTATAAAACTATTTATGTTCCAAACATCCTCGGTTTGTTTCATTAATTAGCTCATAAATTTGAAAGCATTTTGGTATCATTGCTGTTAGACCGTGGTAGTTATTTTTCGTGGAAAAAATGATAATATCCATTCATAATTATTGCCCTCCGGAGACAACGTTAATTAACAACCTTTTACAATATGTAAAATTAAAAAATGTATTAAATAATAGACTTAAATGACGATACTTTAGTATAACTGTGACAATATTTTTCGAAATTATATCATTTTTACCCGACTGCGGCAAACCCCAAAAGGAGGGTAATGTTTTTTTGTTCGTCATGTATCTGTGTGTTAAGGTCATCATGAAATTTCTAGGCGTGCTATCGAGTGAGTTTTTTGTAGAATTATAGATAGATACCATAAAACCTTTGTCTTCAGCATATTCACTTTTGTAGACCTTTTCATGGAATGACTTATATTTTCGTGGAACTTCAAAGGTCAACTAAGGACAATAAGGCGCAGTCACCTTATGATACACGAAAAAAGATAAATAGATAAATACCTGGCTGTATGCTGACCTCGCAACCTTTTCTATCTTTGTCTTGGTCGTTATTGCTCAAACGTTTCAATATGAATGTTACTGAATATTAATATCAATCGGAAATATAAATAACTGCTTTTGTGAAACAGGATCTCCTAACAAAATAACTTTTCATCAATAGAGGAAACGTTCGAAATATTCTGCCTCTTACTATAACAATAACTTGTAAAATATCTTCAAATGATTTCGATGCTATGTTTCAACGCTGTGATTCTTCAAACGTGAGATTTCCAGCTACGATTTCTTTTGCAATCCGTGAAATAAATTCTCCTTTTTATAACGCACGAATGGTATACGCTGAAGTATTTTCTATTTACATCGATAGACATTTGCCCTTGGGTCAAAGAAGTCGTTAACATAGAACGAGTATACCAGTCAGTGTTCCACTGAACTTTATAGCTGTCGATAAATAAATGACAGTCAGTACAATCGGTAGCATTTGTTGAAAGGTCACAGCTGTTCGATCGATTGTGTACTGCTTAAAATGAGTCAAAGTAATTTTGAATAGACAGATCGAAAGGTATAGTAATACGGTCTGCCGTCCGATTTAAGAGAGTAAACCCTATTTTGAATTATGAGCAAAGACGTGGAAAATGTTGTCCCTAGAAATTCTGAAGAACATACAGATGTTTTTTTTACACCAAATTATTGGATTACTTTTTGGCTCATTTTATAACTTTTAATGAGTTACAGAACTAATTTTGTTTTTAAAATAAAACTTTTTTTTTAGTTGTTCTGTTCTGTACTGAACTGTGACCATCTGATTTCTACAATATTATGTAAAAGTCTTTGGATCTTGTAACTGAAAAATGGTAGAAAAATACGGACCAGACGAAAAAAAGTTGCGCTTTTACGTAGTATATAAAACTCTTGACAAAATGTCACTTAACAGTCTTTTAGAAATCGGACGTGTATTGAAATCCAAACAAGCGAGAAAGATGATAAATTATGAAATTAAACAAAAAAAACAATATAGTCCCTTCATTACGCCTTCTAACCGGCTCATCGAACACGTCAATCATAATTAAGAGGCTGTTGACACGTTTCGTGCTAGCTTGTTCGAATATAAGAGCAGATAATGGCCTTGACCGATATATGAGACAAAAAGCCAATATATTTTAGGTAATAAATATTATACTTACTAAGATTATAATTATTAGTGTATTAGTAGTTGGCTGAAAGGATTAATGAGCTTGAAGTGGCTGTGGGCGTGGCACATAGCTTATGGAACTGATGGCCGTTGGAGCAGAAAGATTCTTGAGTGGATACAACGCACCGGGAAACAGCACGAGACGGCCTACAGCTAGATGGACAGACGAGGGTGAACGTCACTGAGAGTCGTTTGATGCTGGTGGCATGTAAACGGCTGTTGTGGAAATCTACGGGAGAGACCTGCAGTTCAGCAGTGGACGTCCTTTGTCTGATATGATGACGATTAGTAGTAGTTAAAATTATAGTATAGTTTTTAAATAGAGAACGCAGATTAGCAAGCCCCTAGCCAGATCGACTGACCGATGATGTAAAGAAGGCAGCTTGGACAGATTGCTGGATGCTAATAGTTATGGAAGGTCGAAAACCGGGTATGGTGAAGCAATCTGCAAGAAGCCCATGTTTGGAGTACGATTGGCTGAGAATATTTGTGTGTAGACTATAGACCGGCCTTTTTCATTTTGTAGAACACGTAAACCAACGCTCGTGAACCATTTATATTGTTTTAAGAATTCATTACATATACTTACACATTTTTAAAAAACCTTAGGGACAAGCCACTTTTAGAGTACCGCTTGTACAGTAATGCGCGTGCACGAATCTTCTAAGCTCTATTATGCTCGGCGTTACGACGTAAATTACGCGTGGTGAGGCCTCGCAAGAGAATTTGTTTGTAGCGCGGTGCATACGCGTAATGCGACGAAACAGAAGAAGAAGAGCTGCGCAAGATACGCTCAATGTGTCTGCAGCCTTATTACTTATTATTTAATCATATGTAAAAGAGTATTTTCAAATGATTCTAAACTGATCGATTATCGGAAACATAGACACAATAAATAAACGATGGAAGCCACCGGCACTATAGTAGTGGTCCTCGTCATTCTCTCCAATCCTTTGTGCTCAATTTTTGGTTTAACAAAATGTGTAAAGTTTTCAATAGAGAATTCAATTATCCTCGGTTTTTGTTAGTAGCATATTGTTGTACAAACTAATTTCACAGCGTGATAGAATGTGGGATAGCGATCGCAAATCCTTCCTCTATCAATATTAGAACATCACAACTTTATGCAACTTTAAGTTCGGATATTGCATCGGTAGTTACAAGCTATGGATCACTCATCGCTTACGTATAACATACTAATAACATAACTTCACACATGGTTTCGATAATTTATTCGAGATACGCGGCTGAAAGAGTAGGGTCCGAGTCAGGTCCAAGCGTGTACCTCTGAACTTTTCGAGTTCATGTGCGGTTCTGAATTTGATTATCTTTTTTATTATAATAGGTATTGGTAATTAGTTTTCTGTTATTTAATTTGATATTTCGTTACTGCACCTACCGTCCACGAGGCCTAAGCTGAGCTTTGCTTGAGTGAGAATGAATGCAGACGCGTCCTTTGCTTGGTTTAAACCGGTCTATACTGCTTTTTGGCAATCGATTCTATCTGCACTCATACAAATGCAAAGCTCAGCTTACGCCTCATCAGTTGTACCATGTTTTGTCTCTGCATCATCCTAAGGTCGACGCGACGGGAAGAAAATGCCTGAGGCATTAAATCCGCCTCTGTATTTATGCACAAAGAATAAATAAATGATCACTTGCGTTAACGGTAGGTTTTTTTACACTAACCTTCAGTGTTTTCACATAATTTTAAGCACTACATTTTAACAATACCCGATTGTACATGAAGTTATTTTAAAAGAGTATCCATGGAGTTTCTTGCCGGCTCTTCTCCGTAGGACCTACTTTTTGGAACTGTGCAACTACATTATATATTGTAGAGACGTTTCCTAAGTGCTTGTACTTTGCCTATTCGAAATAAAAACTTTGGATTTGAATTTTGAATTCAACAAAGGAAAAAATTGTGAGAAAACCTGCGAGGGCTCTAAAAAGTTCTCGATGATGTATGTACTACACCATCATCTGCATCAGGCCAGAGTGGTGGACTAACCTTCTCATTCAGAGAAGAGGCCTGTACTCAACAATGGGACAGTAATAGGCTGATTATGAGGTGTCTGAAAGCTTGGATACTGCCCATGAATTTTTTATGTAGACTAATTATGTTTTTTGTTTTCTCCAACCTCTTATAACCATCCACTGTTGTATGTTTGTCTTCTAATGATCTCGCCTCGTACGATGTTGTGCGCCTTAATTATTCATCCTACCCGGCTGTGGCTTCTCATAAGTGGCCTTGGATGTGGCCATATTATTATGTTCATACAAGAATAAGTATTTCTTTTGGTGGTTTAATAATAATAAAAGTACAAGAAAATATTAACATAACATCACGCCTGTATTCCCCGAAAAATTGGGCAGAGGTGTAGTATACCCCCATTTCGCCGTTATATTTAAGTCCCATGAAATAGGGGGCGAGCTCCTTGCCATCAACTGAGCACAAGTCCAAACTCCGGTCTGCTACTGAGAAATTCCACACGGAAAACCCAATAACAATTTGCCCGACCTGGAGATCAAACTCAGGACCTTACGCTCAGCAATCGCGCTTGCGACCATTTGACCAAAGAAGCAGTCAAGAAGAAAAAATATTACTGAAACTTAAACTTGCAATTTTCATAACACAAAGAAGAGAAACAAGAGAAATAACCATAAGTTGTTGGTTTAACATCAATTATGAAGCCCAACTTTATAATTTTTTGTGATGAAATAATATTACTTTTGCGTATACCTCTCACGATCACGAAACTTTCAAAATATTGCTCTTCAAACTTTGACTGTTCTCTCATAAAGAAAAATATAAGGCGCATGTTAAACGATCAACATTTATAAAGCGCAGTTCAGACTACGCTTTACTATACACCGTGGGCCTGAGGTACCCGAAAGATTTTAAGCTTCGATTCCGATACCTAATTGAAGAAGAAAAGCTAGGATATCGTTTGTTGAATAAAGCTTAATTTTCGAAATATTCATTATTTACGGAAATTCACAAATCGAAAAATATCTATGGTTCAAGTCCAATGAACGCGGCGTTGCGACTTTTGTGATACCATTCCCCTCTCGCCGTATGTCTTATTTATCCGGGAGGGTTGTAAAGTGAGAAGTTTCTTATCCACTCACACGATAATTTATAAATGTTGCCAGTTCTACCTAAGGTATTGTTACTATAGTTAATTGATTTATTAAGTAAAGAAAAACAAAAAAAAAAGTACTGATTTGGACTTTCGTTGATATAACATTTGACTCATATTACCATCAGAAAGGCGTGGTTAAAATCTTTCGGGTACCTTCGGCCCACGGTGTATAGTTTATAGCAAAGGTTGTATAGCGCAACGATATTGCTCAACATACATTTTATATGGACACGGTCACACAACGCTACACTATAAAGTATTAGCTTGTTGTACGCGATAAATTTGAGCGATTCTCAGAGCTACATCGTACGATTCTCCGGTCCCCGCCCCACCTCTCTTCTATCCCGTCGGACGCCCAATGGATCGCTATGAAATAGCTTGTTATACACTGATGCGTGATCATATCAGAAATGATGAGATCCGCAGGAGAACCTAGGTAACCGACATAGCTCGAAGAATTGCCTAACTTAAGTGGGCGGGGCACATTGCTCGCAGAACGGATGACCGATGGGGCCGAAAGGTTCTGGAGTGGCGATCACGTACCGGAAGACGCAGCATGGGCAGGCCTCCCACAAGGTGGACCCGTCCGTGGGATGGATCCGTCCGGTCGATGTGGCGATGTTTGGGGGCGGCCTATGTCCAGCAGTGGACGTCTTTCGGCTGAATGATGATAATGAAATAGTAGACTGGCTTGCTATATAGCGTATAGGGTGAACGTCATGCCACATATTTATAGGTTATGACGCAATACGCTTTACTATATAGAGAAATAGTATAGCGTAGTATGAACTGCGCTTCACGATATTTTGATCGCAACCCAGGTTTGTGATATTTATTGCGTGTTTAATGCATCAATACACTGATCATTTAGATCAATAATTATACGAGTACGTATCATGATCTAGGATCGCGATCCAAATATTGTGATAAATATTGAACATGCAGCTTTCGCCTAAGACTGTGGGAAAATAACAGAGGCGCGGAGATGTACGTTTTTATGGATGAATATTAAATTTTGATGTTTTATAATTTTAGTTATGATGTTATAAATTCTTTAATTTTAAAGTTTTACGAGTTTCTTTTATGATTTATGTTCTAATGACGACATGATTGGAGCAGTGGCTGAGATTTTTGCATATAACAAGTATTTGTATAGAATAAAGTTAATTGTTTCGGTTCTGTAGATGTATATGAAGATTTGTGTTTGCATCCACGATACAAAAGTATTCATAGTTTTAAGTTTTTTTTTTTTATTTTTTGCAACTATCTAGGTACCCAAAAGGCTAAGCATTTTTTAAAATTTAGTTTAAACTTGAAGTTAATATTATAATTAATAATATTTGTAAGTGTGTCCAATAACGTCTTTCTAGGTCTATTTTGAGGGGAAGACACTCGGTTCGTGTGTTCTTTATAGACAACACTTTAGTTAGCACTGCAATTTACGCTCGCACTAACTCAAAAGATTTTATTCTTTTTAGTCTTCTCACTAATTCACTATTGACGAGTTCAGTCCCTCTACAGCGTATCGCCATTAACCATAGTGAGAGTAAAACGTGTTTTTTAAGAATTATTAAAGTTTTTGCAAACTTATTTGAAAATCTGAGAAGAAACACCTTAACAACTGCGCATGTCCACAATCTAATTCGATATTCAAACAAAACTCATCTGTAAATGCAATATAAATAAATAGCCGTAAAACCCATAGTAGTGGGCGTTTTATATTTAAACAGTTCAACTGTTTTCCCTCAAATAATGCAAAACGAATAGTTAGCTATAAATCTTCGTTCATCTACAAATAAATGTCTACAGCTATTAACGACATAAGTGTTATTCAACAAGATGGATTTAAATAAGGAATGATGGCCAGAAGGCGTTGATAGTAGATTTGAAGTATGGGAATATAGTCTATAAATATTCTTTTATCGTTTTCTTGCAATATTGCGAGTGCGCATCGGACACATTGCCCACTTCACACGAGGCGGTCACTTCATGGGAAATATTGTTATCAGCAGCATTTTTTTTGATTTTGTTGCCAGCCACAGGTGGAAACAGGTTGCTGCTATGAGAGTCTTTAATAGAAACGCTTCGCTGCTGCAGTGTTGTGTTTGTATCGTCGCCTTAGAGTGAAAAGCTCAGGAATGCATTTTGGTCATTGCACTGTTCCTGTGGAGGGACGAAGTTTTATTTACGCGGACGAAGTCGCTGGCAAAAGCTAGTCAATTATATTTATAACGAATGTTATATACCCAGTAAAGGTTTAATTTCAGTGCTTACAGCTAATTTCACATAGAGCAGCTCTTTAATGTAGTGCCATTAAGAACGTCGTGATAAAATAAATATGACCAAAATTGCATTCCCGAGCTTCTCACTCTATGGCGATGGTATACGAGTCTGCGCTGCAGCGTTGACGCAGCGGTGAGTTTCTACTAATAAATCACATTGCTGGTGTCCGTCGTTACCAATCAGATTACTAAGAAGTACTTGTATAAGTTTCTATTCATCCTCCGATCCTCCACAAACTTAGGCAAAACCAGATTGTTACTGTGTAATGTAGTTTAGTAAGGAATGATACACTTATGAGTTGTCTCCGGTCAGAAAATTAATCTATCGAATGTGTCGCTAATATAATAAATACGTCGAAACACTCGGTCCGTGGGGTCCGAGTGCCCAACTCCTATTCAGAGATATAGCAAAGCGGCTAGTCGACACTTCCCGTGACCCGAAGGCTGCGGCTGGTCTCTACTTTGGTCAAAGGATTAGCATTGCCATACAACGTAGCAATGCTGTCAGCCTTCTGGGCACGTTACCAGTCGACAGCGATGCGGAGTAATATTTTGATGCCCTATTTTAGTTTATAGTTTTATTAGGATATACTTTTCTTTAGGTTTAGATACTTTTATTTGTAATTATGTAAATATTGTAAGATTAATAGTTCTTATTATTATAACTTTCGTGAAACACGTTCATATTTACGATTAGTCACGGTTTACTCACGTGCATTTTTCGGGCAATCACGAAATCGTAAATTAATAGTTCTGATTGATGAAAAACGACAGTTCAGATGTTTACACATGTTTGTTGCCCAATCACGTTCTATAAAAGATGTTTGTCGGGATAGAGATACACACTATAGAGGTACAGGCCAATTTATCTTGACCGCCCTGAACATCGTGCAGGTGGTTGCGAAATAGATTATTTAGGAACAAAATAGATTTTAATCAATACTTAGAAACAAAATCTAACGATCGGTCATTGTGTTAGAAAAGTTTTTTTAATAGTTTTTACTGTAACTGCTTCCTTCCTGAGTATACATGCGTGAAAGTTTGGAGGGCCTTTGTTCAGGGCGGTCAAGATAAATCGGCCGTACTGGTTGAAAGGTTCCTATATTAGCACAGGTTCTATGTTCTATGTTAGGTTCACACCGATAATTCAGCCCTCATCAAGCTGTCTCCCCCCCCCCTATGTCCACGCCAGCAACGCCCTAAGCCGAGGTCCGAGTCCCACTAGGGGTCGCCCTTAGTGCTGTTGTTGTAGGTAGTCATGATGTTAGTGTAGTACAAGTAGTTAGCTTAGGTTAAGTATTTTACTTCCCCCCCATTGGCTGGAGACCCTTCAGGTCACGACAATAACTGCCCGGTTACGTAGAAACCGTCCCCTAGGACGACCTACAGCAGTCAAATAGAAACAACAATTCTTTGTTAAGAGATGTGGTTTCCGCACTTAGTCCTTTAAGTGGACCATTGTACGTGCATATATTAGCACAGGTACTATTGATCATGAAAAAATTACACCTTTTACGATGGTTTCACGTGGGTACAGCAAAATTTTATTTATGTTTGAATGGGTAAACGGATACAGATCTTATAGTATGATGAATGATGTGAATCAAAAACCAGTTGTTTTATTTTACATTGAAACGGTTTACAAGGAAGTTAACAGCAGTTTGTTTCTCACGTTTCAATTTAACTGTAGCAGAAAAGTTTGTACGCTTGCATTTGGTTTGACATTCTTCGTAATAATCCTTTGAGATTTTCGCGGGTCCGCTAACGACACCACCGGGCTCTCGCCCGACGTTTGGTGTGGCGAACGTGTAACCAAAATGTTGATTTTTGTTTTTGATACTGTTTTCATTTGTACCTACTCAGATTTATATCACTCTTTTCTGTTTGTAATAAAGTATACATTGGATAACTCAATTGTTTTCACTTGACGTCTCTTTAGAAACTTTGAGTGGGATTGTTCAAGCAGCATAATTAGCCCGTTACTGTCTCACTGCTGGGCACGGGTTTCTTCTCAGAAAGAAAAAAGTTTTAGATCCAGTCGAACACTTTTTTTCAACAACCAGTCAGTCAGAAGGCAAAATGTGATGCTTGAAACCGAGCTTTTAAAATAGCGTCGTCTCTTTTTGTTATATGACATTAGAAAGTTATGTATATTTCAATCTGAATTTAATCGTAATAAGCGGGTGTATAGCGTAGGTATTTACAGTGCCGAGGTGAAAATGATACGAAGTTTTTCTACTCAATCTTAGAAGTAAAGGTGAATAAGGAATACTCATATTTCACATTAGTTCCCTTGAGGGATAAGCAAAAAGCAGCGAAGCTACGAACTTCATACAAAACATAAAATCTGACATAGTTGGGGTTCCCTCCCAAAACTTTGAATTTATTTTTACGAGTAGGTATGTGAGAAGCGAGAAATAAAGAATGGACAATAATCTGTTCCTTTCCCATGTAAGTTTCTTAAGGAGCCAATCGAGGAATAAAGTTTATTTGTAAGTACTACCTTAATATTTACAGACAAAAGTTAGTAGCAGTAGTTTTTGTCTTCGGCAAAAAACGCTACATAAAGTTACATATTATTCAAATAAGATATTTGAACCGACTAATTTGAGCAATCTGCCAATTTTGGTGATACTCTTGACGTTGATTCATTATAGGTAAACTGCTGTAAGCTTGGCCCTCCCGATGTCTGCGGGACGTGGGGAGGGGAACGAGTAACAACGGACTAGCTAATTAGTCGAATCACTCCCGTCCCGCGTCCCTCAGACCATCGGGAGGGCCAAGCTTACGACGGTTTACCTGTAATGGCCCATTCCTATGATTACCCGACTTTTATTGGTGAGAATTAAGACTTTCGTATCTTTATAAGCAAAGACTCCATATTTTTGCATAATAGACACTCCCATACGGTGGTAGCTGTCACAGGTATAATCAGCTTACGAGTCCAATTATATACCAAGCTTGGCTATAAAATACGGGAGCAAAGTTTAGTATCGATGCGATAGTTATAAGTGGGTGAAAAACGATTTCCAAGTTTTTTTTACATACTTTGTTAGTTAGATATAGGTGAAGGTAATATATAAGCATGTTAAAGTGCTAGTTGGTAAGAAAAACGATTCATTTTGGCCATAGGAACTGGACGCAAGTCAACGAACTCTCACTTCTTTTTCTTCCTCCTTACCTTTTATTGGACTGTTTCACTTCAAACTCATATTTTTCTTGGGGTGCATTAAAAGGGAGGGGAGAGGCTTCCCCGAGCACCGATGATTAAATACTTCCGGTGCACCTTGAGCAATCAGTCCCGCTACCAACCTTGCTGACTGGCTAATCTTTTCACCACGGCATGAGCTATTTTTGTATAACTCGTGCAGACTCGAGAGAACAATACTTCAAACTCTAAATACTACTGTTCAATCCCAAAAATAATCCTTTAGTAATGACTAATCTCTTATAACACCGGAAATCTCTTATAACACCGGAAGATATAGACTTATCTTGTCTATTCTTGGAACAAAGCTGTATAAATCGATTACAATCATTGAATCGAAAAACGCGTGGAACGCCGCCTACTGGAAAAGAAGAAAATGTATACTACATACATACGCATTCCATTGTGTTTTTATCGCAGCATTTTGAGGCCATCCTTAAATAACACTGCTAAAACAGCGCAATAGATTACGTGAAATAAGAGACGATTGTTTTGTGTAATACTTGTATCATGCTGTGAACTTATTTTATGTTTTTCATTGGTAAATATGAATGTGTTGTACTTAGTAACAAGCCTAAAGCGGGGTTATAAAAACTGTACTGAAACTAAGGCTTAAAGGCTCTTACACACCACGTTTTTTTTTCAGGCGCTTTCTTCGTGCGTCGCACGCAACTGTAACGCGCTGCAAACGCGATGTTATCGCAACCAATTTACCTATTCACACGTTCATATAATTGGTGTATGCAGACGACGACTTTTTCGCTAGCTGTCGACGCGCTCGTAGCGCAGAGTTACATCGATTCAGACGCGCTGACACAGCGCGTCTCATTAGCTGCAAACACATACGTACAGCGCGTTTTAATCAAAGGAGAGTTGCTCACGCGCGTCTGTAGCGCGATACACGCTCCTACGCGCGCGTGCTATACGCGTTTTACTTTGCAAGGAGAGTTGCTCACGCGCGTCTGTAGCGCGTTTCTCGTGAGTTTGCAGCGATGCAATCGCAAGTAATCTGCCTATTTCAAGTTTAGCAGCGCCGACAACGCGCGATAGCGAAACGCGCGTCGACGGCGCCTGAAAAAAACGTGGTGTGCAAGAGCTCTAAGAACTTGTAAACTTATCTGCCTAGCCTTTTCCCAACTATGTTGGGGTCAGCTTCCAGTCTAACCAGATGCGGCGGAGTACCAGTATTTTAAACGGTCATCAGACCTCCACAACCCAGTTTTTGGGCAATGCCGTCAGACTTTTGGGCTTCTGACTACCCGTTACGGCTGTCATATGTATTCGTCTGACTCTCGGGACCGACGGCTTAAGGTGTTGTTCTAGACACGGAGGGATCTCGAATGAACGGTCACCCATCCACGGATTGACCGCGGCAAACGAAGCTTAACCTTGCAAATCGTATGATCCGCGCGGTTGTTAAGTAACCACGAGCTCCTCACAACTTGTAAACTTATAATGAAAGGAAATTATCTAACACCTTTTGACGAATTGAAAGGATCCCAAGAGAAATACCATCGAGATTACCATCATTGAACGCTTTATTTATACGGTGGTTGCAGGCGTGACTGACGGACGTAAGTTCCTGTGTTTAATTCCAGGTTAAACAAAATGAATTCATACGTGGCATAGATTTTGAGAAAAACCTCTGTGACAGACAAAAAGTGATCCGATAGAGATTCCGTTTTTCCTTCCCCTGAAATGTCGGACGCACACACGGGTGTTCATAAGCGTTGGCAGTCCACGTGTGGGCATGACACATATCGTCTCTCGCATGACTAAAAGTCCTATCTCATTTTTTAGCTGATTTGAGTTCGAACCGCCACATTTTTCTATTCGTGATTCTTATTCTCATAGCGGTTCTAACTCAAATCAGCTAAAAATGAGATAGGACTTTTAGTCATGCGAACGACGATATAAACAAATATGGGCTACAAGGGTCGACAACTGATGGGTTAAGGTACGAAGCTCTAACAAACTTTGCAATAACATAATAGCTATTCCGACCACTGGCCATCATATATTAAACCTACGTAACTACGTATGGAACATCAGGATTCCAAATTAGGACGAGGCAAACGAAGTAGAATGTATAACACACCCTCATTAACATTTTTCCTCCTTCAATCATTGGAGCATCTCTTCACCTCCCATCCCTATTCCCATGGGCGTTGTAAGAATCAACTAACCGATTACACAGGGCTATGGGCACACTTGAGGGCTAATAACATATTGTAATCACATGCCTATTGTTTATCGGAAGTCGGGCTAACAAGAAGCATTAATAGGATTAGATTGTTTTTTGATTAGAGTGTTTATTGTAGTGATGTAATGAGATTTTGATGGCAATACCACAGTGTACCTACTTACTACATACAGTGGGTCAACGCCCATACATTTGACAGGTCCTATGAAATGTCAAAATTGGTAACACTTGTCAAAGGGTTGTCACATAAAACAAATTACATACAAACGTCCAAATTAATTAACGTTATATAGAAACAGTTGACACGCAAAAAGAAAACCATGCATGCGTAATTTTGACGATTGACAAAATAATGCAAAAGTATGTATCAGCAATTTCGCCATCTTATCCTGGAATATTCTAACAATATTTAAAACTACAAATTTTGTCGAGGTTACTTGGCTAGGCTTGCGGGGGTAGGTAAGAGCCATAAATTATTCCTAAATCCACGATGCAGTCATAGAAAATTACTTATTATTCATGGATATTACTTCTATTTTTTTCGTGGGTGCTGATGCCGGAAATCAAGCCTAAGTATTCCTCGCTCATATAAGGCGGTCAAAAAAATTTACCAGTTAAACGATTTTTTCCAGGTAAGACGTGGTCCCTATCTTGATGTTTGAGAATTAATCTTGTTTTTGTAATCAGCGTCCCCGAAAACCATGGAAATGACACCCATAATGGTTAAATTGAAATTTTAGTAGCCGCCATCTTGGATTTGGATTTTGACGTTATTTTCGGCATCAGTGACCCCGAAAACCATGAAATTAACACCCATGATAATTACATGAAAATTTTCATGGCCGCCATCTTGGATTTGGATTTTGACGTCATTTTCGGCATCAGTGGCCCCGAAAACCGTGGAAATGACTTCCCACTAACAATCATTTGAAAATGTATGTATGCCGCCATATTGGATTAGTAAACAGACTTTATAATAAAATTCTCGTAATAGGCCCATACATATTAATAACAAATTAATATAATTTCTATGAACGATATCAATCAAATTCGAAATCAAAAAGTGCGAGCCCTGGAATTTATGTCCCGAGTACGCAGTATGGCTACTCGGGACATAACCTCCGCCCCTTCACCCCGCAACCCCCCGCACGATTGCTCTGCGACAATGTTCTACGTTGACCGACTGCAAGGAGTAAGATATAGGTAGACTGTGGCAATACTATGAAGTGGAATGTTCACACATTTGTCATTGTTATAGTGACATTCTTAGGCTTCGTATAGGGAGTCGCAGGATTGTGCGCGCATTCTGCCGCATTTTCTATACACACAACTACAACAGCTAAAAAAAGGTGCCCGTACTCACGTACGCGCAGTAATAGTTATTATATATGTAGACTTTATACCAAGAGGCTTATTTTTTAAGTAATTTTTTTATAATGTATGTCTAATGGTATCTATTGCACAGTTGGCATAAATCTTTGAGCTTTATGTCAACAACTAACATCACGGTGTCATATCGAAAAGAGGGTACAGTCAATAACTAACTTCATGGTGTCATATAGAAAATACAATTATATGACACAACACACAGACACAACTAACTCTCACACCGATAATTCAGCCCTCTTCAAGCTGTCTCCCCCCCTCTAAGTCCCCGCCAGTAACGCTCTAAGCCGAGGTCCGAGTCCCACTAGGGGTCGCCCTTAGTGCTGTTGTTGCAGGTAGTCATGATGTTAGTGTAGTACATGTAGTTAGCTTAGGTTAAGTATTTTACTTCCCCCTCATTGGCTGGAGACCCTTCAGGTCTCGCCAATGACTACCTGGTTACGTAGAAACGGTCCCCTAGGACCATCTACAGTAGTCGAATAGAAAAAAAAAACAACTAACTTTTTCGTGGCAGCTCCCAATTTTACTCTTAACAAACCTCAATTCGCAAGGGAGTATAACTTTAGAACACGATATATGACGGGACAAAACGGGTGTTTTCGTGACGGAGTGCGCGCGCAGCTTCCAATTTTGCTCTTAACAAACGTGCCTAAAAAATTATAACTTCAATAATACGCGCGGAAAAACGCGTCTCCAAACATCATCATAATTGTGTTTAAATTTTCCGCTTCACGTTCCGCATCACGCTCGGCGCTAATCTCCGCGTCTCCATGAACGAGGCCTTAAGATGTGTCATTGACCGATGTGAGCCATATTTGAAGGTTTATGGAATTTTGTTGTTCGAGTTCCTTATTTGTATCCACTACTTACACGTCGTGAATTCAAACGGAAGAGTTACATTAAGCATTGACATTAGACATTGTATAAACTTTAATATTAAATTCGTACAACATTCTGTTATGAAAAATCTAGGTCAAAACTATGTCGACTTCAATATGTGGTGGAAACAGTCCATAAAGCTCAAGTACATATTGTGAATGTAAATTTTCGTCGGCTGAATTTTCTATGAATGAATCTCATGGATGGTGAACATTAAGATTACAGCAATTACATACATACGTAAACTTACGCCTTTTTCCTATATGCACTAGGCAGCAACTGCAGAACGCCACATGTTACAATCCTTACATACTCCTTTCACTTCGTCCACGTTCATACATCTTGTCATACACATACGCCGGTGGAGAGTACTACGCATCTGACCTTTTTGAAGAACCAATTACATCGATGTATGTTCTTCTAGGACGTCCTCTACTGGCGTTTCCACTGACATCCGCCTTATAAATTCCTTTTGTTGATCGCTGTTCACTAATTTTTTCAAGACGACGAAACCACCTAAGCATACTCCTTTCAATTTTTGTCACTACATCATCTTTCAATAACTATTTTATCGAATTGTAGCCTATGACGTTTGTATGCGTATCTAGAATAGAATATAATTTATGGTACACCAAAATTGTAACACAGCTCTTATACAATATCTAGGGTCTTACCTTTGAAAACGATATCTACCAGACAACCTTTGGATGAACAGGAAGACAGTGAATAAGAATCTATTTAGAATGTTTGATTGTCCTATTGGTCGGTCGTACATTTAAGCCGGCAAACGCCATGGTTACGAAGTTATACTTAGAACAGGCCAAATAGCAACGGCCCTAACTATACCCACTTTACGAGGCCTTTGACGTCAGTTCACGAGCTATTGTATCTACCTCTATATTTAACTAAACACAATGAATATTTGATGGAACCTAAATTAGCTATTAGACGGGAATACTTATACTGGGTGGAAGGGACGGTGTACCGAAAACTGCGAATTCAACCTATTATTCTGGAGTTGAACATACCCAAGTAGATTTTTTTTTCTCGGAATTTTCCGGTTACTCTGGAAATATCAAAATTGCCTATATTTTATTGTATTTTAATTAATGTTTTAAAAGGGAAATAAACTGCGTGTAAAGGATTGGTTACCGAAAATTTTAACAATGAGTTCAGACCATTATTTTTACTTAGAAATCAGGGGAAAGTATCCTCGAAGTTTTCCGGACTTTTCGACTTATAAAAAACATTTTATTTTTGCAAAATGCTGTGTTATTCTATTACAATAAATTTGTTTCTATCAAAAAATTTAAAGATTATTGAAAAAAAGTTAGAAAAGTTGGAATGTTCCGACACAAATTTCCACTTATTTTCAATCTTTGCAGGCTGGTTGTGCATGTGAAGATTTTTGTCTATAAACGCACTCACGATACAAGAGAAATCTTAGTGAGGGGAAAAGTTTAAAAAAAAAACAAAATAAAAAAACTGAATAATGGTCTAATTTAGTTTTCGGTACACCGTCCATTACACCCAGTATAATTTCCCGTATAATAATTAATTAATTTAAGTCCCATCAAATATGTAGTGTTCAGTTAAATATAGACGTAGATACAGTAGTTCGTGACCTATTGGTTTGTTTAGGTATTTCCTAAAATGAGGACGTGTTACAAAGATTAATCGTGACGAGGGAGATTGATTTCGTGAACCTAATCTATATAGGTATGTGTATATATGTAAGTCGTGAAAATAATTCCAAGTCGTAACGTTTAATCGTACCTATGCTTGAATATTAAGCGTAGCGTTGATCGTTGAGATTTAAGGTTCGGATTTTTATTTGCATAATTTAAGGTGATAATTATTCAGATATATTGAAATGCGTACTTGGAAGAGCAAATGAAAGTTGAATTTAAACTCGATTTATCTTGAAAATAATGTCGGAGCAAATTTCAATCAAAACAAATCTTTGGAAGATTTGTTTTGATTGAAATTTGCATAACATCACGCCTGTATTTGCCAAAAGATTGGGCATAGGTGTGTGTGTGGAGTACATCCTCATTTTACAAGCTTTTATTTAGCATGCAATGTATGTATGTTTGGCCGGGTGGAATCTTGCAACTGAATTTTAAATCAGTTATCTTTAACCGATTGAGCTGAAATTTGGTATGCACGCTTATTTTGGATAACAATGTATGCTTAGCTATGTGACGTCATTCTCATTCCAATATGGCGGACTAGTCATAGTTAGTTTAATTTAAAGTTTATTTTCTTCTTTTTAGGGCAATTAAATAAAAGTTTTGTTTTAAAAAGTTTTTTTTTCCCTTTAATTTATTGCTGTTATGTTTAAGTCCCATGTAATAGAGGACGAACCTATTGCCATCCACCGGGCACAAATCCAGACTCCGGGCTACTCAGAAATTCCGCACGTAAAAACCCAAAAACACTTTGCCCAACCTAGGGATCGAACCCAGGACCTCACGTTCAGCAGTCACGCTTGCGACCACTATACGAACGAGGCAGCCAATTCTATATTCCGGGATTAATAGAGAGCTAAGTAATGGACAGTTACAAGTGACCATCGTAATCTGTATTGTAATAGGCATGTTGACAGCATCAATAAATTGCAAATCTAATTAGTCCGCCAGTTAGAGTTTTCAAAAATAATGGACACATATTTTTTCTTTTGATAAATCTATGAATATTTAGAACGATAAAACGCATCAAAACTCGAGAGTGGGGGCTTGTGACGTCAGAAGCTAGTAAAAATTGTACTTGCTTGTGACGTTTTGCCAATTTTAAAAGTGTCGTATCTTCGTCAATTTTGGTTTACATAACAAAAGAAAAAATACGGGTCAAGTATTTATTGATAATCTAACTGACGGACTAATGAGATTTTTTCATTCAAATACCCTATTGTCACTTAATTCAACGATCTTCGCTGACAGTTGCAGATGCTCATAACTGTGGGAAGTTTTTAGCATTTGTTTTAGTTCGTTTGAGTAACGTACGTAAATCTTCCTTAGATATGCGTAAGAGTTTCACACATTCAAAAATATCGATAACTGCTGTTTTCAGTTCTCACCCATACCAATGAGTAAAAATGTAGACGAATTATAATTTTAATAACCATAATATTAAAAAAGCCGTTCATATTAATGCCTTGTTTTCACATACCGCAGCATGGTTCACGTTGTGCAAATCTTCTTATATATAAAGAGACTGGTACTGACTGACATTTCATTCATCAACGCAGAGCCTAAACCACTAAAGCTAGAAATATGAAATTTGGACAGTAGGTTCCTTACATGACGAAAACATCCACTAAGAAGGGATTTCTCGAAATTCAACCCCTAAGGGGGTGAAAAGGGTGATTAACGTTTGTATGCAAGTCCGTCATTTTTGAAGTAAGAAGCATGAAATTAAACACTAAGATTTCTGGTAAGGAGTAAATGTACACGTGTTTAAGCGTTTTTGGAAATTCAACCCCTAAGGGGGTGAAATAAGTGTTGTAAGTTTGTATGAGAAATCTGGTACTTTTGAAGTAAGACGCATGACATTCAATATTTAGGTTACTGGTCAGAAATAAACGTACACGTGTTTAAGGGTTTTTGGAAATTCAACCCCTAAGGGGGTGAAATAAGTGTTGTAAGTTTGCATGAGAAATCAGGTACTTTTGAAGTAAGAAACATGGAATTCAATATTTAGGTTACTGGTCAGAAATAAACGTACATGTGTTTAAGGGTTTTTGGAAATTCTACCCCTAAGGGGTGAAATAGAGGATAAAAGTTTCTACGAAGTTAAAAGCAAGAAATCAAATAATAGGCTTTCTGGCTGGGTATAAATACATATTTTTGAACGTTTTTATAAATTCTACCCCTAGGGGGTAAAATAGGAGGTGAAAGTTTTATGTAAGATAAAACCATGAAATCAAATAATAGAGTTGATGGTTAGAAAGTAATGTACAAATATGAGCGTTTTTGTAAATTAAACCCCTAAGGGGGTAAAATAGCGGATGAAAATTTGTAAGAAGTCTGGTACTCTTGAAGTAAGAAGCATAAAACATACACGTGTTTCAGGGTTTTTGAAAAATCTGTCCCTAGAAGGTGAAATAGAGAATGAAAGTTTTTTTTATTGTTGACACTTGTGCGACACTTTCTGGCATAGTATGTACCTTCCCCGTAATATAGAAGGTGGTGCGCGAGTCGTATGGGATGGTTTTAAATAAGAATTCACATTGTTCATCCAACTGAGTTGAAACTTCGTTCAGTTGATGTTGGTACTAGCGCCAGAGTTTCTGATATAGTACTATTAACGTACAAGAGGTTACGCGCGAGTCGTATCGGATAATTGTAAATAAAAATACGCATCGTTCATCCGATTAAGTTGAAACTTTGTATAGTTGTTGTTACTCACGCGAAAGTTTCTAACATAGTACCTTCAACGTACAATAGGTGGCGCGCGAGTCGTTTTGGATAATTGTCTTCTTCTAATACAAAGAGAAAGGTACTGACTGAAACATGATATTAGGACAGTCGATTCCTTTTGTAACGTAAGCATTCACTAAGAAAGGATTTCTCGAAATGCAACCACTAAGAGGGTGAAAAGGGTGATTAACGTTTGTATGCAAGTCCGTCATTATTGAAGTAAGAAGCATGAAATTAAATATTAAGGTTTCTGGTTCGATATACACGTACACGGTACACGTGTTTGACCGTTTCTGTAAATTCAACTCCCGGGGGGGGGTGAAATAAGGGTTAAAAGTCAATACTCTGGTGAGAAATAAATACCCACGTTTTGAGGTATTTTGAAAATTCTACCCCAAAGGGATGATTAATGTGGTATGAAAGATTTTTTGTAGTTAGAAAAAGCATGTAATCAATCAAAAGGGAGTGCCTCCGCTGCCGGCGCCGGTTGCCAAACTGGCTGCCGGCGCCGCGCCGACTACATACACTGTTTTTTTACACCTTCAAAGTCTCTTCAAACTTTTCATGAGACGATTATTCGTGACACACTTTCGTTCTCACAATAAAAACAAATGCAAAACTTAAGGGGATGTTTGTAAGATTGTTTGGTTTTCCAAAGCAGAGTCGACGGAGCCCCACTGGGCTCCTATTTCTGTCTGCAGGGTTTAAAGTAACCTAACATGCAAGGGGATGAAGGGGGCTTCGTTCGCTCGCTCACTCTAGCCCCCGTCATCCCCCTCGAACATTTTTTTTTTTTTGTGGTGGAAATCCTCATGGATGTCCTCCGCCCTGGGGTGGGCGGTTACTAAAACCACCCCGGTGTTCCATCTCACACCTGCGCCGAGGGTCGCGGGAACTTACGACACTTCCGCAACCCCCCTTCGAATCTAACCTATCCGTGTCGGGGTGCCCCGATTTACCGAGCTCGCTTCGCTCGCTGTTGAAATTAGTCATTTGGAAGACAAGTTACACTGTTTGGCCCAAAATATAAACTACCTTTCATCTAACATATCTACCAAACAACTTATTAGCGCCGCTGGTATCCCTTTTGGGTGCCGGTAACCGATGTTTTTAATCTCGGCTGCCGGCAGTAATGTACCGCCGGTTCCCGATGGCGTTATTTTTGGGTGCCGGCGCCGGCAGCGGAGGCATTCCCAATCAAATAATAGGGTTTCTGGTTAGAAATCAATGTACACGTATTTGAGCGTGTTTGTAAATGAAATTCCTAAGGTAGTGAAATATTTTTATTTATTTATTTATTTATATACTCTTTATTGTACATAATACACCGGAAACAAAAGAAAAGGAATACAAATATTTACATAATATGTACAATGGGCGGTCTTATCGCACAAGGCGATCTCTTCCAGACAACCTTAGGATGGACTAAAAGAACGGAAAGAGATAAGGGCAGTCCTGGTGTATAAGTACGTATCGTACATAATATTACTTAGATATAATAACATAAAATACATATCAATAATTACACAAATAAATAAAAAGAAGACGTTACATACGAAATAATAAGGGTTGAAAGTTTGTATGAAAAATCTGGTACTTTATGGTACGAAGCAATACACGTGTTTAGAGGTTTTTGGAATGACTACCCTTAAGGGGTGAAATAAGCATGAAAGGTTTTCTGAAGTAAAAATCATGCAATCAAATACTTAATAGAGTTTCTGCTTGGAAGTAAACATACACGTTTTTGATGTTTTTTGGAAATTCAACCTCTAAGAGGGTGAAATAATAAGGGTTGAAAATTTGTTTGAGCAATGTGCTACTTTTGAAGTAAGAAGCATGGAATTAAATATTTAAAATTTTACGCAAGCGAAGCTGCGGGCAACAGCTAGTCTCTAATAAATGTGTCGACAGGTCATAATTTATATTTCCAGTCACACTTGCGTAAATTCATCATCACATTCATTACTTATTGTTTATTATAAAAGTCTGCAAATCATAACAGTGCAGCCGCAGTTTTATCGCTATGTAAAGCAAATTCTTTAATTTTGCGGTTCTGGTAAACTTGTTGTGTTGATCCAGCTTTGAGCAACGAGCTAAGTTCTCGTTTGGAGGATAAATGTTTTTCGGTGATGTGAAAAGGTCAGGTGCTTAGTAGGTATTTGCATGTATAAATGTTAAAAGAGGTTTGAGCGAGTCATATGCTGAAATTTCGTGGGTTTAACGCCACTATAGACGCGAAAACGGACCGAAAGCAGACCAAAAGCGAACCGTAGTGTTCGTACATCATACAAAAACATGCTAGGTAGTAAGTTTCGCTATTCGTTAATGCTACGATTCGGTTCGCTTCTGTTCCGCATTCGTGGCTCTGTGCTAGTGTAAGTGTGCGTCCTGAGTGACGGCGCACCGCGCAAGCGGAATGAACGGCGCATTAAATAAATGTTCGAAACGTTTGAATTTTGGTATCGACATTATTAAAACCAAAGTAAAATAAACGAAACACTAAACACGCACGTACCCGTCAACTTTCCCGGATGCACTAAGGACAGGTATCGACGGTAAAGCCACGGTAAAGCCTCTCCGCAATCCGCAATACGCCGTCACTCAGAACGCACACTAAGAGTTAGTATTCTCAAGACTCAACATTGTTTAGTGGTTAATATAATGACATTAAAATTATAGAATTTTAAAACACTACATATACACGTAATTTACTTTGTTTCCGAAGAACAACAGTCTTTCTTTTCTTCCTATAAAATTAAATGCAAATAACAATGAATTAAAAAGTTTCTCAAACAACTTCTTTGTCTCCGAAAGTATTTTACATGTCTACTACACGCTTTTCACAACTTTCCGATTCAGCACTTATGAAGTTCAGACGATTCGACAATACAGACAAATGTTTGATAACCTGACTAAAAGCTTTGAAAACTTTGCTCAACTTTGCTCAACAGTTCAAAGACACAATAAATCAAAGAAACGATCAGTGAATTGAAAGTTTGACGTAAAGAATTGGCAAAGGTTTAATATATCAAAAAATATAAGTTGATTTTTCTATAAAGGACTTTGTTGTGATACTTTGATGTGTAAAAACTGAATTTTGAACTGTATATTTAATATACAGAATAAGTAAATTAATAAAACACAGGCAAGCCTAAAAGAGGCTTCTACATCAGATTCTCAGCCTAAAATAATAAAAATATATTTAAACCGACCCTTTAATTTTGTAGATAGGTTTAAAAATACTCAAATATCACCTCTCAAATCTCTGTCAATGTCCACTATAGGGCAAATTATCAACCATCTATACAGGAGTGGTCAAACTTTTTTCGTCAAGGGTCAGAAAAACGCATTAAATTTTGTAAAGGGCATTTATATAAAACATCATCATCATCTGCCTAGCCTTTTCCCAACTATGTTGGGGTCGGCTTCCAGTCGAACCGGATGCAGCTGAATATCAGTATTTTACATGGAGCGACTGCCTATCAGACCTCCACAACCCAGTAACTGGGTAATACGATACTCTTGGTAAGACTGGTTGTCAGACTTTCTGGCTTCTGACCAACAGTAACGACTGTCAAAGATCTACAAATGACAGCCGGGACCAACGGCTTTACGTGCTTTCCGAGGCACGGAGGAAACTCGCTATGGTAAATGGTCACCCATCCACAGACCAACCTCGGCAAGCGTGGCTTAACCCGGAAGATCGGTCTATGCGGCTGTAATTATTTAGCCACGAGCTCCTCCACGAGCCACGAGCATTTATATAAAACAAAACAATGTAAAAAAAAAGTTAAAACCGACTTAAAAAAAAACTAAAGAGTATAATTATTACCATATTATAAAACTAACAGTTTCAGAAGTCAGTGCAATTTTACACTGAACCAAATTGAAGGTACAGACTTCTGAAACTGTTAGTTTTAAATATTATGGTAATTATTTTACTATTTTTTTTTTTAAGTCGGTTTTTACTTTTAGAATTTTAGCGTTTTGCAAATCCGTCTATATTGACGGAGCTATGCGGGGACATACATAAAAAAAAATATATACTTCCGAATTGAGAACCTCCTCCTTTTTGAAGTCAGTTAAAATGCATTTTGTTCAGTCAATACTAACATTTTGGCTTAAACAAAAACAACTATTTGCTATGAACTTTTATAATTATCTATGTATTTATTTTATATCTATTTGTGTCGATGTGGCTGCAAAAATATATTTCCGAGGGCCGTACACTCTTGCTGTAAAAGGGAGGGCTGTCGGGCCGGATTAAAACAGTTCACGGGCCGGAGGTTGCCCGCGGGCTATAGTTTGCTCATCCCTGGCCTAATACATACTAACATGACATTTGTACAGAACTGTACAGCTACCTCTTTGGTCCAGTCATAGTGTAGTAGAGATGTGGTTTGACGAATCGACTAGAGGCCAGCCACATGATTAGGTCGCCGGCTGCTCAACCGTAATGGTCGGATTCGAGTCGTTTGTTAGTCCGGATCGAACCGAGATTACTGCAACTGGAAACCGATGAATATCTCTGAAACAGAAACCGTGTATTTTCTGGTGACTGATGGCAAACGTAGTAATTAACGGAACGGCTAATGATTAGTTATCAAGAGCTACTAATTTGTACTGAGGCCGTTTCGCCTCAATGGCTTAGCTTGGTCGTTAAATACAATAATAAAGGTTTCAAAATCTTTGGTTCTCTTCTACGGTGAATGAAGTAATAATAGAAGGCGTGATTGGAGTTTTCAAAACGTATTAAGTATTTAATTTTGTTTCAGTATTTTCTTTTAACCAAAATCTCATAAGTTTACTAAGGAATGCGGAAACTTTTGAAATGTGTTGAAAGATCAAAGAACGCGGAGATATACAAAATAAGATGAACAAAATAATAAACTGTGACAAAATCATTTAGAATTCGAAATTAATTTGCTGTAGAAATTCACAAGGCACAAACATTTATATCAATAAATTTTAAAAAAATAGCCACCCTGTTTTGAAACACAATTCTACTTATGGAATTAGTATACTTAACAAAAAGACACAGAATGTCGTTGAGTTAACCTTGAAGCCAAACGGATAACAATTCAATGTTTATTGATCAGTACAGGCGAAACCTCAGAATAGTAAAAGTTCTGAGTGATAGACTAAGTTTTTATTAAAGGTATCCTCAAGAGGTACGAAAGCCATTTCGAAAATAAATTGATCACTTTCAAGACGAAAGAAGATTTCATTTTTCCTTTGTATATTGGAAAGCAATAATAGTAAAACCGACAAAATCCATAACATCTTTTATTTTATAAGTTATAAAGTTCAAATACGGTGGAGAATTTAATGGACGTAGTAGATTTAGAACTCAATATAACAGACTTTATATCATATACAAACTTGCATGCTATCGACAGATTCACCAACCGTATTGATCCACTCTATGCATACAATGTTATAGACATAACAGTTCAATTTATACTGGAAATCTATTCAAAACTGAAGGATATTAAAGATTGTAGTAGGTCACTTACTCAGATAGCATTTCTTCGGGAGCCACCATTGCGCCAAAGGATGCCATAACGAGACGATAAAGGGACTTAGCTCTCCGCTTCCACCATCATCCTAATTCGAGTAATCCAGGACTCACAGCTGTGGCCTCACGTTAACCCCGAAATAAAATATAACAAGGCAAGCCTGGATTAAAAATATAATTATGATACATACAAGCAACTTGGAGATTACTTTAAGCATAGCAGAAAGATTTAATTTAGAGTAACATAATTTAAAAACTATCTTTTGAATTTATGAGTTACTTTAGGAATGGTACATTCGCTTATATTTACTAACCATGCAAAACATATTCTGTAATATATCTTACGAATCGCTGTGGGTTTACTAAATAAAATAAAAGTAAAATAAAACCAAATGTAGCATATAACACCGAAGGAAACAAAAGAAAACATAAATGAGTCAATTCTTTTCTTGTTCAATTTATAAAAGTTGGTTAAGGAAATGTTATTTGAAATTTTTCCCGAAGAAAAATAAACGATTACATTTGTTTATAATTCATACTGAACTTTGAACATATTCAACTTTGAAATATCAATATCAGTTATGGACAGTTTCATGGTCCCATATTTTATAGTCCACGACTATCTAGCCAAGCGATAAACATCAATATTATTTCAGGTAGGTCATACGAATATTTATGACAGTCGTTACGGGCAGTCAGAAGCCCAAAAGTCTGACAAACTGTCTGACCGCAGGATATCGGTATTGCCCAGTAACTGGGTTGCAGAGGTTGCTGATGGCAGTCGCTCCATGTAAAATACTGGTATTCAGCCGCATCTGGGGGTCTACTCCCTAAGCTCGAAGTCCGTGGTTTCGGCCTTAGTTACGAGCGTTTCCTACTCCCTATCACCTACGGACATTATTTCGGGGCCCGAACTAAGAATGAATGTCAACACGATTTGACAGTTGTCCCTACTATCGATGTGTTTTTGCCCGTCCGAAAAGTTGATCTTGACATTTGTTTTGTTCATTCCTACGTTTCGGGCTACTTTCGGACGGACGACTAACTTCGTTAACGGACTTAGGGAGTAAGCCCCCTGGTTAGGCTACAAGCTGACCCCAACATAGTTGGGAAAAGGCTAGGAGGTAGAAGAAGAGTTCATTATCTTCTTCTTCTCTCTTGCCATAAACTATTACAATTACTACCTCTAAACCAAACAATATTACTTTGAAAATAATTCCGACTTTCAAAGATAACTTCGAGGTATTTTCTTTATATTATGACAACAAAATGAAATTACATAAGAATGTTTATATTTCCGGAACTTCATTTTCTTTGCAGCTGTTACCTAGTTCCTATTATACCCAACCTTTTATGATAATAAGAAACTATATTAAGAGGCTGACAGTTTTTCATTACTTGGATCTTGCTTACCATAGTTGTTTTTTTTTGTTTATTTGTAATTATGGAGATTGTTGATGCCAAAAAGTACACAGGAAACTTGAGATTAATATCATAATAAAATTGACGTTTTAAAATCTTTAAAGATATGTCTACAACAGTGCGCTTTCATGTTCATCTTGCGTCTTCGTCTACAGACGAAGACGCAAGATGAATACGTGAAGCGCCATAGCGCATGCCTTAATAATTGTTCGAAACATGAAATTTTGCACTGGAGTTCCTTATGCAACACTATTTTTAGTATACACAAAAACCCAGACACCCCAACAAGATTTTAATCAGAATTACCGGAATATGTATTTTTTTTAATAAATCTCCATGTTACACCTTAGTTTATGTTGCGTTAAGTTACCCAGTAGTGTTTGAAATGTGTGAGATGCAGGGGTTGTCTAATACACGGAAACTGACCGAGCGGACCGTCTCAAGCCTCAAGGTATATATTCCCTACACTGTTATGCATAGAAATATATAATATATTGAAACAAAACTGAAAATGAAAAAAAAAAATACTCCTAGTGATTCTGAACAAACTAGTTTCAGGTTTATTGTATACTAAAACTAAACTTGTCTACCGTAGATGAGCAATAAGAAAGGATTTTTGAAAATTCACCCCCTAAGTGGGTTAAATAGGAGATGAAAGTTTGTATGGAAGTTCCTCATTTTCGAAGTTGGAAATGTGGAAAACTAGAGGCCACTCGCGGCTTTGCCCGCGTGGATGTCGTTTATCGCGTATTCCATATTTTTCGGGATAAAAGTAGACTATGTCCTTGTCCGGGTTCTAGATTATCTCTGTACCAAATTTCATAAAAATCGGTTCAGCGATTTAGGCGTGAAGCGCAACAGACAGACAGACAGAGTTACTTTCACACTTATAATATTAGTTGGGATGTTGTTTATAGGTTTCTGTATATTAAGAAATTGCAGAAGAAAAATCTCATCGGGCACACGGCTATTCTGTTTGTAATTTTGTAAATATAAACACAATGTTCTAATCCCTTCTAAGGCTTAGTCTCATAGAAGTAGTCCTAGTACACGAATCAGTTTTCGTTTTACAAATAGTGGTATTTCATGCTTACATCGACAGAACACTCTTTATTATTAGAATTTCTTGGAAACTTCTTCGGTCGACCTTTCGCACAATTGGTGGCCCTTCTCAAAGAATATTAAAGTAAGGATTTTTACAATGTTGTATTTTTGGTGCTCATCTGCGCTAGACCTTTTAGTGTAGGCAAATAATATACATAAAAGTATGATTTTATTTATTGTCAGATATCGACCAATCTTTTACTATGTATATGACCAAACGAAGGCTTAGGGCTGAACTTTGTTAGAAATTATTTTTATATTTATACTAGCTATTGCCCGCAGTTTCACTTGTATCCTATGGGAAAAAAATCCTAGGCGGAAATCAAACTCGTAGATTTTGAAGAATAAAAACATCCTGTGTTATTGCGCCACCCCATAGTATCGGATAATCGGGCAATAATATACCTAAATTTCACTTTCAGAATCCCAGATCGCGGAATCGTTTGAATTTACTGAGATTGCTAAAAATGTTACCTGCATACAAAATGTAGTTAGAACTCGTTGTGAAAATGTTTTTTTTATTGATATTTCATTTGTTTTGAATGAAATAAAGATACCAAATTAAAATAACCACTGCTATAATTTCATTAAGTTTGTTATAGTTGTTATTGCAAAATTGTTCGATCCCGGGAATTCCCGGGGGAATCCCAGGATTACTCATTTATTCGGAAAGGAATCTCCATAAATATGATTCTTTCGTGGGAAGAAGTTTAGGTATATAAGCGCCCGATTATCCGATCACTGCTTATAAGTATCAATTCTGGAAAGTAATGTTAATTGGCAAACTAAAGAAGAGGTCTAATTTTTAAGAAAATACAGATCCTTGTATTTCATTCCAAATCTTTGAGACGTTGAGTCCGGCTATGTTTTGAAAACAATGGCCATCATTTCGAACAATAGGCATATTGACAGCATCAATAAATTGCAAATCTAATTAGTCAGCCACTTAGAGATTTGAAAAATAATGGACACCGTATTTTTTCTTTTGTTAAATCTATGAATATTTGGAAAGATAAAACGGATCAAAACTCGAGAGTGGGGGCTTGTGACGTCATAAGCAAGTAAAAATAGTACTTGCTTGTGACGTTTTGCCAATTTTAAAAGTGTCGTATCTTCGTCAATTTTGGTTTACGTAACAAAAGAAAAAAATACGGGTCAAATATTTTTTGATAATCTACCTGACGGACTTATTAGACTTTTTCAGTCAAATATTGTTATTGGTTAGTAAAAGTGTAATAAAATTAGTATTTTCTAACATTTTCAGTTATGGATCATTTCCGTAATCCTTTATCCAGCACTATACAAGTTAACCTTAACCTTTATTTTACCTGTAAACTGAAATTACAAGAAAAATCTTCTATTTATACTTTTCCGAGAAAAATCTTCTCTAACTAATGCTCTAACTAGCAAAGTCGGCTTGTTTGTTATTCACGTCTCAGTAGAACAACAGAGAACGTTGAAACTTTCGCTAGGAAAAACTTTACGTCAAGGAAAGTCTGTAGACTTCTTAGCTCCTGCCGGACATCTCCTTAGGGATTGCGAATGCAATTTCATTATTTTTCTTACTTTGTTGGGTTTTTAAAGTTGAAATCTTGTAATACTGTTAAAATCACGCTTTGGATACTGCCTCTAAAGTTCGTTTTTTAATCACGGCGACTGAATTGACAGGCAAGGAAAGTCATTTTTTTTTTGTTTATTTCAGCTGTGCCGATGACGACTATTCTGCCATCGTCGAGTTGTGACGGATGTCAAATATGAAAATAATGTTCCAAAATTTTACTAGTTTGACATTGTATTTTATTAGTTTGATATTGACATTTGTACCCGTCAATTTAGTCTTCGAAATTAAAAAAACAGACTGTAATAAGATAATTCTCGTCTTCCAATATTTTTAACCGACCTCAAAAAGGAGGGGTTCTACAGGGAGTTAACGAATTCATGTAATTCCTTCAAATCATATAATCTATTACTGGTACAGGCTAACCCGGCACGGGATTTGGATTGATTAAAAAAAACATTTTTTTCTTATGCAGAATTAAGTGATCGTATCATCGATCATATATGATGCCAATTAAGAAATAAGCATGCCACGCTTAAACATTTCGATGCCACGCATAAATGAATGAAATCAGGGTGACACAGCTGACGGGCACGAATAGCGCGATATCGCTCCGCGTAGTCATTTCGAGTCGTTTAGAGCCCTTAGTTAACTACTAAGGGCTCTAAACGACTCGAAAGCAGAACAAAAGGTTTTTTTTTCTTGATTTATCAGTGTCACCACTAGATCACGCGGCTAAATGGAATTACACGAATACGTTTACACCCTGTATATTCGGCACGTATGTTTTTTTTTACAAAAACATGTAGATGAAAACATTGAAATTCGCTTTGTACATGCCTGTGACAGCTTTATTAAACGAAAAATTCACGAGTTTTTTTTTACTAACACATTTTGCCTTCACATGTTTCAAAAGAGTCAATGTTCTACTGGATTTACTATTTATAACAAACTAGCTCCTGCCCGCGGCTTTGCTCGCATTAATTAAGCTAAAAAACTCTTAACACACTACTAAAGTTTCTATAATAATATAATTCAATCATGATTCGTAAGACACGTGGCGCCATCTATTATTGTTATTGTTGTTTTCCTCGGGAACAGTACTTTTTTCGGTATGAAAGGTACCCTATGTCCGTTTCTATACACCTGACAACGTATATGCAACATTTCAGCATGATCGGTTTAGTGGTGTAGGCTTGAAACGGTAACAAACAAACAAATTTACTTTCGCATTTATAATATTATTTTATGTATAATATATAGTTTATAATTATAATTTATAACAAATTCTTTTATTCAGTTTCCGGGATAAACATCAAATACACAATAAAGCTATCAGACACTATCGTGCCGTTTACCTACTAATAAAGTCACGCGGCACAGTACCTAATGTAATTATCTGCAAATATTCATGTTATCTACATGTTTATTTAGTGCTATCGATTACAAACACGAAAGTCATTAATTAGTTGAAGTTAGTTCTTTTTAATAGTTTCATCAAGCTTCACTGCTTTATCGCAATGGCTTGAATACAATTTTCAAATCGGGCCAAGTAATTGGTAGCTTTCAGTTGTAGCCCGTGTTCGTATTGTCCCCGAAAAATGACAGTACACACCCTATATTACAACGCTACAGTTAACCAAAGAGATAAGTATACAAGCAACTAATTACATTAGTATTTTAACAGAGTTATGCGTGTGATTAGTGAAAGATTGAGTGAACGGCGATTCACAAAAGTAATTTATAAGGCGGATGTCAGTGGAAACGTTAGTAGAGGACGCCCTAGAAGGACATGCATCGATGTTATTGGTGATGTTCTTCAAAAAGGACAGGTGCGTAGTACTTTCCACCGGCGTGCGTATATGACAAGATGTATGACCGTGGACGAAGCGAAAGGAGTATGTAAGGATCGTGGCATGTGGCGTTCAACAGTTTTTGTTTTTGGGAAAAAGGCGTAAGTTTATGTATGTTAAGTGTGTGTTGTGTGGCCAAGTCTTTGCCAACGTTTGTCTGGCTGTGTCTTACGTATAAAAAATTATACGCACACAATTGCCTGAGTAGTGGATTGATTTTTGATGTTTGCCTGTGTACCCGTCTTTTGCTGACTGTAAATCGTTACCTTACCTTTCTTATTGACACTGTTTCAACATCGTCATCATAATGAGCCCATAAACGTCCACTGTTAGACATATGGCCCTCCCAATTTAGTTTCCTAGTAGTCTAAATAAAAATAAAAAGGGAAATTGCCATAATCACTACTGTTGGCAGACGTATTGGTTATCGCAGTTTGTTTTTGTCAGCAGGCAAGGTCACATTGCAGTTACATTATGATACAGATCGGCAAGCTTCGTTAAACCGATCACTTCTGAACTGAGTGCGACTGCAAGACCAGGAATGTTTATTAGTACTGCAGTAAAATAATCTTTACGCTGACGGAGTAAGTATGAGTGGCGCAAAAATAAGCAACTGCCATTGGTTGTTCGTACAACGAACTTATTAGTTGTGTTTTACTGTAGCTGCTACTCATCCTCTGGAAGTAATCCTTTAGTCGCCATTTACGACGACGGGCGGGAAAAGCTTCTATAAAAGTTTCAGACTTCCACCTACACTCACTATTTCACAATTTCAACGCTGACTTACCTCCAAAATTACAAGTTAATCCGACAATTTTTCTTAAGAAACGCCCGGTTGGGATCACTCGTAACTCTTGGGCGTACTTGAGATATTTCAGTGTCTGCCGGAATTATAACAAGGGTTGGTCAGACACTTGACCGCGTTGTTGAGTTATGAACACCACTGTTCGTCATTGCAATGAATTTAAAGTTCACAATTGTTTTATGACGTAATTTGTTCTTAATTTGCTTGTGTTGGTTTAGAAGAGGCGTTTTGTTATAAAAGGTTCTTATTTTCTTTACAGAAGTTCGTTGTAAAAAGTTTTGGAACGAGCCGCTTTATTGATTTAGACGTAGACGACGTTAGATTATAAGTTTATATCGCCTCGCTGGTCTAGTGGTCACGCGCGACTGCTGAGTGTGAGGTCCAGGGTTCGATCACCAGGTCGAGAAAAGTGTTATTGGGAATTTCTCAATAGCAGCTCGGAGTCTGGATTTGTGCCCGGTTGATGGCAATAAGCTCGTTCTCTATTACCTGGGACTTAAAAATAATGGCGATATGATTGTGTACCATAACGATACCATCACCTCTGCCCAATCCTTCATAGAATACAGGCATGTTGTTATGTTGTGTTTACATAATTTGTGTCATTAAACAGACATACATTGAAATCCCATTGTAAATATAATTTTCATGAGAACCTTGTAACCAATTCCAAAAACTTTTATTATTTCAATTCGCTGTTTCTAGCTCATTCATCTGTTTTATTTGTTCAAAGCACTATTCGATCGTGTAGTTGCAATAATCCATCTGTATTGGCTTTTAATCAGATCTGTTCGGTTGTATCTATTTGTGTTCACAGAATAATTCTCTATTATTGTCATAAATCTGACCACATAACGGATCAAACAAAGTAATGTTGATTTATTTGATTGTACATGTTCAATTTTCATTAAATTATGTTCAACTGGAGGTCGCCCGCAACTTTGTCCGCTTGGATGTCGTTTATTGCGTAGATATTTCGCGGTTTTCATGATAAAAGTAGCCTATGTCCTTCTTCGGGTTCCAGAATTTCTCTGTACCAAGTTTCATCAACATCGGTTCAGCGGTTTAGGCGTGAAAGCGTAAGGCACTTGTGCTACCGCCAACGATGAGCGAGAAGCGAGCAGAGCTAGAAACTAGAAACAAGTTGGCGAGAAGCGAGTGTGTAGTTCCGATAGTTTTTTCGCTGGGCTATAAGCGAAGGTACGAGTGCGGCGGGCGATTACTCGCACCACTCGCGAATGACCGCTGGTTGGTCTCTCGGCGTGAGTTCTGACCGTCAAGCGAGCATCGCTGAGCAAGTATCGTTAAGCGAGTATTATCTTTGATAGCTCTTGTCGCTCATACTAGTGGAGCGATTCCTCGCCGGCAGTGTAAACAGTCAGCGATCAACTAGTAACATATGCATCTCTTTTGTTTACACGGAATGTATATCTATTGTACGTTTTTTGAGCGAGAAAATAGCTGATAGTTAGTCGCTTCCTCGCCGGTGGTGAGATAACTGCCTTACAGACAGACAGAGTTACTTTCGTATTTATATTATTATTAGAGACCCACCCCGGCTTCACACGTGTACGTTTTATAACTTATAACCTTTTTCTTGAATCACTCTATCTATCAAAAAAAAACGCATCAAAATCCGTTGCGTAGTTTTAAAGATCTAAGCATACATAGGGACAGACAGACAGCGGGAAGCGACTTTGTTTTATACCATGTAGTGAAGTAGGGATTATTGTTTCAGTGTACTGTTATTACAATATCGGTAATAAATAAAGACCCGAAACGTAGCACCTTTGATGTCCTGGATTGAAATCCCAGATGAACCTAAGTGTGATTGGATTTATGTATTGGAAAAGTTCTAGGTCAGATTGGGATTAGATGTGTCCGAAAAATGGCTATAGACTTGCTTTTATTACTTTGAATCTAATGCCATCTCTCGTAGAGAGTGATATGCCAGCTATGAGCATTTATTTCAAAAATCCATTAAGAAATTGTAGGTACGCACGAGAACATATATTTTTCCAGTATAAGCTGACCTCGCATTGTATAGGCTTTTTGTACAATAAGAGGTCAGCTTATACTGGATTACTAGCTTGATATTTAGCCGCGTGTACACTAAAAGTAAAAAACAAGCTAAAATACAAGCATTTTTAATCTCGTTAGCAAGTTTTAATCTGCCAAGATTTCGTTCGCCACAGCAGTTTAACAGGATGAAACATGCTCGCTTTTGTGGCTTTTAAAAGAAACGGATGTTTTCCTTATTCGTTTATTTCGGTTTAACCCGGTTATATTAGAAAGGTATACTTTAAGGGTGTGTTTTTGAGGTCAAGGGAGGGTGTAAGTACACTGACGTCATTCAGGCACGTCATTATGATCGATTGTTCTGTAATCTTGGCCTTCCTTCCTTGTAACATAATTCCTTAAAAAAATGATGGGTAGGTATAAAACAGACACAACTTGCAGAATTTTTCGAAACTTGCAATTCCACAATACAGTGTTTGAAATTAAAACACTTTCTTTATAAGTTAGTCGGAAAGGGCCATTCCACGGACCACTTTAAGTATCACTGTTTTAGAGCAAGTGTTAAAATTTCAAAGTTAGTTTATTTTTATTTCCATGCAAAATGATTTTTATTTTAGTTTTTTCAAAAATTCTTCATCCATGCTTTAGTTACGAATTCAGAAAATGGAGCTCTAATATAACCTAAAATATAAGCACAGCTGATCATAGCTAAGGATAGATAGATGTTAGCATATTTTTATTAAATCTTTGAACAGCTATTTGCCTTAAATTATTGACTTTTTGGAAAAGGTGTAAAACAAAATTTACTCATTATTATGATTAATTTAACAGCCTTTCGAGTTATAACCCTCTTTCCAACGAATCTTTTATTGCACAAATCAAAATCAGAATCAACTTGACCTATCAAAATGTATTACGACATTGCGCATTGTTGACATTGCTTCCCTCAAGTTGGCAAAAATCATAAATGACATGCTTTATCTAGCCATCATCATGAACACCTAAGCCATTTATCTGACAATACCACTCAAAGGAAAAGAGCATTGACCTAAAATATTGTTACATGCTTTTATCGGTCCAATTCCGTGTCAGGATGAAACAGCTGGCATCCGTGCAAGTGTCCCTTAAGGATAAAGGCTGTCTTTTATTGCAGAGGAAACTCTAACTCCTACTTAACCGCTTGTTAAGTTGTTAGAACTGTTAAAAGTCCTTATACATCATAACGCTATGTTACAATTTTTTCTGCTATACCTTACACTTTTGGGAGTATACAAAAACAGATTATGGCAACTACTCCTTGCTTTATGCAAGTCATCAAACTGAAAGAAATGAAATATGACTATCGGTAATTTGCATCAAATCACTGCTATACATCCGTGCTTATTACTTACTACAAACAACGATCGCGAGGGAGTGTTACCACCAGGCTTGGCTTCATCGTCATCATCATCAATCAGCCGAAAGACTTCCACTGTTGGACGTCGTTCGGTTTGGCTTGGATTAATGTATCTCTGTTCACGGCTCATCCTCCGTACGGAAGATGTCTGGTCCTTTGGAAGGCATATGGGGGGGACAGGTCCAACGCGCAGAGGCTCCTTTGAGAACTTCAATCTAAAATGGGATGGGGCACCAACCGGGGACCATCCACGGCTGCACCATTTGAGTACAGTCATGGACCGTCTCAGGTGGGTACAAAACTATTGTTGAGTATGGTAATAAAAATATCTGGTCTATGGGAAGGGGTGTTTAGTGGATCGGTTAACGTCTATGGCCGGAAGGAAACGGCGAAAGAAAGAAAATTTATTAAGATAAATCATGACATCAGGCCTTACTTTGCGGAAATCCATGACATACGAATATGCAATTAACATATTTAGCTTTAATTGCGCCAAATTAGTTTGCTAGCTTAGATTATCCCGCCCGCAAATATATGCGAAATGTGTGATTAAAATGCAACAACAACCGATACGAAACCGATTCCGATACCGTTGATGTTATTGACGCAAAAGAGAATAATGCTGCTTATCTTCTTGAATTTTCCTTTTGGTACATCTTTAAGAAAATAATATACGTCGCCTTTAAAAATATCCATGGAAAGGGAGGACGTGGCAATGTACTCTTTTACGAAACCAACACGCCACAGCACTGATTATATCATAAACATAATTTTATGTATGAAATTCTCAGCAGTAGCCAGTGTTTAGTATTTGGCCTTGAGTTTATAAGGCCATGAGCTTGTAACAAATTCGAAGGGTGTTTGCTTCTCAACTTGGTATTATTATTTGGCCAGCTATCGAGGCCGCGTACTAGAAAGCAACAAGTGAGAGATCCTAAAATTACACTTGGAACTAAGTTTCAATTTTCACTTTGAGCAAAATTTCTAAAGGGATTATTAGGTTTTACTTCATGGAAATTATTTTTAAGAAGCTTGTCATTAATGAAAACAATAGCTCGACTAATTTGTTTTAATTGTTTTAATGAATTTTGTGGGATTTAACAAATTGTGTGGAAATATTGTTCAATATCTACCTTTGTTTCATCCTTTCCCTGTTTTCTTAATAGTAAAGAGTAGTTTCGTCTTTCTTCTTCCTTTCTGTATGAGTCTGTGGGTCCTTTTTCCATATTTTCTGCTCACTGTTAAGCATTTTTGATTAAATTATTCGTTTCATCAGCTTTGCTGAAATCCAGCCGGCCCTTCTTATGAATCCTCACTCGGCGTCCACCAAGACTTTAATTACAAGTGCATAATATCTAACTCAGTCTTATGGCTATGTTATTGCGTTGTAACATTAATCCAGATTAATAGAATTAGGGCCAGAAGGTAGTACTTGCCAAGAAACCGTAATTCTATTAATGTCGATTAGTGCTAATTCTACGATTATTGCAGGGCCGTGATTACAATTTACATAATCTTAGGGCTTGTCGTTTACATCCTCGAGAGGGTTCATTAACAAAATTAACGTCGTGATCACGTCTCTAAGTAACATCTTTGGGTTTTTAAGTGTCGCTAAAAAGGTTAATACAATTTGGTAATTTTTCTTTCCTTTTTCTTGTTTTTATGGGGTAGTGCGCATAAGAGTAATAAATCTTTAACTGTTATTAGATTCACTACCTTAGTTTGGAATAACATAAATTATTTATTATATACCTATGGCTAGAAAAATTTTAATGGGCCATGATGACACCTTTTTCTTTAGTAGGTATCTTTATCGACTGTTTGTTTTTCAGCTAGAATGACAACAGTTGATTTATTCAAGTCACTTTAAATATCATAGGTAACCTTGTTTGACATTTTGGAGCAATTACTGTGTTTGTTCAATCAAAGGTCAGTGTTGGCCAGCTGTGTTTGTTTGTAACGGACAATGGTATGTAATATTTATGAAATACCAACACAGTATATTTTCTAAACAAAATAGTAAAAAATCGATGTGTTGTGTCTCATATTTCTGTTGTTCATGTAGGTACATCATATTTGATATAATTATTTTGCCGACGAAAACATTAAGTCCTACTTAATGCCTTTCGCTTTTTGACTTTGAGTCCACTGTCTATGTTCTCAGATCTAGAAAGAGAAATTGATTGTATTTTACATGAAGCCGCGGTTTTGCTTGCATGTAATGTTTTTGATTTATCGTGATAAAACTATCCTATATGTACTTTTCTAGGTTCCAAATTGTCTCTCTGCCTAAAATGAATTTGGTAGGTACTTTAGCTGTGAAAGCGTAGACAGACACTTTCGCACTTTATTACTAGAGTGGATTTTATCAATCCCTAAAAATGACTTAACCTGTGTAGTACCACAGTCTACCTATATCTTACTCCTTACAGTCATTGTCACAGAGCAATCGTGCGGGGGGTTGCGGGGTGAAGGGGCGGAGGTTATGTCCCGAGTAGCCATACTGCTACTCGGGACATAAATTCCAGGGCTCGCACTTTTTGATTTCAAATTTGATTGATATCGTTCATAGAAATTATATTAATTTATTATTGATATGTATGTGTACCTATTACGAGAATTTTATTATAAAGTCTGGTTACTAATCCAAGATGGCGGCATACATACATTTTCAAATGATTGTTCGTGGGAAGTCATTTCCACGGTTTTCGTGGTCACTGATGCCGAAAATGACGTCAAAATCCAAATCCAAGATGGCGGCCATGAAAATTTTCATGTAATTATCCTGGGTGTCAATTTCATGGTTTTTGGGGTCACTGATGCCGAAAATAACGTCAAAATCCAAATCCAAGATGGCGGCCATCAAGATTTTCATCTAATCATCATGGGTGTTAATTTCATGGTTTTCGGGGTCACTGATGCCGAAAATAACGTCAAAATCCAAATCCAAGATGGCGGCCATGAAAATTAGTAAATTAGTCGTCATGGATGTCAAATCCAAGGTTTTCTGGGGTGCGGATGCCGAAAATGAGGTCAAAATCGAAATCCAAGATGGCGGCTACAAAAATGTCAAATTCGTCATTTCTATGGTTTTCGGGGGTACTGATGCCGAAATTGAGGTCAAAATCCATTTCCAAGATGGCGGCTATTAAAATTTCAATTTAACTATCATGGGTGTCATTTCCATGGTTTTCGGGGGTGCTGATGCCGAAAATGAGGTCAAAATCCATTTCCAAGATGGCGGCTATTAAAATTGCAATTTAACCATCATGGGTGTCATTTCCATGGTTTTCGGGGGTGCTGATGCCGAAAATGAGGTCAAAATCCATTTCCAAGATGGCGGCCATAAAAAATTCAAATTAGCCGTCATGGGTGTCAAATCCATGATTTTCAGGGACGCTGATTACAAAAACAAGATCAATTCTCGAACACCAAGATGGGGACCACGTTTTACCTGGCAAATCTCATTTAACTGGTAAATTTTTTTGACCGCCTTTTGTTATCGAGGAATACTTAGGCTTTATTTCCGGCATCAGCACCCACGAAAACCACAGAAGTAATAACCATGAATAATAAGTAATTTTCTATGACTCCATCGTAGACTTGCGAATAATTTATGACTCTTACCTACCCCCGCAAGCGTTAGCCACTGCGACTGTAACCTCGACAAAATTTGTAGTTTTAAATATTGTTAGAATATTCCAGGATAAGATGGCGAAACTGCTGCTACATACCTTTGCATTATTTTGTCAATCGTCAAAATTACGCATGCGTGGTTTTGTCACTGTTTCTATAAAACGATAATGAATTTGGACGTTTGTTTGATAAAGTTTGTGTAATTAATTTTATGTGACAACCCTATGACAAGTGTTACCAATTTTGACATTTCATAGGACCTGTCAAATGTATGGGCGTTGACCCACTGTATGTAGTAAGTAGGTACACTGTGGTAGTACTGTAATTATAGACACAATAGAGAAAAAAATCGCGGCCGTACCGTTTTCGGTACACTTGGGCGGTTGTGATTAATGCTACTCTTCCAAATACTTTCCAACTAAAATATAGCTCCAAATAAGTGGAAAATAATAAATTTTAAAGACTCATTATCAGTGGACCTTCCTCCAATTAATTTTACCCACGCAGTTACTTACGTAGCAAGGACATAAACATAGAAAAGGGTTCGTTCGGTTGCTACTTGATATTGTCTTCGTTAACTAATTGTCTTACTTATTTAATTTACTAAGTTGGGATTTATATTAGCATATTTAAGTTGTTTGAAGAAGTAAGTTAACGCAGAACACATAACATCATCAGCCCTCATATCTACTCAGAATGAGAAAGGTTTAGGCCTGAGTCTGCTAGACTGTCTTGTGCCGTTTGGTCGACTACACACACAATCAAGTACTATTTGGAACCCTCTCAGGTATGCAAGTTACCTTGCGATGTTTTCCTTAACCATTAACGCCAGTGATAATCAAATTAAAATAAATTATAGCTACCGATAGCTTTCCTCTTCCTTTACATACTTACGGTCCCCAAGAGACATGCAAATAAATATGATGAATCCCAAAGCATATTAATTTAATTCCTTAAGTTGTAAAAGTACCATTTTGCTCTCGTTAACTCGTGGACACTGTATGAATTTTAGATCTTGGGATCGGAGGAAAATATTGTGTGTTTATTGTTTTCAGAATAAAATGGTTAGATTTAAAATGGTTAGGTCATAGTGCAATAACATTACATTTGATCGGTGTTTGATAAAAGAGTGTTACAACAGTTGACACCGTTCATGACCTTGTTGGATAAATATCTAGATTTTGTCGGCAATTGTGTTCGAGAATTATTTTGTTTTGTTTCAGTTTTAGTGTCTTGAAATTAATAACCAACAAACTTATGATTAGTAACTGGTAATTACATCTACAGTTAGACAGAGTTTTGTGCTGCTCAGTGACCAAGTCTGCAACATTCGTCTTAGTATGTAGTAAATACATACATACAATAATAATGCCAGTTGCGTGCACTACATTGTATAAATGTTCGCAGTCTGCCCGTATGAATAGCACAGAATAATCTGCCCATAACTGTCCCTCTGCTTGCCAAGGGCCTCTTCTCACAATTAGAAGGGTTAAAGTCTGACAATTCGCACCAAGCCAGCGGGCTTGGTGCGAATTGTCAGACTTCATACACTCATGAAGTCCGCCTTCATACACACCATCGAGAACTTTATGGAGCCTTCTCATGTATGCAGGTTTTCCCACGATATTTTCTAGTTAATCAAATTCTAATCCGCACATAAATTCTAAATATCAGAAGTACAAGCCGGGATTGAATTCTGGCTGCGTAAAAGACAAGCATTCAATCACTAGGCCATCCTACATTTGCCTGCATACTTATCTCGTTTACCGTGTGTACCATTGCAAAGTGCATCGTATTGGATTTCCGGTCAATTGGCGTGATATTTATTGTTCAAAGCAACCGCATGTGCACTCGATATTAATCGGTAATCACACAGCCAGTACCTTCATCAATGGTTTATGAAGTTTCTGACTGTGTATAGCGCTGTCAGTGTAGATAGGTACTTAACTACTGAACTACTAATACTACTTATGGAATTACAGAGTTTGGCAGAAGTGTGTGTATTTATTTGCGTAATAAAATACAATGTCAGCGAGCAGAATTCATTCATTCATTTTTCATTCATTCAGCTGAAAGACGTCCACTGCTGGACATAGGCCTCCCCCAAAAGGGGGTTGCCATAATCGCCACGCTTGGCAGGCGGGTTGGCGATCGCAGTATGATTGTTAAAGCACTCAGAGAACGCTGCCGCCCATTCTCCAGAGAATCCCTTAGTCACCTTTTACGACACCCACGGAAAGAGATGGGTTAGTGCTATTTTTTAAGTCCGGCACTACACGTGACCAGAATAAATGACTCTAGATTTGACATAGTTGGGTATTTTGAAAATACAGCCATAATACAATGTAGTAAGTAAATTGCGTTTGCTTTTTACTCGTAACGGTTCCCCCTCGACCTATATACAATACAAATCGTATTAAAACCTGACCGACATACTCGTTGGAAAACTGCTTTCTACAAACCTTTCCATCACTACATAGTATAAAACAAAGTCGCTTCCCGCTGTCTGTCCCTACGAATGTTTAGATCTTTAAAACTACGCAACGGATTTTGATGCGTTTTTTTTTAATAGATAGAGTGATTGAAGAGGAAGGTTTTAAGCTATAAAACGTACACGTGTGAAGCCGGGGCGGGTCGCTAGTCTAACTATAAAGACTACGTACACTGAGAGTCTCTTTCCATCATTTTACTGGTAAAATAATTATGTTTTATAGTTGAAATTCAAGGACTCAAATTATTAAGATCCTTTTGTAGGCCTAATAAAATTTTAAACAGTTCTAAAATCGAGCTTGTAATGGAACTAGAAAGTTAAATAGAAAATTACACTTCTTATTTCTTTCTTTGAAAGTGCCATTTGAAGTTGAATAATAAAATAGTGTGATTACATGATAGGTTTAATTAGGGTATACCAACAGTCCACACCATTTATTAGTGTGTATTTCAGAATTTTAGTCAAAGGTAGATATAGATAAAATGTGCAAAATGACCTAAAAAAGAACCAAGTCGATTTTTAAGATTTTATCATATTTTTTCGTCTATAAAACACAATCAAAAATGGGGATGTGATATTGTATTGCAGCTTTTTACGATACCCCGAATTTATGGTCCAAATAGAAACCGTGAAATTGTTTCCTCATTTCCAATTTCCTTAACATGTCTTTGTCGAAATCATAGCAATTTCCATATAACATTTCTTCCACGGCATTCATGGTGACAGAACAATATAATTTAGGCAAATGTCCCTGCAAGGCAAGCAATCGATACACGTCGTTTGATCAATAATGTTTGCACGGCGCGGCGTTCAGACACGCAGTCCACCTCTTCAATTAGAGTGACTGTTTTTTTGGGGTTGGTACACGGTGAAACCTGATTCCTAGTAATTGAATGAAGGTCAATTGTATGGTCGAAGCCGTATAAACTTTTATAGGCTTTGATTGTATTACAAATCAGCAACGAAAAGAATTCTCTTGCTGAGGATAAAGTCTAAATATCTGTATGCCATCGAAATTCTTTAAATACTCGTACTTAACAGTCACTTAATTGATGCCCGAATCAATCGTTTTATGTATTTAAGTAAGCTTTAATGTATATATACAGGGTGTCTTGAAACTCAGCGGCAGCAAATGATAGGACAGATTATGAAAGTTCAGGAAAAAATAATCGAAGATTAATGGTTTTCGTAGATAGATCTAACTATTACTTATAGATCTAACTATTAAATGTGTTTTAAAAAAATATACGTCTTTAAATTTCTTCTACCGTACCTTATTTCAAAACCGTTACAATACGAAATTTTCACGAAATGTAGTTAATAACGCCATCTTATTTAAATCAGCAAAATCTATGAACACACACATTAAAAAGAAACCATTATTTAACAATTAATATAATCTCAGAAATATTTCGAATGAGTTCATCACTTTTTTATTAAGAGGTAAATAATAATGCAAAAATCGTAAATTAATTCTCCTGTAAAATTTAGTTTTTTTGTTTAATAACGGTTTCAAAATGAAGGTGCTATATATTTTTTTCTTAACAGTTTTAAACTGCGGGCTATAATTTGTTCCCGGCTTGACGTTGATTTTCGGGACACCTTGTATGTATGTACATGTTGCTATATTATCTATGTATTGTTATACCAGGTGTAAGGAACGGTGTACCGAAAACTGAATCAGTGAATTCAGAAGACTTTTCCGATTTTTCTTTTTACAAATTTTACATTTCTCTGCCTTAAAGTAAGCAATCCTATTACGACAAACAGCACGATGCAAAAATAAAATGTATTTTTTAATAAATCGGAAAATTCGAAAGATTTCGTTAATATTTTCCATGGATTTTCAATTCAAAATAATGAACTAAATTCACTGTATCAATTTTTGGCAACCTGCTTTTTACACTCAGTTTATTTACCTGCCAAAACACTTATTGAAATACAATAAAACATAGGCAAATTAGCAATTTCCAGGAAATTCGGAAAATTCCGAGAAAAAAAACCACTTATTTTCGATTCAGAATAATGGGCTGAATTAACTGTTTCAGTTTTCGGTACACCGTCCCTTACACCCATTATTTGATATATTTTAATATTGGCGACAGCTGAACCTTAGTTACTGACCTACTTCACCGTGTTCGTTTATCAATTTTAGTTCACAAAGTTATTTGACAGCGGTTACTATTTCCAGTGTAGTTGATACGCTTGGTCCGGTAACTAAACTCTAGGCACGCCGTCGACGTTGTCCGAGCATTCCTTTAGGTAGCGTTTGTATCTGAACTTCGGCTTGTTTGAGTCAGCATTCAATTGGGAGATTATTGGAGTCCCATTGTTCGTGTTTCGGATTACCTTGTCTCTCTTTGAGGTAGAAATTGTTTTACCTAATTTGAGAAGAGTATATATACTTAGCGTATCTTGCGCTGTGTACTGCGAAAGATATGCAATGCAAAATACGTTTCAGTGTGGCTGTAGCCGCTGAAAATGCGACGAGTATAGTTCACTTAATACATCAAAAAAAAAATACATCAAACGCAAGATGCACGCGAAACTTCTAGGCCTTATTACGCATGGTGTAACGACGTATAAAAGTAGTGGTGTTTTCTTTTTATTTTTACCCGACTGCGCGACAGCAAAGACAGGATTATGTTTTTCACGCGTATCTATGTAATTTTTTTTGTTGGACTTCTTTTCATGGTCCTCGGGGACCTCTTCTACGTAACCCGGCAGTTATTGGCGAAACCTGAAGAGTCTCCAGCCAATGGCGGGGAAATAAAATACTTAACCTAAGTTAACTACATAGGTACACTACACTAACATTATGACTACTAACAACGACAACAGCGTTAACGGCGACCCCCTAGTGGGACTCGGACCACAGCTTAGGGCGTTGTTTGCGGGGTGTTGGGGGGAGACAGCTTGATGAGGGCTGAACGATCGATGTGACTACGGAGTCTGAAGAGACGACTGGCTCTACGACGGGAGAGCTCGGTGGATCGTGACCGGGAAGCGTGGTGACGCCGCGAATTTGTGTATAGCGCGATGCATACGCGTAACGCGACGAAACAGGAGCCGCACACGATACGCTCAATGTGTCTGCAGTCTAACAAAATACTACTACAATTCCATCTGTTTGTATGTCAATACCAATTTAATCTAAGTTAATGGTTACAAATTTGTGGCAAAATTTTCCAAAAGTTAATCGAAATGTTTTAACATTGTATATCACTTAACCCTTATTAAAATTCAGTCTAGGTCCCGTATTTAAAACGTCAAGGAAAAGGTCATTCACTAGTTTGACCACGTATTTATCCATATCAAAAATGCCCGGTAAAGTTTTCGAAAAAGGGCCTCTGATCTCGGTTAATTGAATTCCCAATTTTTGGGTTTCCAAAACTATTTGATTTAAAAATTTATAGAAAACTTTTGACAGATTCTTACTAATGGAATTGTATTATAAAATCCCTCGTGACTTGACTTATAATACATAGTTTAGTCTTGACTTAATAAAAGGTATTCTATGTACCTACTGAACTCTTATTAGTGGCCTTTCAATTGTCCTTTTCATGTATTCTCGTAGGTAGATTGAAAATTGAGGTTTTTTTTATATTATTGGTTTTGAATGTCGTGGTGGCTCGGAGGTTACAGACCCGCTTATTAAGCACTAGGTTGCGAGTTTAAACCCAGGTATGTACCGATATGACTTTTTCTATGTCATAATTATGTACTTTCTTAGTTAATCTAAGTCGCCACTTAAATATAGTGTAGGAAAACATCAAAGTCAAATTTCAAGTAACATAGATATTTACAGGCACTTTTAAAACGTCAAAACTAGGTGCACGGTTCCAAAAAGTAGGTTCTATGGAAAAGAGCCGGCAAGAAACTCCATGAATACTCTTTTTAAAATAGTAGATCATAACAATTCGTAGCGTGCGAAATAGAATGAGAATAATGCAGGTTAACGTAACAAATAAACTCATATAAGAGTAACAAATAGAAAAATATGCCTTCTAGGATTGCCATAGCATTTAAGAGCTGACCAGTCCCGACAGACAGCACCCGTTCACGAGTATGACGTGCACATCCGCATCACTTAGCTCAACCATATTGTAGGGAACCCAACAACCGGATATACAACGCCACGATCAGCGGGACATTTATGTGAGCATGACAGACTCATACTGCCAGACAATAGGCAGTAAAATGATATGATTAGGTGCATCATTAATTGCTGCATGATGCTCATACTTTACTGTTTGGAATGTTTGAAATTATAAAACAAAATCAAACTATTTAGCCAGAGTCATCATCTGCCTAGCCTTTTCCCAACTATGTTGGGGTCGGCTTCCAGTCGAACCGGATGCAGCTGAATATCAGTATTTTACATGGAGCGACTGCCTATCAGACCTCCATAACCCAGTAACTGGGTAATACGATATTCTTGGTAAGACTGGTTGTCAGACTTTCTGGCTTCTGACCAACAGTAACGACTGTCAAAGATCTACAAATGACAGCCGGGACCAACGGCTTTACGTGCTTTCCGAGGCACGGAGGAAACTCGCTATGGTAAATGGTCACCCATCCACAGACCAACCTCGGCAAGCGTGGCTTAACCCGGAAGATCGGTCTATGCGGCTGTTATTATTTAGCCACGAGCTCCTCCTAAACTATTTAGCCAGAGTATTATACAATAAACAATAACATTAAAATACATTAAGAAAATTTGAATTAAAAAAAATGAAAATTGATGAAATAATGCAATGGTTATTTTACCTTAACTCAATTCATCGCGAGGAATCCTGGACCTAATGGTCTCAAATCGCAAACCCGCAGTGAGCAAGTGTGGTGATCAATGCTCGTTCCTTCTCTGTATGAGAAGAGGCCTTTGCCCTGCTATGGGACAGTTACAGGCTAATATCCGTTTATCTTTATTTGTTTTTGGTTTTATTTTACTTGAATGAAGTGTAAATGTCTCATATATATTACAAGCTTTAAATTACAATGTAAACATTGTTAGTTATTCCATCAACATTGTTTGCATTGTCCTAAAGTTTGAATTGGAAGATAATAACTTTTGTGCAAACAGTAGCTGTTTCGTGGCATGGTCGAACTTGTTCTAAATCGAATACGGTAAATACAAATACAAATTCATTTCTTGTTTGTCACAGGTGGAAAAACAGTTCATATAAAATAAACATAAGGGTAAAAGAACCAGGAATATTTTATTTTATTCTTTCAAAACAAAATTAGAATTGTATCGATTGGGTTAACGCTCTCGCTATTATTCTTTGTTAATATTTTATTGGAAGGAAAACGTTAGAATATTGGAGCAATATTGGCGCTATAGCGAAATGACATGGGTAAGTATGACAGCCGTCTGAACTTTGTGTATTACCTATACACTTCATGTTAGGCTGGCGCTCATTGTGACTTTTTGTCACGGTGACTTTTTGGTATCAAGTCGAATGCTATGAAGATATATGGGAATGCGCTCACTATGGTGACATGACATTACAGTGACAAATACATAATTTCATAGAATTCGACTTGGTAACAAAAAGTCACGGTGACAAAAAGTCACAAAGAGCGCCCGGCCATTAGATACTGAAATTCGGCCGCATCTGGGCCTGTTATGTTGTCTGACAATCGACGATCGTCAGAGAATATACAAGGTTAGTCAGAAAGGGGGTACTAATCCGAAAGGGTATTAAAGTACACATAATAATGAATAACTTTTGTACTACAACTTTTCCCAAAAGTCAGTTTAAGAGAAACAGTTGTTCAAAAATCTCAAAAAAATATCTCTAAAATCTATCTATCTCCAGTTATGATCAGCTGTGTTTACATTTTAGGTCAGTTTTGGGGTCATGAATTAGAAGCACCATTTTCTGAATTTGTAACTAAAGCAGGGATGAAGAATTCTTGAAAAAACTAAAATGAAAATAATTTTATTTGGATAAAAAAAATATCGAATTTTGAAATTTTAACACTTGCTTTCAAACAGTCATCAGCGATACTATATGTGGGCTTCGGATTAGTACCCCCTTTCCGACTAACCTTGTATATGGTATGTCTACACTAGTGAGCTTTCATGTTCATCTTGCGCTTTCAACTTTCAATTCCTCTTGCGTCAAGAGCATGCAATATTGATTGCCATAAGACGCATACAGCTTATCGTCTACACCGGTACGCCTCAGTCAGTCGTCAAGATGGACGCGTGTGAACTGTGCGGCATATTTAGACGGATTAGCGTGCGATAGGGGCATGCGATGTCGAGCAAGTATTAAGGCATGCGCTATTGCATGCGCTATGGCACTTCACGCATGCTTCAGACGAAGACGCAAGATGAATATGAAAGCGCACTGGTGTAGACATAGCTATACGCTAATTAAATGTATGGAAATGACATTAGGTACAGATCGCTTGACTGGTCGAAAACTTATGTCAGTCCAGTACATCTCATTGAATTTTCTATTGTCTAGCGATCATCGATTGTCATGTTATCTACAGGCTCTGGTATACTTCAAACTCTCTACATATTTATTTTAAGTATAGTATGGCCGGTTCATCTTGACTGCCCTGAACTTCGTGCAGGTGGTTGTGCGAAAGAATTTTTAGGAACAAAATGGCTTTCAATTTACATTAAATTCACACCATCTTAGAATTGACCATAGCTTGAACAACGTTATTAATTCGTTTTTGTAGTGACCGTTTCCTTTATGAGTAGGTTATACATGCGTGAAAGTTTGGAGAGCATAAGTTCAAGCCAGCCAAGACAAATTGGCCGTTCTGTGGAGTACAATATTGGAACATGTTATATCAAGATACCGTATGGCGGGCAGTACCTAATATACGAGCTTAATCAGGATGATGTCACAATATACGTTAATAAACCAATAAGTTGCCTCATAGGAAATATTATTAAGTAATAAGATTTTGTCACGGACAGCTGCCCATGATGTATTAAGAAGGATGATCCAATCTATACCTACTCTATAATAATATTAATAAAACTCAAAGGGCACTTTGTCGGTAAGTACAGTTTTTAAACTACTTTATTATGTTTAGCATTAATTTAGCATTCGATGCCACTTAGTAGAACTTACTAACTTAAGGTTTTTTTGTGACTTTCAGTACCTAAATTTACCAGTTAATGTTTTTTTTATTAAAAACGTATTCGGGCGTTTATTCCAACACATCTGGCAACCCTAATCATCAGTGCTTAATAATTGGATGCCGTTGATTCGGATGAGTCCAGTTTAACGGCGACCGTTTGGATTGATCGTCGTTGATCGTCAGGCTTATAAATATAGGTATGGGAGAATTTTTATTACTTTACACCGATAATTCAGCCCTCATCAAGCTGTTTTCCCTCAAAACTCCCCGCCAGCAACGCCCTGAGCCGAGGTCCGAGTCCCACTAGGGGTCGCCCTTAGTGCTGTTGTTGCAGGTAGTCATGATGTTAGTGTATGTCAATGAGCTTATATAATCCTAGAGGAGCAGCGTCCTTATACCAAATTCAGAAAAACGTAGCCACTTACGAGTTTAAAGTGGTAGCTTTGAAACGGATACATAAATTATGTAAATGTGTCAAAATACTATATTTGTCTCATTTCTTCTTCCGTCAAACTAATTATGTTGGAATGAGACAAGACATTGTTATCGGAAAAACGGCCAGAGTTGCCAATGATCTACATAATTTCCCCAGAATGAATGAAGGTGTTAATTAAATCAATTACTATGAAAGGTCGAATTATGTACATTAAGGAAGAAAAAAAAAATGCGTCATCATAAATATAATATTTATTTTTTATTAATTATATTTCAATAATTTAGACTTAAAAGGAACATACATTGGTCATTCACTAAACTCCCAACAGTCTGGCAAAATCAAAATCGTTTTTACTGGTAACACTGACGGCAAAAACAATGTTTGATAAATTTATTTGGTCTCGTAATGTTTTTTTTGGATAATCTTATGAAAAATTAGCACCAAGTGCTTTATTAATCTTTTCAGATCGTGACATGCAAATTTTAACTGCACATTTCACCATTTTAATATTTTTATCGCTAAGCTATCACTCACTTGACGTCAAGCTGACAACTGAAGTCAGATATGCCTGCGGACATATACGAAGTAGTAACGCGTTGGCGCTCTACACTGCTGATCTAGTCCTATATAACATCATTGGTGTATGTAGTTAGCTTAGGTTAAGTATTTTACTTCCCCATCATTGGCTGGAGACTCTTCAGGTCTCGCCAATAACTGCCTGGTTACGTAGATATGGTCCGCGAAGAACATCGACAGCAGAAAAATAGAAAAAAAAAGTTTCATTATCTTTTGAACTGACCGAGTTACAACGCAACGTATAATTAGTGGCACGCTCGAATTTTAAAATGAAACTGATTGTAATAGTATTTATCGTAATGTCGTTAATTCACTCCGAACCCTAAAATATGATTCTTCAAATAAATAATTTGTAACTATAAACAAAGTCCAATAATTAATTCGTAATTTTTAAATCCCGGGATTAAAACGTCATTATAATTATTTCGGGATTTTAGTGGAGGTATTATCCACTCTATGTCACTTCCTTCCTCGAAGTTTAGGTAAATGTACTCAACCTATTCCGATCTCTGATCATCACTCGTGGAGGCTGTTTTCATGCACCCCAATAGAGGTGATGACAGCAGACGTCATTATGTAAACACTGGGATATGAACAATTTTATCAAAACTTGTTTTCCTTTTGGTGTTCCTCCTTTTTCGTTTGCCTGGGGGCGAGGTACTTGCTAGCGTCGCCATTCCCATGAAAATGTTATAAACCTAGAATCCAGTTATTCATCCATAACTTAATGTTGGAATTGAAAATGTTTAATTAAACATTTCTTTGAACAAATATAAATGCTATTCTAAACAAATTTTCTAGTAATCATAATGTTAATTTCTTTTATAATTTTCTTTTCAACGTTACAACTGAGATAATGACAAAAGCTGTTAATTTTCTGAAATAACGTAATAGAAATATTACAACAAAATTACCTATTGTAATAATAAAATTGTTCAAACATTACCTAAATTAGGTCGAAATTCACATTAAAGACCGGTGCCATGCATTTAACTCTGTTCCATCGTATGTATGTGAGTGCCACAGGGGTATAGGGAAATCCCACTATACCTCTGTTATTTGGACTCGTATGCTTCATCTTAGAACCTGTTTGTGTTTACCGTCAAGTGCGACTCGGATCAAATCCAATGCGTTTATCTCATAAACATTTTCTACTAGTAACTAAAGAATGTTAAATGGGAAACTTATAGAGCAAGAGCCCGTGAACCCCAGACCTTCGTCATTTTATAAAAGCTGAAAGTTTGTCAGCGCATGATCCCAACACACGCAAGAACGATGGACCATTATGAAGTTTGGGTAATCGTGGCTTTGGGAGGTAAGCGGTACTAAAGGTATGTAAAATACCGATCTAATTTCGTCACATAATAAAATGTGATATTTTGGTATTACCTTCAGAATACTATTAAAAATCACGTCATTCATTGCCAGACACTTAACATCGTGGCAACCCCTTGCCAGACACCCTTAATGTTCATGAAATTATAATTCTACTTACGTTATAGTATAAAAGCTGATTTTTATACATGATACTTGGGTAATGATTAGATGATATTTTCTCACTAGCCAGACATTTTTGATAGTTCCAACCCCTTGCCAGACAAGCATGTAGGGTAGCTGTAGGAGCGAGCGTTAGGCAGTATATACTGGTAATTCGACGTATTTCTTACACTACGTTTTAGGGGGGCTAAAATGCAACAAAGTTAACCCCTTATAAGTTCTACCGAAAGTCAATGGATTTCGAGATATTGCAATTTTTGTATTATTTTGAATAATATCCAGAATTCCTTCTTAAACATGATTTATCTTTTAAATATCAAATTGACTGGCTTTGATTATGATATTAGCTTGTATCTGATACTTTTATAAAGCTTCCTGCGTATTTAAGTGTTCTTAATGACCATCCAATTGTAAATAATCATTAAAAGTTAATAAAGTGTATTAGAAAATTGTCGAGGTCCACAATAAAGAATGATGTTTATCTCAAAAATTGACTACGATACTAAGTGTACAAAATGCAAGACAAACATCCTTATTTAATCAGCTACCCAACGAGGTATGGACGTACAAAAAACATTTAGAAACTTTTGTAAAAATGTCTTAGAATACTAATAAAGAAAATCTCTACAAGTACGCAAGTGGCCCGTAAAGTGCAATTGACGGCATAATCCTCGCGTAGAGATTGAACAGCAGTCTATCGGGCACCAACTATCCTCTAAATCTGAATAACCAAGCGACCGGAATGCTTTTTGAAGCTCCAACGACAGTCCAAATTGAAGCCCTGATATCTTTCACACTCCGATCTTGCACATGACTACCACGAACCGACAATGTCGTCCGCATTAAAAGCCTGAAATAAATCTTTTTTCATGCGTTGCGATGCAGTGACCGCAGCTTGACCCTACTCCCAAACGATTTATTTCATGATAGTTTTTGTGTGCCACTACTGCATTGGGCATAGGGCTCTCTCAAGTTGCTGTCTCCTTTCACCCATCTGGCTAGAGAGCGCAACACGCTGCGTTTGTCGATTGAAAGTCTCCATTTAAGGACTCCTCAGACTCTAACGGCCATTATCGATTCTTTTGCAGACATGGCTAGCCAACTAGTTCTTATCCGGATAATCTTCAAGGAATCTCCGATCATGACTCGTTAACTCGGGTTTTCGCAATACTTGGTTTGGGACTTGTGTCAAGCTGCGGTCAATGCAGCGCAGCGTACGAAAAAAACATTTATTTCAGGCTTTTAATGTCGTCTACGATGCGGACGGCATAGATGGTTAGTGCTAGTCATGTGCAAGACCGGAGTGTGAAAGACATCATGGCTTCACCTTGGAATGTCGTTGGAGCTTCAAAAAGCATTCCCGTCGCTTGGTTATCCAGATTTAGAGGATAGTCAATGCTCGACAGACTGCTGTTCAACCTTTACGCGAGGATTATGTCGTCAATTGCACTTTACAGGCCACTTGCGGACTTGTAGAGATTTTTCAGAAATTGCCTTTATTAGTATTATAAGACATTTTTACAATAGTGTCTAAATATTTTTTGTACGTCCATACCTCGTTGGGTAGCTGATTAAATAAGGATGTTTGTCTTGCATTTTGTACACTTAAGTGTCGTAGTCAATTTTTGAGATAAACATCATTCTTTATCGTGGACCTCGACAATTTTCTAATACACTTTATTAACTTTTAATGATTATTTTCAATTGGATGGTCATTAAGAACACTTAAATACGCAGGAAGCTTTATAAAAGTATCAGATACAAGCTAATATCATAATCAAAGCCAGTCAATTTGATATTTAAAAGATAAATCATGTTTAACCCGGCGTCATGGGGGTGGAAAAGTGTTACACGGACGTTGGGGTGGGTCTCACCGACCCGTTTATTAATGTCAGAATTATTCCAATACTGTACAAATAATAAAGTTATTATTATTCATGTTTAGTTTTTAGGTATCTAAGTAAATAAATGAAACACAAATATCATATTATATTTATGTTTTAATCACATAAATGAAATTTCAAAAAAATTACGACAAATGTCAACAAAAAAATTCTCTTTTATTTAAATGTAATTACATTATTAATTTAACAATCAGTCTTAATATTTTAATGGCACTTTTTTGTAGAAAACTAAAATAACTTAAGAAAAAAAAAACACTTCATATCTTTGGTACAGTCAGCACAAAACTGACTTCGGGGATGGGTCTCACATACCTTATTCAATTTCGTGCACGTGTAACTCCCACTGCGGCTGTGCCACCACTAACATGTTGCTTGAGACGCATAGAACAACTCAACAGTTCCAGCTATTGAGAAGGACGGCAACGTGGCACGCATAGTAACCGAACTACAAGCGCAATAAAATGTGACGGGTCGCACAGACCCAACCCCCATGACGCCGGGTTAAGAAGGAATTCTGGATATTATTCAAAATAATACAAAAATTGCAATATCTCGAAATCCATTGACTTTCGGTAGAACTTATAAGGAGTTAAATTTGTTGCATTTTAGCCCCCCTAAAACGTAGTGTAAGAAATACGTCGAATTACCAGTATATACTGCCTAACGCTCGCTCCTACAGCTACCCTACATGCTTGTCTGGCAAGGGGTTGGAACTATCAAAAATGTCTGGCTAGTGAGAAAATATCATCTAATCATTACCCAAGTATCATGTATAAAAATCAGCTTTTATACTATAACGTAAGTAGAATTATAATTTCATGAACATTAAGGGTGTCTGGCAAGGGGTTGCACGATGTTAAGTGTCTGGCAATGAATGACGTGATTTTTAATAGTATTCTGAAGGTAATACCAAAATATCACATTTTATTATGTGACGAAATTAGATCGGTATTTTACATACCTTTAGTACCGCTTACCTCCCAAAGCCACGATTACCCAAACTTCATAATGGTCCATCGTTCTTACGTGTGTTGGGATCATGCGCTGACAAACTTTCAGTTTTTATAAAATGACGAAGGTCTGGGGTTCACGGGCTCTTAGGCTATTAGCTAGGTACCTACATTTTCTAGTTATAATAATGATAAATAAAAATAGAACCTTGTTACTGCTTTAATTGGGTCAATTAATTCACACAATGGCATTGAAGGGTTGAAAAAACTTTACGCAGTTCATAATAATGTTGGTTGTTGTGTTCCATTGCAAGATACGCTAACATATACGTCAAAGATATGCAAAGAAATACATATTTAGTAATTAACACAAAAAAAGTATTAGAATGCTGTTTATTTAATTAATTATTTCATTGAAAGAAAAAATGTACCTACGTCATCGTCACTTACAAAGTAATAAGTATTTCTTTTAACCAATATTTTTTTGAAAAACAATGAACAAGAAACAGGTAGGTAACTCAAAAATTAAGAGAATCGATACCTATACGGAACCGAAGAGATTGCCTTGAGAGCTTTTCCCGCCTAAATAAATGTAAAAAACAACTACATAACATTTATAAAAAGAAATTGAAAAGACAAATTTTTTTAACCAGACTCTCACTTGTCACTAATACTAATAGCCACGCTTAGCTCTTGCTGGACCTTATTCTCAAATTGAAACAAACCACCCGGTTCAATAAAATCTACTTTATGGACCAACTGTTTGGTATAATGGCTTCCAAACGGTTAAAATACAGTGCTTCTTATAACTTTCTTATTTTCTAGCAAATCGCATTAATTTTTACTCTAAGTACCTACCTGAAAAATGGGGCTTTTCGAGAACCATTTGAGGCTAATTGGCATAAATATATCATGGAAGATTTTTCGACATTGATATTTTAAATTAACTCTTTCTCCTAGCCTTCACCCAACTATGTTGTGTTCAGCTTCTAGTCAAAACAGATGCGGCTGAATACCAGTATTTTACACGAAACGACTGCCATCAGTACTTCGCAACGCAATTACTAGGCAATGCGGATATCCTAAGGTTAGAGCGGTTGTCAGACTTTCAGGCTTCAGACTACCCCTAAAGAAATTCGTATGACACCCGGCACCGACAGTTTAAGGACTTGTCACACTGAATGCGTTCTGCGTCCTCCGGTCCGGTCAAATCGAACGCAGCCCGCATTCTATGTGAACGTCATCCGGTTAGGGCATCCGGTCAGCGATCCGGCCACGGACAGCGATCTGACGGGCAGGGCAAACAGCGGCCATTTTATATTTGATTGCGTGTAGTTGTGTTTGTATCGATGTTTTATGTTCGGTAAACATCAAGTATCGATGTTCAGCTATTGATGTCACTATCGATGTCATCAATGATGTTTTTGCAACATCGATCACCCCTATGAACTGTCCGGACCGCCGCCTGTCGCCCGTCCGCTACCTTCCCACCCCGACCGCCTGACCGGTGCGATCTCTACGTTCTTTGCTTGTGCCCGCATAGTCAGATTGTAATTACATAAAATATATACAAGGTTAGTCAGAAAGGGGGTACTAATCCGAAAGGAGGTTAAAGTACCCATGATAATGAATAACTTTTTTTAACTTTAAGAGAAACAGTTGTTCAAAAATCTCAAAAAAAAAACTCTAAAATCTATCTATCCCCAGTTATGATCAGCTGTGTTAACATTTTAGGTCATGAATTAGAAGCACCATTTTCTGAATTTGTAACTAAAGCAGGAATGAAGAATTTTTGAAAAAACTAAAATAAAAATCATTTTATTTGAAAAAAATATATATCGAATTTTGAAATTTAACACTTGCTTTCAAACAGTCATCAGCGGTACTATAAGTGGGCTTCGGATTAGTACCCCCTTTCCGACTAACCTTGTATAAAACGCATATTATGTTCACATAGGATGCGGGTTGCGTTCGATTTGACCGGACCGGAGGACGCAGAACGCATCCTGTGTGACAAATCTTTTATCGTGTTCTCCGAGGCACGGAGGGGTTTCGAGGTGTAACGAACGGTTACCCATCCACGGACTAACCGTGGCAGGCGCAGCTTAATCCCGCAAATCTTATGATCCACGCGGTTGTTAATTTGCCACGAGTCCCTCACATATTATATTAAATACCTCATCATCTGCCTAGCCTTTTCCCAACTATGTTGGGGTCGGCTTCCAGTCGAACCGGATGCAGCTGAATATCAGTATTTTACATGGAGCGACTGCCTATCAGACCTCCACAACCCAGTAACTGGGTAATACGATACTCTTGGTAAGACTGGTTGTCAGACTTTCTGGCTTCTGACCAACAGTAACGACTGTCAAAGATCTACAAATGACAGCCGGGACCAACGGCTTTACGTGCTTTCCGAGGCACGGATGAAACTCGCTATGGTAAATGGTCACCCATCCACAGACCAACCTCGGCAAGCGTGGCTTAACCCGGAAGATCGGTCTATGCGGCTGTAATTATTTAGCCTCATATTAAATACCTCCAATATTGAAATATACAATTATTGAAATCGTAAATACAGAGCTCCAGGGGCAATAACGGTTTAAAAAGCACGTTCCTTAAATTGAATTCCAATTAGCCCAATTAGTAAATCTCGAATGATTTTACGGTGTTATTCTATTATTATAGTTTTATTGTGATATCGATTTGTTTATGATAATTATTTTGATTTGAGCAAAATTTCATTTAGGGTGTGTTCGAATATTGTGACAAGCTAATCAGGCTGGCTACCATGATCTGTTAGAGCAGGAATGTTTTAATATTTCCGAGAGTGGGAAAGTGACAGCGCTAGACAGCTCTCTACCGCCATCTCTTACCCACTCTCGTAATAATATTAAAACATTCCTGCTCTAACAGATCATGGTAATCCCCCAGGCCCCTGATTCAAAATGAATCGATTAGTCAGTTGTCGAACGATTTGGTAAGCTATCTCTCTTTCTCTCGTTAAAGAATCGTAGACGGAAGAAGATAACAAACCGAATCGGTAGACAACTTCTTATCGAAAAGGTTCTGAATCAGGGGGGGGGGGGGGGGGCAGCTCGACGTCGTGGTGTAACTTCAGAGCTATGTCCAGCAGTGTACTGTTCAACAGTTCACTGCTGATTCTCATTTTCTTTATTGATTGAATGAGCTCTATCAGCATTTAGGCAGCCAACTTACATTTACTGCACAGTGGGAGAACTTTCTAGAAATTACAATAAGTGTCTCAAATATATACTTACGTTTTACCTGTAGGTTTGGTTTCTTCGACAATACGGTACTCGTATCTCGTACAAAGAAAACTTAGTTTATAACAACAAACTGGAATATTTTAATAGAAGAACAATATGATTTATGTATTCAGTACCAGATGTTTACAACATTTTTATTAAATGTTGGATAAGTACCGCTAGAAGGCTATAACGTAGTGATATTTATTTCGTGTAATTTGAACTTCATTTTTAGTTGTATTATTTTTGTACTTATATTTTCTGCTGGTACGTGATTAAACTTTTTTTTTTGGCAGATCTGTAATCACAGGGAACTATGCTTTTACTAAAGTAATGATTTTCTTTTCTAACTGAAGATTACCTACACTTCATTATTAAAATTTCCATTAATTAGTAAACAACACAGCACCTTAATAAATAAACACTTGTTTACTACTACCATTCAAGGTATACTACTTGATGACATCCAAAGGATAGCTATAATTTAGGTTAATGTTAACATAATCACCCCATTACCTTCCCACTGCTGGGCACGGACCTCTCCTCAGAAAGGCCTTGAATGAGGGTTTAGGCTTTAGTCCACCATAATGGTTTATTGCGGTTTGGCAGACTACACATACCACAGAAAACCTTTTGAAGCCTTTTCAGTTGTACAGGTTTCCTCACAATGTTTTCCTACACCATTAACGCAAGTGATAATCAAATTCTGACCCACACATAAATTGGTTAGTGATTGTTTAGGTATTAATGGACAGAATGTAGTTTGAGTAATAATCGACTGATCAAAATACAATTACTTAGGTGCGCGTTAATGAAAAACTCAGTTATGTATGATTGATTACGCACGAATTCGGAATCCTTTTCCAACAGAAGGTTATTTCATTGGCATTAATCCGAATTATTTCGGTTGTATTACGATCCATATTTAGAACGCATAAAATTAAATTCGGATGAAATACAAAACGAACGCGAGTATCGATATATTTAGAATTCGAGTGGTTTCCTAACAATCGATGAATTCATAGTTTGTTTTCCATCGACATGCATGCATTGTGCTGTTGTATTAAACATTTTTGTTAAATACATTAGTGATGATGCAAGTTATTTACAAACACGTTCAGTAACATCTGGTTGGACTGGAAGCTGACATTAAAATATAATTATGAGATATTACAGACTTTTTTTTAAATCTCCTTTTCTTCTTGTAGATTATCGTTGCGGACTATTTTTATGTTACTGGGCAGTTATTGGAGTGATCTGAAGGGTCTCCAGCCAATGTTTAGGAAATAAAATACTTCATCTAAGCTAACTTCTTATTACATTAACCTCATGACTATAGCAACAACAGTAATAAGGGCGACCTCTAGTGGGGCTCGGACCTCGGCTTATTGCGTTGCTGAATTGGGAAGGAGACGGCTTTATGAGGGCTGAATACAATACAATACTTATTCTACACAAAACAAACAAGGAATATTACTATAAAAATAGAGATTTACAATGGGCCGGGCGGTCTTATCGCACTAGGCGATTTCTTCCAGACAACCTTTGGATGGACATGAAGTGTCAAAGATAATGATGCAGTTCCACTTTAAGGTATAAAATTCCCCTGTGGAGCACAAGTTTCCAGGAAAGACCAGGTACACTTATAGGCACTGCTCTGTAGTGTAATCTATTATTCATTTAAAACCAGCTAGATGCAGTTTCCTCAAATTGCACTGAAATACTCTAGATTCTCTGCACTGGTTGTGCTGGGAATTATACAAACTAAATATGTTAAATTATGGACCTGTCTATTAGCTCAAGCTCTCTGGCACGTCACAACCATACTCTGTACTGCTAACACTAGCATGCCAATTTCAACTTTATTTTCATTCTCAAACGATTCAAATTAACATGAACTTTGAACTCTGTTATTAGCGCCTTAAACAGTGATTGATCTCCCTTCAACTGGAACGTAACGTGATATCACAATAAGTGTTATCGAGTAAGATGTAGATTAGAATTTGATGGAAATCACAGAAAATTTTCAAGTACGCAACAGGCAAGAAATTTAATCGATCACAAGTCTTTATTTCCTTTTGAAAGGGCTTTATTTTTATGGATAGACTTCTATTTAATTATACGCTATCTGCACAAATTAACACACAATCATACATCCTTCTCGCTGAAAAGTAAACACTCTACAAACAATATATCTTTGTTTTAAAATATGTTTTTGTTTGTCTGAATATAAAAACAATATATCCGGCTATCCACCTGCAAATAAATTAGTCAGGATCGACGTACAACATTATAAAGGCGATAAGTAATAATGACAATACAATATAATACGCTGTGCTATTTATATGTCAAATGTGTTCTAAAGTAGTTCATTCAATAATTATAGACTTTTATGTATCATGATTTAGGTATTTTTTATTTTCTATTCAAGTACGACAATAAAGCCGATAGGTACTGTTTAATAAAATAACACTGACTATATTTTTATTGAAGGCGTCACATAAAAGAAGGCTTTCAACATTACTACGGTTGCAGGAATATAAATAGAAGCGTGACCTCGCTTACTGCTTATCTTAGTACAGCCCACATTGACAGGAAAAATAAAAAGTTAACAGGTCAGTATAAATAGAACAGTTTTTTCTTACCCGCTGTTTTTACATACCCACGTAGATGTGTGTAGGTGTTACCTTATAAACGTAGGGACAAAAACATAAAAGTAAACTACTTATGCATACATTTTTCTTTCCGTGCCTAGGCTTTCTATTTTCTATTTTGATGTCAACTCCATGTCTAACCAAAATATGCATAAATGGTAAAGAATGAACGCTCCGCATAGAATGGCCTGGCATCCAGAAGCTCTGAATGTAGACATCTCGTTGAACAAAAGGTTAAGGACTTCAGAGAGCAAAGTAAAGTTGAGCTAGACCTTGAGGCCAAACCATCAGCAGTCATACAAGACATATCCCACGTTGCAATCGCGCTGTGGCTATACTCTGTGCAGTGCAACAGCAATATGCCGAGCGAGCAAGCTGAGCAAATCGGCCATCGCAGGCCAATTTGCTCGGGTGTGACGCATATTTACCCCATTATTTTGTTTGCATTCGTTTTTATTTTTTTCTGTTTGTATGTGTTACTTCAAGACACTAATACATATTTTGTCTTTCTTTATCTCTTTGTTTTCAATCGAACCTTTTTGGCCAAGATCAGATACATCAGTCACTAGCAAGCAGACTCGAACTGACATGCTACAGTAAACCTAAGTCCTATCGGAAGTCATTGCTGTGGCAGCAATTGGCCTGGAAATTCATCCTCATCATGTAATAGTAAAGAACTACAAGTTTCATTTATTAATCGAAATTGACTTCAAATACAAACCTAATAATGTTTTTAACAATCATTGAAATAATTGATGGCATTGTTTAATTCTAAAGTCTTACTAAAGCACTCTTAAAGCAACGTTAAACAAAGCCATTTTACTAAAGTTGCACACTGCATCAAATTAGAAGTCCATCGCTCAAGTGCCGTATTAGCCTACTTCCTTCACTTAGCTCTACTATTTCCCGAGAAAAGTTGTGTAGTAGTCTTTTTATCTCACGAATACGCGTGTATCATTGCAATATAAACCTTACGTCTTTGTAATAACAGTCACATGACCCGTCTTCGTGAGATAAAAACACTAGCTGATATGTCACACTTTTGTTTGGTTTTATTTTATAAAATTATTTATTCTGTAAATAGGATTTTTAACCACTTTTATAAGTCTGTTTTTTTATTATTGTACCAGCTGTCGTCGGCGTTTGCTACCTGACTACCACTGAGAAGAAATGCTGAAACAAACTCAGGGGTCAATGTCTCTTTTAAAGTCCAAACATGTCTCATAAAGCAATTAATAAGCATAACCAACATAAAATAAAATAAAGAAGTAACATTAATTAAAACATTCACGCGCTAAATAAATAACATCGTTATTTTATTTGTTAATCCACTGACTAATCCTATGACCACGCTTTGGAAGTTGATTGATAATAGTAATAAACAAAGTGGGGATAACGTTACGGCATTAAACGATACCACGTATTCTATGATGAGTTTTACGACAAAACACAAATAATCAATCAAGTACATTCAATAGTTTAGTCACAGGAATTTTCGTACGATTTAATATTATTATTTTAAGAATATCAAGATCTGCGAAGTTATGTAAATCTATGACCCGTTTAAATCAAAATTATCTTTATTTACACGTGTAGAACAGATATAGTTAGCATACGTTCCCACTTCAACGTCCCTTCATCTACATGAATGAGTGAAATTGAAAAATAATGCGACAAAACATGTACTTGGAAGTAACAGATTTTTTTGTGTACGGTACTAGAACACATCATAGAACACGTGATATCATTTATTATCTTAATGTCAACTCCACTTTGTATAATATTATAAATGGATAATATTATAAAATACGTAGACGTAAATAATCTAGACGTGTTTGCGGGGCTAACATGGTCAGAAACGGCACAAAACAGAGATGTTTGGAAGACAAAAGGGGAGGCCTTTGCTCAGCAGTGGGACAGTCAAAAGGCTAGTAAAAAAAAAAAAAAAAATTATAAAACAAAATTGGAAAAGAAATAAGCTTCCAATAGGTAAGGTGTTCCACAGGGTAACATTTTAGGACCTACGTTATTGGTGTTTGTATATTATCTAATACAATAGTTAAAATCATAAAGATGCTAAAACTGTACAAATATTTTTGGAAAAAAGTAAGTGTTGCACATCTTAGGAAAAAAACTGATGCCAAAAATTTAGTTTTAAATTTTGTCTGTCACATCCGTTACAGAGCGAGTCAGGTTATAAGGTACAAATTATCATGCTATCGAATGTGGGTGATGAGCAGACCCTATGTTTCCGTAGTCAAAGCCGCGGGTACAGCTAATGACCTTAAATTATATTATACAAACAATGGGAGTGCATCAATAGAGCCAGTCGACTGATTCGCTGACTGGCCAATACTTTCACCACTGTATGAGCTATTCTCGCACCGATCCGAGAGAAGAAGAAGAAGAACTGAATATGTCAAACCAAATAACAAAATTAAAGTAGTCTAAGTTCAGGAATTAACAGTTACGGGCTGATTACAAACGGGAATATTTACGTCGCAAAACAATTTTCATTTACAATACCAGCCAATGTCTCTATTAAGTCATGATAATAACAAGTACCATTTATATTCTTTTATTTGTATATCGCGTGTAAACAACCCATCAACCCTTTTACCGCCCATCCACAGAAACTCCCTAAGGATCAACACACAATTAGATATGTATATAATCTCTAACTGGCCTCATTTCGCCGTGCCTAATTAGTAGAATGAACCATGAGTTGTATCCCACGAGGAATGTACCAAAGGTCTATGTAACATCTAAGTTTCTGTTCGGGGAGGATAATTATCATCTATTATAGGAACTGAGCAGATATTCATCTGCGTTGGGATTTCGCCGTCTCTAGCGTGTCTATCGTGGTCTAACGAGAGAGAAGCTACCTGTCAAACATTTGTCAGTACCTAACTACATTACAAATGCGAGGAGTTGTGAAATAAGGGGTGAGAAAAGAATCTATCAATTTATATGCACAGGCTTTTAGGTTAAGTATTTTACTCCCTCCCATTGGCTAAAGGAAAGTGGAAAGGGTCCGTAAGGACGGTCTTTAAGAAGAAGAAGAGGAAGAAAAAAAGTACGGTCTTTCGGTAGTTTTTCTCAAGTTTTATTAAGATAAGCATCTTATTTATAGGCGTTAAAGTGATGATTTAATTGTAAACAATTTTATAGCGATTGTAATCGTTGTAACAATTCCGTAAAACACAGAAATTTCCTTTTCACAATAATGTTAAACTATGTATAACATAGTTTTAATAATCCATCATAAACTTATAACTCATCCACTCAGAACAGTGTGAGAGTAAACCTACCACAACACAAGGATTACAAATTTGATATAACCCTTTTCAATCTCAACGCCCGTAGTCAGTAATCTATCAAACTATACTCTGAACTAAACACGAACGTTAACGTTATTATAAAATTGAAACGGGATAGAACTTGCATGGAAACTATGGTACAGTATGATTAGTTAGATAGCTGATTGGAAACGGATAGCCGAACATGTGGATACCTCCGCCACCCCTTTTTCTCTACTTTTCTGTGAGTTTAAAAAGTGACCAAGATTTTAGAAATAGATGGATGGCACTAGTTTTTTGTATGCTGCAGCATATTGCAATTACAAATTTTTTGGCCATACATAGATTGCATGATGATAATGACAAAATGTTTTCACTATCACTCATTGTCTAGGATAGACCGTGACAATGAGGACGAGTTTTAGCAGTGGACGTGAGCAAGCTGATGCGATGGTAATGATAAGATCTAACTCATCAACCCAATATAAATATAGAAAAGTTAACCAAACTTCAATACAGACATCCCTGCTAATACCCAACTAGAACGGCTTTAAACATTTGTTGAGAATTGTGTCACAGATTGAATAAAAGTGACTACAGTGCATGCAAAATAATTTTGCTTGCCCTGAAGAGAGGAATAGAATGCTCAAAGCCTGTTTTTGGAGCGACAAAGTTATTTTACGAGTATCAAGTAACTTTGCCACTCTGAAGTGAGAAACAGAACTCTAAAAGCATGGTTTCAGAGCGGTAAAGTTATTTTAGGCGTACTGTACGTTACTTCTATTTTACTTATTTTAGGGTACAATTAGTATATCTATTTATAAAATAATATAACTGTGTCCAAAGTTTTACTCAATTTTATTTATTTGAATATATTTTCACTTAGGTATTCTTTTTAGTCTAGTTCATTCATATTTTACTTATGTCTATCACTAACAGCTTTCCAAAACCTACCAATTTACGTTTTAAAACATGTTTATATGAAGCTAGACGGTTGATAAACTAAGTGTCGTCTACCTCGAACGACCTTTGTAGCCGACCTACCCCAAATCTGTCAGGTGCAAATCGAACTCGTGTGGAAAATATTAATTACGAAGTGCCAAGGACCGTAATGTGTATTTATTTATAAACAAAAAAAAAGTGTTTTCATTTATTTTACAAACAACACAATGTTTTTTTTCCCTTCGAGAGTAATTACATCACTAAAATGCTATTGCTTATCATTTGCCTAATACTTTCATAGATGGTCAGGGTAAAAATCTTCGTCACCTTAGCAAGATCTAAAAATATTGCCTATTTTATCTTCTGAAAAATTACGCTGGCCTATTCAAAACTGGGGATTGGACCGTTTACGTTTACCAACTTATCTACGTATGTATTGATACAGAGACCTAAATTAAATTAACCAATCGTAATCTAGAGCTTGACACGAAACTCTTGTATATCAGAGCAAAACTTACACTTCGAGCAATCTTTGATGTCAATGTGTGCTTGATAACTACCCCAATACCAGGTTCAATCCTGATCCTAATTAGTAATATTACAAATGCAAAAGTAAGTTTGTTTGTTTGTTAACTTTTCACGCCTAAATCATTGAACCGATCATCCTGAAATTTTGTATATACATTGTCAGGTGTACAGAAACGGACATAAGATACCCTGAAAAAAAGTACTGCTCCCGAGGAAAACAACATTCATAGATGGCGCCACGTGTCTTTCGAATCACGATTGAATAATGTTATTATAAAAACTTTAGTAGTGTGTTAAGAGTTTTTTTGAGCTTAATTACCGCGACCGAAGCCGCGGGCAAAAGCTAGTAGTTTAATAAAGGAAAGGCGGAAGAAGAGAAAACCAATTAACCCTTACTGTCAATTTTCCCACATACCGAAACACTACAAGCAGGGGTCGATGCGTTTCGGAAACACACTAGCGCCCCCTTTTATGAGGCTCTTGGAACATCCGATATCCCTCCAGATTGTCGGTGTCTGTGGTCTTCGTGACGATAAATTTTATTTCTCGTTTTATATGTGGTACTCGCCGATCTGGAATGCTACTGAAGGGGAAGTGTTGAGTACGTCTAAATATCAGATGATTGTGGCTAGGCAATGAGTCTTTGTATGATCTGCAGTCTGCACACTATGGTTGTCAAAAACAACTAAATGTAAAGACATGAACACTACCGACCGAAACCAATATACAGTGTGTCTGGTTATAGACTGTACATACGAAAACCTTTCTGAACAACTTTTTCTACGGGACAAACAATGAATTGTTGAAAAAAAATTTGCTCTTCCATACATTTGATAATCAACATTGATTTTGTATGCATTATCTGATATTTTTTTCACGAATTTGGAGTTTGTCCCATAACAAAAGTTGTACAGAATGACTAGCAGAGTTCATTGTTTTCATAAGTACAGTCTCTAACCAGAACACTGTAGAAGTTCGATCCAAAATCTCTAGATTGTTGTAAGTCTTTGACAGAGTTCGCTATGATGGTTCCTGTCCGTCCCATTCCCAGCCATGTGTATTGTAAAAGGCGACTGAGAGATTACGTCAAGAGGATGGGCAGCAACGTCCTTATGTCTGCTTTTACGACAAACTGCGATAACCAATCCATCTGCCAAGCATGGTGATTATGGAAATTTCCCCATTGACCGTTCATTGTAACGATCATTGGGAGGCTCATGTTCAGCAGTGAATGTCTACGGGCCAATGTGTGTCAAGCTAAGAGATTTAGGAATAGCTTGGAATAGACGCGTGTTGTAAGGTTCAAAAAAATCCAGCCCACTTGGTAGCTGGATCTATATGGTCCACCTGGATATATACTATATAGCTACCACACTCACAGCAAGCAGTCAGCCAAACAGGTTACTAATGTTCCGTCGCGCGTATGTGGAAGCCAGAGGGGAATAGGAGAATCCATCTATGTCTTTGTTACTTGGATACGTGTGCTCTATCTGAGACCCTGCCTGTGCTCACTATCAGGTGCGACTAGGGTCAAAAGCGGCCAAGACAAATAAAAAGAAAAAAAATGGTATTATACAAAAAGAGAAAGCCAATAAACCTCAGCATAATATTATTACTGCAATCTACAGCTTTGTAATCTTTAGGGTGTATTTAAAAAGCCTACAACTGCATTGCATACAATTTCACGTTCCGGTGAAGTGAGTTATTATAAAAACAGTTGTTGACCTGGTAACCTGGCCCTCAGACAAAGATGGGTCAATCTTCGCGCGTTGACTTTATTCAACAGTGTATAATGAGTGAGTGTTGTTTTTTTATGTTTGAGGAAGACAATTTTCGCTGGTTATACTTGTAGATAATTAATAAAAATAAAAACTTATTATTCATCAGATCTATTATTAATTATTAATATACTTCCGTGTTTTCTTATGGTTTTATAAATGTTAACAGTAACAGGTACAGGTACTCAAATACAGTCAGAAAGCCTCTTGATTTTAATACCAACTCACAAATTCTGATTTTTACTAAAGTACACCCTCAACTTTTTTGTCAAGCAGATCCTTAAGTGAAGGGTCTTTATTTTTACGACCATTATTTGAGAAATACGTACAAAATACATTATTTTTGATGTTAATATCAGCGGGATCATTATTCTTAAGAACAATTAGATATATATATCTCTTTAGAGAATTTACTCGGCATCAGATCTTGCGACCTAACCAAATGTTTAGTTAAACTAGAATAATGTGATTTAATATTATCAGCTTACAGTTGGTCGGGTGCCTGCTACTAGGTTAGGTCACGAGATAAGTTTATCTAGAATAGAGGCCTACTGTACTAAGCTGGCGTGTCACATGGCTGCATGGCGTAATAACTAGGTAGCCTACAATATTAAATAATATTTATGATACTACGGTTTACTCACGTGCATTTTTCGGGATTGCCCGACTAGTACTAATAATGATTAAGGGCTCCGTTTGGGTCCGAAACTAGTCGGGCAATCCCAAAAAATGCACGTGAGTAAACCGTAATTAATCATAAATATGGATATGTCTTAATCAATGCTCAATGCAAGATCAATGCTCATTCCTTCTCTGTACGAGAAGAGGCCTTTGCCCAGCAGTGGGACAGTTACAGGCTAATATTTATATTTATTATAAATATGTCTTACGAAAGTTATAATACTTAAAATATTATAAATCTCTCTTTCGCACATTATTATTCTAAGGTAAAAGTTTGAATCTTTCCTTAAATGATTGTTATTCAATCTCGTCGGAATGGATTTGTTTGGATTAGATTAAGATGTAGAATCCATCTTGCTTCAGCACAGCGTACATTTTTTTATTTCAAATAAATAAGATCTTATCGCCACGGTGGAATCGCGGGTTGTTGTCATTAGTTTTATTTGTGATAAGACAGGATATTGGATGGATATTTGTTACTCAGTCGGTATGATATTATATAGTATTGGGTTTAGATTAACCGGTTGCATACCGCCTGTCGTCCCAGGATGACACTTAATTCTCTTATCTATTGTGTCTATAATTACGGTGATTGAGAGTTTCAATTAAAAACTGAATCAATTTGTTTGTACAACTTTGTTATTGTCATGTTAAATGAAAACTCACTGGCAATTACAGCTCATATCAGCAGCAGATGCTTTAATTCCTGGAAGCTAAGCTATTAATAATGAAAAACACGCAAACGAGTATTAACAGGATGAAAACATTTCCTCTCTCATCTACTCACTTGAACCACATGTACACAAAGCATTGGCGCATGATGCGTCTAATGAACAGCTGGAGTGGATCCCGGGATGTTTCCCGGAAAAGAGATTCATTACCTATGTAACTTTATATTGCATAGAAACATCATGGCGTGGCTGCTTTTATAATTTTGTGGTAACATCGTCTGGGAACATAAGATGATTTATTTAATCACCAGATTTTGCCCGCGGCTTCTCTCGCGTAAAAAAACTCTTAACACAAGTTTCTATAATAGTAAAAGTTTCTATACGAATATAATTCAATCATGATTCGAAAGACACCGCCATCTATTATCGTTATTGTTATAGTAGTAGTATAGTATTTTTTTTCGGGATGAAAGGTACTACTACTATGTCCGTTACTGTACACCCGACAACGTATATGCAAAGGGGAATGCCAAGATTTCTTTTACGACTCGGCCAGATAGAACAAGGATGAAAAATATCTTATTAAAAAGAGCAAATATTGTAGAATGTATTACAATAACAACATTTCCGCTGGAAGTGCACCAAGAAAAGTTATAGGTCGATTAAGTTGACCTTAATAGTAGATTTTTAACTTGGGGAAGTATGGTAATTCGAAAATCGAACTAACATTTTCTTTATACTCCGTCGACATTTTCATGAATAATTTTTTTAATCCTTGTCGTATTGGTAGACCTTCAATATTTTTGTAAAAATCTTAATATTATTGTTTGATTAAAGCATTCAATTATGTAAATAACAAAACTAAACCGTTATTGGTCAGAATAATAGCTAAATAACCAAACCAAAACCAAAGTAAAATAAATGTTATATTATTTGGAATTTGTCGTATATTGACGTTGCCATGGCAACGATGATAAAACATGTATGTCATAATATCAAATAACATTACAATCATACTTTTACTAAACAAAGTATTTTATTTAACAAAAATCCATAATATTGTATTCACGATAGGAATATTATACATAATATGGTTAGGTACTTACTTCGATACAGATACCTACTTATTTTTGGCAATAATCGTAAGAAAAAAGTGGAAGCCATTTTCATTGTGACAAAGGTGTTGTCGCCATTAAAATAAAATTATAACAATATTCGATTTTAAACGTAATCGATTATCAAGTATGTATAAAATCGAATGGAATATAAAATAAAAAAAGAAATATACTTATTTCGCAAAATAAATAGTTGATAGTAATATATAGTAATAATAGCTTTGTAAATTATTTCATAATATTACAAAACATTAATTTAAAATTAGTATAAATCAAAGAGATTAATTAAATATGTTAACTAACACTATTGAATGCCTTTGGTACCTATACATATAAAATATTATGTTATTTATTGTGTTTCGTATAAGAAAAGTAGCCCTAAGTTAAATCACAAGAATAGTGACAAACCTGTTGTGTTACAGTGGTTACTAGGATTATTCGTGATAGCTTATTACTAATAAAGCTTAGTACTATAATTTGTAGCTATTAATGGAAGAGCACAATTCACTTAACACATTTCTCAAACAAGAAAACGTGAATAAAAAATAAATACTTATTTACCTAAATAACATGATATTATTAGGATATATTTATTTACAATTACATATTGTTTCATGGTTGTAATCGATTTATAAATGTAATTTTAGTATCGATATAATTATATTTTTATACTGTGCAACATTTCTATTTACAGTTGTAGATAAACAAAAGCGTTGAAACTTACTAACCAAAACAATAAAATACTATTTAAAATGACTATCCGACGGTGTACTTCCCCAGACATTATTTATATTGCATAAATCTTACAAAAAATAAACGCGAATTATCAAAATTACGGCATGTCTGTTCTTACTACTTTGTACTGGCCGGATCTTGGCATTCCCCTTTTCAGGATGATCAGTTCAGTGGTTTAGGCGTGAAAAGGTAACAAACAAACAAACTTACTTTCGCATTTATAATATTAGTTAGGAAGTTAGGATATTGTTTTTTAGAAATTGTAAGTGTTTAGTCCTGAGTTCGATCCCCAGGTTGGGCAAAGTGTTATTGGGTTTTCCGTGTGGAATCTCTCAGTAGTAGCCCGGAGTCTGGATATGTGCCTGGTTGATGGCAATAGACTCGCCCCCTATTACATAGGACTTAAACATAATGGCGAAATGAGGGTACACCTCAGCCTTACCCTCCAGCGAATACCAGCGTGATGTTATGAAAATTTCAAGTGATTTGTTCTATTTTTTTATTTAATGTCATTCGCCCAAGTATACCGAAAACGGTACGGCCGCCATTGTTTATCTATTGTGTCTATAATTACAGTACTACACAGGTTAACAAACGTTTCTTATAAACATAATTATTAATTATAGTATATTTACTGCAGAGAAACTTCTCAGATTTTCTGATTTACTGATAGATGCTTTTCTTTAATATTTGTTTTCTTAAACCACTAAAAACTTAAATTAGAGCATAGTTATTTAGTTTCCTGTACTTATTAAGCGCAATCTTACTTTAGTAAACACTCTAGTTATTTTTTCACTTCATAATTTATTCACTGCAATTTGTAAGCCAGATATTATGTTCAGACTTTCCCTTAACGAACAGCTCTTCAAACTGTCTATACCAGGTTTGAAAAAAGTTGTAAAGAAACCAGGAACATCGCTTCGTTCGCAATCAGCGTTGACTATAAACTCCAATTTATTTCAGCATCGTCAGTTCGTAACTAAACTAGTTATAGGTATTTAGTTTTTATTTTATCTGCTATAAAACAACTACCGTGTTTTTATATGTGGACATGTGGTACTTTTTTTTTGTGGCATATAAAATTCCAAAAATAGATGCTGTTAAAAAAAATATTTTGCTATTCATTTTGTGGCTTCAGTCGTTATTTCTTAAGGTCACAGCTCATTAGAGCCACCCGGCATCCGACCCGCATCGCCTCGCTTCGTGCTGTTAGTATTCTTTATATGAGCTTGTATGGACATGCGCTCACTACATCAACTCCGTAGCGTCACTGGATCGCCTCGGGCGTATGCCGTCCACGCGCGTACGTCGAGATGACAACTCACTGCTCGCATGCTTGCCTTACGTTGCCGCCCATTGCTAACGCACAAGTCCCGGGTGAACCGCGCGCTGCCATCGAGTGGACTCCTCCGACGAATCCTCTGATTGACCACGCGACGTTTACGTGATAACGCGGCGTCCACCCATGAACCACCCTTTTTTTAACCTGGGAAAATACTCATGGATACCCTTCACCTGGGGAAGGCGAAGGGTTATGTCGGACTCTTACCGGCTAAAACCCCACGGTGTTCCTACTCCTGACCCTTGGCCGGGGTCACGGGATTCGCAGCTGCATGCACCGCAACCCCAGCAGGCCTCGGTGCGCCAGCCCCTGGCGGACCTCTCCTTCTGTGGGGCCGCCTTCTTGGGCCTGTTACTGGTCGGGCGACGGGTCACCTAACCCGTCGCCCGACCCGTGAACTACCTACTGACAACGAGTGGACGCCGAGAGACGAGGCGATGCGGGTCGGGTGCCGGGTGGCTCTAATGAGCTGTATCCATATACCTTTAATCTCTAGCAGTTAATTTAATTAGTTTTATAGCGGTATGTAATAAATATTACATAGTCGATATAAAGCGTTTTACTACATCCTTATGTTATTTTGCAGTAGGTTTACGCTTCCAAATTAAATTAATTACGTGTTTTGAATTTGCGAATCGTTTCTCTTCTTCCTCTTCAATTAGAGCAATCAAAAGATAAAATTTCGTATAAAAGGTAATTAAAAGTTTTTTCAGCTTTCGGTATAACTTTCAGGAAAGTGATTTCCCGTTGTTAACTTTAACAATTGTTACCCATCTGTAAAATACGTAGATTATTGCTGACTTTTATTGATTATTGATAACTTATATTACCTGATTATATTCACATAGACCACCTGGCACGCTGACGACCCACATGCACCAGTTACATTTAATACTATTTAGAAAAAAAAGTTTTATAGAATTTACAGAGCATCTTTTACTCTGTGTATAACTTAGATAAACTTTTCTAGTCCTAGAATAATGACTGTTTCGGGAATAAACTAGAACGTTTCTCTAGCGTATTCCCGAAGCTAAGAGACGTGAGATAAATAAGATAAACGATGCTTCGTTGTCTTAGCAGCCATACAGATGGAATGTATCATTCCAGTGTCCTAGTAAGATGCTAGTCCACATATCTCGCTTTTTAGGGTTCCATATCAAAATAGTGAAACAGGAACCCTTATGGCGCGACTTCATCCATCTGTCTGTCTCAGGTGCTGATTTTAGGAATTATTCATGCTATCGACTTGAAATTTGGTACAGTTAAAAATGCAAGTGATGACTTTGAATAAATATTTTAATTTTCATTGCAATAAGGACCGGAGTGCGGGTAGAAATTTTAAAATAAGGCTACGTCTAATCTAATGTGGTTTCATATTAAAAGGCTTTATTTGCACATTATAAAATGTATTTTTATTTTCGTTTATGCTGCATAGTTTTTAAATTATTAATATAAAAAATACTGTTAAACACCATTTCTTCACCATTTCTTTCCGTTATCTCCGAAGTTTGAAAAGCGAAAAATCTGGAATTAATCGAAAAATAATAATACAGGAAAAATAAAACGATGTCTGTAACTAGCACATTTTTTTTAGAAAACAAAAATCGTTTTCAAGTAATCTTAGTTCTGCGACTCCAAAAAAATGCAAATTGCACTTTCTGAGGTACGGATTCTTCGGTGCGGGAGTCGCACCGAAGATTCCGTACCTCATTGTTCGCACTTGTTGTTCGTTCGACATCAATGTGGTATTCGTATCCATACTCAAGTCAGCCGTAGCAAAGACAATCTCCACAAATGGGGGTTCATAGACGGCCCGGATCTTTAGTGTGTGTGCGGCGTCTCTCTGCAGACAATGGCCCAACTTCCATCTTGCTCCGCCTGCCTGTCACCTGCACACTTGAGGATCTAATGACCGCGTCAGTAAACGTAGTTCGCGTTGCTGAATTTTGGCCAAAATAGACTTGAGATTATTATTTTATTTTTGCCATTGACACGCTAGAAAGAAGAATGTAGTATTTAGATGATTTAATTGTAAAGCTGTTTTAAGATATCAACACAGTTTGTGAAAGACGAGAACAGATTCCATTACGAGTATAGTTCTTTATGGCACGAAGTGGAATCGAGCTGAGAATTTTCTTAGAGATGTAGTCGTAATTGAACTCAACAGAATTGGTTTCTAAGACACACGCTCCTTGCCTAGTTTAGGAGTCAATTCTCCTAAAATAAATCTTGATAAATCACAACCGAACCAAGGCCGAACCGTTCATTCAAACAGTTTTCAATTTCAAAAGCTGTCGAATTGTTTGACACAAAAAACAAAATCAATCATTTTGAAAGTTTTCGAAAACAAAAACTGACTGACGGTTGTGGTTCGATTGCGTTTGGCAACAATTTATTTTATGAGAATTGGGCCCCAGATGTTCGACTTTAAATCTTGTCACTGTTGTTCAACATAATCATGAGACACTACCCTTTACTATTTGGTTTTTGCGTACAAATAAATCATATTAATTATGGAAATAGTATCTTAACTGCGTTAAGATGAATAGTTACGTATATCTAGATAGTTTGACTTACAACGTATACAATTATTGTTATTTATCCCATGATAAAATAAATAATAATTTACGTGAAATCTGAAGCACGAATTTATAGGTGGTCTTTATGACTAGTTTTATTATCATATAATGTTAATATTGTCATCAATATTAATAAGTAATTATTCAACGCCATAAAATATGAATGTAGTATATGTATATTTATTTGAATGGTAATAAAGTCATACTCAATTTTATTGTGAAATGTAATATCCGCCGTGAGTTTATTTAGTACAGTAAAGTAAGTAAACATGGAATAGTATGGAAGAGTCCGTGCTGGTGGAATTTGATAGCAGTTCCCTGATGTTGACATATTAGGAGGTATCTATGAGACTTCCATAGTCACGATATGAGAAATAAGGCATAGAAAAAATATAGTATAAAAAAATGGTAGTATGGAATAACACACAATTAATTGTAATAATTGGGGGGTGCATGAAAAGAGCCTCCACGAGTGACGTTACTTCAGTACGTCCGGTGCACCCTGGGCAGTCAGCCTCGCTACCAACCTTGCTGACTGGCTAATCTTTTCACCACGGCATGAGTTATTCTCGTATAGCTCGTGCCGACACGTTAGAGAGAATTGTAATAATTGTTTTTCCATATAAGGTCATACGTATTATTCCATATTTGCTTATTTTCCCTCTTTAAGTAACTAGAAGCGCAGTTTCAACTTCCACTTTCTTTGAATACATTCTGTAATTAAAAATATACACCGTGTCCCAGAAAATAGTGTCAAGCGGAAGTCCAGAGGTGATCTATGATCAAAAATATTATTAAAATTCGAGTTTGGTTAAGACATGAAAAGAAATCATAACTCGAAAACTACAAAAAATCACGGAACATCATGAGGGCGATTCGGGTACCTCTAAGGGTGCTCTACCTCTGGACTTCCGCTTGACACTACTTTCTGGGACACGGTGTATAAGTGGTTTACCCAGTTTTCATTAAAAGAACGAAAGCAAAGTCAACATTTTCCATTCGTCATACAAATGTATATGTTTTTGATTGGAATATTCAAATATACGCAAATGAAGACCGACTATATTTTGATGGATGTAATGTAGGTAGATATTTATTAAAATATTTTTTGATTTTACTCAGATTTCAGCGGTATAGTAAAGCTTGAACAATTAATCAAACATGTTGATGTAGATATATATTTTTGATTGATGAATCCCATTTATTGTTTTATCTGTGTGATTATTTTCTCGATTTATATTCCAGTTGAACATTGAGACGTACTCATTTATCTGCTATTGTTATCTGAAGCCCAATTCTCGTAATTAAATTGAAGTAAGACTGAAGGTCCTGACTGTAACTGACCGAACTAAGATTAAATTATGTATTGAATAAAAAATGGTATTCTGGTACACTTAAAGTTTGTTCCGGTTTCAGTATCATCTCAGTCTATCTCGATATAATGTCAATTCAGTCAACTTAAAATCTGTTACCGATAACATAGCGATATCAACAGTCATTGACTAAAATTCTAGAAATAAATGAGAATTCCAACTTGTCAAAATGGCTCGGTACATCATGTAACCAGAATACCCTTTTGGCTTCAGTCAACTTTCAATCTCATTTCAATATAATCTCACGTTTAACGTTGTTTGTTAACGAACAAGAATACCATTTGTCATATTTATGAGATTGAGACTAGACTGAGACTAGATCGAAACTATATTTTGAACCTTTTTTAATCAATCGAATTCTCCTTCTGATCTCAATTTAACATTTAACAAAAATATTATTATGAAGCGAAAATGTTTTTAGGAAAAAATAAGAACGCATCTAATTTGAGAACAAATTTATGTTCATTCTAATTTTTACCGATAGCATCACTAGTCACTCTAGATTACTAGTACATATGCGTAAACATTTGAAACAGAAATGATCTGGAATGGCTTTTTCCTTTGGAAAAAATACACTGCGAATTCAAGAGTAAAAAAGAATGATAGCATAAACATTGAATAGACAGACAAAGAGTCACTCCTGATAAGTAACAGTACAGTTTTTCACAGAATTCGATTTAGTGCTGACATTTATTTCGTGTGAAAGCGATGTGTCTTTCTTTATAGAAATAGGCCCTGATGCCTTTGTAGATCGCATCTTATTTATTTAAACAAACTTAATATACACTGTTTCATACCCTTTTTTCTCTTTCCAGTTTGCTCTGAAGAATTAAGAGACGTGAGCGCTTGTTCTGAGTTAAATAAGGTGAGTTTGTAATTTTTTTTTCGTTAGTATCTAATATTTTCTTTTATTTAATGGATTGGTTTGCAAAAAGGCCAATGGCCCATCAGATGGCGTGTATGCATCACCGCCTATATACAACTACAGCACCAAGAGGATTACTGATGCGTTGCTAACCTTGTACTGGCTTCCCACGGTTCGTGATAGCGCGCACCGCGACACACGAGCTCGCACCGACGCACCATGGGAAGAGACTCGTCCGTGGTAACGCGAACGCATGCTGAGCGGTGCGCCGTATCCACATCACACTCCCTCATAATGTGGCTTCCTATGGTGCGTAAAATTTTACGGATGATACCATGCACAGCCCGTGCGCGCTACCACGCACCGTGGGAAGCCAGCTTTAGAGACAAAGTTGAAAATTGTGATGTGCCCGTAATTTTGCCGGCACCCCTACTTTTCAAACCGGAATAAAGCAATGCAGGGCTTGGCGGAACAACTAGGCGTGGTAGCAGTACCTACTTTCAAGGGCGAACTCTTTCTCAAATAACCCGCCTACAAATTAGAAGTAAAAATGTACCTGATTTTGATGATTTTAGATCAAACAGATCATCTTAAGGTTTTGATGTGATTAACGTGGTATTTATTTTTGGAGTCCACACTAATATTAAATACTCGATGTCTTGTTAGAAGCTTTTCGGCACATTTTGAAAGTTTAAGGCTTTAGTTCTTACATTTCTTTGACACACGATTACGAGCAAATTATTTCGAGCATTAGTTCGGATTTTCTCTTCAAAGTTTAATTAAACTGTCTTGCAAGCTTTGCGCGTTACTGAATTGCATTTCATTTCTCATGAAATAATATTTTAGACTATCTGTTAACATTTTTCTGTGCTGAATTCCAAGCTGTCTGAAGTTAATGCGACTAGACCCGAATCTGTATTTTTATAATGTGTACAAATCGCGAAAGTTTAAAAACATTTAAGTTTAATCAAGTTGAGATCATAAAAACTACTTTCAGCTTAAGAGTAGGTTCATAAATTCAAAAGATCGGCTCATGGCAAATTATCAACCGTGTGGATCATATGATTTGCAAGGTTAAGCTGAACAAACCGCGGTTAGTCCGTGGATAGGTTACCGTTCGTTACATATCGAGACGCCTCCGATGCCTCGGAGAGCAGGTTAAACCGTCAGTGCCGGGTGTCATACTAATGCCTATGACAGTCGTTACGGGTAGACAGGAAACCAGAAAGTCTGAAAACTGGACTAACCTTAGGATATCGGCATTGCCCAGTAACTGGGTTGCGGGGGTTTGATGGCAGTTGCTCCGTGTAAAATACTGGTATTGAGCCGCATCTGGTTACACTGGAAGCTGATCCCAACATAGTTGGGAAAAGGCTAGGCAGGACAGTAGATTCATACTTTTTTTTTTTTTTTTTATTTATTTTATTCTTTATGCACAAAAATAGTACAGAGGCAGACTTAATGCCTTAGGCATTTTCTACCAGTCGACCTTAGGGTGATGCAGAGAAAACATGGTAGGTGCTCACATTATTATGATACGATAATATGATATCACAAATAAGCATAAATAAAACTTTTAGAAATACTACATTAAAATACACAAATTTCAAATAAATAGTACGGAATACATAATTATAAATATATTCATACAATATAAAAATTATAAATACATACATAAATATATAACAATACATATATAAATAATAATAGGACAATTCAGCGTTGAGATGATTCTGCCAATTTATTGCGAAGGTGCTCACGTATTTTAACTTTAAAAGAGTACCGACTAGTGGCCATCCATCCATCTTTTACGCCTTATGTATCAGGAGGTTGGGACAAATCTTACACAAGATTAACAATAATTTGTTGTTAGAGTAAGAAGTATGTCAGAATTGTAGCATGAGCCGTTCTATAGTTTCTGCCTACCCCCCTATTCTCATTCTATTTCTCACACTACTGTAATGGAATTGTCATGAACTACTATTTTCAAAAGAGTATTCTTGGAAATTTTTGCCGGCTCTTCTCCATGCAACCTACCTTTTGGAACCGTGCACCTAGTTTTGACGTTTTAAAAGTGCCTGTAATCTGGTCTATTTGAAATAAAAAAAATTGACTTTGACTTTTGAAGAAGTATGTAAGAATCGTAGCATGAGCCGTTCTACAGTTTTTGCCTACCCCATGGAGAAAAGGCGTGAGTTTATGTCAATTGCTGTTGATTGTAAGCTAGGATTATTTTAGGCCCTTTACAAATTGTTGGAAAATAATAACAACAGACAAATCTATTCTAAACTACTCCGAAATTGGATTGATCTTATATCATTATATCAGTCGAAGGACGTCTACTGCAGAACAAAGTTCTCCCCTATACAGGGTGTAAACGAATTCGTGTAATTCCGTCATACCACATGATCTATTAATAGTATAGATTAACCTCGCACGGGATTTAGATTGATTGAAAATAAAAATAAACCTTTTTTACAAATATTATTTTTATGTGATAGAAAATGTCGATGCCATACATAAATGAATGAAGGCAAGGCGATTCAGCTGCTGGCACGACTAGCGCGGTATCGCTCCACGCTGTCAGTTAACTTGGGACGCTTAAATTACTCAGATACAGAATAACATGGTTCATTTTTTGAAAACTTTTATTTTGTTGATTCTGTATAAATATATGCTGGGTCGATCAGTGTCACTAGTAGATCACGCGGTATGAAGGAATTACACGAATTCGTTTACACCCTGTAGATTTCCACAATGGCCAGTTAAGCAGACTGTACGCAAGTCACCATCGGAATAGCGCCTTTAAGGTGTGCACTTTAAAGGTGCTATTTCGACAGCGACTGCAAAACTGCGACCGCAGACCGCAGACGCAGATCGGACCGCAAGTGATACTACTCGTACTTTTGCAATTTGCGTTCTGCAGCCCGTCTCGGACTCGTACCTTTACATGTCGCCTGCATCCAGTAAATCCCTGCGACTTTCACCAGGCCGTTTATCCAACTAGTCGGCACTGTATTTTCCGGTACCCTTTATGCCCGAAAATTATATTTGTATATTTAATGAAGTTGTACGGTGAAGGGCGGGCGTTTTTGGCGCCTGCCTTTTGTAAAATTGACGTTCAAAAAGAAATAAGTAAATGAGTTTTGAAATTGTAATGTATAATATCTCCGAATAAGGTGTTTTTTTTTTTTTTTTTTAATTTTTTTATTCATCAAGTAACTATGACTCATTTGTTAGTAAATTACTTATTCTATGTTAGTAGTTAAATTAATTATACATACAAAAAGACATACAAAAATACACAGCGGCAGCACTGTCCGACGCTTCACCGCGATTGCACCATTCCATGGGAAATGGCGCAGCAGCGATTCACGTACGGACAGTCCAGCCTGCTCGAAATTAGAAACAGGATACTGTTGTTACTGCCCCACACCCTACGCACCAGGGACGCACAGCGCTTACGCATTGTGGCAAAATTTTAACCCTGTTAATTTAACCCTGTTCTGTTTACTTAGTGAAGTTATTGACCCCCTATTGTAGAATAAGTTCTAAGCCTAGTTTAACACTTTAGATCAAGCTTTGTAAACCAGCCGTTTTACAATGTCCTTCAACCGCAAAGCTGGTAAATACTTATCTGAACGATCTACATAGTTGAACAGAGTTATGTAGATAGGAGTCCTAGATCAGATTAAAGCTGGTCAAGAGATAATAAAGAAATAACGACTATCTTACTCTATGCTTTTGATTTGCAAAATAAGATTTAAGTTTTACTTGCATCTCCCGATGTTTCTTTTTAGAATACTTTTTCCCAATTTGAATATTTTGCAAATAAAAGTTGTGGTTTGTGCAATCATTCCATTGTATTCATAGAAACTTAATCTGTTTAATATTCATGCATCAAAAGATGGACAGACGATTTGTTGACGGCCTAGGGAGACTGCTGGATGCAACCGGTTGTCAGACTTCCGGGCTTCTGACTACGAAACGAATGTATGACGTCTAGGACCGAAGGATTAACCTTTTGACCGCCACGGACGTCTATGGACGTCAAACTTTTGAACTGTAAAAAAGTGGTGTTTTCGACGTGCCATGCCGTCGGAGGCGTCGTGAACATGTTTTATTTTGACGTCCAAAGACGTCCGTGGCGATCAAACGGTTAACGTGCTCTCCGAGGCACGGAGAGGTGTCGATATGTAACCAATGGTCACCCATCCACGGACTGACCACCGCAAACGTAGCTTAACCGCGCAAATTGCCCGATTCGCGTTGTTAATTAGCTACGAGCCCCTCCACCGCAATGGTGCAATAAATGTTACAAGTCAATATGAATAATTCATTTTATTGACTTTGCTTAATTTTCTTGCTGATTTCATTTAACGTTCCAAACTTCTCTTTGATTTCATACAATGTTGAGTTAGCAATTTCAGTTTAGAGCTACCAGTTTGAACAGTAAATGAACACATTAGCACTGTTTGCAGCAATATTAATTAGCAGGTGCGATATTTAATTTTACGGCTTATTTAGCGCTGACATTGTTTGCCACTTTCCCTCGGAAATTATGCGAAACGTAGGTAGTCAAAGTTAGTGCTGGTAGGCTGGTACCGAACAGGTGGTGTTGGTGACGGTTAATTTAAAATTAACTTCATAAATCGGAAGGTAGTTTGCAACGTATGGTTTCAGAGTAGGTAAATTATTTCGTGCTGTTACTAATTAGTTGCAGGCAACGGTAAATTATAGTAACCATGTGTGAAATGTAGCCATTATGACGTATAAATTATGCTACAATGTCGACTTATGACTTTGAGTAATGGTGTATTAAGAAATGCGGGAAACATTATGCGTAGTTTGCGTACATGTTTATGAAATATTTTTCGAAGCAATGTTTTTAATTGTAGGTATAAGAAATAATATAGTATAGCGGGTCGTAATAAAAATAAGGCGTTGCCAGCTCGCGTCCCGGCTCGCATCCCTCCGACGCGACGCCACCGCCACCGAGTCGGCGTTCGGCTCGCCTCCGCGCCCGCGCTGCTCCCGCGCGCCCGAACAGTCCCAGTGCCTCATGAGTCACCGTATCGCGAGCATTCGCGCGCGTGGCGCGCGCCGAACGTTGATCGTCGTCCAATAATCGTTCTAGTATAAAGTTGTGTCCGTGTAATTGTGTTTTCTATATGATTATAGATTATCCGCTAAAACCGTAGTTTCCTTGCACACACACCTCCTATAATAGGCATATTGGGAGTAGAAGTATAAATAAAGCCATGTATACTAAAACGTAACATAGCATTAACGCCTATAGTCCCCGAAGGGTTGGGCAGAGATGTATAGTACACCCTCATTTAGCCGTTGGCGGGCACAAATCCAGACTCCGGGCTGCTACTGAAAAAATCCAGGCTCCGTGCTGCTACTGAAAGAATCCATACGGAACGAGCCTAATAATACTTTTCCCGACCTGGGGATCGAACCCAAGAGCTCACCCTCAGCAGTTGCGCTTGCGACCACTGGACCAACGAGGCAGTCATGTAATAAGGAATTTAAAGAAGAAAGATTACTGGAACTTCACATAAGAACGTTTAACACAATATTGACTCCATTTATCTAACAAATATAACTTTTATAGAAAAACCTATGAATATCTTATTAACAACATTATTTTTCATGGACATAGTATAAAAACTCTTAATAAGGAACTCCTCAAAGCTTATAAAATTATATTTTTTCTTAAAAATCACTTCATTACACTATTTGGTATTTAAATATATATTTTTAGACGCTTTTTATAATTTATACACATAAAACTCAGAAGGTTTCGTCTTATTAAAGAAATATAAATTAGTTTGTTCTTCATTAAAAGAAGCGGCCTGGTACCCAAGCTTTTAGTAAATAGGTCTTGGATATTTTAATTTTAATATTTATTTTGATAGTCTGAAAGTTTGTCTCAGAAGCATTTTCGTTGGACCTTTCAATTAATAGAGCTATAGACATAGAAGAAATTTGTAGTAGGGATAATTATTTTTTATTAATTCGTTAGAAAAGACTTTCCATATTTCTTTTTATGTAAAAGGTTGGCAAACAGGGGGGCAAATAACGCCGCGTTCGGTGAAAAATATTTCGTTTCATATACTTAGGTATATTCAAGTAGACTGCACGACCAGTCGCAGTTGTCACGGCGTTGCACTGACTACATTCTAATTGCCTTCAAGCTGCTTTTGGCAGTTGCATAATTTACACTTGTGACTGGATGTGCAGTCTACTTGCAGGTATGATTACTAATAGGAGATTTACCTGGGCGGTTCAATAAGTACCCGTGTTTGAAGACAGTTTACGTTGATAAGGCAAGTTGGTGTTACCATCGTGTGCTGTCATTTATAAAAAGTCCCCAAAATAATTTTGATGCTGATTCATAGACGAGTTTTGATTTTATAGCAATTTCAGTAAGACGTGTAACGTAGTTTTCGATAAGATGGAAAAAGTGCGGTATCGTTTAGTGATTCGCTTTCTAGTTTTGGATAGAAAAACATGTGAGGAGATAAAACGGAAGTTGGATGCTGTTTATGGGGATCCTTCGCGATCTATGACTACAGTCAAATATTGGTTTAATGAATCTAAACGTGGTCTTACATTCGTTTTTGATGAGGAGCGCCTAGGATGCCCGACAGATGTGGTTACTGAGGAAATCATTGAAAAAGTCCACGACATGATTCTCACTGATAGACGAACGAAAGGCTGCGCAGTAGCGAAGATTGTAGGTGTTGCGACGGGAACGTTAATTAATATTTTACCTGATAAGTTGGTGAAGAAAAAGTTATCACCCCGATGCGTGCCGCGATTGCTCACGGTGGACAACAAGCGGGCGCGGCTCTCAACTTCGAAACTGTGTATGGACCAATTTAAGCGAGATCCGAAGTACTTTTTTGCGGAGTGTTGTCACCTGATGAGACCTGGATTCACCATTATATGCCGGACACCAAGCAACAATCAAAATAATGGGTTACTCCCCAAGAATTTGCTCCAAAGAAAGCGAAGACGGTTCCATCGGCCGAAAAAGTTATGGCGACGATTCTTTGGGATGCGAAGGGCGTCACACTCCATGGACTTCGAAGAAACAGGAAAAACGATCACTAGCCAATACTTCAGTAAGTTATTAGACCGCTTTGACATGAAATTAAAGGAGACACAACCCTTTGGCGAAGAAGAAAGAGTTGTTTCACCACGACAACGCAACAAGCACATTCATCTGAAGTTGTCGCCGCCAAACTGAATAAATTGTGTTATGAATTGCTACCGCATCCCCTGTATTCGCCCGACCTGGCTCTCTGCTATTTCTACTTGTTCACAAACCTAAAGAAATGGCTCACGGGGAAAAGAAATAGCTGAAATGAGGAGGTCATCGTCGAGACAGAGGCATATTTTTGAGCGTTTAACAAATCCTACTTTTTTGATGGGTTAAAAATATGGCAGGGCCATTGGGAGAAGTTTATATCTCTAAAAGGAGACTACGAAGAGAAATAAAAAAAAAGATTTTGAAAAAAAATTAATCTTCATTCCTAACACAGGTACTTTTTGAACCGCCCTCGTACAAGGGTCGATTTTCGACGCACGGCTAAGCCGCACGGCGAAAATCGACCGTCTAAATGACAATTCAACTAGGCCGCAAGTGACTAAAATCGTAAGCCCCAAAGTTGGGTGCCATCCGACTTTTGCCATGCAGCGACAAGCCGCATGCGGCGGGTGACTAAAATCGACCGTGTAAATGGTCAGTTGCAGGCGATCGCCCGCCGCATGAGGTGTGTTTTGCGCTGTGTTGTTCCGCTAGAAATGAACAAATCGCATGCGATTTTTGTCGACCGGTGAAAATGGGGTGGCGATTCGATTTTTTTAAAGCGATACGAATGGTGACGTGCTTACGGCTAAAATCGACCCATGTAAATCCCCATGATAGTGATTGGCCCCCCAGGCTGACGTCCACCTGATGGAAAGTCGTTCCCGTTGTCTATATAAACATACAACACCAATAGCATTTCTGGTGCGTTGCCAACCTTAGAAACAAAGTTAATTAGTCTCGTGTACCTGTAATTTCACCGGAACCTATAAACTGGAACACTCCAATTTTGCTTGTTGACAGAAAAATATATGGGGCTAGTACTTCCCCAGATGAACTCTTTCACACTAGGGAATTATTATGAGAAGACTTAAATTGGTTTCCTATAATTTACTATCTTATTTGCAATCATTAATTACTTGCCAATTTGAAGTAATCAAAATCAAAAGTTTTTATTTCACATAAACCATTACAGGCGCCTATGAAAAGTCGAATTTAGGTACACGGTTCCAATTAGTCGTTTCCTATGGAGAAGAGCCGGCAACAAACTCCATGGTTACTCTTTTAAAATCCATATCTTTAACAATTTGAGTGGGTATAGTTATGACTTAGAATAGTTAGGAGAGAGCAATGTAGACTTAAGAGCAGGAACCATACAAAAAAAAAGAAAAATAAGGTCAGAAATTAAATAGTTATCCAGACATCTAGCAAGTCTACAAAGCTCTCACATTTACAATAGGTAAAAGGACGCTTAACGATATAAAACAACTGCCATGGTTAACTGTCATCAAAACACGTTACAAAGAAAATCACTGTATAATAAGTTAAGATAATATGCGCTTGGTTAAAAGATCGGTGAGGTGATCGTAGTATATTGTTAATAGCATGTAGGAGGATTCCACTACAGTAGGTACCTACGTTTAATATTTTACCCATATTCAAATGTTTTAAAGATGCCAGGTGAGGAAGAGAGGTGCTGATTTTATTTTCTGATAAACATAAGAACAATGTGAAAATAAGCAATATTACTCGATAGTAACTACAACAAAGTTAATTGTAGGTCCAATTAAATACATCTTCAGTTGATTATATTTTGACATAGTTAGATACGTCCTTTAGTGTTGCTAGATTTTTGTCGCTAAAAACAATTTTCACTGTTGTGAAAAACTTTTTAGATTGCTCCATTTATATTTGGTTCCTTTTTCAAGTACGATCTTTGGCCGGAGACTCGTCACGTCTTGCCACTATTTGCCCGGTTACGTAGAAATGGTTTGCAAGGACCAAAAACAAGTAGCTTATTAAAAAAAAACAGTTACGAATCGTTTTGTTTACCAATGGCAGATAGTATTTGGTATCGGTAATCGGTTCTGGGAAAGTTACTTGTGGATCAGCAATAGCGTTACGTAACGAATATCAATCATGATAGTTGATGTGTCAAAAATAATATTCATTGCGTGGTACATAATTGTGAAGAAGCTTCATGGTTAATATAGCAAAAACCCGAACGAAGCGCTTTGATTCCACTTTCATTGTGAAAATCGCCAAACAGTGGAATGCGCTGCCCGAGTGGGTGTTCCCCGACAGCTACAATCTGGGTGTCTTCAAGTCACGAGTGAATCGGTTTCTTCTGCAAGCGTGCTCCATCGTAGACCGCATCATCGCTTAACATTAGGCGTGATGGCGGTAAACGCAGGCCAAGAAAAAGAAAAAAAAATATGAGGTCGGATTGTTAATACATACGTTGCCATGAAAATTGTTGACCTGTCAAAATCAAAGCCATAGCAAGAAACAAATACAAAGAGCCTTAGGGATTGCGCAATAAGAATGTAGGTTCATTATTCATTGGTAACAGATTTAACCCACGACGATCAGTAAGGTATACGAATCTGACGTTAGTAATTTCACGTAATATCTACGTGAAGCCAATTATAGCAAACTGAAGTACTCCCTTTATACAAAGCTATAAAGTCCCTACCAACAGAATTTCAATAGATTTAACTGACTGTGACGGACATGGGATGAATTTATAGGGGTTGTAGTTTACTTTAGCTTGAAAAGGACTTGAAAGGGCACATTAGATACAAATAGTGTGAATTGGTTAGCTTTCAAATGAATTGAGCCCTTTTGAATGACAGTCGAATGAAGTACTTGTTTAGGCTAAGAAGCCGTTTTGAATATGTATATCCCAAAAAGCGAAATAGATGTTTATAGAAAGAAATTGATTTATTTTGATCTTACACGGAATTAAATTTTGTTGCAATAATATCAACAGACTAATAAACGAAAATTATAGTATTATATGAATGGACTTGTCTAAAAAAAGAATTAATTTAAATTGTATTTAATTCATCATTGAGTTAAATTTAAAATTACTGAAATTGACGTCGAATTTAATTAAAAATTGTAAAATAATTTTACATTACTTATTTCATATTTTATTTCCACAATGTATTTAATTTTATTTATGAGTTGATTTTATTATGTTATTAGCTTCACGTTTTTCGACATGAAAACCGTGTCTCAGAATGTTTTTCGTTTTTAGATGTTAAATAAAAAACAACAATATCAATTAAAACTCGTTTTATTTAATGTTAAATTAAAGAGCAGTTCTTGAAGTTCATTTATGAAAAACAACCGTTTGCAAATGCGCACCATTCACTTGTTCACACTCATTTAACCTGGAGCTAAAATTTTCAATCACTCGCTGGAGCATCGCTCTTGGAATAGAGTTGATTTCTTCAGTGATTCTTTGCTTCAAAACATTCAGGTTGGGTGGCAATGGATTGTAAACTTTACTTTTTAGGTAGCCCCATAGGAAAAAATCACCAGGCGTTAAATCAGGGCTCCTCGGTGGCCAGTTGATGTCTCCTCGGCGACTTATCACTCTTCCAGGGAATAAATCGTGAAGAGCAGCTAATGAGTCATTTGTAACATGAGAAGTGGCTCCATCTTGCTGGAAAAAGGTGTTGCGGTTGGAGCCATACTGGTTTTGCATTTCTGTAGCCAAAAAAGTCCGGATCATATGGCAATATCGATCAGAATTAACGGTCTGAGTTCGACCTCGGTCATCCTTAAAGAAATAAGGACCGATAATTCCTTGACTTGATATGGCAGCCCAAACAACCACTTTTGGCGAGTGCAAGGGCTTCTGATGTAGTTCTAGCGGATTCTCGGAAGCACAGTATCTGCAATTTTGTTTATTCACGTGGCCGTTGATGTGAAAATTCGATTCGTCGGAGAACCAGACGTTATTGAAACTCCTAAAACGGTTTTTCATTGTCCTGCAGAATTCGACTCGTTTATCAGGATCATCAGGCTTCATTTCTTGAACAATAACAATTTTATAGGGGTGAAAATGTAAGTCTTTCGAAATTATGCGACGAACCGTAGATTTGTTCAAATTAAGAGAAACTGCGCGCAATCTCAACGACTGTCGTGGGTCGTCCATAACAGACTGGCGAACGCGGTCGACGTTCATGTTCGTTCTTGATGTCCTTTTGCGCCCAGACGATTTGTCCGGCATTGTATTCCCAGTCTCTTCAAACTTGCACACCCAATACTTAATTAAATTGGCACTTGGCACATGTTTTAAGCTTGTTAAATTAAAATGTGTCCTGTAGAGACGACGAACAATAGTGTAGGAATCGTTGTTTTTATAAAACGCTCGCACGCAAAACGCGCGCTGCGGTCCCGTGAAACGATTCATGACTACTAAACTTAATAAGCCGGCCAAGCGTTTAAGACCACTCCCCTCCCCCTGCTACCTGCGGTTGACGCGTATTGGTCAATTCAAAAATGAAAAACATTCTGAGACACCCTTTCTTTGCACACCTGTCATCTGTACAGTATGACGGAATTTATTCATAATTATTAATTTTGCCGACTTATTGTACTTATATTCTTGCAAATAAATAATTGTTATTGTTAAACACAAAGTTTGCAAATTACGCTTTCTTTGTATTGATGATTCTAGAGTTTATATTAATGTTGACTGAACTTGGCCTCGTCGACGTCAGTTGTCCTTGCACAGATCTTTCATAGTGCAGGTGTTATTGCACTGTGAATAGAACAGGAGATGAGGCGTCGTCTGTGGGTGACAGTATTGAGACCCATCGGAGTACCCAATTCGCTAAATCAGTTTAACAGTTTAAAGTACCGTGTAATAGAAGGCGAGCCAAATGGAAATTTTAAATTCCCTAACAAAAAGCTTTTTACTTTGCTGGAGTTGGGAATTAAACCCAGAACCGGCTGCTGCGCTAAGCTTTCTTCATTCAATACAATTTTATCGTTTATTTGAAGACTTTGAGTAATCGTGTCGTTTCGTATTTGTTCTAGAAGAGTAACTTTCCGAAACTTGTTTCCAAATTCCATTTTCAATAAATCGTAAACTCCAATTTACGTCGTACCCATGATATTAATATTCCACGTCTTAAATCCTTCCGCATGAAATTCTAAATGGTTGTTAAGACGACGATATTAAATGAATACTTGAAAATTAGGCCAACCATTGAAAAGACGATTAATTTCTTGTTTCATAACGTTGGAACATGTTTTTACGGCGCGTTCCAACATTATCTTTATGTTACATAAATGATCATCATAACGTTAAACTTTATTATTCCTATTGTTTCCTGTAAAAAGATTGGCTTTAAATAATCTGAAAACTGTATTTGCTATGCATGTAAAAGATTCTGCAGGTTTGTGAAAAACAAGCATTATGTGGAGTATTTTTTCTAACAAGTTACGAACGAACGAAGTCACGTTTTGTGGTGGCCCGGAGGTTACAGACCCGCTTGTTTGAGCACCAGGTTGCGGGATCAAACCCAGGTATAAACCAATGTGACTTTTTCAATATCATACGTACTTTTTTAGTTAATCTAGGACGCCATAGACATTACCTACTCGTCGCCTGACCAGTAACAGGCCCGAGAAAGCGGCGCACCGTGTTCCACGCGCGCCTCTCAGGAGGAAGTGGGACGAAGCCCCACAGAAGGCGAGGTCCGCCAGGGGCTGGCTGACCGAGGCTTTCTGGGATTGCGGTGCATGGAGCTGCGAATCCCGCGACCCTGGCCATAGGTCAGAAAAAGGAACACCGTGAGTTTAGCCGGTAAGAGTCTGGCATAACCCTTCGCTTTCCCCGGGCGGAGGGTATCATGAAGATTTTCGCAAAATAAAAAAAGGACGCTACTGACATACGGTGAAGGAATACATTGTGAGGAAACCTGGACTTTGTGGAGATCAATGCTCTTTCCTTCTCTGTATGAGAAGAGGCCTTTGCCCTGCAGTGGGACAGTTACAGGCTAATATTTGTTTCTAAGTTACGAAACTCAATAGAGGTAAATGTGCAATATGGGAATTGTTATAGTTATAAATTTTACACACACTATAACCGCCCTCGCTTACCTGAAGCGACTTGCATACGTTTATTTGCTTATTTTGAATTCAGTAATTACACTGGCTTTTGAACCTTTCTTTTCTTTTTAATAAAAAAGTTTGCCCACACTAGGATTTGTCCTGTATCGTGGGTGTGTTCACAAACATAAATTTCACATGCACAAACGCCCAGACTACCTGTATTTAGACAAACATTTGTTACGTGCTCAGAAGCCAATCGCTCAGCCACTGCACTAAACGTGTCGTCAAATATGGCATGTCTTTCAATATGGGTTTTGACATAGATCGCATCAATGAATGGTAATGATGGAAGATCTCTTTAATTACAACGCTTGACGAAAGAACGTATTGGTGATCGCAACATTTTGTAAGCATAATGTAAGAGAATGTAATTAGTAAGTAGGAGAGCTCTTTGTGAAACGTTCGTCCGGAGAAGTACTATTTCTGCCGCCAAGCAGCATTGCTGTGTTCCGTTTTGAAGGGTTATGTACGATTTCCACCAAACGGGCCGCGCCAGAGCGCGCCGGAGCGCATTTCACACTGTGCTAAAAGAAATTGTTAGATTCGTGCATATGCCGCGGCAGCCGCTCGGCTGCGCTCAGACGCCGCGGCGGCCGGTCGGCTGCTCGAGTACGTGGACGGCGGCGCTCGGCTGTCGTCGCGTCCGGTCGGCTCCGCTCGGCCACACCGCAGGTGGAAACTGACTGCGATAGCGGATACACGAGCACGTGCGCGCATGCGCCCTGGTTCCAGCAGATTGTAGCCGTCGGGCGGACGCGGTCGGCTACGGGCGCGTGTTCGAGCATCCGCTGCAACGCGCTGCGCTGCGCTCCTGCGTGGTCCTGTTGGTGGAAATCGTACAGTAGGGTGAAGGTGAAGTTATAGGCGCACGAGATTTACTAATTTTGTCTCTAAGGTTGTCGACGTACTAGCAATCCTCTTGGTGTTGAAGGTGTTAAGAGGCGAGGGCGTCCCGCGCTCTGCATTAGACTACTTAGTGGTTGCAAACGCGACTGTTGAGCGTGACGTCCTGAGTTCAATCCCTAGTTCGGGCAAAGTGTTATTGGGTTTTTCCGTGTGGAATTTCTCAGCAGCAGCCCGGAGTTTTACCCGGCTGATGGCTATAGGCTCTCCCCTATTACATGGGATTTAACATAGCAGTGAAATGAGGGTGCACTAAACACCTCTGCCTAACCCTTGGAAGAATACAGGCGTGACGTTATGTTACGTTAAGGTAACCGCTTTTCATAAGGTGAGCCGTCGGTTTATAGGCCAATTTCATTAAAAAGGCTTTCTTACCGCATAGAAGAATATTCAAAGAAAGAAAATATGTGTATATTGCAGCGCATAGGTACTCTTGATGTAATCGCTTTTTTCCTGCAAAAAGAGAGGAATTCGTTGCGGGAAACCACAGCCTATAATGCAAGATTCTATTTAAAGTTTTACCTCCTGCAGTGTTTTCTTTTACTTGCCAAGTAAAAGATAGAATTGAGAGCTAATGGCTTCAAGGGGCGCTAATGTCGAAGCACTTATCTGGCTTCCTTACTTGAGTGGTTTCTTTTATTGAAGATACAGAAGATAAACAAGTATTATCTATTTAGACACCAAGTTCCGTGCAAATACTGCTCCTTTACGCGCAAAGTATGGCATCATCGTCAAATATGTATGGAATCGCTGTCGTTGTTTGGATAAAATACTACATGATTTCTTTTATTTACTGTATCTAGTGTACCTACGGCTTATTGTTGTAATTTATTATAATTTTTTCCGTCGTACACGGTGTTTTTATGAGTGCTATTGAGGGAATTGTTGTCATAAACACCTTGAAGCATTTTCCGTGCGTTTTTTTTAGCAAGAGATTGCTCATGTTGTATATCTTACTGGTTGATGAAAAAATAATTTGAGAGAGGGGCTGGTGACTAATAAACAACCGCGCGGTCAAGCTGCGTTAGCCGCGGTCAATCCGTAGATGGGTGACCGTCCGTTAAAAATCGAGGCTTCTTGTGTCGGAGACCACGTTAAGCCGTAGGTGCCGGATGTCACATGAATACCTATGCTAGTCGTTATGGGTAGTCATAAGCCCGAAAGTCTGACAACCGGTGTAACCTTAGGATATCGGCATCGCCCAGTAACTGGGTTGCAGAGGTCTGATGGCATTCGCTTCGTGTAAAATAGTGGTATTCAGCCGCATCTGGGTAAACTGAGACCTGACCACAACATAGTTTGATAAAGGCTACGCAGAACACATGATAAGAAAATTATTTATGAAAATACTATGAATACTTACTGTGATTACATTTAACATGAAATATCATGCATTATCATAACAATCCACTGCGAATAAATTAAACCAATTTTGTATTATCTTTGATCTTAAAATAACTTAACTTAGAAGCCTACAACAATCACAATTCATTATCATAACTTTCTGCTTCGAATCATATTGAACTAAATACACTATTCAATCCCAGTTTACACAAATAGTCGATAAACTCAATCTGAGGCCAAATTGTGCCAAAGTCGACCGATTCTAATCTAGTATTCTACTGCCAATAAGTATTCTAGCCTAAAAAAAAGGATACAAAGGTAAATAATCTTTTTTTTTTAATATTTTTAACTGAAAAATTAGGTAATTTGTTTAATCAAAATAATAAAATTTGCAATTGCTACTTATTAGTTTTTCAGTTTAAAAAGTTTTGACACGATTTTAAAAATCGTGTCTAACGTCAAACTGCAGACACTCGGAAGCATTGAATCCGGGTCACCAACATAATCTTTAATATCTCGGAAACAAATAATATTATTTTATTCAAATAAAAAGTTTATTTTACAGTAACCAAGAATTTTTATAAAAGAACAATGGGTAATTTTGTTTGGAACCCGTACCCACCTTGTAGCATTTTAGACTAGGTGTCATTTAGAAGAGGCCTAAGTGAACCACTCAAAAATGAATGAACGAATGAATGAATGAATGGGAGACCGAAGTTATGATCACTTCGATTTTGCATCTTCAATCATCTATGTAGTGTTATAATTATTATTTTATAGGCCCAATAAATAACCAGTCGTTCTGATTCATAGAGAGAGACTGACTCAGCTTCCTAAGATTTACTTTTTGCTACGGAAAATATTAATTAAAACACCATGAATTAAATTAAGTGCAGTTTGTTTATTTATTATGGTACACAAAATAAACATCATCACTAAATGGTAGTTGCTCTCAATGATTATTTCATCCCAAGCATTTGCCGGATGACGAAGTTTATTTTTTCGAATTTTATTAAAAACTAAGTAAAAAGTGATAAATACATATATTTTTTAATTAATTATCACATATGCACCGCGTAATTATTAAAAAAATATTCATTTAGATAATCATAGAATACCTTATATATTTTTTAAGTTTTGCAGTACTTAATATCAATATTTTATTTAAAATGGCTCCTACATTCGGTGTATGCACATGTTAGTTCACCTTCCGTTTTGTGTGTTTAATGTGGATTTTCGGTTGTATTAAGGTTCGCGCACATTATGTCGGGTCGCAGTGGGACGGAGCGGGCCGCAGCGCAGCGCAAAATGCTTACTTAGGGCGCAGCGGGGCGGGACGGGTCGCATGACACTCAACCAAAATCTGCGACGGAATGTGCGGCCCGCTGCGCCCCGGCATAGTGTGCGATAGTTCATATAAAATACATACGAGCGATTCGAGCTGATTTTTGCGCTGCGACCCGACCCTCTGCGGCCCTTCATAATATGCGCGAACCTTTAAGCTTCAGAAAGTGCGGCAGAGTTGAGCGTGTTCCTCCTCCCGTCTTCCTGTGTAGTTTTCCATCCGGGAACTTCATTCATGCATGCATTCCTAATTCCCATTAGAAAAACTACTCTAGGTATAGCAAAATATATGCCCATAGATGTTTAGGTTTAAGTAGGTACCTATAGCAGAATATTGGGCTAGTTCAAGAGATATGATTGAATGGCGCGCGGGGTGAATTCACAAAGGGTTTCCAGCATATTTCAACGTCGAATAACTTTTTTCTCCCGTTAGATACAGAGTTGTCGCCATACAAAATATTTAAGGTGGGTACGTTTTGTTCCATGTCCTTTGTTTGAGTAGTATTAAATAGTCTATATAATTATTTTTATTTGAATAATCTGTCATTCTTAGTTTCCGAGTTACTAAGGTTTATGTTGGTGACCCGGATTGATTGCTTCCGAGCGTATGCCTTTTGATGTTAGACACGATATTACAAAGTATCTAAACTTTTGTAGTGTGACCCTAAGATTTTAAAATAATTACGTGATAAATGAAAATCTAAAAATTAGAATACGATTGGTAATTTTATTAGGTATTCCTCATTAACGTGACTCGTTAGTTGGTGACCCGGAGTAATTGATCCTGAGTGAACATAAAAAGGTGTTGAAGCCCTGTTTAGTCTTAACAACTGTTAAACACGATTTTGAGATAAGACAGTATTTTTTTAACAAACCATCAAGGGATTGCTTTCATTTATTTCCAAATGATTTGGGCCATACTTTTGTATTGATGATGGTGATGACTAGATTACCATTTTTCACCTCCTCAATCACCTAATCAGAATTCCAACCCCAGAGGCAATATCCGAGATTTTGTAACAGGAAGACATAGTCATTAACTCCTACCATGGGGATTAAGATTCCACATGTGATATCGAAATGGTACTTAACACCTTGACAATGGGGTGTACTTAATATTTATTATTATGGTCACCAGTTTCCTGCGTTGTGGTAATCTATACGACGTGTAACATAACAAACGCAAACCCTGAAAGTAGTTTGTTCAGCCATTTTAAATGTGTAATTTTTATTGAACGTGCTTTTTTCAATTGTCTATGCCAGAAGACTGAATCTTAAATGCAGTTCACAATGAAAAAGTAATACCGACTATTTTCTTAAATAAATAATACTTAAGCAAATAAAAGTTTTTTTTTTTTACTGAATTTTCAAATTGGGGTATTTAAGTGTTTGCGTTAGTCCTGTAACATGTTGTATACATACATCGCTTTCGCTCACGCCTTCGGGGAGGAAGAAGAGATGATCTCATATTACAAAAGTTAGGTCGCCAGTCTCCGGGTCGACGGCGCGTTGTGTTCCACGCGCGCCTCAAAGAGATGTCAGCATAGTAGACGGAGCCCGCTAGGGCCAGAGCCTGCCAGGGTTGCGGAATTTGTTCGAAAGAGTTACCGCGGCCTTGGAACGCAAAGGGCACTAGGAGGAACACGGATGGGTTTTAGTCAGTAGGAGTCTGACACTCTTTTCCGCTCCGCCCAAAGCGGAAGATGTCATTTTAATATGATTTACCAACCTAAAAAAAAAATAAAAAAATAGCGATCCTATTGCCATTTTCCGGCACAGTTATGGTGCCAGATTCATCGCCTCTTACTACTCGCTTGACTGGCGACGAAGAGGAATTGTATTCGTAGTCCCTCCTCTCCCGGAGTTTGTGATAATCCATATCCTATATACGACGTATGTTTTCTGAATGATGGTTTGGTACAGGATATCTATATTTATTGCATTTTACGATGACGCGTCGTGTGACTTTTATGACATTGAGGTTGATGCGGGTTCGTGCAATAACTCTTCTACTTATTGCAGCCTTTCCCAACCTTTTTTAAGGGCCGACCCTTAGGCGACCACAATGATCGTCACAGATCCCTAATAAAACAGTAATAAGCATCATATTTATATTAATTAGCATCATATGATTTTTACTGAAACGGTTGCTACGTCATAGAATTTAGGTACCTAATTTTAATTAACTTTTTATTATTATATAAGTTGTCCTTGAACTCCTTAGAATATGCTCGTGGAAAAAGTTGGGAAACACTGACCTATCGGATAGCGTATACTTATTTCTTCCATAACAAAATTTAATACATTAACTATGGTGTTATTGATCAATTAACAAGCTTAACTTTGATCACTGATATTTATGAGAATTTGATCGCCAAGCAGAGTATAATTGGGTTGACCTACTAAGAGTTACCATGGAGCTTGTTGCTGGCTTTTTCCATGGAAATAACGTCGATTTCCATACCAGTAAAGTGACCCGCGTGGTCACCCTTTCACACCAATAACTACATTGGACTACATTCAAAATTTACATAAAATATACAGTCTTCATAATACAAAACATTTTTTTGTATTATAAGTAGTTAGGAAATCATATAGGCTAAATTGTTAATGTGTGTCCAAAACTACCGAATTTCAATGACTTGAACACATTCTTACCTAGTAGTGATATCTTTCTTATTAGATATTGGATTTACTTAAAAAAAAAATCGGCGTGATTACCAACTTAAAGATAATTTTGTTGGTAAAAAAAGTTGCGACCGACAGATAACGTTAAGGAATCTTTTCTACACGATTTATGTAACAGTTAACTGTATCTAAGCTTATTATTGGTACTGATAAAAAATAGACGATAAGAACTGTTTTGGTTTTGACTACAGAAAGTGTGAAAAGGCTATCACCGAAAAAGGAGGTCGACGTCACACAGCAACACTCAGCTTTCCTAAAGTACGGAGAAAATGGGGAGGAAATTTATCAATTGTAACGTTAATATAAGCAAATAACCCGAAGGAATAAATGTTCAGATTGCGAAAGTGACTCCAAAGAACAAACAAAATTCAACCCTTTTTAATATAAATGCAGATGTGAAATCATTTCCTTATATTATTTGAGTAACGTTCATACACTTTGAATGAGTCATTAGGCAGCCACAGTTGTTTACAAGACGATTGTGATTGATGTTTCCGAAGTGAACAATTATTAACACTGATTTTCCACTATATTTTGGAGTATTAGCTATGAGATTCAATTATCTAATCATCAATCATGAGTTTAATGTTCTTAGAAATTATATTTAGAGTTAAAGAAATATTGAATTATAATTAAAAATGTAGGTATAGTATAGTACAAAGTTAGTTGGAAAGGGGGAACTAATCCGCGGGCTACTTAAAATATCACCGATGCCAGTTTTAAAACTTCAACATTCGATAATTTCAATTATGGAAATTCCTAATGATTTTTATTTTAGTTTTTTCAAAAATTCTACTTCCCTGTTTTAGTAATGAGTTCAGAAAATAGAGCTTCTAATCCATGACCCCAAATATAACCTAAAATGTAAACACAGCTGATCATAGCAGAAGAAAGATAGATTTTAGCGTGTTTTTTATGAAATCTTTGAACAGCAATTTCTCTTAAGTCATTCATTAATTTGGGTATTTTTACACCCTTATGGATTGGTTCTCCCTTTATGACTAACCTTGTATAATTTAGAGGACTGACATTCTTTAGGCAGAAAAATAAATGCGTTTGCAACTCAGACAATAAAAAAAAAAAAAAACTTGTTTGCCTGGATGTAATCAAGAAATAACGGATGAACCACACAAAAGGGGAAGTTGTAGGTACATGAATACGACAAACTAATATCCTACGACGAATAGAAATATATTGCTTCTTGTGAGAGACATCAGAGACGTTTTCTAGACGTTCAATGGCTCAATCAAAATATTGTAAAAGTAATATGAGAGTATGATGTTTGATAGAGACGAAGTTATGAGGAAAAAAAAGTTTTAAATTTTTCTTAAGTATATACCACCACCACTATTATGATTTACTAACTAATCTTATTACTTATTCGACAGGGATACGGAGGAATATTTTATCATAAGTAAAGTTCGCCGTCCCAGGCACACACTTTTAGAACCCGATGACGAAATAATCCTCCTCCAGGAGGCGAATAAATCGACCAGCACACTACACAACGTCCGCCGCCGTCCGGCATACCGTCTTCGCCGACGAGGCCAGACGCGACGTCCGACCGCCACCGATCACGATCCACCGAGCTCTCCCGTCGTAGAGCCGGTCGTCTCTTCAGACTCCGCAGTCACATCAATAATTCAGCCCTCATCAAGCTGTCTCCCCCCCAAGCCCCCGCCAGCAACGCCCAAAGCCGAGGTCCGAGTCCCACTAGGGGTCGCCCTTAGTGCTGTTGTTGCAGGTAGTCATGATGTTAGTGTAGTACAAGTAGTTAGCTTAGTTTAAGTATTTTACTTCCCCCCCATTAGCTGGAGACCCTTCGGGTCTCGCCAATAACTGCCCGGTTACGTAGAGGGGTCCCCAAGGACAATCTACAGGAGAACAATAGAAAAAAAAAATGTATGTACATTGTATGTATATTTAGCAATGAAAAAAAAAATACTAAAAATTACGTATGAAACTTCTTACTATAAGATTGTAAAGTTAAGAGCCTCTCATCAATTCGTCAAATTCCTCAAATTGTTACTGACAGTTTATGATACGATTCTAAATTCAACATCGTCTGCTAAACGTTTATAAATGATTGGAGAAATTTTATGACTTGGAGAGAGTTACGGCTTAAAGAAAATAGATCCTATTTGAATTTAATTTATTTGCTGTTTTTTTTTTAAATAGTAGTTGAACGCTCTCCTTTCGTGTAAGAGGGTCTGAGTTCGATCGCGCACTTCTAACTTTTTGAATTCATATGCGGATTCAGAATTTGAGTATCACTTGCGTTAACGGTGAAAGAAGAGAAAGGTGCATGAAAAGAGCTTCCACGAGTGACGATACTTAAGTACGTCCGGCGCACCCTGGGCAGTCAGCCTCGCTACCAACCTTGCTGACTGGCTAATCTTTTCACACACGGCATGAGCTATTCTTGTATACTCGTGCCGACACGATAGAAGAAGCAGACGGTGAAAGAAAACATCGTGAGAAAACTTGTACACCTGAGAAGGTTCCATGAAAGCTCTCGCTGATGTGACATCACACATTGTGTGTAGTCCGCTAACCCGCACCATGCCAGCGTGGTTTGATTAAGGCTTTAATTCTTCTCATTTTGAGAAGAGGTCTATTCTCAGCTGTGGAATAGATTACTATTCCACAGCTGAGAATGGCCCATTATGGCTGATTATTCTATTATGCTTATACATTGAAATATGGGTACTACTCACTCACTTCATTTTCATTGATCTTTTAGTAGCAGGCGGGATTGCCGAGCGTGGTCGATTCTCGTATCGAAAAAAGTTGCATTGGCTGGATGAAAAGTTCAGTATCAGGAGTTTCGTCTTGTGGTCGGTTATGGACAGTAAACTCACCACCTAAATCCGATCTAATAAATAGATAAGTAATACATTTCAGAGACGATAATATCGTCAATGTGAGCTCACAAATATTACCAAGACCTCTACCGGCCTCTTCAGGCGATACATAATTATATTATATACATTATTCCATACATACAATATTGAATCAAATATCTTGGCCATCTTTTTATAACAGAATCAATGAACAGCATAAAAGGTATTAACCATACAATGGAATCTGATTCAAAATTAACTCAAATGCTCAATGAATTGGCGAATTCGTTAACGAATTCTAAAGTTCATTCACAAAGTCCACTTATTATAAAACTCGCTCGAAGTTCCTCCACTGAATAGATCAGTAAGAAAGTTAAGAACAAATTTAAAAATAGATCCAACTCAATGTTCTAATAATGGACGTGAGAGAGTTTTCACATCATTATTTTATGGAATCTCGGAGTTAGGGTAACTTTTGTTATATGGGTTTTAGTACCTGAACGTGGTTGTACCGTTTTATTTTACACGAGTTTTTGCTCGTATAAAGTACACTATATAATAATAATTTTAGTGTGTAATTCTTTTAAGCTGGGCGTAAATATCATTTTGTAATGCCAACTTTAGCCAATACCCGTGCCAACGATATGCATCTACCTTTTTTTGTTATAATTTTTTTTTTCTTGGTAAAATTCTCATGGGTACCCTCCACCCTGGGGAGGGCGGACTCTTACTAGCTAAAAACCCACGGTATTTTCTTTTGTTTTCTTTTGACCTATGCAATCTTGTGACCCCGACGGTCACAAGATTGTAAAGATAACCTATGCATCGTCATACCTACTGTCTTACGACAACATTGTTTTTAACAGTTGTTTAGACTATTTAGGCTTAAACACCTTACAAATCGAATTAAAAAAAAAAACGAGGAGGTTCGCAATTTTTCGTTTTTTTTTTATGTATGTTCGTTGATTACACAAAGACGCCTGGACCGATTTGGAAAATTCTTCTTTTGTTTGAAAGGGTATACTTTCCAAATGGTTTCATTTACATTTGGTGAAGATGTGACGAAGACCCTCGGAGATTGACAATGGAACTCTTCAATGGATAACAGCAAATTACCCGCGATGGCTGTAATTGCACATTTATGTATTGGCCACTTAAAATAGAAAAATGAAATTTCTTTAAAATAAAAGTAACACCTACCTCAAAAAAATAAAAAGATTAAATTATTTTACTCTTTTAAATTTTTTTGAAGTCGGTTTTACATTTATTTATAAATTAGTTTTATTTAGGTATTGAGTTCGACGTTAGATACGGTTTCAGCAAATGTCTAAAGTGTTGTATTACGTACTACCCCATGTCTAAAAGTTTTATTTTAATTTAATCTTGCTAAGTTCATCCAGGGATAGAATTCAAGTTTACATTTATAACACAATGTCAAAGAGTTTTTTGAACCGCGTTGATAGAGCTTTAAAGATTTTTTAACGAAGATATATTGCAAGTTTAATTTAGTTTATAAAACGGATTAGGTGTCTGTATTAACGCCAGCTAAAACTAATAAATTAAGTTTTAAATTATCAAGCAATCTGAGTAATGTAAATGCATTAGATTTCAACGTTAATTTGAATTTTGTAAATGTATTTTCACGTCCAAATTAATTCAAAATTAATTAATTTAACTCCCAGACAGCTCTAGTCATAATATTAAGTAAGGTTTTGTGAGTATGTAGTCGGTTCACTGGTCGAAGTAAAGTTCGTTTTGCCTAGTGCTTTCCCAACTATGTTGGAGTCAGCTTCCAGTCTAACCAGCGTTTGTAGACAAATGGCAATCGATGATCGCCAGAGAATAGATACGCCAATTAAATGTATGGAAATGACATAACAGATCGCTTGACCGGTCGAAAGCTTATGTCAATCCAGTACATCTCATGTGTCGTTTCTATTTTCTAGCGATCATCGATTGCCGTTTGTCTACAGAGGCTGGTGTTGCTGAATACCAGTATTTTACACGGAGCGACGGCCATCAATTCAATTTCAATTTCATTTATTCTTTCAGATAACAAAAAGATCCATTGGGTTAGTAATAACAGTCTTAACCTATGTTAGTACTTAATTAATAACACCGATAATGTACAGGTGACAAGTGACCTCACCAACGGGCTGTCAAGTCTCCCGGCTATAGCGCTTAGAATGCTGTTGGGGCTGCCACGGAGTCTGATTAGCAGCGAGGCCGCTTTCTTACGCCGTACAGCATTGAAGCAGTCGGTACGTGCCTCAGCGAACATAGATGATGCGCTACAGAACCGAGGCAGACGCAACAGCACCCTAAATGCGTTGTTATACTGGATTCGCAGAGCATTGTAGGCCTTTTGGGTGTAGCATCAGACCTCTGCAACCCAGTTACTGAGCAATGCCTATATTTATAGCAAGTCAAATTAAAGTACGAGTTCTAAATTTCATTGTTATGTGTAATATATAAACTAGGATTAAAAATGTGAGTGATTAATTGGCAAAGTAACGGGGTGTAAACGAATTCATGTAACTCCTTAAAACTTACTTAGAAACAAAAAATGAAATCTATTTTTTGTTGCGGAATGGTGGGTAATCGTATATTAATCACCGCCATTCTTTTTTTCATTTGATCTTTATTAAAGATCAAATAAGAAAATAACGAATAGAAAATTATGTTATATAACATTTTGACGCCACGCATAAATGAATGAAAGAACGGCGACACAGCTGGCGAGCACAATTAGCGCGGTATCGCTCCGCGAAGTCAGCTATCACGGGCCACTAAAATTACTTAGGAACAGACCACCATGCGTCGGGAACTTCGTGGAGTGAGCGCCATCTGTTGTCCGCCACCTAACTAACCGTGACGTCAACATCGGACCACCACTGCCCGTTGGAGGGAGGAGACGGGCTCGCTTGGTGCGCCCGGGAGAATTGCTTCTTGGACCGTACGACGGAACACTCGTCTAGAGTATTCTGTGTATATCAGCTGAAGAAGTCTGACCTTTTATATCTGACTAGCTTGTCCTTATTTTATAATCTTGTAATAATTATCTAAAGTATTCTATTGTGATCTAGTTCATGTTACTAACACTAACCCAAATACAAGTACTCTCAGTGGTGGAGAGTCTATGTTGGTTTTATTTACTACATTTACCTTGCTCACAATCCTGACATACCAATATTAGCGATAACTGTAATGATAGAATCACTCCTTAACGATTAAATTGTAGTGTCGCTAACACATGTTCCTTTTTTTTATTGAATCAGTAAAAATCCCTTGCAAGATCAATCTATGTCACTAGTAGATCATGTGGTATGGTTTAAAGGAAGCACGAATTCGTATATTGACGTGACTACAAGAAGTTGAATGCTGTTTTTTCATTCTAATTCTCACTTTCAGGTAAAAATATGCACACAATAATACCATTTGCAATTTCAAATTCTTTTACGTGTCATTTTTGAACTAAGTAGTTGGCGCCAGCGTATCCTATCTGATTACCTCTGAAAAGAAACATCGAAACAAACACAACATGTTCTGAAGCACAGTAATTAAACCACTTAAATCACTGAAAGGATCAACGCCGGTACTAATTCTCTCCTAATTTACGTCTCTGTTGGCTATAAACGTAACGCCAAGTAGTTTGTTTTCGCGTTAAAACTTTATTGTTACGCAGATCCCGGTTCAAACAATGTATTAAGATGTACCGTTTGTTCCGTTTGATCCAAGACATTAATCGTAACTGATTTTATTACACTAGTAATTTAAGATACGTAAAACAGCTTGAAATTGAGTGACGTTTAATTATTCAATGTTTGCAAATAGGCATGTTGACAGCATCAAGAAATTTCAAATCTAATTAGTCCGCCAGTTAGAGTTTTGAAAAATAATGGACACGTATTTTTTTTGTTAAATCTATGACTACTTATTTGGAAAGATGAAACGCATCAAAACTCGAGAGTGGGGGCTTGTGACGTCAGAAGCAAGTAAAAATTGTACTTGCTTGTGACGTTTTGCCAATTTTAAAAGTGTCGTATCTTCGTCAATTTTGGTTTACGTAACAAAAGAAAAAATACGGGTCAAATATTTTTTGATAACCTAACTGACGGACTAATTAGTTTTATTCAGTCAAATACCCTATTGCTGTTGTGTCTCCGTTTTCATGTTTATGTATTTGCCGCGATTATCAGTTAGGGTGTCATTATTATTACTCGTAGTTTTCGTAAAGAATGAGAGGATTTTAATCAAAATGATGGGAAACAGCATTCTCATGTGAATAAACAAGCATAATGTTGTTCGTCTTTCGTGTCGGCCCGAGTTATATGAGAATGGCTCATGCCGTGGTGAAAAGATTGCCATTCAGAATTGATACCGAGACTGACTGTCCAGAGCGCATCGGACGTACTTGAGTGTCGTCACTCGTGGAGGCTTTTTTAATGGAGCCTATAATATTATAATAATTATAATATAGTGTTAGCTAACCCGAAGGATAGCTAATAAAATAACAGAATTTACAAATAGAATAGGTTTTTAGCTTTCTGGGGCGCTATTTATTAAAAATAGGATGGTACACATGAACTGATTCCTTTATTACGATCAGTTATGTAATCCAATGAAGGAAAATCAACCAGAGTCATAATTCAAATGTTTGAACAAAACAAAAATTATAACAATTGTGAACGTCCGTTCGACCCAAAGGTCGCAGCAAAAGTGCCCCTATTTTTTTTCTATTGTACTGATGTAGGTGGTCCACTCTGCACACTGTTTTATAGACCGTTTTGACAGGTCGTGAAGTAAATAATAATAATATCACCACAGCACCATCTAGTCGCAAACTAAGCAGAGCTTGTACTATGGGTACTAGACAATGGATAATATAATACTTATATAATTTTTTTTGTTGTAAATACATACTTATAATACATAAGAAACACCCAGACCAACACAAACACTTATGTTCATCACATAAATATTTGTGTCCTGTGGGAATCGAACCCACAACCTCGTGATCAACAGTCCGACACTCGAACCACTAGACCACAGACGTCGTCAATATGTCGGACTACCGCCATGACGTCATTAAATCTCTAACAATAGAATATATTACTATCACAATAAAGCCTTCCAAGTGTGATTAAAGTAGTATTATCCTCGGACTGATTAATTAGCATGGTTATTTGGGAATGCATCAATGCCTTCGTGTTGGGGCGGGCTGGAATACAAAATTGCCTCACCGCTTGCTATGAAAAGATGCGTGTTGTAAGATTCTACATAACCCCGCACGCGTGGTGGTAGGATCTATACGGACTGCGTGGCTAGCTACCACCCTCACATCCGGCGCCAAGCAATTTACTGTGTTCTGTCGTGTGTTTGTGAGAGAATCTCTACATCTCTGTTACTTAGATTCGTGTACTTCATCCATCAGGAGCGCCTAGGATCAAACGGAAACAAGTCAAATAAGAAATGCTCATATGGCTATTTAGCAGTTGAGAATTATTATAATTCGTTAAAGTTAGTATTATCATCATTCCGGTAGACTCCATTTTTGTAAACACGAAGGCTTTAATGAGGCGAAATACAAATTAGTTTTAATGGGTGTCGTTTTCACGCAAACGATTTACTAAATTGTCCTGTCAAGTTAATGGGATGGCAAGAAGTGATATCCGTAGGCAAAAAGATTTATTTTAAATATTAAATTGAATTAAGAGGTGTTATGAATGAAACAGCTAATTACTTTATGAAGAAACAATGGTTTAGTTCCATTGCTTCCCCTTCCCATCTCTTCCTTCTTAGAGATGGGTTTTTTTTGGGGTTATATAAGCACAGGGGAAGAGATGGGACTGAACTGAAACAATAACCTATATTCATTTAGATGTTGATGATTATTTAAATGTAAAGAAATCACCATGGGAAAATGTAACAGAACTAAGTAGACAAGGGAGTAATGAATCTGGATCTCCAATATACAAGGTGTAACATAAATAACCCACAACCTGTTATGGGGTCACTGTACTTATTACTATGAACAACTTTTACCATGGGACCAAAACAGAAATTGCGAAAAAAAAACAGATGTTTCCTACATTTTGACGAGTTATGCGGACATAAATGTAGGGAACATCTGTTTTTTTTTCGCGATTTCAGGTTTGTTCCTATAGTAAAAGTTGTTCATAAGGATGAGTACAGTGACCCCTTAAGAGGTTGTGCGCTATTTATGTTACACCTTGTATAATGTTAATTGATATTTCAGAAACTAAGAATGCTAGCTAAAATACTTTTTATTTGAATAAGCTATCATTCTTAATTTCCGAGATATTAAGGTTTATGTTGGTAACCCGGATTCATTGCTCCCAAATGTAATTGCATTCCACCTGACACGCAAAGTGAACCAAATTGCGACTGGCACTCACTTGGCTCAAAGAAATATTGGGTCTTTACTAAGCTTTATGGTAAGGCGTACTAAAAAGGGTTGAGCGTCCCTGTTTTAAATAATAAATGTATTTCACACCGGCAACGCCTTGCATGTTTCTGTTTTATATGGATGTAATGTACAGTATAAAACGTTTTATCTATACAACAATATTTAATATTATTGTATAGAGAAAACGTGGTGTTTGGAACATATGACTACAATAACTTACTATTACAAGGTTAGAATCATGGTGTGCTTCGAAAAGGCTAACGGATTGTGAATTTACTACTCCTGGCGGGAGTACATCTGAATGATCTATAGGTCTCGTGTAGTGCCGGACTTAAAGAATAACACTACCTCATCGCTTTCCGTGGGAATCGTAAAACGCGACTTTTCTGACTAACCTTTAATGGAGGTTTAATGAAATAAAAGTTTAATTTTGTTTTTTTTTAAAACTCCAGTTACTACAAGCTGACTCAACCAAATATTATCATCCCACCTGCTCAATAAATAAATAAATAATATAAATAAATATTTTTGGGACATTTTTTTACACAGCACCATCTAGTCCCAAACTAAGCAGAGCTTGTACTATGGGTACTAGACAATGGATATAATACTTATACACTTTATATACTCAATAAATGCTAAGATAAGAATAGTGCTAGAGGTTTAGCTGGAGACCCTTCAGGTCGCATTAATAACTTCCCGGTTACGTAGAAATAATCCGGAAGGTCAAGCAGTTCAATAGAAAAATAACTTAAAAAAAAAGTTAAAACCGACTTCAAAACAAAACTAAATGGCGTAAAATACGTAACGTATAATAAAATTATTAGTTTCATAAGTAGGTGCGTTCAATTTGTTTCAGCGTGGAATTACACCGGCTCTCGGTAGTACAAATTCTCGGACCACTGCTACAATACAACTAGCACATCGTCTGTGTACGATTTGTGTATATTTTTTTAGTTTTTGTTGATTTTTTCAAAAAGCGCTGAATCAATGGCGCTGATTGGTCCCATATCAATAAAATTGATATGGGACCAATCGGGAAGTATACCCTCTCAAACAAAACAAGAATTTTTCGAATCGGTTCATAAATGAAGGAGATCTGAGGTAAAAAAACATAAAAAAAACAACCGATTTGAGAACCTCCTCCTTTTCAAGTCGGTTAAAAAAGTTTTCCTTCAAAAAAATTATCCTACAGAGTACTTTCCATATTGGAAAATCACCTATCCTGCAGACGAAGCAAATGAATTGGACTCGCATAGTGAAATAAACGTAATCTGCTTCCCACAGGAGGATAAATAAAACATCTGAGGTTATTATATTTAGTAATTCAATATCACGTTCGATTTATTTTGATTGATACTACTCTATTTCTGTACCGTCATCACGGTTTATAATGTGGTCGGAGAAGGGAATTTCCCGCAGCGGATCCAATTATTTTTGCGGTATCGCAATTATAGCTTGACGCCTCTGGTGTATAATTACATAAATATACGTGCAGATCAGATTCTTCGTAGCCATATAAGAACGAAGAAATATTTTTTACGAGGGAACTGTGGAACATTCTATTAATGCCCGATTCTTATGGCTAAAAACGAATCTTTTTACTTACTAATAGTAGCATTTTTTAATGCCCAATTTGGCATATAAATATACTCGTAGGTTAATTCTAAGTTCGCTCGACATCCGATCAGAACCAGGCCCTGGTCGACGGCGCGTTATGCTCCACGCGCGCCTCAAAGAGATTTCAGCATAGTAGACGGGGCCCGCTAGAGCCAGTGCCTGCCAGGGTTGCGAAATTTGTTCGAAAGAGTTACCGCGGCCCTGGAACGCAAAGGGCACTAGGAGGAAAACGGATGGGTTTTGATTCCGAATCCGCAAAATAAAAAAAAAATATGTTAGTTTTATTTGCGACGTCTACTGACGTATGGAAGGGTCTAGTATACAATGCTAATTATGAGGTCTTTGCTTCTTTGGTATAGATACAAGACTCTTAATTTCAACCAATAACGTTCCGTAAGGCATAAGAATCGGCCATTAGTGTTTTTATCAATGACTCCCAGTCCGTATACAAATTATTGAGTGTACCTGACTTTCAATTGAATTCGAGTTCAATTTTCTTTACAGTGAACAGGCTTTTTTCTGGGTAAGCTCGCTCTATCGTAGACTTTGTCTCTGTCACCTCTGACCTTTACGAGAGTAACGAGCAAACTGATCTAAAATAATAAAAAAACGAATTTTACAAAGGATAAAGTTCAGATTTATCAATAAAATCAAAAGTTGGATAAGGTTTGTGCACTGAGTTACGTAACGCGAAAGGGAAAGGTAGATATTTTCTGAAAATTCTGTTGCATAGAGTTTCACTTTGCAAACAAATACGTATGTTTATTTTTCCATATCTGAATTAAAAACTTTCATGTTCACACGCTCAGAGTAGAAATTTTCATGCCAAAAGCGAACATCGAAGATTTCATATTTTTGTCAAGACTTCAAATGTAATGTGCGATACGGTGGAATATTCTAGAAAACTTTAAAGTGGGACTAAGATAAGAATCACAGTTAGTGATCAGGACTATTTTATTGAATAAACTTAACACTTAGCATACCAACTCGTACACTCGAGGAGCTCGTGGCTAAATAATTACAGCCGCATAGACCGATCTTCCGGGTTAAGCCACGCTTGCCGAGGTTGGTCTGTGGATGGGTGACCATTTACCATAGCGAGTTTCCTCCGTGCCTCGGAAAGCACGTAAAGCCGTTGGTCCCGGCTGTCATTTGTAGATCTTTGACAGTCGTTACTGTTGGTCAGAAGCCAGAAAGTCTGACAACCAGTCTTACCAAGAGTATCGTATTACCCAGTTACTGGGTTGTGGAGGTCTGATAGGCAGTCGCTCCATGTAAAATACTGATATTCAGCTGCATCCGGTTCGACCCCAACATAGTTGGGAAAATTCTAGGCAGATGATGATACCAACTCGTATACCCAGGTAAAATACTTATTCCCTTTTTCATATTCCTTAGAGCGATTACGCACTGCATCCGATCCGAATCCGTGAAAATACGGATATAAAAAATTCGGACCGAATTCGGATATTGCTTTACGCATTGCATCTGATCCGAATCCGTGAAAATACCGATCTAGAGTAAAAATCTCGGACCGAATTCGGATGTTGCTTACGCACTATTCCGATCTCTGATCCAAATTCAAACAATTCAGGGGCCATCTTTGGCATATCCATTTGGCGTCCGATTTGAATCCGAGGTAGTGCGAAAGCGTTCATACAAACAGTTCTACGGCTACTTCGGTCCGTCAATTGTTCTTCCGAATTAGAAACTCACGGATGACGGATAGAAATCGGATGACGGATGCCGCCGGATGTAGTGCGTAAACTACCATAGAAATAGTTCTATGGCTACTTCGGAACGTATTTTCACGGATTCGGATCAGATGCAGTGCGTAACCACTGTTACTCTGAAACGAACCTTGGATATTTCATTGCTGTGCCAAGCCTTTGTAGGCAGTACAATAAGCTCTCTGAAGCTGATGTGACAGAAATCAGCGATACTTTGAATAAATACAAGAAAAACGTGAGAGAAGCTCTCTCATTTTAATTAATTAGTAAGTCTGTATAATTTTAACTATAGGTATTAACAAATTTTTGTCTATTGTAATACTTTATCGCTCAACATATTTTAACTCTTTTATAAAACTTAATATCTTCCGTAGAGATCCTTTTAGATTGTTATTGTTAAAAATTAAGTAGTTGTGTTTAGTAATTTTTTTAAAGCATGTTGTGGTCTCCTGTAAGTGAAGGAGTACACTGACTTGACTGTTTCCATATACTTATAATATTTTGGCAAATTGTGTAAGTCCTTTGTTGGTGATCCTTACATAAATAAATAAAACACTCCATAATCGGAATCAAGTACCTATATGTAAGTAAGAGAGGTAAGATGTGGTCTGCCACACAATTTTTCGTATAATCTCCAACATTGGTCTGTAAAACGGACTCTGAACGAAGTTCCTTACCAGCTTTTAACTAGATAAATAGTCCTAACAATGAATATTTTAGCTACTCAACGAGTAAACTATTGTTTAACTCTCGCTACGACGTGTTCAGCCATTACACCAAGAGGATAACTCAACGTAATTATAACACCTCATTAAATAAGTAGTTCATGTACCCACAGCCTAAGGATAAATATTTTTAGACACACGTCCATACATTTAACATCCAAAGTAGAATTGAGCTAGCGGAGAAATACTCAAATAGTAAATACTCATTTTTACTCTTTTTTGTTTACGGGTGTTTACTCAACATCGAGTATTTATCCGAGTAAGAACCCATCTCTAATCCAAACGGATATTTATCACTATTTTTACAACCTTTTATTCAACTTACTTCGTTCGTATGTCTTTCCGATTCTTGTTCGCATGTCTTTCCGATTCTCGTGCCTATGTGTTTCCGGTTCAAAATGATCCATTTTTCAAGTACTTGCTGTCATCCGATTGAGCTGAAATTTGACATAACTTTGGTGACAATGCAATAATGCAGCAATGAACTATCTTAGTATCGAAATTATGCGATAATGGCGAGACACAGCGGTCACACAGACAAACAGACGGGCGATAAAGAAATCTGTATAACCGCTACGGGCGGTCGATACTATCGTAAAATGAAGGAGTATGTGTAACCCTATTTTCAGTCCAGCGGGACGGAAAATTGGACAGGACACTGACTTATCTCACTCAAAGAACGTGTAATGTTTTGAGAATCTGTTCCTTTCTGTTCCAGATTGATTTAGTAACAATTTGGTAATTAAATTTGTTTCGTCAAAAATTTGCTAATAAAGGCATTATTTTAAAATATAATAATATCTCTGTTGTCAGCCATAATGAATGTTGAGTAAACCGTCTAGTAAAATAAGGGACCGTTGCTTGTGTACATAGGCGATGAAATAACAATTAGCAAAGAGCTATCAAGATGCTAGAAGATGACGTGTTTTCACATTTTGCAAAACAGCAAAACTTCAGAATTAAATGAAAATCGTCATCAAGAGCCCTGTGCGCAGCAGTAGATCAGTGAAGGTTATGCTAAGCTGTTTATTATCATTAACCTAGCCTACTTCTATATATGTTAGTATTGCTGCTAGTCTTACCAAATATTGTGGATGAAAATCCTAACTTAATATTAGTAAATTTGTTTGTTTATTACCTTTTCACGCCTAAACCACTGAACCGATCATCCTGAAATTTTGCATATACGTTGTTAGGTGCACAGAAACGGACATAGGGTACCTTTCATCCCTAAAAAAACAACAATAACGTTCATAAATGGCGCCCTATGTCTTTCGAATCATGATTGAATTATAATAATATACATAGAATCTGTATAGTAGTGTGTAAGAGTTGATTGTCAAATTCTAAATTAACGCAAGTGAAGCCGCGGGCACAAGCTAGTGATTTATAATTTCGATACTCAAAGATTCACTAAATACAGAATTCTCGAGAACATATTCTTGGTACATATAAAGCTATTGATTCCAATTACAGTAGTTACTAGACTAGTAACTTGATTCAATATTAATTTTCCACTGAACTATCGGCCCTTGAACAACTAAGTTGTTAATGTCAAGTTCGTATCACATAATAAGTTATTAGTTGACAAATAGGTCACACTGCTATTTGAAACAGATTTTTATGGCAAAGAATATTTAATACAACTGAAAAACTATTTTGTTGAAATACTTCTTTTTTTTGAAAATAAGGACATTTTTTTTCTTTTTCAAGATTTTCTAAAATGAATTCTAATTAATCATATCAATTAATAATGTAATACGTACCTATTTTTTCTTGCAAATCATGTCCATCCAAAGGTTGACTGGCAAAATCATAGACTTAGTGCGATAAGACCGCTCATTGTACATCTCTATATTTTTTTGTGATATTTCTTTTTTGTTTTGTGTACAATAAAGAGAATTTTATTGAAAAACATTTAAAAAACCGAGTGTAAACATTTTTTGTGTTTAAAAGCAAATAGCAGCTGAGTTTATAAACCGTTTATTTTTCTCGAATCACCGTGAGATTGCTGTTTAAATTGTGTTGAAAGCGAAAGCAACGCTTCTACAAAATGCAATCTTATAGCATTCCCACAGGTGTATTGAACATTTGAATACATTTGATTTCCACAATATGGCTTTGGAGAACCATATCATTACTGTATTTGAAATTCTGGTTTAGTTTCATTTCAATAATACAACTCCGGAGAATAATATCGCTTTTCGTTACTGTTTACGAAATTTTAAAGAGTGATGATTCTGAAAACTGCCGGGAATTCTATTACTATTAAACTCGTGAGGTAACTTTGATTTCAACCGTTCAAATCCACTCAATAATGTAATGGAACTGTCATTTCCACTTTCTACGTGAGTTGTAGACCAATGAAATTGTTTCACTTTTGTTTTATAACATGTATAAGGCAACGGAATAAAAATATAAAAAGTTCAAAATGTAAAATCACAATGTTTTCAGAAGTTTTTCTTGGAGAATCTGGTTTTTTTTTACACTTAATTCTACGCATAAGATAAACATAATTTTCTTTTTGTTGAGAAATAATAACCGGGACTTAGATAATATTTTTCTGTGTTTACAAACAAAAATCATTTAGTTGGTTTATTCAAAGAACCTTGATTATTTCGATATCTATTTTAAGAAAACATCCTACACGAATCGACAAATTGTTGAGACGTGAAAATATCGAGATAATCTAGGGTTGAGTAGGTACATTCCGTAATTCAATTGGGTACTATTTTTGTAAGTATTCGCTTTTATTTGTTGGCTCCAGGCATTGATTTATTGCTTTTTTATCACGGTAAGTTTACCTTAAAATAAAAACACGAAAAAGTTTTTGTTAAAATTATTTTCTCTTAAAGGTATTATTAGGATTTCCAATAAAAGGTTAGGTTTTTATATTAAAAGTAACTAATTATAGCATTATTTTTACGTAAACTTAAGTTTTTGACATCTAAGTATAGCATATTTTCTAAAAACGTTGAAATAGCTTTTAAGAGATTTGATTCACAGGATTAATCTAGATAATTTAAGGTCTACCCTTATCTTGAAATTATTTAAGTGCTGCAAAAAAATAAATATTTTATAATAATTAATTTTATTAATTATCAAATAGTTTTGAGTAAATTTTCCGCCTATTATGCTAGGAATGAATATAAAATATGTTTAAATTAAAATTTAATAAACGAAATTACATAATGTTATTAATATTTAAAATCCAGTGTTGCCTTGACTAAGAAATTGAAAAGTTAACGTTCAAAAATGGTTAATTAAGATTCATGAAGATGATTAGAAGTTAGTTTTAGAGAAAGATAAATGTTTAATTTTAGTTATATATTTGTGTAGGTACATAAAACTAACCTTCACACACTGCACATTCTTATAAGAGCCAACCAGACGATCCTTTGACAAAAACTAACGAAGTCAAGATGTTAACATTTTCTCCGAACATCTTTCTGAATTTAAATTTTACATTATTCATAAAGCCTTTGATTCTTTTATCACTGTCCATCCAAGCTGTCTTTGAATCGATTATCAAGTGATTCAACTGGTTCAAGCCATTAGCATACATTTACAGCCACAATGGACTTTTTGAATCTAACCTTGAGTTGGAGTTGGGAAATGCTTAATTTACATAACTCAGAGGGATAATAAAAGTCAAAGAAAGATTGATAGTTGAAAGGTGAGTCGTGAAAGGAACCTATTTGATGTTTATTGTAGGTGAAAAGTTCTTTGTTTTTGTGCGAACGATTGTTGGTTTGCCTTTAGACCTATATTTTTTGTTCAGGTAGCGATAGGTGGAAGTATTATTATTAAGCCTATTGGTTTTTAGTTATAAGAAAGCGATCGTTAAAAGTAAGCGCAGACATATAGGCTCGGCACCTGATCAGCGTCGCCTCGCCTCATGGTCACCACAGTAGATATACTCGTACACCGTGGGCCCGAGGTACTCGAAAGATTTTAACCTTCAATTCTGATGCCTAATTGGAGAAGAAAAGCTAGGATATAGTTTGTCGAATAAAGGTTAATTTTCGAAATATTCATTATTTGCGGAAATTCAAAAATCGAAAAATGTCTACAGTAACAAGTACTTTGAATGCGGCGTTGCGACTTTTGTCATACCATACGCCTCTCGCCGTATGTCTTATTTGTCGGGGAGGGTTGTGAACTGAGAAGTTTCTGATCCACTCACACGATAATTTATAAATGTTGCCAGTTCAACTTTAGGTATTGTTTACAAGGAAGTACTAAAGTTAATTGATTTATTAAGTACAGAAAAACAAAAAAAAAGACAGAATTGGACTTTCGTTAATATAACATTTGACTCATAATACCATACATAATGGTCTATAAGCTAAAGCAGTAAATACCTCAACTACCTATAATGGAATGGACTGAATTGCCACACTCACACAGACACGCATTTTATACTGATTATAAAATACTGTTTGTAATGTACTTTATGACAGCCGTGACTGACTGAATTGTAAAGCTCACGTACAGATCTTGTTGCAGTGCGTGACTGTGTGACTGTTTCAATTCAGGCGATAATAGGTAGTTGACTCACTGCTTTAGTTTATATATCTACTGTGCCGTCACCGCTCATTACCTCTGAGATGTCAACGTGCTTATGGCTGGGTGACAGCTCATTTGTCACTACCCATTATTCTCAGTAGTCAGTAGTTGTAATATGGAGTTTATACAAAGATTACTGGAGGCTTACTATGACCTCTTAAAGCAGGACAGAAGTTGCCTGGAAGTTGACTGCCCTGGTTTTTTGTACTATGTCATCGTTAGAGCAGGCCTGCGGCAGGCCTGCGGCAGGCCTGCTACGTTGATGTTTACGAAATCCGTTTACCTTTTTTTTTGTATAGACTTTTCGTACCATGAACAAGCATTACCGTTCAACTTGGTTCAATAGTCGTTCACCTTTAGTACTGTCATGGTACGATTTTTAGCGATTCAGAAGCAGGCCTGCTTTTGAACGGAAGTTGACTGGCTGGCATTTGAACGTTTTCATAAGAGGTCATAGTAAGCCCCCTGAACAGCTCGAGCCGAGGCGATGCCGAGCCGATATACAGGGTGTAAAAAGACCCATCACATAGCCGAAAGCTACGCACTCTGTACATCAAACTAAACTACATTGAACAAAAATAATTGTTGGGAAACGACTTTTAGTTTTTGGCATGAAAAAAAAACGCTTTTTTTTGTAGCCCGCAAATTATGGTTGTGGCGATGCCGCGCCTTTGCATGCGTGCAGCGGCCACACAGCCGAGCCAAGGCGGTCGTGTGCGTTTGATATTCATTGCGTTTTTGTAACTTCAAATGCGTAATTTGTTAGGAAAAATTGAAATTTTTGAAAATGTTTGTATGGAAGAAAGTTTAGTATTATGACTTGGAAATCGTTTTTGGAAAAAACTAAAAAAAAAATGTGTACTTTGACCTTCAATATCTCCAAAACCAATGATTTCCCAGGTATGGTTTGTTCGAAAAAAATGATTCCAATGATGGGTACAATACGTGGTTTTCGTTATCGTAAAGGGTCTTTTTACACCCGATATATGATGTGGGGTAAAGTAAACTTTACTCCACATCACTTTCTTTGCTGTGATTCACGCCACCTGTCAAATGTCATTCTCACGTGAATTCGAGCGAGTTACACAACTTCTACTTTCGCAACTAAATTTTTCCCTTGCTTGCGAAATACGAGGTGAAAATTCGGAGGTTCGAATGTATGACCTACGAACCTTCACGAATGATAATAAAAAAGCCATCCCACATCTAGTTCACTTAAACGGATTAGTATGTCTATATTGGACTTATTTTCTTTGTTTCACTCTGTTTTATTACTTTGCCACATATCCCTTAGTCTAATTCAATTATATGTATCTACCGCCCGCCATGCACTGAGTGGAGCTGACTAAAGTGATAAGCAAACTTCATTAGGTGTGATTGAAATATTTTTCTTTTTCCTCGTGGGTCCGATTTTACTGAGCTCGGATAATTAATTATTATACGAGGAATAAATTACATGTTTTGTTAGGATTTCTATAACAAAAGCTGTCAAAACGTCAAAATTATTCCTTACATAAAAGTTGCCTGATGTTGGTAAAATTGGCCCTTAGATGGAATAAGGATTATAATAATATAAAAATATTATGAATCTCTGTTCACGGCTCATCTTCAGTGTGGAAGATGTCCGGTCCTTTGGAAGGTATACACGGGGACACAGGGCCAACGCGCAGAGGCTCCTTTGAGAACTTTAATCTAAAATGGGGTGGGGCACCAACCGGGGACTATCCACAGCTGCACTATTGGAGTACAGCCATGGACCGTCCCAGGTGGGTGCAAGACTATTGTAAAATATGGTGAAAAATATCTGGTCAATGGGAAGGGATGTTAGGTGGACTTGATAACTTCTATTGCCGGAAGAAAACGGCGTCTGCCTTTCAAATTTAAAATTGAATTGTGTTGGCAGACGGTGACTCGCCAGCTCACTAGCTGGGCCCCCTGAAAAGTCGCCAATACATAGGCGGAGGGGGCAACAAACGTGTGAGCGACTAGAGGTGTAGAGAGGTGTGGCCCCGGTTTCGCCGTCGCGGGTCTTAAAGACCCGGAGTGGGTTTCCCCGCTATTACGCCATTAGACACTTCCACCCCGAGCATATAGCTCTGGCGGCCCCCCTCTGGATGGCCGATAAAGGCAAGCCAGAGTTGAGAGTCCTAAAAATATTATGAATAATTATTAAGGACAGCTATTAGGCTAGAACTTAATTGTTGTTTATAAAGCTGTTTAGATAAATCCTGCACGGTTAACTTTATTAACTACTAGCGACCCGCCACGGCTTCGCACGTGTAAGTTTTATAACTTAAAACCTTCATCTTGAATCACTCTATCTATTAAAAAAAACCGCATCAAAATCCGTTGCGTAGTTTTAAAGATCCAAGCATACATAGGGACAGACAGCGGGAAGTGACTATGTTGTGAAAAACTACAACTGCATTACATTGTGACTATTCAAATGGTATCCTCTTAATCAGTCCGTAGGCCTCCATTCTGCCAAAGGCGTAGCACAAGAGGGGCATCAGTGCGCTCCACCGGAGACCCCAGATCCCCCATCTTTTGTGCTGAGGATGACTATCGGGTCGTTTTAGGTCAGTAAGAGTTGGATATTCCCTGTTCCCGCTTTTTCTGTATTCGGAACCTTGGGTTCAGCCAGAGTGGGTAGGCACAGTACGATACATCTAAGACGTTACATCGACGTACCTGATCGAATAATCAATGGCAGTCGCAAATTTTTGCGCCACTCACACTTATTGCGTTAGCGTTTTTTTTTATTTTTATTGCAGTACTATTAAACATTCGTGGTCTTGAAATCGCACTCAGTTCGGAAGTGATCGGTTTTACGAACTCCTTAGTTGTTTATAAATGTAAGTACCCATGAGAAAATCCACACAAAAAAGGCGTATATTACTAAATGATACTCAAAATAAGGGAAGAGTTAATTAGCACAATCATGACAAGTAATAAATGGATGTGCAATATCGATACTTTTATTTCGCTTGTAGGAAGATTGTTTTTATTGAAATAAATTAATAAACGATTAAGTTCTACCTACTGTGTTTCTAAACATCGAGAACATATACATAATGTGATTTTATGTTACACATACCGAAACCTTTGTACATAACATGCAATACAAACTCACAACAAAGGTGTTGGGCTACGGAAATCATAATAAGGCACACATTGGTACGCAAATACCACACCCTTTTTCTTATGCAGGTTGAGCAAGATGGCAATCAAATTATACGGAAAGGACCCCTTAACGAAATTCACTATACACATACAGTGTGCATTTTGTAAGTAACGCAAGTGATATTTTTGCGTAGTTTAAGGACCGGTTCTCTGTTGGAATATCGAAATATTATTAACCGGTTCTTATCTGGCCGACAACCTTTCGCCGAATAATTAAAGTCCCTAATTATGTTTTGTAAGTTTTTGTTACGCCGCGCCGACTAGTCTGCTGGCCACTGTTTCATTAGTCAACTGTATTATTGGCCACTTAACACTTGTTAGATGGGTCATTTTCTCATCATGCAAGCAAGAAAGCAAGCAAGCATGCAAGTGTTTCTGGGTTTGCTCCGCCAGAAGACTCGCTTTGTCGCCCCTTCGCTTCGCTCGCACACTCGACCAGCGCTACGCTCGGGAGGTCGCTGACTCGCTTCGCTCGCCACCTCCCCACACTCGCTGCGCTTCGGCTTCGTGCACTCGTTTCACTCAGGACCTCCTTTGCGAGCTTCTGGCTCCACGCTTTTAAATAACACTCTAGGGGTAGGACAGAGTCTGACCACGTGTAGTCGAGGTGCGCTGAGTCGGATTAACATTCCATTCCGCTGTGTGAAAATAATGTTGTGCGAATACATAATTGGCAAATTAAATAATAGCCAAATAAGAATTCGACTGAAACAAAATTTCTGAATGATTTTTGGCCAAATAATTCTGGTGGCTAACAATCATTCAGCGAAATCAAATTAGGGTAAAAATTGCTTCGGCAAAGATAACGTCGGCGAATCGTTGTGCCGACAACTGTAATGAAATTCGATAAAAAATACTTCGGCAAAAACACGGGCACCCTTAAAAACCACAAGCAATGAAGTTGAAGTTCGTTAGTTTAATTTCTGCCGCTGTTTTATGCTGCTTGCATTGCTGTGTTTCAGTTTGAAAGGTGTGAAATTATAGGAACAAGACTTAGTTAATTATAGGAAGAAGATGTATATATGTGGTGGTAACCACTTACATTAGGTGGGCTTGTTTGCCAAAATATTACATTTAAAAAAAAGTTACAGTAAAGCAGTTTATTCAAAAAATCATAATAATGGTAATGCTCAAACTCTGATTCCGGTTTCCCTTATACGAGGAATGAAAGTCAAATAATACAGAGGGGATTTATTTTTTATACAGGATGTAAGCGAATTCGTGTAATTCCTTTAAACCCACGATCTACTACTGGTCAGGTGTAGATTGGACCCGCACGAGATTTATTTGATTAAAAATAAAAAAAAACAAAAATCTTTTGTTTTTTTCATGCGATTGCGGTATTTGGGTGCAGTACCCACTGAACCTTCAAGATTAGACCCAATTGTAAAAAGTACCTACTGGACCCCATTCCAAGGCCCCATTCGACCTTCTAAAAAATATTATATTAAAATGAATATTGGACCTCTTTTTTGGTACCCACTGGACCTTCAAGATGACACCTAATCGCAAAATACCCACTGGACCTCATTTACACGCCCCATTCGACCTTCTTCAAAATATTTTGTTCTTATTGATAGTTTTATTAAGAAAAGGTACAATTATGTAGAAAATTGTTGATTTAAATATAATTATAAGAAAAAATATAAGAAAGATTCGTCATAGGGCGCTCTCTTTTCTCTCTGTCTGTCGACGTTCGTCCTACTCTCACCTTTTGTTGCTCTGAAGTACATAAAGATTAACAAAAAAACGACATTATTGGTCTCGTTCTTGTCTATTGTTTACTTCACAAGAACTCTGAACCTGAACCACATGAGTAGATAAACGGTTTATCTACTCATGTGCCTGAACCCCGTAGTTAGCCCGTTAGTAGGTAACTGATTCCCTTTGAAAATAGTGTTTGTCAGGGGGGTGACATTGCCGTACTTGACATAGGCGAACATTTTTCGCTGAGACATTAGCTCCATCTTGAATCATATCCCTGTAAACTTAATAGCATCTATAGGCCGAACGCTTCCCGTCCGACAGTTCCTGGGGTAGCTGCGCAGTGCGGGAGGGTGTCAGTTGTCACAAGTTGACGAATCAGTGAGCTCCTGCACCGCGCAGCTACCTCAGGAACTGTCTCAGATAAGCGTTCGGGCTATAGTCCTGTACTATTATATATTCTGTGCTATTATAGTACCTAATAGCGAAACAAATGGCGCTTTGTCCAATTTTATTAAATGCGAAAATGTGACCCTTTTTAATTTTATTAAAAAATAAGTAAAAAGTGTTATTTTTTTAAGTATTTAAATATGCACCGCCTAATTATTAAAAATGTATTTATTTAGATAATCATAGCATATCTTTTTTTTGCAATTATTTCACTATATTTATTCAAAATGGCTCCTACATTTGGCGTATACGCATGTTTGCAGTTCTCTTCCTTTTTGTGTGTTTAATGTGGATTTTCGGTTGTGTTAAGCTTCAGAAAGTGCGGTAGAGTTGAGCGTATTCCTCCTCCCGTCTTCCTGTTTAGTTTTCCATCTGGAAACTTCATATATGCATGCATTCCCAATTACCGTTAGAAAACCTACTCTATAGCAAAATATATACGCATAGATGTATGGATGCATACGAGAGTGTATAGATACACCTACGTATATGTAGGTACTGAAAAAAGCACCCATATTTTACCTTTGGTATATGCGTTGGTTACTGATAAAAAAGAAGAAACCTACGGAATTATTTTTCAATTAATAAAATCTCAAAACTCATGTTGGAAGCCAGATAAATTCACGACAGATTTTGAAACAGCGGCAATGCAGTTTTCCTGAAGTGGACATCAGAGGATGTTTTTTTCATTTTAGTCAGGCTCTGTACAAGAAATAATTACGTCTTAATATATTAAAAAATCGCGTGTGTAAGCAACATGTTGCCTTATGTGCTGCTTTAGCATTGTTGCCATTTGAAGCCATAGACGACGGTTGGTTCTATATTATGGAAGACTGGTCCGAAGAGAATGGAAATTTAGTAAAATTTAATGACTATTTTACAAAACAATGGCTTCAAAAAGAAGAAGCACGAAAGATTTGGTGTTTTAATGCAGAGAGACATCGTACAACGAATAGTGTTGAAGGGTGGCACTTAAAAATTAATAAAAAACTATGTGTTATTTCGCGGCCAAGTATTTTACAATTTGCCAACGCTCAAACACGTGTTTGTTCATTTCTAACCAGAAGCCCAAATATTTAATTCTGTGCTTCTTACTTCAAAAATAGGTAACAGATTTCTCATACAAACTTCCAACACTTATTTCACTCCCTTAGGGGTTGAAGTTCCAAAAACGCCCAAATACCTATACATTTATTTGTAACCAGAAACCTTAATATTTATTTTCATGTTTCTTTTCTTACTTCAAAAATGACTGACTTGCATACAAACATAGATATCCTATTTCACCCCCTTAGGGGTTGAATTTCGAGAAATCCCTTCATAGTGGATGCTTTTGTTACAAAAGGAACCTACTGTCAAAATTTCAAGTTTCTAACCTCAGCGATTTAAGCTGTGCGTTGATAGATCAGTCAGTCAGTCCTTTTATATAATATATACCCGGCATGCGTTACAATGCCACTTAGAGAAAAAAAGTATTTAGTTTTAAAAATCTGTTTATTGGAGTGCTTTTGGATGCACAATATTTTTGGTTTTTCCGTCGTACACGAATAAGTCAGACGGTTTCCCGACACGTGAGCAAGCCACATACAGTTGTCCATGTGAGAAGCATGGATTTTCCACATTTGGCCCAACTTGTAGCGATTGTTTTGATTTGTTTTTGAATTTCCAAAAAAACCTCAAACACGTTATGTTTATTTCTCACCAGAAGACTAAATATTTAATTCCGTGCTTCTTACTTCAAAATTACCATATTTTTCATATAAACTTTCAACCATTATTATTTCACCCGCTTCGGGGTTGAATTCACGAAGACATTCAAACACGTGTATATTTTACTACACGTTTTTAACGTGTTTGTCAATCAAACATTCAATCAATCAAACATTTTGACAGTTTTCGTAAACGAAAACTGTCAAAATGTTTGATTTTGTTTTTGTTGTCAAACAATTTCATAGTTTTCGTAAACGAAAACTGTCTGAATAAACGATTCAGTTGCAATTGATAAAAGTTTCTGTTAGTAGAATTGACTCCCTGGTTCTACCGCCAATTCTGACACGATGTCAAAATATAATACAGCGGTCTTTCGGAGTTCTATTTTATTTTATATTTTTTCTTTCATACTCTTTTCACTATTATGCATGATTGTACGCTCCATAAAAAAGGGTCCAATGGGACTTGTTATTTAACAGGAGGTCTAATGGGTCCTATGTTGCAGGGAAGGTTCCATTTTGAAGGTCCAGTGGGTACCAGGTTTTCGATAGAAGGTCCAATGGGTCCTGTTGAGTAGGTAGGGTCCAATTATGAAGGTCCAATGGGTACGACACCGGTATTTGATCGTATCTAAACCACCTACTAAGGAATCAGTAAAAAATATGTTGTTTTTTTTTTGCAGTTTTTTGTATTTTATTTTTGTGAACATTTCGTTGCCACGCATAAATTAATGAAAGCAAGGCGACACGGCTGGCGGGTACGACTAACGCGATATCGCTCTTTGCAATCAGTTAACTCGAAGCTCTAAAATGACTCAGAAATAGAAAACCAAGTATTTTTTATATTTTTTTTAGTTGATTTTCAGAAATTCCCATTTAGGGTCAATCTTTGTCACCAATAGATCACGCGGTTTGAAGGAATTATATGAATTCGTTTACACCCTGAATGTGTTTCACTATACAGCGTGAACTTTACACAACACATATAAAATTGCAATGTCGTTATTTGCATGTCATTGCTTATTTTATATAGACGAGGTTGTGACGTCCGCGTCGGTTCGAGGCGGTGTAGTACTACGCTACAATAAAAACAAAAGGTTCATTTTGGAACACCCCTGTTACATGCAAATGCTTCTTGGCACGAACTCACCTTTGTTTTGACTGTAGAAAATATATTTTTACTTAAATACGCAAAATAGTGGTTTATTTATTTTTCCTCTCGTCTGAAGTATACTATGCTTTTATAGTAAAAATTATAGGTTATCTACAGTGCTTATAAGCTAGTATTTGTGATAAAACTCACATTGGGCAAGCAAGTACAGACAACAAATACAGAGAATACCTAATAAGATTATACATATCCTCAAATCTAGACTAACGCACCAATTTAAACGAAACTCCGATCGTTAATGAAGCAATGAGATAAAAATAATCAATTTAGAGACTCCAAATGCTCAATTACCTGTCCATCAGATTTTCAATGAAGCGCAATTTTACCCTGATAGCGTATTTCCGAAGATCCCTTATCTGCAGTCGGTATGGGAAATTGAAATCGAGGGAAAATTTTAAACCACAGTGTATCATTTCGGTATTATTAAAATGGGGTTTGGGATGAACAATGTGATTTAATTTACGTCCTACCCTTTTTGCCCCAGGATGAGTAGAACTGTAAGTGGTTATAATATTGCGTGCATTGATATTGCAAAAGTTGAAATTAGTCACATACTTTATTTCTTTCTTCCAATAATGCGGTAAGCGTAAGGGTGAGATTCACAGGCTTCGCCGTACTTTACTTTGCCAAGTAAACTAAGCGCTTATTCACATTCACTTAAACGAACATTTTAATGTCCGGCTGATTGGTGGCGTCGTGCGTCGGGTCATTGAGCTCCCTACAATAAGGTTGAACTACATGATGGCTGATGCATACGTGCCGTCAGTTGGGACAGTTCAACTCAAACTTGCTATGGCTCTTTCCTCAAAAGGCCATTCCAAACGTTGCCCTACATTGTTACACTCGCATAGTTTTATGCCACAATGTCTGGACTTTAAAAGAGACCTTGACCTCTGAGTTTGTTTCGGATTTTCTTCTCAGAGCTAGTCAGATAAGAAATGCCGGCGCCATTTAGTCTTAAAAAAACATTACATTGACTTGTAAAAGTGTCTGTGACAGATTTATTTACAGAAATAAATATAATTTGTCATCATTTGTCATAAACATTATTTATCTAAAAATAAAGTTTACATTCATATGAAACGCTGACTTTTCTTAGCAAATTAATTCAAGTGCAGTTTGTGAATCTCGCCTTAAGTTTCGAGCCTCACAGCCAAGTTCACTTAAAAAAAGTTCCGAGTCTTAATTAATTTTTTTGTTACTCAAGTTGTGTTCACAGCCAGTTTAGTTCCACGGTTTAAATTAATCTTAGTAAAGTTCTAAAGACTAGCAAACTACAAACAACAATTTAAGACGTGTAATTTTGTTTTCTTTTTTGGCTTATTCGTGTTTTAACAGAGATAGAGGGATTCCTTTATATCCCTGGCTTTGACATACACACGACGGAACACAGTCAACTGTTTCTGGACTTTAATGTGAAGGTGGTAGCTAGTCAGTAAGACCGTAATAGGTCTTACTACCAAGCGTGCTGGGTCCTGTTGAATCGTAATGGTCAATCAGACTGCACTAGCGGGTGCGGGGGCAGACGCAGGCGCTTGGGTCTTGGCGTCTGCGTGTTCACAGTAATGCCGAACGAGCTATCGTACGACGCTTCGGCGGGTGAATCAAAATGGTTTAGAAACACACGCGCAGTCACGTAAAGGTACGTCCAAATTTGTAGCATTTTGGCGTATCGTATCTTCGTCACGTGGCACTGACGTGTATCATGATCGCTGGTTAAGGTACGTCCGCATTTATATGTGTGTTTGTCCTAACCAGCGATCATGATACACGTCGGTGCCATGCGACGGAGATACGATACGCAGAAATGCAACAAATGTGCATTTAATAATAGCTAGGAACTAAAATTATTGAATATATCTGCATTGAGTTGGGACTAAATACCTAATTATTACCGGAGTCCCATTAATTTGTAGTTGCAAATGAATATTACCGACTTTGGCTCGGATGAATCGTGTGATTCAATAAATGTCTTTTGTACCCAATTTGTCTGCTTGAAAATATAATGAAAATGAAAAGTTTCATTTACTGTGAGTCATAATTATGTAAATGAAACTTCATTTTCATCATACTTATATATATTTCGTTGATGTCCTGACTGGGTCATATAAATCAATAAACTAAAAGTATCAAAACTATTGAAAGATTTAAAAATTGGAAAACAGGCTTCAAAAATAATTCCCATATTATAAAATTAAAGGTTTCAGAAGTCGGTGCTAATGCACGCTGACCCAAATTGAAGGCATCGACTTCTGAAACTGTTAATTTTATAATATGGTAATTATTTTACGCTTTTATTTTTTTCTGAAACCGTTTTAAAAAATAATAATTTTATCTTTCTTTTTTGAGAGGCATAAACAATACACAAACATGCGATAACAGCAATCGCAAGTGATTTGCTGTTATTCACTGAAAAGTTCCATTGTCTATCTCCAAAAGCCTTCATCAGATCTTCACCAAATTAAAATGGGACCACCTCGAATAAAATAATCATTTAAATCAGTTCTCAATTTTCGACAACATCGCTGAACATACACATCGAATTGAGAACCTCCTCTTTTTTGGAAGTCGGTTAAAAACAAGTTCTTAATTAATATTAGCCTGTAACTGTCCCACTGCTGGGCAAAGGCCTCTTCTCATACAGAGAAGGAATAAGCATTGATCATTTAAGAGCATGAAAATAAGTTCTTACACATATTAAATTATGCAGTATGTTTCATAATAATGTTTTTATTTTTATTTTATATACTACCAAAAACTCTCATCTGTGGCTCAGACCCTTTCCATAAAAGAGTGCAACCTTTACAAAATGTACTGCGTTCTAACGTTGTGGACTTAGTGGAAGCTCACTTTGAGCTAAAAGAGTTTAAAATGTAGAGTTAATTTCAACGTGCTAAGTCAATGTCGGTAACAAGCCAACTTGTTGCAATTAAATTGCTTTCTAGGGTTAATATCGTTAAGTTATGTAGCGGTTTGAAAAACTTAATAAAGCCACTTGAAATGTACGTAATCACTACAAAATTCTTAAAGTACTTTTGTCATACATTATTTCTCTATATACACTGTTTTCTGTTCAAGGTAAATTCTGAGAAATGCTGTTTATGTAAGTAGAAAGCTTTTACTTCCTTACACATTTGCTTGAAACGTACAAAGAACATTTTTCACAAGAATTCTAAAGAGTAGGGTAAAAAAAGAGTCACATTTCAGTCTGCAAACTAATTTTGTGATTATGAATGTATACAGTTTTCCACGTGCATACCTATATCATACTAAAATATTAGTAGTAGTAATAGTAGTAGAATTATGTACGTGAGTAAAGCTGTGTATTTACTAGGGGACAAATGTCCCACCATACGTGTCGCCAGCGATGCTCAGTAAAATCGCGCGACATTGTCGGACACCGAGTGACATGTCTGATGTCTTTTCATAGCACTGAACTATTGTGGAAACAGATGTCTGGCGATGTTGTTGGTCATCGCTGGCGACACAAAATGTCAGGGGACATTCGTCTCTTAGTGTAGTGCAGTGCAGGACATTTTTTTTTTCATAGTATAGTGTGCAGTGCATGGCCTAAAACTTTGTCCCACAGTGAATACACGGCTTCAAACTGTATACTTTATACATGTCACTCACGAAAGTAATTATATTCTTGTACACCTTGAACTAAAGGTACTTTTTAAAAACATAGACACTGAATCACAGTCAGTTATTAAGTTATCACAACAAAGTTAATCATATATAGGGAAAATAGCAAAAATATCGGACGTTCCTCAATGGCGGTTATTTTACTTACTACCCTAGAGCGCATGCGCGTGCCGCTCTTTTTAACCTGTGGTACACGTTTTTCCAATGTTGCCAACAATATATAAATTAAGTTTGTGATAAGATGGTTCAAAACAGAGTCACGTAGGTCACACAGTTTTCGCTTTGCATAAAATCTAAAGACCATCAAATATTGCAATATTATGAAAGAGGTTCTTTCACCCGCTAATTGTGCCCAACCAGCACGGCAATTGCGTAACGTAACCAACACCAATCATGACAGTTGATGTTTCAAAAACAATATTCATTGCGTAGTACATAGTTGTGAGAAGTCGGTAGCCATAGCGATTACGAGTATGTTGCGCAATTAGAATGAAATTTTTTAAAATAAGGAACTATTATTGTGATGCAAAGTCAACATCATGTTCCGTGTGAAGCTCGTGTCTCATTGCGAGGATTGTACGTAACCAAAGATGCATGGATTCTGATGTTGAATGAGGATTGTTTGATATTTGCTATAGTGATTGGACGGCTGTTTGCTCTTTTTATTGCCTTTGTATGCTCAAGATTTCCGAGGTATAGGTGAAGTATTTATTTATGAGATCTCGTTTTCGATCTTCGTTTTTGTTGATAAAACCTTCAGCTGGCTCTAAGATAGTCATTATTGGTGTGGTCTGTTTTAGTTATTTGGGACAAAATAATTCAGGATTGATCAAAGAATGAATAAAATTAGTACCTGTTGAGTTAAGTGTCATTACATCTAGTCTAGTCTAAATGTAAATTTACAATTTATCCACAACTGCTCTAGTATTGTTTTTTTTTTTTAATTAGGTACTTAACACATTGCCCACACTAGGATCTCTCCTGTTTCGTGGGTGCGTTTCCAGACACAAATCTCACATACACAACTATCTGTAGGCCATACAATTTTTTGTTCCGTGCGGGAATCGAACCCACGACCCGTAGCGCAGAAGCCAATTGTTCAGTCACTGCACCAAACGTGTCGTCTTTTAAAATGTCTTTAAAAAAATGCTTTGTTCTACTAGGTGACAAACGTCACAATTTTTTCCCTAAACAGTGCAGGCAAAAGTAAAACAAAACAAGAAAAAACTTCAATACCAGCAAAACAATAAAGAAAACAAAATATTTCACTAAATAAAAGAATAATAAGTCTTTTTTGCATAGAAACTTCGTTAATTAAATTTCGAAGTTACACGGGCCACCGTGGAAACGGCTGTGCCCGAATTCAGGGTAAATCCGGGATATAAATGGACGGCACCATCAGTTAGCCTAGTTGGTTAGGCGAGCAGTTTGCTCAGATTCGTGCTGTGAATGTCAAATGGTATAAATAAGAGTGATTTCAGCTTTACTACTTCTGTGTTCTGGCCTGTTGTGAATGATGATTTGAAGACAATTACTGATTCTCTGCCAATGAAATTAAAAAATATAGATACGAGACGGCCACAAAACAGCATTTTGAAGCTTTAAGCTTACGTACGAAATGTTCACTTGTGTGACTGAGGCTACAGGCGATAATTGGCACCTTTTGTACTTTTCAGTTTCGGCACGGTATTCGGTATTTACCTCTTTTTAGTGTAATGTCATTGTTTTCTGCAGATTTTTTAGACAGAAATGGACTTGGATTCTTTCATGGATATTTTTTGGTGAAATTGTAGTTTCTTTGATTTGTGACAAACAAAAAATTTTTTTGCGGTTTTTTTTTTCGTCTTTTCAGTTGTGCTGAATTTCAAAAGAAACATAGAACCAAAAAGCTATCAGCTCAGCGTATGATTTAGATACGATCGGTAACAAAGCAGCATGAAAAAAAAAGAAGTTATTTTTTTATTTTTGTTCAAGCTAAATCCCGTGCGGGGCCTGTCTACACCAGTAGTAGATCATGTGGTTTTAAGGAGTTACACGAATTCGTTAACACCCTGTATAAATTACTTTTTACTTGAATAAGCTATCATTCCAGATTTCCGAGATATTAATTGATGAACCGTATTCATTGCTCCCGAATGTACTTATAGACGTAGAAACTTAAACTTCATCTAGTTTTGCTCGAGTTAAATTAATAATTTCAGTCTGTTATACTAAAAGTTTAACGTAAAAGTAACTTCTAAAACCATCTGAATGGGAACATCAAACGCAGAAACATAACAAATCCTGCTTGTCTACCGTCGTGTCTCGAATGACAATTAGTACATCGGTAGGGAACAACTGCGATTTCAGACTTGTTGCCTTGCTATTACGAACAGACAATGAATACTGATTTTGCAGATATTGCAAGAATTATTTTGATAGCTATTGGTGTTGGTTTGGATATTATTATTATTATTATCTAGCTGTGCACACGACTCCGTCTGCGTGCTGGAAAGTCGGGAAGTCGGAAATTGTGTCGCAATAACTGGACTTTCTCCTCTAATATCTTTTGATTGAGCAAACTAATTTTTTTTTTTTTTTTTTGATTTCTTTCTTTAAAAACGTTGCCCCACACTAAGATTTCTCTTGTATCGTGGGTGCGTTTACAGACACAAATCTCACAAACAAACGCCCAGACCCGGAACAACCATCTGTAGGCCATACAAATTTTTGTTCCGTGTGGGAATCGAACCCACGACCCGTAGTGCAGCAGCCAATCGCTTAGCCACTGCACCAAACGTGTCGTCAAAGAAGAGCAAATTACGATGAAACAAAAACTAAATGTTACTCCGAGTTACGCATAATATTTGTCTGTAAAAGTCAACCGCGTTGAGTCAGTACTATTGACGTAATGCGTGCACAAACAAACAGATAAACAGACAAAAATTCCAAAAATGACCGAAATAGATTGTATCGGTAATTTTTTTCCAATCATGCATTTTTTTTTAAATTCATTGAACAGACATGCTAAGTCTACAGATTTATTAAATAGGTACTAGCTGACCCGGCAAACTTCATACCGCCATATTTTTTATTTCGGTTCTTTTTTTTAAATTTTCTTTTATACCTTGTCCTGACAATCACGAACACACAAAAAAAGAAATATCCAATTTGGTGCAGTCGTTCGGAAGTTATGCGCGTACATACATTTCGGCGATTCATATTTATTTATATAGATAGATAGATACTAGCTTGTGCCCGCGGCTTCGCTCGCGTTAATTAAGCTCAAAAAAACTCATAACACACTATCTACTAAAGTTTCTATAATAATATAATTAAATCGTGATTAGATTCACACGTGGCGCCATCTACGAACGTTATTGTTGTTTTCCTCGGGACAAGTACTTTTTTCGAAACGAAAGGTGCCACGCCCGTTTTTGTACACCTGACAGCGTAATATGCAAAATTTCAGGATGATCGATTCAGTGGTTTAGGCGTGAAAAGGTAAAAAACAAACAAACTTACGTTCGCATTTATAATAGGTAATATTAATTACTTAATTATTTTACAGTTAGGTTAAATAGTTAGGATTGGGATAAATGGTAATATGTTACGATTATTATGTTTTTATTAACTTTTAAATACTTATTGATTTTCTTTAATAATCGTTTCAACGAAAACTATGCATGTTGTAAGTAAAGCTGACACAATATAAATGTATTATAACTTTCGTGAGACACATTCATATTTATGATTATTTACGGTTTACTCACGTGCATTTTTCGGGATTGCCCGACTAGTTTCGGACCCAAACGGAGCCCTTAATCATGAGCTGAACACGCGGCGAGGTCGCGAGACGAACAATATAAATGGTTCGTGAAAACGCTAATATGACAACTTCACAAAGAAATGAACCATCGATTCGTCTAAAATTAACGAAAATTACCATACATACTTACCAATACAGTCCGTAATTTTATTGCACCAAAATTACTTGAAGACTGTGACAAAGTTCTCGTATTATGAAGTTAACACACGGAGTCTTGAAATGAGTCCCAAAGTTCCAGTATTACGTTGAAAAAGGTGAGCCAACTCTCTCAGTGTAACTTATAATGAGAAACTTTAAATGCAGTTCGTTATTTTCAGTTTCTTTTTGAGGTGTAAATGCAACATGATATAATTACCTTCTCACTGCATTAATTCTAAGCATATACCTACGAGGGCGCAGGCCGTGCGGGCAGCTCAGTTCAGTCACAGTTTTACAATCCAAATAGTTTGGCAACGGCTTTAATGTCGGCCAATATCACCGCCAGTGTAGGCGTCGCTTAACTGTATTTTATCATGTAATCATCATCATGGTAATGATCTCTCCTCTCCACCAAAGTACTTTCTGCGTCTAAACCATGAATGGAAATTGACCTCACTTATCATAACATCACTGCTGTGTGCCTCTCTGTTTAAGTCCCATGTAATAGGGGGTGAACCTACACACATCAAAAGTGTCTAGGGATCAAGCATTTTTATGCGGATTTCTTGAGATTGAGATGTGGCTTTGTAATAAATTTATGATTTTATAAATTTATATGGATCCTTTTTGGTGCATTTCATAATTTGAATCAGGAACTGTGAATCAAATTCGAGTAAAAGATGAAAATCAGCTGTCAATATTTTCCCTATAAAAACATACAACGCATTGAAGACATTATTAGTGCTACTGTTTCCCTACTATTGATTAAAACCAACGTTATTATGGAGCGGCGACGTCATTTAAGCAGGGAAGAAATGCTCAGAGCCGTGGGAATGATAGAAGCTGGTTCCCGGCAACGTACTGTGGCTTTAGCTCTGAATACAAGTCAGAGTGTTATCAGTCGACTTTGGACACGTTACCGAAGCACTGGTACCGTGGCTGAGCGCCATGGAGGACGGTATCGCTGCACCACACGGAGACAAGACCGATACATTCAAATCTTAACTCGAAGAGCTCCAACAATAACCGCCATGATGTTAGCCGTGAGGCTTCATCACTCTTCAGGGAACTTAATTAGCGACCAAACAGTCAGAAACCGCTTGCATGAAGTGAACCTTCATTCCCGAAGACCGCTACGGGTACCACCTATAGCAATGCACAATCGTAGGATTCGATATCAATGGGCTCTTGGACACAGAAATTGGGCAGAAGAACAATGGCGTTTCGTGTGCTTTTCTGATGAGTCTCGTTTTGGTATGAGACCGGATACAAGACGTATACGACACTGGAGAACCCCTGGACGCCAACAGCGATTAAAATCCTGCCAGGAAGTCCATCCTTATAGTGGTGGAACCATCATGGTATGGGCGGGTATTTGGATCGGCGGAAGAACTGAGTTGATTTGGATCAGAGGCAACCTCAACGCTCAAATTTATGCTGAGACGATTGTATCAGACGTCATCGTTCCTCTACAAGCGCAAATCGGTCCCTTATTTCAGTTAATGCATGATAATGCACGACCGCACACCGCAAGAGTTGTAAGACAGACTCTCGCCGCAGCTAACATCAATGTCCTGCCCTGGCCTGCTCAGTCGCCAGACTTGAACCCGATTGAGCATGCATGGGATATGCTACAGAGAAGAGCTCTGCCGAATATGGAGGGTATCCAGTCGCAAGAAGACCTTTTTTTGTTGTTGCAACGAACATGGGCGGCCATTCCACAGCGTGATTTGGATGAACTCATTTTGAGTATGCCAAACCGATGTTCTTGTGTTGTTAGTGTTCGCGGTAGAAACACGGATTATTAATTGTTTAAGTTACCCAATAAAATTTTAAAGAAAACTGTTATTTCAGTCTTTTTTTCGAACTTTTGTGTTAGTGGTTCAAATGTCAAAAATCCCTTTATTAGGAAAATGGCAAATTTCTTTATTAATGCAAAGGTGACTTGGTTTATCGTTACTGTGACAAACGAAAACACTTTATTTGATGAATCCTTAAAGAAATTTTTAATTAATATCAATCAGGAGAAAAGTTATTGCAAAAATATATGTTGATCCCTAGACACTTTTGATGTGTGTATTACCATTAACCGGGCACAAATTCAGACTACGAACTGCAACTGAGAAATTTCACACGGAAATACTCACTTTGTCCGACTTGGGACCTCACGCTCAACGGCCTCGCTTAATATTTTAGTATTTCAAATGCATGGTTTCAATATAATTGTCATTTTAAAGAATAGCCTACCTGCTTGTATCTCAACTGACAGCACCCACGACAAAGAAACGATACCCTAACTGAAGCCTTCAAAATATGTATTTAATTCAAGTACCGTAGTGCCTATTTATTAAGTACTATAATTGAAGTCGAGTGACTTGTTGCCTTTGTTCTAAATTAAATGGGTTATCGTTTTATTATTTCAGAAATAGCAAATAGCTTTTAACAGTTTTAGAGTGGGTAATTATTACTCGCAAACAACATCAGAAATCAATTATTATTCCATTTCGTTTTTATGATAACACCGGTGGCGGTTATAGATTCCATTGCAAAACTATACAAAATTATTCATTCAGCAAACGTTTACTTCAATTTGAAATTCTAATAAGTTTCCATGTTAGTTTTTATTGATGAGTTCCTACCATGCAATATTTTTCCATGAAAAATTAAAATTGTTCAAATTTCCATTTTGTTTGCATTGAGCCGGTTATGGTGAATTTTTAATACGAACGGAATGAGAACGTGGTTTGTTCAGTTATTATGCCACATAATTCTGTAAATACCAACTAATTTAATATTACATAACATCACGCCTGTATTTTCCAAAGGGTTGGGCAGAGGCGTATTGTCTCATTTCGCTGTTAGGTTTAAGTCCCATGTAATAGGCGGCGAGCCTATACTATCAACCGGGCACGAATCCAGACTCCGGGCTGGTACTGAGAAATTCCAGACGGAACAACCGAATACTATCCACTTTGATCGACCTGGGGCCCAATTCTGCTAAAATAAATTGTTGCCAAACGCAATCGAACCACAACCGTCAGTCAGTTTTTGTTTTCGAAAACTTTCAAAATGATTGATTTTGTTTTTTGTGTCAAACAATTTGATGGCTTTTGAAATTGAGAACTGTCTGAATGAACGGTTCGGCCTTGGTTCGGTTGTGATTTATCAAGATTTATTTTAGGAGAATTAGGCCCCTGGGGAGGCAGTCAAGCCATTTATTATATTATAATATACATTTCCTTATATACAAGGTGTAACATAAATAAGTGTATAACCTCTTAAGGGGTCACTGTACTCATCATTATGAACAACTTTTCCTATGGGACCAAACCTGAAATCGCGATAAAAAATCAATTTTCCCCTACATTTTGACGAGCTGTTCCCTACATTATATTGCTTTCACGGTAAGTTGATTAATTTGGCAGATGTCAGTTCATGACATGAAAATAAATTGTAATGGCGCTTGTGTATGACAATTTAATTCAAAAAGTATTAAATCAATTTAAAATATTAGTAAAGCCTTACCCAAAAGGTTTTTTTAAAATCAGAAACATAGAAACAATATAGTTATATGTGTTTAACGCCATAATTATATATTACATAAATGATTTTGAAAAAACCCCGACGCGTTTTCAAACTTGCGTCAGATGGTACCAGTTGCCAGAGACGTGCGTATCGATAAAATAATTTCGATAAATTTATATTAACAGAATGAATATTTTGACTGTCGTAATAATTATAGACGATAGGCTCAGTTGATTGAATAATTAAAATAAGGCTCATTATAGCCCAGTTGCCTTGCAAAAGGTCGGTCAGTCCTAAATTTTGGATACGTGTTATGGATATATGTATGTCATAAAAATTACAAATTTTGTACCTTGAGTGACCTCTGCGCGCTCTGCCATCTTGGGTTAAAGAACCCAAAAATGAGTTTTTATTAAATAACTCCTTATGGGTTTTATGCCAAAAATTATTCACATCAATTTTGTAGAAAATTAAACTCTTATTTTTCATTCCAGACTCAAAATCAGAGGTCTGGTAGATATCGCTATCAGCGATAAGACCGCCATTGTACCCATTGTACATATATGATATTGTATAAGAGCTGTGTTACAATTTTGGTGTACAATAAAGTATATTCTATTCTATTCTATTTTATAGGTTTGAAGCCCCATGTCTGTCTTTCTGTTTGGCTGTCTATTTCTCTCTCTGTCTGTGTGTCTGTTTGTGGGCTTTTCATTAAAAAAAAACACCTAACATAACACATCCAAAATTCGGGACCGACGAACCTTTCGCAAGATAAACCTCTTTTTCGCGACCCCGCTACTGGGCTTATTATTGGTGATAAATAAACATTTATGTTCACTCATCCCATACCTGCTGGATTCATTATCACATCAGCACGTAATCGTCTATTGTTGAAGATATGCATGCTAATTGACTTAATCCTAATTACTTAAATCACAAGTATTTGAAATGTACATAAAATCACATTACAATAATTTGTCAAATTCTCGCTGAAATTTTACAAATTTTATCGATAGTTGAATCGACTACAGTCACATGTCTAGCAACTCCTATTGACATGTGTCATTTTAATCTTCTTATCGTGAAAACAATATAATGTTCGCATAACTCGTCAAAATGTAGGGGAAAATTTTTTTTTTTTCGCGATTTCAGGTTTGGTCCCATAGTAAAAGTTGTTCATAATGATGAGTACAGTGACCCCTTAAGAGGTTGTACACTTATTTATGTTACACCTTGTTGTTGGCCACCGGTTCAGAATAAAGGATTCATAATAGAAAACCAGACATTTCAGTATAAACATAGATATTTATTACTTCCTTCAACATAAACCACAAATACACTCGGTACAATTCCAATTATTCAATACATAATGATTTAATCTGTACTTACACTTGTATCTGAAGTGTTACCATTTAATCCAAAATTACACAGTAAGTATCGCTTGATGTTCACACCTCGACGTCTCTGACAAGACTGCCGAATGACTACCAATAAGTTTTTAATCATGAACGAATGAATGATCGATTGAGTCAATGTAAGTAATATGACAGTTACCAGAGACAATCTAATATGGTATTACCAGAGACAAGCTAACAGTTCGGCCATCCTGTTCAAAGCGTGTCCTCACGCGTACAGTTTTATACACACTATAAAAACGAGTTTCACTATTTAAACACCAACGATAATATCGTTAAATTAATTTAATTATGTAAACTACAAAACAATCATAGTCTTAATTAGGTGTTATTTTTCCAGTAATCAAACAGTTGTATAACATTGGCAATCTAGCAACAAATTATAGTTATAAAGAATATAACACAACAGTATCTATACTTTCTAAAACATTGTTTTATGAAATAACAATTACAATCAACCTATTCCTTCTTCCTACGTCGCTCTCGGTTGTTATTTCCTGTGCTCATCCCGAATAAATACTTTTTCTTTCTTTCTTTTTCTCCTTAACCCTGAAGGCCGCGATCTCAATAAAACACCTTCATTTTTCTGTGAACTCATTAATATAACTCAACCAATTAATATTAATAATATAAAGCACATTTAATCCTGTAATAACTTAAAGTTTGTTATCTCTACCTTGTTTTCACTATTGCTACTACGTCTAACCTCTTCATTACTCTCCAAATCTCTACAAAACGCCAATACTACATCCTACATCATACATACAAGACTACATCCTGTCGATAACGGCCACGTTTGCGGGACATGGAGGTGTCTTCAATCAGATACCTCTCATTGGAAAGCACCCTTACCACGCGATCATGGTCCTTGAAACTTAACCACTAGTATCCGACACGCACTATCGTGGTACACCCATCTCTCAACGCAAACTTAATCTCCATTCCACACTTTCTGATTTCCCACACCTATCAAACCCCTATGTTCTCTAGCCGTTGTTCCCCAATACCTTCGCTCGCTCTACCCCCAGCCTATCTAACTCCTCCAGATCAGCTACATCGGCGGCATTAGACACAGTAGAGTACAAATTCCTTCCGTTCCGCTAGCAATGCCAAAACTAAATGACAATTCAGTGACCCTTTCCAGGTTATGTTATGGATCGTGGCACCGTTGCCTATCTGGACTTCATAAATACAACCATCCCAGGTTTCTTCATCTTGGCTACGGAAAAGTTGACAGAGCGTCCAAAATAAGTCCACCAAAACGTTCGACTCGCCCACTCGCTTTAGGCGACGGTATTGCCAATATTCTTCACTCCACATAAAGGAACAAACTCTCTAAATCTTTTACTGGTAAAGCTTCTTTCCTAGTCGGCTGTCAGGCGAGAAGGCATATCAGCCAATACGTTCCTCAAACACTCGTATACTCATCTATGATTTATTATTTTTGACAGCAGTTATACCAACATATACAATAAAACCATAAAACAATACTTGCAAATAACAGCCACCCCCCTCGCTCTTAATGAAAAGACCTAGGCAGTCCGCATCCACCGTATGGAGGTAACGCTGATTCCTTCGTTTAGATGAGAGTTACCCTCTCACTCACCAGCAAGCGCCTTGCACAGAGCCCATTCCAAACACCTTTCTCAAAACAACAAAGAGCCTCATCAAATCTGCAATGCCCAACTTTGTCGTGGTTTCCTCTGTACATCTCCTTCAGACCTCCTTAGAAACCAGCGAAATATTATATATCCTGCGTTATTCATGACCGTGCACCCCTTTTGCAGAGTATATTTTCAAACATCTGCACTTCCTCATCCACCATTCTGCGCAATGGCAAAGAGTACTCAACTCAGGAATGTTCAAAATACAAGTTCCCATGTACGGGGACCGAAACCAGGCCGCGATTACGCGTTAGTATGCACCACTCGATAGCCAAGTCGAGACTCGATAACACAATCAAACACCTGTAGCTGGACCCAGCAGTGTGCAACTCACGAAATCAGATTGCGCTTAGTAAATGTGAATCCACCAGTCAGTACAAATTGTGATAGCAAGCACACTATAAGTCCACTCAAAGACGCTAGCACCGCCAAGGTAGAAGATTCCTAGGAGCGAATCTCATATTCGTCAGGGAGAGGTTCTACGGCCCAAAACATGAGACAGATCGAAACACTCCTACGAAATCGTCTTGCAAAAGCACACCCGTCAGTCCGTCCATCTTTGCACGCATCGGTGTGTAACTTGTGTTGTTGCTTTAAAATCACACAAAGCTAACAATAGACGCCACGTAAGTAAAGTATCAGTCCTGAATACCACTCCATATCCATGCCACCTCCTTTCGAGTGCCAGTCAATAGTAATGTCAAATACCTATTAATAAACAAAACATTAAATATCAATCAATTAATATAAATTCGTAGACAACCCCAAAAATTTACCAATTTCACGCTGGTTTTAAGTGCCGGGAACTTCGAGACACCATCTGCTCTCCCACCACGTGACCGTATACATGAGTCCACTTCAAAACCCAACAAATCAAACTCCGTAACCATTTCGTTAGCGCCCGTAAATCGTAAATCCTTCAGATCATTAAAAACAATCCTGATGTTTATTAAGTTATGTTTAAAAATAGACACGCTAATTGTCTTTTAATTCTGTTTTAAAACTACTTTTTTTTCGTAAATAAGCTTTATTTCCTATTTATAATTATAACAAAGTGTAACCTGACGTCATGGCTTCCCCGGTCTCGTATGAAAGTGCCAGACCCAAAATGGTGTTTTTCTTTTTGCAATTATGTTGAGCAATGGCTACTAGCCCATTCAGCCAATGCCAACAAGTTCCTCGCCACAATTTATCAAATCATCAGAGCTATACGACTCAAAAGTCTTCTGTGAACATTTTTTTTAAACTTGTAGTAAATGCAAATGTTTAGTGTTGATAGACCGCGTTAGCAAAGAATTCCCAGAAATTGCTACATCGTCCTTACGACGTATTATATGCAAGTAGGGAACCATGACCGTCTTCGATACGGCATCTACCAGATAAAAGATTCTTTGCCTTCTTCACCTCGAAGCGAACCACGTACGTAAATGCTCCCATCAAATACTAGATTAGATGCGATAGACACGAAACAACAATGTCACCACTAGACAATAAGTATATAGGGTACACCCTTTTTTTTCCAAAAAAATCACCCTGTATGGAATTTGAATGGTTATTAAACTAGGCACCTCAGTATAAGAACGTCCTAGGAGCGCGGGACAATCCAAAACGCAATCGTGAACCATTCGAACATCTATAACCTTCTTGACACCTTGTACCTCAACACTGGCTGTTAGTGTACATACAACAATAAAATTCACACCCATACCTCCAAGCAGTAGAATATTAGAAGAAACCTTTACATGGAGACCAAGTTCCCTAGCTCTACTAACTGTAATAAATGAACACAGACTTCTCAAACCTTATGACATGATACAGCCTCACCACTGATCCTATTATCAAAACATATTTGTCACTGCAACTATTAGTCGCGCATAACTTGGGAACACAGACTTCTCAAATCTAATGACTTGATACAGCCCCACTACTGATCCTAATATCGAAAAATGTATTTGTCACTGTAACCGTCAGTTGCGCATAATTTGAGAACACCGACTTCTCAAATCTAATGACTTGATACAGCCCAACCACTGATCCTAATATCGAAAAACGTATACGTATTAGCCACTGCAACTATCAGCTGCGCATAACTTGGGAACACAGACTTCTCAAATCTATAGACTTGATACAGCCCAGTCACTGATCCCAATATCGAAAAACGTATCTGTCACTGTAACCATCAGTAATGCATAACTTGAGAAGACTGACTTCTCAAATCTAATGACTGGATACAGCCCAGTCACTGATCCCAATATCGAAAAACGTATATGTCACTGTAACCATCAGTAACGGATAACTTGAGAAGACAGACTTCTCAAATCTAATGACTGGATACAGCCCAGCCACTGATCCCAATATCGAAAAACGTATCTGTCACTGTAACCATCAGTAACGCATAACTTCAGCCGATTCGTTATGAGTATAATTATGCTCTTTGAATACGTATACTCTAAAGCTGGGATGGCCAGATTCATTACAATAAAAGCAATTGAATTTAATTAATCGTTCAGGATTTAAAGTTGTCGATGTGTTGCGTTAATAAGAGACCTGTTATCATACCCATTTCTTTTGCTTGTATGTTGTAACTTCTCTAGTTTGCCCTACTTTGACTATTCTAAAATACTGACTCACTAAATTAAGCTACTTGAACACCCACTTTTGTGGCCTGATTATCTACTCTATTTAAAATTCAATCCACCGCCTGTTTCCTATGAATTTTACACCTATTCAGTCAATTCAGTTTTATGCAATAATAATTTATTGTTCCAATGATTAACCATACACGACACGTTTAAAATCTCAAGTACTGTAATTATAGACACAATAGATAAACAATGGCACTGACGAACCGGTTCGTCGGTCGGGACGTTAGCGGTTAATTAGCATTTCAGTAAGGAGTTCAGCATAGTTCTCACGGCAAGGGAATAGATAACTATTTTTTCTTCAATGCTCCCTACTTATGCAAAAGAGAAGGTCATCTTTGATACCACGTTTTCGTAACCCCAGTAAGATTAGGAAGGACGTAATGTATGTTGTTTTTCATATAATCCACATATTTCCGCGCATTCTTCAACTTTAGTGATCCGTACTAACAGAGTCTGTTCTTTACTCATAGGCTTCAAATCCGTTACGATGTTTGCGTTAAATTTCAACTTATTTTTATCTGAACTCCAGGCTTTATTTAACATTGTCATAGTCAACACAATACTAATTGGTAAAGACTCACCCGGACTCGAGCTATCGTTGCGATATCTCCTTCGCATTGATCTTTCTCCTGTATTCCTGGACTGCTTTTCGTTTCTTGTAATTTTGTTCGTTCATTGAACTGTTCATTTATGATAACATTTCGCTTTTTCAAATTTCTGGTCCATCCAGTAGTATTCATTCCGCTATCCAACGACTTAACTTTCCCTGCTCTCTAACCTGAGAACTCCCTGCTCTCTAACCTGAGAACATCCTGGCCGTCTGTCCTAGCCAAAATGCTAAATGCTCTAATCCTGAACATTTCCTGGCCCTTTAACCTGGGCGATCCATCGTCATCTATAACAATCCATGAACATCAGTCCTTCCCCTCGACTGTGTCTTTCCTTGTCCATTGTGAGTGTATCTGAAACTTACAGTTGTAAAGCTTAGTGTTTGTTCATAAACACGAAACAATATTTAAGATTATAATAAAAGTCAAAGTCAATGTTTTATTATCATAATATTGATCCAATATTGTTCCATTTATAATTGCATTATTTTAAAGAAGCTATTAAGGCAGAAATAAAGCAGTTTTCTTTTCCATCTCTATCCTTGTAAGCCATACTATGCAAATACACAAAAAAATAATTTAAATTAATTTGGTGCGTCATCATATCATGATAATAATTACACGAATAAAATAACCGTACCAATTCTACTTTGAATAAAGTAAACTAAAATCTTTATATAAATATCCTATTAATGTTATAATATCTAAGTATGTAACAGAACACATACTACCATACCGATTGGTCGCTTATCAAATTGAATAATTATAAATCTACCACAGTAGAAACTTCCATAAATTCATAGTCGAAATTAATACTTCGTTTTCTAAATATGGATGATGTGATATTTATTAATAACGGTTCTTTAATATTATTACGGCAAAGAGTAAGGAAATAAATATCGTATGACAGATGGAAAAGAAAAATAAAATATTTGATATTTATTTTACTTAAATAGCCAGAAAAATATATTTACCGGGTGGGAAAAATAAATCACACCTGATAATAAATGACATCAAATATCCGTTAAAATGTGGACGTGAAAAAGGGAATTATGAGAATTCCCTTATTATCCCGCTTCTGAACTGTTGGCCACCGGTTCAGAATAAAGGATTCATAATAGAAAACCAGACATTTCAGTATAAACATAGATATTTATTACTTCCTTCAACATAAACCACAAATACACTCGGTACAATTCCAATTATTCAATACATAATGATTTAATCTGTACTTACACTTGTATCTGAAGTGTTACCATTTAATCCAAAATTACACAGTAAGTATCGCTTGATGTTCACACCTCGACGTCTCTGACAAGACTGCCGAATGACTACCAATAAGTTTTTAATCATGAACGAATGAATGATCGATTGAGTGAATGTAAGTAATATGACAGTTACCAGAGACAATCTAATATGGTATTACCAGAGACAAGCTAACATTGTATACCCTAAAATATGTAATTATCGCTCTCCGATTGAAATATACTTACATCCGCCTTATAAAGGCATCATAAAAGCAAAATCATTTTATGGAAGTACTGGACCCTTTCTCATCTAATCAACCCCTCGAATTCAGAAGGATATTACTCTTCGGAAAATGCTGGTCATTTTCCAAGTACAAAAGATTTTTCGAAGCTCAAATAGATTTTCGATAGGAGAATCGTAAAACGCAAGTTTTCTATGTAGGTAATGTAAGTATAGACGCCAGCGCGTAAAGCTACTACAATCTGTCAAATTTGTTTAATAGATTTTCATCTTTATCACAAAAGCATTAAGTTCAAGGTTGATTGGGAAATTGGTCAGTTTCGGGAAGCTTGTTGTGCTGGCGTTTGTACATTGTCCCAAGTTGTAAACTGACGAAGTACCTCGGCCCTTCTGAGATGTTTTGTTCTCTTGGAGATGCTGGCTGATGACGTCAGATGGCATAACCTTTTATTATCTAGGCAGGTGACCACATAAGCTGTACAAGGATCTTAGAGTATTTTAATTAAAGAATGATGCTCTGTTTGTTTATCGCGTGACCGCACGATCAGTTCTTTAGACGGGCAGTACAAAAGTACTAGGAGACTATAGAAAATATGGAAAGTCGGCATTGATGTTGGTATGAGTCATTCTAACAAGCCTTTTCCCAACTATGTTTGGGTCAGCTTCTAGTTTAACCAGATGCGGCTGAATACCAGTACTTTACACGGAGCGACTGCCATCTGATCTTCGCAACCCAAAGGGATAATAGGTGGTAAAGAAGCCATATATATAAAAAAAATATTTTTATTAAATAATTTAAATTAACTTGTTACAAATTACAAATACTGGCTCATTACTATTTTCAACATCCATAACGCTAGTTTCTACGTAGTATTTATAGTCAAAGAAGTGGGCAATTTTTTAAAAATTTAGTCACGGTGTCTCAAGCATTATTGCAATTATAATAATTACGTAAAAAAATATACATTTTTTTTTTTTTTTTCGCTTATATCTGTTGCTTCTTTTCCACCTATAGATGTATCCCTTAAAATATTTCGTGTATGAATAGATGGACCTTATATATATCGAGATAAAGTATGAATGCGAGAGCTAATTAAAATTATAACGATTAATTTTTCTTCCTTCCTGTTTTTGGAGGCAAAATATATTATTTCATTCGCTTTTATTTTCCAAACCAAACCTTTACAAGTTTGGCCGAGTAAGTAATTAATGCACATACTAATTAGCCACTTTCACTTATTTCTGCCTGTAACCACATTATAACTGACTGAATAGGAGTGGAAGTAACACATAACGTGGCAGCTGCTCATTATGCCTTCAATTATACAAGAACTAGGGAAAACGTTCATTATAATATTTGGTTAGAGATATTTTCTGTTTTATTTTATTCAGGGTGTAAACGAATTCGTGTAATTCTTTCAAACCACATGATCTATTACTGAATTATAGACTAAACCCGCACAGGATTTAGCGTGATCAAAAATACAAAAATAAAATATATTTTTTCTTGTGGTAAGTTGTCGCGTCTAAACCTAAACCACCTAATAAGGATTAGATAAAAAAAATAAGCAAAAATGTTTTTGCAAAAAATGATTTTATGTGATAGAACATTTCGATGCCACGCTTAAATAAATGAAAGCACAGCGATACAGCTGGCAGGTACGACTAGCGCGAAATCGCTCCGTGCAGTCAGTAAAGGCGTGCAGGCGCTAAAATTTATCAGAAACAGAAAATCAGGTTATTTTTATGAAAATATATTTTGGCTAAAACTGAAAAAAACGAGTGCTTGGTCATTCTATGTCACGAGTAGATCACGCGGTTTAAAGGAATTACATGAATTCGTTTGCACCCTGTATACAAGGACAGTCGAAATGCGGTTACTAATCTATGGGCCAATTAAAGTATGAGAACTAATTAATTGATCAGCGTAATTAAATAATTGGTTTGCGTAATCAATATTTGGTCAGCGGAATCAATATTTCCTCAGCAATAAAAATCAGGAGCCGACTCGGTTAGGTGCAAAGTGATCGCAACAGTGCTGACAATCCACTCGCCTCATACTCATGACTATGACGCCCAATAATAGTGATGTTATGACCCTTTAGAGTCTGTGGCGGCATCTATCTCACCACATGCGAACTTATCCTACATCGCGCAATCAAGATCTAACACGCAAATAGTATATATGCAACCTCCTAACATCAACCGTTGGGCAGTAGGCAGTAGCACGCCAGGCACAAGACTCCGCCTGGTTGGAGGATCCTCCCTTTGGTTGGAGGAACACCACACCAAGTTTCTCCACAAGCCATTATGGCGAGCCCGGGCGATCGGCAACCAAGTGCGTAAACACCTATTTAAACTATGGAAAGTCACAGTCGCCGTCGACCAAATCTCCGGCGACTAAAACATAAGCATAGTCACCCGGGCGACCGACGATCAAGTGCGTGAACACCTATTTAAACTATGGAAAGTCACAGTCGCCGTCGACCAAATCTCCGGTGACTAAAACATAGGCATAGTCACCCGGGCGACCGGCGACCAAGTGCGTAAACACATTTATAAACTATGGAAAGCCACAGTTGCCGTCGACCAAATCTCCGGCGACTAAAACATAAGCATAGTCGCCCGGGCGACCGGTGACCAAGTGCGTAAACACCTTTATAAACTATGGAAAGCCACAGTTGCCGTCGACCAAATCTCCGGCGACTAAAACATAAGCATAGTCGCCCGGGCGACCGGTGACCAAGTGCGTAAACACCTTTATAAACTATGGAAAGCCACAGTTGCCGTCGACCAAATCTCCGGCGACTAAAACATAAGCATAGTCGCCCGGGCGACCGACGACCAAGTGCGTAAACACCTATTTAAACTATAGAAAGTCACAGTCGCCGTCGACCAAATCTCCGGCGACTAAAACATAAGCATAGTCACTCGGGCGACCGACGACCAAGTGCGTAAACACCTATATAAACTATGCAAAGTCACAATCGCCGTCAACCAAGTCTCCGGCGACGAGTCGACAGTGCGTAACGGCTTTTAAATCTACCAAGCTTGAAGAAACTGGCAACATCGTTAACATTTTAGAAATATAATTACCTAACACCTGCGTTAGGGTAAGTCGGGATATAGGGTAAGTTCGTTCGTTCATATGGACTTGCCGTAGAATGTATCTTTTTCTTCTCTCGTGTCAGCACGAGCTATACGAAAATAGCTTATGTTGTGGTGAAAAGATTAGCCAGTCAGCAAGGTTGGTAGCGGGGCTGACTGCCCAGGGTGCGCTGGACGTACTTAAGTATCGTCACTCGTGGAGGCTCTTTTCATGCACAATGTATCTCAAAATATTACGATGTGAATTGAATAAAATGGCGATAAAAATATCGTCACATTTTGCGGCAAATTTATTTAAGTGAACTTATTCATTTAAGTGAACTTGCAGGGTACGTTAGGGTAAGTCCAAATGGGTTTGTTTAAGTCCTTACAACTGAGCAAGTCCAACACAATAGTTAAACGGAGCGCTATTTAAACTTACGACCTTTTTATCACAAGCTCACGTTGGGTTATTCATGACGCTTATTACTACTGTTTGCATAGTACATTGAGTATGTAACATAATGGACCGGAATGCTCTACCTGCGACTGTGCTGCGTGATTACCTCATACCATGTGGGGTAGCGGTGATAATATCATGCATACACAATGTGGAATATGTATGCTTTACTAGATGCAGAATTATAATCAAGCTGTGCAGTAGCCACAAGCAAACTATGTAGTTGTCCCTGTTCATTGTAATAATAATGAAGAGACCAGGGACCCGATTCTCCTACAATAAATCTTTATAAATCTCAATCGAACCAAGGCTGAACCGTTCATTCAGACAATTTTCAATACGCTATTTGCAATTTATTGATGCTGTCAACATGACAGCATCAATAAATTGCAAATCTAATTAATCCGCCAGTTATAGTTTTGAAAAATAACAGACACGTATTTTTTCTTTTGTTAAATCTATGAATATTTGGAACGATAAAACGCATCAAAACTCTAAAGTGGGGGCTTGTGACGTCAGAAGCAAGTAAAAATTGTACTTGCTTGAGACGTTTTGCAAATTTTAAAAGTGTCGTATCATCGTCAATTTTGGTTTACGTAACAAAAGAAAAAATATGGGTCCAATATTTTTTGATAATCTAACTGACGGCATAATTATATTTTTTCAGTCAAATACCCTATTTCAAAAGCTGTCAAACTGTTTGACACAAAAAACAAAACCAATAATTTTCACAGTTTTGGTAAACAAAAACTGACTGACGGTTGTGGTTCGTTTGCGTTCGGCAGCAATTTTGTTAGTAGAATTGGCCCCAGCTTCTTAATAGCGAAACACTCTAGCAATCGCGAGAGCCTTTATTTATTTTTACACTTCAATGATTTAAATTGCATGGTGTATTTTAACAATCCCAATCCCTCTTCTGGACAACTATGCACCGTTTGATTCTGCTCTCGTGCCAGCACGAGCTATACAAGAATAGCTCATGCTGTGGTGAATAGATTAGCTAGTCAGCAAGGTTGGTAGCGGGGCTGACTGCCCAGGGTGCACCGTACGCACTTAAGTATCATCACTCGTAGAGTCTCATTTCGTGCACCGTACAATGTGAATATGTATTGTCAAAATGAATGTTATTGTGATTAATAATAATAAAATTTTCTTCCGGCAATAGAAATTATCCAGTCCGCTTAACACCCCTTTCCATAGACCAAATATTTTTCACCATATTTTACCAATAGTCTTGCACCCACCTGGGTCAGTCCATGACTGTACTCTAATAGTGCAGCCGTGGATAGTCCCCTGTTGGTGCCCCAACCCATTTTAGATTAAAGTTCTCAAAGGAGCCTCTGCGCGTTGGGCCTGTGTCCCCCGTATGCCTTCCAAAGGACCGGACATCTTCCGCACGGAAGATGAACCGTGATTCATAAGAGATAAATATACACTTGGGAGCAAAGAAATCGAGCCACTCCTTTTTTCACGTGTCTTGGTTATTAGTTTTCATGAATTATGTAATTCTAAGTTGACAAAAAACGACCCTCATTATAAAGGTTATCAAATAACTTTTTAGGCGATATATGTTTAGAATTGATCTGTTCCATAATACCAAAAATAATAACAATTACTTATACGTGAAAAATAGAAGTGGCTCGATTTATTTGATCCCAAGTATATATTTCTCTCTCCATAAAGGTTGGCTTAATATCTTAGAACTATGTCACAGGATAATAAGTGCAGATAAAAGCCCGTTTGCGAGAGACCGGAGTCCGTCCTAGGGAAACCCTGTCTTACGGATCTCCAGGCTCCCACCCTAGTGTTTAAGTGTTGTTACCAATTACTGTTTTTATGTTACAATACAGGAATTAACTAAAACATAAGCATATCATTTGAGTGTGATTGCGAGTGTGTTTACACAGTTAGGTTGCATGTCAAATAAAACCGGGAACTTTATTGCTGCTAGTCTCATCGCACATTTAATTTTAGTATACAAAGAGCATATATTACCCAAGCTGAGATCTCCAGCTGAACCTTACTTGATGATTGTGCAACTTGTTTTAACTCTCTTCGTATTAATCTAATTGTAGCATGATCTTATCAATAACACCACGCTTAAGTAAGTATTTAAGTAAGTAAGCTAGTAAGCAGTTTCATCGTAATTTAATATCGTTTATTGGAGCACAAATGATCTTTGGTGTTCATTTTCCTGGTACACCTATGGAAAGTTATGAGGATTTCATATTTAAAATAACTTGTACGGCTGTTGCAAAAGTTTTTTTTTTTTAAGTTGTCGTATGTTTAATGTTTCCGAATCTAATCTATTGTTACGAAATTGGGAAGATTTCAAAATTCAAATGATGAGTATAAGAATTTCTCGGTGTAATATGGATCATCATCTTCAAAATATTTTCCACGCAATTTTGTACATTGCAATGAATTTGAAAAAAGTCAGGCTCAAGTGTGCGAGTCTTCCAAACTCATATAAACAATTTTTACGATCTGTAAAGATAATAATTTCACGTGTAAAGTATAACACGTCAAGGCAATGACAGCTGTCAAAACAAAACGAAGAGAGGAAGATAGATTTCGTATTTTATAGTCCATTAACCTGTATTTATTACGATTAGAGTCGGGTAAGCGGAAAATACTCAAAACAAATAATAATCTCGATAAATCTCGTAATAAACAATAAAAGTTAATAAATACTCGTTATTACTCTATTGTCTTTAGGAGTATTTACACGACCTCCAGTATTTATCCGAATAAGAACCCGTCTCTAATTATGATACGTTTATTACAAGGTAAACAGTGTTAACTACGGCGATTAAAATTGTTTCTGTTGTCGACCCTTTTTGAGATACCAATATTTCTGTTTCTTCGTAGTCATCAGTCATTACAATGAATATTTTCCTGCTTAAAGTAGTTAACTTCAATTTATAACATATTACATAAACCGATATCATAGAAGGTAAATTACAAGTAAAGAAAAAAACAGGTAGAACAAGAAGAAAGTACACAGACCAATTGAAGGAAAAGACAGAAGTGATAACATACAAAGAACTGAAGGAATTGGCCCTGGATAGAAAAAAATGGAGATTGCTACACCAACCGATTGATCTCGTGTAGTGCCGGACTTAAAGAATAGCACTATCCCATCTCTTTCCGTGGGTGTCGTAAAAGGCGACTAAGGATTCTCTAGAGGATGGGCAGCAGCGTTCTCTGAGTACTTTAACAACCATAGTGTGATCGCCAACCCGCCTGCCAAGCGTGGCGATTACGGCAAATTCCCCCCTTTTGGGGAGGCCTATGTCCAGCAGTGGACGTTTTTCGGCTGAATGATGATGATGATGACAACGACAAGTGCCGAGAACTTAAATTTTGGATGGATGAACACAAACCAACGCCGCAATCTAGAAGGATGCTATATGTAAAAAAAAAACCGCTTGTGCTGGTATCCCCCTTCCCTAATCAGATGACACCTGTCCACATGCTTCAAAATTAATATTTTCTAACCATTTATCTGATTCTCACTTTGACTCAAACAGCTGAGAAATGCATTCCATCGCAGCTAAGTATATTACTGAGTCATCTAATTCTGAAATAGAAACAACTTCCGCGGTGCCATTACAGATATTTTTAACATCGCCAGTCAACGTTTCGTGCCTTTATTTAAAGTGCATCGCACTTGCATTGGAAATAGGTTCCCGTTCCAAAGTGTCGCTCGACAGAAATAAACTGTGGATTGACACTGCGACACTATGCGTTAAAGTGGAGCAGAATTCCCAGTTTATACAAAGTGCGATGAAGAAGTTTGCGCTACCATGAATGCAGCAGTGTAATTCAAATTCAAAATATTTATGTAGGTAGGTACAGGTGGTATTATTTTAGTGAACGTTGTCTAGCCCAATCGGCGTACAAATATTTTAACAAAACATGCTGATTATAATTGCACAAAATTCTAGTCAAAAAATATGAAAAAAGGATTCTTATAAAATTAACAAACAATAATAAAATATTATTACTAATATTACCAAATCTATTAAATAAGTAGTAGAAATAGTAAAATTTAATTCATTAAAACTAAAATGTATAAAGTAAAAGTAACATTTCTGAATTGTGATTGTACCTAATCCATATATCCCGATATTAGGCACTATTCATATATTGATTTTAAGCAAGGTACAGATACACACCTCCTTTTACAATTATGCTATTTGTTGATCACTAAAAAATGACCACGTTGGTTTACTGTATCTATCTGTTATGTGATGTGGAAAATAAATCAGATTCGAGTTTTATGCAAATTGAATCATTTTATCACGTCTGGTCTACTTGATGATGGCTGCCTTTAAATAACGTTTTGGGGAAGGGACGTTTACTTTTGTTTTAGTAGACTGTAATTTAAATATCGGTTTTTGTTTTCCATTTAGGCATTTTAATTTTAAAAACTTATATCTCTACATAGTATAAAACAAAGTCGCTTCCCGCTGTCTGTCCCTATATATGCATAGATCTTTAAAACTACACAACGGATTTTGATGCGGTTTTTTGTAATAGATAAAGTGATTCAAGAGGAAGGTTAATGTGTATAACACATGCATATTATAGTAGAGAAAAACGCGGAATACGCGATAAACGACCTCCACGCGGGAGAAGCCGCTGGCAACCTATAGTATTAATATAATATAACGTCCTGTAATAATATTTTATATTGAACACATCAAAGAACTAATAACATATGCCTGGATAAGTATTATTAAATACTTATTAAATTTACTATACTATGCCATACAATGTCAAGCAGTTATAATAATGGCTGTCTGTTAGATAATTATTAAATTAATGACGCTACATTTTAATCAAGATATTTATATTATAAACATTTTTATTGAGTCAAGCTTTGATAAACTCACTATTCTAGAGATTTCTAGATTGTAATCTAAAAATCAATACGCACAACAAATATGTTAATAATATTTTATATTAAACATTAATAATATCACACTAATGAATTAATGAATTAATAATCAGGTCGGCGAAGTATTATTAACTTTACTAAACTATTACTAGCAATTAGTACAATTTCAACAGTTGTAATATTGGCTCGCTGTTAAATATTAAATTAATTTAGTTACACTTTAATCAAAATGTTTATTTTCTAAACATTTTGATTAAAATTGATTGATTGAACCAAACTTTGATAAACTTACTATTCTAGAGATTTCTAAACTAACTGTTGCTTGCGGTTTCACTCGCAACGTAGAAGTTCTTCTTCATCCACCCAAATAAATTGTATCCTATATATTAATTCAAGTCATGGTTTATCTGCATGTCGAATTGCATCTAAATCCGTTCAACTATATATACGTGACTGAGTAACAACCATCCACCTCACACCGATAATTCAGCCCTCATAAAGCTGTCTTCTCCGCCCCAAACCCCGCCAGCCTCGCCCTAAGCCGAGGTCCGAGTCCCACTAGGGGTCGCCTTTAGTGCTAGTGTTGCAGGTAGTTATGATGTTACGAGTAGTGTAGTACAAGTAGTTAGCTTAGGTGCTTAGGTTAAGTATTTTACTTCCCCCCATTGGCTGGAGACCCTTCAGGTGTCGCCAATAACTGCCCGGTTACGTAGAAGGGGTCCCCAAGGACCATCTACAGCAGTCCAATAAAAATATAATAAAAAAAACAAACATCCACCCATCCACCTTCACAAACTTTCACATTTGTAATATTAGTAGGATATCTATGAAGCCATATCAATTAAAGTATGTCAAAAATATACCATGAAAGAAACTGTCCTGTAAGATTGAGAATGATGAAGCACTTCGGAACATTCTATGAATCAATTATGAAGTTGGCAAGTTGCCATTCATTTAGTTAGAAAGTTATTTATGATTGACATAATAATAATCTTTGATGTATCTGCTTGTCGTGTGAACCACCAATGTCGGCTTAGATTATGACGCTGTACAACCAATGTATATGTTGCAGTCAAAATTCTTAACCAGTCAAAAGTACTTTTGACTAAAGACGTCGGCAAAAGTAGTTTAAACTCACTAAAAATTATCGAGATAAACTGGTTTTGACTACCTAAGTCAAAATAATATTTCAGTCAAAAGTATTTTAAACCAACATGTGTAGTCAAAAGTACAATTGATTGTTATTTGCAATTAAAAGTACTTTTGACCGGTTAAGAGTTTTGAGTGTAACATAAGTGTCTGTGTATGAAGACAACTACGACATTTATTGCAACTTCACGTAGAGTCTCGCACCGAGCGCTGTGTACAGTCCGTGAGGCCTAAGCTGAGCGTTGCATTTGTGTGAGTGCACATAGAATCGATTGCCAAAAAGCAGTATAAACCGGTCTAAACCAGTCTAAACCAAACAAAGGACGCGTCTGCGTTCATTCTCACACAAATGCAAAGGTCAGCTTAGGCCTCGCGGACTGTACCGATGTGTCCAAGTGCAAACGGAACAGACATTCGTGTCACATATTTGTTTCATAATTAATATTGTAGTCTATGCACATCTGTATTCTCATTATAATATAATATCTAATCGAATGCTACAAGATATTTTCTGTTGGTTTTAAGTTGGAAGGTTTATAATGTAGCTGTAATCACCATACTCATCGCATGGTACCTACTTACCTACTTGATTATTATCCTTAAAATTGCATTTGATAATAATAGATTAGCACCCACTTAAATACATACAGAATGTTTTTTTAATCACCATTCATTAATATTTTTATGAATAAAAGAGAAAAAAAAAGTTGTCATAATTTTCATAATAAAGTAATTTTCCCGAAAGAATTATCAAGTCAGCGTTTACTTTACAATGTTCAATATATGTATAACGTTCTCAAACTGCGAGTTTTACGAAATGGTGCGATGTTACATGTTACTTCCTAAGTGGTGCTTTTTAGATAACTTTGTAATGCCATAATCAAAATATTTATTATTTTAAAAACATGTGAAAGAAACAAAATTGTATTAGATTAATTTGTGTTCCGATTGTATATTTTTTTTTTATACATGCTGTGTTTGCCGATTGATATTGTACCCAACGGATGTTTAACTATTACGCATGTAACCCTACTATGAAAATTTGTAATAATTGTAGGCGAATCAATAAATAAATAAATAAAAACATTTTAGTACTAAGTGATACTAAAAGAAAAAGCACGTATTTTATTGCGTTCACCTAAGATCTTGATATTAAAAAGGATGGTGATTAAAAACTCTTCCTTTGTAATAATGTTTTTGCGTCAATAAATTATTTCTTTCTTCTTTCATTCTAATACCGTACTAAAATCAGCAACTGCTGAGATATATCAATAAGCTAAACGTAGATTCAGCTAAAATAGTATTATATTTCGTCTAACAAAAACGAATTATAATGTTTATTGAAATTACTGTTGATACTACTTCAGGTACCTAATATTATTCTAATTTACCTCTATATATTTAAACCAAACTTTACAACAACTTAATTTTAGAGAAATAATATATAGTTTACCAACTGATAAAGGACTTTGAAAGACAAAGTCTGCTAAGTTGATTTCAATATTAGATTGGATGAAACATTAAACGAATCTGTAAGAACTATTTTTGAATTAAACGTCCAATAATCTAAACATTAATAATTATAACTTTGTAGGTATGGATTTAGTTAAGCTTAAACTAATTTATTAAAAAATTGTTGAACTGATTCGGTCCTATCGAATTGAGACGACGCAAAAATAGAATTGATACAATGATAATATGTGAAGTCGATGAATATCTTACATGACGTGTAATAATCATAATGCATGCACGTATGAATGCTGCACCTTTTCACCATTATCTCAGCATTCACCAAGAGGTTATGCAAAATATCGTGGATTATTAAAGAAAGACCTTATATACTTAAGCAAGTTCGGCGCACCCTGGGCAGTTAAACCTGCTACCAACCTCGCTGACTGGCTTTTTACTACGGCATGAGCTATTCTCCTATAGCACGCGTATCCCGAGAGAAGAATATGAAAAAATAAACACTTATCTAAAACATTTTCTAATCGCACTTTCCTGTCATACCTTCAGTATAACCTGTAATTAGCATAACAGTAAAACAAAATCAACATTCCGCTTCCTACATACATATCCATTAATCTCTACGCAACTACCGTATCAGACCAGATTGTTATTAAAATGCTAATAGGATTCCGGGATATGATTTGCGACACAATATCGCAAAGGCCTCCTCTATTATTAAAGTAGATGATATCTTTATACATATAATAAATGTAGACTTGGCGTGACTGTAAACAGGAAATAATAAAAAAATGCCTTGTTGTTTAAAGATAACGAATAGAATCCATTTCGATTATTTTGGATTTTTTGTCTGTTTATCTGTTTGACGTTTTGTTTGTGCACGCATTAGGAAAAAGTACTGACTCAATGCGGTAAACTTTTTTACCCGTAGGTTCCGTACCCAAAGGGTAAAACGGGACCCTATTACTAAGACTCCGCTGTCCGTCCGTCTGTCACCAAGCTGTATCTCATGAACCGTGATAGTTAGACAGTTGAAATTTTCACAGATGATGTATTTCTGTTACCGCTATAACAAAAAATACTAAAAAAACATAATAAAATAAATATTTAAGGGACTCCCATACAACAAACGTGATTTTTTTGCCGTTTTTATAGATAATGGTACTGAACCCTTCATGCGCGAGTGCGACTCGCACTTGGCCGATTTTTTTTTAGAAATATTGCGCGTATCTCGGAGTAACATTAAGTTTTTGTTTCATCGTAATCGGTTCGCTCAACCAAACGATATTAGAATTTAAAGTTATTTCAAAGAAAGTTTAGTTATTGCAACACAATATTGGTTTCCGACTTCCAAGCGGACGGAGTCGCAGCCGCCGCGCCGGCGCTTATTTCCATAGTATACAAGGCCAGTACGCAGCCGCCCGAACTAATCGCGTATACTTCAGAATACACATTTGACGATCGAGCGTTCTGAACTGTACATCAGTATTCCGCAATAATCATGTATATTTCGAATTGATAATTTCAAGCATTCGATTCTAAAATATACTTCACTAGCACCATCCGGCACGCAGTGCGTACTAATCGCGTATAATTTTGAATGCCTGCGCCACCATGCTCTATTCTAAAGTATACGTGATTAAATGCAGCTAGCCATTTTGTTTTATGCACATGTCTTTCTTTTCGTAGATTTGTTGTTATATGTATTCATCTTCTTCTAAATATTTACACGTGGCATTGTTTTGGTTAGCAGATTTTTTGTTTTGTTTGGTAAATAAACTATATAACTTTTCACTACAAAGTTAATGGTTCACACTATAATGAATCAAAAACCATTTGTTTCTGAACGCACGCATTATACGAATGATGAAAAGCGATCAGCGAAGCGAATCGTTTCTGGCACTCGCCGGTCGCTGCTGCGGCACCGATCACTTCGCTCGCTCGGCTCGTGCGATGAGTGGTCACAGTTCTAACCTAACCTAACCTACCTTTCAGCTATCTGTTTGTGATTTTATTTCTTATCGCGGCGGACTTTGAAGTTGAATGCATTAAAACTATAGTGCAAACTATTAATTACTTTTAAAGTAAACTTTTAATTTTAAAGCTAAGCCTTTTGAACTATTATTTTTAAAGATCATTAAATTTATATTATCCCATAAGTTAAGCCATATTTTAGGTCTTATTTCCTAACAAATCAGTTTGAAAAAGTTAAGTCACTTCTTAAATGTAACTGACATTGTTTAATTTTGAAACCGTTTTTTCACCCCGACATTTTTTAAAATAATTAATTTTTATTTAAAGCATACGTGATCAGTATGCAAAATCCGTGTATATTTTAGAATCGAAGTTTTAATTTACACCATTCTAAAATATACGCGGCTAGTTTCATATGGATGCGTTCTGGCCTTGTATATTCTAGAAATACGAATCGCCGGCACAGCTGTTATAATAAATACTAAATGTAAAATCTGATTCTGGCTTTCCACGAAATCTCTAAGAAAGGCTTCGTATCGTAAAATGATATGAAAATCATAATAAATTGACATCACAGTACTATTCATATACAGTTCATTTCAGTTGTTGTCATGTTTACAGCGATATCTTTCATCTATTTTATTTGCTCACTCCACCTAATAGAATGGCTAAAAATATGTACGATATTTATAATGTATTAGTTCGCGTATTGATTTTCTTGATATTATCGTAAGGTTGTATAGTTAACATGCCATTTTGTTAAAGTTTGTGTGAATTGAAAACGTCATAAAGGGTGTAACGAATTCATGTTATTCCTTCAAACCTCGTAGACTACTACTGGTGGTACAGATTGACCCTACATAGGATATTATCAGTAAAAAGTATTTCTTTTCTTTAAACTAGTGTCAATTTAGCTCCCCCGAGTTAACTCACTGCGCGCAGCGATATCGAGCTGGTCATGCCTGCCAGCTGTATCGCCGGACTTCCATTCATTTATGCGTAGCGTTGAAATGTTCTATCAAATAATAACTTTATTATTGTTTTTTTATCATCCAAAATTACGTGCCATGTTAATCTATACCAGTAACATAGATCATGTAGTTTTTTTCATTTGTTTATTTAGCGATCGACTCGCCTTTGACCACTATCTCGTCTGATGGTAAGCGATGATGTGGTCGACGGTGAAGCACGCTTGCCTAGAAGTAACGTACTCACTCTGGACTTAACTAACTTAAGACCACAAGGTTGTAGCTATCAGGAATTGTTGTTTTAAGGAATTACACATAATATCAATTGTAATTACTTTAACGTAAAATCACGCCTTTTTCCTGGGGGAAACAGCGCAAAACACAATAAGTTGTACAGAGATGAGCAGGGGCCCAATTCTCCTAAAATAAATTGTTGCCAAACGCAATCGAACCACAACCGTCAGTCAGTTTTTGTTTTCGAAAACTTTCAAAATTATTGATTTTGTTTTTTGTGTCAAACAATTTGATAGCTTTTGAAATTGAGAACTGTCTGAATGAACGGTTTGGCCTTGGTTCGGTTGTGATTTATCAAGATGTATTTTAGGAGAATTAGGCCCCAGGTGTAACTGCAAAACGTTGCGTTCAAGTACTGCCTCGTTGGTCTAGTGGTCACAAGCGCGACTGCTGAGCGTCAGATCTTGGGTTCGATACCCAGGTCGTGCAAAGTGTTATTGGGTTTTTTCGTGTGGAATTTCTCAATATCAGCCCGGATCTGGATTTGTGCCCAGTTGATGGCAATAAGCTCGCCCCCTATTAAATGGGACTTTCATATAACGGAGAAATGTTGGGTGTACTATACACCTCTGCCCAACCCTTCAGGGAATATAGGCGTGATGTTAATTGCTTGTTACTCTTACTGAAAATCGTTCCTGACTTCGTTTCGGCCAAACTTATCAGTTGGATTTGTGCTACTCATCCGCCTTCAAATAGACCTCACGCATTCATTAAGAAATCATAAACTCCTCAACTAAAAAGATAAATTCCTCAATTACAAAGAAAATCTCCTCAATTACAAAGAAAAATTCCTCAATTACAAAGTTTAATCCTGTAAAGTATAATCTGCACAAATTACTGAAGTAATTGAATTAGAAGCAGTCTCGTGTCGTAAGATTGCGTGGACATTATGGCAAGATTGTGCTACTCATCCGCCTTCAAAAAGACCTCACGCATTCATTAAGAAATCGTAAACTCCTCAACTAAAAAAATAAATTCCTCAATTACAAAGAAAATCTCCTCAATCACAAAGAAAAATTCTTGAATTACAAAGTTTAATCCTGTAAAGTATAATCTGCACAAATTACTGAAGTAATTGAATTAGAAGCAGTCTCGTGTAGTACGATTGCGTGGACATTATGGCAGTATTACCCCCTCATTGCTTGCAACCGACCGTTTCAAATGCAAATCTAATACTCTGAGAGTAATCAAGTATAGTGCAGAACGTCTGGCTGAGTTTGTTAGGTTGTGTGCACATTTGATATGCTTTAGCGATGTTAGATGAATATGGAATGGAATTGGAGTATAAATATTTTAGTTGGTTTTGAATGCAAATTAGATAAAATTTATAGTACTATGGAAGTATTCTCTCGCTGTGAGAATACACGACTGCTTTGCTCTTGGCGTATTCTCTATATTTTAATTTTTCCTTCATTGTCATCAAAACCATTTATTATAAGATAAATAAGCTTTATTTGCATAAACATGTGTGTGTACATACGAAAAAAGTGCATACATACAAGATGACAAAATAAATTAAGTGCAGACATGTTTGTGACAGTGTGACGTGCAAAATAATAGGATTAAATTTTTTATAAGATGAACAAAATATTAAAAGTAGCCATCATTATTAATAAGAGACATGTACCTAATAATATAATATTTTCTTATGTCTAATGTAAATTCGGGTTAATGAAATTATAAGATCACGCAGCATTATTATACAGGTACCTCCAAATAAATTTAATTATGTCAACACAAATTCTTTTTCATTAAAGGAACTCAGTCACGCTATAATATGCTCTGGCGGTCAAAAAAGTACGAAGTTTATTTTTAAAGATAGATTGAGGCAGTTCTTTCCAACTTTTTGGTACTTTGTTATAAATGACTGATGCCATGCAGTACACACTTTTGCGCATCAGGGTCGTCTTAGCGGATTGAAGACAAAGTTGACTATTGTCGCGTCGTAAAATGGCGTAAAACACATACTACAAACTATTTCTTGCAGTTTGCAATTATCGCGTGAACTAGGTACTAGTGTTCTGCACTATTAATAATGTTATATACGATTAGAGAGGATTCCTTCTGAAGAACACAAGGTGTCCATTTAAATCTACAAATATTTACAGAGATGGGCCTGCAAAATAGAATAGAATAGTAATAAGTAGCCGTAGGAATCCTGAGCGCAATTTTTTGAGAAAATAATCAACCAGTACGAAAAGCAGTTATCTGCTGTCTTTAAAAAAATCTGAAAACCTCTTTTCTCTATTCTTTACAGTTTCAGTTTTGTACCTGAATGTTTATACCAAAAACTAATCCTGTGTATCCAATTTTGCAAGGAATGAGCTCTGCTTGGAACAGCGGAGTTCAAACAAATTTTATTTTGTTTGTAACTCAACTTAGCCCTTATATTGTTTTATCGTTGCACAACTGTTTTATATGTCGTCTCTCGGGAGTGAAAACAGTGAAAACCTCGGGGAATGCAATCTGGTAATTTTTATTTTATCACGACTTATAGGGACTATATCTTATAAGAGCCGCTCTACGTGAAATTAGTTTGTAGGCACTGAAACTAGTCCTTATTGGGTATATAAAATTCGTAATAAGTAAATATAATTAACTAGCTTTTACCCGCGACTTATTCCGCGTGAAAACCCTCAAGATTCGAGCAATGACCAAATGCATTCCCGAGGTTTTCACTCCCGGGCGATGATGTGGTAATAATGATAGATTAAGAATGTTTGATGGTAAAGGGCTTCATATTTGGCTGATCCAATTTATATTAAACCGTTACTTTTGGACGATAAGGGTGCCTTTCCTCCAGAGATGTACCATGCAACATTGCTATGGATGCGTTTGATACCCACCAATCATATTCGTCGGTTCAACTAGCATAGCACTGGTGGAAACTGATTCAACTAAGCTACGTTTTTTTTAAATGGAAGGATGCGTGCTTTGGATGCGTGCTATGGATGCGTGCTATGGATGGTCGCGAGTGGTGTTATGGTGTAGCTATGTGCAGAGCTCCGCGCCGCCGCTCCCCGTGCCTTCCCTATTGTCGATACGTCGCATAGCTCGAGCTGCGCATCTTCCTGGCACAGCTACCTTGCGGCAGCGCATTTTCATAGCACATCTTCCTCGCTCCGCCACATAGCTAAGCATCAGTGGAAATGGTCACATAGTTTCGTAGCTTAGCTTTTACATTCTCGCAGCATAACTGCATAGCACATCTCTGGTGGAAAGGCACCCTAATGTCGAGATTGTAATGTGCACATTTTCGATCACGAAATTACACGCTTTTCTCTTCGTCTCATTGTTCTGCCTATCCTTTTTCCAACTATGTGGGGGTCAGCTTCTAGTCTAACCAGATGCGGTCGAATATCAATATTTTACGCTGATATCCTCAGGTTATATCGGATGTCAGACTTTCGGGCTTCTGACTGACCGTAACGACTTTCATGTATTTGTATGAGATACAGGATCGACGACTTAACGTGCTCTCCGAGGCACGGATAGGTTTCGATGTGTAAGTAATGGTCATCCATCTACGGATTGACCGCGGCAAGCGTAGCTTAACCTCGCCACTCGATGGTTCACGTGGCTGTTAATTACTCACGAGCCCCTTTCTTCTCTTACCTCCGGTTTTTGAATTGAGAATTCGAGATAAGCAATACTTAAGTAGTATTTGATTACGGAGTTGTCAAAAAAATGCTTTAAAATCCGTCATTTTTTTGACAACTCCGTACTCAAATGTTACTTAAGTACTGCTTATCCTAGAATTCTCAATTCAGAAACCGCAGGTTAGTCTGAATGTGACTTGATTTTATGTAGAAAAATATGTTGTTCTTTTGCGATTCCAAATCTGCGCATAAAAATATGCACCGTATTAAATCGGTGGTTGTGAATATAAGGCACCTAACTTGGTGCAACTGTGCTCAAAAAGTGTACAATTTCCATTTATATTAACCGTTCTACATTCACAACGCCAGCAGTTATTGCATTATTAGAAAAAGCAGTGTTGATATTGTAATATCGTTCATAAAAGTTTTCTTACAAACAAGTTAGTTTTATTTTTATACTTAATCGTCGGTGCATTTGTTAGTGATCGTCTAACTTCTGAATAACTTGACCGATTGAGATCATATCAATACACAAGGTTAGTCGGAAAGGGGGTAATTTCACATTTAATTTCAAAATTCGATAACTTTTATTTCCATAGCTTAAAATTATTTTTTTTTTTTCAAAAATTCATCATTCCTGCTTTAGTTACGAATTCAGAAAATTAAGCTTCTAGTTCGTGAGCCCCAATATGACCTAAACTATAAACACAGCTGATCATAGCTGAAGATAGATATATTTTAGCGTATTTTTTAATGTAATTCTTGAACAGCTATTTCTCTCAAACTATTGTTTATTGAGGAAAGTTGTAGAACAAAAGTTATTCATTATTATGGGAACTTTAACACCCTTTTGTATTAGTACCGCCTTTCTGAGTAACCTTTTATTTGTTTTGTTGAGACAATGGTTCATAGTTCAGGGGTCTAATTCTCCTAAAATAAATCTTGATAAATCACAACCGAACCAAGGCCGAACCGTTCATTCAGACAGTTCTCAATTTCAAAAGCTATCAAATTGTTTGACACAAAAAACAAAATCAATCATTTTGAAAGTTTTCGAAAACAAAAACTGACTGACGGTTGTGATTCGATTGCGTTTGGCAACAATTTATTTTAGGATAATTAGGCCCCAGATGCTAGGATCCGATAGGTGGCGCTCAAGTTATTTACGCGGGCACAGCCGCGAGAGAGCGGCTAGTAAACTGATATGTAAACTAGCTAATGACCGCGGCTTCGATTGCGTTAAAAAAAACTCTTAACGCACTACTAAAGTTTGTGGCGCCATCTATTGTCGTTACTATTGTTTTTCACGGGAACAGTACTTTTTTTCGGGATGAAAGGTACCCTATGTCCGTTTCTGTACACCTGACAACGTTCATGCAAAATTTCAGGGTGATTGGTTCAGTGGTTTAGGCGTGAAAAGGTAACAAACAAACGAACTTACTTTCGCATTTATAATATTAAAATAAAAATAAAAGTTAGATTAGAAAGTTAGGATAGAGAAGAACCAGACTTTCTATGAGAATGTTTTAGTGTTTGTGTGTGTATTATTTCCTTTTTATCTCTATAAATTACATAATCAGCGAATAACAGAACAAAGAAATTAAATTAAAAACTCGCGCGACCACATAAAATCATTCTTGACTTATTATTACGTGTATGTAAATGAAAGAATGTAGGGATCGTTACGTAATTTTTAAAAGTTAAAAGATGGTATTTGTTCGTTCATATTCGAACTCTATTCAACTGTATTGTAACATAATAGGTAATTTTCTCTGCTTGCATGCAACTGTCAACTTGACGTAATTAAATTCAGGCAAATATTCCCAACGTGACGTGTATTGCGAGCAGTATGCAAATATTCTGCAGCCTGTCCGAAGCCGGCTTCAATGCTTTTGTTTTGTTTGTGTGCAAGCAAATTACTTCAACCATATAGGGAGAACATCAGCAAACTTGGCAGTCGACCACCGATGAGGGTAAAATCGCTTGCAAGTAGATTTATGCAAAAGTGCCTATGGTTCACACACAGAGCTGGCCTATTCTTTGCCGGGAATGACATGAAACACTTCTCCCATTTTAGAATTGTCATAATGGTTGACTTAATTGTCTCAAGTGAAAAGTAGGCGGGGTTAGCGTATTGAGAGCTGCTCGAAGTATTTTGTTGTCAAAATGGAGTACTGCCAACTTAGCTTATTGTACGTATTAGAAGGAAAATCATCATCCACCTGTTTTGGTGACATTCCGCTTTGATTGTTCTATAAACAATGCAAGTTCAACCAATCGTGCCGGTGCCGGTATTGTCTTCTTTTGTTATTTGTAACTCAAAAGAAACATTTTTTAAGAATTTCTTTAGCAACTTGTTTCCTTATTCCATTCACGGGTTCGGAACCCATTATTAGACATTAATGAGTGGCTTCATACACAATACATGAAGGCTCAATGAGAATAAATATATGGGATTTTGTATGCCGTGGCCTATTTTTTTACGATATAAATGGAGGTTATGTTAAGAATTCGAAAAACACATTGGTACTGGTAATATTTTTAACTTTTTCTTTGAGGTTTCAATCGTTACATTTTTGTACTATTTATCGGACTGACTAAGTATATTGTATTGAAAGATGTGTTAAATTTTACAAGTCTTAAAATGTAATTTTTAGGGTTCCGTACCCAAAGGGTAACACGGGACCCTATTACTAAGACTCCGCTGTCCGTCTGTCCGTCTGTCTGTCCGTCTGTCACCAGGCTGTATCTCATGAACCGTGATAGTTAGACAGTTGAAATTTTCACAGATGATGTATTTCTGTTCCCGCTATAAAAACAAATACTAAAAAATAGAATACAATAAATATTTAAGGGGGCTCCCATACAACAAACGTGATTTTTATGCCGTTTTCATATTATTATTATTTTTTTTTTAAAACGTTGCCCCTCACTAAGATTTCTCTTGTATCGTGTATGCGTTTACAGACACAAATCTCACAAACAAACGCCCAGACCCGGAACAACCATCTGTAGGCCATACAAATTTTTGTTCCGTGTGGGAATCGAACCCACGACCCGTAGCGCAGAAGCCAATCGCTTAGCCACTGCACCAAACGTGTCGTCATATAATGGTACGGAACCCTTCGTGCGCGAGTCCGACTTGCACTTGGCTGGTTTTTTTTTTGCTCGTTTTTGCTCGATATTGATAACGGCAACAGGTAGACGCTTGAAATATTCACAGAATATTTAGTTATATATTCACTTTAAAAATAAATAAATAAATTAAAATAAAACAAATATTTAAGGAGGGCTTCCATACAACAGACATGATTTTTTTGCCGTTTTTTTAGATAATAATGGTACAGAAGCCTTCGTGCGCGAGTCCGACTCGCACTTGGACGGTTTTTAAGATTCGATATCACTCATACGATATACTCAATATGACAATTACTGAACTAAATCACTTAAATTAGGAAATTATCTTTCTTTATCTGGCAAAAAAAGCGGATTATTGTATAATGTTCATATTATTAAAAATGCTTCATGGGGTATTTCTAGGGTGCGTGTCATATCATATAAAGTTATTTGGTATATTTTCATTTCAATAACGTTCACAAGATATAATAAACGTGAGTTATACCAACTGTTGATATAATTTCTTTAGATCTAACATTTATATACTCGAATACTCATTTCGTCTAATATTATTAGATATAACGTTCATCTGATCGAAAATCATTTAATATAAAACTCTTTTGAACTAACGCTTACTCATTGCATGTTTACATCCAAGTAGGACGGAGTGACTAGATTAGGGTACCCCGACCAGATGGGTTAGGTTAGGTTAGAACTGTGACCACCAACGCGCGCGCCGAGCGAGCGAAGCGAGCGTGCCGCGGCAGCAGCCGGCGAGCGCTACATCCAAGTTGGTTCCAGTTACTAAGTTAGGGCAATCCGACGAAATGGATTAGCTTGGTTTAGGTTAGAACTGATTTTGTTGATTTTATGTATTTGCTCCTAATAGACTAAATAAGTTTTATGTCATTTGAGTGGTATACCGAACGATTTTATATTCAATGTAGGTATGTTATGCTTAGAAAAAATACTTATTTTAAAACTAAGTATATCTAAAGTTTATTACATTTACTGATCGTTATAATAAATAAAATTATAGATTCAGTTGTTATATCTTCTAAATATTAGAGATTTTGTAATTATGTCACATATTACTTACCCGTATTTCTAATCCATAATTATAGAGTTAAGAACCGAACATCTACTCAATTCTGTTTATTAAAACATCAATCACAGTTCTCTCGCGAGACCCAAAAAGCTTTCAATTTCGCAAAACGTTTGGTGTTTACAGTTTGAAGGTTACTCGGTTTCATTGAAAACTTTCCAAGATCACTCGACAAAGGAATTCGCTAGCGAGTGAAATTAAAAAGTGATTCCGGAAATATCTTCAATGCGAGAATATTGTCGATAGTACCTATATTGACTCGATTTAGTTTCTCCTTTTATATTGAGTAAGGATAAAAGCATTTTGCGATAAGATAAAACTATCATTTCAATAGTCAATCCTTATAAATTAAAGTTTCTGAGAAATTTTAATGAAGTTGGTTCTAGACTGAGGTGATGTCGAAAATGGAGACTGTACTTTCTACCCGACTCCGGCGAAGCAAAAAGGAGGGTTATGATTTTGACCGGTATGTGCGTAATATGTAGGTATGTATGTTCATCTGTTCCCTACTAACTTCCAAACTACTTATCATAATTCGACAAATGAGGTATCCTTGGAAGCGTCTCGATCTTCCGCTGGTAACGGCTGTGTGACGTGACATTAAATTAAATATGGCGCCCTGGAGAGGACCTAAAAAAAGGAATAAAAAAAATAACCCTTTTCCGTCCAAATGAAAGAGCTTAATTAGCACATTTAAAAAATTATACAGGTTGTAAACGAATTCGTGTAATTCCTTAAAACCACATGATCTACTACTGGTGTAGATTGGCCCTGCACAGGATTAAGGGCCGATTTTTCAATCGTCAGATAAATTTCATCCAAGGAATAAATATGACGGTTTGACACATTTTCTATAGAAAAGTTGTCAAAACATCAAACTTATTCCCCAGACAAAAGTTATCTGACGATTGAAAAATCAGCCCTTAGAATGATTAAAATTCAAAACTTTTTTTTTATGCGGTAGTGGTAAGTGATCGTATCTAAAGCACCTAAGTATTCGAATCAGTAAAAAAAACGAAAAATTTTTTTTGCACAAATGAATTCGTTTGTCATCGAACATATTTTCGATGCCACGTATAAATAAATGAAAGCACGGTGACACGGCTGGCGGGCACGACTAACGTTATATCGCTCTTTGCAGTCAGTTAACTTGGGGCTCTAAAATTATTCATAAATAGAAAACAAAGATATTTTTTTAGTTCATTTTCGAAAATACCCTTTTAGGGTTAATCTGTGTCACCTGTACTGTAGATCACGCCTTTTGAAGGAATTACACGAACTCGTTAACACCCTACTTACTTAGGTACTAACTACAGGATGTCCGAAAACTCAACGTCAAGCGGGTACTGGGTGAGAGGCCAAGCTATAGGTACCAGTTCTGGCAAAAATCAGAAAGAGAATCCATGTCCATCCATGTCACTTAGTTAGGTGATAATAGGCATATTTATGAAAACGTTGAAAATCAGCACCCTAGACCACATCTCTAGGTAAGTACTGAGATCATAAATTTCCCAATTTCACAGTTTTTTTTTATAACGTAACCCTTAATAACCATGCTATCCTATGCGGACCACGGCTATCCTCTTAACATCACTATGAATATTGTATTAAATACATTAAAATATATTACGTGTAAGTTGTTTATTTAATTGACGATAAATATCGAGTAGTTTGAACATAGCAATTTCAGATTTTCTTGATTCATTAATTTTTCAGTAGTCTGGTTTTAGTTTTTGAACTTACTTTTTATTGTTGACTTTTAAAGGTAAGTACGAACAGTTCTTCTATCAATTAAACAGAGAGCTTCTAGTCTAACTTCCCCGTAACTAAGTTTTTGTAATTATTCAGATTTTGAGTGGTATAATAATTCACTCTTCTTTAATGTTGTCTAGCATATCATTAACGATAGATGAGATGGTATTCTGTTCACCAAAAGATGAGCCCTGACAACTCGGTCATTTCGTAAATTTTAGTCGTAATGAGATTGCTATCGAAAAAACGTGAGCGACATCATCAAAAACCGTAAAATAGCTATCCTCTTCCTCCTCTCGTGTCAGCACGAGCTATACGAAAATAGCTCATGCTGTGGTGAAAAGATTAGCCAGTCAGCAAGCAAGGTTGGTAGCGGGGCTAACTGCCCAGGGTGCGCCGGACGTACTGAAGTATCATCACTCGAGGAGGCTCTTAAAATAGCTATATTATCCATGCTTTGTTCTTTAAAAATATTTGATATTCTTTGTATGGTAACGTTTTTTATAGAAACATCACTAATCAACTTACGGTGAAAAGGGTATAGTTGGTCTTATTTTATGTATGTACCTACAACTTGCGACATTCGAGCTAGCTGCGTACTGTCACATAATACTATTCTGAGTACTACAAATAAATCTCAGTTTGATTGCTAAGACCCTATTATCTTGCAAACATGAAAATTAATAACGTGGAAAACAATTCAAAGAAATGGTTGCCTACCGTACACTCGCGGCCAGAAGAACATAAAATTCTCAGAACAATTTTCTATCTGGACTTGTTTTACGATTGATACTATTATTTTGTCGGGATCTCGTAAACTGAGTGCAGTTTATGACTGTACACTCGCTTTTTATAGCTCAATGTAACGGATAATGTATTAAGATGTGAGTGTACTAAGTATCAGTTGTGTTTTATTATTGCAATAACAGTTATGTCTAAGAGCTTTATTTGTTACTATCACGGAAATGCTATAAAGATTGTTGTTAAGTTGTGATTTTTATATTTGAATATTTTTGAGTGCTTGGAAACCTGGAAATAATTACAAAGTATTTTAATTTTTTTTTTTTTTTTTCTATTGGACTGCTGTAGGTCGTCCTAGGGGACGGTTTCTACGTAACCGGGCAGTTATTGGCGAGACCTGAAGGGTCTCCAGCCAATGGGGGGGAAGTAAAATACTTAACCTAAGCTAACTACTTGTACTACACTAACATCATGACTACCTGCAACAACAGCACTAAGGGCGACCCCTAGTGGGACTCGGACCTCGGCTTAGGGCGTTGCTGGCGTGGACATAGGGGGGGGAGACAGCTTGATGAGGGCTGAATTATCGGTGTGACTGCGGAGTCTGAAGAGACGACCGGCTCTACGACGGGAGAGCTCGGTGGATCGTGACCGGCGGCGGTGGGACGTCGCGACGGGCCTCGTCGGCGAGGACGGTATGCCGGACGGCGGCGGACGTTGTGTAGTGTGCTGGTCGATTTACTCGCCTCCTGGAGGAGGGTTATTTCGTCGTCGGGTTCTAAAAGTGTGTGCCTGGGACGGCGAACTTTACTTATGAGAGAGGGACTGTAGTCGGCCGCTGCGGCGACTAGGGGGTTCGGATGGCGGGGGGCATTGTCGAAGTAACGCTTGGAAATGCGTTTGAGGTATTGCCTGATGGTTGGCATTTTTAGATCGAGATGGAGTTGGACGTTACGCATGAACCACGGGGCAGCCGCGGCTCTGCGCAACACTCGATTCTGGAGGGTTTGGAAGGAATTGAAGCGACAAGGCTTAACGTGTGCGAACACGACGCTAGCGTAAGTCAAGATGGGGCGGATGCACGTCACGTAGATTCTCAGCTTATTTCTAAGTGACAATTTACTGCGCGCTCTAAGGATGGGGTGGAGGCGACCGACAGCGAAAGCGGCGCGAGCGCGCACCGCTTTGATATGGTCTCGGAAACTCAGATGGTGGTCGAGGATAACCCCCAGGTATTTGGCTTTCATCTCCCAAGGGATCTGTTTGCCGAACATGAGGACAGGACGGATGTGGGTGTGGGAATCACCGTGTCTCTCGAAAAGAACGGCTGCGCTCTTTTCGGGATTCACCTCTATTCTCCATTTCCGGAACCAGACCCCGAGGGTGTTGGCTGCGGTTTGAAGGGTTCGAGAGATGCTATCGAGACTCCTACCGGAATAGTAGATAGCCGTGTCGTCGGCGAAGAGAGCCAACTTGGCCAAGCCACGTTTGGGAATGTCGCTGGTGTACAGCGTGAACAGAAGGGGCGATAGCACGGAGCCCTGAGGGACGCCGGCGCGAATGGGGTGAGGGGACGAGAGGGTGCCTTCTAGGCGATAGCGGAAGGAGCGATCCGACAGAAAGTCTCGAATGATGAGCACGAGACGGTCCGGCACGTTGAATTGGTACAGTTTGTATAATAAACCGTTGTGCCAGACCTTGTCGAAGGCTTTCGCTACGTCGAAGAAGAGCATGCCCGTTTTGTACGAGCGCATAAAACGGGAGCTAATGTGTTCGACTATGCGGTGCAATTGTCGAATGCAACAGTGCTGGGTTCGAAAACCGAACTGTTCGTCGGGGATGAGTTTACGGGAGTCAGCGAAATCTTTTAAACGGATATAAATGAGACGCTCATAGATTTTCCCAAATACATTGAGAAGGCTGATGGGGCGGTAACTAGTGGGCTCACTCTTGGGTTTGCTGGGTTTGGGGATACCGATAACGGTGGCTTGTTTCCAAGCTTGCGGAAAGATGTTATTACTCAGAGCGCCATTGAAGATGGCGGTCATGAGGACTATGAGCGGGGCGGAAAAGTGTTTGATCACCTTATTGGTGATACCGTCTGAACCGGGGGCTTTCCTAGGTTTGAGATTCCTCACTATCGTGTGGACCTCGTCTACGGTGATGGGGGGTAAGGGATCGTCGGGGTCTTCATCGGGAGGGAGGGAGGCCCTACGTTCGACCTCGCGATCCACCTTGGAAAGATGGACCGGGTCTGCGGGTTGGGTGCTGGGAGTACATTGGGCTTCTAGACTGTCGGCTAGACATTCGGACTTTTCGTCATCTTCAAAGGCCGGCCTTTGGTTCGGACGATTGAGAGGGGGAGTTGAAGCTACACAATCGGATTTTAGATTTCGTTGTAATTGCCAGAAGGCCAGATGGGATGGCTCTAAGTCGCTCAACATCTTGTCCCAGCGGGCTTCCCGAACCTCCCGTACACGTTTCTTTACAGCACGCTGTAGAGAACGCATATGGGCGCGGTTAGCTTCGCAGGGAAAAGTGTCATAGGCACGGATGGATGCGTTCTTCTCCGTCAGCAGTTCACGCACATCGTCCGGCAGCTTCCAGCGGTGTTCGTCCACCGCTGGAACCTGCCGTGAACACTCGTTCACCACGGACTGTACGTGACTGGTAAGGGAGTCGATCGCGCCCAGCGTGTCGGCAATCGTAACGATATCGTCGGGGATGGAATCTAAGTGAACGGACGAGGAAGACTTGAGGCGCTCCTCTAGTTTACCCCAGTCCGTGACAGTTTTGGTCGGGGCGGGTTGTCCAGGATCCGGGGGACCACCCCGGGGACCTAGGTGAAGGACTACGGGGCGGTGATCGGAGTCTAGCTCTTCATGCGTCTCTATAGAGCGTAGACCGAGGTTTACGTTCTTTAGAAGCGCTATGTCAAGGACATCGGGCTGATGGTCAGGGTTATGGGGGTAGTGAGTGGGACACATCGGGGCGATAACGTCGAATTCGAGCTCCGGGCTCAACTCTTCGAGGTTACGACCCGCGTGGTTGTTGGAGTTGCAGCTCCACGAGAGATGTTTGGCATTGAGGTCGCCCGCTATGATAACGGAACCTCCGCCGAGGTCAAAGAGGGCTTTAAGATCGCTCCGGAGTTGGATCTTATTACTGGAGGGAGGATTATACACCGAGAAAAGTATTTTAAGTAGACTGTCTCGTTGATATAGTGGTTGCAAGCGTGACTGCTGAATGTGAGGTCTTGAGTTCGATCCCCAGGTCGGGATAAGTGTTACTGAGTTTTTCCATGTGGAATTTTTCAGTAGCAGTCCGGAGTTTGGAATTGTGTCCTGTTGATAGCAGTATGCGCGCCGCCTATTATAGGGGAGCTAAAGATAACAGCGAAATGGGTGTATGCTGTACACCTCTGCCCGACCCTTTGAGAAATACAGGCGTGATGTTATGTGTGTTATGTTTTTACTAGACTTTCCATCGTTTGAAAAAAAGGATAAAAAAAAGTTCGCTTATTAAGTTTTATACGAATCGAAGTATCTACATTGGTGTTGTTACAACAGATTACAAAGAATGAAATAGAATTGATTTGGGTTATATTATTAATTAAAGTTTGCGGTACATGATTGTTTACTTATAGTAAACAGCAATGATTACCAAAACTTTTCCAATCGAAAATATTGTAAATATTATAATTTTACCTTCTATTACATATAATAATGTGAAGAGTTGACCTTCTTTCAATTAGTTTGTTATGTTTTTTTTTGTTGTAATAGTGACTGAAATTAATATGTGTGCGCATAAGTTTTAAGATTTAGGAAAGGAAGTGAGACTTTTCTTAGATTGTGGAAGGTGTGTGACGTTATCCCTTTGATTTGTTCTCATAATGATAAAAGAGATGCTAATAATTTATGAAGAAAATGATCCGACGTAATTCTTCATTGCCAGATTATTATTGCATCCAAAAAATATTTTTATACGTGCATTGTAATGGTACATACACACTAAACCAACGGTTCCCAACGTCATACATTGAAATAATATCCATTGAAAATTTTCTCGACCTAAATCCATCGTTAGGCCAACACGCAATTTTAAAATTGGTGCCCTAAAGAAAAACAAATAATATCCATTGAAAATTTTCTCGACTTAAATCCATCATTAGGCCAACACGCAATTTTAAAATTGATGCCACAAAGAAAAACAAATGACAGACTTAAAAAATAAAGTGTAATTTACAGCCAAAGAGGTATATTTTCAAAAATAGGATTTTTTTTTTTAATATGTTTAACGTAAATAGGCCGTTCCAGATCTTTCAGTATGGCCCACGTACCTGTCTATTTTAAACACATCCTAATTTTCTAGCTTTGTTTCAAAACTCGTTTTCATACCCGCAGTTTGTACACAATCTGCTTAGCATACAAATTTTCGTCTGCAACCAAAAGCGAGTCGGAACTGGGTTCTGCACAAAGAGCTTTTGTTGATTAGAAAACTAACCAGCACGCTGAGATTAGTTTTGACGTCTGTGGTATGTGTAGCTTATGAGGCTAATGCATGCTTGCAACACGGTTGAGGGTATAGTGTATTTTTGAAATGAGTGCAAAATTCTGTTTTATTTAACCTACAATCTTCTTCTTCTCTCGTGTCAGCACGAGCTATACGAAAATAGCTCATACTGTGGCGAAAAGATTAGCTAGACAGCAAGGTTGGTAGCGGGGCTGACTGCCCAGGGTGCGCCAGACGTACTTAAGTATCATCACTCGTGGAAGCTCTTTTCATGCACCACCTACAATAAAATAATCTTTTCATCCCATCTATTCGAAAAGGACGACTTGGTTCGCCTTTAAGTGCGCCCATAGGTGGTGTTTTCTATAAGAAACTTTTAGCGGGCAGTAATGAGTTTTTAATCCTCTTTATTTTCAAATTCAATTCAAAAAGTGCGCCGCAATTATCTTTTCATCCCACCTATTCGAAAAGGACGACTTGGTTCGCCTTTAAGTGCGCCCAAAGGTGGTGTTTTCTATTAAGAAACTTTTAGCGGGCAGGAATGAGTTTTTAATCCTCTTTATTAAATAAGTGCGCCGCAATTATCTTTGCCGCGCACTTTTTGAATTCTTTTAGCGGGCAGGAATGAGTTTTTAATCCTCTTTATTAAATAAGTGCGCCGCAATTATCTTTGCCGCGCACTTTTTGAATTTGGAACATTTTAGTGTTCAGCGCCAAAGAAATCGAACGCAAATATTGTTTGAAGACTGGCTGGTACGACGGCCCATAGTCGCGCCGCCGGCACCGCGCGCCTTCTGATTATAAAAATAAATTAATAATAAAGAATGAGAACGTAGCGCTAGCGCGCGTTAAATTAATTTCATAATTGCGAAAACGTCTCAAATGTAAATGTAAGTTTTTAGTTGTTTTATTATTAGATACTATTTAATTTCAATTTAGTTGTTTTATTAAATAATAGTATTACAATAAAATATGAGGCGCCTTTTATTTTCTCATAGTGGGTGATGAAAAGTAGAGTGTATCACTCGGGCGCAAAATTATTTTTGGCTCGGGCGATATACTTTGAATCCCTCGCTACGTTCAGGATTCTACTAAAGAATCCCTCGCTACGCTCGGGATTCTACTCTAGAATCCCTCACTTCGCTCTGGATTAAAAAAAGCGCCCTCGCCGTAAAAATATTATTTTGCTCCCTTGTGATACAATCTACTATTCTTTGAGTGGTAAAGTTTATTTTTAATCATTACTGGCTGACCCGGGGATCTTCGTACCGCCATTTTTTTTTCGTGACAACTGCTTGCTGTTGTTCAGTAACGTCAATCTGTCAATGTTTTGTCAAAAGATTGAGAAAGAAAAAAAAAGATCTCTCACAGTCTTCTGTCTCATTCACTCACTCACTTTTTATCAGATTTTAAAAAAAAACTGTTCTTTTTTTGAAATTTTATTATATTCAAACCTTGTCCTGGTAATAATAAATACACAAAAAAAATATGATCCAATTTGTTGCAGTCGTTCGGAAATTATGCGCGTACATACAATTCGGCGATTCATTTTTATTTGTAGGTTTATGTGCATACAATAACAACTTAATAATATAACTTAACTAGCGACCCGCCCCGGCTTCGCACGTGTACGTTTTATAGCTTAAAACCTTCCTCTTGAATCATTCTATCTATTAAAAAAAAACGCATCAAAATCCGTTGCGCAGTTTTAAAGATCTAAGCATACATAGGGACAGACAGACAGCGGGAAGCGACTTTATTTTATATTGTGTAGTGATAATAAATACGACACAAGTACAAAGGTACCTACTGCTTATTTCTGAAGAAATGTCCAGACCTGCGAGGACAGAGTAATACCTATAAAAAAGTTATGTTTATGCTTTTTTGCGTGATTTTGCATTTTCAGTTTCATCCGATTCTACTGATTTTTTTATAGAACTAGAGTTGGCTAAGAAGCTAAAAGTTCAATACTTCAAAGGCTTTTGCCGCATATATTACGAAAAGTTTAGTTATCATTAGAATACTTCATGTCAAATTAATAGCTGCGTCGCGTGACTGTCCTCGGCACTGTTTCCAACGTTCAAGCTTCAGAACCAACATTTTTGATACAATGATGAGTGGTTTATTGATTAAAGTATTAAGTCTATTCACTATTTAACGTACTGCTACATATTTGATGTTATTTACAGTTGAAATTTTGTGTGTCCTAGTAAAATAACGCTTAGCACGTATTTTTTTCGAATATTTATTATTCACCGTTCATTTTTAGTCGGTGTGTTTTAGGATTATATTTTTATTTAAAAATATTGCCATCTACCTGTGACCACGGTCGGTGTTCCTTCGAAACGTCGGGATAAAAAAGGTATTATGTGTGTTTTAAAATATTCTACGCGATTAGACCCGAATCATTGTTTTTATAATGTGTACAAATCGCAAAAGTTAAAAACAACTAAACAAAAGTTTTGCTATCAAAAATAAAATACCACTACAATGATACTACACTATTATGATCAAAAGCTCAACTGCCACTTTACGCCATTGCTGTAATATGTTTAATATTTATTTCAATTAGTTATTTTATAATTAGATAGTGTTGAGATCAAATTAGATCGCAATATTATGGTTTCGTTGCATTGATTTCTATACCCAAACTGATGGCGTTGAATTAAATTGTTTTAGCTGGAGTCCCTCCAGGTCTCGCCAATAACTGCCCGGTTACGTAGAAACGGTCCCCTAGGACCATGTGTGTTTTAGGCCGACCGCACATTATCAAAAAATTCTGGCAGAAAGTTTCTGACGCTTGCGCGAAGGCACTTTGCGCATACATTCTGTACTAAAGCCAGCAGACTTCCGGCAAATTCTGACCGTGTTAGTACAAAATTTATGAGCAGAGTCCCGCATCAGAAATTTCCTAACAGAAATATTTGATAATGTGCGGCCGGACTCAATAATAATTCAATATAAATCGATAAATTTTCATTCAAATATTAAATTTAACAATTCGGCGTGCAAAGTAAAAGTTAACCTATGCTGATTCCAAAACCGTTTCCGAGGTTTTAGTTACCTTATTTTGCAATTCTTAGCTGTTAAAATTATAAGATGGCGTTTATTTTATCAGAAATGCATGAATTCACTTAACATCTATTTGACCTCTAAGTGACTCTCTTCCTTTTTCGTGACATAAGAAAACTCTATGGTATTATACTTGGCGTAGACAAAGAATTGGTTTCTTTGTCTATGGTAACCCCTCGTATCGCGTGACGTCATTACTAGAAAAACTTTAAAAATATATAAAAAAATAACTAACGTGTAGAAAACAAAAATATTCAAATTAGTTTCTTTAAATAGCCTAATCATTAAGAAAAAAAAATACCAAAAAAAACTGCATACCCAATTACAATGGAGGGTTTATGAATTTAAAAGAGCCTCCACGGGTGACGATACTTAAGTACGTCCAGTGCACCCTGGGCAGTTAGCCCCGCTACCGACTTTGCTGACTGACTAATCTTTTCACCAAGTCTATTCTCGTAAAGCTCTTGTCGACAGAGAAGAAGATTCAAAACATAATTTTTAAGAGTTTCACGCCACAACAAATCGGTAAAGATCTCCACATCAGAATATAAAAACGTCGTCTACAATATTTCTGCTGCTGACATACGTACATTTTTGTTACAAACGAATTACATTTCAGAGGTTGCGAAGTATTATTGAATGTGATATTTAGATTTGTATCAAATATTTTATAAGTCATGTGAGGAAAAAATTATGCTTATTTATTATGCGACCTTCTGAGTTTTTGCAGTTGTAAATAGAGGAAGATACTTTGTGATAAATCAGGAGACTTAGCATATTTTGCTCTTAAAATTGTCTATCTTAAATTTCAGTAACGATATCACAAAATATATTTACTATACTTACTGGTATATTTCCTAGCAAATATACGCTTGAAACAACTCAGAGAAAAAAAACAATTAGAGATTGCCGGCTAGACTTCGATTAATCAACGTGCAGATGGAAAAAAAACATTAAAAATAATAACCCAAAAAGCCAAGTGTATGCATAATATGCGTAGTTTAATTTGCACAGAGCGTACGTAAGTTTTGCATTATTAGTGGTGCAATGGTTTTGCCCGAATAAGCGGATTATTGGCTCAATGACCTGGGACCTTTCGAGAGTATCGGTTTATCGGGTAAATTAAAGACAAAGGTGTGGCGGTGTCATCCCTTGAATCTGCCCTTTTTTTGTGTGATGGAAATCCTCGTGGATGTTCTCCACCCTGGGGTGGGCGAAGGGGTCTGTCAGACTCTTACTGACTAAAACCACCCCGGTGTTCCATCTCACACCTGCGCCGGGGGTCACGGGAACTAACGATACTTCCGCAACCCCCGGCTGATGCCGGCCCGCTCCCGCGGGCCTCCTCGATCCCTTGAATCTACCCAGCGTAAGCGACGTAGCGCGACCGCTTGAAGGTTAACTGTAATCCACGGCTAAAATTGAACTTTATTTTAAGAGGGATAAATTCCTACAGATAGTAATTACACCGGGCAAGCGGGCAATTTTTATCATTAGTGTTTTTTTGTTAATTTAGATTAGTAAAACCATATCCCTAAGAGTTTATTCAGATGAGGTGTTTTACGCACGTGTCGTGTCTTGTGTAGCCAATGGCGCAATTGTTGAGATACTGGAGATTCATACATTCCGTCCACATGCAGTCGCTCGTTTTGCTGCTTGCGCGCGAATCGCGTGCAAGTCACCTGAACCTCGACATCCGCGTGCGCGTGAGTCGACATACTACGGGCGCCATTGCTCCGTCCAGTACACGCACGATAGTCAAAACGAGAGGACGTAATGTTTTTACAAAAATGGAACAAGATGGCCCAAAATGCTTGGACGTATAACGCATCATGTAGACGCAACGTATCCGCGCGTCACCTTATGCGCGTAAATCGCCTTACCTGCACATAATCTTAATAAAGTAGAATTTAGTAGATAAGCAGTTTAAGTAGATAATCCATCTAATCTAATGGCTGACCATTCCAGCAAGATATTAGCTTTCTACTAATCTAACTGGTACATGCAATATCATCCACAGTTCGATGCACGTTCGTTACGTGATTCTGTTCATGTATTGTAGCGGTGGAGTGGTTTTGTTGTGAGCTAAGCGGATTAACCGCTCGATGACCCTCTAGCTGTACAAAGCATAAAGGCTAATTCCTATAGATAAATCTGGAAACGTAAGTGCAGCAGCTATTTCCACAGTTTTACTCGGAAAAGTAATAGTACTTTCACATTTTATTTCAGATGTGCTCAAAGTTATTTTTGCGAGATTCGTGACGATATAGAACATACCTACGCCCTGTGGTTACCCGCAAAGGATATTTATTATCCGTTCCCTTCCCGTAGTTATTGTAAAACCCCTTTTTTAAAGGGTCTTATTAAATAAATAAAATAAAATGCATTTATTTCAGGTTAGGTACATCCATATCACAAAATTTTAATAGTTTAAAATTTACGGGTACTGTTGACAAAATGTCTGGCACAGCAATGCCTAAAGTAGAGACAGTCATAGGCCCGGCAACCATTGTGAGGACAGCGTTGGAGCTGGCCTGCACGCTGCGCACTAAGGACGCGCACCACTTGCTCATGGTATGGCGGAAACAGTCGGTGTGCACCTCCGCAAACGTAAACTATATGTATACAAGGGTAGTCAGAAAGGGGGTACTAATCCGCGGGCCACTTAAAGTACCACTAAAGACTGCAAAAGCATGTTAAAATTTCAAAATTCGATCATTTTTATTTCTGTGAAAAATGAATTATATTTTAGTTTTTTTTAAAAATTCTTCGTCACTGCTTAAGTTACGAATTAAAAAAAATTACCTACGTTAGATATGACTCAAAATGTAAACAGCTGATCATAGTTGAGGATAGATAGATTTTAGCATATTTTTTATGAAATCTTTGGAGAGCTGTTTCTCTGAAAGTATTGACTTTTGGGGAAAGTAGTAGAACAAAAGTTACTGATTATTATGGGTACTTTAACACCTTTTCGGATTAGTACCCCCTTTCCGACTAACCTTGTATAACAATACTGCTCTGAACGCATTGTTATATTGGACATGGAGGACGCTGTACCTAGCTTGTGTGTAGTTAGTGCATAGGCTGCACGTGTAGGTATAAGGACGTACAAAAAGCATTAAAAACCTTGAATTAATTAAGTATCAATAGGCTGGGCAGTAGTGTATTACACGAGTAACTTTGACAGTCGTTACGGGTAGTCAAAAGCCTGAAAGTCTGACAACTGGTCTAACCTTAGGATATTGGCATTGCCCAGTGCCTAACTAGGTTGCGGAGGTCTTTTGGCAGTCGATTCGTGTAAAATCCTGGTATTCAGCCGCACTTGGTTAGACTAGAAGTTAGAGAGGGAATATTTCCTCACGACCGCCCATTCTAGAAGTCTAGAATGACACCAGTTTTCAGCATTGGATATTTGTGGGCTGATGAAAATGTGATGATGAACCAGTATCTTTTATGAAAGCAACCAATGACTGTACTGCTTTGCAATTCGAAATTCTTCTTCTCTTGCTTAGGCACGAGCTGTATGAGAATAACTCATGCCGTGGTGAAAAAATTAGCCCATCAGCAAGGTTGGTCACAAAGTTGACTGTTTAGGGTGCGCCGGACGTACCGTACGTCCGACGACGATACTTACGTAACGTAAGTATCATCACGAGCCACTTTTTATGCTTAATTCAAAATTAAAATAAGTAAATATAGGAAAACAATAGGTATCTTCTCTGAACTTTATCTATGAAAATCTATGAATAATATTGTCGCTCCAATAACACGCCACAAAGTCTAATGTAAGCAAAACAAATGATCTTGAGCAGTTTACAATCTAAAGGAGAACTATGTGAATACAAACGATCTTATTTAAAGGCGCTAAATAAAGCGTGATAGTATGTTAGCTTAGACGCTTTGTATGTTAATACTGAACCGTGTAGTCATCCTAAGGCTGTAAGTGTAAAGTGTACCTAACAAGAAGTTTAAACTAGTTGCTTATTCAATTGCTGTTTCAGTTTTGGCAACCAAAGCATTTGCGTTATCACTTTGCTACTAAGTTAGAGCTATTTCTAGTGTTTTATAGCATGAGTGGCCCGGGAGCCTCCTCCGAAAAAGGAATGTCGAAGTTTTGAATCGAAACGAAATAACGACGAAAATCGAACTTATAAACATACATCAAAGTATTGTTACGAGTAAACAACGAACTACTAGATGGCAATTAATATTTGGGAGTTACGGTGAACAAAAGACAAAATGTCAAATCGCGAAAACCGAATCGATCGTCGGATCCGAAACACTGTCGTGGTTGGCAAAATTTGCGATCCATCAGCCGAAACTTCGTAGTTCGATTATCGGAGGAGGTTATTCCGATTGAGAAGGTTTTAGGCCTTAGTCTACCACGTCAGCATATTGCGGGTTGACAGACTACGCACACCATCGATAACTTTTTGGAGTCCTCTCAGTAGTGTGGGTTTTCTCACGATGTTTTCCTTCACCACAAGTGAAAATTTTACTCGGCTCTAGGATCTTTACGGTCCGCCTGGCAGTGGCGATAGGTGAATTTTCTTAAAAGGGAAGCCGGACCAAAAAATGCTTACCTTGCTCAAGTGTGATGCGTGAATTTCAGTAACTACTCGTTTCGAAAGGGAAGCCGATAGGAATCGAGTTTTATGGAGCCTTCGCCACTGCCGCCTGGCTATAACCACCCTCACATTAAAGTCAAGCAGCTTACTGTGTTCCATCGTGTGTATGTGAGAGCCAGAGGGGTATAGGGGAATCTCTCTATATCTCTGTTACTTGGATTCGTGTGCTCCATCTTAGACCCTGTCTGCGCTTACCATCAAGTGCGACGAGGGTCAAACGCGACCAAGTCAAGTAATATAAAAAAATAAAACTTATATATGAATTCGAAAAGTCAGAGGTGTGGGCTGGGATCGTATTCAGACTCCCTTGTCCAGAAGCCAAGATTTCAACCGCTAGGCCATCACGATTCAAGTGTTATAATAGAATATGTGGAGAAACTTGTTGTGATGTTCCTCCAACCAAAGGGAGGATCCTTCAACCAGGTGAAGTCTTGTGCCTGGCGGGCTACTGCCCAACGGTTGATGTTGGGAGGCTGTATATATATACTATCTGCGTGTTAAATCTTGATATCGCGATGTAGGCTTGAATAGTTCGCATGGGGCGAGGATAGATGCCGCCACAGATAGGTAAATATATTTTGATTACATTGGAAGTCAAATTCTGGTTCAAACTCCATGTCGCAATTTTGAAAGATCTTGGAAATCACGATGTTTTTTTTTGGGTTGAATAATAAAATTTCGACAATGAGCAAAACTGTAGTGAAAATGTGCTGAAAGCGTTAATTGAAGATTAAATATTCGGGAATTGTGCAAATAACACTCATCTCGTAGCTGTAACATCGTTACAGATGGTTTTCATAAATCACGGATGACAGCGGATGACAAGCAACATGGGTAACAGTTTATGAGTGTATTCGTGACATTCCTACCGTATAACCACGTTTCTATGGTATTAAGTAGTAATACGTGCTATTGTGATTTTTCAGGCACAATTTATTGTACCTACGTAGTTTATGAACGTTTTCGAAACATTCCAATCCACAAGTAGGATAATATGGACTTAATATGACGAAATGGTCACTTGATTCAAGTTTACTGTAGGCTATAATGTACCCCAAGTGTGAGTTCTTTACGTTACTACTGTAGTTGCGTCACGCTAAAAATGTCAAACAAATTTTTAGTCACGCTATTCGCCGCTAGAGGCGCTGCCTAAATTTTCATACATTTTTAGCGTGACGCAACTACAGTAGTAACGTAAAAAAACTCACACTTATGGTACTGTTTAAAGTACTGTCAGCCAGAAAATCGTTGCAGTATACCAACCCACATACTGTATGAAATCGTCTGGATTTTACGAATATATTTTTACCTTTTTTAACTCGATTTACTTACAACTTGATACTTGTGGGGGGGACGTTTTTCAGAAACTATGTCCAACTATTTTACCAGGTTTGTTACCTCTTGCGGTTTGCTTGCCCAGCGACGGAGGTATGCATTCCGTAATCCGTCCTCCCGTGGAATAAACAGCATGTACCGAAACTCAACGTCAAGCCGGTAACAAAACATAGCGCAGTTTACGACAGTTCAGAAAAAAAAAACAAAATAAAATTTTAAGTTTCATTGTTTTCAAGTTTCAGTTACCATGAATAAAATTTTACCTTATAAGGGCCGATTTTTCAATCATCAGATAACTTTTATTTGAAGAATAATTTTGACATTTTGACAGCTTTGTTATAGAAAATATGTCAAACCGCTATATTTATTCCTCAGATAAAAGTTATCTGACGATTGAAAAATCAGCCCTAAATCAAACTATTAAAAGTAGTTTTCAAAAAAAGAATGCAATATTTTTTTATGAACCGTCACAAGCTGCTATCATTTGTTTTCAGCTTGGCGTTACCTTTTGGTATATGAAATAAATACATACAAGTTATTCGTTTTAATAAAGTTGTCAAGTCTGTTCCAATCTTACTACTAAAGACATTGTCGCAATGTATTTACCCTTCCATATGGAAGTGACGTGTTTGTCGACTACAGTCTCACATTATATTGCAAACTCCTTTGAATAGTTAGCATAATGTCTCTGGGCAGAACTTAATGGAGAATAGCAATCTTCTGCGTTTTGTTTGTATAATTGCTCTTGTTAATAGAGAGTGATTAGGCTTTGTCGGAACGTTATGAAGGAAACAGAGAACTGTATAAAATATATAGGTTTAATACCGTTATTACAATCGTTAATATTACAAATCGGCGTAAAGCAAGGCCCGTAGTTGATCGTGGTAAGGAACGGAGTGGTCGACCGGCGGTGCGTGTGCGGCCAGGGGGCCTACTCCCTAAGTCCGTCAACGAAGTTAGTCGCCCGTTCGAAAGTAGCCCGAAACGTAGGAGTGAACAAAACAAGTGTCAAGTTCAACTTTTCGGACGGGAAAAAACACATCGGTACCTAGTAGGGACAACTGTTAAATCGTGTTGTCATTCATTCTTAGTTCGGGCCCCGAAATAATCGTATGTCCGTAGGTGATAGGGAGTAGGAAACGCTCGTAACTAAGGCCGAAACCACGGACTTCGTGTTTAGGGAGTAGACCTCCAGGTTCGATACCCCGACCCCGGCGCAGTCCCCGGTTTTGTCTGTAGCGGCTGATGCGCTGACAGAGAGTTTATAGTTGAGACAATCTAATAGGTCCGAATTGACACCTTTCAAAATACTAGGAGTAATGTAAACACTAGTATTATTTACTCCAATGCGTGGTGTTTGGTTTCATTTTATCATGGGTTAATGGGGCGCTACGTTCAGGTAAATAAAAAGGCGACTTTCGTTAAGATCGAAGGCGTGCAACTTCTGTACACATTTATTTTGTGCTTTTACGCAAACGTCAAATCGAACCTATTACGTTGTTCGAACTGTAGTTCTAGCATTACATCGAATAATACACTTCGATTTTTAGAAAAAACCTGGATGTGATACATATGTTCTTACCTACATGTTATGTTTTTGCAATATACTTGGCCTTAGTCATAATAAATGTCAATATCGTTTAACAAGGGTAGTACTGAAAAAGCCGGGAAATCGTAAGATTTATCAGCATCGGATTTATCGATGTATAAACGGGACAAGGTTTTTCTTAGGACAGGAAAAATAAAGTTGAGTTCGAGCTTCTACTTCATTAATTCAAACGTTTTAGAAAATACGAAGGGTGTAATTGTAATATATAATAAACATCATCCCTATATGTGAATACAGAGCCGGCAGAGATGTATAGCACATTCCCGTTTCGGGTTAGGGGGAAACTGGCCTCTGGTCCGCGGCCCAAATTGCACGGAGTAGGAACAGTAGTGGAAAAGTTGGCCTAATACGTGGACCAGAATACCATGCGAAAAAAGTATCGTAGTTAAATCGACCCATTGGGATTTAATTTCACTAAAATAAAAATAGGTGCGAAATAAAACATAAGTATCAAAATTTATTGATTCAATTTCAAAACCTGTATTTTTACCATTATTGAGCTAAGTAGTAAGTTGCTTAAACAACTATCTCCAGTTCATTTCTGCTTTCCTGGTAGTTTTAATAAATAAACAATTAGGACAGTTGAATTTTAAAACGTCAATCGTTATCATTTATTACGTATCCTTTCATGCTCTTCTCTATGTTTCATCGTTGGTGCGTTTCGAGGAATAACCCCATAATTTGATACTTACGTTTTATTTCACACCTTTCTTTCATTTTAATGAAATTAAATACTATGGGTCGATTTAACTACGATACTTTTTTCCCATGGTATTCTGGTGAACGCATTCGGCCAACTTTTCCACTACTGTTCCTACTCCGTGTAATTTGGGCCGCGGACCAGAGGCCAGTTTCCCCCTAACCCCCCGTTTCACCGTTATGAGTCCCATGTTGTAGGAGGTGAGCCTATTGCCATCAACCGGGCAAACATCATAGACTCCGGGCTGCTACTGGGAAATTCCACACGGAAAAACCAATAATACTTTGTCCGACGTGGGGATCAAACCCAGGACCTCATGCTCAGCAGTCGCGCTTGTGACCACTAGACCAACGAGGCAGTTCGTAAAATTAATAAATATTCAATTTATTCCTTCATAACTCAACTTCCACGTAAGTTTGTTGAAACAATAAAAACCTTTATACGAGTATTTGGCAAATACTCAAGCACAAATAATGATAATTTCACGTGTCAAAACCACTTTATTTCATGAAACTCAAACTCCCATGAAAAGGCTAATAAAATAAGGAACTCAGGTTGTGTAATGAAAACACGAAAAAATAACATAACTCAATTTTTTTGTACGTGATTATTGTTTAATGTTTTACGATTTGGGCCTTTTTAGAAGCAGCGACGGATTTTATTCGAAGTTCTTAATGTAAAGTTTATATCTATTAGATCTCTAGCTCAACGCATTATACATATTGTGTAGATTCGCAAGTACATAATACGTAAATACTCACGCCTGAATTCCCCGAAGGGATATACAGAAGAGTTCTCCTGTAACAGGGAGTCTACAAACATACGTTTTGACTCTGGTATTAAGTATAGGACTTAATACCAGAGGCAAAACGTGGGTGGGGTGATAGGTGGCGAGCCTATTGATATTTTTGGACACAAATCATGGTTCGGGATTTGACAAGTAGTTTAGTACCTATATTTTAACCATGGAAATACATTTTTGCTGACCAAAACCTCAATATTTAGCTAGCCGTTTAAATGATAGAAAGAAAGAACATAAATATATTCAGCATGTAAATCACTATGCACTACTGTACCTAATACCAAATGGTATAACAGTTAACTTAATAAAAATACTTAACAAGCGCCGTGTTTATTACACCTTAAACTATTAGTAGCCTAAAATATATAAATACGTCGCATTCGCATGTGAATGGGTCATCACTTAGCATAATACTGTATTGTGGCAGCATTGGGAGTAGCCTAAATATGATTGATTGCTAATTAAATTGATTATGAATTTTATTACCACTTGGGTTAAAGGTGAAGGAAAAACATCGTGAGGAAACCTGCATACCTGAGAAGGCTCTATTGATATGTCTACACCAGTGCCCTTTCATGTTCATCTTGCGCTTTCGTCTGATGCGTGCCTCAAGCGCCATAGCGCATGCAATAGCTTATGGCAATCAATATTGCATGCGCTTGACGCAAGAGAAATTGAAAGTTGAAAGCGCAAGATGAACATAAAAGTGCACTGGTGTAGACATATCTACCATATAAAGTTCTCGGTGGTGTGTGTTGTCCGTCAACAACAAGGACGGTGTGGTGGACTAAGGTCTAAGCCCTTCTCAACCAGAGAAGAGGACCGTGTCCAGCATATGGACAGTAATGGGCTGATTTTACTGCTGCTAATTGAATTTAGGAGTTTATATAAAGTTATAATCCCGTGTGGGAACGTGCTAGGACATTAAACTTCCTCACCGCACGCTGAGACGACGCATGTTGTAGGATTCAACAAAACCCAGCACGCTTGGTGATAGGATCTCTACAGTTCGCCTGGCTAGCTACCACCTGACATTACATTCCGGCGCCAAGCAGTTTACTGTGTTCCGCCGTATGTATATGAGAGCCATAAGGGTAAAAGGGAATCTCTCTTTAACTCTGTTACTTGGGTTCGTGTGCTCCATCCGAAAACCTGTTCGTGCTTATCATGAGGTGCGAATAGGACCAAATGCGAGCAAGTAAAATAATGTTTTTTTTTATTTTTTTTTAAATAGACTTTGCCGCACCCTCAGATTTCTCTTGTACCGTGGGTGCGTTTACAGACACAAATCTCACATTCACAAACGCCCAGACCCGAAACAACCATCTGTAGGCCATACAAATTTTTGTTCCGTGTGGGAATCGAACTCACGAACTCACGCAGAAGCCAATCGCTGAGCCACTGCACCAAACGTGTCGTTTTTAACTCAAGTCATGCATTTCGATTGGCGTGTTAATTTCCTCCACTTTTATATTCGAGAAGGGAACAATAAATTGAAAACAAAAAACCGATCCCGCGTGTCATTCAACTTTCTAACGAAAACTTTTCTCATTTGTTTTGAATGAATCAGGATCAATTTTACAATACTATTCCGACAAAATGTTTTCTGTCGTTCAATCAGAATCCTACTTTCTTTCCTACAGTCGTACGCTGTTTAAAAGTTTTAATAGAGCATAGTAAACAGCCATGAAACTTGCCCAATTTTGAACTACCTGAATTCCAAGCAATTCTAAACTTTATCTGTTGTCTTTAAGGACGATAATATTGTGATTTTTTTTGTGAAATTATTTGTGTAAACACCATAGGTTCACACAAAAACTACTTAAAGTTTTTAAAAGTTTGTTTAACAGGAAAATGTTTGTGCTAATCGTCCAAGCGCGTTGCGTGTTTGATAATAATTTTGTTCGAAGCTTAAAGAAACCATTTTATTTTTCGCAATGTTAACAAACGTCAACTCTAATAGCTTTGTTGGCGTAGTTTTCATGGCAACAGGAAGATAAGGCAAGATTAGCTTTTCTATTTTACTTGCTACGATGACAACCTTCGTGGAAGACGACTTATTGTCCACAAAATGGAATATGTTATGAGAAAAAATACCAATCGTCAAAGTACCTATCTTTTTAATGGCTCCGATTACCAATATCGATATCTACCTCCGTAACAATAAATCGAAAATGTGGAGGTTCGTCAATAGGGATATTATATTGATGAATAAAGCGCAGTCCAGACTACGCTATACTGTTTCGTTATAAAGTAAAGCATATTGCATCATAAGCTATAACTATGTAGTATGACGTTCACACTATATCGCAAGTCGGTCTACTTTGTGTAGCAAGTTATGGGGGGTTACACGGGTAGATTTTAGCCGTGCGGCAAGTCACCAGTCGCATCGATTATAAAAATCGAATGGCCACCCCATTTACACCGGTCGCCAAAAACCGCATGCGTCTTGTTCATTTCTAGCGGAAAAACACAGCGCAAAACACACCTCATGTGGCGGGCGATCGCCTGAAACTGACCATTTACACGGTCGATTTTAGTCACCCGTAGCATGCGACTTGTCGCCGCACGGCAATAGTCGGCTGGCACCCAACTTTGAGCTTACAATTTTAGTCACTTGCGGCCTAGTCGAATTGTCATTTAGACGGTCGATTTTCGCCCAGTCGAGCGGCAAAAATCAACCCGTGTAGACCCCCTATTAGGTTAGGCGTTAAGGCGATGCACGGGATTGAAACGAGGCGGGGCGGAGATCGGAGAATGGTACGACATAGCTATGAGAATGGCTCAAGTTTAACGTATAGAGCAAGATAATACCATATAGCATAGCGTTGTGTAAACGTGTATATAAAATGTATGCTGAGCGATATAGTTGTGTATACAATATTTGCCATATATTACAGTCTGAACTGCGCTTAAATTGAAATAGAGTCCTCATTGAGTACAAAAAGAGGCGAAATATGTTTGGAAAATTAAGCGGAACCCAGCTGCACAGTGTAACATGAAAAATGACCGCCAAGCAGGCTTTATTGGACACATTCGTCAGTTTGTCGGGGCCGGTTAAGTGGTGAGGTGCCTTTATGTGGACCGGGTATGTTGGCACTAGCAGACAATTAATCTCCTCTTGAGTGAAATTCCTGCTGCTGAAGCGAGTTAAGCTATGAGAATTTTGGGTGGAACCCACTAATAATTTATAATGGACTTGTGCCCGGTTTCTATGGCAATAAACAAATAGTTTTGCTTACGGATGGTGACATTTTTTCTCGGCATTCAAATGGATTTGTGAGCTAATATTACTTGAGAAAGCTACTAGCGTATGGCCATTCCATACGCTAGTAGCTTTTCCTACTGTGCAAAACAAGAGTCTTAATTTTAGCCGGTAACGCTCGGTAAGTTATAGTTATCAGCCGTTAGTGTGCCATTTTTGACATCCAGTGACATCTATAATGTTACTATATAATTAATTTATCGTGCAATGATTCTTTTTTTTCAGTTTAATATATTATAACAAAATTATTGTCGATGTTTTTCTTAATTAAGAATTCTAATAATATATTTCAAATTTTGTAAGACACTCATATTTATGATATGAGGTAACTAACCTATGGTTTACTCACGTACATTTTTGTTTGGATTGCTCGTTTGCACGGAGCCCTTAATCATCAGCCGAGTACACGGTGAGATTGCGGGTCGAACTGGGTCCGAAACTGGTCAGTCAATCCCGAAAAATGCATATGCACGTGAGTAAACCGTAACTAATCATAAACTTCTTTTAGTTCCTCGTTTCCACTTTCAGCTTTATTCTTAAGGGTGATACTAACGAAATACTTGAATTTAGTGAAAATAAAAATAAAATTTCATATTCTTAGCATCAAGTTTGAATAAAAACACGTTTTAATTACTATCGTTGGGTTCTTTAGATTATAAATTGAATAAGTGACAATAAAAAGCATGAGTTTGGAAAATTGGATTTCTTTCATTGAAGACGTGAAAGCTTTCCGGCAGTTGGAGTTCAGCTTGGAGCTTGAATGGCGCTCTTAGCCTCCTCAACGATTAAATAAGTCCCCCTCTAACTTTATGTACTTGCATTTGTAGGAAACGGGTAAATCGATTGCTGAATAATAAAGTAGCAACACTAGTGCTCGAAGAAGCGACAAGGGAACAAACATTATGTTGAATTTTACATTATTTTTCTTAGAAAAGTTTTAGTTTCTAGTATTTTTGTGCCCGGTTTTAAACTGAATTTCGTTAACAAGTATTCATGTTCACAACGATAGGTGAAGGGCAATCTAAATAAGCCATTTCATAATATCGGTACCTACATACATTGTTTTCTCATCATAAATTTATATAGGCTTAAGACTTAAGCTTGCCTCTTAATTCTAGAGCTGCCTTTATCATGTTGTACCCTCCTTTATTATTATACTGGTGACGCTGATTGACCCTGCATAGGTTTTTTCAGAATAAACAAAAAAAAGTTAAAAGAAAATGAACTATCTTATTCTGTAACTGAGTAATTTTAGCGTCCCAAGTTAACTGACTGCGTGTAGCGATATCGTGCTAGTCGTGCCTATCAGCTGTGTCGCCGTGCCTTCATTCATTTATGCATGGCATCGAAATTTTCTGTCACATAAAAACATAAAACGGTAAAAAAAACATCTAAATCCCGTGCGGGGTTAATCTTATCATTAATTAAATCATGTAGTTTGAAGGAATTACACGAATTCGTTTTTACCCTGTAGGTATACCGAGGTGGATTTGATTTCCGTAAAGTTTTCAAAAAGTTGTAGTCCCACTTTTTCATATTTGCATTCTACAAAATCATTTTTTTAAATACTGCCCCTCACTAGGAATATTTGATCCCGCTTCTGTCTCGTGGGTACGTTTACAGACACAAATATTTACACATGACATGCACAAACACCCAGATCCGGAAGATTTATCTGTTGGCCATACAAATACTTGTTCTGTGTTATTATCACAGGGGTTAAGTTTATACATACTTTACTATTAGTACGATTTGCAGTGTGGTCTCCACAAAAATTGAGCCAAGCCCATTGCTTCCTGTTTCTGAGTGACGTGAAAGGCGACGAAGAGGTGATATCAGAAGGAAAGGCTGTGTGGCCACATCGGTGACACAGTGACACACTGCAGCAGCAACTCGCTTACTTGGGTTTTAGTTTATGTACACTAACAAGATTGGATTATGCAGGAAATTAAATATGGATAATTAGGATGGCTATATTATTTATTATCCATAAATGGGTCCAAACCGAAGTTACGGTAGTTCTTGTGTTCAATTTATGCATCCGCTACAGACTACGGGATTAATGTATGTCGTTATTTATTTTTTTCATGAGTGCGGCAAATCGAGAAACCCAGAGGTCAAGTGTGCAAGCAGTGGCGTTTAAAGGCTAATACTTAAGTCATTTACGCCTTTTTCCATAGTGATAGGCGGAAACTGCAGAACTCCACATGCTACGAACCTTACATACTCCTTTCGTTTCGTCCTTGTTCAAACCGCCTATCCTTTTTGAAAAACATCACCAATAACATCAATGTATGTCCTTCTAGGGTGTTCTCTACTGGCGTTTCCACTGACATCCTTATAAATTCCTTTTGTTGATCGCCGTTCACTCATTGTTTCAACATGACTAAATCACCTAAGCATACTACTTTAAATTTTTGGCACTACATCATCTGCAGGTTGATAATATGATGAACCAATCTAAAACAGTCAATATTATAACAGCTCCTATACACAACACTAATAAAAGAACTTCATTAGTAGGAACAGCGTTTTTCATTCCTTCATAACAAGGTACGCTGCAAAGTGTGAAACAAAAATGACTCGTATAAATGGTAAAAGGAATTCCCATTACGTGTCTCCGTTTTAACAACGTTGTAAGGTGTACAAGATAATAGCCCTGCAACACGACACTTCCCCCCCCCCCCCCTTTAGACACCTCCCTCTAGGGTCATCAAATAGCCGTGTTTTATGATAATTTAATTTGTCCAAAGAATTAGTATTATATTCATCGTTACAGCGAAAATGGAAGGGAACTGAGCACTTTCTGTTTTTATTATTTAAGATATTTCGAGAAAATAATGCACCCACTGGTCAAATTAATGTCCAGGTATTTATTTAGGCTGTCAAAAGTATATATCTCATTGATGTCACCCTATGTTCTATAACCTATAAGACGATGCTGTTTCCCGGCATGATCTTTTATTATTTTATGATAATATCATCCTACTGACAGAGTATCTTAGTTCCGTTAAGTAATAATAATTTTCCGAGAACCAAATACATAGAATTAACTCATAAAATGTGAATTTTTAATATAACTTGTGCATCGAGGCAAATCCGAATATGGGGTAAATTCGGTGACATAAATTTGCTGTAGATTGTGATGTTATTTTTACTTGTTGGCAATAATAGAATGCGACACCATTTTTCTGCCCCTCACTTTTGTCCGCATCGTAATATTTTGGGAGAATTCACATGTACCACAATCATACCACATCGCAGCGACAAAAGGTGGGCAAGCAGTGGTTACGTGTGAATAGTGTCAATGCAGCTTGCAGTTACGTTGTGGTTGCGATGTGGTCGGTATCACCCACACGGTTGAATTTGGCGACAAAATATGGTCCGTGTGAATTAAACTATTCATTTTCACACAAATTAGTGCCCGTAATGCCCGTATACATGTTGTTGTTATGGTGTGATTGTGGTGAAGTTGTGTAACGTGTGAAACGAGCCTTTGAAGAATTCATTTAAATTCAACGATTCAAAAACTTCATCAAGAAAGGAGAATGACCAAAAGTGGTACCAAAAAGTCTCATGTATCAAGATCAAAATATTATAATAATTATTTTCATATTTTTTTACGACATTACGCGACGGGAATATGATTTTTTTAACAGGGAATTAAATTTAAACTAAAAAAGTGTTGATATTGTTTTATTTCCTTTACATGACGTTCCGTTTCACATGATTTACGATTACTATACCCTTGAATTTTGAAAGTGTCATAATCACATCTTTCAAAAACATGTAAAAAAATATATTTTTGCCGATTCTACATTAATTAAAAACAACTAGAATAGATTAGAATTTTTAATTAAAAGATTATACTTTTTATCTATGGTTAATTGGCCGTTCACAGCCGGTCATAGAGGTGTAGAATACAATAGATGCGGATTACTGTTTTTAGAGCAATAATATATCATGTATGACATGTCCACATTATCAGGTTATTTAGATTATTTCTAAAATCTCCGAAACTCGCGTTTTGTTTACAAAAAAAACTTTTGTAGGAGTTAATATGAAAAGTGTAGTCTATAAAAAACAAAGATTGACTTAGATGCAGCATGGTACGGGACTCCATACATCCATGAGCATTGTCATTTATTGGAACAATTGTCTTTTTGTGTCACAACCCTAGCCAGTAATCTGGGAGTGCATTAGTGTTGACAGTGCGATAAACAGGAAAGGCCAAGTCTGTGTATTGTTTTGTTACTGAAAACTACTGGGTACCGGAATAGGGATAGTGCTTTAGTACATTGTCGCTGAAACGGGGAGATTGTATTGTTCCTCGCCTTTTGGGAGACTGGTGGCTTGTGATTAAAATATAATAAACGCCGAGGAGAATGGTTAGAGGTATTTAGGAATGTTTAAAGCAGGTAAGACAATGGGGGATGCAGTAATCTATACAAAAGGCTTATGTTCAGGAATTAATTAATTAGCTATAGCTACCTAATTTGATCCCTAAGTGCTTAGTATTTTTCTTCCAATTCAAGGTTTTTTTGGTATATCTACCTACACTAGTGTGCTTTCATGTTCATCTTGCGCTTTCAACTTTTAATTCCTCTTGCGTCAAGCGCATGAAATATTGATTGCCATAAGACGCATACAGCCTATCGTCTACACCGGTGCGCTTCGGTCAGTCGTCCGTCAGTCAACATACCAAAGACGGATTAGCGTGCGCTAGGGGCATGCGCTTTTGTCGAAATAGTAATAAGGCATGCGCTATTGTATGCGCTAAGGCGCTTCACGCATGCCTCAGACGAAGACGCAAGATAAACATGAAAGCGTACTGGTGTAGACATAGCTTTTGAATAATAAACTTAAACCTAAACATTAAAATAATTTCTAATACTCGTACGAGTAAAAATGACAATTTTCAATACATTTTTCAGTGATTTTACAATACAAAATGGAACCAGACCAAGGGTTATATAAATAACCCTGATTGACCCAGACACCTAGTGGAAATTTCGTCACACTATTTGGGTCGTCAATTCAATTATAATTGATATTTCTTTTTCTTTATAAACGGTGTAAAATAGTGGGTTTTTGTAACAATTTTTAAATATCAATTAGAAAGCCTTCTTATGAAAGCAACACAACGCGCGTTGCTTTCATAAGAAGGCAAGTTTCAAGTTTAAGTTAATTTCATGCGAATATAATATCATACACTAACGCCACTGAAATGTTTCTAGAATTATTTATAATGTGTTGCGTCTAATCTACGACGACTCACGAAGTTAGAAATTTTGGAGGATTTCAGCCTTATTTTTTTGCAGTACGCTGCGCGGTTTTACGTTCGGTGGGTAAGTATAGTCCAGCCATCAAAAGTTGTATAAAAGGTAAACAACCCTTTGATTGTACAAGCGAGTTTTTCAAACTTTAAAAATCGCAATTATACAAGGTTAGTCAGAAAGGGGGTACTCATCCGAAACGTTGTTAAAGTACTAATAATAATGAGTAACTTTTGTTCTACTACTTTCTCCAAAAGTCAATAGTTTAAGAGAAATAACTATTCAAAACTTACTTAAAAAATATACTAAAATCTATCTATCCTCAACTATGACCAGCTGTTTACATTTTAGGTCATATTTGGGATCAGGAATTAGAAGCTCCATTTTCCGAATTTGTAACTAAATTAGGGAAGAAGAATTAAAAAAAAAAACTAAAAATAATTTATGATTAATTACGGTTTACTCACGTGCATTTTTCGGGATTGCCCGACTAGTTTCGGACCCAAACGGAGCCCTTAATCATGAGCTGATCACGCGGCGAGGTCGCGAGTCGAACTACTACTACTAGTCGGGCAATCCCGAAAAATGCACGTGAGTAAACCGTAATTAATCATAAATATGAATGTGTCTCACGAAAGTTATAATATAAAAATAATTTAACATGGAAATAAAAAATTCGAATTTTGAAATTATAACACTTGATTTAAAACCGTCATCAGTGATACTTTAAGTGACCAGCAGATTAGTATGCCCTTTCATACTAACCTTATATAAATTTTTAAACGATTGACGAACAGGTGTTAAGGTTTTATAAAAATGTGCATGTAGGTATATTTAATGAATTTTTAAAGCAAAATGAGTATTTCACGATCGTAGGTGTGTCTACCTTTTATACAAAACTTTAATGACCGGACTATACACATGCTACGATTGATGAGCAATCGCCAAAGGGATAAGGAAAGGTAAAGCAAAGGACCCATTATGTACTACATCAGCAGCTTACATTTATGGTTTCAGCATTAGTCTTACCTTCGGAACATAAGCCACCAAGATAAGGTGTTTATTACGATACTCACGGAGTATATGACAGCAACGTTGCATAATGTCTCATTGTATATTAATCGAGTACTCTCACCCCTCGGGATTCTGCTTATTTCGCGAAATTAAAGAGACAAAGGTACCTCGTGGGACAAAGTGTTTATCTGAGAAAAATAAAATGAAGACGCCAAATTGATGGATTATCTTTGGTGTGAAGTGCGCGAAATTGTTTTTTTGACGCTAGAATATTTTGGCAAAATACTATGTATAAAAACAGATCTTATTCTTTAAGTCTGAGGACTCTAGGCATAAAAACGAAATAAATAACAATTAATATTTGGAACAAAAATTCTACGTTTATTGACTACGTTTCTTTTTACAAATGGACTCGTAATGTTATGAAGTAAGACTAACAAGGAAAAGTAAAACAAATATTATTGATTAGCAGTCTCTAATCCTGGTGTATTTACATTAATTCCTAGTTTAATTGGAAGATTAGCTTAAATATCCCGCCTCACTTTCGCAGTGTTTGTCTAACGGAAAGATAAAGATTAAGTGCGATTTAAGTTAAGTCTCCACTTAAATTAAGTATTCAATCAATCAAGGATTAATATAAACTTGACTTAATTTTTATTACATTCTCCAATTTTAATATTTGTTTTCAAAAGTATTTCATAAAAATATTTTGCTTACATTGAAGATATTCAATAAAGTTTTACGTAGAACCTTCAAAAGACTTTTATACGGACTGTCATTATTAAATTATGCGAAAGAAAATATTACGATGTTTGGGCATTCTACAGACGTGAAATAAATCAAGCAGACACAGACTTTTAATAAGTTGTATTTCGTAAAAATGTATATGAAAACAACATTTATGATAATTTTATCAAGTTTACTCGAGCTGTAACGTTTGTAGAAAGAAAGATAAAAGAAAAAGAAAACATTAGGTATTTGACAAGGTTACATAGTATCAGAAAGAGTAATTCTCAACAAAAAAAACGCATTAGTCTCTTAACGCACATGAGACCGACTTATTTCTTAGGGCTTCTAAAATGAATACCGAAAGAGCCTCCCAAGAGCCTATAAAGACAGAACGTGCTCCTAAACAAAATAATAATTTAACAAAAAAGGCATATTTGGTAAATACATGACTCAAACGGTATTTCAGAGAAGATTTGAATAGATTAATATCGTTCTGAAACACGAGCGTTGGCAGTTTATTGCACTGTTCTCAGAGCGAGGATTGTCAGCACGCAAAGTATTCATTTTATATTACGTAGTTATGTAAAATGAAACACTAAATTTTAGTTTCTTTGAGAACACGGTAGCGATTTTGGTTTAGTATTCATATTGAAGTGAATTTAATGAGGTTTTATATGAATTACTAACTTGTTAAGCCAGCAATACATGTTGGCCAAGCCTCAGCCAACGCGGGCGTAGGCAAATAGATGCAACGCAAGTGCTAGTCTACATGTTGGTCAGGTTTGAACGACATCAATGGCAACAAAGTCGAGAAACACGTGGAGACTTGCCCAATGCAGGTCAGCCGCCTTTGATTTGTGCAGAAAAACCGTCACTTTCCAAAGACGAGTCGTGTGACGAACGATCCCGAGTTTTTTTTTTTTCTCCTGTGCTGCTGTAAGTGGTCCTAGGGGACCATTTCTACGTAACCGGGCAGTTATTGGCGAGACGCGGGGGCTTAGGGGGGGGGGGGGGGGGGGGGACAGCTTGACGAGGGCTGAATTATCGGTGTGACTGTGGAGTCTGAAGAGATGACCGGGTCTACGACGAGAGAGCTCGGTAGATCGTGCCCGGCAGCGGTGGGACGTCGCGACGGGCCTCGTCGGCGACAAGGCACACCAAATGGAACGTATACACGTTGGCGCTCACCTGCATTTGGCCAGCTAGGCGAGCGACGACAAGCAATCGCGAGGCTAGACAAATGGGCTTTCTATACGTTGGTACTCGCCTTCGCTTGGCGAGGTATGAGCAACATGTATTGCCGGCTTTATAACATTACCCTATTCTGTTGTTAAATAAAAAAGGAATGCCGACGGTGAAATTTGTTTTCAATCTATAAGGGCAACCTTTGTCCATCAGTGGATATCTGAAGTGTAGATGAAGCTCCTTTCTTACTTTGAAGTTATAGTCCCGAATTAAGGGATCGTTGGCACCTCTGAAATAACGTTTGATCGTAATCATTTTTGTGGTGTAAGCGATCTACCGATATCGGGGTGCCTTGAATTTTAATATCTGTTTATATATCCGCGTAAGGTCCATTATTATACCTGATTCGCTTTTTACGATTCTTTTCTCTCATTATTCACAATTTTATAGGTAAATAAATGTTACGGCATTATTTTCTGCGTAAGTGGTTAACCACTGAAATATTTATGAAAGAAAAATACGTGACATAACTGGTAAACTGCATTTTATTTTCTCACAATAGGCTTTTATGAATAGTACTTTATGATATTTTTATTTTATTACCTATTAAGTTGGACATGGATATTTTATATTGTAAGTTTCGTGACACACATTCATAATTATAATTATTTACGGTTTACTCACGTGAATAGGCATGTTGACAGCATCAATAAATTGCAAATCTAATTAGTCCGCCAGTTAGAGTTTTTAAAAAAATTGGACATGTATTTTTTCTTGTGTTAAATCTATGAATATTTGGAAAGAGATATTTAGAAAACGCATCAAAACTCGAGAGTGGGGGGGGAGGCTTGTGACGTCAGAAGCAAGTAAAATTGTACTTGCTTGTGACGTTTTGCCAATTTTAAAAGTGTCGTATCTTCGTCAGTTTTGGTTTACGTAACAAAAAAAAAAGTACGGATCAAATATTTTTTGATAATCTAACTGAAGGACTGATTAGATTTTTTCAATCGAACACCCTATTATTCTAGATTGCCCGACTAGTACTCATGACCTCGCCGCGTTTTCAGCTCATGATTAAGTCCTATTTTTATTTTATTTCTGTTTTTATTTCTATTTTCTATTTTTATGATTAATTGGGTCCGAAACTAGTCGGGTAATCCCGAAAAATGCACGTGAGTAAATCGTAACTAGTGTAATACGAATGTGTCAATTTTAAATAAAAAGTTAGTAATAGTAATATTTCTATGTGTGGGTATGGGTAGTAGATAAAAAATAAACTTTAAAAAAAAGTAAAAACCGACTTCAAAGAAATACTAAAAGGAGTAAAATAATTACTTACCATAATATAAAATTAACAGTTTCAGAAGTCGGTGGCTTCTATTTGCTTCAGTGTAGAGTTGCACCGACTTCTGAAACTGTTAATTTTATATTATGGTAAGTAATTATTTTACTCCTTTTAGTATTTCTTTGAAGTCGGTTTTTACTTTTTTTAAAGTTTATTTTTTATTTAATACGTTTTAGTGTCATAATTTTAACCCCCTCCTTCATAACAATTCTTTTTGGCATTGACGTAGTCGGGCATAAAAAGTCCTTTCAAATGATACCTTACACGATATAATGAAAACATTCCAAAGGGGGGGAGGGGGGGGGGGGACACGCACCCCCTCCTCTTTTCAAGTAGTCAGTTCCCAACAACAAATATAAACAAAGCAATACTAGTAATTTGAGAATTTTGCTTTGGTCCGATGAGGAGTTCCGTTCCATATCTCTGAAGTTCATGGTCTAATCATAACAAAATTTAAATGGGACCAATCGGGAAGTATACCCTTTCGAACAAAAAAAGATTTTTTCAAATCGGTTCATAAATGACGGAGATATGAGGTAACACACATAAAAAAAAAAAAAAAAAAAATACAACCGAATTGAGAATCTCCTCCTTTTTGAAGTCGGTTAAAAATAGATTATTCTGTTCCGTTTCTATACTAGGTATCTAATATATTCTTGTAAATGTTTTTCTAAACAAACCCAGTAATAACTTTAATGCAGGCAACTTTAAAAACTCCGTTTTACACAAAATTCAAACTCGTGAAAATTTAACTTTTCCTGTTCAACTTATTCACAAACATCGTTTAAAAGTTATAACTTCATGTCAATGTTGGTTTATGCGGAAATGTATAATAATCTATTAAAAACACAAAGAACGAGGTTAATTAATTAATTAGGCTTCAATCTTCGCTTTTGATGTACCTAAATAAGAATTTAAATATCACTTATTCCATTCAAAAGGTTTTGAATTTTCATCAGTGACTGATAAGACGCAATTTAGACTCAGATGACAGAACTCATCAAACCGTACTAATTATCTTTTAAACTTCGTTAAATGATTTCCAATTTTGATTTATGGACCAGTTATTAATTTCGAATTTAAGAAAATCTCAAGGGTCCAAATACCTTTACCGCCATTTTCAATATCCTATCTATCGGCGGTTTGCCTTACTACAGATAGAAATTTGACATTACTTCTATGGAGCTTCTATCTCTAGTAGGCGAAACCGCCGATAGATAGGTTATTGAAAACAGCCGTTAGTCATTTATCTTTTACCTTCTTTGTTATAAAAGGGGTCGTAGCTAATTAAAGGTTAAGCTGAGTTTTCCGCGGTCAGTCCGTGGATGGGTGACCATTCGTTACACACATACCCCTCCGTGCCTTGGAGAGCATGTTAAACGCTCGGTCCTGGGTATCATACGAATACCTATGACAGTCTTTACGGATATTCAGAAGCCCGAAAGTTTGACAACCGGTATAACCTTAGGATATCGGCATTGCCTAGTAACTGGGCTGCGGGAGTCTGATGGTAGAGTAAAATACACTGGAAGCCGACCCCAACATAGTTGGGAAAAGATTCTTTGTTAAAAAAGATTTTTGACACGATAAGTAAAGAAAAGTAGATAATAAATATTAGTTATCAAGACAATATCCCTATGGACGAGCAGGGTTTTGCTGGATTGTATATAAAAACAGCACTAGATACTATAATAAGTTTTCTTTTTAGTTTACAATATAATAGAAAGGACGTCCCTGCGGTGAAGCGTAAATAACGAACGTTGTTATTTATAATCCTATCCCATCAAAAACATGTTAAAAAAAGCCAACGTCTCGCGACTCTTTTGCCGTGAAAAGTTCTGAGATCTAATGTACAACCACGTCGTGTATTTCATTTAAAAATATATTTTTCAGATTTGGCAATCACACAGCACGAGGATCACTGTGACGCAAGATACCTTGTTAATTTTATAAACAAACTAGCTATACCCGGCATGCGTTGCAATGCACTTTTTCCTACTTACTACCTACCTACTATCTTCAGAAACAAAATCAAAATATTAACAAAAAGATAAACCATTTTTATGCATGCGGTAAACAAATGAAGAATATAGACATACTGAGATAACTTCGTTTTTTTTTAAATATCTGATGTTGCTTTCATAAGAACCTTCTCCTGACAATTAAGAACACAACAAAAAAAAATTAGCGACATCGGCCCAGCCGCTCTCGCGTGATGCCGTGACCAAGGGAAATAGGGATTCATTTTTATATACATAGATTCGTACCACGGGTATATCCTCATGTTGCGTAATTGTCAAGTCTAAAAAATAATTAAAGGCTGATTTTACCAACGGTGGATAACTTTTATCTAAAGAATAAGTTGGAAGTTTTGACAGCTACAGAAAATCTGTCAAAACGTCAAACCAGATAAAAGACATCGAACCTCATCGAGCGTTACTAAAATTGAAGCTTATTTGATAAACGTTAAACCTTATTCTAAATCATTTACCGTCTACAAAACGTCTGTCGATCAAAAATAAAATATTGAAACAATAAATCGATTCGAATCAAGAATCTCTTTTAAATCGATTTCTAAAACTACCTCAAAAATTCCATCCTTCTTCCTTTATCCCAATGCACCTGTTTACACGTTGCATCTGCTAGTTTAAAATCTACACTATCAGTCTAACGCCGTTCTACTTGAATTTTGCTAACACCAAGACTGCTAACTCCCGCATGCTCTGAATACAAATGCACTTTAAATCCTCAATGTGAACTAAAAGGTTAATGCTAGCACTAGATCTTACCCTACACTGTAGGAAAATGAAATATGATGTCTTCTAGATAATCCCTTAAGAGCGTGCCTTCAGGGATTATCAAGACAATTTATTTTTCTGTAGTATAAAAATAATTTGTCTCGTTTCTTGGTTAGGGTCGATTTTCTTATTGGAAATGAATGGAAACCTGACTAGTTTGGTGGCGGTTTTAAATTGAATCGTTTGACATTCGTGTCTGAGTTGAGCTGTTCCTCTTATACTTTTTTCTTTTTTATTTAAATGGGCTTCTGAACAAAGGAAAGGGATTGTATGATTGAACTATATCGTTGTGCTTGAAGTGGTAACAAAAGAATAATAAAACAGCTTACATAAGCAACATTCAATAGGAAAGACGCAAATACCCCAATTAGAATATTAAATTAAAATCATAATATTACTGAAAGTTTACTTTTATGTGCTTAAATATTGTTTATTTCAGAAAATTGTACTAATTTTCATGGTTAACTGTATTTTAAGTTCAGTGTTAAGGCCTTGATATAAGGCTCAATATAAAGATTGAAATCGAAAAAGCACGTTTAAAAAGATTTACAAATATTTAAAATGGCTATAATCGGTTCAGTAGCTGATTGTAAACAAACTACTTTTAGCGTTTGCGTTTATTATGTTAAACGTTGTATAAACTTTTTTCTCTTAATAACATGAAACGAAAATAAAACTTATATTCACACTTATGTATCGGTATACAAAAGTACCTACTATAGACTAAATAATGTACCAAAATGACGCGAGCTCACATTACCCTCAAAACTCGGCTTTAGTTTTGAGGGTAATGTGAGCTCGCGCATTACCCTCTTTTCCACATAATTTTCTCGTCCAAATAATGTTGTTAAAACCTTGTTTACTTTTATTCCGTTCTTAACCCACCGGACTCGTGTGGGTACTATAAATTTACTTTTACAGGCACTTCGATCCCAGATCCCATCTAACTTCGGAAATCCTTATGGGCCACACCAAAAGCTACAATAATTCTCACGGTGACTCCCAAAGGACAACTAGAAAAATGTATTCGTAATACGATAAACATAAACTGGATCATGAATTAATGTTTCGTATTAATGCTCTGGGCTCTGCGGAAGCTTATGAATAATAAAACTCTTTGCGTATGCTTTTGTGATAGAAATATTACTGGTTGTTAATCATTATGATTGCTTTGTGTTCTGGGTACCATTTCATGCGTGATAAACCCGGTAAAGAATTACGCACAGACTGAGGGCTGCAAGCGCATCTGTCAACATCTTACCGATGAATCTTTTCAAGTGGTTGTACTCTTAGGACTAATGTTAGGCATCCTTCTCATTCTGCGAAGAGCCTCATCGTACCTAGCAGTGTGATAGTAATGGGTTGATGATGATGATGATGGAAGTACTCTTAGATAACCTTCATCTGGGGAAAGGGGTGGCTTATGTAGGAGTCTTACCGACTAAAACCATCCTGTGGTCGTCTTCAGGACAGGAGAGGGGGTTCCGGGAGCTCATGTGCCCCTCTTATGTTACGCCTTTGGCAAGTCCCTGGGAAAAAACGTTGTTTCTCCAACACCCTGGCACGTCACGCAAAATCCGCGCTTAGACGTGGAGTTGTGGACACCAGCCCATTATACCTTATAACACCCTCGCAGTATGCGCAGCAGCACGTGCCCACTACGTGCTACCGCCTCCCTAGGGTCGCTTGATGGACGCTTCAAGATCCTTAGCATCCACGACCCCGTAGCCACAAGCGCAGTCCCTCGATTCAGATTCTTTTCGGTAAGCAGTTCGACCGATTTTGTTATCTGGATCCGTCTATGATTCTCGTAACGAGAGAAAAATAAATAATTTACCGAATATTTCGAGAACTAACTTATCAAATCATTCTGAATCGAGGGGCTAGTATCTTACAGTCAATATAAATATATTATATTTTTTGTATTGAAGAGTTCGACTCGCGACCTCGCCACGTGATCAGCTAATGATTAAAGGCTCCGTTTGGGTCCGAAACTAGTCGGGCATTCCCGAAAAATGCACGTGAGTAAACCGTAACTAATCATAAATATAAATATTTTACTTAAGGCGCTTCCCCCACCGAAAGTGGCGCCACTTCAGAAAAAAAGCATTATTTCGGTCACCACACAACATTTCGAAATTTCGTACGTACAACATTTTAGTCAAGTGTTGTAGAAATTTTCGAACACCAAAAAACAACACTTGACATCCTAAGTTAGAAGTTTTAGTAATTAATGCTGAAAACGGCCGTTTTTGGTACTTATCGCTAAAACTTCGAATCCAAAAGCTCTAGTGTTGATATTTGGTTTTCGAAAATTTATACAACACTTGACTAAAATGTTGTACGTACGAAATTTCGAAACGTTGTGTGGTGACAGAAATAGAGTTTTTTTTCTGAAGTGGCGCCACTTTCGATGGGGGAAGCGCCTTAAAAACTACTACGAGACCAGCAGGGCAATTGCGTAACGTTACCAATATCAATTCTGACAGTTGGATGTGTCAAAAACGATATTCATTACGTGGTACATAGTTGTGGAGAAGTCGGATTATTAATAAATAGGTAGGTACGTTGCTATGAAAATTGTTGACCTGTCAAAATCAAAGCCATAGCGATTACGAGTGTGTCGCGCAATTAGAATGCCGTTATGGAACCTAAGAACACAAACTGTGACAAAACTGACAAGTTTAGTTCGACATCATAAACACTTTTCACACAACAAAAACACTTCCAAGGCGAGAAGCCTTGTATTTGAGTCCTATTTGTTATTGCGCTTACATAACATGATGTGAAGTTGCAAGACCAACGAAACAGTTTATATCTATGAGCATTTTCATGATGAAATTCCCTTTCATGGCAAGCAGATGTATTCAGTCGAGCGTAAATGCTTGATACTCAACGTATTCACGTTTCACCTGTAACGTGGAAGTTTAGTGAGTATATTAATACCTAGAGTACCTAGGTGCCTTTTTCTTTATATCATTTATATTTATGATAGGGTGGGGTTTTAAAGTTTTTCAAGCATGTTGAAATACTGCGTCTTATTACACTCGGGGGCAATGAATCGGGGTAACCTTAAAGCGGAAACTGAGAATGATAGCTTATTCAAATAAAAATAGTATTATAGACTACGTATTTAATAAGTTTTTTATTTGAGTAATATTAAATAGTCTATAAAATACGTTTAACTTGAATAAGCTATCATTGAGGTTTATGTTGGTGACCCGGTATCATTGTTTCCGAGTGTAGTTTAAAAGTAGTGTTAGGTTCTTTAGCAAATATCCGATTTACTTCTATATTAAATTTTATAAGCCGTACATCATTGTATTGAGTTACACAGTGCATGTGTAAACTTGCTTCATAAGTATACTAGCAAGAGCTTGAGCCCACCTGAGTGAGTAGGAAGGTGCGAGTCCTGTCACAGCTCTATTACAACTGGCGAGGCGTACACACATCAAAAAAAGTTTGCGATCACTTTGAAAAATTATGTAGCCTTTTTGGAATCGAATTTTCTAATCGGGATTCAAAGCAATAATTATCATGATAAATATAGATTGATAGTTATCTAGATAAATATAAATCAGATTTCAGTTGGACTTTGAATTTGGAATCTTCACATACATAATGATGCTAGTGATCGCAAACTTTTTTTGATGTGTGTAAGCTGAGCTTTGCATTTGTGTGATTGCACATAGAATCTATTTCCAAAAAGCAGTATAAACCGATTTAAATCAAGCAAAGGACGCATCTGCATTAATTCTCACACAAATGCAAAGCTCAGCTTAGGCCTCGCGAACGTTACCTTATGTTACTTAATTGGGCATGGCGCCTTATTTACACCCAACGACACACACGGGATAAAATAAGATGGCCTGTTTATGTGCGTATCACACAACATACACATTCTGCATATACAAATACTGTTGTAGTCAACACACTCGAGTAACCTTAGTTTCACACCCGTAGTGCATGTCTAACATACGAGGAAGTTTAGAATAATTACCATACCATAACATCACGCCTGTATTCCCCAAAGGGTTGGGCAGAGGTGTGTAAACCCTCATATAACACCCTCATTTCGCCATTATGTTTAAATCCCATGTAATAGGGGGCGAGCCTATTGCCATCAACGGGGCACGAACCCAGACTTCAAGCTGCTACTGAGAAATGCCACACGAAAAAAAAACAATAACATTTTGCCCGATCTGGGGATCGAACTTAGGTGCTAACGCTCAGCAGTCATGCTTGTGACCACTAAACCAACGAGGTAATCTAGTTAAGCATGTCAGTTTATGATAATTTATTTAGGTTTATTCATGAAAATGGGTCAGTAGGGTGAAATACTGTAAAATGTATTAAACTGTAAATGTTGGGTACATAGGGTTATCAGAGAATCACGGGGCTAAAAAGCACGGACTTGGGAATTCGGGATAAGCGATACTTAAGTAACATTTGAGTACGGAGTTGTGAAAAAAATACGGATTTTAAAGCATTTTTTTGACAAGTCCGTACTCAAATACTACTTAAGTACCTACTGCTTATCCTAGAATTCTGAACTCAGAAACCGGAGGATAGAGACTTTATTCTATTACTCAACGTATTTTTAAACTATTTATTTCAATTATTGAAAGATACAATAACATTGAAATCGTAAATATGCAGCTCCTGTGGCCGAATGGTTTAAGAATGCACGCTGCTTAACTGAATTCCAATAAGCCCTGTGGTTCTCTAATAGTCCTATTTATTTGATTTTAGAGGAATGAAAAACAATATTGAAAGATTCATACATGGTGCGGGAATCGAACCAAGTCATTTTCATTGAAAAAAACGCAATTCATTTTATTATAGTGCTGATTGATATTCGAAGTTTTATGCTAATGCCACACTAGCGGTTAGTAGCCGCGGTTGAATTTTCTTTGCCATTTAGTGTTAGTATTTTAAAACCGTCAGTATTCGCTTGTATTCATTTCTTTGAATCACAAAATCATGCGAGGAAAACCCGCCCGCGGTTAATCGTAATGCGGCTTACCCTCAAGAAATAAATCTCACTAGGGAAAGCCATGTCGTCCTCTCATGTTACTTAAATGGGCATTGCGTCTTATTAGTTGCATTTTGCGACACCCAAGAGACGGAAACGGGATGACCTGTTTTATGTGGGTATCACATACTATGTACCTATACAAATACATTGTTGTAGAAAACATATTATTCAAGCAATCTTAGTGAAAAGTTTCTTTGGCTAAGTTACGATAAAGTTTGGGTTCCGAGAGGTCGTAAGTAAAACGCATGGTGACAAGTTCCATTGGGGAGAATACGTCTGAGTTTGATGTCATTTCAAGGGTTTCGTATGAGTGAAGTTTGTAAATCTAATTATTTTGACTGTAGTTCGTAAATTGAGAAATGTGGAAATTGTATGTGTGGAGTAAATGTTCTTGAAAAAGTCTTACCTTGGGTATGTAGCGTTGTGGATAAAACTGTTTTAGCATCCACTTATGTATGTATGTACCTATACTCATACTGCGATTACTTTAAATATCTCCTAGACTATAACGATATTTCGTCATATCGTCCACATGGGACGTAAATCCATGGACGAAATGACGAACGACTATGTCGTTTTTAAACTTTCGCGATTTGTACACATTATAAAAATACAGATTCGGGTCTAATCGCGTAAAAACTTAAAAATAACTACTACTACTATGTCGTGTTTATCGATTGTAAAAATAAGAAATATTAAACAGTTTAGATGTACTTTGCGTCCTACACACCGTGAGCCCGAGGCACCCGAAAGATTTTAACCACGCCTTTCTGATGGTATTATGAGTCAAATTTTATATCAACAAAAGTCCAATTGAGTAATTTTTTTTCGGTACTTTATAAATCTATTATCTTTAAGGAGGAGCTCGTGGCTAAATAATTACAGCCGCATAGACCGATCTTCCGGGTTAAGCCACGCTTGCCGAGGTTGGTCTGTGGATGGGTGACCATTTACCATAGCGAGTTTCCTCCGTGCCTCGGAAAGCACGTAAAGCCGTTGGTCCCGGCTGTCATTTGTAGATCTTTGACAGTCGTTACTGTTGGTCAGAAGCCAGAAAGTCTGACAACCAGTCTTACCAAGAGTATCGTATTACCCAGTTACTGGGTTGTGGAGGTCTGATAGGCAGTCGCTCCATATAAAATACTGATATTCAGCTGCATCCGGTTCGACTGGAAGCCGACCCCAACATAGTTGGGAAAAGGCTAGGCAGATGATGATGATAAATCTTTAGTACTTCCTTGTAAACAATACCTTAGGTTGAACTGGCAACATTTATAAATTATCGTGTGAGTGGATAAGAAACTTCTTACTTCACAACCCTCCCCGGCAAATAAGACATACAGCGAGAGGGGTATGGTATGACAAAAGTCGCAACGCCACGTTCATAGGACTTGTTACGATAGTTTTTCGATTCGTAAATTTCGTTAATAATGAATATTTCGAAAATTAAGCTTTATTCAACAAAATATCCTAGCTTTTCTTCTCCAATTAGGCATCGGAATCAAAGGTTGAAAATCTTTCGGATACCTCAGACCCACGGTGCATATTGTACATTATTTATGAATTTGTCCAACTAAATACACTGCATTGCTTGTTTACTCTTAACAAACCAGATGTTAGTATCAAAGGCAGAATCAATTTTAATGTTGTAATTCTACTAATATTGATAGTTAAAGTGTTTTATTAACCTCATTTAGGTTAATACGAAAACGATAAATTGTTTACGACTGGCTAGTTATTGGACGGTACGTTGCCCGTCAAGACGTAATCCTCTCATATATTAAATCCCGTCAAATATTATTCGTAAATAATACTCTAAAAATCCTTGCCTGTCAGGTATTATTTTGGGAGATTAATAATATTTTCGCAGCGGGATATTTATATTCAATAAGAATCCATAATTCATTTCTATTAGGCAGGTGTTAATTACCGTTTTCGTTGTTTCAGACAAAAATGTCGGCACCTACAACTGACAGCACAGAAGCAATCACCAACTCTGGCTACGGCAGCAGCGACGAGACTGCAAGTCTACTCGTCACCGGGCCTTCAGTCACAGTTATAGTCCCATCAGAAAACCGAGCTGTCAAACCAGTTTTGCAACGACAAGACTGCACAACTCACTTGCGGCCTCAACTGTCAGGTGGACCAGGTAGCGAGGAAAGTGCAACGTCCATCAGAATGGAAGAGGGAACAGCGAGAAGCGTCCCTGACATCGAGTTGCAATGTCGCGAGTCGGCAGACCGACCTCAGACACTCGTCTCTCCTGTAGCGACATGCTCGCACAGAGGGTCAGTGACCACGTGTCAGTTAGTTCCACAAAATTACTCGAGATGTCGCGTGTGCGAACGGCGGCAATCTACGGCGCCAATATCGGCGCTACAACTAGCGCGCTCTGTGTCTCGGGAAAGCGTTCGCTCGGCAGTGCTCTACCCTTGCGGTTGTAGTTCGCTCCACGCTGTCAGTACGTGTCCAGTCATACAGCCCCCGGCCTTGCTATTGCCTACAACTAGTACGAGAATTATCCGCCAGAGTTCGCAGCCAGAATCTAGCGCATGCGCGGCGCACTGCCCTCATCACGCCCACCACCACCCCAGCGCCTCGCTACGACAGTTGCGTGAACCAGGTGATGGCATAGCTGGCATCGCCGCGGACTCTCTAAGGATCAACGGAGGCATGCGCCCTTTCAAACAGGTAGGTTCCACAATGGGTAGGTGGCGCTACTGTTTTATAATCATACATTGTAGAATTTTTCGTTCTTTAGTTTTAAGGCAATTAGGTGCGTTCAAATTACTCATAGATATGCGCTTTTAAAACAATATCTGCTAAACGGTTTTCAAAAAGCAAAAAAATAAAACGCCGCGCGGTGTTAAAAAAATTAGGCAGGTGATTTGCTTTTCCTTGTTTATTTTACAATTGCAACAGCAATTTCCTTGAATGATTTGCTAAAATCAAGCGATAGGAAATATTGTAACAGTAAATGGGTTTCTGCAAAAAAGGAACGCTGTTAACAACAAACCAGCACTCAGGGAAAAGCTATTTAATTAGACTGCTAAGTAAATTGCCGGAAGAAAACAGCTGCATAATTGCCGAAGTGGCTTTGCCCAACTAAATACAAGGGAAAGTTTGACCGACATTACTCAGTAAGGTTAGGTACACCCCTTGGGTATACAACTTCCAAAAATTAAACCTAAAAGACAACATGTCATATCCTGTAAATAGCCAAAACACTGTAGAAATGCTTTAAAAATAAAGTTATTTGGTGAAAAGTTGTAATGCTCGAAAAATGTAAAAAAGATACGAGAAAAGGTAAAACGTAGAAGTCGTTACTTTGTCAAGCAATCAGACGTTGTCAGAATGTTCCGTTGTGAAGGCGTCTTTGCCAGCTGTTTCAACGAGATGAGCCTTTTCTTAATGTCTGCCTTTGCAACTCACGACCATTTAACTTGCTCTTACGACACTTAGAAACGTTGTAACACTCTTTTGCGCTCTCGAGGCAATTTCGAGATTAGAATTAGCAAAAAGCCTTGCTAGGAGAATACAAATCAGAATATTCAACGTTAGGTTCACAGTATTTTTCGGTGTTGTTGCAAGATTAAGTAATTGTGTGTATCTAGGTATATCATTTAGTGTGAATATGAGTATTTTGACGGATCATACAAAATCACCTACTTTCATAGACAGAAAATTCCTCGACTGTCTTATCCTGGCTCATTTTAAAACGCGATGCAGTTGGCGTGTAAGTGCTGTGTAAGGGTCTTGAGACGGGTTTTCCCTTCTAACCAAATCAAATCAAATTTATCCTTTGATTTGATTTCTGTTTTTAACCTGCAGGGGCTGCTCCTCTGTCCACAAACCCTGTCGCAGACGCGCCGAGCCCGGCTGAGACGTGCATTCACTGAAGCCACGGGGGATACTGTTAACTACGTTAAAACGGTGGGCTTCAAACTATTGGATTATGCACCGTCGAATACCGCTATCGACTGTACAATCTCCCATTTATCAAATATTCCATTGACCTATATTGAAGATGAGAGCAATGAATTAAAGTTAACCAATTACACAACAGAAAGGTTTAAATATAAAATGGCACATCACTATGCATTTAGATTTTACACTAGATTACAACACAAAATTAGCAGCATAGCATGTTAGAAAATAAGCCACGATACGAATAAGAAACTAAACATTTCTGCAGAAAATTTACATTAGAATTATCAGCTCACACCACCGCAAGTCACAACCCACATCAGGTTGTACAGTCGAAAAGCAGGTATCTGTGGATTTATCACCAAAGTAATTTGTTAGTTGGCGAATGTGTCGTCCCTATAGCTTCGTCTAATGACCACCGTTAGCCATTCCCCCCACGCCCCCTGACATCTTACCCTGGCACCAAAATTGCTTGTCACGAACAAATCGTTTTCTGTTCATCACTTTGTTCAAGCAAAAATGTCATCGTATCATCGAGCACATTTATACGAAACTTGACAAATTGGCTTAGACTGTTGAGTGTCTTGGAGAGCATAAAGACAGGTACTTTTATAACATCATTATGTTTTTTCACCTCGATCATGATTTGCTGTTTAGTGGATTCATATTGGAATTCCAAAGTTTAAAGGAAAACGTTTTGTTTCGCTTTGGGAACCCATTACTCAAGCAAAATACACAGCACCTACACAATCATTAGCTATCCATTCATTCGCATTGTTTTGATGGATATAGGTAGCGCTATGCACTTTAGATCGATGATTAGATTGCACAGAATCGTCGCTTTTCGATATTTAGACGAAGTTTTTCCTTTTATGTTGCTATTGAGTATTAGAATAAAATAGGTATCAGGTTTAAAGGTTAATTTATTTTGTTAGATAACCTAGATAAAATTATACCGATATACTATTTCAGTTTCTCAAATCGACGCAATTAGATACGAAAATACTGGTCTAGACAAAGCAAAAAAGTAAACAAAAGTATTTTTTAATGTATTGCTTTTGATGATGACGCTTTATGAATTTTCTAGGAATTTTAAATTTATAAATGACTTAGTGTCTTTTATAATTTTAACAAAGAGATTCAATCAAGTAGTTGATCAGATATTGATACTTATGAATGTGAAAAGATTTATTTTAATCCTCCATTATAATAAAGGAACCATAAAGATTTTAGCCTCAACGAAGTAAAAATATGTGAAGTAAACCGTGATATTGAAGATTATCCTGCACCAAGGCACCATCAATTTTATTGTCACACTATTAAGTCCCACCTGACGGCAGCGGGAACTTCGTCTTCGTACCTCGAGCCCGCATTATAATTTTAGAATTTTTATTACACCATCAACAAAGTTCAAGGTTCATGACACTCGTTACTAGATTTACTAAGTGGATTACGTTGAATATGCCATAATGAGCTTAATATTATACCGTTGCGATACAATTTGGCAGTAGACCAGACATTTAGTCTAACTTTACCCATATAATTACTTAAGTGAAGTAAATTGGACAGAAAATGTGTTGTTTGACTAGGTGTACTCGTTCTACTGACACTGATGATTTTATTGGATGAAATCTGATTACTGTGTGTTCCTGTTTATTAGGCACTGCTTTATATAAGACTGGTATTCCACTTATCAAATTTCTTTGTCCAATATCGATGTCCAATATTTGATCAAATTTCTTTAAGGGATGCCCATTCCACTTGTCCAATAACTTTGTCCAAGAATTTGCGTAGTCTGAGAAAATGGAGAAACGTGAAGCGACTTTGTGTGCTGCTATTATCATTAGATTATTATTAAAAAAGAAAAAAAAAAGAATAACAGCTTTGGGTGAAGCCATGGATCGAAATGCGAAGAGAAAAAAGCGTTCGTAGTTGTATACACCTCTGAACGTTTTGTTTTATTTTCTAATCTTGGTGCCTTGACAATAAAGACATTCATTGCTTTCGTAAGCATTTATAAAAAAAATCGTTCTTGAAATGATTCACGAAATCTTAGTTGCAGCCATTTTGATTAAAACGTCATTAATATTTGGTCAAATATCGGTGATGCTAGTACATTTGATGAAGTCGTCCAATTTATTTGGTCAAATGTACATTGGACAAAGATATTTGATAAGTGGAATACCAACTTTATAGGCCTAAACGAATTTGTTTTCAGTGTTACAGTTAAAAAAAAATACGGAATTATATTTCACAAGTATTAGCGTACATTGACGGGCTCTGGCTAATTAACTACCACGCGGATCAAATGAGTTGCAAGGTTAAGCTGCACTAGTCGCATTCAGTCCGTGGATGGGTGACCATTCGTTACACATCGAAACTCCTCTGTGCCTCGAAGAACACATTAAACCGTCAATCCCGGGTGACAAATGAATACCTATGACAGTCATTACGGGTACTCAGAAACCCGAAAGTCTAACAACCAGTCTAACCTTAAGATATCGGCATTGCCTAGTAATTGGGTGGCGGAAGTCTGATGGCAGTTGCTCCGTGTAAAATACTGGTATTTAGCCGCATCTGGTTAGACTGGAAGCTGAACCCAACATATTTGGGATAAGGCTAGGCAGAACACTTCACTAACATTATGATTGAATTAATGCATCTATTACCTAACTGTATAAGTAAGACAATTTAGTAATTAATATAAAATTTTTCAATTTGACACGATTGTAAATTCATAGGTTAACTTAATATCATATTAATATTTGTAGGTACGCCAAAACAACAAAGGCCAAACATGAAAGATCTTGTATATAAATCTTATCGAAAGTGTCCCAGACGGGCTCAGAGAGTACATACAGAGCAGAGGAGGCCTTACGCGCTACTAACCATACTATTTCCTATTAAGTGGTAACAGAAAACTGGTGATAGACAAAGTTTATTTTTCCCATTATTGTGCGATTATTTCCCTAAAAAGTGTTTTTTGTGCGTAATTTGTTAAAAATAAAAAAAAACTTTTAGTGTTGACTGTGTTTAAACAATGTCTAAATCCCTAATCTAAACACATCTATCCATAAAAACTGGTTTTTCATTAATATTTTTAAAGGACAGCCGAAAAACGTGGTGGGCCCTATTTTGTTTTGAGCAGTTTATGTTAATAACCTGCATGCTCTGTATGTGTACTCATGTTTCCAATAAATGAATCTTATCTTATCACAAAAAAGGTAAAAGGTATTGTCTAAATAACTCTAATCAAGTTAAGTTGTATTCAAATGTTTATCGTTAATTAAGTGATCGAAGTAAGTTTCATTGGACTCGTTCACTAGCAAAATGCTTTCAACAAGTTTCTGCATGTAATATCGAAATACGAAAATGCTAACATTTACCCTAATGGATGCTATTATCGTGGAAGTACCGACTAACAAGTGGATTGGTTCGAGCTTCAATTACAATTCTTACGGTGCGTAGGCATATAACTGGCAGCGATATAAAAGATAACTAAGGTTATGACTTTTTTATTTTTCAGCAATCTTTAGGTGCCTTTTTATACGCTTTCGGCCCACGCACTTTGACAGTAAACGTGTTTGGTGGTATGAACACACGTATGTTATGGACAATGTTAAGGAAATATTTTCTTAGTATTAACACTGTTCTATTGTGATCGAGGATAATTAATAACCGTGCGGATCTTATGAGTTCCAAGGTTAAGCTGTGCTTGCCGCGGTCAATACACGGATGGGTGACCATTCTTTACACAGCGAGATCTATCCGTGCCTAAGAGAGCACGTTAAACCGTCGGTCCAAGGTGTCGTAACCTATGACAGCTGTTACTGGTAGTCAGACCCGAACACTCGGACAACTGTACCCCAAGTGTGAGTTTTTTTCGTTAACTACAGTAGTTGCGTCACGACAAAAATGTATGAAAATTTAGGCTGCGCCTCTAGGCGCACCGTTCACTAACTAATATTCGCGCGTTAATTGAACGGTGCGCCTAGAGACGCAGCCTAAATTTTCATACATTTTTGGCGTGACGCAACTACTGTAGTTAACGAAAAAAACTCACACTTGGGGTACTGGTCTAACTTTAAGATATCGGCATTGGTGCCGATTCTCTTGTCTACTAACTAAACTAAAATTAGAGATTTGCTATCTTTTACTAAAAGACAGCGCAAGAAAAGGATGGTAATGGATAAGAACTAAGTTCGAGATGTCAAATTAGTTTACGCCTTGAACTTCGCCGTGTTTTTGGTCGACACGTTCCGACGTGTCGTCTAACTAAGTATGGAGATTTTAGTTCAACTAAATTTGACAGCTATTATTTACGTCCGTCTCTTTCTTATTCTAGTAGAGTGAAAACGTTGGCAATAGTCTAAATTAAGTTTAGTTTGTGCAGAGAATCGGCACCATTGCCCAGTAACTGGGCTGCGGAGGTCTGATGTTTTTTGTTTTTCTATTGGACTGCTGTAGGTGGTCCTAGGGAACCCTTCCTACGTAACCGGGCAGTTATTGGCGAGACCTGAAGGGTCTCCAGCCAATGGGCGGGGGGGAAGTAAAATACTTAACCTAAGCTAACCACTTGTGCTACACGAACATCATGACTACCTGCAACAACAGCACTAAGGGCGACCCCTAGTGGGACTCGGACTTCGGCTTAGGGCGTTGCTGGCTGGGACTTAGGGGGGGGAGACAGCTTGATGAGAGCTGAATTATCGGTGTGACTGCGGAGTCTGAAGAGACGACCGGCTCTACGACGGGGGAGCTCGGTGGATCGTGACCGGCGGTGCGGAGGTCTGATGGCAGTCGTTCCGTGTTAACAGTATTTAATACTGGTATTCATCCGCATTTGGTTAGATCGGAACCTTACCCCAACTAGTAGTGAAAAGGCTAAGCAAAACATAAACACTGTTCTATTGAGATCATTAGGTTAAAAAGCTTTAAATAACTTCCAGTAAATGAATACTACTTTTATTTCATTTGAATTAAAACATATGCTCGTTTGGCAGTTTAAAGCTATAACTCCACTATTTCAGTCCAAGAACACGCCTACTGTTAGTGCCCTATTTCCCAAGTGTCGGAACAATGTATAATTAATTTTAATGGTTCCAGTGTATGTTTGAATTTGTGGCTGGTGTGAACTAAGGCAGTTTTTGGTCGATGTATAGCCATCTTCTATTGTAACTGCCAAGTTTCGGTAATTGGCACCAGTCGTACAATATCTTGCCAAATAGGTATTGTGGAAATAATTTGTTGTTTCCACAACGGCTTTTCCAAAGGGTGTAGTACTATTTTTTTGTCTTTTTATTGAATTGATGGAAAGGTCGGGCACGGTCGATGACTTTACGACGTGTCTCTAAGACTGGATTGTAGAGGATTACGTCCAACAACGGTAATGAAATAAATTACGTGAGTCAGGTTATATCTGCCAGTGAACATTGGTAGTTCACATGGAAGTAATTTTATGTGCTCAATTATTACACTCAATTGAATTTCACTTAGTCCCATTCACTTTGAATCGAAAAACTGATTTCAAGTCTACGTTTGTGTATAAAATGTTGTAATTTTTGCTTTAACCAGTTTTTTTTGTAAAAGATAAAAATGTAACGATATCTTTACGATGAAGATGATAATCATAATTTGACTGGTAATGTTTTCCGCGATCTGGGAACACATCCAAAAATAAGTTATATATCTAATCAGCTCTTGGAATTCTGCCCGTCTCCATTGAAATGGCCGTCTGGGATCCGTGTTCTATCTGCAAGCCCCTAAAGGACAATATATTTTGCACTATCCCTACCTAGCTTTAGAGGATTTTACAGTCGAACTTTTTTAAGCGTTTTTATCTGTCATGTATCAATGCTTTATTTATAGGGTCAGCACAAAAATATTAATCATGATTTCAAATCATGATCATACTAAAATTGATACTTTTTTCAGCAAAAATAACCTCTTGCGCGAAAAATATTGAATTTTTGGAGCAAGAAACAACATCATTATCATAATTCCCAAACAACGAGCGTTTCGGGTCCCAAGAAAAAATAAGCGAGGCAATCTGATTTTTCATTCACGGACATGCAAATTGAGATAGGCCCTATAAAATAATAACCTTTAAATTCTAAAACCATCTGCGACCACCATTACGTTTGAATTATAAACCAATTTTTCTTCTGCTCTGCATTATCCAAACCTTAATGCTACTTTCCGCTTTTGCACAATTGATGTACTTGCGGAGGTAACAGACCTTATAGAATTTCGAATTTGTTTGGAGTTTTATGAGTTGGTCTCAGGAGGAGTTTAAAGCCGGATGAATGTTTCCGGGGTGGTTTCAGAATTTAAGAGACTCTTTACAAAGGATACCTTTAGCTGTTATGTAATTGTAGTATTAAATGTACCTTCTGTTGATAAATGTCGTAAGCGGATTTCAGATTTCATCAATACGTAGTTCTTGACGTATTCGTAAGTGTGTTTTTTACTATTCACATTTTGAATTGAACAGTTTTAAAAACAGTTGTTACTGGCAATTTTTCGTACTCTAGCTCAGACTTCGATATAAAGAGTTATACTTTCAGTCATTTAACTTCATCAAAGGCTTCAGCGAAAGGACTTAAGTCTATGAATCAAATACATATATCTAATTTAAAATCTATTTAGATCCTTGCTATTGTATTCAATTTCTTTATACGTAATCATTTAACTGCTATGATGATGATGATGTCCTCCATGCCGATTTCGGCTAAGACGACTTTATTTCTGGAAGGCTGATGTAACCGATCATGGCCGTAAAAGTACGTGCACAGGAAGTGCAAGTCAGGACAGGACAGCAGTGACGTAATCGTAGATTATATTATTTGCAGGTGGTTTGCTTTTTTATGTCGAGTTCTCGTCCGCGTTCGTCTTCAAATATACATACATTCCGCGGTACAAGACATCTCCGCTCTGGCCGATTTTCCTAACGAGAGGGCTAGCTCAAAGCTAAGTCATGCTAATTTAGTAGAACACTTCTTTTAACATTCAATTCATCTTCATCACTGTGTGCCGCATACATACATTAGATTATTCGATCTTACTAATAGAATCCCATACATAATGATTAGTAGGAGTATAATAATGTACTATTTTACTATAAGTATTGTCTCTATTATGTCTTAGTTAATCAGGCCTTTATTGATTTCCTCCGTCTTAAGACGAATACAAATTCTGATAATGATATTGGTAAACACCCATTACACATTAAACAAAATTGTGCGAAATTTTATAAATACCACAAACATAAAATTAAAGCTTTCATTAATTTGTATTCATTTATAGCAATTTTAGTTACACCAAAATGGCGTTAGGTTGGAAAATCGTATTAAAACCATTCGCCTATCGTTATTGCTCGAAATGTGTTTTGCATGCAACCGATTGTATGCTGATTAAATTTGGGTCCATCCGATGCGGTGTCGTGGTCAATATGAAGATAATTACACCATGCCACAGAATAACGATGTTCATATTAAATTCGGTGGAGCACCAGAGTGGTTTTATTTGACACGTGAAATTCCACGTTATATGCTTATTTAGGCTTGTTCAAGTAGGTAATTAGATCAAGGATTCAGTGCAGAATTTAGCAAATTTTGTTATTTTAGGCTGATCATGGTATTTTGTTTGCTTTATTTCGAGGTGTTAAGGTAATATTATTAGCAAATACTGTTATCACGTCGCACCTGTGACAACAATCCTCCCTTCGTTTAAGATATTTACACAGAGAAGCTGGCGAACCTTCCTAAATATTTTTGTTTATCTCTTGAGAGTTAATTAACCTCTTCTTTATTTATAAGTAGGTACTATGGATAAACTGATAAAGAAACACATCAGAAAATCAATAAAAAGACAAATATATTTTTGTGTAAAAATCTAATTAGTCTGGCAGAAATGAAAAGAATAGGTGATATAAGCCTCTTACATTTTTTCCCCCCTGAGAATTTTCCGATTATAGCCGATATACGAAACATGTAGCAAAAAGGAAAAAAAACTGTAATTCGTTAGGCAGTCGATGCGAGCGAAAATGCGTTACGATCGAACATTTTGAGCCGAAGTAGTTTTATCGAAAAATAAAGATCCCCGCATTTCCGGGTGCTAATAAATTTATTTCCTACCAAGCGCTCTGCTTACAATGCGAAGAGAAAATATATAAACGAATATAGAAGAAGTAAAGGAAGGATTTTATCTTATTGATGCAATTGTTTCTGGGCGACTGGTATATGCGAACAGACATCTTTATGATAATAGCATAGACACACCATTTGGCACTGAGCTTGAATGTTATCCAAAGATCATTAGAGCTAAGATCATTATGCAAGTCGCTGCCTTAGACAGTGCCCTGGTCTTAGTAATGTCTCGTTCAGATTAATTTACCTAAATGGGTGAAACCTCTCGCCAAATATCGCACCCCCGAGTGCAATCAGACTGAACGATATCCAGACTAGAATACTATTAAGCTGAATCCTTTTCCATAATGCGCAAAGTAATTTGAACATCAAACAAATTTTCTACCATTTTCAGTTCAATTTAAACGCCTATTTAGCATTCTATGCCGTCTGTACCAGATGCTATTTCAGCATCCAAATATCGGTGGTCATCCGCGATGACTATGGCATGGTTCCAAATCGCCACAATGGGCCCCCATATAGAGGCTTGTCATATAAATTATGCTTTGGATGCGGTCACACAATACGTTCCATTACATTGAACTAATGTGCTCTGATCGGGATGCGATATGATCGATTTAAGGGGTGAGAAGTGTTTTAACAAACAAACATTATAAACAATTCAAATCTGTTAACACAACAGTTCGTGGTTGTTTTGTTTTGTCAAACACTGCTTTGGGATTGTGTTTAGAATTTCCGTTTTAGTAATGTTAACATCGGAGTTAATTTATTGTTGGTAAATCGATTCTGTGTATGTATGTGTTAAACTCAGTGAAATGTTCGATTAATTTATATTTCTAGTACGAATAAATCAAGTGATTAATTAATAATTATTTAGCAGTAAAACTAAAAACCCATTGTATGAATTGAATTATTACGACAGTCGGCAGTTGTTGGACTAATAAACTATTTAATTATGGTTCAGCATGATTTAAATTAAGCCTAAGTAAATATTTTTCCTGCAATACTATAAAAGTGCAATCAATAAACGATTGTACTTAATGTTTGTATTTTCAGAGCATTGAGACGTGTCCTAATAAAGAATATTTTACAACGCTTGACTAACTAAAGTCGCTCTTCAAAAATAATAATAGTGATGTATTATGAAGTGATGATGAAGCGTAACACGCGATACCCTTGTGTTTGTTTACAGTGTAACTAAGCTATTGATTTATGATACAATAACCGGTTACGTAAGTGCTGGCTTTATTGATTATTATATCAAGTTCCACTACAAAGTTTTATCTTGGTGCTCCCTAATATCCAGTACTCTTACTTTCTTGTCCATTGGTATGTTTTGATCAAATAAATCTTTTTAAGCATTTATTGCTGCTATCACTGGTCTCTTAATGTCCTATTTGTGCCTTGGACTCCGTCCTTCTCTTATCTGTCATCAAATTTATGTTCTTGAGTGGTAAAATTTATCCACTTTTTATGTCTTCCGCTAATTTCTGTTTTTGAAACAGTGGGGTGACTTCATTTTTATTATAATTATCTGAGTGGAGCACTCACCTTAACACATGGCTGGCCATAACGCTAAGACAGCAACGTAATGGAGTCCATCCATTTAGATTAAACGTAATACACCGTAAAATTTTACTGCCGCAGCTAACTCCTTGTTTTTTTTACCTTTAATCCTTCCAGAAGATGTGATTTCAGAAAGAAATCTTAAAATATATTTCGTCATATTACGGTTATTGTTTCACATAAACCGTGAACGCAATCTTACATGTATTATACATGAAAAAGGCTGTGTACATTTGGTATGCAAAATGGTTAACCGGTTTAGTATAATACGCAGGGCTCTGTTCTGGCGGATTTAGCAAAATGCTTACCTCAGCCAAAGAATACTAACTATTACTACGTACCTCTGCTACGGGAACGCTCGCAGTATCGTTACTGAGAATCAGAGTCCAACATTACACAATGTTATTTTCTGCATAGTTCTTGTTAAGGCTTCTGCAAAGCAAAGTTTTCAGCTCTCTAGTATTCGAAGGATTACGCAAAATATACACTTGGGAGCAAAGAAATCGAGCCACTCCTTTTTTCACGTGTCCTGGTTATTAGTTTTTTTTCATGAATTGTATAATTCAAAATACAAAAAACTACCCTCTTTGTAAAGGTTATCAAATAACCTTTTAGGTGATATATGTCTAGAATTGATCTGTTCCCTAATACCGAAAATAATAACAATTATACCTATAAAAATAGAAGTGGCTCGATTTATTTGCTCCCACGTATTTTACGTGTCCCCGTATACCTACTTGTATGAGGATGATAAAAAGATTTTGAAAAGTCCTATGTAGCAAAACAACAATTTTAATGATATAATTGCCGAGATAGAAGTAGGTAGTGAACATATTGGATCTAATGTTTTATCTGAACAAAATAAAATTCAAAATTCAAATTCAAAGTCTTTACCTGGACAATATTTATAGTTTACATTTATTATGTATTGAGCACTAAAAGAGTCAAAGAAATTAAGCTCTGTATTAGTTTTTTGCACTATTAGTATGATTGCATTCGTTATTGCAAAAAATATGCGTTTCGTTTGATATTCTGACTATGCTGTTACAAAAATCATATATAATAAACACGGACATTTCAACTGTACCAACAATTTTCATATCACATCTGATGGCAGAATTGAAATGAATCTACAGCGAAGCAATAACGAGTCGATGTTGGTTTCCAAATCTGAGCTAAATTTCCTAATATTTAAGGTTGAATGTGGCTAGGACAGGAGTATCACAAGGCAGCATCGTAGGACCGTTGCGGTCACTAACGATCTAAGTGATTGGCGTTTGTTATCGCATTTATAACGAGATCACTGCAGGGCTATTGCCTCAATTAGTTCAGTGGGTCCCAATATGGAACTTATTTGGTTTGGGTTCTGTCAAGGACAATGTCTTAGGGTACGTGGATAAAATTACCATTTCTAATCTTATTTCGTGGTTTTCGCTTCATTATGAAGTGGATACTTTCTTGAATTCATTAATGATTTTATTTAAAATATTTATTTCTTCTTTTTGCGTGCTCTGGTTTTGCAATAATTACGCGTTTTTTAGGTAAATCATCGTATTATTTTTTTAATATTCTGGTTTTGACGTACCAACAAAGCTTTATTACTATACAACACTATATTTGTGGTCTTAAATGTATCAGCATATATTTTTTAGTGAAAGGATAGACATCCCAACATCGCTGGACCTAACAGTCGTTACAGATATGAAAGTAGAATGATGGCATGAGTATTTTGCGATCATTTGATTAAAATCAGTTTTATTTTTTTCCGCAATAGGTATTTGTGGAAATGGAGCGAGGATATTCGGACCATATGGCTATTTTTGGATATTTTATTGCAATCAACATGCAACAACCCAGCACACTTGGTGGTAGGATTTATACGGTCCGCTTGGCTAGCTACTATCCTCACATTAAAGTCCGCTGCCAAGCAGTTTACTGTGTTCCGTCGTGTGTATGTGTGATCCAGAGAGATATAGGGGTAACCCTCTATATATCTGTTACTTGGATTTGTTTGCTCCATCATAGACCTTGTCTGCGCGTACTATAGGTGCGATTAATAGGGTCAAACACGACCAAGTCGAGTAATAATAATGAAAAAAATATACTCGATCAGAGCGTCTCACAATGATTGTTGATATCACGGTTCCGCATGACGAGAATTTTGTGAAAGCTGAGAAAGATAAAGAAATTAAATATCAAGACTTTGCACACGAGGTTGTCGCCATGTGGGATGTTGATTCAGCAATCATTGTGCCGATAGTTGTAACGGCCAATGGTTTAATAGCCAAGAGCCTCGACCAACATCTAAAGAGGCTCTCGTTGGACAGTTGGATCAAGGGTCTGATATAGAAAGCAGTACTTCTGGACACGGCGCGTATTGTTAGGAGGTTCCTCTCTCTGAGGCCCTGACCACCGGTAGCTTGGACCCTGTTCCCGATGCCGATGAGCTACTGTTTTTTTTTTTTTTTGTATGGAAATATTCAAAAATGTTATTTTATACATATGTCTTTAGAATGAATAAATTTAATAAAAAAACATTAATTTCATTTCTGTAACAGTTTTGGCCCAAAACTGCCGATGTACTCGTAATTATGTCCTTCAACGTAACACTGACAAATACCTCAACTATGAACACTTTCATCCATGTCCACTACCCAATTTAAACTCTAAAAGCTTAATTCAGTGTGAAAAGTCAACAAAGTCAAATAAACAGCGTAGGTAAGTGAGTCAAGGCTAAAGCTATAAGCCCAAGGTCGCAAACGTAAGTTTGTGCGTAATATAAACCAAGGTTGTCAGGCTATTTTGTCAATGAGATAGGGCGCGAATTTGGACGACGACGTTCGATAGCGCCGCTGCGTGCATCTTGAAGTTATTTATGGGGCCCTTTGAATATATTTCATCGTGATAGTGTAGTTTCAGGAATAGATTTGAATTGGAGATGGGTGTGGAGATAGTTTTTTTTTCCTATGACTGTGTTCACATAAAATGAAGCTGAGTAGGTACTATAACCATAGAACCTTTTATTTTATGTCATCAATTACGTGGTCCTTTTTTTTAATTCCGCCGCTTTTAGTATTCAAGTTTGGCTTCGTATTAAAATTACAATTTAGTACAGTTAAAAAAAACCGGCTAAGTGCGAGTCGGACTAGCGCACAAAGGGTTCCGTACCATTATCTATAAAAACGGAAAAAAAACACGTTTGTTGTATGGGAGCCCCCTTAAATATTTGTTTTATTCTCTTTTCTTTTTTTTCCCGTTTCTTAGTATTTGTTGTTATAGGGGTAACAGAAATACATCATCTGTGAAAATTTCAACTGTCTGACTATCACGGTTCATGAGATACAGCCTGGTGACAGACGGACGGACGGACAGCAGAGTCTTAGTAACAGGGTCCAGTTTTACCCTTTGGGTACGGAATCCTAAAAAACGAACATGTTATACATTGCAAGAGGTATTTACCTAAAAATATTGTGTAATAAGATCTATTTTTAAGTCGTGATGATGGTAATTATGTATGTATGACAAACAGTACAGGGAAAAAAAAATGACGAAAGCATGTCCCTAGCCTGGTGATGGTAATTATGCCTTAACACAACTTAATTCCTTGTAACAAATTAACAAAGCAACTCGTTAAAAGTTGCGCTATAAAACTATTCTGGAATAATAAAAAACTTGAGGAAACGATGTTTACAGCAACTACGTCGTTCGACGGGAAATGGGCTACTGAAGTCATTAAAAATCAAGGTTTAATAATACGTCTTTATAATGACGTCACTCCGTCCTGAACAATACACCTTATTCAGTACGACATTGAACAGGAAAAAATATTGAAAAAAATAACTATAATCTAACTAGTACAACCTTTTTTTAGCCGGCTATGTTTATAATACTATTTATGGTTTCGTCAAAATCTGTAATTCATTTTTATTTCAATTCTTATTAACTTAGTTGACATTTTCCATATCGACGCTTGAAAGGCAAAAATTACCAAGCGACATGTTGGTAACTTTACACTAGAGCATTTTAAAGTTTTTTTTTGGAAAAATAAATACTAAAATCGCCTATTTGTCATAACTACTTGATTCCGACGAATTTTAAGTGCAGTTTAAAGGCTTATAATAAACTGGCATTAAAAGATTATGAACATAAATAAATATAATATAATACTTTTATAATTGGGTAAACTTTTTAATATCAGCTCCATGATTGCAGCCCACTGCTGGACACAGATCTCCCTCAAAAAATAAGTAAAGTCACCAATCATCAAAATTTACACAAAAAGTCGCGCGAGTTTTACTATGGAGAGACTTTTTTGCAAGCAAGCAAGCTGCTTGCCAAGCTTCCCGTAAAACATTTCTAACGTGTATCTATATGCTTATCTCTCGACAGTAATTCATGTCCAATACGACAGGTAATGTTTTAGCGCAATACGTGGGATTTCTTGCGATGTCTTCCTTCCGCTTGATTTATTAATTTAGAATTACAGTGTTTTTGCAATGAAAGACATTGCTTGCTTGCATTCACGTTGATTTATACCCGGTTGCTGTGACCGGGTAAATGTTTAAGCTACACTTCAAAAATAATGCTTTCCACAACAAAATGTATGGTTTGCACTATAAAATTAATGGTTTGTACTATAATCAATTAAAAGCCATGTGTGAACTATTAAACAAATTGTGCAAAGAGATCCGCGAAGCGAATCGTTCCTGACACTCGCCGCCTTGACTATCATTTATAAAGATGACTTTAAACTTATAATTCTTAAGATTTAAGTGTAAACTATTTGGGTGTTTTTAGTGTCATGCGGATTTCGTCACGTATGCGGGTTTGACCCGCATGCATGCCACCATGTAACAATTCACCTTTTCATGCGTGGATTTGATTATATGGTGTTGATATTTTGATTGTTGATGTTTTGGTTTTTGAAGTTGAGTATCCCACCCATAATAAACACGTGTATGGAACGGCGAAATTTAGGTGCCACGCATGTGGGTCAAACCCGCGTGCGTGACGAAATCCGCATGACACTAAAAACACCCTTAATTTTAAATGTTAACTTTTTTAAAGTGGGATATATTATTTTTAAAGTGGGAAATATTATTTTTAAAGTGGGAAATATTATTTTTAAAGTGGGAAATATTATTTTTAAAGTGGGAAATATTATTTTTAAAGTAGGAAATATTATTTTTAAAGTGGGAAATAATATTTTTCGTGTTCATATACCAATAACTTTAATAACTTGTTTATTTGTCCCTTGTGTGACTACATTGTCGTTTTGGATAGAAGCCTGTACGTTTGTAAGTTGCGAAATAAAGTTAAAGAGAAAAAGATAAGTGAATTAAAATACATTATATTCACTTCACATTTTATTTTATTCTCGCAAACCGTAGACGAGAGTGAGCACGTACTATTCTAATGGCCTACATTAGTTTCAGTTAAATCCCATTAGACTTCTAGATAGAATCTTAGTTCTAGGATCTGCTACTTAAAGATTAAAGTAATTCTAGCATAGAACGTTTCTGCTATAACAATAAGTGATGCAAACATAAAAGAAAGTGAGTTTTTTTTTGTAGACCTTACGAATATAACATGAGCATGCAATAACATGGCTTATTAAACGATTTGCGAGGTTAAGCTGCGCTTGCCGCGGTCAGTTTATGGATGGGTGACCATTCGTTGCACATCGAAACCCCTCTGTGCATCGGAGAGCACGTTAAACAGTCGATCTCGGATGACAAACGAATACCTGTGACAGTCGTTACGGGTAGTCAGAAGCCCGAAAGTCTGACAACCGGTCGAACCTTAGGATACCGGCATTGCCCAGTAATTGGGCTGTGGAGTTTTGATGGCAGTCGATCCATGTAAAATACTTGTATACAGCCGCATCTGGTTAGACTGGAAGCTGATCCCAACGTATTTGGGAAAACGCCATGCAGAACATAGAACGAATATAACATGCACAAAAGCCATCGAAAACTATTGTTATATAACAACTTTTATGTAGATAAATCTTTTTCATGCATTGAGCACAAAATCCTTAATTATGTATTCGTTGAAGAGATATTTCAAAGGGAATTTAAAAACAAAAGCGTGAATTAAACAGATCAGTGTTCTGCTTAACAACTGCAATTACCAGTTTAACTTGGTAACTTACTTACATTTCTTCGGGTGTAAGTAGAAAAAAATTCGTAAAAAATCTTGGTGAAAAAAAGTTTACCAATCGTAATTTCTTGTTTCTTCAAATTCAATGGTCTGAGGGTCCACCCCTACCATCTTTGTCAACCCTGTTCTGTAACAATTAGTTCTCTCCTCATTGTGATAATTCTTTAACAGTCTATTACTCTGTAATTTACTTTTTCCCTCCATTCTTTTGTTTCAGTTCATTTTTATCATAAATCATCTTACTGTGAAAATTAATCATATACAAAAAGAATTTCCTAATTATTGTTTTAAAACAAGTCCTCACCCTTCCAAATGTATGTAATTACATATTTGTTTTACAGCATAATTATGTTAAAAACGTCATAACTGGAAACCAGATTAATTCATATAAAATTTAATTTCCCCTCATTAAAATACCAAGAATAAAATTAAACACGGCAGAACATAAATTCCGTATAAAGTTGCAGCGCTCTCGACGTTCAAAACAAATATTAAACGGACGTCGGATGCTAAAGGTTTTATTTGTACTTCCAGTATTAACTTTGATGATTATAGTGCAGTAGTTACGAGGGTAGTTATTTCCTTTTGTGCTGACGTATTAAAATTCTTTAATTTTTTAGTACAGTTGTACGAGCGATCGATGTAAAGGTACAATTCCGTGCATCGCCTCCGATCGTAGCCGCGCGCGGTCTATCGCGTGTGGCAGACGCGCGCAGCTGATGCGTCAATAGTCAGGGTATGAAAATGTATGGCACCGCTTCCGAAGTCTGCGACAGACGCGTGCGGCTAACGACAGATTAGTCAGTATTTATTATAGACACGACTATTGACGCAAAAGCCGCGCGCGGCTGCGATCGGCCGCGATGCACGGAATTGTGTACCTTTAGGGTAGGCATAACTACTGTACTATGACATAACACTGTCGATAAAGCGATGCAGCTCGTATTTTATTTGTCGAACTCAGTCTACGCTGCAACTTCAATCCTGTGGGTAACTGCGTATAATCAACTCGCCTACGTAGCCTTCCAGATTATTCCGTATTATATTCCATATCTACATAAATTGTGTACAAAGCACATGCTGGCGATTGACAAGCCAGTATTATTCGAAGTTTATAATGTTGTTTGCAATGGCATAAGCATTGCTTTCAGAATTGCTGCCAAATTTTCCTGGCAGCTCAGTTACGGACTCCGCAAAACGAGCATGATCAGAATGTATGAAGGTGCTCGCCTTGTTGTACTTCGGAATACGAAGCAGATTTAAAATTCTTAGAATGTACTAAGCTTGTGTCACACGGATAAACATATTGTTGCTTACCTAGGAAGTAATAATAATGTTTATCCGTGACGATGAGCGAATACTATATGCGGTGGATGTATTTGAATATGTCAGATTCAATTTTCCACGTCGTCGCGTAATATGACAGATACCTATCCATTTGAAATAAAATGTTTTTTAATAGAACTGGTTTGTATGCATATTTTCTCGTTACAGTTGGAAATTGATCGCAGCTTTTGTTTCCCTAGAAATATTATTATTTCGTTTTGAATACTAAAATACATTTATATTTATATGTACATTTACATGGAAATGTAATCATGTAATCAACATTGTAGGGTTTAAAATGTTTATTGAATCGTCAGTTTTATATTTTAGGACCTAATATTTTTAATATTCATTTATAACTCCTGCATCTAGTGACTCAGTGTGTCTAAATAACATGAATAAAATTATATTTTGCACAAAATAATGTTGTCAGGTTTAAACACCACACCTACTACCTCCTACACTAATTACATTTCAGATCACCTTCAGAAAAGGTGAACTGAGGACCCAATTTCGTTTACACGTAACCTTTATAGAATACTTGACAATTCTAGCGGGTGACATTATAAATGAAACCCAATAAGACAATTGAAACCTGATAAGAAATCAAATTCTGCAAAATAAACAGCATCAAGAAAGTCGTAATTGAATCTTTCGTTTACAAACGTACTAAAAAAAGTGTAGGTACATTTTCTTCGTACATTTGAGTTAAAAAAACCGGCCAAGTGTGAGTTTAATTTTTTTGGAACGTATGTTCCTTTTTATATGATTTTTGCTGATTTCTAAAAAAACTGTACTAGATACGGACATGGTTTTATGTTTCCTGTAATAGCATAAACCTCTATCATCGCTTTTTATTCCATATTTGACGCTTTATAAGCTTCGCAGTTAAGGGGAGAAAGCAAAATTTTTACAGACATTTTTCATCTTAAGTCGAAATCTATGCAGCGCAAATGAAAATAAAAATATATTAACAATTCTTTAACTTGATAAACAAGGTTAGTCGCAAAGGGGGTACTAATTCGTGGGCCACATAAAGTATCACTGATGACGGTTTTAAAGCAAGAGTTAAAACTTAAAAAATCGATAATTTTTATTTCCATGTAAAAATTTGTATTCAATTTTTTTTCAAAAATTCTTTGCCCCTACTTTACGAATTAAGAAAACGGAGCTTCTAATTCGTGACCCCAAATATGACCTAAAATGTAAACACAGTGATCACAGCTGAGGGTAGATAGATTTTAGCATATTTTTTTTTGAATTTTTGAACAGCTATTTCTCTATATCTATTGACTTTTGGGGAAAGTGGTAGAACAAAAGTTACTCATTATTATGGGTACTTTAACACCCTTTCGGATTAGTACCCCCTTTCTGACTAACCTTGTACATGGACAAGCATTACTTATACCTATACCAAACTTAACGTTGACAGCATTAGTAGTTCCTGAAATAAGCAGCTGTGACAAACAGACGAAGTTGCACCATACCTTTCCAGGGTTCCTTTTTTACCACTTTGGTACGGAACCCTTAAAACAATCGACAGAAATTTTACTATTGGTACATTTGAGAGTGTTTTCCCATTTCAGATATTAAAGGCTTAATTATTAATTTTGTTTGTTCCGCATTGGGTCGAAATATTTACTTTTATTACACAATTGTTATTGCTATTTATAGCCAAATTGTTTTCTTGTTGCTGTTTAAACAATTGTATCTGTGTAAATTGAGGGGCTTTAAAAGAGTACGTCCAGCACACCTATGGCAGTCAGCCTGGCCTATTTACCAACTGGCTGGCTAATCTCTCCACCATGGCAGTACTATACTCGTATAGCTGGTGCCGACAACTGAAAGACAGAAGAAAACTGTTTAAAATCAATTTGCCCGCAAGCATTTTAAAATAGATAGAACAATTCACAAAAATTAAAATGACTTTTAATTTCCTATGGGAATTTGGGGTGCATTAAAAGAACCTTTACGAGTGACGATGATACTTAAGTATGTCCAGCGCACCTTGGGCGGTCAGCTTGGCTACCAACCTTGCTGACTGGCTAATCTTTTCACCACGACATTAGCTATTGCCAAATAGTTCGGGCGACATGAGAGAAGAAGAAGAAGATTTCCTACAATAATATTTTTGTTTCGTCAATCCTCCACCATTTCTATAAAGGTTAATTTCAAATGTATAACTTTCTCATTACTCAATTTTTTAATGCATTCCATAATATATTTTTTACAGGCTTAAACTTAGACTATGGGATCAATTATGAACCCTGTCGGGCACAGCATAGTTTAGTAGGAGAGAGTTTAAAACTTAAGTTTAAAATTGGATGCACATCATCCGCAATTCTGCTTATCCCAAATTTGCGCGATTATCAGGGATGCCTGCATCCGTCTCATTTTCTTTTATCACATAAATTCCTATTTTAGTCTGGTTGAAGGAAATGTGTTCCGCCATTTTGATCATACTAGGAAGTGTGGTTTTATGTAAAAAACTTTAAGCACACACATAATGTTATTTTAAGACCCCGACCCAGTTGTAAAAGAAGAAGTTTATACACGGAGAAATAGTTAGAATTAAAATAACATACAGTTAAATGGAGCATCATTTTCGATATTAAAAATTGATTTCACATTCGTTGGATAACTCTTATCTGGGAAATGAATATGCAGTTCAGTAGATTTTCTATAGATAAAATGTCAAACAGCTATTTTAGATAAGAATTAACGGACAATTTTGAAACCAAGAGTTAGATCCGTAAGATATAAGCTAAGGGTGTTAAAACATTAATTATAAGAATTTTTATGAGTTACTCAGTACCGGAAATTGATCATTTATACTTGTAGTTTATAGTCAGGAAGTTTCTTATATTGATCTTTTGGTATTTATTCCGTAAAAACTTTCTTCGGATAGCGTTACAATCTCACGGAAGACCTTTCATGAGCCTTCGAAACTTCTTATCCGTAGTACTTTATTGGCTAGGATTTTTCGCAAATAGATTATTGATAACAGCTACACATCCTTGTAAAAAGTGTTTTTACTTTTTCTACGGGAAACATAATTGATAGATTTATAGGTTCAGCTGACGATAATATTGGTAAAAACAACTGTATAGTAATGTAGGAAAAAAGTAGCGTACCTACTTATTTTATGTTGTTTTCGGATAGAAAAATAATGAACTAGGACATAGTCACACTTAACTACTTATCTTGAATTATACAGGGTGTAAACGAATTCGTGTAATTCCTTCAAACCACATGATCCATGTAGTCTCGTGTAGTGCCGGACTTAAAGAATAGCATTACCCCATCTCTTCCAGTGGGTGTCGTAAAAGGCGACTAAGGGATTCTCTAGAGGATGGGCAGCAGCGTTCTCTGGGTACTTTAACAACCACACTGCGATCGCCAACCCGCCTGCCAAGCGTGGTGATAACGGCAAACCCCCCCTTTTGGGGGAGGCCTATGTCCAGCAGTGGACATCTTTCGGCTGAATGATGATGATGACATGATCTATGGTATAGATCAACCCCGCACGGGATTTAGATTGATTAAAAATAAAACTTTTTCTTTCTCAAATATAAATTTTACGTGACAGTTTCGATGCCATGCATAAATGAATGAAGCCACGGTGACACAGCTGACGGGCATGACTAGCGCAATATTGCTCCACGCAGTCAGTTAACTCGGGACACTAAAATTACGCAGATAAAGAATAAAACAGTTCATTTTTTGAAAAAAAAAAAACTTTACTCACCAGTAGATCACATGGTTTGAAGGAATTACACGAATTCGTTTACACCTTGTATTAATTATATTACTGTGAAAATTATAATGCCTAAACTTAAAATGAGTCATGGTATAAATAGAGATGTGCAAGTACTGTTATATTTCTGTTTTAATTTACCTTGATTCTTGTCATTTGGGCAAAATCATTGATGAACAAAACCGAGAAACAAGGAGAATATAAAATAACTAGCTTTTGCCCGCAACATCGCTTGCGTGAAATTTTGAACCTGTTAAGTGACGATTTTCCAAACAAACTTTCATCCCCTATTTAACTCCCTTAGGGGATGAATTTCGGAAAATCCTTACTTATTCCTTGTCTACGTTATAAAGGAAACATCTGTGCAAAATTTCAGTTTTCTAGGTCCAAGGGTTTGGGCTGGGCGTTGATGAGTCAGTCAGTCAATCAGGACTTTTCTTTTTATTTATATATAGACAGCATAATCATAATATGATCATTGCTATCGCACTGCTGGGCACGGGCTTCTTCTCAGAATCGAATGGGTTTAGGCCTTAGTCTTCCACGCTAGCGTGGTGATAGTTGGTGGACTACACACCATCGAAAATGTTTTGATCCACTTCCAGACACGTGTATGAAACAAAATTCCTTAACACTCTCACTGCCAGCAATATACATATAGCATGGTTCCAGTTCAGCAAGCCATGGAGTCCACCGGCAGGTCCCAAAGATTCCGCTGCGGTAGGCCATCACTCAAAATTAAATTGACTCGACTTGATTTTTTTTTCAACATGTAAGTAGCTCACTGTATGCGCACGCCAATATTAGACATATTTTTTCCTTATTAGCAGGCCAGTAGTACAAAAATCTGTTTGCATTTAGTGGGTCACAGCGGATCCCACGGCGTGCTCAAAGCATTCTCAACTAGCCGCTGGCGGACCCCACGGCCTGCTGTTAATGTTTCTTTAATAAGACCGGCCCTTTGCACTCGAAAACTTGGGGCCCACCAGCGGATCCCATGGCAGTGAGAGTGTTTATTCACATTTTACTGTCAAAATTTATTTTACGTACCTAGTCCAAAATCTGTACCAATTTTTTTATTTCTCCTCTACTGCAGGACATAATAGTAGGCTGTATTATTTTAATTAATTCCGAACTGGATGTACATTAGCATTGCTAATGCTACACGTGACGACCATCATCGGAAGCGTTCAATTGCTTGTCGGTGTCGGTATGTCACTGCGAATATTTATGGTAATTTAACAAAGGTGACGTATTTTATGTTGTAGTGTATCGTCAATTTTTGTGAAGAATATCAGAAGAAAAGAAATAGATTTATAAAATATGAATTTGCTATGGAATATTAGAGTATTTGTTAGAGGACGGGAGATTTCGCTTTTTAAAACACTGTGAAGATGTATCTCTACGTCTATCAAGCAGCGAGACAAAATTACATATTTAATAAGTCGTCTCGTAGCGATTTGGTTACCTGCTACGCTTTTCTGGCGTAGCGGCTTCAGCTACATCGTAGCAAACCGCGTAGCTATAATAAAAGTATGCATGTTGTTGTTATAATACAGGCTATTACAATTTGTAGTACAGATAAAAGTTAGAAATAGAACATTCTATTTAAAAAAAAATATGAAATCCCAATTTAACTAATTAAGCTGATATTTCTTTAATTCCGAAAGAAGGCCAATTTCATCATATCACATTCAAAACTGTTTTCCACATCTGATTATAGTTTTCTATACCAGATATGTCCAATACATCAAATAAACCTTCAATACTCTCCTTGGAATATATTTTATCACCTTATACATTTTTAAAGGTATTTTATCACCTCATCGACATAAAAATAGGAGATGTATTATGCAAAAGCTGTATAAGTAGTACAGCGTAATGAACTACAATGTAACCAGCTTTATTTAATTCCAAACAGCGTGCTTTCGTCGCTTTTCAAATGTTCTTCAACAGCAGCTGCTAGTACGACGGGTAGCTAACAGCTTGTGACGGATTATAGCTAAGTGGACACTAATGCTCTGTACTAAAACGTTGCTTAACATCGGATGCAGCTGCCAAGAGAATGCGATGAGGAACGTGATTAAATTGAGATAAAGGAAATGTTCCGTTCGAGTAAGTTTGTTCTAGATTAACGATGGGTTGTACATCTTTGACGCAAGAAGTGTACAAGGTTATAATATTATTTGGAGAAGTTTTAGAAAGGAGTGTAAGGGCCGAGTCACACCGGAATGGCAGCGACCGGCAGCGGCCGGCGCCGACACCAGCGGTCCCCGGCGTTGCCGCTGGCGGCCTCGCGTGACCTCCAGACCCCACGTGCCTAGTCTGCTCTTGACTAGTTTAGTTTCTACATTCGGTAAAGAAACTTGTGTGTTTGGAGTGAACATGATGGAATTGGTTATTATAGCACTTATTGCGGAAGAACAAAGAAACAAATAAAGGTAAAAAAGAAAAAGAGGTATATGGGTCCATGGGGTTGAGGAGCGCGCAGCCGCCCGCGGTACCGCGAGCTGCCTCGCGTCGCCGCTGGCAGCTGCCCGCGGTACCGCGAGCTGCCTCGCGTCGCCGCGGGCTGAACCACCTACAGGACGCGCGTGGCGACCTTTTCAAGCTTTTCAAGCGATACTGGTCTTTTAAGTATGTAGACAAAGTTTAAAATTATTTCACACTGAAAGTGCTCACCGCGTCGCTGCCGACCGCTGCCATTCCAGTGTGACTCGGACCTAAAGGTCTCCCCACACTTATCGACGCGGAATCAGCTTAGGCAAAGCTTTATGTCTGCGGGTACAACTGGCGAGGCGTAAGCTGAGCTTTGCATTTGTGTGAATGCACATAGAATCGATTGCCAAAAAACAGTATAAACCGGTTGAAACCAAGCAAAGGACGCGTCTGCATTCACTCTTACACAAATGCAAAGCTCAGCTTAGGCCTCGCGGACGGTACAAGAGTGTAACCGACGCGGCGACGTTCGCCTCGGCTCGGCGCGGCCGTCCGATTAGTGTGGGGAGACCCTAAGATTGAAGTACGACGGACACTACATTGAATGACGGAATTGCGACAAGTCCTAGTATCCACAAGAAATAACTTCGACACGACTCATCTCCAACATAACTTATCCTTGACACAACTTGAGTCGATGGAGCCCCGTCACGATGCGCTTGGCCATTTTATGAAGAAGCGAGTGAAGCGAGCTATCTTGGTTGGACCCTGACTCAGTTGGTTTAGGTTCAGAAGGGATGACAGAAGCTGGTAAGCGAGCAAAGCGAGTGAAATAAGCCCCCGTCATACTCTTGGGATAGTTTTTCTTGTGACCATTCCACTCAGAAATAGGAGTCTTGTGGAGGAGGAGTGACTAAGACAATGACAGACCCATCGTCTTGTCAAAGTTGTAGAAGCAACCTTTTGGACGATCATAATACACTGGTATCATGGTGGTACACCGGTTGGTGACTTTTCAAGTTCATGTGTGAATCCCATTTAGACTATCACTTGCGTTAACGGTTAAGGAAAACATCGTAAGGAAACCTGCACACCTGAGAGGGCTTCAAACAGTTCTTGATGGTGTGTACCTATAGTCCGCCAACCCGCACTAGACCAGCATGGAGGACTAAGGCCTCATTTACAGAGACGCGGGGCGTCGCGCGTCGCGTGTGGCGTGGTGTATCGCGGTGCGTCGTACGATTTTTCCGGAGCGGCGGCGCGTGCAGCGGCCCGCATCATCACACGCGCAAAGACAAACATATGGCAATGTACGATGTTGTTTATGAAGATGCGACGCGCGCGACGCCGCGGACCTCGCCGCGGTTGACGCTACGTTTTACAGTGGATGGAGAATTGCAGTAAAGGTCGCAAGGCTGCGTGCGCCGCCGCGATAAATGTCGCGTGCGACGCGGCGATGCCATCCGCGGGCTCCGCCTGCATTTCAAGCAAATGCGTGTAAAATCGCTTCTCCGTAAACGCTCTCATACAACGCCATATGTTTGAATTCAGTCCGGCCGCCCCGCACAACGAGACGCGCGTCGCCCCGCGGCTCCGTAAATGAGGCCTGAAGCCTAAATCCTTCTCATTCTGGAGGAGGCTCGTGCCTTGCAGTGGGTCAGTAATGGGCTGATGATGACTGGTATCAACAGTCTTCGTGTAAAGCATGATGACTATAGCAAAGTACTCCGACTATGACCGTTTATTACAGATACCATTAAAAGGACCGTGTTCAGTGTTGGAGTTTAACGAGCTATTAAATGTTTTGTCCGGAACACTTTTGCGAGTGAAACGCTGAACACGGGCAGTCAATCAGTCACTACGCACTTATTGCGATTTTATTAACTCTTGGAGCACTATATTGAAGCTGCAAAGTAAAAATCGATGTAACCCGCAGTAAGCTGATTTTATGAAAATAGTTTTTTGGCAACATATAGGCTATAATTTATTTTGGAAAATGGAAAACCTGATGCAGAACCGCAACAGACCAGCTAAAGTATAAGAGATATAAAAATGGTGCCATAGCAAAAAATATTCCACGTGAAGAGCATTTTCTGCTGTGAGAATAAATTTGAAGATCTGGAACACCTGTTGTGGAACTCCAAAGCCCATCGACACTATAACATGTATAGGAATGACGCCTTAGCAAAAGTTGTTTAGTCTGATGGGCATTTCCTGTTAACTTACAGAAATGAAAGATCTGGAACGTTTCGAATCGTCTCGCGCATCCCGTTGTTTACCCGTCCCCAGGCTCTTAGAATTCGACATCAGACGTTTCAGATCTTCGATTTTGATGACTCCGTTGTCGCTGGCATAAGCAACAGGATCCGCGTACGAAGTCGCGGGCAGAAGCTAGTTTTTGAATAAATGCTACATACACTGAAAAAAGTTTTTTGTTAGTAGTACCACAATATTACGATATTAGTTACTTAACCTTTAACTGTGGACGCGCGGTCTCACAGACCGCTCGCAGTTTCTAATTTTCGTGTTTACCCACTTCCCCGCCCCCCTCACTACTGATGCGCTCAGTAGCTTCGCTTTTAGTCACGAAACGATAGTTGAAGCAGGAGGTTGCGTCGTTGGCTGCACATTGAATAAGTTATTGGGCTTCAAACTTTGTCCGCGGTCTGTGAGACCGCGCGTCCATATTTCCAATACAAAAAAATCACTTAGATTTTTTTTTTGTCTTAGTTTATTTTAGTTTAAAATGTGACAAAATAACCAAAAAAATTGTGACAGATCAAAACGACCACAAAAATTACCACTGCAACAGCGTCCAAGCACAATTTTGCGAGTTGAAGATCCTAACTTCGAAAAGCCCTTATGAAAAGTTACTAAAAATTTACTATATTTTGGACCTTTGTCAGTTTTTTTTTTGTTTTATTTTGAGAAGTAGATTTTTTGTTTTTTATTTTTGTTATACCTTAGATTTAAATATATTTTACTTGATTTCTCAAAATACTCTACAGTTAAATGTTTTTTGTTCGTTTATGTGGTCTCAAGTAAATTTAAGACCAAAAGTGCCTAGTAATGTTAATTTGATTAAAATGTTTAAGAAAATAAATATGTTTGATTAGATACATATAAAGTCTTTACGTCTGATACCTATAGATAATAAAAAAAGTAATAATCATAAAAAAAAGAATTTCGTTATTAATTTGACCTTCAAATACAGCGGTCTGTGAGACCGCGCGTCCATGTAAGTGTGACAAAAAATGAACGTCCACAGTTAAAGGTTAACAAAAGTGACTACATAACTTGTGCTACTAGTAACCAACTCAATAAGTTACCAGTAAACAAGCGGTTTGATAGTTGAGCGTAGTTAAACAGGAAGCGACTAAAAACGCCTCTTGAGATATGGCCGTTTTAAGGTATTTCATTAATAAAAAAAAAGGATTGAAAAGTCACATTTATATGAAAGTACAGTACACATTATTGTATAAAATTACAGCCAAAATACCTTAAGATCTCAAAACTCGTTTTTCGTCGATAGTTGCTTTCTGCTTAACTACACTCAAATATAATCAATCTGTTTTTGCTAGACACCACAATGTGGCATTATATGAAATTACTAAACTAGTTTAGTCGCCATTTTTTTCAGTGTACTATATTTTCAATAATTATTTTTATGGTTCACGTTGCTATAAAGCAGTTGTTACAAACTAATCTCGTTAATTGTGAGCATGAAGAGATATAATCGAGAGATATCGGACACAACATGCGCGTTGCAATCATAAATCACGCAATTTTGCATTTAGTAACAGTAAACTAGTAATAGGTAGCTAGGCTGTGTTTGAACTGCGGGTATGTAAAATGTAAATCTAATATTAGATTCCCTTTTTAATATGGACGTAGGTCCAACGAATGGCTGGGTTTTAAAATGATTAGCGATCACTCAGAAATTTAATAGAAATAACTAAACTGAGGACGTATTTTAGGAATTAATAATCTAATTCATCTATTGACCCTTACTTATTTTGTGCTAACATTACTAATCACTTTTACCCTAGGGTAACCAGTCTCCCACAAAGGAGATATATAAAAGATATGTATTTAAATGTTAAGTCACCTTTGTAGAAGAGAAAATAAACAAAAAAATATTTATATTATATATTTAAATACTGCATCCAAACTAGCGATCTTGTTCAGCGGAATTAAAGCTAGATATTCTATTTGCATTTTTATATTATTTATTTATTTTAATTTATTTCAAAACGTTTCAAAAAATAAAATATTGTTACAATTTATGTTCTTACAAGATTACAATTTGAATTGTGTAATAAGATTAGGCAGCTGCAAACATAATTCGGTAAAATAGGTCATCTTAGAACCGAGGCATGTCCAGTGCGAGTGCAGTCTGAACAAAGCATGTCTCACCTACTAGAGTGTCACAAATGCCCGAACACCTGCCGCTTTGTAGACCTCAAAACGCATCTGATGCAACAGTCAACGGCCACTTATTGTGCTTAAACATTTGGGATGTACTGTTGTCACGTCAAGACAATAGCAGTAATAGCCTAGCGGTTAAACGAATGCCTTTCATACAGAACGGTCTGAGTTAGAACCCGGATCAGAATATGATTATCACTTGCGTTAACGATGAAGGAAAACATTTGTAGCTAAATACTTTGTTTATCATCATAATTTAATCAATGTAATTAATATTTTACTTTTTTGTGTATAGACTCAATAATTTATTCACTTGACAGACTGAATTGTGTTGCTGGGGAGTTTGTTGCGCCGTTTTTTCTTCACAGCATCAATACTAGGAAGCGGTGAAGTGTCGGCGCTTTTGGGGGCAGTCTTATGTAAACTTGACGTTAAAAAAGAACTAAGTAATACTAGTCTATTTTGAATAAACGAGTTTTGAGATTGTGAGGAAAGCTGCACACCTGAGAGGGCTTCAAAAGTTCTCGATGGTGTGTGTAGTTCGCTAGCGCGCACCAGGCCAGCGTGGTGGATTACGGCCAAAACCCTTCTCATTCTGAGAAGAAGCCTGTACCCAGCAGTGAGACAGTAATGAGCCGATTACGTCACGACAAGAAGTAGAAATACAAGTAAAACATAATTTATTAACGAGTAGACTACGGAATTTCGACGCAAAAAATATCGATGCACGTTACCGCGAAAGTTTAATAGCTTGATTCACCAACAATTAAGGGGATCTGGCGTTCGGCAGCCGCTCCAGCGGCACGCTCGCTTAGCTCGCTCGCCTTCGCGCGTTATTGGTCACTGTTCTAACCTAACCTAACCCAAATGATTCAATATACTAAATAGTAAACTTTCGCAGTAACGTGCATCGATGTTTTGTGCGTCAAAATTCCGTATTCTACCCTTTATTAACACACACAAACACTCACTCGCTCACAACACTCTCATTACACTTAAACTACACACAATCACTACACACTACATTCACTCACAATCACTACATCAATCACTATACTTAAGATAACAACCCTTCATATTTTCTACTTAAGATTAAATTAACCATTTGTTTCTGTTTATCTTATTAAACTAATACGTACATACCTTGTGATGAAAGAGACTGGACCTCACGACACAGGGTATCCTAAGATGTGGTTCAGTGTTACTTGTAACCAGAATGTAAAAGTTTTTTGAGATTCAATAATTAAATTAAATTATTATAGATGACTGCAGATTCTACATCTGCAAATAAATTCATCAATCCAAACAATTTAAGTACAACAAAACAAGGAGCGAAATTCGTAAACAGAATATTCCATTCTCTCGATTTCAGCACTGCATAAAGCGCTTTATAAAGCGCTTGTCGTTAACGAGGCAGCTATTAATCGGTAACTGAGTGGAAGCAGCACCTTACGTAATGAAGACTTGGCTATTGACGTCGGCGATATATGATTAATAGTTTCCAAGATATGACGATGTTTTAGTTTTAAGGTTGAGTTTATATCGCTTGAGAACTGGGTGATATAGTAGATTAATTGATATAATGCATGAGTAGGGTGTGTAATCGCTTTTTGTTAGTATTGTGGGTTTAATTCGAACGGCTTATAATGAGCAGTGATTTGATTTTGTTTTGATGAAACAAATATGGATCATAAATTCGTAGTATCTTTATACATAATTTACACACTTACGCCTTTAGTCATTATAATTTTAATAGTTATTGAATAAATCACAAATACTCTGGCTAATAGTTCGATATTGTTTTACAATTATTATTTTAATAAAATCCCTTTAAAATACCAACATGATAAACTGTAATGTATGAGCATCATGCAGCAATTAATGATAGATCTCTATTCATCATAATATTTACTATTGTTTAGTAGTATGAGTTTGTCATGCTTACTAAAATTTCCTGTTAATGGAGGCGTTATAAATCCGGTTAAGTTCCCAGCAATACACTTAGTTGAACTGAGCGATGCGGATATGCACGTCATGCTCGTGAACGGGTGATGTCTGTCGGGACTGGTCAGCTCTTAACCGCTATGGCAATCTTATAAAGCATACGATTCTATTTGTTACTCTCATGTGTATTAATCCTCAAAGGGGTAAGCAGAGCTGTTCTACTGTTACAGAAGAATGTACGCCTACACTCCACGTTTCACCGTTTGTATTAAGTTCAATTTGGCGAGCTTATAGCCATTTTCAGGTATAGGTATCTTTATATCTGGATAGAAAAATCCACTACTAAACATGGGCCTCCCAATGACCGCTATAATAAACGGTCACAGTCACAGCATTAACACAACATAACATAATATCGCGCTGGTATTTCCCAAAGGGTTGGGTAGAGGTGTAGAGTAGACACTCATTTCATCGTTATATTTAAGTCCCATATAATAGGGGTGAACCGATTGCCATCAACCAGGCACAAATTCTGACCGCGGGATATTACTGAGAAATTCCACACGAAAAAATCCAATAACACTTCCCAACCTGGGGATCGAACCCAGGACCTCATGCTCACCATTCGCGCTTGCGATCACTAGACCAACGAGGTAGTGAAATAAAAATATAATATCAAAAAATATGAAATAGGTTTAACCGCTAGCGGCTCGACCGACGAACCGGTTCGTCAGTGCCATTGTTTATCTATTGTGTCTATAATTACAGTACTTGAGACTATAAAAAAAACATATTTCTAAAAAAGAACTTACTTTTTTGAAATCGACCTAGTTCAAGAATATTTAGGACAAAATACATGTAGGTAATTAAGACAGTTTACTGATAGAAATCTATAATTGTCGACACAATACTGTAAACAGTACTGTTTCGACAATTAAACTTACATAACTTTCGAAACTTAGAAGTGGATGTTAACTTAGATTCCCATAAGGCACGATAGTTTAATATAGAACAATAAGATATTAATTATCTAATGTTTTTCGGTAATTTATCACATGAAACAAGCTAACTCGTTTGAATAAGATGTATGTTTTTTAATAGAATGTTGCATTTTAGACAATAAGACAAGCTACTTATAGTCGTTGCGCCTTTAAGACCTCTTATGTATCACTTTTTTCAAAATCATTTTTTAACTTGTTTTACTATGACATTACTTTTCATTTCAACCGAGCAGGAAATCATGTGGCTGATACCTTCATTTTTTGGTTTCATTATATTTTTTTCAGTAGACGGTTTTTGTCGATTTTCTCATAAAAGTGATTTTTACATATAAGAGATCTTAAAATCGCAACGACGTTATTTAAGAATTAAGTGAAGTAAGATTATGAAGGCTTAGCCGATAAGCAGGCTCAAACTGTGCAGAAAGGAAAAAAAAAAGTGATGCCGTTTAAAAAAAATAGTATTAGTATATTTTTAATCTTTGCAATAAAACAAGCATCTACTTTATAATGAGCGTTGATTGAACGCGTTGAAACTTTTATTCGATTGATAAACAAAAACTGAGTTACCTGTACTTAGGTATATTTTCTTGAAATATTTTTTTCTTAGTTTATGTTAACCACATAGTGTTAAGTTCGTTAAAGTTGAAGTTTTTTGACAGTAAATGATGAAAAAACCCGCATATTTGTCTCTTATTTACTTTAATTGCAAAATAATTCGTGTGAAGAAAATATGTTATGGCACATTATTTAGATTTCCAGTCAGAAAAAATAAATTCAAAACGTTTTATACTGCAAGTAGATAAAAAATGTAAAAAACGGGTATCTACAATGTTAATATGTGATGCATCGGTTCGATTTAAGCCACGTACAGCATGACAAATGCGTATTTTAATTTTGGTGATTTGATATAATCCAAGCTTTACGAAATCCACGCGATTTTTCGCTATACCACTTTAAATAAATTACAAGAGATATATCGATAAGTCATGTGCAGTTTTTTACACGCAAAAATAACTCTTTTTTCATAAATACCCTCTCGGCATTCGCAGAGAAGACTCGTGTTGAATTATATTTGCATAAATATATTCGGTTACTGCAACTTGTCTAACCCGAGCGATGAAAGTCACAATTTGTCAAAGTTCCCCAACTAATTAAGCATTCATGATCAAAGGAGTTTCATACTTACAAGGGAAAGTAACCGGTTCTTTCGAACTGAAATACTCTGGTGTTAAAGTACTTCATTCAGTCTTAAAACTTTTGGAAAGTAAGTCTTTTTGGCAGGGCCAGCAAAAAATTATTTCGAAGGTTATACTGACGACTTTTACGCCATAAAACGCAAAAAAATAAATTCTATTTTGAAAAGAGCGCGGTCTCGTTCCAACAGCATTCTAAGTATGTTAAACGAAAAATACGAATCACTTTAGTTGTCGCACGATATGGCGGTGCTGGTGAGAAGTCCTCACAGATAGCCTTATTGATTTTTTTTTCTCTTTCAGTTTTTGTTATTATCTGTTATTAAATTAAATTAAATATTTGTTTATAAGTTGCAACTAGGCCCAATTGTTAGTAATATTGTTCTTAAAACTATGTTAGTAACAAAAAACAAAAATTAAATATAAAAAACAATTAATTATCTGTGCGGTCTTCTCACCAGCACCTCCACAGCGAGCAACAACCATAGTGCGTCGTACTTTTCTGTTAACATGCACACTTGCACAGGATGCCGTTAGAACTAAACCGTGCTCTTGTCAAAATTGAATCGATTTTTTTGCGTATTATGGCGTAAAAGTCATCAGTATGCGCAAATGCGAACATACCGGACGCACTACAATAACGCGGTAGTCCCAACAGCATCCTGAAACAGTTATTATACTGAACACGCAGGGCGTCTAACCTTATTGTTTACTAACATAGTTTTAAGAACAACGTTACTAACAATTGGGCCTAGTTGCCAATATCAATCAAATATTTAATTTAATTTATTTTATAATTATTATGAGCATTCATAATTCCAGTTAATAAACTATCCACAAAACTTTAGGGAGGACCGGTGCAAAGTTTAATTATTTCTTCACCAAAATAAAAGGACAGACTATTTGCTTTAACACAGAATAAGCTAACTTTATAAAACTATAATTAATCGTGTTTGAGAGCAGCCTGCAGCTTGGCCTGCTATTTTGTAAATAAAAATGATTTGTAAATAAAAACGATTTCAGCTAAATTGCCAAAATTTTAAACTAACGTAAAATTGAGTGCAGTCAAGTTAGATTGCGAACCATTCTTTCCTATAAACACTACAGTACAAAGTAATTTAGCTTAGCAGGAACTTCAGTATATTAAAGCCCCAGGCAGTGAAGAAAATAGCGCTCATATTAATACTGACTTAGTATCGAGAACAGCTGATTAGAAAATACAACTTAATAGAACATTCGTTCGCAGTCTTGTCTTATGAGGCTGCAAGGCATTATTTCAAGCGGACAATAACAAGGATCTACAGTCAACGAAAGAGATTAGTATACGGACGATTAACTACATTCGTAGTTTAACAGAGTTATGCTTGTGTTGAGTGGCCAAGTTTTTGCCACCGACTGATTGAGCAAGTCTTGCGTATAAAAAAAAATTACGCACATAATTACAATGACAACTGCTTACACAGTGTATACTTAAATCTTTTGTTGACAGTACTATTTATTTATTCTGCGTTTATACATCCCTCGGATTTCTGAAATGAGAATTCGGGATTAGCAATACTTAAGTAGTATTTGAGTACGGAGTTGTCAAAATATTGCTTTGAAATCCGTAATTTTTTTGACAACTCCGTACTCAAATGTTACTTAAGTACCTGCTGCTTATCCTAGAATTCTCAATTCAGAAACCGGAGGATAGTCTACCTATATAAAGTATGGAACATAAAATATATCTCTCTCCTTGGAATATGACTACAAAACTAAAGAATGAAATAAAATATGAAAAAAAGGTGAGGATATTGCCATTTCTCGCAACAAGACACGACATTCTTGTCCAAGATTACAACCGGAAAATAGTAGCAATATTTTTTTTCTTCACCTCTGTAGATACTTTAAAAATAAAGTGAATGGTTAGTTGAATATGCAGCTGCGAATCCCGTGACCTGGGCCACAGGTCAGGGGACGGGCCACCGTGGGTTTTTAGTCGGTAAGAGTCCGGCTTAACCCTTCACCTTCCTCGGGCAGAAGGTATCCAAGAGGATCTTGCAACGATAAAAGAAAAAGTGGTCAGTAGATGGGTATGTGGACATTCACGCCTAATCGATATTCGAGTACTAGCTCGATTTGCCTCGATATTAATCGACTGTCAGTCACCGGAGTGATCATACTCGTTTCATCGTTATGAACTAAACGCGGCAGGTGGCTTTCGCGATTTTTAGAGTACACGTTTGACCCATAAACGTCAATCTATACCTGAACTCTTTTAGAATGCAACAAAGAGATTCTATCGCCATTATCATCAACCGCTTTGTAAACGGATTGGTAATCGTAGTTTGTTGTTAGTGTACAATATGTTGCTGTCTATTTTTAACCCTTGACACAAATTGAAAAGTGTTATAAGTTTGATCCCTATGTCTGTCTGTCAATGGCATAGCTCCCAAACGAAAGGAACGGAAAGTTCTTAGTTGTATTTGACGATAATCACTTCAAACATACCAAAGACCGTGGTTTTATTAAATTTTAAATTTCGAACGACGCAGGAGGTGTGCGCGTGCCGCCCGCGCAATCAAAGGACATGGCTAAATGCATGTATAGGCGACTGCCTCAACAATGCATAAACATTGTACCTAGTAATATGTAATACTGCATAGCTGAATATTAGTATTTCATATGAAAAAAGTTTCAGGAACTGTTTATTTCATTACAATCCTGAAAAAAATCCTACCTCAATAGGTTAAGTACAAACTTATAAAAGAAAACGATTTTACCATGAACTTTAGCTAGACTTTTGTTTACAAACTTCAACAATATATACGTAACATTACGCCTTGTTTCCCCAAAGGATCCTTCCGCACACATATTATAGGTACGCACTAATTAAACAAGAAGATATTAAATATTGAAATAAATAAAAACAATGACATTGACATAAGCCACAGAGCGATAAAATGACGTCTGACTACAGTTTTTTTTTCATGGAGATGGTTACGATTGAACTTGGAGTGTAAGGCTAGCCGTACACACAATAATATTGTAAAGGCAATATTGTCAAAAATATTCATTAATATATGGTCCCCTATGCAATATTATTAACAATTATCGTGGTACAATTTGACTCAGTCGCTCAGCAGCTAGATTCGTGTGCGCACGTTTTATATGATGGATAGAAGGAAAAAACTCGTTGCATTGATAATTGCATTTATTTCATCTACTAAAAAAAGCAATCAAGAAAAAAACAATGGTTTAAAGACTGGATGAGAAAAAAAGCTGAGTTAGATCATTTTTATCCAATAATTGAAGTATGCCTTACTGAAGAATATGATTTTAAAAATTACATGAGAATGAGAGATGCCAGCTTTCACAAACTCTTATTAAATAACTACTAATACTATCAACACTATTTTCGCTATGGATAGTTTTCGTCTTCCATTTTAAACAAATAATAAGCAAACTAAAAAGTTGGTAAAAAGAGGATGTCGAAAAAAAAAGAACTGAAAAGATGTGAACAAGACGTACTTGGTTTTCAAAAAATGATGCTATCAAATCACAACACGCAGTCGGAGGCTACGTACCTATATTTTTTAATCAATCAGTTTGCGAATTACATTTAATTCATAGGTAGTCTCCAACTGCATGTTGTGATTTGGCACAGACGTCTTGTTTACATCTTTTCAGTTCTTTTTTTTTCTACATCCTCTTTTACCAACTTTTTAGTTTGCTTTTTAAGCAGCCGGATTTTTTGTTTTCTTTAATTAATTTATTTTTATTGACCTCTTTTATTAGTATTATTTTATGAAGATATCGTACCTATCTATAAATACCTACCGTTTTAATGAAGCTTAAAGAAATCTATCTATAGGCACGTCATTTACCATATCACTCGCTCTAGTCCGCAATATAGATCCTGCACAACTTTCGGGTTGTGTAATTGTTAAACGGAGCTTATGGCTGTAAATGGTCAAGGAAACTTATTGATTTTAAAAAGCCTATTCATCGATATGGGGTGTCGGTAGGCGACATCCCAGGTTTTTTGTTTCTCCCTCCGTTTCGTATTTCACGGCCGCCATTTTGTTTTTATAAAAACCAAACCTAGCCTATAACCATCGCACGGCATAGACAAATCGATAGACACGTCATTCATTAAAATCCATCCAGCCGCTGGGATGTTTCGAGTGTATAAAGAATCCCACATACATAGATACGCGTAAAAACATAACCCTGTCTTTGCTGTCGCGCAGTCGGTTAAGAACCGAATGTCCGCGTGCATTGAAATCTTTTTCTCAACTAAAATATTGCCGTGCGTGTACACGACAATATTATTGACCCCTGCCTCCCCCGATATTGCTGTGACAAAATCAAAATATGTGGAAATCCACAATAATATTGAACAATACTGAAATACGGGGCCGTACGCACAAAATATTATTGACAATAGGTATGTACTTTAATTGACAATATTATTGTGTGTGTAAGGCTAGCCTAACAAAAGTTTATCTCGTTTTAATATCTTTAAAAGAAGGTTTCTTGTCCACATTTTTCGTAAAACGAAACGTTAAATCTTACGTTCTCCATGTCAAACAAAAAACATGGAAAAACAAGTAAAAAACTTTTAATTATTTCATTAATTCACGAAAGTTCTACGAGAATAACAAACACGTAATAATTAATTAATTAATATTTGAACGTTACCAACTAGTGAGAAATTTCTATGCCTGCTTGAGGCAGTCGTTTAGCCATGTCCTTTGGAAGCAAATTCACAACTGAGGCTCATAGTTCAAACTGGTTCAAACGCAAAAGAAGAACGCGGCCCTTTCGAGCCTTGCCGGAGTTGCACTAGAGAGGCGCACCAAACGTAGGCTGTAACCGCACGCGAGCAACACACGCGCAGTTCGCAAGCGGCTCGCGAGCAGCGCATTCGCCAGGTCTGGACACATCTTTAGAATACACGTAACAAAATATTATTTTTGTGTTCCTCTTGATGCTGATATCCACAATTTTCAACCAGTGCAATAGGCAGACCTGTCCTATTCAGAATCTTTTCGATAAGCAGTTGTCGACCGAATCGGTTCGATATCTCGTTCCATCTATGATTCCGATGTTCCGTCTACTCCCGTGTGGGGACGGGCTAGAGTATAAAACTTCCTGATCGCACACTGGTAATAGACGCGTGTCTTGTCATCTTACAGATTCAACAAAACCCAGTACGCTTGGTGGTAGGATCTTTACGGTCCGTCTGGCTAGCCAACCACTTTTACATTAAAGTCCGGCGCCAAGCAGTTCACTGTATTCCGTCATGTGTATGTGAGAGCCAGAGGGGTATAGGGGAATCCCTCTATATCTCTGTTACTTGGATTTATGTGCTCCATCTTAGACCCTGTCTGCGTTTACCATCAGGTGCGACGAGGGCCAATAGCGACCAAGTCAAGAAATAAAAAAAATAAAAAGATTCTCGTAACTAGAGAAAAAGAGATAGCTTACATAATCGTTCGACAACTGAGTAATCGAATTGTTCCAAACCAGGAGCCCAAGTCTACTAACAGAATTATTTATCAATGCAACTGAATCGTTTATTCAGACAGTTTTTGTTCATCAAATTATTTGACAACAAAAACAAAACCAAACATTTTGACAGTTTTCGTAATCGAAAACTGTCTGAATAAACGATTCAGTTGCAATTGATAAAAGTTTATGTTAGTAGAATTGGCACCCTGGAGCCCAAGTCTACTAAAATAAACTTTTATCAATTGCAACTGAATCATTTATTCCGACAATTTTCGTTTACAAAAACTATCAAATTTTTTGTCAACAAAACCAAACATTTTGACAGTTTTTGTATTATAACTTTCGTGAGACACATTCATATTTATCATTGATTACCAGTGGCGAAGGCTGCATACAACTCGATTCCTATCGGCTTCCCTTTCGAAACGAGTAGTTAATTGGAATTCACGCATCACACTTGAGCAAGGTAAGCATTTTTTGGTCCGGCTTCCCTTTTAAGAAAATTCACCCATCGCCACTGTTGATTACGGTTTACTCACGTGCATTTTCCGGGATTGCCCGACTAGTTTCGGACCCAAATGGAGCCCTTAATCATGAGCTGACCACGCGGCGAGGTCGCGAGTCGAACTCTTCGACTAATTAATAAAAAATAAACTAACGAAACAGTTTTATCAATCATAAATATTTTGACAGTTTTTGTAAACGAAAACTGTCTGAATGAACGATTCAATTGCAATTGACAAAAGTTTCTGTTAGTAGAATTGGGGTCCTGGGAGCTGGCCTAAAAGATTCAAGAATTGTAGGCAGGTACTTGGGTTATGGTGTGAATAACCTCGAGCATAAAAATGAGAGCTAAAATCCTTACACAAAGCTATTACACGGAACAAATAGTTGCATATTACGCTTTAGAATTGCATAAATGTTTTCTCTTTGCAGAATTCCAGTGAAACAGTGCTTGAATTAAAAAGTTAAATAGTATCATCATTCTCACTAAGTTTGCAAATTCCGAGAACTTAAAAAGCTTTTGAAATTAGAATATAATAATATGAAGAACTTAAAAGAATGTTGTATTTGACCGTTATTATGCCATTTACTCACATCGAGACCATTTCGTGTCTCGGAGAGCGAGTTAAACCGTCGGTCCCGGGTATCATACAAATACCCGTGACAGTCGGGCATTCAGAAGCCAGAAAGTCTGATCGGTATAATATTAGGATATCGGAATTGCCTAGTAATTGGGTTGCGGAGGTCTGATGGCAGTCGCTCCGTGATAAATGCTGGTATTGAGCCGCATCTTTTTTTTCATTCGATCTTCCTCATGGATGCCCTTCGCCCGGGGAAGACGAAGAGGGTATGCCGGACTCTTACCGGCTAAAAAACCACGGTATTCCTTCTCCTGACCCTTGGCCGGGGTCGCGGGATTCGCAGCTGCATACACCGCGACCCCGGCAGGCCTCAGTCCGCCAGCTACTGGCGGACCTCTTTTACTGTGGGGCCTAGCTCCACGTCCTCCTGTGAGCCGCGCGCGGAACACTGCGCGCCGCCTTCTCGGGCCTGTTACTGGTCGGGCGACGGGTCCCCTAACCCGCCGCCCGCAGGTCACACACTATGGTGGCTGGAGATCGTCGCACGCCCTCAAGCGCCCGGTGCGTCGATTTATCCGCATCTGGTTCCACTGGAAGCTGACCCATTGGGGTCAGCTTCCAGTGGAACCTGACCCCAAGACCCCTGTAAGTATATTGATACTTGCGAAAAAGCTACGTAGAATGAACTTACATTCTTCAGTCGGTTGTCCTGAATATTTTAGAAATAATTTAATATGAACTAAATGTTTGATTGTTAAACTTCTCACGTCTGTAATTTTAGCTAATCTGTGCTTTAGAAATATGAATGTTTTTAAAGCTTTTGTGATATGAATTTTAACTAAAACTCTAGTAACTGTATGCAGTTGTAGATAAAACAAACTTCTGTGATTACTACGTACTTTACATAACATAACATTACGCCTGTATTCCTCTAATGGTTGGGCAGAGGTGTATAGTACACCCACAGCATTATATCACCGTTATAACTGGCGAGGCGTAAGCTGAGCTTTGCATTTGTGTGAGTGCAGATAGAATCTATTACCAAAAAGCAGTATAAACCAGTTTAAACCAAGCAAAAGACGCTTCTGCATTAATTCTCACACAAATGCAAAGCTCAGCTTAGGCCTCGCGGACGGTACCTTTATGTCCCATGTAATAGGGGGCGAACCTATTGCCATTAACTGCGCACAAATCCAGATTCCAGGCTGCTACCGAGAAATTCTACATGGAAAAACACATTATCACTTTGCCCGATCTGGGGATCGAACCCAGGACCTCACTCTCAGCAGTAACGTTTGCGACCACTAGACTAACGAGGTAGACAAACCGTAATTCATGGGACTATATACCATTAATTTATCATGTGCCAATTTTGGGGGAATAATACCTACACACACATATCTGCTTAATCCTGCAGATTACAAAATTGAATATAATGTTATTAATATTTCTATATATTCGAAAATTCACAGTACAACATGTGGTTTTTGCGGTAGGTAAACATGTAATCCGCAAACCAGTTTTTAGCTTTAAACGTATACCTTGTCCGCAGCGTCCCACGACGCGCTTACAGCGCTTCATTTTACTCTTGATAAGCTTTACAAAGCGATGATTAATTTCATTAAGTTGTCCTTTAGGATTGTTGCGGTTGTCATTTGCACGAGACAGTGATTGCGAAACAATTAAACAATTTTCCGTAGTTATGTAACTTCGTTTTTGCGACGAACCGTTTTAATTGTTGGGATCTGGTTCTTGTGTTTATTTTTCATTTCAAAGGGGAAAGATTCTATGACAATAGTAAAATAAAACATGTTGATTCTCCTTTAATTTTTTTTGTAAAAAAAAAGGCAATAAGTGCAATAACATCTAAAAAAAATAATTACAATTTACTCTAGCGACAATAAATAAAGCATTAAATTGCAATTAAACAACTAAGTGCTCTTACCACCGATTTCTGAATTGAGAACTCGAGATAAGCAATACTTAAGTAGTATTTGAGTACGGAGTTGTCAAAAAAATGCTTTAAAATCCGTAATTCTTTTGACAACTCCTTAATCAATTGTTACTTAAGTACTGCTTATTCTAGAATTCTCAATTCAGAAACCGGAGGTTAATCTCTTCCACTAAACTATGCTGTGCCCGAAGGGGTAACTGAATTGTCTTAAGCCTACCACCTGTTTTAAAATTACATTATGGAATGCAATAAAGAATTGAACTGAATTCAATATAACACGGTGCCGTTTTAGATACACAGATGGTAACAAGCATCAATTTCAATGTCGTATAACTTTCGTGAGACACATTCATATTTATGATTAGTACGATTCACTACCTCGCCGCAAGTTTAGCTCTTGATTAAGGGCTCCAATTGGTTCCGAAACCAGCAAGGCAATCCCGAAAAATGCACGTGAGTATAAAGGGTGTAAAAAGACCGATCACATAGCCAAAATCTACGCACTCTGTACATCAAACTAAATTACATTGACTAAAAATAATTGCTGGGAAACGACTTTTATTTTTTGGCATGAAAAAAAACGCTTTTTTTTTGTAGCGCGCAATGTGTGGTTGTGGCGATGTCGCGCGTTTGTATGCGTGCAGCGGCCACACAGCTGAGCCAAGGCGGTCGTGTGCGTTTGATATTCGTTGCGTTTTTGTAACTTCAAATGCGTAATTTGTGAGGAAAAATTGAAAATTTTGATAAGGTTGTTTGGAAGAAAGTTTAGTATTATCACTTAAAATACAATTTTGGAAAAAATTAAAAAAAAAGTACACTTTGACTTTCAATATCTCCAAAACCAATGTTTTTTCCCAGGTATGGTCTGGTAGAAAAAAATGATCCCAATGATGGGTAGAATATGTGGTTTTCGTAATCGTTAAGGGTCTTTTTACACCCAATACAAGCCATAACTAATCATAAATATGAATTTCAATAACAAGAGAATTTCTGGAGAGTCCAGCACCATATTGGAAACCAATCAATCTGATATTAATGACTCCCTGGGATATTGTTATGATGTGTATCACCCCCACCGGACAATATGGATACTAAAAATAGGTTTCGCAACTGCCAGATTATATGAACCTCGACATACAACAATAAAGTGTCCCTTAAAGCATGAAGCAGCCTCGTTAGTTCCGCGTCGACTATAGCAATTAATTTCTCAGTTGCCTCTAATAACAAACGCGAGTAAAACAGCCGATTTGTTCGATATCTCACACAAACATGCAGTTTAATATGAGAGGACCGTGAATTCAAAATAATGAAAAGAAAAGATTTTTTAAACGCTGAAATAGTAGTTATTGTTCCTGTTTGAATTATTATCAGACATATCGAGTACAGGGTATAAGTTTCAAAATACGTTTAATGTGTCGTTTTCAAGTGATTCCTATATAATTTATAGAACATAAAAGTAGGTATAGATACAATAAATACTGAAAGAGGCAGTCACTGAGACAAAGGGCAATAAATATATTTATTACAACAACACACTGGTGGAGTTATGACGTATATACGTGATTCTAATAAATGGTGTTATACGTTTTATGCGTTCAGGAATGTACTTGAAATATGCTGGTACACTGGAATGTTGTCACCATTGAGTGCTGCTAAAATAGGAAAAGAACGTTACAGATTGTTATCATATTGTTATCTGTGTCCTTTAAGTTGTTCCAAATAAACATTATTATTATTATTATTTGTATCTCTCTGCAGTCACGGCTCATCTTCCGTGCGGAAGATGTCCGGTCCTTTGGAAGGCGTACACGGGGACACAGGTCCAACGCGCAGAGGCCCCTTTGAGAACTTTAATCTAAAATGGGATGGGGCACCAACCGGGGACTATCCACGGCTGCACTATTGGAGTACAGTCATGAACCATCCCAAGTGGGTGCAAGACTATTGTAAAATATGGTGAAAAATATCTGGTCTATGGGAAGGGGTGTTAGGTGGACTTGATAACTTCTATTGCCGGAAGAAAACGGCGTCTGCCTTTCAAGCTTTAAATTTGAAATATATTGGCAGACGGTGACTCGCCAGCTCACTAGCTGGGCCCCCTGAAAAGCCGCCAGTACATAGGCGAAGGGGGCAACAAACGTGTGAGCGGCTAGGGGTGTAGAGAGGTGTGGCCCCGGTTTCGCCGTCGCGGGTCTAAAAGACCCGGAGTGGGTTTCCCCGCTATTACGCCTCTAGACACTTCCACCCCCGAGCATATAGCTCTGGCGGCCCCCCTCTGGCCGGCCGATAAAGGCAAGCCAGAGTTGAGAGTCCTGCGGGCACTCTTGGGGTTCCACTCCAGCCAGCCAATAAAGGCAAACTGGAGACGAGGCCCTGACCGACTCTCTGAGGCAATAAGGTACGCAGTGTCGCCACTCACCAACAGCTCGCCACAAGCTGCCCTGCGGTTTGTAAGCTTTTCAGTAGACCTCATGATACATTTTTTATTATATGATGGGGTTGTAGAAAGCTAGTCTAATGTTCCCTCCGGTTTTACGTTAATCTCATGATGAGGTAACGCCTTTCCCAGAGAGGTTAGAGAGGTTATTATTATTATTATTGTGAAACTGAAACGAGGTAAAGGCGAATTTCATATATGAATTGCCGGGTCAAATTGCTTTCGTGTCATGTTATTTCTGAATTGAATATTGATAGCAAGGTATTATTATAAAGATATTGCGAAAATAAAAAACAATAAAGAGGTGTTAAAGAATTTGTAATAAAACGCATAATGGCACATAAATATATTTACTTGTTCAGCAAATAATTGTTTTAATGAGGGTTTATTACAAGAAAGGTGGAATTCAATAAACATTTAATTGAACATGGATTGAACGATACAATTGTGCGTACGTTAGGTTATGAAAAATGTTTTTCTAGAAAGAAAGATAGATACGTCTTGAAAATAGCTACTGATCTATAGATCCCCATTATAGACTATAGTGAAATAAGATAGGAAAGAGGGGTGCCACTTTTCTTAAAAAAAAGACAATTTCTTTTGATTAAGTATTTAAGTCACACTAAAACATTTTAGATGTTCTTGGTATAAATAATATAAAAAAATATGTTTTCGCTCCTAAAATGTGGAATACATTAACACAGAAAACCGCATTCACGCAGACCATTTGTCAGTGCTTTTACACTAAACAACAATCAAATCTGGTAACAATGAAAACCAATCGATGTAGGTAACACAACTGAACACAGGTGGTGAGAAAGTGATGGACGGTCAAAGCGTACATCGTCGATGTACACAACATACAGGCTCGGCCAGCAAACATATGCAATAAATCCAGTACAAGCTAAACGAGTTAGGACATAACAGAAATCTGCGCCCATTGTGTGCAAACTTGGCGATCCGCCAAAAGGTGCATTAGAGCAGAAACACTTAGCGTCAAACGTTAAAACTTCAACTTTTCATATTGTTCTAGATAGCGTCTGGATTGTTCGCGACTATGAACTTTTCAAACCAATTATCCTGTGGTATATCTTATACAAATATTTAAAGAAGCTAGGGAGCTGGAATGAGTTTATTGTGGAACTTAAGCTCTTACTTTAATATTGTGCATCATTTATGTTCTTCATTGAAATATGAACTTGCTCACATAACGTACGGGAAATTCTGTTCATTCAAAAGTTTAACGATTTTCAAGTTGGCTTTGACAATTTTATGATATAACTTAAAGGCATGTTAAGAAATATATCAGTTCAGATGATTTGGAAGGTGTAAAATACAGACATATAATATTTAGAACCATAACTCTACTTAGCTTTATCAAAATATCTGTATTTATTATTGCAATAAAGTTAACGAAGTGTAAAAGCATAATAGACTAGTTTATTATCAATATATTTTTATAGTTAGGATATGGGTAGTTTATTCGGTGTTTTTATACTTTTAGCTTTCCAAAGTAATAAAATTTTATAGCCGCAGTATCTGATTATCTGTACCAAAACTACGGTGACTGACTGTTCAGAATAACTATTTCGATTTCAAACTGCTTTGTATATAGAACTTATTTTATATTAATTTATTTCTTCTTGGTTTTAGTTGATTGTTAGTGATGTTTGTTCATCTCACGATTTTTTTCCTTCATCTATTCATCTTGCTTCTAGCTACTTTTAGATCTTTCCCTTTTCCAAAACGTAATCAAATGAAATAACGACAGTTAAAAACTTGATTACTTAATGCATCGTCGCGATAGCATCCCTCTCCAGTTCCTGAACAAAATGTCCATTTCATCATCACCATAAAGTGGCGGATAAACGTATAAGTTAATGTTGCCACAAAATTACTGAACGTGCCAGTTTAACTTACACATTTGAGTGGATTCAATGAAGATTTCAATTTCCCCTTCAATGAACATGAAAATTTGCATTTGATAAATGCTCCAATCGTTCGATGAAATAATTTAATTCCGCTTTTAGTTCAACTGTGAAACACAATGGCTTTAATTTTCCTATCGGATGTTGATTACTGGCAAAATAGTTGTTTGTGATTCCATTTTGAATATCAACATTTGTTATTAAGTGTACTTAACCTTTTTCAATATTAGGGTCCATCCTAAGCCTGATATTAATATTGATGCTTCAAGCGGAAACGAAATTAAATATCGATCGCAATCAAATTATACAAAGTATCATTAAATTCTGTTTTAGGCCTGTTCAGGACCTCGGGATCAGATGACACAGGTAACTAGATGAGATCTATAATTACTTTAATCTTAGGAGCTTTTGAAAATATATTTAGTGCTAAATACTGCTTTTGATATCGCTTTGGATGGAATGCGATTAGATTTTGAATAAATTATGTATGAGAGATGTTGGTGTTTCTATGAATGTTCTGAAACAATTATTAAGGATATATTTGATGTATATGATGATTCTCAATCTGTGTGAAAAGTAGAAGGCATTTAAAATAAATTTGTGGCTTGCTTGTAGGTTCCTTGCACAATTTTGAATCTTAGACAAAGCCCTATTTATTTTGCGTGCAACCTTGATGATTGAAACGATCTTAATGTTTATAATATTGTAGGGCAAGCATGAAACTTCCCGTAGATATTCTCCATTGGACACCTTCAAGGCTACTTTTCTAGTATAGGCAGCTGAGCGTGTTTACAAATGTAGGTCGATTGAACGGAAACAAATAGAAGGCATTACGTTAACGACATCTTGTACTTATATTTGTCAGGCTTCGCATGTGGCAGTGCTCCTAATAAGGTAGTAACCGGATTAGTGTAGATTAAAAAATATGTGTAAACCGGAAATAAAGGGAAATAAAAGTCTTTAATAAAAATGCATGTGCATTATAAATAGATGTTTTGCTTTTCAGAGGTGAAGTTTTATTAGTTTGTGTTACAAATGAAATGTATGAATTGCTTAATTATAATTCTTGTATTATTTTTAAATTTTCGCGAATTTAAAATAGTTTTTTTAAAACACTAGTGTTGTCGACTAATCTAGCCGCCAAATAATTACTAAGACGGATTTATTTGTGAAAAAAAATGTTTTAAAACTGAACATTTTACTGGTCTTAGAAACGATTCACATTTCAGACAACCTACAGTAGCAAAGTTCAAAGTGGCCAAAATACACAGCCTGGATTTAGGTTACATAATGAATAGCTAGGTATACTCTCGGGCCAAACTGAGGGTTATTTTAGGATAACTGGCCAGACATTCTTAGAATAGGCTTTGGTTTAGTGCTTAATAAAATGCGCCGACGAATTCTAGTAAATACTAGCTTATGCAAAAGCCATCAGTTTGGAAAAAAAACAAACTTATTATCTTGTCCGCAAATAAGGGCAATCAAGATGATTGCTATAATACTGACTATGAACTATTTGATTGTCGTGCAATCGTAGCTAATGGAAACAACGGTTTCCAACTATGGTATTATACAATAATGGGTATTATTATTGAAGTATTAACGGTCGATGGTAAGGCAGTTGTCCCACCGCCGGTGAGGAAGCGACTAACTATAGACTATTTTCTCGCTCAAGAAATGTACAAATAGATATACATTCCGTGTAAACAAAAGAGATGCATATATTAATAGTTAATCGCTGACTGTTCACACTGCCGGCGAGGACTTGCTCCACTAGTTTGTCGCTGAGCGACAAGAGCTATCAAAGATAATACACGCTCAGCGATACTTGCTCAGCGATGCTCGCTTAGCCGTCAGTTCTCACGCCGAGATACCAACCAGCGATCATTTGCGAGTGGTGCGAGTAATCGCACACACTCGCTCATAGCCCAGCGACAAAACTATCGGAACTACACAATCACTTCTCGCTGCTCGCCAACTCGGTTCTAGTTTCTAGCTCTACTCGCTTCTCGCTCATCGTCAGCGGTGGGACAAGTGCCTAATGAAGGTTTTAGTTTAAATAAGAGATCCATTTAGGGTACTGTGTGAGTAGTACAATATTTTTTGTCGAGCAGGTATTTCTTTTTAATTTTTCATCCACTTCAGTTTTCTTTTTCAATATTCGTCAGAAACCAAAAAAATAATTGCAGAGAGATTAGATAAACAAAAAATTTTGAAATCTCTCGTAATAAGTTATAATAAAAGAATATGATGATATTTTTCGGTATTGAGTTATTTCTTCTGACAAACACAAATTGTCCTCATAGAGATTTCAGACCTTAGCAAATTTAATACCAAAAAAAAAAACTAAACGGAGTAAAATAATTATCATTTAATAAAACTACCACTTTCAGAAGTCGGTGCATTCAATTTGTTTCAGCGTAGAACACCGACTTCTGAAAGTGGTAGTTTTATTAAATGATAATTATTTTACTCCGTTTAGTTTTTTTTTGAAGTCGGTTTTTACTTTTTTAAAGTTTTTTTATTTTATACTTTTTAGTGCCACAAATTACAATTACAATAGTGTACAAATTCTCGGACCAGCACTACAACTAGAACGTCGTCTACATACGATTTGTGTTTTTTTTTTTGTTTTTGTTGATTTTTTCAAAAAGTGCTGACTCAATTTCAATAAAATTTATATGGGACCACCTCTGAAGTATGGCCTACCAAACAAAAAAGAATCATCAAAATCCATTCATAATTGGCGGAGATATCGCGTAACAAACACACAAAAAAAAAAAAAAAAAGAACATTCAGACGAATTGAGAACCTCCTCCTTTTTGAAGTCGGTTAAAAAGGCAATTCAATTCGGACAATACAAATAGAAATTCGAAACGCCGATAAAGCAGCCTCAATTGGCGTTGGCAGCAATGACAATGCACTCAATAGCGAATTTCTCCCGTTTGATTTTCAAACAAACAACTATGTAGCGCAGTTGATTTGCTGGTAAAATTTTGCTCGGTATCAAAAGTCAACATTTACGTGTTGCCACAAGTACTGAAGACGAAAACATTGACTAAGGGACTTCTAAAAGAATTGCTCTAAAAGACAGAATATATGATGTAGTTAAATTCGAAAAAAAAAACAATGGTAAACAAGCGAATGCGTGGCGCCTGAGAGACAGATCTATATTATACTCCGAAAAATAAACACATGAATGTATTATGCGCGTATTTTTTCAAACTTTTTTATGACATTAAACATTAAAAAGTTAAGGAGATTTATTAATTAATAGGTATTATTTGTGGAATAAAAGAATAGTACTAATGTACTATTCTTTTACACACTTTAAACTAGTACTAATGTACTAGTTTAAAGTGTGTATAAGTTCAGTAATTATTACTTTTTATTTATTTATTTACTAATACAATTACCGTAAAAGACAGAAAAATAAACAAATAGTAAGTTAAACACACGTCAAATACGTGTATACTTTCCAAATCATATTTTATACACAATTTTTTTCTAAGGACGTTGTTATAAAAATTCTACAACAATATATGAAAGCATAATGTAACTTCCACCTGTAACCAATATTACTTAACCTGCGAGATAAGAAAACAATATGTGGATGTTGTAAGAAAATTACAAAGTTCATGTTCTTACTTCCTCTTTCATCTTAAGAAACAAAAGTTGCTTACTAGCTTGTGCAAGTTTTAAAAGTCAACCAAGCTAAGTTGAGTTGCTATGGGTGCAGTATTCATAGGTAACGGCCTGGAAACAGTGTTTGTTTACTAGCACAATACTTTACTCGCATATTTTTGTTTGTGTCGCTTCAGAATTCGAACTCGACTATTAGTACCGTTAATGTATGTACGTTTACTTTATAAGGGTTTTACCACACCCGACTGACGTCGATAAATGTCATCGATCGAAAATTGAGATCAGCCGATGTCGATCGACAGTTCGAACTACACCAAAACGATCGACCGAGAATTGATCGAGAACAAACAGCTCTCGTGTGGCCCCTACGCCGCCGGAGCCCCGCCGGTCACTCCTCTTTCGACCGATCAGTTGTCGATCGATGATTGACGAATTGTTTTATGCACACGTATCTGTCGATTAGTCAAAGTTACTGCAACAAATCGATCGACGTTGATCGATGACATTGATTGTCGTCAGTTGGGTAGGTGTGCCAGCAGCCTAACAGTAACAAACGTGAGTGTACATGTTCCTTCATCAATAAAGTCCACCAAATTGGTCGGAATTCTTAAAATATTCAACTCTGCTTCCGAGAAAACCAATGCCATTCCTAGTGTTTTTCTTGCTAATAATTCATCTTCGAACCAACACAAATACGAAAAGAATAAAAAAACGTAGCCCAATTTAACAGAAAATGGGGGCGAGAGCGATTAATTATTCGTTTGCTATCGAAGCTACGACTATCGTTGAGACCAAGGCACGCCGGCGTCATCGATTGCCGATAGTGTAGAACTCCCATACTATACTATTGAATAGTGAAGTTTTTGGAGTCAACGACTTTTCTAAGAAAGTAAATATTTGTGCTGTAAAAATTCAGAGCGAAGTTTTGATGTTTTCTGTTTTATTATGTTACTTTTGCATTGGTATGATTAGGATACGTGTGCATAGTTCAGCCATTTAGTTATAAATGTTAATTAATGCCTTTGATCGTGAAGCATGCATTTTAGAAAACCTTGACATTTACCTATGTTCAATATTTGTGCTTTTTAAAAATGTGTATTGCCTGACCATAATTGGTTGTACTTAAGCAAACACATATTACATAACCGGTTCAAAGAAATGCGCATGTTTTAGATAACGTTTTATTGTTATTTCATGAGTATAATACACATTACTAGAACACCAATACCCATTTATAAAACATACTTGATGACGTCCAAATTCATATACAAAGTGGTGCAATAAAATTTAATTGACGGCAAGAACATTGAAACGGGTTTAAAGGACATGTCCTGGTATGTGTTGCGACCATCTGATAGAAAAGGGGTTACGTCATAGTGAAGGAGTGTTGACACGATACTATCGTAGATAATTCTAGCCCTTATAACTGTTAACTACATAACTGAAGAATGCTTTATATTCTTAGTTACAAGCTTAAGCCGGGTCCGCTGCGCCATGTTTTCGTGTTTGCAAACAGGATAACATTGTTTGCTAACCGAATAGGGGCGTGGCTTAACAGTTTTGTTAGCAAAAATACAATAACATGTTTGCCGAGACGAATGGATAACATCCCCCGCGTTAGCCTGCGGGGAGGGGAAGTGACGCATTTTGTGTTCGCGCTCACTAGAGGAAGCCGTCATCAGTGTTGCGCAGCGGACTGTCTGTTTTGCTAACATGTGTTGTTAACTTGTTTTTATAACATGTTTTGTTAGAAAATTGGCGCTGCGGACCCGGCTTTAGTCTGAAAAGGGGTACTAATCCGCGGGCAACTTAAAGTATCAAAGAGGAGGATTTAAAAAAAAAAATTATAACTTCTAAATTCTATTATTTTTAATTCCATGCACAATGGTTGTTTTAGTTTTTTTTAATACTTCATCGCTTTTATTACGAATTCAAAAAATGGAGCGTGACACCAAATATGACGCAAAATGTAAACACGGCCGTATTTATTTATTTATTTAACGCACAATGTAAACAATTAAAGCTAGGCTTAAAACTATTGAGTACATGACCCTGTTAGGGCGCAGCAAGATAACTTAAAACTAGTAGTATTGCAGTAGAATAGGAATTTTGAAATAAAATGTTGTGTAATTTACTTTTTAGATCATTAAGATTCTATAGATTTTAGCGGTATTTTTATGAAATCTTTGAACAGCTGTTTCTATTAAACTGTAATGTAATGAAATTAGTAGAACAACAGTTATTTATTATTATGGGTACTTCACGTTTTCAGATTAATACCCTCTTTTCGGCCAACCTTCTAAAGATAATGTTATCAAATTGAGTAACTTACTCGGAACTGAATAGTTTTATCTTTGCAAGGGCCGAAAAAGATTGAGGTCAAGTCTGTTCTAATAATATCAAACTGCGATCAACCGTTTGCAAAGGACCGTTTGTTCTCAGTCTATATTAAGTGGGATTGATATAAAAAATATTTCTCATTTAAAATGTATGACGAATTAAGACTGCTTCAATCGTGTGTAGTCAAGGCTTTTTGGTCACATAAAATATTTAAATGAATAAAATACCAGAGGACTCCTGACATGTAAAAAATATATTATACAGGGTTTAAACGAATTCGTGTATTTCCTTAAAACCACACGATCTTACTACTGGTGTAGATTGGTCCCGCACGGGATTTAGCAAAATAAAAAATAAATAAAAAAACTTTTTTTTTTCATGCGATATCAGTAATTGATCATAATTATCTAAACCACCTAATAAGGAATCAGTAGAAAATAAGATAAAAAAATTTTGCAATTTTTTAATTTTATTTGAGTGAACATTTCGATGCCACGCATAAATTAATGAAAGCACGGCGACACGGCCTGCGAGTACGACTAAAGCAATATCGCTCTTTGCAGCCAGTTAACTCGGGGCTCTAAAATGACTCAGAAATAGAAAACCAAGATTATTTTTTGCATTTTTTTTAGTTTATTTTCTGAAATACCCATTTAGGTTATATATATTCATATGACTAATTACGGTTTACTCACGTGCATTTTTCGGGATTGCCCGACTAGTTCCGGACCCAAACGAAGCCTTAGCTTAGCTTAGCTGAACACGCGGCGTTGTCGAGACTTCGACTCGACGGTCACCGAAACTAGTTGGGCAATCCCGAAAAATGCACGTGAATAAACCGAAACTATCATTGAATACAGGGTGGCAGTTTGTAGATTTAGTATAATTCCAGTAAGGAGCTGAAATTAGTGTCTTACTGAAGAATGTATGACATACATTTCTTAATTTGTCTATAAAAACGAATTTGTGTAATTCCTTAAAACCACATGATGTAGACAGGCCCTGCACGGGATTTAGCTTGATTAAAAATAAAAAAATAAAATTATTATTTTTTCATACGGCTTTGTTACCGATCGTATCTAAACCACCTAATAAGGATTCAGTCAAAAAATAAGTTTTTATTTTTTTGAAAAAAAAAATGTTTTATTTGTGTGAACATTTCGATGCCACGCATAAATTAATGAAAGCACGGCGACACGGCTGGCAGGCACGACTAACGCAATATCTCTCTTTGCAGTCAGGTAACTCAAAAGTCTAAAATGACTCAGAAATAGAATATCAAGTTTTTTTTTTAATTTGTTTTTTAATTGATTTTCAAGAAATCCCATTTAAGGTTAATCTTTGTCACCAGTAGATCACGTGGTTTAAAGGAATTACACGAATTCGTTAACACCCTGTATATATAATTTTAGTCAGTGTTCCTTCTTATTGTCCAGTTAGGTTAATTTATTTTCACAACAATGCTTTCATACAATTACTTTAATTACCTTATAAACTGTAGACGGGAATTCAAGCGATTCTTTTTCATTTTTTCACAGAAGAAATTGCGTATTACATTAACTTTTGAGCTGTGCTAAGCTGTTGCAACGGAAACATCTAGAAAAACGTTTTTCCTTTTGCTGTAATACAATATCCAAGAGCCATTTAAAGGAAATATAACTATTATTTTATATTTTTGTTTGCTGTGGAGGATTGGATTACAATCTACTTAGGTGGCAACATCTGGTTTCCAACTTCCTATGCACGGGGTTCCAAGAGCATTCAAACTTGTATTTCTGTAGTGAATTTTTGACTTGAAATAGAGTATGCAAATTTTTCTAAATATATAGTGTTAAAAAATCAAACAAAGTTATTTTTGACAGCCTGTGTACGGTCGCGGACTCGAAATGTTTATCAGATTTCAAATTCGATTCCTTATCACACTGTGCGCAATAAGGTTTAAGATGTCATGTCAACTTATGTCATATCGACCTTATGAAAAAGTAATGTGCAAGCAATTATAGACCTTAGGGTGGTAAACATTTCAAGTCCCCGATTGTACACACGGCTACACATCAAGCTATATAGAACCAGTTTATCTTGGCGTCGCTTTGTATAATCTTTTCGCACAAGTAACGATCAGCTTATACTGGTTTTGCATAGCTTGAAGTGTAGCCGTGTGTACATCATGACTGGCTAGTTGCTTTACATCCGAAATGAATGAATTCAAGAAAAAGTTACGTCCCATAGTAAAGTTGTACAGAATGATGAGCAGACTTCATGGTTTTCGGATTTAAAGCGACTAACCAGAAGCCCTATTCTACCAACAGAAACTTTTATCACTTGCTACCAAATTGTTTGACAACAAAAACTAAACATTTTGACAGTTTCCGTAAATGAAAATTGTCTGAATGAACGATTCAGTTGCAATTGATAAAAGTTTCTGTTAGTAGAATTGGGCTCCAGTCATGCTGTATACGTTACGGATAAAAGTCGTAGTGTGGTTAGACCTTGGTTTAGTCAGCTACAACTAGGACATGCAGCTGGTTGCAGGTGGTTAGAATTAGACGTAACCTACTTATTGAAAGAGAGTAAAGTTTTAACGGTTCTTTCAGATATTTGACACTAAGCTTTTCTATGTTTTTGAAAGAAGAAAGAAAATTTTAATAACCATGAAGTGGTTCACTTCTACCCTAACGAATTGGAGTGCTCAGACTTCAGGCTAATCTTAAGAGGATAGACCTTTTTTTTTGGGGTGAAAATCCTCATGGATGTCCTCCGCCCTGGGGTGGGCGGAGGGGTCTGTCAGACTCTTACTGAAAACCACCCCGGTGTTCCATCTCACACCTGCGCCGGGGGTCGCGGGAACTTACGATACTTCCGCAACTTCCGCAACCCCCGGAAGAGGTTACACCTAGTTTTAGCCGAAAGCAACAGTCTATATATAGTTTTAGCCGTAAATAAATAAGTAACACCTAATTCTGACCAACTGTAATCTGCCGTATCTAGTTGTAGCCGGCTAAACCTAGGTGTAACCGCGATTCGCCTTTTAGCCGTAACATATGCATAAATTCAGATTTGCAGTTTCCTCTACAAAACATCGTTGCAATTTGCACGTTTCTTTGTATAATTGCTTAAGCTTATTTATGTGTGTACTGTTACATTGGGTTTATACAAATAGATTTACCTTTTTGCCCATTTAACGGTGCGAGAAATCCCTTCTTAGTACGTAATTACGTCACGAAAGGAGTTAGCTTCCGAAATTGCATGTCCAAGGGTTACTTTGTGATAATTAGCCTAATTATGTTTGTGTATTTGTATATTTACATGCTTAGCTTGGTAAAATGCGATAAATTGGGAATTATGCGGTAACGTAGTAAGCAAGTAAGCAAGGAGTTTAAAACCTCCAAATTTTAAGATATAGTAAATTCAGTAGAATTATAATAGTTCAACGGTTCAAAATTTACATAAATGATTTTTACATAATAATTTTAATTGATTACTGAGTTAATTTTACTTTTATTTTTCATTTGAATAATACAATAGATATCTAATGCTTTTTTTTTGTCCTGACAATTCAATAACAGCTGACGACTCTAGGTTGATATCAAATTACAATCATATTTTATTGTACAATTGTATCTACATTGTTATAATGTCATTTTGAATTTCAATATACGAATAGTTTATGACTTGAAAAAAATAAGCAATAATAAAAATACATTAATTAATTGCTGTCATCACTGAATCAATATTCTTGTAATGTCAGGGCCACTAATACACTAACTCGTTAATTTGCACAAATTCCTAGGAATTTACGCAAATTGATGCCTTAATTAATATCGTAAGACGATAGTGGCCACGCCATAAGAATTTGTGCAAATAAATGCAATCCGATCAAAAATTGAATTCCAAATTTAAAGTTACGTAACTGAAACGGTCTTCAGACAAAGACAGACTCGGCAAGAATCTTGGAATTCTCGTTGTCGATGTGAAAATCGCATTCAACGAAAGGAATTGAATGTCTGACGATATTCTAGGGATTACACCATTGAATATATTATCCGTTTTGTAAGTTTCCCAAAGACCATAACATTTATGTATACATAGATATTCGGATCAATGGATAGAAGGAGCTAGTAAGTATGTATGATCCCGAGAAAGAGTGTGATTGAATTCCAAGCAAAGCTGCGAATTTTTGTGTAGTAAAAACTGGGTATAATTTTCAATATAAACTTTAAAATATCTCTGTTAAAACCGATTTTACCAACGTCAGATAACTTTCACCTGAGGAATAACGTTTTGATGGATTTTCAATAAACAAGTTGTCAAAACTTCAAACTTCGAATTTCAATTGAATTTTTATGGCTCCATCAGGCTCCATCGTTATTCAATGACTCTGCTAAAATCAAGGTTGAAAATAACACTGTGATAAGTACGTAATATATTACAATGACATTTGACGACGCGTTTGGTGCAGTGGCTGAGCAATTGGCTTCTGCGCTACGGGTCGTGGGTTCGATTCCCACACGGAACAAAAATTTGTATGGCCTACAGATAGTTTTGTGGGCGTTTGTGTATGTGAGATTTGTGTTTGTAAACGCACCCACGATACAGGAGAAATCATATTGAGGGTAAAGTTTAAAAAAAAATACCGTTGTGTGCAGCGTTGAAATCAGATAAGCATGCTGAAAAAGGACAATACATAATGTTAATTAACAAACACACGACCACGTAACAAATTAAGTACACGTAGAGTTAAAAGGAGGAAAAGAGAAGATAAATGATTGCTAGGGTAGAAGCTATCTAAGGGCGTATACACGAAGGAAGCAGGTAACCAGCGCCGACCTACCAGCGCCGACCTACCAGCGCTTATTGGTACCGGTCCGTGCAGGTAACTGCTACATAAAGGAAGCGGGTAGAAGCAGGGGCTGGTATTTTTTAGCAAAAATACGCCTTATTCCTTTGCAAATACGAACGTGGAACTTAAGATAGATACACACTTAAATACAGCAACAAATGACGGCCTACCAGCGCTGATCGGAGCAGGTTGGAAGTTTTCGGCGACGTTCGGAGCTTGTCGGCGCTGGTTCGCCATACAGTATAGAAACAACTACCTGCGCCTACTAACTGCGCGGACCAGCACCGACAAGCGCTGACAGATTGGCGCCGGCAACCCGCTTTCTACGTGTATACGCACTAAAGTTTGGAAAATCGGCATTTAATACATTGTTCAAATTCTCTTCTCTCTTATTAAAAAACGTTGCCCCATACTAAGATTTCTCTTGTATCGTGGGTGCGTTTACAGACACAAATCTCACAAACAAACGCCCAGACCCGAAACAACCATCTGTAGGCCATACAAATTTTTGTTCCGTGTGGGAATCGAACCCATGACCCGTAGCGCAGAAGCCAATCGCTTAACCAGTGCACCAAACGTGTCGTCGAATGAAATGAAATGAATTAATTACAAGGTTTTTCTTTTATTCCTCACAAACGACAATCGACAGATGTTTAATTACTATTGTTTTGTATTGTGGGGGCTCGGGGCTAATTAAAAACCGCACGAATCATAACGATTAGTTAGGGTTAAGCTGCGCTTACCGCGGTCAGTCCGTAGATGGGTGACCGTTCGTTACACATCGAGACCCCTCCATGTCTTGGAGAGCACGTTAAGCCGTCGGTCTTGGGAGTCATACGAATACCTATGACAGTCGTTACGGGTAGTCATAAGCCCGAAAGTGTGGTAGCCGATCTAACCTTAGGATATTGGCATCGCCTAGAAACTGTGTTGCGGAGGTTTGATGGCAGTCACTCCGTGTAAAATATTGGTATTCAGCTGCATCTGGTTAGACTGGAAGCTGACCCCAACATAGTTGGGAAAGGGCTAGGCAGGTGGTTTTGTATTTATTTATTTAATTTATTGATTTACATTGATTTTTAATGTCGTGGTGGCCCGGAGGTTACAGATTACAGACCCGCTTGTTAAGCACCGGGTTGTGTGTTCAAACCCAGGCATGTACCAATGTGACTTTTTCAATTTCATATGCACCTACTTTCTTAGTTAATTTAAGACAGGAAAACATCGTGAGGAAACCTGGACTTTAATGGTCTAAAATCGCCAACCCGCAATGAGCAAGCGTGGCGATCAATGCTCGTTCCTTCTCTGTACGAAAAGAGGCCTTTGCTCAACAGTGGGACAGTTACAGGCTAATATTTATTTATTTAATTTATTATTGATTTACACGGCTTCAGAAACAAATTACATAAATCAAAGTTTATAATGAGTACAAACATAAAACAAACTTATAACAATTACATAATATTATTCTCACAAAAATGTAGGCACATATTGCGATTTTGTTCATATCTCAATAATTTCTATCTCAGTTGAAAGATTGTTACACAAAGTATTGAAGAAAAATGTGGCATCGATACTAAAAATACTCTCTAGCAATTAATTGTAACATAATACAAACGTCGCGTGAAGATCATAAACCAGGTTACGTTGGGTATAAAACTACGTATTATGAAATAACTTGTTTCATAGCTCGCTTACACCTACCTCATAAAGAAGGGTTTGCACTTGAAATAAAAGGGCAATTTACATGTATATTATACGTATAACTCCAACTTCTATGCAAATGTAGAAAGGAAGGAAAAATAGTGTGTATTAGCTGTATATTTGAAGGAGTTATGGAAGTATACAGGATATACATTATTATGGTGTACGATGAATTTAATTTAGAAGAGCAACCATTATGTTTCGTGCCCGTTCTTCTCCATAAGAAACGACAAATTGGATCCATGCACTTAAAATCGAGCTTTCATAAGCCCTTAATGGTTTATTTTGAACTAATATAGAATAATATGATACCGATGATCTGGTGAAGGTCGCGGGAATCCACTGGATGCGAGAAGCACAGGACCGGTCGATGTGGCGATGCTTGGGGAAGGCCTATGTCTAGAAGTGGACGTCTTACGGCTGAATGATGATACAGATAAAAAAAAAGAAAATCTAGGAATTTTAAAATGTTACACTATTCTATACTTATTCTAAGATTCTAATACAGATATTCTTTTAAATTTAGAACACAACTCAAAATTAAAATAACACTTGATTCACGGGCATAAGAAACAGATCAAAAAAACTACTTTCGGAATTATAATACTTATCCCTTAAAACAATAAAAAAGACCTTAAAATATAATATATTAGAATTTCAAGATACCACGTACGTATGCTATATATACAATTTAATAATCATAATATATACACTTTGATACTTCTAGTTTATGATAACACAAAAATAAAATATTTTCCTGCTGCTTCCGTGCAGAATCTCATATTCTACATAATTTAAATTCCAGTCGGGTCTCATATACTCACTTCTAAAAATGTATCTCAAGCTTCCTATCTTAGCGTCTGGGGTCTTGGATACATTTTGTAGTAGCTATAACCAACCTGAACTCATGATTTTATCGAGATTATTTGCTGGCCTTATTAATCCCAGAACTTTAAAACATTTAAAGTTAATATCTCATTGTTCGTTAGAAGCATACCGTAGAACGAGGTTTCTTTGATCAATTTTTGGAGCTACATGTGTTTGTATCTTATTTATTTTCGCTTTTAGCTGCTACATCAAATATATTTCATATAGACTGAATTAACTGAGATATTTAAAATCACATAGACTAGATAAAAAAAAAACTACAGAGCACAGTTTTCGTTAAAAAAGGAGAAATGTTCCTTATCAAAGTCGGACCGTAGGCTTTCACTTTGATAATCCCTGTTTTATCATTCAGTGTCAAAGTACAGTTAGGATTCGAATTTTGTACATAATCAGGGATGTGATTTAGTATAGTATCTTTTATCTTCGCCATCTAACTTCGCAGACATCTCTATGCCGTATGGTAAAATAGGAAAACTGACAATGTTGCCTATACAGTTAAGTTAAAATGCATAAGTTCCATTTCTACAGAGATTTATGACCAAATGCAATATTTTTAGTAACTATCAATATCGCCCCTTAATATCAAAGTAACCCACTGTAAATCACTGGTACGTGCCTAATCGCGTAGTGCAAAATACGATTAACTTATCTTAAATGTTATTGGCTTTTTACAACAGACCTACTTATAAAGGTACATAATGATAACATAACATACATCACGCCTGTATTCCCCGAAGGGATGGACGGAGGTGTATAGTACACCATCATTTCTCCGTTATATTTAAGTCCCATGTAATAAGGACCGAGACACAAAACCAGACTCCAGGCTGCTACTGAGAAATTCCACACGGAAAAACCCAATAACACTTTGTCCTATCTGAGGATCGAAACCAGGGCCTCACGCTTAGCAGTCGCGCTTGGGACCGGGTAAATATTAGAACTTCTTTAAAAAAAAAAAAAACAAATCATTGTTCTCCTTCGTTGTTACAGGCTGTAAGGGTAAACACCGTTATCCTTGAAACCATGGGTAGTTGACTTAAACATAAAAATACAGGACCGAGATAAAATAAAAAAAAAATATACGCGCGAGAAATGAGCGGCGCGGTGGCGCTTCGACGCGGCGTACACACACTCGATAACGAGACAGCTGACTGACTGGGGTAGCAAACTGTGCGGGGCCGTGCGTCGGGCCACGCGGCGAATTCCTCGCGCCCCCTCTCGTAGCTTGTTGCCCCCGCGCATGTGGTGATATGCTTTTGAGGAAAAATGAAAATTTTATAAAAAAAAAAGTTTGTTATTTTTCATTGATTTTACGTTCTATAAATGAAACCAAACCACTGGTTTCAAGGATAACGGTGTTTACCCTTACAGCTTGTATAGTTTCAGATTGTTTTTATTCTTGTCTTATTGCTTGACGGCCGTGGTATAGTTTGATTTTTCATTATTATAATTGAAGTTTGAAACATCTGCATTTAGAACTTTGGGATAATGATAACGACGTTCTTATTTTTTGCTAACATTTTTCGAATAATCACCCGACCACTTAACAACACCATCAAGACAGTCAATAATGATTACAGTACATAATGATTTTTTTTCTTAATGTCTCTCTTCATCATCATCATCATTCAGCTGAAAGACGTCCACTGCTGGGCATAGGCCGCTCACAAGCCATATTGGGGGGTTTGCCATAATCACCACGCTTGGCAGGCGGGTTGGCGATCGCAGTATGGTTGTTAAAGTACTCAGAGAACGCTGCTGCCCATTCTCTAGTGAATCCCTTAGTCGCCTTTTACGACACCCATGGGAAGAGATGGGGTAGTGTTATTCTTTATGTCCGGCACCACACGGCACACACACATGTCTCTCTTCAGTCGCAATATATTATCGTAAACTATAAAGGAGATGTTTGATTTTGGGCCACCACTATGTACAGTATATAGAAAAATAGGAAAAAAATAGGGGATTTCCATAAAAACACTAATAAATTTATTTGAAGAAGAGTACTCTTGTACTGGAATTATTATTTGGGGACGTTTTTTTAATATGTTAACCCTTTTTTTCTGGTAGCCATGACAGTTGTGTTTGACATTGACATGAGTTTGACAACTTTGACAGTCCTAGGTTTCATCAAAAAGACATTTCACATAATTTCGATCCACCATATTTTTATGTGTTGCTCTCCTTGACCAAGATATCTTGAGTGTACAATTAAACGAAGTAAAATTATAGAAAATTAACATTAAAAAACGGTTACTTTATAGCCTAGCTATATTTACATATAGTGTACATGTAGCTAGCCCAGGCTCCATACAATTGTGAAATATCTCCTTTGACATTTTTTTCTCAGACAATGTGCTCTAAAATGGGTTTTAATAAAGATATCCTATTACTTTCGCTAGAAACATGAAATTTATATGTACATCAGTCTATGAATATTGCATTAAAACGATACAATAAGATCAGCACAGAAATCCGATACAGTCGAGTTTGATAGAAACAAAGGGACGTAGACAACAAGCTTTTAAAATTTCAGTCTGGGTTATTATCCCGTTTGAACAATACCGACGGGACGAAATGCGGTAGATATGTACGTAATACAATTCTGTCTGTGTTTTTTTTTTGTTCAAAATAAAAGCTAAACGTGATTAGTGAGACGGAAAATATTTCTGTTATAATAAACAAAATAATATACGATATTTAAAAGGGTATTAAACTTAAGTATAGTTTATGCCTCGTCAGGTATAAAATCCTTACTAATATTATAAATGCGAAAGTAAGTTTGTTTGTTTGTTACCTTTTCACGCCTAAACCACTGAACCGATCATCCTGAAATTTTGCATGTACGTTGTCAGTTGTACAGAAACGGATATAGGGTACCATTCATTCCGAAAAAAAGTACTATTCCCGAGGAAAACCACAATAACGTTCATAGATGGCGCCACGTGTCGTTCGAATCATGATTGAATTATATTAGTAAGAAAGTAGAAACTTTAGTAGTGTGTTAAGAGTTTTTTTTTAATCTAAATTAACGTGAGCGAAGCTAGTATTTGATATTTAACAAAATAAACCATATTTATGATTATTTACGGTTTACTCACGTGCATGGTTTGGGATTGCCCCACTAGTTTCGGACCCAAACAGAGCCCTTAATCAAGGCAATCCCGAAAAATGCACGTGAGTAAACCGTAACTAAACATAAATATGAATGTGTCTCACTAAAGTTATAATACAAAAGAAACCAGATTTTTTAAGCAATTTTGGATTTTAATAAACATTTAAAATCTGCCGAGTTAGTTTAGAGGTCTCAAACGCAACTGCTGAGCGTGAGGAGGTCTTGGGTTCGATCCCCAAGTTGGCTAGTGTTATTGGGTTTTTTCCGTGTGGAATTGTCAGTAGTAGCCCGGAGTCTGGATTTATGCCCGGTTGACGACAATAGGCTCGCCCCCTATTACATGGAACTTAAACATAACGGCGAAATGAGGGTGTACTAAACACCTCTGCCTAACCTTTCGAGGAATACAGGAGTGATGTTATATGTTGATGATTAAAAATCAATTTTGTGAAACTTAGGTCGACTTGCGCGACAACTCATTAAATACAACAGGGTATTTGACTGAAAAAATCTAATTAGTCCGTCAGTTAGATTATCAAAAAATATTTGACTCGTATTTTTTCTTTTGTTACGTAAACCAAAATTGACGAAGATAGGACACTTTTAAAATTGGCAAAACGTCACAAGCAAGTACAATTCTTACTTTCTTCTGACTTCACAAGCCCCCACTCTCGAGTTTTGATGCGTTTTATCTTTCCAAAAATTCATTGATTTAACAAAAGAAAAAATCGTGTACGTTATTTTTCAAAACTCTAACTGGCGGACTAATTAGATTTGCAATTTATTGATGCTGTCGACATGCCTATTGCGTTAAACATAATTAAAACATCATTTTGTTTCTATAAACTTTAACCCTTAATTTGGTCCCGTTGAGTATACTCAACGTTACAAATAAAAAAATCTAGACGTCAAATTTTCTTCTGCAGTTTGAATTTTGTAGGCTAAGAACACTTCAATATTAGTTTAATTTGATAGGAAAAAGTATTTTGCCCGCCTCGCAACATTTTACTTGACATTAGCTAGCAAAAATGGCAACGAGACAACATGCTCTGCGAGCTTTACATGTAAATATTTATTTTTGTTGGTTTTCGGGCGAATTTGGATACATACGTTACTTATTTCTATTTATATAATGTGTAATCAATACGAAAAAATTATTTGCAATCCGTTTCTCACCCGGATAAGAATACGACAAGGCAGTAACCATGATTGTTAAGTATACTCAACAAAATCCGGTGGTGAGTAATCTTGTGTGAATACAGTATGTAGAGTATCCTCAACAAATTACATGGTGAGATTTATTGAAACAATGGTTTCAAGGGCTTCATATCGGCTTGATCAGCTTTTTTGTGGGAATGGTTTTTCGGAATGAAAATCAAGTTTCGGTTTAGCTTAAAGGCATGACATGTATCTTATTTTGAAATCAATTTATATTATGTCGATTTTTTACATGGTTTTGAAAAATCGACTTTATTACCTTATGATTAAGTTCAGTTTCCATTAATATGTAAATATTTTTATGACCTTTCCAATAGGTTTTTTTTATTTCGAACTGAACTTAGCTGTTTTTTTTTGTTTGGTATCAATACAAAAATATATCAAATGCATAATTTTCACACCTTTCACGCATTAGCGTATTAATCTAACCTTTTTTTTTGCACGTCATTTATTCGTATGCGTCGTGTTATTTTGTTTGTTCCGTGCTTGGGTGCCTGCAAATATCTATATTATTTTCAGAATTCAAGATCAAGGGATATCAGGAAATTTATAGAGCATTGCATTCACGAAGGAAGGAATGTAGATAAAACTACAATCCAAGATTTGAACCCTGAAAAAAACCTAAAAGTCCCAGGCCTGTAGATGACATAAAATGTGTTATCGTTAGCGGGTAGTAACACTGGGCAATATTGACAAAGGAAGGTAGTCGTCGATATGGATCAACCTACCCGATGTTATAAAGGCGGTGGTCATTCGACGAAGCGGAGCATTCTGTGTTGATCAGCTTTTTTTTTTTTTTTTTTTTTTTTTCTATTTGACTGCAGTAGGTCGTCCTAGGGGACGGTTTCTACGTAACCGGGCAGTTATTGGCGAGACCTGAAGGGTCTCCAGCCAATGGGGGGGAAGTAAAATACTTAACCTAAGCTAACTACTTGTACTACACTAACATCATGACTACCTGCAACAACAGCACTAAGGGCGACCCCTAGTGGGACTCGGACCTCGGCTTAGGGCGTTGCTGGCGTGGACATAGGGGGGGGGAGACAGCTTGATGAGGGCTGAATTATCGGGGTGACTGCGGAGTCTGAAGAGACGACCGGCTCTACGACGGGAGAGCTCGGTGGATCGTGACCGGCGGCGGTGGGACGTCGCGACGGGCCTCGTCGGCGTGGACGGTATGCCGGACGGCGGCGTTTGTTGTGTAATGTGCTGGTCGATTTACTCGCCTCCTGGAGGAGGGTAATTTCGTCATCGGGTTCTAAAAGTGTGTGCCTGGGACGGCGAACTTTACTTATGAGAGAGGGACTGTAGTCGGCCGCTGCGGCGACTAGGGGGTTCGGATGGCGGGGGGCAGTATCGAAGTAACGCTTGGAAATGCGTTTGAGGTATTGCCTGATGGTTGGCATTTTTAGATCGAGATGGAGTTGGACGTTACGCATGAACCACGGGGCAGCCGCGGCTCTGCGCAACACTCGATTCTGGAGGGTTTGGAAGGATTTAAAGCGACAAGGCTTAACGTGTGCAAACACGACGCTAGCGTAAGTCAAGATGGGGCGGATGCACGTCACGTAGATTCTCAGCTTATTTCTAAGTGACAATTTACTGCGCGTTCTAAGGATGGGGTGGAGGCGACCGACAGCGAAAGCGGCGCGAGCGCGCACCGCTTTGATGTGGTCTCGGAAACTCAGATGGTGGTCTAGGATAACCCCCAGGTATTTGGCTTTCATCTCCCAAGGGATCTGTTTGCCGAACATGAGGACGGGACGGATGTGGGTGTGGGAATCACCGTGTCTCTCGAAAAGAACGGCTGCGCTCTTTTCGGGATTCACCTCTATTCTACATTTCCGGAACCAGACCCCGAGGGCGTCGGCTGCGGTTTGAAGGGTTCGAGAGATGCTATCGAGACTCCTACCGGAATAGTAGATAGCCGTGTCGTCGGCGAAGAGAGCCAACTTGGCCAAGCCACGTTTGGGAATGTCGCTGGTGTACAGCGTGAACAGAAGGGGCGATAGCACGGAGCCCTGAGGGACTCCTGCGCGAATGGGGTGAGGGGACGAGAGGGTGCCTTCTAGGCGATAGCGGAAGGAGCGATCCGACAGAAAGTCTCGAATGATGAGCACGAGACGGTCCGGCACGTTGAATTGGTACAGTTTGTATAATAAACCGTTGTGCCAGACCTTGTCGAAGGCTTTCGCTACGTCAAAGAAGAGCATGCCCGTTTTGTACGAGCGCATAAAATGGGAGCTAATGTGTTCGACTATGCGGTGCAATTGTCGAATGCAACAGTGCTGGGTTCGAAAACCGAACTGTTCGTCGGGGATGAGTTTACGGGAGTCAGCGAAATCCTTTAAACGGATATAAATGAGACGCTCATAGATTTTCCCAAATACATTGAGAAGACTAATGGGGCGATAACTAGTGGGCTCACTCTTGGGTTTGCCGGGTTTGAGGATACCGATAACGGTGGCTTGTTTCCAAGCTTGCGGAAAGATGTTATTACTCAGAGCGCCATTGAAGATGGCGGTCATAAGAACTATGAGCGGGGCGGAAAAGTGTTTGATCACCTTATTGGTGATACCGTCTGAGCCGGGGGCTTTCCTAGGTTTGAGTTTCCTCACTATCGTGTGGACCTCGTCTACGGTGACGGGGGGTAAGGGATCGTCGGGGTCTTCATCGGGTGGGAGGGAGGCCCTACGTTCGACCTCGCGATCCACCTTGGAAAGATAGACCGGGTCTGCGGGTTGGGTGCTGGGAGTACATTGGGCTTCTAGACTGTCGGCTAGACATTCGGACTTTTCGTCATCTTCAAAGGCCGGCCTTTGGTTCGGACGATTGAGAGGGGGAGTTGAAGCTACACAATCGGATTTTAGATTTCGTTGTAATTGCCAGAAGGCTAGATGGGATGGCTCTAAGTCGCTCAACATCTTGTCCCAGCGGGCTTCCCGAACCTCCCGTACACGTTTCTTTACAGCACGCTGTAGAGAACGCATATGGGCGCGGTTAGCTTCGCAGGGAAAAGTGTCATAGGCACGGATGGATGCGTTCTTCTCCGTCAGCAGTTCACGCACATCGTCCGGCAGCTTCCAGCGGTGTTCGTCCACCGCTGGAACTTGCCGTGAACACTCGTTCACCACGGACTGTACGTGACTGGTAAGGGAGTCGATCGCGCCCAGCGTGTCGGCAATCGTAACGATATCGTCGGGGATGGAATCTAAGTGAACGGATGAGGAAGACTTGAGGCGCTCCTCTAGTTTTCCCCAGTCCGTGACAGTTTTGGTCGGGGCGGGTTGACCAGGATCCGGGGGACCACCCCGGGGACCTAGGTGAAGGACTACGGCGCGGTGATCGGAGTCTAGCGAAGCAGTCTGACCTTTTATATCTGACTAGCTTGCCCTTATTTTCTGATCTTGTATAATTGTGTAAATTATTATATTGTGATCTAGTTCATGTTACTAATACTAACCCAAATACAATTGCTCACAGTGGTGGAGAGTCTATGTTGGTTTTATTTACTACATTTACCTTGCTCGCAATCCTGACATACCGATATTAGCTATAACTAACTGTAGTGATAGAATCACTCCTTACGACTATGTTGTTGTGTCGTTTTACAAATATGACAATATCGACCATTTCCCTGGTCATGGTAAGGAATATGGTCGATATGCCTACTGTAAAAGAGGGTTTACCACATTTTTTTGTCTAAAATGTAACGTTAGGCTATGTTTTGTTAAAGAAAGAAATTGTTGCTTCAATTATCATCATAATTAACCACACTTACTGCATGTAAACGTGTTTTTCAGTAATTATTTCTAGTGTTAAAAGCTGTAAAATAAGTGTTAATAAGCTGGATTTGTTAAGTATACACAACAGTTATATTATGCCTTAATTCTTTAATCATCGCATTTTGTTGAGTATAATTAACGTTGTGTTTTCAGGAAATCCTTCAGGCATGATTTTTTATTTTATTTTTCCCGTGTGTTTTGAATTCATATGAACACAATATACTAACGGCATCTTCCTACTACAACTTTTTTAGTCTTGCCAAATTAAGGGTTAAACAATTGAGTAATTTACAATGAAATTTTAAATATCCATAGCACTAAACGTATTTAGAGAGCCGCTGTGCATGAGGGTATGTTGAATGAGCTAACAAGTTTGAACCCCACATACATTTTTTACGCAACAAAATAAAAAAATATCCAATACATAAAAATATAACTCAAAGAGATGTAGATACAACATTTGGAACAGATAATCTCATCTACATATTCCAATAAAACTCACTGAAATGTATCTAATTCCCCACTGATTCCATTATAACGACGACGGATTCATTAACAACGCAAAAAAAAGAAAATTCTTGCCGATAAACGAACTGTGAAAACCTAGCAATTAATGCATGCCATTTTATTAACATTTTGTTGCTGAATAGCTCTATCGCCTCACGAAATGACATAACTTCATTTCTTACACAACCTAAAAAGGACCTTAATTTTTAGAATGAAGATAGTTTTTTGATTGTGAACAAACTTTGTCGTAATTCTTGTTGTATAGAATATAGTGAGTGAATGTTTCACTTGGGTGGGGCTTTTGTGTAATAAAACGAATGCTTTCCTGTGTCTGGACGTCGATAGCTATGCGTGCTGTGAAATTTTGGTGGTGGTACGTTAAGAGGAATTCTGTTGGGAATTTTTGTTGTCCGTATATATTTGCCTAATATGTTTATGCTAATATACTGTAAATAAAGCTGTAGGTATATAAACTGCGTAGTCATGAAGTTTATTGGATGTTATTTTTGTATTTCTTTCGTGTAGTGTGTTTGTATAAATCTATTTAAATATACATTGAAAAATACTTACATACTTTTCGCAACACATTTATAAAACAATGAAAATGTTAAAAATACGAAAAACATATTGTTATTTGAGAGGGTTTTAAAACGTAATATATAGTATCAAAATCGAAATATATTCGTATAGTTGCACCATAAAATATTACTTATCACTACATAGTATAAAACAAAGTCGCTTCCCGCTGTCTGTTTGTCCCTATGTATGCTTAGATCTTTAAAACTACGCAACGGATTTTGATGCGATTTTGTTAATAGACAGAGTGATTCAAGAGGAACGTTTATATGTATAACACATGTATACGCGATTAACGGCAAACACGCGGGCGAAGCCGCGACCGACCTCTAGTTTACAATAAATCCATACAAATCGTCACTATTATATTCAAAAACGATTTTTATATTTTCAACTTTATTCTGGGTCGTGAGGGGAACATCTATAAATATTCCAGACTAAAAGCTTTACCAGAATAGCAGATAAGCCCATTTTACCTGTCTACGAGTGTTCCGGTAAAGCCAGATGTTTAAAACTGTGTTTGTTTTATGCAATTTTCAAATGAGCTCACGAATGCTAATGGAACGAAGCGTTTTTTATTTTATGTTGCCATTTTGTTAAATTAAATAAGATGTACGTACCGCTTTAAAAATAGTGTGATTTTCTATCTATCTACCTATCTAGATAGGCTCAAAAGACTGCCCATTTAAAATGGGACTGGGCAGAACATGTTTGCCCCATGCTGAATATACTGTGGCTCCAAATAGCACAGAACGGGTTCCTTGAGATAGTAAGACGAAGTCGCAGCAGGCCACGAAGGAGATGGTGGGACGAAATGGATGCACTCCTTGAAAACTGGAAAGAAGTAGCGCGAGATCGGGAAAAGTGGAGGAAATGGAGGGAGGTCTTTGCCTAGGAGTGGGGCAGCATAGGCTGATAATAATAATAATAAATATTTGTATTCCTTTTTCCAATACGTATTTAGACCGATGCATAAATAGTTCCAATTCACTGTGAAGAAAATCCTTCCAAAAACGCAGGCCAATATAAGTTTTTGATTCGTGAAATCTAGACGGACAGACATGCATTTGTATGTGGTAGGTATGTAAAAAACCACTACGAAAACGGTTTGTTCAAATGAAAAAAAATGACAAACAGTAACGAACGCGCATCCATTTCTGCGAATTCGAAAAAAGTGGCGATTGGATTTTGTTATTGACTTTATGTCGCTTCTCATTCATAGAAATGTGAATGAACGGCTGGTTTGTATTGGAACTATTGGACAATGTGTCCAACGAAGAGACTACAAAATATCTTTTTATTGCAATTCCGGGATACAAGAGCAATATATTTCCCATAATGTATCCGGTGAAAGAGAGTTAAATAAAATGTTACTGATAGGATTGTGGATATAAGGGGGCAGAAGGAAACGTATAAATACATGAACGTATGGGATGTGGGTCATGTGGGTATGGGTATTAAGGGTTTAGTTAAAGCCTTACGGATTTCTATGGTCATTCTTAAAATTTGTGACTGTCAAAATAATGTAATAGTGAATGCTCTTGAAAGTTGAAACAATATGAGTGTATTATTAGACACACTTATTGAGTGAAGACCACAGAACACTATTACTCCTAATGAAGGTACAGACTCATCTAGTCTTATTTTAATTAATAATATTTCCTAAAATTATACATTACCAAAAACCAATTTTAAACTGAACATTTTTCACTGAGTAACCAAATAAGAAATAGAATAAAATGAAAATTAGTTTCTCGGATTGAAATCTAGGCCGCTTGAGTCCTGCCAGAGCAACCGCAAGCCGAACGGACTCCGAAATCAGGATGACTTTAAGCGAGTTTTTTGCGGCAAAGCCAGTTGGCACACCACAACGAGACCTGACAAATTTCGTATTTTAATTTTTTCCCAGTACGCAAATACACTTTGCGAGATTAACGACCTTTTTCGTTTTATACGGCCAGTATTAGAGGAAAAATTTAAATTGAGGTTTGGAGCTTTTAAAAATATTAAATGGGACAACAAAAGTTGTTTAGGATATTTAAATTGAAACTTTTTATACACGTCTGCTGCTCGGTTGAGTTTTATTTATGAAGCGTATTATTTGCTGTAAACTCTGGTCAAATGCATAAAGTTTAAAATTACAAAATTATGTCTTTAAGAATTATAAAAAGAAGATTTTATATAAAATAAGACCTCGTTACCGAAATACCTGCTGCTATCGCTCATTTGATTATAATTTATTAGATGTTATATAAGTAAATTAATTTAAAAAAATGAGTAATTCCATTATGCAAATTGCTACTACAATAGCCGCTTATAGCAAGTTGAATTTGGAACATCTTAGTATTATTAAAACTTATTACGATGAAAAAGGTAAGCTTGGTAACAAAAAACCACTTAATGCTCTTAAAGCTGTAACTAAATCAGTGGGTTGAATTGCAGATTTTGGACCATACCTTATCCACATAATCCAATCAATCAATCGAGCTAGACACACTTTTGTAAAGTATAACCACATTACTGATGAAAGAAAGTAATGAGACAGTCTTGAGCGGTTTGCAAATGAAATTCCTGGTTGATTGTTTGCTATAAAATTTTATAACCGCCTTTTATCGTTCCTGTTGGCTAAAGAATTTTAAAACGAGCTTGTCATAAAGCTGGAAATGGACCTAGGTTTACAACAAAGGCCTGATACATAATGCGTGCGGTGTTTCGCAATCAGCTGTAGAGTAATGAGATGGCTTCAATAGTATCAGATGCAGTGACGTCAGCTATTGTGTTTTCTGCATCATCTCTTGTGAAAATTACCTCTGCGAGTTGGGCTGAGATTGGATTGCTATTTTATTTCATACGTATCCCTGTTGCCCTATTTGTTTATTCGTATTAATTTTCATTCCGCTCTGGAAAATAAAGGATAATAGAATGTAACCGCTCTTTGCATTTTTACTTCATTGAGAGTAAATTTATAGAGAGCTGAAGACAAGATAAGGAAATGTGCTGTTTTTGTAACTTAGTTTACAAGCTGATGAGTGGCCACGGTTACTTTAACTGTATTAAGATCATAATTAGTATAGTCTGGGAATGCTTTCAAAGCAAGTATAAATGTACTAACTCTGGTTTTAATTTTAAGTATTGTCATAATTAGGTATTTATTTTATTCTTATACAGGGTGTAAACAATTCCTTCAAACCACTTGATCTACTGGTGACACAGATTAACCCTAAATGGGAATTTTTGAAAATAAAACCAAAAAAAAAACTAAAAAAATTTTGGTTTTCTATTTCCGAGTCATTTTAGATCCTTGAGTTATTTGATTGCAAAGAGCGATATCGCGTTAGTCGTGCCTGCCAGCCGAGTCGCCGTACTTTCATCAATTGATGGGTGGCATCGAAATATTCACACAAATAAAATTATCCAAATACAAAAAAAAAAAAAACGGAATCCATATTAGGTCGTTTAGATACGATCGGTAACAAAGCCGCATGGAAAAAAAAAAGATTTTTATTTTTTTATTTTTAATCAATCTGAATCCCGTGCGGGGCCTGTCTACACCAGTAGTAGATCATGTGGTTTTAAGGAATTACACGAATTCGTTAACACCTTGTATTATATGCACAAAATTAGTACGTAGGCGGACTTGATGCCTGAGGCATACGTGATATAACATTTAATATTTTCATGGTCACGCCCATTTTCTTTTGCTCCTAGCCTTTTCCCTACTATATTGGGGTCATCTTCCAGTCTAGCCAGATGCAGCTGTATACCAGTATTTTACACAAAGTGACTGCTATCAGACCTTCGCCTCCCAAGAGTAATGTTGCTGTCTTAAGGTTAGAGACCAGTTGCCAGACTTTCGGGCTTCTGACTGTCTACCCGTACCGACTGTCATAGGTATTCTTATGATACTCGGGACCGACGGTTTAACGTGCTCTTCAAGGCTCGATGTGTAATGAACGGTTCGCTCGTCTACGAACTTACTCTGCCTAACCCCGCAAATCGTAGGATCTTCTTCTTCTTCTTCTTCTTCTATCGTGTCGGCACGAGTATACAAGAACAGCAATGGCCGTGGTGAAAAGATTAGCCAGTCAGCAAGGATGGTAGCGAGGCTGACTGCCCAGGGTGCGCCGAACGTACTGAAGTATCGTCACTCGTGGAGGCTCTTTCCATCGTCATCGTAGGATTAGCGTAGTTAATTAGACAGAAACCCCTTATAATCAAACCAATACATTACATTATTAGGATATTTGTACACTTTTCTACTTACCCACCGAAAGAGAGAACCGAGAGTGATAATATACAGGATTTAAACGAATTCGTGTAATTCCTTCAAACCACATGATCTATTAATGGTATTGATTAACCCCGCACGGGATTAACCTGTGTAGTACTGTAATTATAGACACAATAGATAAACAATGGCGGCCGTACCGTTTTCGGTACACTTGGGCGGTTGAGATTAAGATTGAAAAAAGATAAAAAAAAAAATATTTTTTATCACTGATATTTTTTTATTTGATAGAAAATTTCGATGCCATGCGTAAATGAATGAAGGTACGGCGACACAGCTGTCGGGCACGAGTAGTACGATATCGCTCCATGCAGTCAGTTAACTTGAGACGCTAAAATGACTCAGATACAGAATACCATGGTTAATTTTTTTTAAACTTTTATTTGTTGATTCTGAAAAAAACCTATGCTGAGTCAATCAGTGTCACCAGTAGATCACGCGGTTTGAAGGAATTACACGAATTCATTAACACACTGTATACTTAATTATACTTATAATATTCATTAACGCACCCGTATGAGCTAATCATAGGAACGTTCTCCCCAACGTCTGTCTGTTGCACAAGACGAGAAGCCGTGTACGTGTATCTACGAAGCACGTGCGCTTCGGGGAATTAAAGCCGTCACTTTAAACATTTCATATTTTAAAGCAATTTATATATATATATATCTATCTCACATATAACACTGTTACGTATAACGATAATAAATGTTGTAGAATATAATAAAGTGTTCATTGGAGAAAATAAAATCAAGACGCCGAAGTGATATTGATGGATCATGTTTTGGAGTGAAAAAATAAGCGAAAATTGGTTTCATGGCCCCTGAGACGCTTTGATATTAATTGTTTGTATAAGAAAATTGATTGGAAAAATATTAATATAAATTGATTGATAAGAATGCAAAATTTTGTATTTCTGAGCAATTTCGCTATATTGAGGATTAGCTATACCTCCCGCGGCTTTGCCACCATCTACACTCAATAGCGTGATGATATGTAACCTTAACCGCTCTTTAACGAATGTGACGGCCAATCTGCCAAGATTTTAACTGGATCTGTTCAGTAGCACTGGCGTAAAACTCAAACATACAAAACGGACTAACAGAAAAATTTATTAATTAAAAACGTCATTTTTGTCATTATTATCGTTCTTGGAATGCACTGCACTGAATTTATTCCAAAAATATTTAATACAATGTACGGTTTAACCCTTTACACCCGGCCTAAAATGAGAGTGAGTAGCATCGTTACGATATTATTATTATGTATTGATCTAAACAATATGAAATTATCTCTAACATCAATTCTAGAACCCTTGCTTATCTTTGAAAATAACCGAAAACACTACGTAACCTATTTTATAACTGAACAATTTGTTTATAGCCAGCATTTACCCACGTCAAATGAAAAACATATTATTACGCAAAATATGCAAGTTGTAAAGCGAAACAAAAGGGTTAAATGCGAAAAGGGTGTGGAACACATCACGTTACCCCAATCATCATATTAGGCTGGGTTCGAAACTGTTTCAGAAAATTGATGCCCTGCTCCAACCTTTCGCAACTTTAACATAGTTTGAAGGTAATTCGCTTCATTAGTTTTGGCGAAAACAAAATCTCATTCAATTTATACAACGCAAAATCAGTATACCTAGATTTGGCCGTTGATTTTGATTTTTTAAATAATTATTGAATTAGAAATTAATGTTTTTTTTTACTTGTTCGCGTTTTGCTATGGTCGCTCCTGATCAGGGGCCTAATTCTCCTCAAATAAATCTTGATAAATCACAACCGAACCAACCGTTCATTCAGACAGTTCTCAATTTCAAAAGCTATCAAATTGTTTGACACAAAAAACAAAATCAATCATTTTGAAAGTTTTCGAAAACAAAAACTGACTGACGGTTGTGGTTCGATTGCGTTTGGCAACAATTTATTTTAGGAGAATTGGGCCCCTGATCCGCGCAGACAGGTTCTAGGATAGAGCACACGAATCTAAGTACCAAAGAAATAGAGGAATTCCCCTATATCCCCCTAGCTCTCACATAAACTCGACGGAACACAGTAAACTGCTTGGCGCCGGACTTTAATGTGAGGATGGTAGCTAGCGAGGCGGACCGTATAGATCCTACCACCAAGCGTGTTTTGTTGAATCTTACAACACGCTTCTATTCCCAACGTGCACTGAGGAAGTTTTATATTCTATCTCGTTCCCATACGGGAAAAATGATGATTTTCCGATTAGTGCTATGAGACTTTCATTCGGGTCAAAGTTAAAGATTTTTGGACAACGGGAAGTACCCTAAAGGTTTTTGAGTGTGGTAGTCAGTGAGTTAGTCTATCAGTATGGAAATACACTTTGAAAGCTCGTATTTTTTTATTGTATTGCGTTACAAACATTTCCTGTGAAAAAAGCAATTGATAAACAGAGTGATCCTATAAGAGTTCCGTTTTTTCATTTCGAGGTAAGCCTTAACCTTAAAAAAGAAGTACACTTAAGTGCCAAAAGATATGCCGACACTCAATGCAGTGTGTGATAAAAAAAAAACGTCATATTATACAAGTTTCGTCGGAAAGGGGGTACTAATCCGTAGGCCACTTAAAGTATCACTGATGACGGTTTTAAAGAAGTGGTAAAATTAAAAATTCGATAATTTTATTTCCATGTAAAATAATTTTAATTTTAGTTTTTTCAAAAAATTTTTAGTTACGAATTCAGAAAATGGAGCTTCTAATTCGTGAACCCAAATATGAACTAAAATGTAAACAGCTGATCATAGCTGAGGATAGATAGATTTTAGCAAATTTTTATGTCATATTTGAACAGCTATTTCTCTTAAACTATTACGACTTTTGGGGAAAGTGGTAGAACAAAAGTTATTCATTATTATGGGTACTTTAACACCCTTTCGGATTAGTACCCCCTTTCTGACTAACCTTGTATAGTTCGCTGAAACCAAATAACGTAATATAAAATTACGAATATAAAATTCAGTAAAATATGCTTTGCTCGTATAGTTTTATGATGCATTTTTCGTTTTATGTTTTTATTATTATACGGACCCAAAGTACAATTTTATTTTCGCTTATAAAGTTGAAGTTAGTTTAAAAACTACATTTGTGGGGACAGAATATGATAAATTTTACATATTTGAAAACGCATTTAGTTTTAAACATGAATTTCGAAAATAACCTTTTGACGATTACTTTGAGTTACTTATTATCATATAAAATAGAAATGAGTATATATTTCGAACATAAATTCACAGACTATTATAAAACTTCAACAAACAACCTAAATAACATGTTTTTGCGAAACACTCGCCTGTTTTATTTTCTTAACGAATCCGAACCTGAATTCGTTAAGTAAAGAACAAAATTATTCCACAAGACTGAGGCTTACGCAATAATTTTCTTTCAGTACCAATGTGACAGCCATATCCTCTGCTTAAGACCTCAGATGGAGGCTTAGAAAGCCAGGCCGTATTTCACCCATACAATATATACGAATGTAATTCAGCGTGCGAATAAAAATAAAAGAACTAAGTAACTTCTCACATAGCGAGGAAATATTCATTACGGTGAAAGGTTCCCACCATTATTATACTTATTCAGGGGGTGCTGTGCATTAATATTGATCAACTGAATCACGTTTTGGCCTTGTACAGCAATATTTGCAGATGTAAAAACCCTTGGAATTGACCTTGCCATATTTTTTTCCTTTTTATACCTTCCTTTATTTCCACGAGCGCGGAAGCAAATGTTAATTAATATTTTCCACGTTTTACGAGTACGAGTGTTTTTGTTAAATTAACGCAATTACCGCTTTCATTGAAGTCGGTGCTTGCTATAATTATGTTTAAGATAATAATAGTCAGAAGTTCTATAAACGGATATACGTATACTTTCCTGACTAAATAATTCCGTAACTTGATTGTCAATAATTAGATATCGAAGAGAATTTAAATCAAAGCTACTACTAGGAATTAATAGCAGGTAACAAGGCGCCTGGGAAACGTATAGAATTAATAATCAACGAGTTTGCCTCCTGTAGGGATTCAATACAGTACTTATTATGCTTTTATGAACTTTCAATAACGATGGGCTGAAACTATACTTGAAGAAATAGTAAAAAAAAAGAACGCGTCTTGGTGGCCCAATTTTGTTTAATGTTATAAGAAATGGAGTAAAGTATTTCTAAAAGAAACGTTTTATTTACAAACAAACAGAATATTTTATTTGGTAGAAAGCACTTTTTTTAAAGGTCGTTAACATTAATCAAACTCTTCATTCAACCAAAAATATAAATAAGACTGTTTACGTTGAAATTGAAATCGCAAATTGTCATATCAATATCCAATGTAACTCGATAATAGAGATTCCAAAAACTCAAACAGATAACGCAAAGTCCTTGAACTCGAGAAAATCCAAATGTATAAGGAAACTATGCCCTCTATATGAATTTATATACATTGTCGTGGACATGCGTATTGGCCGCTTATACGAACCGAAGCACGAATCTTCTTCACCACAAACGGTGTGACGAGCTAATTTGGACTTTATACTAAGGAGTTGGCGGTTGTAAATTGATCCGGCGGCGCGGTGAGCAAGCGCTCTATGTTGGGCGGAGGCATCGAATCGGGGGTGATTCAGTTGGAAACTCGCCGTATAAGGGGTAGTATCGCGCTCGCGCCCCGCTCGATACATAATCAGTGATCAAAACCTTCCGAGATGACACCTCTCAATCCATCCAAGGAGACAGTTGTTTAGAATGTCAGTGCCATTTGTATTTAGAAAAACATTTAAAATAGATTATTCGTGGTTTAATATTTCGGACACCGGCTGTCAGAATCGTTGAAATCAAATACGTGTCGTTCGTCTACACGTTGTTGTTGAAATTTAATAATAATAAAATTTAAAAAACAGACTGATTTGTTAGTGTTCTTTTTTCGTTCTAATTTTGAAGTGTTGGCGGTTCTAAAAAGTTAAAATTAAAAATAAAATTAGGTTTCTATAAGTGATCGGTTAACAACAATAACATTATATGGATATACCTAATGCCGAAGTGCATCTGTCATGGCTGTGATATAAACTTTCGCCGCTGGGTATAAAACTTGTTTTCCTAAAAAAATATTTTGTTTTGCTTTTAAGCTTTTGTAGACACGATTGGCGAAAATCGGCTTATTTCTTTGTTTTGTGTTTTGTTACTTCGAATTTGCTTTACAGATTCTTATATTTATCTTTTTTATGAACACAATTTTATACCCACTAATTATAACCTAAAAGCAATTCTAAACTGAAGTTCACACCCATATGGAATTACGTTTTAAATATAAAACACATGTACAGTTTATTTAAACAAGGCCACTTTTTATGCAATTTTAAATGCAAACAGTTCCATTAATATAATTAAATTTACTTTGCACAGAATAGAAGTACGTTAACGGGGCAAATGAAGCGTTTGAATAGTAGATAGTTGTTTTTTGAGCTGTATAATATTTAAAATATTAAATGTAAATGAATAAAGGGTTCAATTAAATGATATTTTCTGTGCCTTCGCCGAGTTCGTAGCACCAAAGAGACTATTATTTTATACGTCATCGTATTTTATAGGATCATCACCTACCAATTAGTGTTCTGTTCACTTTACTGATCATAAAAGTAGATTCACACACTTATGGCCCGTGTCCTACATTTTTATAGCTCTAACCTACATGGAGAAGGAATTACGAAATATACAGTTACCTATTATTCCGATATATATTTTTACTGAATCTAGGAGCTATATTTAGGAAAATCTCCTTTACACTTGGTACAGAATAGTGTACACAACAAAGAAATAATTTTCTTTTCTATTGTACAGTTCAGTACGAAAGTAATTTATTTGAGCAAAGATCATATCTCATTTTTCGATTTCCTTCCAATATTTCCCAATTGTAAGATTGAAAAGAAAGAAACGTCTCGTTTTAAAAATGGAAACAAAAAGCATCCGTTACAGTCGTGAAATATTAAAAAAACGACCCAGATTGGTAGGAGATTCCCTTAAATTGTTGTAGTAACATTGCTATACAATGGGAAAGCATGAAATATAAATATGTACAAAGGGATGCTTATAACGCAAAAAAAATACTTTTACAAACGTTACAAAAGGGACGCAAAAATGTTTTAAAACTATGGGCAGAGATATTTTTTAGCAGGACAAACAATCCGAGCATACCTTCTCAAATTATTTTTTTACTGTGACCTAATTTAGTAGTAGCTCCTCGTGGTAACCATTACGCAGATAAAAAAATATTAAAACAACAAAAAAGATAACGCTAACGTGCCAAAAATTGTGTACTTTAAAGAAACGGCACTTAATGATAATATTATCTGGTAATCTCGAGAGAGTAATGTAAACGTATTATGCAAAACATGGTAATTTCTGGGTAAAGTTTTCATGAGTCGATAACCCTAAAATAAATTAGTCACACAGTATAATATTCCAAAGTAGGCCAGACATTATTCATGTCTGGTTGCTGCAAACAATACCTAAATTTATTTTTGTACGAAGTGCTTATGTTTTATTCAAATATTTAGGTGGTAACTAATGAATTGGTATCTCAAATTTATCTTAAAGCAAGTGCTTGGTATATTTTATAACTTCTAAATGAATCATTTTATAATGATAATTTATGTCACTTATTTTTATTTCAATAGGTATATTGATATAATTTTGCAGGATTCACTTGTCTCCATGAATGTCACTAAGACATGTTTATGCACAGAAAAAATATGCAACTTTCGGCTTTCGTCGAATCTTTTTGACCTTGGTTTTAGGTCATATTTATAATATCAGAAGGCTTGAAGAAATTTCTGAATAAATAAAGATGCATATAAAAAGAAGAATTTATAGTCTAGGGCTAGGGTCAAACCAGTCGTTATAAACCTAAAGCTATTCCATTTAAAAATGTTAATTAAACATAAAACTAAAATAGAGATTTTATCAAACAACATTGTAGATCTTTTCAATATCTATTACTGTTGAACCTAAAACTTTAAAGGTCAGACAGGGCAACCCATCCAAATAGTACCTAGGTACTATCTGTAAATCTTTATACCGTACAAATGGTATAATAAGTACCATAAACGTTAGTCCACTTTACTCGAAAATCATTGTGACCTTTTTTGTCGGAAATTACCCGTTTATCGTGGCTAGCAATTTCCATTTCCAGAATTTTTGGGTAAAGATACCTGTACGAAAATTATTGCCCTATTGATAAATGGTATCGGAAAGACAGTTTAAATTCTTAGGAAATATATCTTATGGTAATAAATTTTCATAGATATTGTAAAACTTGGCTCTAAGATGGAAAACGGTGACCTATATTTTATTATACAATGTTCAATATGAAAGGAGCGAATCAATCATTCCTTACAAACGGAGGTATGATAAATTGTCTATACCACTCGATAATGATACCTACAACCCTCACAATATGTTGAATAAAACATCGTTATTCGACAAAAAATATTTTAAAATTGGTTATTCTTCTAACTTAGATTCCTGTTTGATGTACCAGATCTATAGAAAAAGTCTGGAAACAATATAAGTACTCCATATAAGTAGAAGAGTAAAACTAGAAGCAAAAACATAATTCGTATAAGTAGGAGAAATGATAACAAAAAAATACGCGTTCAAAACAGGAAAAACAAACTTGATTACTAAACTAGAGCTAAAAAAAGTCACAAGTTCCATAATTATACTTCGGAAGAATATCTCAAAAGCATTGGGGTCGGGGAAATGTGGCGAACGTCGCTAAAGGTTTTATTGTGACGCGTGCATCGACCGCCCGACCGACGCCGTCGAGTCTCCCGCAATCTTGGATTGCTACAGTAAATACATAGATTACAGACTCTAACAGACATGCAATTCCTTTTTATGTTCATTTGTCTCTTATGAAAGATGGTGACGCTAACCACTGCAGGCCTATTTTTAACCGACTTCAAAAAGGAGGAGGTTCTCAATTCGGTTGTATTTTTTATTTTTTTATTTTTTATGTGTGTTACCTCATATCTCCGTCATTTATAAACCGATTTGAAAAATTCTTTCTTTGTTCGAAAGGGTATACTTCCCGATTGGTCCCATATAAATTTTGTTACGATTAGATCATGAACTTCAGAGATATGGAACGGAACTCCTCATCGGATCAAAGCAAAATTCTCAAATTACTAATATTGCTTTGTTTATATTTGTTGTTGGGAACTGACTACTGGAAAAGAGGAGCGGGTGCGTGTCCCCCCCCCCCCCCCCCCTCCTTTGGAATGTTTTCATTATATCGTGTAAGGTATCATTTGAAAGGGCTTTTTATGCCCGACTACGTCAAAGCTAAAAAGAAGGGTTATGAAGAGGAGGGGGTTAAATTTATGACACTAAAAAGTATTTAATAAAAAATAAACTTTAAAAAAAAGTAAAAACCGACTTCAAAGAAAAACTAAAAGGAGTAAAATAATTACCATAATATAAAATTAACAGTTTCAGAAGTCGGTGCAACTCTACACTGAAACAAATAGAAGTCACCGACTTCTGAAACTGTTAATTTTATATTATGGTAATTATTTTACTCCTTTTAGTTTTTCTTTGAAGTCGGTTTTTACTTTTTTTTAAAGTTTATTTTTTATTCTTGTGTTGGTATTATTTGGAGTATTTTGTTTATAAAATCTTTAGGTGACATATTAGGAGGTACCTACGAGGCTTGCATAGTCAAAAAAAGTAAAATAAAGCAAAAAAATAATTGGCCCCTTTTTTGGGTAGTTATTTCCAGCAAATATATTAATTTTCAGTTCTCTTAAATTTGATTTATACTTTATCGTAAAATATGAGTAAATAGTTCATATTGAACGAAACTTTTATGTTAATACATTATAATTCCAATACTCCTTACGATATCACTATGAGTTTTAGATGCAACGATATTATTCATAAACTTAACTTATTTAAACCTCAATGTTTTAAAATGAATAAACATAAAATCGAAAAAAGTTTATTCCAAATTGCCGTTACATTTATTTGGGTAATTTGATTCGAACAACCGTCTGTGTGTGTTTATTCTATGAGGATAATAAAAGGTTGGCGCCATCGGAGTACGAGTAAGCAAATTGAGTGAGGGCACAGATAAATTTGTTTGGTAACGGCTACGTGCTAACACGTTCCGTACTGACATTAAATTGGCCCGGTATGAGAGCTGTATCGCGTTTTTACTTTTGTATTTTTGCTCGTCAAACGTAAAAAGTTCATAGGCCTAAAGTGTGAGGATTTTATACGATTGTCATCGCAATTTTATTTCCACTTCATATCCTGCTGCAAATGTCTTCCTTGGCAGAAATGACGTGGCTGCGAAATGTATTAACTTTTGCCCTTACTCCATTTTCATGCGATTATAAATCTTACTTTATTGTAGCGTTTACACTTTTGGTTTCTTAATTTTTTAGCACTTTTTTAAGGTTTCGTACCGAAAGCATGCCAATGGGATCATATTACTAAGCCTTCGCCGTCCGTCCGTCCGTCTGACTGTCACAGGGTTGTATCTTTTTCACCGTAATAGGTAGCCAGTTGAAATTTTTACAGAAAATGTGTTACCTCTATTACAGCAAATAAAAATAATAAAAAGTTTAAATCCATACAAAAAAAACAATTTTGTAAATGTTTTTTGTTCCTGTTCCATCTTAAAAATGGTAATACATGCAAGCGTAAAACTTGGCATGATTGTATTGCATACTCTATAATTAAACAAAAAATAATAAAAAATGGAAAACTAAAGGTAGTACAGAACCCTTACTGCGCGAATCCGACTCGCAATTGCAAGTAATAAAAGATCGTGTAGAAGAACAGACTACGGGAATACGTTATTTTCTCACACAAATCGTTACTCGAGCGTATTTTTGTTTTCTAGACATACAATATTTTTTAAGAGTGTTGTTGAGTCACAATTTATGGTACTTCAGCCAATTTAGTTTTATTTCGTCTACAAGTAAACAATGAATAATGTAAGTCAACTAAAGGACTCTGAGAAGCAAAAACAAAATAGTACCTAGTGCTTGTTAGTTATTGTCATAATGTCGTAAAAATGTGCCTCAACGCTGATTCTCAGTATATTTTCTCAAAATGTTTTCGTTCCAAAAACCACATTGTTAGAAACTGTGGTCTTATCTGTTTACGTCCAAACGATATGAACTTCTTCTAACTTTGTGGTAAAGATGGTCCTGATTGAGCGCTTAGATCCGAATTTTGTCGAAACTTAAATTAAATCACACTTTGCTTTTAACTCTGTACGGTAACGCAGCAAAGACTGGTTCCCGGATGCCATAAATAAAAACTCTAAGAAATAAAAATCTCTCAAAGTTTTTATTTGATGTTTTACCTCCCCATAATAAAGTTTCTGTTGTGTATTTTTGCGTAGACAATAATATTGATTTTTATCTCGTTTCTTGTCAAAAGCTACTGAACTCCAAATGTCTCATTTACAAAAATAATATTATGTTCTTAAAACAGATTTATAGAAATTGAGTTTAGTCAAGCTAACGATACAGATTTTTATTTAGATAGCTGATGAAAATGATTTTCTCATTTATATTTTTTGTTAATTTTATCTCAATGTTTCTTTCGTTAGATGAAATCAAATTGAAAATATATTTTCCAATCTAAATTTATCTGAATTCAACTTATCGATAGCTTGCCATCTTTAAAACTCATTCCATTTTTGGTTTACTATTCAGATCCAAAACGTCTAGAGTTATAAATCTTGTTAAAGTGCATTCCAAATTCAATCAACAGACTCAACAACATTCAGGTATTGTAAAGTCTAACAGTGCTGAAACAATTGATTTCAATATATTGCACGATACCTTTGTTAGAGCCAAGCCTAACCGGTAACATGCCAACCAAACTTCGACCAGCAGAATCAACATTCAAAATTCTAGGCCTCTTGAAGGTAAAATTAAACTTGTTCAAGTTTATGAACGGAGTTTTGTAAGTAATCAAAATTAACGGGTATATTTCGCTGTTCATTCGTTCTTAATTAAAAGGGTACGGTAAAAATACAGGGTTATTTTAAATGTTCGCGCGAACATTTATTGGCGTTGCACGGATAATTAATGTAGTAAAAAAATTAAGTGCTCTCATTTAATTGGAGTATTTAAATACCGTGCGTCCATTATCGGTTATGGTGCGCTATTAAAACATACATTACAATGGGGATGGTCCATCAGTGAAGTAATTGAGTAATTACTATTATCGGTTGTATAGTTTAAAGCTTGTGTAAAACAAACTGGTTAATAGCTGTAGGAAAAGTAGCTCTGCCATAAAAAAAACGCATAGGTTATTAACAAATAAGGAACCTTACTATTAATTCTCCTCCTTTCAATAAATCAAGTTGAATTTCTTTCATAATAACGAGCAATATTTTAGTTCAAAATATCAGCTTTCAAAAACTATTAGACTACGATAAAACTCGGGTTTACGACACTGGTAGCAGCTTGAAACATCTACAAGACTAGATTTGATCCTAAGGTCATAAGGAAGGTTAAAAGATTAGTCGTTTCCCTCATGACCCTATTTAATATGGCAAAAAATCATATTTTATGACCACAAAGATAGAGAGAGAAGATTTTAACAAAGAAATAAAAAACGTGTTTACTTCTAGCAAGGATTCAATACAATATTATGCTTTTATGAACCTTGACGGTCAACCAAGAAGAGCTGAAAGTCTATTTGAAATAATGGTTCTAAAAATATAAATGATCTGGGTGTGCTATTATTGTCTATTGCTATAATAAATGTATTATCACATAATTAATACAATTTCTTGATATATTCCTTGTTGTAGTCTCAACGAATATTTTGATTGTTAAAATTTCCGCTTTTCTAGCAAAGATTTAGGTCGTAGATCCTAACTAATAATAATATTATAAATGCGTAAGTAAGTTTGTTTGTTACCTTTTCACGCCTAAACCACTGAACCGATCATCCTGAAATTTTGCATATACGTTGTCAAGTGTACAGAAACGGACATATATACCTTTTATACCGAAAAAAAGTAGGCACTGTCCCCAAGGAAAATAACAATAATAGATGGCGCCACGTGTCTTGCGAAACATGATTGAATTATATTACTATAGAAACTTTAGTAGTGTATTAAGAGTTGATTGTCAAATTCTAAAATGCGGGCAAAAGCTTGTCTTTAATATTACAGAAGATAAAAACAAAATATGTGACAAACCGTGGTAAAAATAACAAAAAAGGGATAGTTATCACAATTTATAAAATAATTTAAATGTAAATACCACAAAATAACATCATAATATCGAGGTATTATAAGCAAAAATTGTTTTATTGATGCTAACATTTTCCGAAACTCAATTAACGAACCCACAGAAGGTACGTAATTAGAAAGCGACGTTCAAAGATTAAATTTAAACCTTGGTTAGACAAATTCTCTTTCTACTATAGAATTGGTTCCTACAGTCGATCGTAGGTTTAATTAATGGAAGTGGAAATTAAAAGTACTGATAGATTGATCTAAATTAGAGCTGGAGACAAAATTTAATGTTAAATTCTTGAGAATTTGTACGGGTGACTTCATAGTAACGTGTACAAAACATTAAAACGAAATTCGTTAAAATAGTATCCAGTTTTATTATAAATCCAATAACAAATATACATACATACATACATATTTTGGAGAGACTTGACCCATCCATAGTATTTTACTTCCCCGCATTTGCATTGGCTGGAGACCCGGTCTTTTTTTATTTTATTTATTTAGCGATAGGCTCACGTTTGATCACTATCTCGCCTGATGGTAAGCGATGATGTGGTCGACGGTGAAGCACGCTTATCTAGAAGTAATCTATTCACTCTTGACTTAAAGACCCCAAGGTTGTAGCTATCAGGAAACACAGACTCCGGCAGGGAATTCCACTCCTTAGCTGTGCGAACAATGAAAGTGTTCGCACAGCTAAAGAGTCACAGAAAGTCTTGCCAATAACTGGCCGGTTACGTGGAAACGGTCCGCAAGGATCATCTATAAGCAGTTCAATAGAAAAATAAATAAAAACATACATACCTTCGCCTTAGAGCGATTACGCACTGCATCCGATCCGAATCCGTCAAAATACGGATATAAAAGACTCGGACCGAATTCGGATATTGCTTTACGCACTGCATCCGATCCGAACCCGTGAAAATACCGATCTAGAGTAAAAATCTCGGACCGAATTCGGATATCGCTTACGCACTTGTCCGATCTCTGATCCAAATTCAAACAATTCAGGGGCCATTTTGGCATATCCATTTGGCGTCCGATTTGAATCCGAGGTAATGCGAAACCGTTCATACAAACAGTACTACGGCTACTTCCGTCCGTCAATTGTTCTTCCGAATTAGAAACTCACGGATGACGAATAGAAATCGGATGACGAATGTAGTGTGTAAACTACCATACAAATAGTTCTATGGCTACTTCGGAACGTATTTTCACGGATTCGGATCGGATGCAGTGCGTACCCGCTGTTAGAGTGAAAACCTCGGGAATGCATTTGGTCATTGCACGGTTCCTGTGGGCTTTCACGTGGACGAAGTCGTGGGCAAAGGCTAGTCAGTTATATTTATTACGAAATTGATATACCCAATTAAGGCTTGTAGGATATTTTTTTCACTTTTCATCATCATCCTCTTACGGCATTTTACCTTCTTTTTAGTTATATTAAACCATTTTTGTATCACAGGCCACATGGTTTTTGATTATTATATTCGAAATTCCAAAGCACTCGAAAAAGAAAAAAAAACAAAGTTGCTTTGCGGGTCATTCGAGAGGCGACCAGGAAAGTGAGCGGACTGGTATTAACTTGAAGGAGACTGTACTGCTGAGCTTCCGGCACTTCGACTTACTCGAGGGAGTCGCCACACTACACTGCTGACCTTCCAGCACTCCGCCTATTCGCTGTACTGCTGAGACTCCGGCAAAAAAAAAAGGTTTAATCTAAACAGAAAGAAGGTGAAATGAGGTATGAAGATGATGATGAAAAAGTTATTCTACAGACTTAATTTCAGTGTCTACAAAATAATTTCGCATAGAGCGTTTCTCTTATAATTATCTTACCTTACCGATACATTACACACCGGATCAACTCAGGATGGATGAAATGGCGACAGGTCACTGGAATAACTTGCGACTCACGGATGCCTCTCAAGTTAAAGGGGAAAATCTACAAGTCCGTGATAAGACCTGTCGTACTATATGGATCGGAATGTTGGGCCGTGAAGAAGACGGATGAAAAAAGATTGCATGTAGCGGAGATGAGAATGTTGAGATGGATGTGTGGAGTGACCAGAATGGATAAAGTCAGGAATGAGTATATTAGAGGAAGTTTGAAAGTAGCGCCAGTGACAGAAAAGTTGAAAGGGAACCGTTTGTCTTGGTATGGGCATGTGAAGAGGACAGATGAAACGCATGTGACGAAAAGAGTTATGAATATAAATGTGGATGGATGGAGAGGAAGAGGGAGGCCAAAGAAAAGATGGATGGATGGTGTGAAGAATGATATGAAAGAGAAGGGTGTCAGTGATATCATGACGGGTGATAGGACGGAATGGAAGAAGAAAACGTGTTGCGCCGACCCCAAGTAACATGGGATAAGGGCAAGAAGAAGAAGACCTACCTATACGTCGTGATAAAATAAAAATGATCAAATTGCATTCCCGAGGTTTTCAGTCTAAGGCAACGATACATACATATCCTCAAGGTTATAATCCCCAAAGGGGTAAGCATAGATGTTTTCCTTATAAAAATAGTGAATCGGGTCTTCTCGCGTAACAAACTTTAAGAGGCACAAATTACCTTTTATCCCAAATTGATCAAAAATTATCCCATCAACATTTATTGCAAACAGATGTTTTCCTGTCAGACTCTGTACACCCACGTCTCTTGTGTTAAGTCCCATGTAATAGATGGCGTGCTTATTGCAATTATTCGGGCACAATTAAGGTCAGGGACATCAGGCTTCTTAAGACTCGCTTGTCCGCCGACAGAGGGGAGTTGTATTCTTAATCCTGTCTCCCACGGCATAATATGTGTACCTTTATCATAAGGATAACTTCAATAAATAAAACTTAGTGGTATTATAATTTACTGTATTTATTTAAATATTATTCACCAAAAAAAGTACAAAGGCGGACTTAATACCTTAGGCATCATCTACCAGTCAACCAAAAGTGGTGACGAGATAACATGGCAGGTGCAAATTAACAAAAACATTTAAGATATAAAAAAAGAACTCAAAGCAATTACACAAATAAATTGAAATGTACACAAGTACAAAATAATTAAAATTCTCCATACTTATGTTATGAATAATTTACCTACTATTTAAAATCCTATACACAAAACATACGTATAACATATAAAATACATATCCTATGAAAAGAATAGAAAGGATACTGTAAATAGTAAACAGGTAATTAAAACGTTTAACCTAAAATTAACCTTCACGTAATAATACAGTTATGAAAATGCTAGAACAATAACGATGATGAGGAAGGTAACAAACTTCGCTTTTCCGAAGTTCTGTCAACAAAGACAGCAGGTAAAGGTACAGCCAAATCTCCGTGGGAGACAAACAATCTCTTACTTAGCCAATATTATTTAGGACTCCTAAACCCATACCTGACAACGAAAACACATTTCCAAATTGGTACAGACAAAGTTGTTGATACTACAAGATGAAAAATCATTAACTTGTATTATTTAGAGACAAACAATTGCTCCCATAGTACGAGAAATGGTGTAAACCCAAATTTAAAATATACCCATCACTTTCTTACATCATATAACAAAAGGAAACAGGGCTATACAAAATCTCGGGTTTACTTAGAGCATCTCCTATGATAAAAGGGTTGAAGGAAGGTCAGAAGCTAGTCTTATAGATGTGTCATGTTTCTCAGGTAGCAACAATGCTATCTAACTTTATAATTTTATTACTACTACTTCATGTTTTTATATATTTCTTCAATATTTAAGGTAGAAGCTTAGGAGTGCCCTTGACCCAAATTAGGGCAAGCCCGTGTTACGGGATCCAATTAAATTTAAAATAGTCGTTATTACGGACAAAATATTTTACTACGAATTCCGAAATTGCTCGATTATGATGCTAAATATATAATCAGTTTATAAAAGGCTCGGTATATTTGTATGATTTTACGTTCAATGCGTATATTTTGTTTTTACTTAATGTTTGGTAGGCAAACATGAACATAATTGTATAACTATTCAAGAATTCCCGAAGTACAATGCCAAAAAGTTGTTCAATCAAGAAATAATGATTCATTTACTACACTTATAACCTAGTTTCGAACTCGGACACAGTTGTAAAATTCTTTCGGAAATCGGTCAGTTGCTACGGCGTAGCGCTGTGTGTTTTAAGACATAATATTGTATTACTTCGTAGCCACGTAGCCGTAGTCGAGCTACCAAGTTGATCGATGCTCTTTGTATACCAGCTGTCGACAGTGGCTTGGCCAATAGAGCCCTGATAACTAACTAAACGTTTAGCCAAACTGCGCTACAATGTGTTCTAGGCTTTAATAAAAACTCGGTTTTCATTGCAAACATCTGGCCGACTAGACCGTTTCAAGGAGTAATTGTGCAGTTTGTGCCACACAGAATTTTAGTCTGCTATATTATGAAGAAAGTTTTCCAAAATTTGGAAAAGGTCACTTTATTTTCTCGCGATTTAATATGAGTAATTCTCCAAATACCACCGTGAGTGAAATAATAATAACAAAAATATTTTAATTTGCTGCATTTTTATACAGCTAGTATAGTTAAATAAATAAAAAAGTTAAAAATGGAATTATGATTTAAAATAAACCCCGTAGCTAATAAAACAGTGACATAATCAAAAAGTGCTCAATAGTGAAGTGCACAAGGACTATGTACAATCGAATGCTGACGATATGTTTATCGATAAACGAGAATAATGACGCGAGCGAGGTGAAGGGGTCCAAGATCAATGCAACACTTGTCTCAACACAGCCGGAACATGCCCTGTCGACGCCATCGCCGACTTATTTATACCTCTAGCTGATGCAGCGATATATCACTGTCGATGATAGTCTGCTTTGTCGCTGAACTCTCGTCGTTTCAGGTATGTTCTAGTTTATCTATTTCATTCTTTATCGTTGATTTTATTTAGTTTCATTCACATATGCTGTCTCTTTTGGAAGTAATGAATAAATCTCACTTTCACCAATGAACAGATACCTCTGGTTTCTGAGTTGAGAATTCAGGACAAGCAATACTTAACACGCTTAGCGCCAAGGAGATTTTTGGAAAAGCGTGCTGGAACTGCGTTTTTTTATTGCAGAATCTAATTCTACTGGTACCACTTACTATAAAAAATTGTTTAAGTAACGCTTTTGAACGCCCTACTAAAATGTATGAAACGGTATGTACTGAGGGATACACCGGCCTCCGAAGTCGAGGTAGTGTGGTGTATCATTAAGGATACACTGGCCTGTGACAACACCTTATGGTGTATCATTAAGGATACACCGGCACTGAGCGTGTTAAGAAATATTTGAGTAGGTATTTTAAAACATTTTTTTGACAACTCCCTACTCAAATGATACTTAAATACTGCTTATCCTAGAATACTTAACTCAGAAACCGGAGGTTAGACATAGAAATACATGAACAAAGTGTCTTTTCCTTAATAGAAACTAAGAAAGGTCATTAGACGCGTTCTTAGAATTATGTTTACGTAGCAATTTATTTTTAATTTAATTACTCATTAGCCTCAAGGCTGGATTGTTACATAAAGTGTCTTCAAGGGACTTTATAGTTAAAAAAAACCTTCATCAATACAGTTAAGCCAATATTAGAATTAATAATATACACCGTGGGCCCGAGGTACCCGAAAGATTTTAACTATCGATTCCGATGATTAATTGGAGAAGAAAAGTTATACAGGCTGTAAGGGTAAACACCGTTATCCTTGAAACCATGGGTAGTTGACTTAAACACAAAAATATAGGACCGAGTAAAAAAATATAAAAAAATATATGCGCGAGAAATGAGCGGCGCGGCGGCGCTATGACGCGGCGTACACACACTCGCTAACGAGACAGCTGACTGACTGGGGTAGCAAAATGTGCGGGGCCGTGCATCGGGCCACGTGGCGAGTTCCCCGCGACCCCTCCCGTAGCTTGTTGCCCCCGCGCATAGGGTGAAATGCTTTTGAGGAAAAATGAAAATTTTATAAAAAAAAAGTTATTTATTTTTCATTGATTTTACGTTCCATAAATGAAACCAAACCACTGGTTTCAAGGATAACGGTGTTTACCCTTACGGCCTATATATAGTTTGTTGAAAAAAGCTTAATTTTCGAAATATTCATTATTTAACGAAATTCACAAATCGAAAAATATCTATGGCAACAAGTCCCAGGAACGCGGTGTTGCGACTTTTGTCATACCATAGGGGTCTCGCCGTATGTCTTATTTGACGGGGAGGGTTGTGAAGTGAGAAGTTTCTTATCCACTCACACGATAATTTATAAATGTTGCCAGTTCAACCTAAGGTATTGCTTACAAGGTAGCACTAAAGTTAATTTATTCATAAAGGAAAATAAAAACATTTTTTTTTTTACTTTTTTCAACTTTTTTGATGTAACATTTGACTCTTAATAGCATCAGAAAGGCGTGGTTAAAATCTTTTAGTTACCTCGGGCCCACGGTATACAAGGTTAGTCAGAAAGGGGGTACTAATCCGAAAGGGTGTTAAAGTACACATAATAATGAATAACTTTTGTTCTACAACTTTTCCCAAAACTCAATAGTTTAAGAGAAACAGTTGTTCAAAAATCTCAAAAAAATATCTCTAAAATCTATCTATCCCCAGTTATGATCAGCTGTGTTTACATTTTAGGTCATATTTGGGGTCACGAATTAGAAACTCCATTTTCTGAATTTGTAACTAAAGCGGGGATGAAGAATTTTTGAAAAAACTAAAATAAAAATCATTTTATTTAGCAAAAAAAAATATCGAATTTTGAAATTTTAACACTTGCTTGCAAACAGTCATCAGCCATACTATAAGTGGGCTTCGGATTAGTACCCCCTTTCCGACTAACCTTGTATATTATAGTTTTTGTTTCACTCTTCCCTACCATCCTGCTTATGATAAAAATACTTCATGATCTCAAAGAAAGAGTGAAGCAAAAAAACAAAAAAAACTTCATTTAAGCTTGCCTTGAATTTCTCGTAGGGACAAACCTGTTTAGACGGGTATTCGGAAACAAAGGTAGCCAATACAACGACGCAGAAAGTGATTTCGTCCTGACTACTAAAAATTTAACAGGAACAATTGCAACAATAGCTAAAGCGATGAGATCGCATAACACCAAAAAAGTCTTATAAAAAGTCGAGTCATATTCAAAGCTTTGTCGCATCATCAAAATAATAGGCAGGTCGTTTCACCTCCTGGCGTCTGAATTTTATTCGAAAGATAAGAGTAAAAGTAAGCGTTAGTGGTGTTGCTGTGAAAATGCTGATTTAGCACCGTTTGTCTTACCTGTGAAAATAACCCTGTTCTACTTTAAAATCCGCCACAAAAGTCGCGTTTCTGAATTAATTTTTTGTTCAACCGCGACGTCAGAGGGAAAATTGTTTAATTGATAAATTCAAATTAAATTCATCCAGGTCGTCGCTCTTTCATTACGTATGTGTTTATTACTCGAACCGTCAAAACTTTTTCGTTTTAGTACTTTACTTTTCCGAATTGTGACGATGTTGTTTTTCATTAGTAAGGGAAACCCCGAGAGGAGAGTATTTGCGTCGTAATTTATATGCCTTTCTTACGCAACTTCGGAAAGGGGAAAGTTTCTTGCCGTTTGAATTTATGGGCATAAAAATTTAGGTTTCTCTCTGTAGGCGTGAAATATAGCCTGGACACTGATTTTTTCTTTGTAAGTTGACGTATAGATTTCTGACATTATTTCGTACAAATACGCACCTTGTACAATAGATAGTTATAGTAAGTACACTAACGGCCGATTTTTCTATCGCCAGATAACTTTTATCTTGGGAATAAATATGGCGGTTTCACATATTTTCTGCAAAGGCTGTACAAATTAATTACCTATCAGACTAAAGTTTTCTGACACTTGAAAAATCGGCCCTGAAAGAAATAAAACAGAAGGAATACACAGCAATTTCTTCCTGACAACCGTCGGATGGAAATGATTGTTAAGAAACTTAGAAAGGGCAGTTTGCAGCGTACAAATTATAGCCTAATAAAACTAGGTAATCAACTAAATAACTAAGTATTAATACACATTATGACTCAAATATAAACTTCTTTTATCTAATTTACCCTCTATACACACAATGATTGAATGATTTTATACCTTTCTTAATGGCATGTGTAATACTAGCTCCAAGCCTAAAAATATCTTCACTAAAAGTGTGTGTAACCTTACTATGGGGTCGGCTATTGTGTTCCTGATACTTTCCTATATGGGTTGGCTACAGAAATATTCAGGTATCAGTATCGTAAACGAACCTTCTTCCTGCTTTGATGTGTACCCAAAAATTCTATGTAAAATGATAATGAAACATTGCTGACTAACGATGACGCAGATACAATGATGGTACAACTGGCGAGGCGTAAGCTGAACTTTACATTTGTGTGAGTGTATATAGAATCGATTGCCAAAAAGCAGTATAAACCGGTTTAAACCAAGCAAAGGACGCATCTGCATTCATTCTCACACAAATGCAAATCTCAGCTTAGGTCTCGCGGACGGTACAGATAGTTTAATTTACCAAGACGTGCCCCACTCTTTATCTAAATCGCTACAATGCAAAAGTGTGCATTATAAATTGCTACTGTGTTAGTTGATCTAGAAACACAATGTCCAAGGGTCTAGTACAAAATTCACGAAAAAATTGTCCTGAGTTTACATAAATTACTTTCTCATTATTATTCCTGTACTTCTGACATCTGACCTACATTATTCTCACATTATTGTATTGAATTAAATATATTGAGTGTTTACAATTATGTGTACTTATATTATGTTGAATTATCTATATTGTTTACATAGGAAACTGTAGGTAATTTTGTTTTCAATTCAACGAGAGTTGTATTATACTTTGTTTGTAATCCGCATTTTGCATAATTTCGTTATTGTAATTAATATTACCTTTTGCTGTGTATAGACTCAATTAATTTATTCATTTGACAGACAGATACGTGTTGCTGGGGAGTTTGTTGTGCCGTTTCTTCTTCACACCAAAAACACTAGGAAGCGGTGAAGGGAGGGCGCTTTTGTGGGCTGTCTTATATGTAACATTAACGTTCAAAAAGAACTAAGTAATTCTAGTCTATTATGAATAAATGAGTTTTGAAGTTTGAAGTTGAAATACACCACCAGAGTGCACGCCAAGGAACACCGCCATTAAACTTAGAAGCACCAAACTTGAACTAAAACTAACTTGAACCCTATTTTGTCATCATAATGCCTAATTTAGCTTTTCACCATACCAAGACTCGACTGAGCCCATTGACGTAAATTCGTCTTCCTTTTCGCGTTTAGTCTAAGTTCGGACATTTTTGAGCGCTGACCCGGGGTACATGCGTTCATACGTCAATGATTTTGCTAGTTCTATCGCCACGCAATAGTAAGATGCGTGCTTCTGCTCACTGATATAAGATTTAATAAGAGATGTGTGCATACGCATCACGCGGCTACCTCACTCAAAAAGAAGTGGGGCGTGACTTCATGTATTGAACGCACTGTATGATTACTCAATTAGAAACCAACAAAACAGAAGTATAAAATATATCATACCAATCTTATTAAGATCTTTATCTAAATAGTGTTTATCGAGATATAAGCTTCTTCCTTCCCGAAGGAATAAACAAACGAAGAGAAAAACAGGTGAATTGCCAAAGGAAAACAGTGATAAAAGGTTAATTCGGAATGGATTTCTTACGGCAATAGACTTGATTTTGTGGAACATTTCTCACCCACATAATAAAGATACCCCATACAGTCGTGACAGCGTGATGAATGGATGTTTGCCCAAGGTGAACAATTTATTAGATCTATGATCATACTAAGAGAAAAAAATGGTACGTGTACTCATGTAGGAGCGATAGAAGTTATACTTCGACTGAGATAGAAAAGAGGTTCATGTCAACAACTTCAAGGTGTCATATAGAAAAGAGATTTGTCAACAATTAACTTCATAGTGTCATACAGAAGAGGTTTATGTCAACAACTAACTTCATAGTGTCATATAGAAAAGTGGTTTATGTCAACAACTAACTTCATAGTGTCACATAGAAAAGAGGTTTATGTCAACAACTAACTTCAAAGGGTCATATAGAAAAGAGGTTTATATCATCAAATAACTTCATGGTGTCGTATTTCTGCTACAGCTGCGTGCGTCACTTCCGTAACAACAAAAATTGTGCCCCAAGTGCGCCAAAAAAGTATAACTTCAAAAAGGTTCCGTCATTTGTATAAGAAATATCTCAAAGCTTGGAGTACAACATCAATATTCCTTTGTCTATAATATTAATACGAACCTGTCATGAAATCGCTATAGGAAAAATATTTCATTATTCATATTTCAATTTCCAATTTGTCGAAGTGACACTTGTTATAAAAATATTCATTTATTTTACTAACAATATTTTCGTGTCGTTGTCAGATTGATTTATGGAATAAGTAACTGGATTTAGTGCTGGTTCTGTTATGACTAGCGTCGTTATTGAACAACTCAATTTGCAATTAAATCACTGAAATTAAAAAAACAAGGAATTTTGCGAGAATAATATTAAACACGTATCAATGTACGGTGTAAAAACGAAACGATACAACTCCTTTAAAAAAACATAAAAATCCTACAGGCGTTGTATATTTTTCGAGTAAAATATTTCGTATTCAAAAATACAACAAAAGAAAACATTGATGTTTTCAACCTTCAGCTGGCCACTGCAACGTACAGTAAATATTTGATGTTAACAACACTAGTTGTAAAAAATAAGGAACATTTTTATTTGGGCATCATCGCGTGTTGTTCACGTCCAACCCATTTCCAAATTACTGGTCGACATGCGTGTAGCTACCCCATCTTGAATATTTGAAGACAAACACTATGTTTAGACCCTGGCCATGACAAGTTTTTACCGAGGCTATGTAGGTAGTAACACGTTTATTTTACCCTACAATATAAGCAGCATTTCAAGTTCTGCTAACACTAACCTAGGCATCGTTTTCTTTGATTAACGAAATTATAGAAGGTTTATTAAAAATCCCTTAAAATAGGAAAAAAAAAATTGATCCACTCAAAGTCTTTCATTTCCATCAGCCTGGAATTAAGCTTTCCATAGGTCTCTTTAAATTTTCCAGATATTTTGTTCCATCTTGGTTTGGGCTTCATCGCTTTTGAAGCGCCTCGAAAGGAAAACTCGAGAATATCATGAAAAGGGATTCACGACTCCTCGGAAACAACCTAACGATGCTGGGTTTTGCTTTAACTTGCCCTCACTTAAACGGTCCTAGACTTAATACGTATTTTTCTTCAAGAGGATTGGAGTAAATTACTGCATAAAAATTTTACGAGTAACTCAGTATACGAGCATAGTAAACTGAGGCATGGCTTTAAGTTTTATTTGAATAGAACGTTCTAAGGTTAATGAATAGCGATTTGAACACATTTGAATATATATTTGGTTCGAAGACCGCTACTAAAATTCTCGAATGTCAAAGAGCTTAATTTGGCGTTGACGCGTAATTTCACGATTTCAACCAGTTTCAACGCACATGTTTCTCTTAATGTTTTAGCACACAAAGCATTGTAAAGTTGGACTTATTTTGCATAATAAGACTTCGTAACATACAATAACGTCTGTCCGCCTGTACAAACATTCATTTAATTAAGCAGGAAGTTCCGAGGACACCCGTAGGTACCCCAGTTTGTTTTTGACGACGAAATCCCCTGTGTTTCCCCATGTAAAGGCCAGTGACAAACAGCTGTATTGCGTGCGTGTATGTGGAGAATTTAAAAAATTCTAACATTCTTGTAATGACGTCATTAATTCCACTGGCATAACTGAAAAGAGAACTCGTGTCCAATGAAGGGTTTATGCTGCATGACTTTATTAAAAAGTCAAAGGATTTATTAACAGTTTACTCTGACATGAAATATGATTATGTGATGTTCATTGAGGTTTTGCTTGGACCCGAAATTCCAGTAGTGCTTGAGATACTTTAGTACGAGGCATAAGTAATACGTCATTCATTTTGTTAAGAAATGATAAATTGCCGTCGCGGCCCAAAAGGAGGAGCGCTTAAAATTGCGACGCTGACACTCCGCGGTGACATCATTTTTCTAGTTCATTTCGCTTAGACTAATTTATTAAAAACGAGTGCAAGTAAAGTTATTTTATACTGAGAGGAATTTCCAGCGTTAATTTGTTTCAGAGCAATTTAAAACGAGCGTAAATTTCAACGTTAATGATATCTTATGAACGGAAATGAAAACCAGATGGATGGACATCATTAAAAGTTAGTTTGAAGAATGCAATTTCTTTGCTTATTGGTTGATCCAATAATAATAAAGGATAAAGTAGGTAGGTTGGCAAACTAATAATAAACAACACGGTTAATTCACTTTCTTTTTTATATCTCTCACAATCTAATAGTATTTATACGTATAGTAGATAGAAAGATGTATATATACTTTGTTGTACTCTAAAAGAAATAAAACAGAAACAATAGACATAGGTAGTTAAGAATACAATAATAACTCCACAAGAAAAAAACAAAACTTTTAAAAATGTGATCACCAAAAAGTAGATCAGATTTACAAAATTTGAATCTCAGTTTGTTTATCTTCTAAAGCAATCTGGCGTGTAAACAGATGATGCTAGATGTGATTCATTATCCGCTGTACCGCCACATTTCCAACTGTGAATACTACACTCAAACGATGCGTGATGAAAAAATATTTCCAGCTCTTTGAGAGATTCCATTTAGTCGTACTCGCCCTCAACTTGTTTGCTGTTGACTCTCGGAGACTCATTACCTGCTTCATTAAAGCAAGTGTACTCTTGAAAAAGCGGTAACCGTCTTTTCCAAGGAGGCGTTCGCTTGGAGGGCAGATGTAAGAGCTTTGAGTACCGCTTGTGACTCCTCGCGTTGTTTATTAATAAACAATTGAAGTGTATTGTTCAAGCTTTCGATGTCTTTTTGGTTTTGCAGTAATTAGTTTTTAGAACTGTTTTCAAGAATAATATATTTCAACAGGTTGATATTTTATTCAATCTCATTTAAATTGGGTCCTTTAAATTTTGAAGTGCAATTGGTTCAAGAGATTTTGCAAATTATACCGTTTTCAACGTAAGGTTAGTCCTGACATTTATCTACAAAATATTACGATACAAAGAATATCAAATATTTTAAAAAAACAAAACATGTATAATATAACTATTTTGATGATGTCGTTTACGTTTTTTCGATAGCAGTCTTCTTACGGCTACAATTTACGAAATGACCGCTATATCAGGACTCATCTTTCGTTGAACCGAGTAGGTATAGATACTATTCGTAAATATCGTTCATTCAATACTAATGTTATAAAAACATTTGCTGATAGTCTGGTTGTAATATTCCATACAATTTGTAAGACAGCAATTCAAATCTTAGTGTTCGCCCACAAATGTATAAGAACAAAGAAAACAATTTGCAATGTTCTTTCCTTTTATGTGTCATTTTGTTTTTAATTTTTCTTCGGGGTTTTACTGTACTGAAAAGTAAAAAGTTCAGTATTTAGAACTATGAAACTCAGAACATCTTAAGTTGTTTTTAAATAAATACTCGATCATTAGGCACATCTACCATAATAGTGGCCTTGATAATTTGCAAATGAAACGGCAATACTTAGAGTACCCATAAATTGTTGAGACAAACTTCACTTTACGTCTTTAAACAGTCATTTGCATGAAATGATGCCAAGTACGGCGTTATATTATGTTTAACCTTTCAACCGATTTATGTAAACGGACAATCATGCTGTGAAGTTTATTACAAGTCGTTTACGATGAGGCTCAGTGCTGCTATTTATTTTGATAGGTACGATTGTTTCAATACAGCCTTAAATGTAAATCTCTGTTACAGAATTCGGTTACACTCTTTTCTGAAATATTTAATGCATAACTGCAGCTTCAGAATAACTTGTATATACAAAAATTCAAGAAGTATCCTTTCAAGCCACTACTATCCACGCCGAAGCGGTGTATGAATTTGGAAAGTTACTAGAATCCCGCGATAAGTTTAGATTGGTTCAGCAACTCCAATACTCCAATACTATTAGTAAACGCGCTATGTTATCAAACTTCAGACGAACAAGCTAATAAATAAGAGCTATTCTTTTATACGTCGGTGTTTCGAGAGGGTAACATTATATTGAGAGTTGAAAGGGCTTTCGTTCTGTTATTAAACTGTAGTAATGTTTGCACGCAAATCCAAATGCTGTTCGGCGTCCATTCAAAGTTCGTCGTAAGCGGTTTTCATTTTACGAGGTCCATAAATTGACAAATGCTTGTTTTTCTACATGGAGGGAAGATAAAATTTATTTCATGTAGTCTAGAAGACAAACGTGCTACGTACAAAATTTTTGAGTTTAGACATTTTAATACCAAATGTATTAGATTAGCATGTCGTACCATTTGCACTCACCAGAGCGCTGATTTTTCATCTCTTTCTTCCCAAATTATGGCTGCATATTTATAATAAGTGACATGAAACTAGGAACACTACAAATTACGAAATGCAATAAGTTACCTTAAATAATTTCACTTCGATTATATTTATTCACAATTTATCAATAGTTTTAATCTCAATTATGATTACTGATTTTAGTGATATCAGGCATCAAGAGATGACAGACTTATTAAGTGATTTTATTAAAACTGACAATTTTGTTTTTAATAAGAAGTACCTCAGATAAATACACAATAAGGTTAAGTGAACACTTAAATACCAATTTAATACTCAAAACTACTAAGTAAGTGATTGTCTTTTTTCATATCAGATTTTTTCCAGTATATTTCTGTAATATTAATTATTACAGAGTTAAATAATCTAACTAGTAGTAAAGGTAAAACTTGGGAAATAATAATAATTTCCCAAGTTTTATAGCAACTTTCCAAACTTTAAAGTGTTCTCCTGTATAATTACCAATCCTGTATGATTACGTGCTAATGCACGTTTGTATTCTAGACCATCGAATTATGGATGTCATATTGAATGAACGTTTGGCTCTGCATAATGTAAATATGCGCAAACAAACTGAAATATTTCCACCAACAACCACGTGAAAAGGTGAAAGGGGATATCCGGTGTGTTTACTTTGTGTTGAAGTTAAGTAAACAGCAAACATGACAGGTGATGTATTCATATTTAGTTGAAAGGTTGAATTTTGCGTATTATAAAAGTTTCTAAAGAAAGTAATACAAAAAATAAGATCAAAGAATAAACAAACGGAACAAAAACAACGGAATGTTTTAAGCATCTTGTTGTTTTCTTTTTTGGGTGATCAACCCAGAAGTAATGTTTTCCTTGATGTTTATTTGTTCAGACAAGCAGAAAAGTGTTATTCGGTACCATCCTTTATCACAGAGCGTGGTTGGCGCAGGTTTTAGCAAATCGATTGCCCTGTGTCGTAACTTCAGCTCGAGCAAAAATTTTTATCTTCCTATCTAATATTTTAGACTGAAATGCCCTGCTTCAAGACGTTAAATTGAAGTTTCATACGCTATAAAAATGATGGAGGGTCTTATTTGCAATTAATTTCGTGCATGTTATAAATTATGAAGCGTTCATTTCAAATGAAGTTAAAAGCATTAAGATGTACGGAAAATGAGTAAAGTGGAATTTAGAATGCAGTAAAACGCGAAGTGCTAAGTCATCAAACGTTTCGTCACAGTTGGTCAATATTACCAAAGTCGTAATGAAGTTTAAATTTTTAGTAGGCAATGAAAGATGTCTTTGGCTGTACAATCGAGTTCGTAAAAATAAAACGAACCACATCCATAAAAGAAGTATTTGGGAAAAAGATAAATATCGTCAGTGGAAAGGTAAAAAGACTAAAGCGCCAATATACCTACTTTACAGGAGAGCGTTTTAAAGTTTTTTTTTGACGAAAAAAAATCATTACAATTTTTCTTTATGAGGTATCTTAATGAAACTAACATACCGATGTTATGTGATTTTTTGCTATTTTTTGGTTTTTGAATAAAGCTTCTATCTCTACTGGTTCGTGAGATAGATGTCGCTTTAGTCAATATCAACTAATCATTTCGAAAAACTCGGTAAGGCCAAAATACTAATCCACCCTAGATGATTTTGTACCCACAGTCGAAAATTACTAACAAGCCATCAAGTACTAAAAGATAACCAAGTAAATATACTTAAGGTTCTATGTGTTGCGTAAAATGGAAAGCATAAATCACTAACAAGAATATTTACATTTAGTCTTGTCCAAGTAAAAATTACTTACTACTAATTAAATACCATTCCGATTTACAAACACAGGAGAGTAAAATTACTAAAGCACAAAAAGTTTCATGTTATTGTAATTTTCAGTGGTACCATTCCTACCACTGAAAATTATGGTTTTTTTTAAATTTGTAAATACTAGCATGTAATTTTACTTAGACATTAAATCTTTTTTGCGACGTTTTGAGATGTGAAAAACCTTTAAATACCAATGCAGAAATATTGTTAAAATCCAAACAACGGATTTAATGATTTTATGTGTCTGATGGTGTTACTGAAGGTAACTGAAAACTTCAGTAATTCTGTCAGTATGGAATTTGATGTGGACAAAAATGCAGTTATGCATGAAACGTGAGGGAAGATTGTGGGATCCTAGGGACTTCAAGTAACTTAGATCCCACTCCCCAAAACCTACATATACTTGGATTTAATTAGGTGATAGGCATTAGGGATATTTTTCTGAACATATTCAGGCGGCCTGAAGCATTCCTACAACGATTGCTTCAGGCCGCCTGTATATGTTCAGAAAAATGTTTTATTGAGCGGAAGCAAAATCTTTAAAGCTTGGGTCATGCCGGTCTTGATGAATCCTTTGACATAGTCAAGTGGATTCAAATCGTTCTTGACGCCTTGGATAAATGGTCCGTGCACTGCTGATTGTATATCGAACGCATCACTTGCGTTTATCGGTGATGTGGCTGTATATTCCGCGGAAGTGATACCTATATAGGGATCGAGAGTTTTTAAACGCCTCACATCCGCGAAATGTACAGTTTCAGGGAGATGTGATTGCCGTGGACAAGGAACTAACCCCGCTCTCTGGGGCTTAAGAGACTGGCGCAAACCTACAATACATAGAACCAATGACCGCAAAGAAGTGCCTAAGGCAAAGCAAGCGTTCGTATCCTAGCTATGTTTTCTAGATGACGTCGATGGTCTTTTATGTGCGATTGTGAACGAAGTTATGATGACGAACAAATACTGGAAATATATTGTGGAGGATGGAACGGTTGACACTCACTGTCGAGCATGCCACCGTCCGGGAAAACGGCGAGTATTTGCACAGACATAACCTGGAGGACAAAATTATTCACCAGCAATATGCTCTGAAATACAATCTTGTACCTACATCGTGTACCAACCACACTTCAAGTATGTCCGACTCAGTTCTTGAAAGTGTCAAATTGTACCGGGATCGATCTATCATCCATCATCCACAGGACTGTTGTTCTCAAAAAGCCTGATGATTAGTGATCGGCCGGAGCGTCGCACAATGATTGTATTGTTGATATTATTGCCACTGCTGACGAGAATTTCGTGAAACTTGGAAAAGCACGAAGCACACGAGGTTGTCAACATTTAGGATTTGGATTCAGCAGTTCGTGCCGATAGTCGTTACGGCCAATGGCATTAGGTCAAAAGCCTCGATCAACACCGCAAAAGACTCTCGTTAGGCGGCTAGATCAGGCTTGATAGAGTGTGCGGTACTCCCTGACACAGCACGCATTGTGCAAAAGTTTCTTTCTCTGAAGCCATGACCACAGGTTGCACTCGCGCGCACGAGCCGTTCAAAGATTGGTCGTAAGTCCACCGCGCCATCAGCCAACTACATGCCGTATAATTCTTTCTTAGTTTGGTGCGGTTTAGTGACCCTGATAAAGAGTTACTTAAAAAAAGCGTAATATATCGTATTTTTAACCCCCGACGAAAAAAGAGGGGTGTTATAAGTTTGAAGCCTATGTCTGTCTATCTTTGTGTATGTGGTATCGTAGCTCCCAAACGAATGAACCGATTACAATAGGGTTTTTTTTTAAAGGCTGGTTAAATCGGGATGGTTATAGGCTGTTTAATGGAAATCAGTTCAGCCGTTTCAAAATGATCAGCTCTGCAGTTCACAGTTGGAGTAGAGATTTCAACCACATAATAGATATCCATTTGACTTACATTTATGCAAACCTATAGTGACAATATTAGGGTACAATTTTTAGGGAAATTTGTGCTTGGAAGGTTGTTAACACTCCTAACTTCGAAATAGCTAATAATCAGGCAGACTCAGTGATTTTGCCACATTTACATTTGTGTTTTTGACAAGAAGGACTTTGAAGATGGCTCAGGGAGTTTGGAACCATCGTGTTTGAGCTCGTATGACTCGTTATGGAAAGCAGCTTACCATCGCAATAATAATTAATAATCGGTTACAACGATCGACAGCCACATTACAAAGAAGGGGGTTTTTTTAAATTTTAAATATTGACTTAATGGTGATAGATCGATCAGAGCGTCTCACAATGATTGCTGTTTCACATGATGAGAACCTCGTGAAAGCTGAGAAAGATAAAGAAAATAAATATCAAGACTTGGCACACGAGGTTGTCGACATGTAGGATGTTGATTCAGCAGTAATTGTGCCGATAGTAGTACGGGGAATAGCTTAATAGCCAAGAGCCTCGACAAACACCTAAAGAGGCTCTCGTTGGGTGGCTGGATCAACGGCCTGATATAGAAAGTGGTACTTCTCGAAACGGCGCGTATTGTTAGGAGGTTCCTTTCTCTGAGGCCCTGACCACCGGTAGCTTGGACATAGCTTGGTGGGATAAATTTTTTTATAAATAAGAATGTATTTTTTTTAAAGAAATACCTATTGTTAAATTTAAGTATCATTGTTACGTTAAATGAGACGTATAGCCTTTCGCACTATTAAATAAAATCTCATACCGACTACTAAATAGACTTCCTTATTGAATTGAATTTAGGAATATTTTTGTTACTTAACCGCCATTCATTACAAATATTTGTAAAACGATTTTTACTAAAACGCCAAAAATACTACGACACAATAATGCAGAATTACTAACAAACCACTGAAATGGATTTAGTCTGAAGGATTAATTACTAATAAACATTATTTAGCTTAAATGAGAAATCGAATAATACTGATAAGCCATCGTTTCTCTTAAGTACTTAGATAAAAAGTATTTAAGCGACGTCAACCTATAAAACATCGAAAAAACGTCGCTTTAGTCACTCATCAATGTACTTACAGGCAAAATTTTGGAATGCTAAAGCGCCAAAAAAGTGCTCAGATCACCACGAGACCCAGACCAATCGACGCAGAAAAAAAAATGCAGTCGAACTGTATATATAACTCATTTTGACCAAAAGTGGCGCTTTAGTCTTTTTACCTTTCCACTGACGATATAAAGATTTCCACCTGCTGAAAGGAAAGGAAAATAAACAGACTAATACGTCACTCGGAGGAAATAAGATAACAACAATGAACACAACGCAAGAGCTTGTCAAAGAACATGAACACTAAGGCGATAGTGATAGCTAGCTTTTAGAAGCTTTTCGCGATGTAATGGATTTGCTACAGAAATAGGTTGAAAAGATGGTGGAAACTGCAAAGTTAAATTTACCACAGATCTGGTTTATTGTTGATATTTTTAGAATTAATCAATGTACTACCTATAAGTCACTAACATGTCATCAGAGACAGCATGGCTGGTTAGTCGCTTTACATCTGAAAACTGACAACAAACGTTCAAAATTTATATTAAAATGTGTATTTAAAGAGAAGCAAATAGTTCAGAAGCGTTTATTTAGTTCCTGTGGGCAATAATAAGCCAAACGTTGTGTATGAGGCTAATACCGAAGTATTTCCATCACAAACTGTCGTTCGCTACGTGAGATTAAATAAGTTATTGTATTGGAATATTTTTGAACGACATAAATAAACACTCTGCTCATTCTGTACAACGTTTACTATGGGACAAATTTTGAAATGCCAACCATTTTTTTTTAAATTAAGTCTTCCTTTTTTCTGCCATTTAACATTACTACCCAGAATTTTATACTTATAAGCGGCACTGTAGTATGGTGCATGGAGGGTGTATTTTTTTTTTCAAAATCATCTCCCACGATTCCCACCTAAGAAAATGTTTTTTCTGTACTAAGTTTACAGTTTTAGATATAGACACAAGAGTTTTAGTTTTAGATACTCCTTTAAACATTTTACGCTATTCCCTATTCTTTCATATTTAGTCAACCCATCCCAGTTTAAAAATTCACCCTGTATATCTTGTTGGTCTTACCACTTGTAGTACATTTAGATTTTGGACTTAGAAATAAAAATATGAATTTACTTTCTACAACTTTTTTGCATATTTTTTGTTACAAATCCTAAGCCTTTGTAATATATATTTTCAGACAAAAACAACAAAGATAGTGCCATAGTAACACGTTTAAATTACATTAACCTATATCAGAGGATCTTTGTCAAAACGGGTACATGTAAACAATTTCTACCCTTTCACAACTGACGGCGATATAGGCAAGATAGACCATATCTACATATCAGGGCACGAGCAAATTTCCTCTAGATGGATACCCCGGACCTTATTTTCGTCACTACCTACCAATCTTATTTTGGATAAACAACGCAGGACTATTCCCCCCAAATATGTCTTCGCTATGAAATTATTGCTTTGTTTTCGTCTATATGCCGCAGTCATTGTGCTGGTTCCGCTGTCAAAATTAACGGCCTCCTTCGTTTTACTAAAGTGTCTATCCACTAAGTGAGCGATATTCGAGATCGCATTTCCAACATCTCGAGGAAGTTATTACGTATTCACTTTGGCTTTTGTGATATTCAAAATTATGGTTTTAATTCTGACAGCATTCGTTAATATTTCATTTTGTTATTGTTCCTACAGATTTCAACCTATTTCATTTCTCAGTATTTTTAATTTATACACTGTGGGCCCGAGGTACCTCAAAGATTTTAACCTTCGATTCCGATGCCTAATTGGAGAAGAAAAGATAGGACATAGTTTGTTGAATAAAGCTTAATTTTCGAAATATTTATTATTTACGGAAATTCACAAATCGATAAATATGTATAAAAACCAGTCCTACGAACACGGCGTTGTGACTTCTGTCATACCATACCCCTCTCGCCGTATGTCTTATTTGTCGGGGAGGGTTGTGAAGTGAGAAGTTTCTTATCCTTTCTTTCCTTACACGATGATTTATAAATGTTGCCAGTTCAACGTAAGTTGTTTACAAGGAAATACTAAAGTTAATTGATTTAAAAAGTATGAAAAAAAAAACTGAATTGGACTTTCGTTTATACAAGGTTAGTCGGAAAGGGGGTATTAATCCGAAGCCCACTTACAGTATCGCTAATGACTGTTTGAAAGCAAGTGTTAAAATTTCAAAATTCGATACTTTTTTTTTTCAAATAAATTTTTTTTATTTTATTTTTTTCAAAAATTCTTCATCCGTGCTTTAGTTACAAATTCAGAAAATGGTGCTTCTAATTCACGACCCCAAATATGACCTAAAATGTAAACACAGCTGATCATAACTGGGGATAGATAGATTTTAGAGACTTTTTTTCAGATTTTTGAACAACCGTTTCTCTTAAACTATTGACTTTTGGGAATAGTTGTAGAACAAAAGTTATTCATTATTATGTGTACTTTAACACCCTTTCGGATTAGTACCACCTTTCTGACTAACCTTGCATAACATTTGACTCATAATACCATCAGAAAGGCGTGGTTAAAATCTTTCGGGTACCTCAGGCCCACGGTGTTCAAGAAGAACAAAATCTTTTAAACTTTGGCACTACTTAACCTAAGAGAAAACCGCGTTGAACTTGTTTTGAACTCTTGTTTTTACAGCCTACTAGGTAAATCTTTACGACACTTTTTTAGCAAACTTCAGCGCTTAATTGCGCATAAACACAAAACTTTCCGTCTAACATTTATCTTTGTAAAGGATGGTTAATCCTTCCAATAAATAATTTTAGAGAAAAATCTTTTGGTCATTACTCATTCATGCTGCGGGAAAATTATAAGTGATGCGTTGCAGTTAATATTCCTGGAAAAGTAAGCGTTCAGACATTTGTAGACAGATTTTATTTAACGAAAGTATTTATGTCAAGCTTCAGTGCAAAAAAAATTTAAGGACAAAACTTAGTCTGCTCCATCAATACTATGTCTTCATGGTGTTTAGAAACTACGTGTTTGATACATTTTGTATATGTATATACAGTACTAGCTTTTGCCCACGGCTTCGCTCGCGTTAATTGCGCTCAAAAAAACTCTTAACACACTACTAAAGTTTCTATAATAATATAATTCAATAGTGGTTCGAAAGACACGTAGCGCCATCTATGAACGTTATTGTTTTTTTTCCTCGAGAACAGTACTTTTTTTCGGGATGAAAGGTTCCCTATGTCCTTTTCTGCACACCTGACAACGTATATGCAGAATTTCAGGATGACAGGTTCAGTGGTTTAGGCGTGAAAAGGTAATAAACAAACAAACTTACTTTCGCATCTATAATATTAATAAAAAAATAAGTTAGGATAATTGATTAGTCGCATTACATCCGAAAACTATGAACTCTATTCATCAATCTGTACTATTTAGGGACAAACTTTTGCTTGATGTTAGAATCTATACGGTCCGCCTGGCTAGCTACCACCCTCACATTAAAGTCCGGCGCCAAGCAGTTTATAGAGTTCCGTCGTGTGTATGTGAGAGCCAGAGGGGTATAGGGGAATCCCTCTATATCTCTGTTACTTGGATTTGTATGCTCCATCTTAGACCCTGACTGCGCTTACCATCAGGTGGGATGAAGTAAAACGCGAGCAAGCAAAGGAATAAAAAAAAATTGCTGAATTCGTGAAAAAAACCTGCTTTTCCATACATTTCGTTAAACAACATTGATTATTTTGTATGGAACAACTGATAATGTTTTTCACGAATTTATGGTTTGCCTCTTAGTCAATCAATCTGCCTAGCCTTTTCCCAACTATGTTGGGGTCGGCTTCCAGTCGAACCGGATGCAGCTGAATATCAGTATTTTACATGGAGCGACTGCCTATCAGACCTCCACAACCCAGTAACTGGGTAATACGATACTCTTGGTAAGACTGGTTGTCAGACTTTCTGGCTTCTGACCAACAGTAACGACTGTCAAAGATCTACAAATGGCAGCCGGGACCAACGGCTTTACGTGCTTTCCGAGGCACGGAGGAAACTCGCTATGGTAAATGGTCACCCATCCACAGACCAACCTCGGCAAGCGTGGCTTAACCCGGAAGATCGGTCTATGCGGCTGTAATTATTTAGCCACAGCTCCTCGAGGTTTGCCTCTTAGTAATATAAAGAATAATAAGCAGAGTTCATATTTTTTGGATGTAAAACGACTAACCAGTCATGCTGTATTCGCTGATTTTGAATGCAAACTATACAAACATGATTATATGCGTCAATATTTATATTAAAATGTGTAGTTAAAGAGAAGCAAATAGTTCAGAAGCGTTTAGTTCCTGTGGCCAATATTAAGCCAAACGTTGGGTATGAGGTTAATACCGAAGCATTTCAATCACAAACTTTCGTCCGCTACGTGAGATTAAATAAGTTATTGTATTGGAATATTTTTGAATGAAACAATTTGATTAAGAGAAACACGTTTAATATGGAACGATGAGAAGATTTCAAATATATACGTTATAGCCTTTGACGAAAGTAGAAATAATAGAGCCGAATTTATTGTAATTTATGATACTTTATGTGGGTAAGCTTTCGATATTTCACCATGATCCAAGCGATAAATCTCTAGCCAAATAATAATTTCTTAAATAGCTTCAGATTTTATCGTTATTTAGGTATAATTTTTATGAAAAGTTAAGGAAGAATAGGTAATTTGTTAATAAGTCTCTAATAATCTGTATCCATTGGTACTGACTTCATATCGACATTTTAATTGAGCATGTACAGTATTAGTTTAAATTCTACAATTGTTTACAAATAACGCATGTCGCACAGTGAGCATTACAAATTTTACAAATCGTAAATGATTCTTGTTAATTACCGATAAAAAAAAATTTAAAGTAAAAAAAAGCACATCAAAAAGTATCAGCAGAAGTTACTAATTATAACATCATATACTAGTTATAACATCGTCTACACAATTTTGAATATAGGAAATATAAATAAAATTTACGTGTTTTTGTTAACAAATAAACGTAGCTCATATATTAGCTAACTAAATAGTACTAAAGCCTTTACAAAGGTTGGGCTAATCAAAGCTTTGTCTCCATTTTCCTACTAACCGCTGATTGATTCAACCACTAGGGCCAAGCCATGTTGTTTACGATCGTTAAGCCTAAATTAGGTGATTGTATTTTTCCCTTTTTTGATTTCGTTTGTCCTGATTTCTTTTTTTTTTATCGTAATCATCTATTCTGAGACATCTTGCGGAAATAAGTAGTCTTCTTATTTATTATTTTGAAATCGTTTCCAATTTTGAAAATGGTCTTTTTTTTGTTTTTCTTCTTTCTGTCTTTTGCTAAAGTGATAATGAAATCAACCATAATTGACTCAAATGATAATCTATACTAAATGTAAATTAATGATTATAGTACAAAAGATTGGTTGCAAAGTATTTGTTATAAAGACGTCTATTTTACTAATTCTAATCATACAACGTACAAACTCAAATTATCTTATAACCAATTAAGTACGTGGAACTGAATTTACTCAACAAAACTGTGCCTGAAGCCGTGTCTGAATGTAATTCACTTACAAATTGATTTCGCTTGTCTTTACAGTGTCATTAAAAGAAGTTTCAGCGGCATACCATTTCTCTGACTCAGTGAGAAAATTAGAAGCTACACCCGTTCAGATTAATTGAAGGCAATTCCAACGAGACTTCACTGTCGAATTCAAATTCCTTCTTCTTGTAAATGGCTCGAGGCCTGCTTTTGAATATTCAAATCTACACTCTCAACTTGGTACTGTTTATTTGGAGTCATAATTGTCCACGAAAACCTATTCCAATTTTACATTCACTTGCTCTTCCAAACTTAGTAACTAAATTAAGGAATTCTAAGGAGAAATTTCGATATAGTAACTTCGTTAATTAAAGCAATTTGTCGTAAAACGAGGTTTTTTTTCTAGGGATGTTCTTAAAATAAGCGTAGTTAATGAGCAAGATAAGAAAACTTGAATGGCTGTTTATTTTAGCTTCCCAATTAGAAACAGTGTAATAAATGCAAAGCTGAAAGAATAATTAAAATCTCGCAGTTTTACTACCGTATACAACGTTTTATTTATACTTTATAATACATAAGCTGAAAAGTCTACCATTAAATGACGAATTGTACCAAATTAATCACGTGTCTACCTCAAATACAGAAGCCAATGAAGCAAAAAATAAAATGTGGTTCTTATCTCGATTTATTGGCCCGAAAATAGGCACTGTCTGAGCCTGGTCTTAGAGCGAAAATAAGGCACTTAATATCCTAATTTCGCACAATCCTTATTTCACGCAAGATCTATTATCGGGTGAAAATGTAACTAGAAGAGTTTGTGAGCGGATTGACCCCGGGTATTTCCCTTTTGCCGCCTTAGAAGGGCCAGATAAAAATCGACGCACGCCCAAAGTTTTATTTATTTTTACGGCCACCCATTTGTTAAGGTTCAACTGATTCTTTGGACCGCCTTTGGCTGAAAAAGCCGTGTGCCGTGCGAGTGATATTTTCCGAACTTCGTCGAGCTATTTGAAATTGTCACACGTGCTAGTATGAACGCAAGCATTGAGACAAACCGTTTTTAGTTTGTTGATGTCTTTGTTTTCACAGTTTCTCTTCGATTTATTGGATTGAATAAAAGTCGTAGTTGAAGTAAAGTACAAAATACGGTTTGCAATAATTCGTTGTCTATCTCTTACGCCATTTTAAAGCAACGAGCACACATTGTGCTTCTAATACACGAGCAAAATTATTAGGGAGCTCCTAAATAAATCAGCGAGAGCGGGTCTTCGCAAGCGAGCCAACGTTTTTACCGTATAACAGCATTACTAAAGTATGGCTATTAAAACGATTTAATTTGTTAACGCAGTGCTTGCGAGATACAATGAATAAATTAAATAATGAAACGCTGTGGGATCATAATGTTATAGTCAAGGGAATAAACGACGAAACAATATTAAAGTTTGGATTATCAGCTATTAATTTGTGAATAAACATTGGAGCATCAGCATGTGGAACTAATGACTGGAGTTAATTTTACCCAAATTTGCTTTAATCGGATTGCAATATACATAGAGCAATCGAGTGGTATGTTATTATAGTAGCGTCGTATAATTTGGTAGTTCAAGTTAAATTAGTTTCAATCGTTCTGATAAGTACTTGAATAAGATGATGTAGCGACAAAAACTGAATGGAGTATGCTTAGGAGGTTTGGTCATGTTAAGAGAATGAGTGAACGGCAATTAACAAATAGAATTTATGAGGCAGATGTCAGCGGAAACGCCAGTAAAGGACGCCCTAGAAGGATATACATCTATGTTATTGGTGATGTTATTTAAAAAGGATAGGTGCATAGTAATCTCAACCGGCGTACGTGTGTGATAAAATTTCTGAACGCGGACAAAGCAAAAGGAGTATGTAATGATCGTAGCGTTTAGCGTTCTACAGTTTCTGTCTAGTCCCACGGTTTTTTTTAAGTATTTTCTTGTTTTTTTTTTATTAATTTTTGTATTTTGCTTGTACTGTGTGACATAGCAATAGTTTACTTTTTAAGTTAAACAAGATACTTTTACACATAGTTTTAGTTTTTGTACATAGACGGGACCAGTGTTGCATCACTTTTATCCGGATTGTATTTGCTTTGTTTCTTTTAACTGAATCCCCAGCGAGTGTCGAGTTACACTTTTTGGTAGTTTTGTAGCATTTTTCGTGTTTTGTGCCAGTCTTTTAATAGAATTATAGTCTCGGGTTGGTTTTTTTAACGGTCGCATATGGCTTTTACCCCAAAACTCGTAGCATTGCTGAAATTATGTGGTAAAAACATAATGTTTGAACTTGTCTTCATAATAGTTTTTTATTACTACTAGCTTTTAGCTTACAGTAGTATATCAACCTCATCGTACCGTATTCCTCGTACGCTACCTCTTATGTTATAATACATATTCGCTCATTTGCAACAGGAACGTGTTAAGTCCGAAGACCGGATTTTCAGAAAACGCCTTTATTCCAAACTATCAAAGGCGTTTTTTGAAAAATCCTGTCTTCGGACTTAACACGTTCTTGTCGCAAATGAGCAATATGTATAACAATGTTTAATCATTATAATATACACCGTGGGCCCGAGGTACCCGAAAGATTTTAATTACGCCTTTCTAATGGTATAATGAGTCAAATGTACTGGTATTATTAATCAACAAAAGTCTTATTCAGTCAATTTTTTTTTGTTAGTTTTTCAATTAACTTTAGTACTTCCTTGTAAACAATACCTTAAGTTGAACTGGCAACATTTATAAATTATCGCGTGAGTGTTTAACAAAAATCGCAACGCCGCGATCATGGCACTTGTTACCGTAGATATAATTTTCGATTTGTGAATTTCCGTAAATAATGAATATTTTGAAAATTAATTAATTAATTCGACAAACTATGTCCTAGCTTTTCTTCTCCGATTAAACATTGGAATCGATGGTTAAAATCTTTCGGGTACCTCGGACCCACCGTGTATATTTAAAGAAGAAATAGCAAACTTTTCTGAAGAAAAAAAAAAAACTGTTCCCATTTTAATTTGTCAACATTTACCTCCTCTTAAATCTGAGTTGTAATTTGTTACTTTGCTAACAATTGATCAGATAAGACTACTTTATGGAATAGAAAAAACGAAGAATTTGTTCAACTAATACCATTACTCTGTGCGCTGGGGATCGATTTCTCTCCGGCAGATTTACAACACAAGATTCTACAAGAGAGATAAGAATTGTGCCAAGATTGCACGAAATAAGTTTATCTAACTGTGCGTAACGTTCTCAAATAATTTTTGTTGCTGGAAACATTGCTATTTCTAACAATATTTTTTTAACTGTGGCAACAGATTCTTTTTTAACTGATGGAAAACGACCTCTCATTAGTTGTAATTGTGTAAGTGGTAACACAATTATTGTGATGTCAATGTCAAAGTCAAATAGTTTTTATTTCAAGTAAACCAGATCACTAGTGCTTTCAAAAGGTCAACACTAGGTGCTCAGTTCCAAGTAGTAGGTCCTTTGGAGAAGAGCCGGCAAGAAACTCCATGAACACTCTTTTAAAAAAGTAAATGGTTTGACAATTTTCATTGTAGATTAGTTTACATGCAGTTTACAGCATGAAAAGCAATGAGAAAGTTAGCCTTTTAAAACGATTGCCACAGCAGTTACGAGCCGACCAGTCCCAACAGACAGCACCCGTTCACGAGCATGACGCAAACATCAGCGTCCCTCAGCTCAACCATGTTGCAGGGAACTCAACGACCCGATGCACAACGACACCATCAGTAGGACATTTCAGTGATCATGACAAACACATACCGATAGACAATAGGCAGTTAAATATTAAGAATAAAAGTGATACACTAGATGCTGCATGGTCCTCACATTTTACAGCTTTGCGTAGGTGATGATTATAAGAAGTGGTTTACTTTGTGATTGGCGCACCTACGATAGTACAGATCACTGGAAAAGTACCCTACAATTGTTATTGTCTATTGTATTCAATTACTCATCATAGGCCTCTCCGAAGTTGCAATACAATACCTGGATCTCTACCCCTCGCGTACATGTTACCTCGCCACCTTCTTTATGTCGTCAATCCAATGTAGTAGGCGAGTCCCACACATTGTTTCTGCATTCACAGTCTCCACCCAAAACATTATCTGCTTCAACAGGCATCGGCCCTTCGAAAGACATGAACATTGATTTCTATTGCATTTTAAATAATTTAGCGAGCCAGTCCTGAGAGATGAGCCTAGAGGATTACCTTATTTATATTGCACAGCCTTAACACTTACGTAGCCGTACTAAGTATTAGTAATTCATTGTGAAGCAACCTGTTGTTTCGCTTGCCCCTACTTATGTAAACTGTGGAATCACAGGAGCACAAGTTCATTTAAAATAAAAGAAATAACAGACTTGTTCAGAATAGTTTTCAATTGTTTTTCAGAAATGATAGAACGACTTGCAAATGATATTATGAAGTACAATAGCACGTAGTACTCTTACATGAAATTCAATTATATCATTGAAAATTTTAAGCCTCTTACGAAGCTTAAAGTTTCCAATTATTTCTACTTTCCTTTAGTACTTGTTAGATTCAATGATGTTGAAAAGGAATATTATTGTGTTGTTTTACGTTACTGATTGAATTCTATCAATAAAGAAAGCCGTTGGTACGAAGACAACTAATGTTTGTATATAACACAAACTTAATTGAAATTTGAATTACTTAGTTAATAACTTCAAATAAGTTTACTTTTCTAAATACAAAATTTCGTGTACGGTTGGCAACACTGCGGCGCGCGCGTACCCCTTTCCTATCTCCTCGCACCTCAGCGAGGCCACGCGTGTATAGTGTCTACTGCCACGCGTGGCCGTATGCGACACACTCGATCTATTGTAGCCATGCTTTTGTTTGTGACGTCATCAGCCCACGAATGCGTGCGTAACGTAGCCGTCCGCAGCAGTAGACCCTCTCCTTTGCAATTCACTTCCCAGATCCCAAATGTTAAGTAAAAAAGTAAGTTGAAAAAATGGCCATGACAATACACTAGAAATTGAAGTTCCTTTGTACTTGTCAAAAACAAGTGCGTTCCACGGTGTCAGTGAACTTTTCAGTCTTTCACCTTGATTTAAAGTCAATGGCATTAACTTGTTTACAGCCACGTCTGAATTGAATAACAATTTCATAGACTCATGAAAAGCGTAAACTTCAGGCTCCTATGTCAAGGGTGCTATCATTTTATTTTCTGTCTGTATGTATAACTTTCAACGTGGAAATCGAGCATTTTTTTGGAAGATTTTTAGCTAGAGATGTAATTCCCCTCTTTGATTTTTTTGTTTCATAACGTTAATAGACTTTCAGAACTCTCAGATCAAAATAATTTATCACAATTATTATTTCAGCAGAAAATAACAGTTTATAGATGACGACACATTTGGTGCAGTGGCTAAGCGATTGGCTACTGCGCTACGGGTCGTGGGTTCGATTCCCACACGGAACAAAAATTTGTATGGCCTACAGATGGTTGTTTCGGGTCTGGGCGTTTGTTTGTGAGATTTGTGTCTGTAAACGCACCCACGATACAAGAGAAATCTTAGTGTGGGGCAACGTTTAAAAAAAAAAAATACTAAGTACCGTTTTGTGTAGAAAATCTACCCTACGCGGCAAGGCGTGGCATGTATCGGACACCTACGAAGCAAAATCCACTGTTGTCATTCTCAGAATATAAGAAGGGCTCCAGGATCTTTCATAAGAATACCTATATCAATTTCTGTTTTTATTACGACTAAATGCAAGGTCATCTTTTTCACGTGTGCAAAGCGGTAGCTAGTGTATACAGGTTGTAAACGAATTCATATAATTCCTTCAAACCGTGTGATCTACTATTGGCACAGATTGACCAAACACTGGTTTTTTTCAGTTTCAGCAAAAAGATTTTGTCATAAAAATAACCAGATTTTCTATTTCTGAGTCAGTTTAGCGCCCCGAGTTAACTGACTGCACGAAGCGATATCGCGCTAGTCGATGCCTGCCAGCTGTGTCGCCGTGCTTTCATTCATTTATGCGTGGCTTCGAAATGTTCTATCATATAAAATGATTTTTTTACAACAAATATTTTTGCTTATTTTTTATTGAACCCTTAGGAGGTGGGTTAGATACGATGAGTAACCTCCGGTTTCTGAATTGAGAATTCGGGATAAGCAATACTTAAGTGGTATTTGAGTACGGAGTTGTCAAAAAGATGCTTTGAAATCCGTAATTTTTTTGACAACTCCGTACTCAAATGTTACTTAGGTACTGCTTATCCTAGAATTCTCAATTCAGAAACCGGAGGCTAATAATATAGCAAGAAAAAAAAATATAAAGCTAAATCCCGTGCGGAGTTAATCTATATCATTAATAGATCATGTGGTTTGAAGGAATCACACGAATTAATTTACACTCTGTCTGTTTTTTCCAAGCATGCACACCAAAATTGCCTTTCTTATACTGATTTGAATTTGAATTGACTTTCTGATTACTGTCACCCAAAGTAACCGAGACTCCTCTGCGGATATGAGTTAGGATGTCATTAAATATAGTAATGTAGGTCCCTTATCTTACCACGCACCTCGTAAATCCAACTTTAGGAAATGGTGCGGTGTTCGGAGACAGAAGCCAAATTGCGAGTATTAAATCTACAACGTTTTTAACACACGGCTTGAAGCGGCTTTATGTGAAGAATATGAGGAAGCGATGCATACTTAAGTGCATACTCCGCATATACGCGAAGTACATAAAATTAAAATTGCTTTTGAAGTTTCGTAATCTCATAGGAATATTCCCGAGGTTGCCTGTTTGTGTAAGTTAATTGAAATATCCAGTTTTGTTTATCATACTGCAAGGATCAAGTTACACACATAACATCACGATTATATTTCCCAAAAGGTTGCGCAGAGGTGTATAGTACATCCTCATTTCGCCGTTATGTTTAAGTCCCTTGTAATAGGGAGCGAGCCTATTGCCATCAATCGGGCAACAATCCAGATTCCGGGCTGCTACTGAGAAATTCCATACGGAAAAACCCAATAACACTTTGGCCGACCCCGGGGATTGAACCCAGGATCTCACGCTTAGCAGTCGCGCTTGCGACCACTGAAACAACGAGACAATCTACACTCACTGACGAGATTGCAAGAATCAAGCCACAAGATATACCTTCCTTTCAGGCTAATTATATATTTATTTAGATATTATAATAATAATACTGTAACCCCCTGTAGGTAACCCCCTCTGGGAAAGGCGTTACCTCATCATGAGATTAACGTAAAACCGGAGGGTACATTAGATTAGCTTTCTACAACCCCATCGTATAATAAAAAATGTATCATGAGGTCTACTGAAAAGCTTACAAACCGCAGGGCAGCTTGTGGCGAGCTGTTGGTGAGTGGCGACACTGCGTACCTTATTGCCTCAGAGAGTCGGTCAGGGCCTCGTCTCCAGTTTGCCTTTATTGGCTGGCTGGAGTGGAACCCCAAGAGTGCCCGCAGGATTCTCAACTCTGTCTTGCCTTTATCGGCCGGCCAGAGGGGGGCCGCCAGAGCTATATGCTCGGGGGTGGAAGTGTCTAAAGGCGTAATAGCGGGGAAACCCACTCCGGGTCTTTTAGACCCGCGACGGCGAAACCGGAGCCACACCTCTCTACACCCTTAGCCGCTCACACGTTTGTTGCCCCCTTCGCCTATGTACTGGCGGCTTTTCAGGGGGCCCAGCTAGTGAGCTGGCGAGTCACCGTCTGCCAATATATTTCAAATTTAAAGCTTGAAAGGCAGACGCCGTTTTCTTCCGGCAATAGAAGTTATCAAGTCCACCTAATACCCCTTCCCATAGACCAGATATTTTTCACCATATTTTACAATAGTCTTGCACCCACCTGGGACGGTCCATGACTGTACTCCAATAGTGCAGCCGTGGATAGTCCCCGGTTGGTGCCCCACCCCATTTTAGATTAAAGTTCTCAAAGGGGCCTCTGCGCGTTGGACCTGTGTCCCCGTGTATGCCTTCCAAAGGACCGGACATCTTCCGCACGGAAGATGAGCCGTGAACAGAGATACTGTATAATTTTACACCTCTAGCCGCTCACATGTCTGTTGCCCCCTTCGCCTATGTCCTGGTGGCTTTTCAGGGGGTCCAGCTAGTGAGCTGGCGAGTCACCGTCTGCCAATACAGTTCAATTTTAAATTTGAAAGGCAGTCGCCGTTTTCTTCCGGCAATAGAAGTTATCCAGTCCACTTAACACCCCTTCCCATAGACCAGATATTTTTCAGCATATTTTACAATAGTCTTGCACCCACCTGGGACGGTCCATGACTGTATTCCAGTAGTGCAGCCGTGGATAGACCCCGGTTGGTGCGCCATCCCATTTTAGATTAAAGTTCTCAATGGGGCCTCTGCGCGTTGGACCTGTGTCCCCCGTATGCCTACTACTACTAGCCGTATGCCAAAGGACCGGACATCTTCCACGCGGAAGATGAGCCGTGAATTTACAGAGAGATACTATGATATATGAGATGTGTAAGTATTATGTCTATGTATTGTGTGTAGTATATATTTTGCAGCAGTGCACCACAGACTACCCTCTGTCTTTTTCATTGTTTTCCTGTTCATCCAAAAGTTGTATGGTAGATGTCGCTATCAGCGATAAGACCGCCATTGTACCCTTCAATATATGATATTGTATTAGAGCTGTGTTACAATTTAGGTGTACAATAAAGTATATTCTATTTTATTCTCATATTCCTTCAGAGAAGTTCGTTATCACTTTGAAAAAGGCTCTTTCTTGAACTTGGGCGGATTTGCAAAAATGTAAAAAAAAAAACTTTGAACTTTTGTTCAAATAGCTCGCTTCAAAATGTAGCTTAAATCGAAAACCCTAATCTTTTTGCACGGTATTTTCGTTCACGTGTAGAGCTAAACTCTCAGTGGTATCGATTTTTGGCACAGCAAAGGTACATACGTGAAGTAAAGTAGTCGTTTCGGCTTTAAAAGTTACTCTTCGAATGGGAATCGATAATTTGTGAATCCGATTAAAATCCTTAGTCCATTCCGGATTAACACCGGTATAGATAGTGTAAATTGACACTAGCGTCTAACTTAGAAGCCTGAGATCTTACAAGTATGAAAATCCAATTCCTTTAGTTTACTTTGACAAATTGGAAACTAAACAGAATTAGGTAGAATCAAACTATGCAGTTTAATTAAAACCGACCATTATTTTTCAAGGTATTTCCGTACTTCTTTTTCAGAAGGTTTGAATTTAATATATTTAGGGTTCTGTACCCAAAAGGACAAAGCAGGACCCTTACGGTGAGACTTTGGTGTCTGTCTGTATTCTTTTGCTTACTTTCTTTCTTGTAATGTCAACAAACAAATAATTTGCTTTCCGTAGGTATCCTAATCTGTTTATCAAGTGCGGTGATTATTTTAGCAGAATCCTACAAAAAAACTTTATACTTGAGTGGGAAGCTCATGTTTGGTTTTTGAGAACACTACATGTCAACTTTGTTATACGGCTAATCTAAAAATCGTCGACTGCCATGTTAGTCTAGTGGACTCAAGCGTGACTACTAAACGTGAAATCCTGGTGTCGATCCCCAGGTCGGGCAAAGTGTTATTGGGTTCCGTGGGAATTTCGCAGTAACAGCCCAGAATCTGAATTTGTGCCCGGTTGATGGCAATAGGCTCGCCCCCTATTACATGGGACTTAAAACATAACAGCGAAATGAGGGTGAATATACACCTCTGCCCAATCCTTCGGGGTATACACGTGTGATTTTATGTTATGTATAGATTTAAATAGTTCTAAACAAAATAACCAACACTCGTCGTACTTTTTATCGATTTACCACATGACAAAACATTTGTCAGTATTGCCTGATCATTACAGGGACACAGTGTCAATTTAAACGTATGTAATGCCTCATATGATATGAAAAAGATGAGTAATGGCAGCCATTTTGGTAAAAGTTACAATATATCGTGCATCTATCAAGGCGTTACGCGTGCTTCGCCACGCCTTGCCTACTGTAGGGTAATAATGTATGACGGGAGATGGCGAGAGTGCGTGTGTTTCTTTTATGTGTAAAAAGGTTTTTGAATAACGTAGAAGTGAACTGGAAAATGTATTGTGGTGTGGGTGTTCAAAAAAGCAAGTATACATGAAATATACATACTCGAGAAATTGCAATGAAATTGCTTTTACAGATATAATTTATAATATTTTTTCTATTTGATGCTTCTTTTCGATTTTGTTATTTTTGACCCAAAGGTTGACTAGTAGAGAATGCCTCATGGCATTAGGTCCACCTTATATACCACCACTGTACATTAAAGTATTAAACAAATAAATAAATTGTCTGGCGTTTTAAGCACGTTCTTGTATACATTTTCGTGACCTCGTTCTGAAACTTCAATTAGGAACTTAAACTGGCGAAGATGTTGAAAATCCTCAACATAGAGGCTGTATACTGCAGTATAATCTTATTCGTAATCTCGCCTCATACATTGTGAGTTTCAGAGCAAATATAGTAGGCGGTCTGCAAGCAACCTGTGTCGGATTATTCCCAAACGTGATACTTAACGTAACACCTTCAAGCCGTGCGTTGCTTGGTGCACTGCATAAAGTATGTATGTAAGTGTACCCCGACTCCTTGGAGTATTGCATAAGCTAAAAGCCAAAACGAGCGAAGAGATAAGTCTTTCGATGCAGAACACTGATCCCAGAAAACATAAAGCTAGATACGACGAAAAATAAAACAATAAATAAAACTTCCGAGACGTTGGATGAAATCCCTGCGCGTCGTATATAGTTTTATGATAATATCAGATTCAGTGTTCACATGAAAATAGTATGCAAATGCTACCAACTCGATTTTAGTTTAGTATCATCTTGCACACGAGTAGGTACATGCGAGGTTTTATACTTCAAGTGCAAAAGACTTTTTTAATCTATTTTTTTGTCGAGGGTTTAGTGCTCTTTCCGTGACTATGGAAGCCTCATAGGTATCTTAGTAAAAACTTGTATACTACATTAAATATCTGGCTTACGATTTTGATATTATGAGGACTCCAATCCTTCCCGTGTGTGCTTTATGCTGGGGCCATACTTGCAGGATTTTGGCGAACGTTCGTGTTATCGTGACAGCACGAATATTAGCCGAAATCCTGTTAGTTGTGGCCGAGGTCAGAAGACAAAATCAGATGTATGTTCCTACCAGTAGAATGATGTAAGTTACAGGCTGGACTGCTTTTGCCTTCTACTTGACCTATCACAACTTGCTGCTAGAGTTGTCCTCCAAGTCCGCATGTCGTCGCAAAAAAGGGAGATATTGTCTGCTGTAGTCTTCTTGTTGGAAAAGTTAACTATACACTAGTTTATGCTACAACTAAACAGTCGTAAACCATCATGCCCGTATTTATCACACTAACGTTTACTTTTGTACACTCATATTCACCGAAGAAAGCGTAAAGCCCCATTTTATTGGAACCTAGATTATGCTTAACCAGACACTATTTTTAATTTCGGGCTACTACTGCGAAATTGCTGTAGTAAAAAATCCAATAGCACTACACACAACGTGAGGGCCTCGTGGCTAAATAAAAATCTGTAAGGTCTCACAGCGCTTGTCGTGGTAAGTCTATGGATAGATCCGTTCGCCTGTACCTCCGGTGCCACCGGTGCCACGGACGTTATACCGTCAGTCCCGGTTGTCATACGAATAACTATGACAATAGTGATGGTTACTCAGAAGCCCATAAGTCTGACAACTAGTCTAACCATACGATATCGGTATTGCCCAGTAACTGGGCAACGGAGGTTTGATGGTAGTCGCTCCGTGTAAAATGTATTTAAGCGCTTCTGGTTTGACGGGAAACCGATCCCAAAATAATTGGGAAAAATGCTAGGATGGAGAAGACTGGGTAGCCACGCTTGCCACCAGACTAATGACACGGATTATTTATGTACTAGATATAACTACCTACAATATAATCATACCAAAGTATCTTACTCGCGCGAAACCAAAGTTTGTAGGAAGCTTGACAAGTCTGAGGAGATTTAGGACCAGTACTAATGGATATTGAATATTAAGACTTATCTAGGTCATGTTGCGGATGGTATTAATGTTACATTAATAAGACATTTGTGGATGAACAACAGTTTATTTCGTCTTAATCCTTGAGTTTGTTGAACTTTGTCCTTGTGTTTATTTTATCTAAATAAATTTAGTACGAGAGACGTATCACGTGGGGTAATAAAGTAGTACACTTACTCTTTTTTGAAATGACGATATAAAGTACATACCTACATAATAGGTTTACTCACGCCTGTAATTCCCGAAGGGCTAAACAGAGGTAGTTTTTTATTACTGCCTGCCTGTACAGTACATGCAAAATGCGCCCCTGGTATTATGTTCCATGTAATAAGTGTCATTTTTCAGCATATTTTAAATTTGGATTTACTTTAGACTTGGTTGGTGGACCATTTCTTGTAATGTTTAACCATCACACATAAATTTCCTAAGTGCGTTTCTGTTATGAAAAATTTGTAGGTATTAAATACAACATCCAAATCATTTCCTACCTCCAGGCACAAAGGACAAAATAACCCTTATCCTATTTCAACCCTAAAACATTAAAGTTCGAAATAAAAGTAAGTCAGAATCTCACAAATACATTTGGGGGCCTCTGATAAAAGGAAGTGAACGAGGATACAATTTGACACTTCGCCGTAATCCGTAGCAACGCGCCTATAATCCACCTGATTCCAGCCTAATAGACTGGCCATGCTAACGTTACCTTTGTGGTAAAATGGGGTATTTGCGAACCAAAGAAACTTTTAATGAGGAGATTGCAGGTACGAGTATATTTGATTCCGATTTCAAAACGTTGGAAGGAAAAGTTTGAAAGAAATATGTGGCTTTGACGGACTTTTACGTCTGATATGTAAGTTTAAATGAAATGAAGCTCTTCGTCTAGTATTATAAGATTTAGAATCCCTTTTAAATTATTTGGAACAAAGGTAGTGCGGGCCTAGAGAAGTCTGTTTTTGAGACATAAAGCGACACAAGCAGACTCGCAAAAAACGTTTTAGCTTTGTCTAATATACTCGGCAAATGTGTCAGACTATATTTTAAGGGGCATGATTGTGGCTATGTCAAAAATAATGTAGATATAATAAGGTTTATTCTTGCAATTAGATATCAAATAATCTTTCAGGCGAATTTTGATGGCGCCTGCTGACACATCGGGTACGTAATCGTATCTGCTATAAATAAATGAATGAATAATAAACCAAATATCCCGAAATAAATAAGAGAGAACATCCAAAAATACACACTCACACATCCATAACTCCATTTTTGTTTCACTACAGACAGGCAAAAAATATGTTTGTTTTACTGTTTTCAAATATAAAATTTGTACATATTTTTATTGACAGTGGAGTATAAAATAATATGTTTGTATTTCAACGAAACCTGTTTTTGTATTTTAATCGACACGTGTATAGATTTGTTGGGCTTGTGATGTGTGTGGCAAAGGTTAATTGTTTGAAGGTAACTACGCGTAGGACGAGCTTTTAGAAGGCTTTTATTTCAGTACGTGAAGCGGTGCTACACGTTTATTATATTAACGCCGTGGTTCACGCTCAGTTTGGCATCAGTTCAGTCAGTCAATTAAATAATATTAAAAAAAAAACAAGGAACTAAATATGAACAATTATTCTAATTTTTCATTATCAGTTCGTAATCAGTTGAATAAAATCTAATGCTAAACTGACCTTGTAAGCAGACTTCACAGGGTTTATGAAAAAGGGTTCTATCTGCCTAGCCTTCTGTCTAGCCTTCTACCTAGCCTTCTGCCTAGCCTTCTGCCTAGACTTCTGCCTAGCCTTCTGCCTAGCCTTCTGCTTAGCCTTCTGCCTAGCCTTCTGCCTAGCCTTCTGTCTAGCTTTCTGCCTAGTCTTTTCCCAACTATGTTGGGGTCAGCTTCCAGACAAACCAGATGCGGCTGAATACCAGCTATTTTTCACAGAGCGACTGCCATCAGACCTCCGCAACCCAGTTACTGTGCAATGCTGATATCTTAAGGTTAGATCGGTTGTAGACATTCAGGCGTCTGACTACCCGTAACGACTGTCATAGGTGATACCCATGGTGATGGTATGATACCCGGGATCGACGGCTTAACGTGCTGTGCAAGGCACGGAGGGGTGTCGATGTGTGTGAAAAAGTCTGAACTTTAATTTTAAAACCTTTTATTAAGAAAAATGGCTACCCGCGACTAAATCGGGTTAATACCCCTTTTCTTCTCCGGTTTTCATTAAACTCAACTAAGAGATTCTATTACACAAGAGAGATAGTGACAATATTGCAAAGCATGGTAAAAATGGCATTAAGCCTCTAAAATATTACGTTGTGGTAACGGTATTAACACTAATTATAATCTACGTAAGCATTGTCTAACTTGCAGATACTTATTTTTATTTTTTAGAGCCTGAGTGTTAGTTTATAAACCCCGACGAAAAAAGAGGGATGTTATAAGTTTGACGCCTATGTCTGTCTGTCTGTAGCAAAGTAGCGCCCAAACGGATGAACCGATTTCAATCCGGTTTTTGTCTGTTTAAAAGTTGGTTTAATCGAGATTTATAAGCTATGTTTGATACAAATCGATTTAGCCGTTTCAAAAGATCGGCTCTTTTCACAATTTGTGTAGGGATTTCACACACACATTAAGTGTCGGGGGTATTTTTAATTTTAGAGTTATAAATGACACTAGCGACCCGCCCCGGCTTCGCACGTGTACGTTTTATAGTTTAAAACCTTCCTTTTGAATCACTCTATCTATTAAAAAACCGCATCAAAATCCGTTGCGTAGTTTTAAAGATCTAAGCATACATAAGAACACACAGCGGGAAGCGACTTTGTTTTATACTATGTAGTGATGATGATACTAATAGGTGGAGTTGAGATATAATAACAAAAAACATTAAAACATAGCTAAAAAGTGCTAGAAAATTCTTTCCTATGTTCCGTGACTAGCTCCATTTTGTCCCTAGATCGCAATTACAGTAACATTAAGTCATGGGACCTTTCACCTTTCACGTCTGTCCTTCCCAAGAGCTCACTTACGACGGGAAATGACGGCCCGCAGTCGGAAGGGAACGTAAGTAGGCAAATATTGGCACGACTGCCACCGTCAACTTATTTATCTTAATCGTTTGTGTAAAAAGGCGTTAAGGGTAAATTATGCTGTACATTCTTTGTTGTAACTTTGAATGATAGATGAATTTGAATAATATGGTTAGACAAAGTTGCGGTTTAAAAGATGATGTAGTGATAAAAATTGAAAGTAGTATGCTTAGGTCGTTTGGTCGTGTTGAGAGGATGACTTAACGGTGATTAACAAAAGGAATTTATAAGGCGAATGTCAGTGGAAACGCTTAGAAGGACAAACATGTTATCAGTGATGTTCTTCAAAACACATACAGGTGCGTAGTACTCTCACCCAGGGGGCCAATTCTACTAACAGAAACTTTTATCAATTGCAACTAAATCGTTCATTTAGACCGTTTTCGTTTACGAAAACTGTCAACATTTTTGGTTTTGTTTTTGTTGTCAAACAATTTGATAGTTTTCTAAAAGAAAATAAAAGTTTCTGATATTAGAATTGGGCTCCAGGGTGCGTGTATGACAAGATGTATGAACGTGGGTGAACCGACAGGACTATGTTAGGATATAACACGTGGAGTTCTATTAGTTTCTCCCTCCCCCCAAGGGAAAAGGCGTGATTTCATGTATGTGTATGTATTCTTTTTTGTTTAAAATCCTCTTCATAGTGCTATTTTGGACTTTTGCCAATATTTGTTATTTCTTTTTGAAAGAAAAATAAACAGTAGAATTCGGTGTTGAAAAATGTGTCATTGTTTTACGTCATAAGATAATTTTGTCAATACAATATTTTTCACAGACAATATACAATTAATTATCACCATTTTGATTTTAAATCATGAAATCAGGTACCTACCTTATCAAGTACAAAAATGTTTGCCCTATTTTATCTTGCTCCACAAAAGCTTTATATTCTTAACTTATTCACTTAAAGCCAAGACATAAAAAGAACATCTAATAACGCAAAAGCCTCAAAGAGTGTGGCTTTGCAAATCACGATTATTCTTTTGGGCGTAACACCGCCTTGGCATTACCAAATTGTTTCCCCAATATGTTACAGAAGTAGGCTAAACGTTTTGTCACTTAATACATGATTACATAGCTTTGTAGTATTATTTTGGTAATATGTTTTGAGCTCATCAACTGCCGCGCCCATTCCTGAATTTGCAGGGACATTGACAGTGTTTTTTTTTTCTTTATTTTGTAAACACAGTTGTTGTCAACCCAATATTAATTGTTGACTGTCGTTGAATTTTACTTTTTTTAAATAATTATACTGGGTGTAAGATACGGTGTACCGAAAACTGAAACAGTGACTTCAGCCCATTATTCTGAATCGAAAATGGTTTTTTTCTCGGAATTTTCCGAATTTACTGGAAATACCTAATTTAATTGCCTATGTTTTATTGTATTTCAATAAGTGTTTTGGCAGGTAAATAAAATGGGTGTAAAGGACAGATTACCAAAAATTGACACAGTGAATTTAGTTCATTATTTTGAATTGAAAATCCGTGGAAAATATCAAAGAAATCTTACGAATTTTCCGATTTATAAAAAAATACATTTTATTTTTGCAACGTGCTCTGTGTCCTAATAGGATTGCTTATTTTACAGCTGAGAAATGTAAAATTTGTGAAAAGAAAAATTGGGAAATTCCGAGCAAAATTTCAACTTATTTTCAATTCAGTATAACATATGATAATAGGCTGAATTCACTGTTTCAATTTTCGGTATACCGTCCCTTACACCTGGTATTATTGTGTGGTAACATCTTTTTTCGTCTTTCGGCTGAATTATGATGATGATAGCAACATTGCCTTCATATAGAAGAAAGCACTTGTTTCCAATCTTGCGACCTTGAGACCTTGCGAACAAGGTGTTTTTGTTTTGTGCAAAGTTTGATTTAGTAAAAATTACAATAAAGTATCCGTTATGTTTAGTTTCCATTCCACCAAGACTTTCCATTCACTACTTCACAAGCGTTATTAACCACCCACATACATTGCACGTTCAAACAGTGGTACAAAGATGTTTCAAAATATCACTCAAGTCCCAAGTTTGGTAATTAAGAATTTCACATCCTAGGGACCTAGGAAATCAGAGACCGACTCGAAAAAAAAGGTCCCAAGTGAAATTACATAGGGCAAGTTTAAGGCCATTCGGTTTAAAGTTTGAATTTCCAATTAGGAAATCCCAATTAAACTTGGCTGACCTGTAAATCAAACGTCGGTTTGGAAGCAATATTTTTTCAAAGTAATCTTTAAAGATTAAAGGATTAAAGGCGTTATACCTACTGTTCGCGTCATTACTTATTTTTCCTTTGTTCATATTTGGTTGTAAAGCCTGATGGGATTTGCCGTCCATTTCACTTGTCGTTGTTGTGTAAAATTTTATGAACACTTAAAAAAGAAAATAGCTGCGGCTGGATTCGATTTACGGTTTAAACAGTTTGCAAATACCAAAAAACAATAAATGCCAAAAACCAGTTGCCATTAACAGAGAAAAAATACAAAAAAAAAGCGTTTTACTGTCTCACTCTCAAATTCGCTCCATATCCGTAGTAGTATTATTTTCTCCGTTAAAAAACATACATTTCCAAAATACCCGTTTTGTAGCTGCACTATTCTACCTAACAGGATAAGCTGCAATATTTTATAGACTCTAGCGAATGTTGGCACTAGATATATCTTTAGCACATACTTTACACCAAATACGGCAGCTTGCGATAACTACCATTTAGAGCGTAGTATTTAATAAACTTTAAATTTATTATACCGTACGTGTGTTCTCCAAACAAATAAACTTGGATTTCAAGCTGGATTTAAGTGCTAATTTAAAAACTTCTACCAACATACCATCTGGGAGTAAACTTATTTTTCATCCCGTACAACTCTTATAAGTCAACTGTGACTGGAAAGATTTAGAGCTTACAGCTAGTTCTTGGTTTTATCAACTTTTCACCAGAACACGCGAAACTGTTTTAATTAGTGCACATATTGCAACTTTTGCGAGCGCTTCATTTGTTTGAAGCAAACGTAGATCACTGTTTACAAGACAAATGTTTGTAAATCCATCCAAATACCTCCTCACGAAATCCACTCACCTTTTGTTGACTGATTTTCTTCGGCCAGTCCTTTGTTTTAAGACAGCATGGCGGTTCCAATGCCTGCTTCAGCGACCTTATGTGATTGACTGTTCATGTTTCGTAACTGTTTGGCGGTGATGAGTATTTTTTTGTAACCTACGTAAATGTCTGGCTGATTGGTGACGTCGTGCATCGGGTCGTTGAGCTCTCTAAATTAAGGTTGAGCTACACGACGACTGATATGCGTGCCGTCAGTTGGGACAGGTCAACTCAAACCTGCTATGACTCTTTCCTCAAAAGGTCATTCCAGACATTGCCCTACATTGTTACACTCGCATAGTTTTATGCCACAATGTCTGGACTTTAAAAGAGTCCTTGACCTCTGAGTTTGTTTCGGCTTTTCTTCTCAGAGAATTCTTTGTTCGAATGGAAACTTCCAAACAACTCTTATCACTACTTTATATCACTGCCAACCCTTTTAAACCAGTGTGAAGAAACTTGTTTAAGCCAAACGAAACTATCCATTGTATTGGATTAACCGTTGATGAGTGATGTATTACCAAGATACAATATCTACATTACCAGTTAATAGATTCTGATGACATTATGTGGTATTGACATGTAACCGAGATGCAGTGATGTGATTGATGCCCTTATTTACTACTCGCTATGACATTGTCAAGATCGTTAGATTAATATTGTAGATATTGATATTGCTATTAATATTCAATTTATAACCAAGCGAAGTCAATGTAATTGTATTTGAATTGCTAATCAATTTGTTAAGGTCATCATTTGATTTTGTTCAATCTGAAAAAACCCATAATATTTTGGAACGCTTGATTATATGATTGTTTATTATTTTATTTTAAGAACCTTATGAAATCTTAATTGGATTTGAAATGGTTTTGATGCTTCAGGGATCAAGATGGCCGAATGTGGGAAATGGAATGTTCGAGGAAGGAAAGAGAGGGAAGATGTGTGTGAGTGACGAATGACGTGTGAGAAAAAAAGGACGTTCGGAATGCGCGGATGAATTATCATATCATAGTCCTATAGTCCTCATGGTCTTTGGAGTTGCAGTGATAAAAGATTTTTGTACAATTTTTTAAACTACGAGTAACTTCCGCGAGGCCTAAGCTGAGCTTTGCGTATGTGTGAGAATGAATGCAGACGCGTGCTTTGCTTGGTTTAATCCGGTTTATACTGCTTTTTGGCAATCGATTCTATGTGCACTCACCCAAATGCAAAGCTCCGCTTACGCCGCGTCAGTTATACCTACTTTAAAAAATCAGGCAATCCTCAGATTAGATTTATGGAAAACTCGATTATCAGAATACAGATCTTGTCAGTTTAATTGCCAAAATCTCTCTACATATTAAATGTGAAATCGAGACGTCCCTTGACACCTGAATACTAACTTTCGCATTCGCGTCTGTAATTCTCGAAGGTATAGATTATCTTTCGATATTGTTAGTCCTCAATGAGAAGGAGGTAAACGTAACGTTGTAATCGAGAGTTCCAATCACGTGCTAAGAAATTGTAATCGCGATAATCCATTGCGGGATGTCAAAAGCGTTAGTAATCGAAAGTAGATCCTGTTACCTTGTTGGTAAGGAGGCAATTAGAACAACATACATAAAAATACATACTATACAACGTGTAACATTATAAACGCAAACCTGAAAGTAGTTTGTTAAAAATCGACTACTGAATCTATTACAATCATTTTTAATGTGTAGTTTTTTTAAACTTGCTTTTACCTATCTATCTTTTGAATTGAGATAAAGAAAATTGAACCTTATGTACTGAATTTTAAATGCAGTTAACAATGAAGAAGTTGTACCATTTTCCTTAATAAACAATATTTAAGCAAAGCATTTAAATATTTTGTGTATGTACTATGATTATAACTGAATGTTGTAATAGGAGTGTTTGCGTTATTCCTGTTATATGTTTATTTATTTATATACTCTTCAATGTACAGACGCCAGCACATCAAGCTACCCGAAACTGTAAAATTTTCCCAATCAAACTCGAACCTAATGTTTTTGCGATAATGATGAAAATCTATTAAAAGAATTTGACAGATTGTAGTAACTTTATGTGCTGTCGTAACATAATACACTGGTAACAAAAAAAGGAATACACATTTACACAACATGTACAATGGGCGGTCTTATTGCACAAGAATTCACAAGATGATCTCTTCCTGACAACCTTATGATGGAGTGGAAGAACGGAAAAAGACAACGGGCTTGTTGTATATTTATAATTAAATATGTCGTAGTACTTAAAAATATTTGGAAAGAAGGACACGGCTGTAGGATCTCGAGCTGTGTCAAAAGGGCAACCGCTCTTAACATTTTATTTTGGCTTTGACAATTTTTATGACACTTCAAAGAATTCACACTGAAGAATTCCTTAATAATAACCGGGAAAGGTGAGGGTGGAATGACGAAACCTTTGTCTTTGTAAAATTTTATTCACTTTTTGTCCTTTGAAACGGTCGATACCAAGATTAATTTGTAAATATAATCTCGGAAGATTAAGCGTCCACAACGCGGTTGGCACTAATTCCATGCCTTTTTTTTTCTGACAAAATGTTTCGTGTCGCTAAGTCCGGTGGGACTTATCTCATTACTGATTCACCCTTTTCGCGGGTAGAGTTGTTGACATCTTTTTGTCCTTCAAATAAGTTGAACCTCTGAATATCTAATCTTGGAAGTATAAAATAAAATATTTAAGAGCCAAAAATACTCGTGATACCGTTAACGCACTGACATGGGGGGTTACACGGATTGGTAAAACAATGTGTTTGATTTTTTTAAAAGAGCTGATACAGAAAATAAGAGATTTAGGCTGGTGTACACCAAAATAAATTGGCCACAATGATTAAGAAAGCTGCCCTTATTACCTCATCTCAAATACGTTTTTAGCGACTTCTGACGTTTCTAGTCCTCCAACCTTAGTTGGTCCGCAATAGGCTTTTAATCCTTGTGGGATCCTTTTTTTGTTAAATCTTCCCTTTTTCTTGCTGACTGTACATTTTTTTTAATCTGTAGGTACATGCAGAGACAAATAACTTAAAAATTATGGATAGTCTCCTAACAGAGTTTTCCTATAGCTGCAACGGTAAAGGTAGCTGCCCTTACTGCCCCATTTCAAATTACCACCCTGTATAATCCCCCACCGATTTTGAAGTTAAAACTGGTTGCCAGTTTTTTTATTTTGTAGATCCTTATGAAATGACTGACACGTAAAAAAACTGTTGGAAGAGGGGGACAGGTCTCATACAATTTTTCGTCCTTTCTGTAAGAAAATTTCTGGCGCGTGCGCGAATTGCTTTTGTGCATACATTTCGGACTATAGCCAGCAGCCGGATCCGGTAAATTCTGACAATTTGTGGAGTCTAGTACAAAATGTACGAGCAGAGTTGCGCGTCAGAAATGTGTGTCGATAATGTGCGGCCTAGCTAAAGCATTGCTTACATCTGCAGGCAATAGCATCTACCTAAGAGCTAAGTTATCCAATTTGTACTGCAAAAACCTAGATTTTCGATAGTTTCTAGAGGTCAAGCGATACAAATACTACGCAAAAACAAAAAGTAGCCTTAATAAAGATAAAGTAACTGGTACTCTGCTTGCTAATGAGCGCACAAATCGTTTCTTTTATCAAAGCACATCCTGGCAAGAGGCCAAATGCTTTGAGAAAGGAGTTTCGTATTGATCATATAATATTTTCTTCGTAAATTCAGCCAGACAAGACAGTCAAATTATTATGCTTATCCTTAGATCCTTAGAAGTGACGGCTTAGGGCGTTGCTGGGGGGGAGATTGAGCTTGATGAAGGGCTAAATTATAAGTGTGACTGCGGAGTTTGAAGAGATGACCGACTCTATGACCGGAGAGCATGGTGGATCATGAACGGTGACAGAAAGTCGCAAACATTTGTCATTGAAATATATTCAAACAAGTCATTACAACAAAACCCATTCCAATACTTCAAATTTTCAATTTTAAGCGCTTCTGAGAACTGCTTTTAAAATTAACTGCAAAACTATCTTCAGCTGCATAAAGAAGTTTCTCGAAGTATTCAAATATCGCAAACCCTTCTATTAACACTGAGCATTTAATACTTCCAGTCACTCTTCGCTTGTTTTAATTGCAATATCACCAACATTTATAACTAGTATTGTTTACAGTTGTACGATCCTCCTCCCTAGAGGAGAGTATTAACTTCAAGCGATACCAACAGTAATTGCGTTAACACCGCTCAAAACCACGTTAGTAGTAATTGTATTTCATATTGCTCAGCACACTAGCGGGGTTCCTATATTTTACTGGCAGTTGTTAGTTAAAACTACGACATGTGCAATATGCAACAGTATAGTCTGAACCGTATTAGACCTATTCCATCCGTTAATAGCATCTGGAAGTAAACTTATAATACTAATTTATTTTTCAACAGTTGGACAATAAACACTTACAAGAACACTGTGCTTAGACTTGAATTATATACGAGTAACAAGTATGTAGTGTTTCGATGAACTCTGGTACCGAATGTAAGATTTAACTTGTGTTATGGGTACCAGCGCTCTCACATTAAGATTGAACACAGAGGGTTACATTACAGGGGACGAAACGCGGCTATTGGTACAGTGGTGTATTACATAAAGATAAGTAAAGTAATTTTTTTTTTTTATAGGTAATTACAGTTGATTTATAATTGGTAGGCAAAATCAAAAGGCTTATGAGGACTAGCATTTCCTTTGGGTAAGCAGTGGAGCACGGTAGGATCCGTGGCACAATAGAATAAAATATAACATAATCAGCCCCACTGCTGGGCACGAACCTCTTCTCAGAATAGGAAGGGTTTAGGCCATATGTCACCACGACCATCAAGAACTTTATGGAGCCCTCTCAGTTGTTCAGGTTTCTTCACGATGTTTTCCTTCACCGTTAACGCAAGTGATCATCAAATTCTGATCCGCATATGAATTCAAAAAGTCAGACAGCCGGGAAATATGGTTCTCGGTTGGAATACAAAAATTTGTGAATTATTTTTTGGCCAACCTATCATTCTGGCTAATAAATCATTTGGCGAAATCAAATTAGTGAAAACATTGCTTCGGCAAACATTACTTCCGCGAATCTGTGAATACCACTATTAAATAATAGGTATGTATACATATAATTAACTACATTCACACTACGCTTATCTGGAATCATTACGCTTGGCAGGCATGTTGGTAATTGCAATATAATGCTACTATACAGTCGGAAGCTGCTGCCAATCGACGATGAAATCCCTCTTAATATAATCCCACAGCCGAAGCTTATTACATAACGCATGAGCTAGCAGTGCAGTGATATTATAACTACACACATTTCGATTGATTTTAGGCTGACGGTTCATAGGCTACTAAGCGCAAGATTCACAGATCGCACTAAGACTTTACTTTGCTAAGTAAAGTAGGCTTTTCATACCACTATGAACATTATTCGTATTTACTCTCATTCGTATGAAACGCTTATTCATATTCGCTTATATGAATATGAACAATATGTATAAATATACGTAATATGTAAAAATAAGGTATCATATTCGTATGAAACGTATACTTTACTTAACAAAGTAAAGTCCAAGTGCGGTCTGTGAATCTCGTCCTAAGTTGCTCGAGGCAGTTGATCGCCATTTATTAAAAGCTGCAGGCCATACACAAAAGCATAACAGCAGCTACATAAAAATAGTGATCAATCAACTGCGTCTCAACCAACTTAGGGGCCCACATATGATCACCCTGACAGAACCAATTAAGTAAGTTGTTCTTTATCTTTTTTAATTCCACGACCAGTTTAACATAACTAAGTGATGCCCACAGCTTTGCTCGTGTTGTCGATTCGATCCTTCGTCCTTCGTCTGGTTGAAGGCTGTATCTGTACCCACTTTCATCATAATTAGTCGTGAAGAAGTAGCAAGCAGACAGAGTCTCACTTTCGCATTCTTCTTCTTAGCGTATCGATTGCAAATATAAATAAATACTAAATAAAATAATTTTGTTACATTTTTTGTTTGGTCCGGAATTCAGCTACGACAGCACCATCCGCTGACGTAGTCATTAGGTCCTCACGCGTGCTGGTGACAGGGCATGCAGCGCAAAATAAGGTGGGACATGGTCTGGAGAGACGACGCGTAGGTACTGAAGATCGATGCCATCTGCGAAACCCCACCTTAGGAGATTCTCTTTGCTGCGGCCGACTTGGGTGGAAAGTTTTCTAAGTCAGTCACGGCAACTCGTGCCCAGGTGGAACTCTCTGATGGCTCGATGAACTGTTCAGGAGGCTTAATTTTCTTTCGCCAAAGATCGCATCTTACCGAGGTGGAGTTGCCATCAGACGGGCTCACGCATTCAAGAAAACTTTTGCATTTATAATATAAGTGTGGATAGCTATATACAAGGTTAATCAAAAAGGGGGTACTAATCCGAAAGGGTGTTAAAGTACCCATAATAATGAGTAACTTCTTTTCTACGACTTTCCCCAAAAGTCAATAGTTTTGGAAAAATAGCTGTTAAAAAATATGCTAAAATCCATCTATCCTCAGCTATGATTAGCTGTGTTTACATTTTAGGTCATATTTAGGGCCACGAAATAGAAGCTCCGTTTTCTGAATTTGTAACTAAAGTAGGTAGGTACGAAGAATTTTACAAAAACACTAAAATAAAAATAATTTTAAAAGGAAATTTTAACACTTGCTTTAAAACCGTCATCAGTAGTGATACTTTAAATGGCCTGCGGATTAGTACCCCCTTTCCGACTAACATTGTATATGACAAGTTGAAGAGTGCGTTACGACGCCATTTTCCATGTTTCACATCTGTTCCGGGACCGGTCTTATGGGAATGTTTTTTGTTGTTTCCTAACATGACATGTGGGACGTTCGGAAAAGCGTAAAAAGGTTTTATATGGTTGACACTGCATTGGGCTTTGAGTTGAGATATCCGTTTTTGTGGTTTCGTCTTTTTTGTTTAGCTTTTTTGGTACTGATGAGTTAATTTTATTGTACAGTTGTAAAAATAATGTAATTAAAACAACGTCCATGGAATGTTTATTCAAACCAAGCAACAGATCTGAAGTTTTGTAGAAAAATATCGCTAAAGGTAAACAGTAGTATGTTTTCTAATACAAAGCCCCACTAGAGGAGGGGTCCACAGAAGGCTGATGGACCAAAACATGCCAAGGTTGCGGTGAATGGACAAGCGAATTTCGTGATTGACACTAGGACTATGTTGCCCATTGACTTTTTGTCTTTGTAACATTTAGTATCCGGCGTCACCGCGACTATAGGTCCTACTTTGAACATTCCGTTTTTAAATCCTCTGTTTAAATTATATGTTGGTAATTAAACTCGACTTTTGCCACTAAAGGTGTTTCTTTACACTTATAGTTCGGTATAACCCTCCCTCTGCCTTTCCTAGGGTATGCATGAGGACTTCCAAAAGTAATAAAAAAAGGTACGCCTGTACGAAAACACGTAAACCAAGAAATGCGAATAATGAAACGTAAGTCTAAATTCTTGATGCTATAAGGTCTCCACTTGCGAAACTTTGACGTATTTATTTGTTTAGTAAGCATGGGCTAGTGATTTTTTTATGGATGTGACAGGGATTTATTTGGGTAGCCTTGGACTAAACGATGTTGCCCAACTCAGCCTAAGCCGAACCCTTTACCTATGTATAAGATATTATACGATCCAAACAATAGAAATTCAAACAACAGTTTGCCAAGTTTCAAAAGTAACGGTCCTTAACTCGTCAATACTTTAGCGCGCACCAAATCTAGGCCAGACCAATGAATTATTCAAGCCACAATCGACTCTTCTTGGTATTAAGACGTCAATTTTAATTTCCCAATGCAACGTTTTAGAGTTGGAAAATCGATAGAACCTTTTCCATCTCACTTACTCCAACCGTTCATGTTTGAAATTAGCATCAATAGGATTCGGGATTCGACCAGTTCACTGGTTATACCCAATACGCATTTGGAGTCCCCAAAATAAAGCTAATTTGCTTTTATACTGCGGACAGCTTTTTCGTTTCCAATTTTAGTCAGGCAATCACAATAAGGTTTAAGTTAAATATGGGTTAAAGAGTGATTTGGGTTACATTTAGTTGGTAATGAGTTTTTTAGTATTATTTGATTGACACAAATTAGACTGACTGGGCTGAAAAAAGTAATGACAATAAGCCCCTTTTTAGGTGAGTGAACTTCATGCAAAGCCATCTTCGTTTACTTACTATAAAGTAAGATTTAGTTAATCGCAACTCCAACCAAAATACATTAAGATTTTGTAATATATTGTCACGCAAAACTAAAGAATGCTATGTGCTACTACGATCCATAGCTATAGATCTATTTTGGTTCTTTCAATTCTTACAACAATTTCAAAAATATGTCAGCATATCTAAATATCTTAGCGTTAATAACAAAATTGTCATTCAAAACAGCTCTTCACGTTAATCCTACGATAAACAAACGGATAAGCCTCGCAAACACATCATTTCGTCACAATTTGTAATTCCATCCCACATAGACAAATAGAAAAATATTATGACAGTCAGTACCTCTCTCATTTAGTAGGACCGCTTTTCCCAACTCAAAGGTTTCCATTCAATCAGCAGAACAAAGACAGTTTTACCGTGACCAGTTCTATGTTTTTTTCGCTCCACATACAGACGGATTCATTTATTATCCCTCTATTGCTTCAAAATCGGTTGCTTCTTTTACTTCTACTTCAACCTCCTAATTAAACTTGGAACAGTGTTTGTCCCTTGGGTCATGTTGTGATGTCAAAACTTTTGCAGTAGGAACGATTGCTGTAGTTTATTTTTTAAGTAAGACTTTTATTATACCTGTAGATCTAAAGTAGGGGTGGGAAAACTTTTTTCATCGGGGGCCAGACTGAGGCAAGAAATATTGAAGGGAGAGAACTCCAAAAAAAAAATTTATTCTGGCCAAAAATATTTGGTTTGGCTCAAATAATTACGGCTATTTGATGACGTTTTATAATTATTTATACAGGTTGTTAACGAATTCGTGTAATTCCTTAAAACCACATGATCTATTAATGGTATAGATTAACCCCGCACGGGATTTCGAATGATTAAAAATAAAAAAATCAGAATCTTTTTTTTTTCATGCGGTAGCGGTAATTGATCATATCTAAACCACCTAATAAGGAATCAGTAAAAAAGAAAAAAATTTTTTGCAAATTTTTTTTTATTTCAGTGAACATTTCGATGCCACGTATAAATTAATGAAAGCATGGCGACACGGCTGGCGGATACGAATAACGCGATATTGCTCTTTGCAGTCGGATAACTCGAGGCTCTAAAATGACTCAGAAATAGAAAACCAAGTTTTTTTTTTTATTTTATTTTTTCAGTTTGTTTTCAGAAATACCCATTTAGGGTTAATCTATGTCACCAGTAGATCACGCGGTTTGAAGGAATTACACGAATTCGTTAACAACCTGTATATTTATTTTATACCTATTTGTGTCGAAGAGATTGTAATAATATATTTCCGGAGGACTCTTTCTCTAAAACGGTGGGTTGACGGGCCGGATTCAAACCATCCAAAGCCAAAGCTTTGGCCCGCGGGCCGTAGTTTGCCCACCCTTGGTCTAAAGTGAGTGAGAGTTACATTACATATCAATCAGTAAGCATCTAGTATTAAACATTTCCTTGTAGATTTCAATGAACATTCGTGGGGGAATATTGAAAGAGATTAATATGGTATTATTCGAGCTGATTGAATTGAACTTGAGTACATACTGCAATAGTACTGATTCTATTGCAGTGGGTGCTTAATTTGAATTCAAATCGTTTTAGTTTATAGCAGTACTGGTCTAAGTGATAACTTCGTGACTAAGCTTTAATGTCATTCAATCTTCTCCTCATACAGTCGTTTTGAGTGGCACCAATCAACTAAGCCTTTCGCAAAGTACTGTTGGACATAAATCTCGCTGAGTTTCGTCTTCATTATTTTCCTGTTTTCTCTAAATATTTAGCTAGTCATCGTGATACGTGAGTAAAAGCAATACATTGCTATTTTGATGTAACTTTCTACACTACAGCTCGTCATCTTAATCAGTGGATTGTACCTACTTATATCTGAAGAACGATAAATTGAAGAAAAAAATTGTACATTCACTCTTTGTGAAATGATATAAAAGTAGGATTTCACCAGTCTAATAAAACTTAGGTTATGGCTTTAAGTTGGAATGATTTATTTTACCGTTTCATTACAATGATGGAAAGGAATTTGCTTTAGATTTTATTTAAATTCTTTCCTTGATTGTAACATTTATTTACATTGTATGTTACAATTTTACACCTTTGCACGTTTTTAGTCACAAAACACATTTCAATCTTTGAGAATATTACGACCATTTCATGTTGATTGTATTTTATAGTTAATATTAAATATGTCAATTAATAATTAACGGAATTTAAAATTAAATAATTCATGTTAAATGTTCTCATTTTATTTTAATTCTATTAAACTCTGCTATAAATTTACTTAAACTGTAGAGAACTTGGTGAGTACTAAGTGGAATTGTAGTCCACGTCACTTGCAGTACTTAGAACTTAGCACCCGAAATGTCCAGTCTCGAGTTAAGAGTAGTTCAGCGTAAATCAGCTGCATGCTTTACGAAGCGGTGTAAGTCGGTGAGTAAGTGCTCCAGTTTGAAATACAAATTGAAGAAGCCGTAGTTACGTTGTACAACTTTTGTGTGGACTATATCGATTCGGTTGGTTTATGTTACCTGGAAGCCAGTTACTCAAATCACGTGACAAAATAATATTGTTTTAGGTTTAAATACATAAAGAAGTAGACAGACAGTAGTTGTGCAAAACAGTTCTGATGAAAGTTTAATATTGTCGTGCTATTTACTTTCTCAACTACATCAAGGGAGTAAATATGTCAACAGAAGTTTGCACAAAGTCCAGATAACGGATGACCTGACGTAATCCGATTGCAATGTCAGTTTGTTCTGCGATGCAGAATGGAGCATCAGTTCTCTTTGTCAAGTTTCAACCAATCGACAGCAGTGTCCAAATTTGAAACACGATTGAAGCGAACAAACGCAAACATCGATCGCACAAAGGATTTATACGTCAGGACCTTTCACACCTTCAGACTAAGCTCTTGGTAATGTGTTAATAGTCTCGTAGAACACACGATTTTATTTATGAGTAAACTTTAACGCGTACCTTTGTGTTTATCGAAGCTAGAGTTTTTAATGAGCTACCCTGTTTAGCTGTTAGCGCATAAAATGGGAACATTTTTGTTGTATTCCGGCCGCTTTTACTAAGAATGCAATTTTCTACGAAATGTTTACTCACGTTTTGTGGAAGTTTTACAAGTTTTTGACGTTAACTGAAGTGAACACGAATGTCTGGAGTGTTTTTCTAGTAATTACTTGTTGCAAAGGTTTCCTGTTTGTAATTTTCATTTGCACTTAGACTGTAATGTCCTTGTGCAAGTACTTGCAGCACCTTATAGTTATGAAAGTATAATTACAGACTTGTATACACGCGTATATGAGTTAAACTGCACGTGTATAGATATAACTATAGTTGGAAAGTTACATTCTATTATTACTTTTATAAAAAATGGTACAGTTTTCTTTGTTTTTATATTTGGGTTCGATATAAAGAAGGCTTGTGCGCCTTTCGTTATTGGATATCGTAGTTACATTTTTGTAGGACGTAGAGTACATATGTCGCAGACAAATAAGCCAACTAATTTCATAAGTCTGATGTTATATAGTTTTACGCCATCATTCTTTCTTCACCAGCTAGATCCTTAATTATCATGTTGCCTTTCACAAAAACTAACGCTTCTGGAACATTCTAAGAGGTCATTTGACGACATGTTTGGTGCAGTGGCTAAGGGATTGGATTCTGCGCTACGGGTCGTGGGTTCGATTCTAACACGGAACAAAAATTTGTATGGCCTACAGATGGTTGTTTCGGGTCTGGGCGTTTGTGTATGTGAGATTTGTGTCTGTAAACGCACCCACGATACAAGAGAAATGTTAGTGTGGGGCAAAGCTTTTATTAAAAAAAAAAAATATACAGGTTGTTAACGAATTCGTATAATTCCTTAAAACCACATGATCTACTACTGATGTAGAAAGGCACCGTACGGGATTAAGCTAGATAAAAAAAAAAAAACATGCGGCTTTGTTGTTTGTGTTGTTGCCGATCGTATCTAAACCAACTAATAAGGATTCAGTAAAAATTTTTTTTTTTTTTTTTATATTTTATTTGTGTGAACATTTCGATGCCACGTACACACGGCTACAAATCAAGCTATACAAAACCATTTTATCTTGGCGTCGCGTTGTATAATCTTTTCGCACAAGTAACGGTCAGCTTATACTGATTTTGCATAGCTTGAAGTGTAGCCGTGTGTACAAATTAATAAAAGCACGACGACACGGCTGGCAGGCACGACTAACGCGATATCGCTCTTTGCAGTCAGATAACTCAAGGTTCTAAAATGACTCAGAAATAGAAAACCAAGATTTGTTTTTGAATTTTTTTTAGTTGATTTTCAAAAATTCCCATTTAGGGCTAATCTGTGTCACCAGTAGATCACGTGGTTTGAAGTAATTACACGAATTCGTTAACACCCTGTATATATACTCCTGTTTCCACCTTGCTAACATAGTCGAGTGATTCCGCTAATGACTAAAGACGAACAAAGTCTCAAGAAGTAGTCACTAGAGCAGTAATAAAGCTCTCACACTTTTAAAAAATATTCCGAGGGAGACAAAATTAACTTTTAAGTTCCACTGCACACGTAGAAGGTTGCTAACTAAGTTTAGAAGAAAGTGTATAAAGGAATGAAGGAACTTACCAGCTTCACTGACATTTACTTGTCTAAAAAACTGGAGCTTGGCACCGCGCCTGAGTAGAGCTGAGGTACGGACGCGGAACTTTATCTCTGTACAAGCTTTACCTTAGTTAATGCTGGTCTAGGTAATTTAATTCAATTTGCATAGGTAGGAGTCGGCATAATCGCGCTATTACGTTATCTGATCATTAAGGAAATGTGGTAGTATTTTATGAAGCAAACAACTTGGTTTTCTGGCAAAAGTTTATGCAAAATGGTAGCTTAACATTATTTGTATGTTAATAAACATGTTCGTTTTGAATTATTACGATAGCTTTAATACAAGTGCTGAAGTTGAGCACACTGCAAATTCAACATATACAGAGTGTAAACGAATTTGTGTAATTCCTTCAAACCACAATGATCTATTACTGGTATAGATTAACACCGCATGGGATTTAGATTGATTAAAAATAAAAATAAACTTTTTCCCTTTTTTTTGTAATAGAAAATTTCGATACACAAATGAATGAAGGCACGGCGACATAGCTGACGTACTCGACTAGCGCGATATCGCTCCACGCAGTCAGTTAACACGGGACGCTAAAATTACTCTGATACAGATACCATCTTTAATTTTCTGAAAACTTTTTTTTTTAGTTCTGAAAAAAACCTATGCAGGGTCAATCAGTGTCACCAGTAGATTAATAATTTCATATTTTAATTATTAATTCGTTTACACCCTGTATAATTCCTTCCTCATACATACATAACATCACACCTCTATTCCCCGAAGGGTTGGGCAGAGGTGTAAAGGACACCCTCATTTTGCCGTTATGTTTTGAGTCCCATGTAATAGAGAGCGAGTCTATTGCCATCAACCAGGCACAAATCCAGACAACGGGCTGCTCATGAGTAATTCCTTACGGAAAAACCCAATAACACTTTGTCCGACTTGGGTATCGAACCCAGGACCTCACGCTCAGCAGTCACGCTTGCGATCACTAGACCAACGAGGCAGTCATTGTTCCGTTCGTGTATTTCATAAAAGTAGTAAAAAAATATCAATATATTATACATCGAGTATTGTTACTGAAACCAGGTACACGTCATGTTTTAACAAAATAAACAGTAGTTCTGTGTCAGGCACTACAGACTCATGAAATCGAGTTACACGAATAGGAGGACGAAATTAAATATTCCGTTTTAGCACCAATTAATTATTAATTCTAGGAACCCTATAAGAATTGGACGTAGTTTTTATTTTTCTTTATGACGAAAATGGTAACGTGAATCAATTTATGAATTTTACTATACAAGGTTAGTCAGATAAGGGGTACTAATCCGAAAGAGTGTTAAAGTACCCATAATAATGAGTAACTTTTGTTCTACCACTTTCCCCAAAAGTGAATAGTTTAAGAGAAATAGCTGTTCAAAAATTATAAGTATAATGAAAATCTATCTATCTACAGCTATGATCAGCTGTGTTTACATTTAAGGTCATATTTGGGGTCACGAATTAGAAGCTCTGTTTTCTGAATTCGTAACTAAAGTAGGAACGAAGAATTTTTGAAAAAACTAAAATAAAAAATATTTTACACGGGAATAAAAATTTTCGAATTTTGAAATTGTAACACTTGCTTTATAACCGTCATGAGTGATACTTTAAGTGGCCTGCTCATTAGTACCCCCTTTACGACTAACCTTGTATAAGTAGGCTAGAATTGGTGAGTGTACTTACACATCTTAGCCAGAAAATCATTGCAGTATTCCAACCATGTATGAAATTTTATGGAATTCACGAATATTTTAATGTTCTAACTCGATTTTCCCAAAACTGGATATTTGTGGGTTGGAAAGTTTTTCAGAAACTACGTCCAATTGTAAATGCAAAAAAAACTACTGGTCATACGATTGATCGTCATTACACTTGCGTGTTCAACCATAATCGCTGTAAAATTCACAACTGATAACTCACCTTCTTTGTTGCACAGTTCTATGGAAAATTGACGTTCACTTAAGCCCTAATCAAGAAAATCTTTGTGATGTTTCTACATGCAATGGTGACTAAACCTTTGATGCTATTGTGTACAATTGACCATGGGCCTTCGTTACCTTTGTGGCCATTCAAATCAACTTGACCAACGAAGGGGCGATAAATATATGTACTTGTTTGTTCTGTTGATCGCTTACACTTTGGTAAACGAAGTGAAGCGATTCTAACAATAGTGGTGACAGCATGCTATAACGTAATGGTCTGAAAAATTGCAATACTGGTACTTTTTTTTATGGACTTACAACTTGAGTGAAGCGATAAACATTCTATTTTCTCCCATAATGTTTAATGACAGGAAACTTGTCTTTTTTTGTAGATGCCTTATGAACAGTCGACTGCACGTCAGTGGTAACACTTAATTATGATAGCCGACCTTCAAATTCCAATTTCATTTTTATGGCTCCATCGTAATTCGAAGATTTTGCCAACATCAAGGTTGAAAAAGACACTGTGATAAGTACGCAATTTATTACACTGAACAAAAACGATTGACCGGTGTTTGTAGCGTTGAAATCAGATGAGCATGCTGAAAAAAGACAGCACATTATGTTGTTAATAAACACAAGACGTAACAAATTATTCTGTAGAGTTAAAATGAGGAAAAGAAACGATAGATGGATGGGTTGTGAGATAAGGAATAAAAATAAGGAAGAGTCATACTACAACCGCATATTATTAGCTCTGATAAATTGATATAGAATTTTTATCAAGAGGAAATTACCTAAGGTTAAGTAAAACGAAATATTAATTGGATGGGGGATATTGTCAGATAGTAAATCTACGGAATAAAGGCCCTGTCAATGTTTTTTTTTGTTATTTAGCAATTGGCTCGCGTTTGACCACTATCTCGCATGATGGTAAGCGATGATGTGGTCGACACGGTGAAGCACGCTTGCCTAGAAGTAACCTTTTCACTCTTGACTTAAAGACCCCAAGGTTGTAACTATCAGGAAACATAGACTCCGGCAAGGAATTCCACTCCTTAGCTGTGCGAACAATGTCAATTTTTTATCACTCATCTACAATCAACTGTACCTACTTTGGGACTTCTGATAAAATTGTCTGTTTATCAGCAGAATGTCGTGGTGGCCCGGAGGTTACAGTCCTGCTTGTTAAGCACCGGTTTGCGGGTTCAAACCCAGGCATGTACCAATGTTACTTTCTTAGTTAATCTAAAACACCACTGACATACGGTGAAGGAAAACATCGTAAGGGAGAACCTGGACTTAATTGTCTCTAATTGCCAACCCACAGTGAGCAAGCGTGGCAATCAATGCTTGTTCCTTCTTTCTATGAGAAGAGGAACAGGCAATTTTTTGTTTCTGATATTTTATTATTCGCTGTCTCTCTCTTGTCCGTCGCACAAACCTGTAAACAAAAACATTGATATTTGTTTAATTGATACAATCAAAGAGTTTTGTTTTTACATTTTACGTAACAAAACCTATCAACAGTCTATCATTTAACTCACAATACATGAATCGAAATAGGTCATTAAGCTCGTTTGCGGGCACAATGGAAGTTGGCCGTTTCAAAAGACAAAGTTGGACGGCGGCGGCTTTCGGGGTTAAGTAATAGAAAATCATATACTACATGCAGTTTGTTACCCGAGGCACGTTTTCTAAGGATGAAAGCCGACTTTCTTCACTGTTAACCCGCATCAGATGAACTGGACGTCCATGTGTTTACAACTTTAGTATTATTATTCAATATCCGAATGTTTATAAAGTTAGGTTACACTATTAAAAGCCGATTTATCAATCTCCAGTAGGCTCGCACGAATGTTTTGACGTCTAGTAACGCAAATGCAACGTTAAAACGAGTAAATTTTGAATCGAAAATACAACTGTCCTATACCATTTATGTTTAAATTAATGCGATAAGCCCAATTTGTATGATACACAGACATGAATGAAGTTTTCAATTAAAATAAATACTAGTGCGAAACGAGGATTTCCAATTCAAAGTTCACTCACATTAACGTTACGTTGACGTTACTATGCTTCACAATATTCGTGCTAGACCTATTGATAAAACTTTTATCTAAGAAATGAATTCAAGTATTAACATGTTTTCTTTACAAAAGCTGTTAACGCGTCAAATATTCCTTCGATAAAAGTTGTTTGACGATCACTAAACGGCTCTAAGAGATAATCTTAACGCGCCTGTTTTTAAATGTAAACAACACCTTGAGTTTTTTACTCCTCTGACCTCGGAGTAAAACTAAAACAGATTGAGTTAGCTGATTGCGTCCCTTGCAAAGTCTTTTAAGTGGACATAGGAAGAAGGGACCCTTGTACCATGAAAAAGGAAACATGAGAACATGACATGAGACATTTATATTCCGTGCTATAGTTAATTTTCATGCATTCTGAATCAAATACACTAGTGTCAAATGTTGTTGCGATATCTTGGCACTAATTTGTAGCTCAGTAGTTATGATTCGTTGAATGAAACTACAAAATAAATGTTGAGTAGAAGTTTAACTCCTAACCCCCGTTTACACCTAGATATGAAACATATATTCTACATGTACTTATCTAAAACTTTTTTTAAATATAATTGCTATTGCATAATATAAGTAGCAAAAATGTATGTAGATCCTTAAAAACTCGTCTTAAATATTTTATACAGGTTTTTTATGCGTTAAAAACTATTAACTTCTTTTAAAAGATCTTTAAACAATTTGTATCATAACTTGTTTTTATAGTTAAACGAGGGGGGTAAAAGTAATCATACCTACATGTGTTTTTGACACCTCTTTTAAATTTTCCAAGGGCATGAAAATCTGAAAGTAGGTGAAGGGCATCAAGGTGTCAAAAAAGTTTGCTGTGAAACTCTAATTTCCGCATGCAAATCATACGATTGAACTAAGAGAAGTACATAGGTAGGTAAATACATTCGGTATTGCTTACCGCATGATAAAAACATTGTGAGCGAAGATATGTTTTATCCATAATTTTTCTTTAAAAATTACAAATGTCTAAATCAGGTAGATAGATCATCTTTCTGCCCTATTTTTAAGTTAATGCGGTCGGCGCAATATGTTTTTCTCTTCCATTCATCCCTGTCAGCCGTCACCGCAAATGGATAAGTATATTAAAACATTTTATACAGTTGCCTGATCGCCGCAAGTGACATAAAATTAAATTACGCTCATTCCACAAAAGCTTGCGCTGCATTTTTTTCTATCTGGCAGTTGCGCCAGCTCATTAATAAGAGCAGTTTTTTTTTAAGTTCCCTGTTTTATTTTTCAACAATTACTTCTTACTGTAGTTTTGTTCTCAAGTTTTTTTTAATTCGTCTTTAACTGCTTTTGAACCATTCATTTTTTTTACTTTTATTTCAAAACTTAGACCCCCTTATTACAAATGGTGGTTTAAACTGAGACTAAGATAAACCCAGATTTAAAATATACCCATCACTTTTTAACATAATACAGACGGGGCTACCCTAAAACCAGGGTTTTTCTTAGACTATCGTTGTAATGAGGGGGTAAAAGTTCAGATTTGTCATCAAGAAAGCCTTCCACTTTATTCGTTCTAAAGTAATAACCCAGTTTTTTAACATTATCTATATAATTAGAGGCATCAATCCATGCCACAGTGGCCTTTGTTCCAATCGTCGATGATTACATCGATTTCATATGATTAGCCAATCGACTATGAAAATTGTTCTGCTCAGGGTACACCTACAGTTATAGGTTCATATTACATACTGAATGTATTAAGCGGGCGTCACACAAAGAGCGGGTTGGGAGAAAAGTTTAATGAAATTAGTTTAAACTGCCTGACTGACTGGACAAATCCCATTTTTTTTGTGTAAGTTGAAAGCAGAGAAAATAGTATTCCATACAAGTCAGAGAAGAATAATGAAAAAGTAGTTGTTACTAGAAGATACATTCAATACAGCAGAAAATAATTATTTTATTCTTCTGAAGAACGTCGCTCCAAGCCTCACTCTAAGACAACTAGGACACTAAACACCAAACTTCACGTACACAAACACGTAGACTCGAAACCATTATGTGTAGTTTATGCAAATACTTGTTCCAGGCGGATAACAAATCCGCGGCACATTACACAGCAGCCAAATGCCAAACGCATGCAAAAGTCACTGCGTCAATCGTGTCGTCTCGACTTTAATTTTGCATTAAGTGACATAGAAGTAACAGTTTTTGACTATCACAAAATGGCACTAGATGGCATTGATAAATCTATACGAGTTAAACGCATAGATACTGTATCAATATCTGTGCACAGACCGATATTTGGACCGCTGGGATTTCTCCTGTAAACAGCTATATCGGAACATTGATACCAAAATATCTCTCATAGGAGAAAATGTCAGGAACACGCTAGAACAGTTTGAATCAAATATTGGAGTTGAATTCAGGTTAACGCTCTAATTCCGCAAATCTTAACCACTCTCGTGCGGTGCAATGGATAAAATCAAATCCTTTGTCTTCTGTCATTCTACACGTTGAGAAATAGCGAGTCAGATATTGAGTTAAATTGCACTTTTATAACGTTCAATGGAAGTGGAAGCGATTTTCAACAATCTACATTTTGTTTAAGCATTGTCCTCTTTCTTAGCTACACTTTACATTCCGTTATGAACTTTGTAACTTTTTACAGTCTCGCAATCTTTAGTCACTTGTAATTAACTGGTAGCATCAAAAATATTTGGCATAGCTTCAAGTTGTTAACTATCATTTCGTGCATTATTTTCGACATCATACGCCAAGTCTTTGCCCCATTAACTTGGTTGAATCATAATGATAAAGATGCAGTGCCAAGTAAAAAACTTGCCAGTTGCAAGATATTGCACGGTAGTGAACAATGTCATTTAACTACCGTTCCCATTTTGTCATGAATAAGATAAAGTAGTACTTTAAAGGCAATATTACGATGTTCGGTGATTCAGAAATACTTCCTTCTTATGAAATTGTTCAAGTGAATGTTAACAAGATAAACGGTTTTACGTGAAAATATTTTTTTTAGAGACTTTCAATAAAATATGAACATTGCTAATATGTTGTTTCCATGGCACCAACACCAGTATTTTCTTGTAGGAATAAACAGTATTCTTTGCATTTGCCATCAACATAATAATGTCAATGTTACAGCACTACTTAAAAGTTATAACTAAAAACTGTACCCCAAGTGTGAGTTTTTTTCGTTAACTACTGTAGTTGCGTCACGCCAAAAATGTGTGAAAATTTAGGCTGCGTCTCTAGGCGCACCGTTCAATTAACGCGCGAATATTAGTTAGTGAACGGTGCGCCTAGAGACGCAGCCTAAATTTTCATACATTTTTGTCGTGACGCAACTACAGTAGTTAACGAAAAAAACTCACACTTGGGGTACAGTTCTTCTAACTAGATGTCTCCATTTGGCAAAATAGAAAATTTTATAAATTCCTTTACAATCATAATTATTTCTTGTAGTGAAAGAATAAACTATCTACATTTTAAATAAAGTCATCTTAGATGTTCCCATATCTCCAAAGTTATCTAGATTATGGACTTTTGCATAAATGAGGTTCGCACAACTATTACGTTCTTTGGCTTAGCGATGCATCGTTGATCGAAACCGCGGCACTAAACTTGGGCAGAGTTCAAAACTCCGGTAAAGTAAGATCCCTGCTTTATTAAACTGCTTTGATGTTATCTATATGTTTACCTATTGTATAAGTTTCCTCTGTGGTGTGATATATATCTCGGAGTTATACGACTTATGTTGATGTCTTTAGATAGACGTGAACAAATGTAACTTTTGTCTTTGTTACGTTTGCGTATAAATTGTTCTTCGTAAACATAGCCTACGAACGTTACAACGTATTTATTGTTATTGCTTTCAGTAACTACTACTAATAAAACACTTAATTTATTAGGCGATAGTTCATTTTCCTTATTGCTGACCGCGTGACGTAATATTGGCGGTGTAGTTCAGTGTCCTGCAAGGTATTTTATTCTCAATCCGGGTAATCATATATGCTACAGTAGACTACAACGATTTTCTGTTTCTGGGGGTTATTTGATCCTATTGTTGAAAACGATTCTCAAATAAATCCTCTTTTCAAATAAACGATCTCTTTGTCCGTTGAAGTGAATTCTAGATAGCGAAATCGTTGTCCTTTATATCAGTGTTTGCAACAACTACAGAGACGTTATTAAACATGAGTAAAATATTTTGCAATTCACGGTGTTAAGGAAAGATAAAACAGAAGGTACTCCTTTGTTCTAATAAAGTGAGAATGTAAGCATGAATAATGAAGTCTCGAATAAGTTACACGAGAAAAGGAGTAGAGAACAAAGCGGGATTTCGTTTACTTATTGAAGCTTTGACTGTGGTGGATACAGTTAGAAACTATTATCTAGATCATAAAATAATAGTCAATACTGGACCGATAGCACCGCTATCAATGTAATGTCAATATTAAGAGTTTAAAACTGAAAGCTTTAAAAAACTAAAAGCGAGTAAGTTAAAATCACTATTTCAGCTCCAAAAAACCGCTAAAACCCTAATTTGTGAATTGAATTTTGCTTACCTGAGCTAGAGCTAAAACGCCACCTGTAGACCTTTGCCTTGTTTTAGCGATCAATAACCTTAAGTGAGAACAGCTGGAACCAACGATTTAATAAAATTTTCTTAACACCTACAAATTGTTACTTAAGAATCCAGTGAACTTCTAGAATAACTGTAAGTTATTGCAGAATAAGTTTGTCAAACTGTGCGTCCTTAACTAAAACGTAACATACTGTTACAGACTAAATATTTTCTTGGTTATCGTATCGAAATCTCATAATCGATTTCAGTATGGTAGTCATTATGATATTGTTGTAGTTAAATCATAACAGTGCGTGTTCGATGACAGCAAGGACTTAACCTTGATCCAACGAACCTTTTTCAATGTCACCTTTTAAAACAAAGCTTAATCCATGCAAATACCTTTTTTAAATCTGACAAGAGAATTAATTTCATCGCTCGTCAGCGGAATCTTATCTCTGGAAATGGTGTGAACAAAATTGAAAAGAAAGACAAATCTTTTTGTAGATAAGCAGAATTTTACATTCTAGCAATAGAATAGAACAGTGTTTTACTTAGTGAACAAGTGAGTGGAGATCAGTGGGAAAATTCCCACTTAGCATTCCCGACGAGCGCTACTTCTGTAACCTACTTTGTCTAGTCAAAACTTTTCAGTGTGGAGAGCCACTGAGGCGGTTTTATTAAACGGCCTGTTATCAACTTGATCTTAAGTGAAAAAGTGAGAATCTGTTTACAGTCGCTTCTGGCGTAAACAGGACTTCGCTCTCGAGTTGCAATTAAATGCGGGATTAGTGCAATTCCAAATAATTTTTTGCTACTTTTACTTTCCTTAGCTGAAAAATACTAGCTGGATATTACTAGCACTGTTTACCGTCTGAATATTGAATTCAGGGGTAAGTTTTGTTTGTTGAATTTTAAGCTTTCAATACTCGGATGCGAATACGAGTAGTAAAATGAAAAAGTTGCTGAGTGCAAAGGAAAATAATACAAAAAGAGCCGTATTGAAATAGGTTTATTTGAAAAAGATTATGGACTTGCTAGCTTAGTATTTTTTACTAAAAATATAGTTTCTAAAACATAAATGAAATAATAGTCTCAATAACAGTAGATGGTTAAACATTAAGGCTGCATTATGTGTATAGTGAAATAATAATAAGAATGATGTTAGTTTAATAGACTTATTAACTAAAATGGAATTTTATTTAAACTTGTAGGCGAAATATAATGAGATTTTCTGAATTGCTTTTTGGGTCTCAAACTTACTAATTTTTGCTTTAACCACAATTTACTTGATGTGTCATGATTAACGTGACCATACGTCCCGCTCTGAGCGGGACAGTCCCGCTTTTGAGCTATGTGTCCCGTTGTCCCCAAAAACAAAGCAATGTCCCGCTTTGAAAAAAAAGCCGGTGGCAATGAATTCAATATAAAACGGACACGTAAGTATTTATTAATCGCATCAGAAAACATTTTAATAAGCAAGAATAACATCATCAAGTCATGCTAAAATATCACTCATTTATGTCTGAAAACCATCATCGTCTACCTAGCCTTTTCCCAACTATGTTGGGGTCGGCTTCCAGTCGAACCGGATGCAGCTGAATATCAGTATTCACCTCCACAACCCAGTGACTGGGTAATACGATACTCTTGGTAAGACTGGTTGTCAGACTTTCTGGCTTCTGACCACGTAACGACTATCAACGGTAACGACTGTCAAAGATCTACAAATGACAGCCGGGACCAACGGCTTTACGTGCTTTCCGAGGCACGGAGGAAACTCGCTATGGTAAATGGTCACCCATCCACAGACCAACCTCGGCAAGCGTGGCTTAACCCGGAAGATCGGTCTATGCGGCTGTAATTATTTAGCCACGAGCTTCTCCTTCCTCCATTTATGTCTTTCCTTTCCTTTCCTTCATTTATGTCTGAAAACCAAAGCTGATAATTATTTAAAAGAAAATTGCTCATCCCAAAAATATAATGCAGAATCAGGCCACCAAACTACACAAGATTACTTCCTATTTTTCCATATTTTTTTTTATAAATAAGTAATTTAGAAATCTTCTAACATTCAGGCGTCCTGCTCTGAGGAAAAAAAATAATGGTCACGTTAGCCATGATAGACTCAATTAAACTCCACTTTGACACAAAAATACATTATTATCAATTCGAACAATGTGATTAATGTCCGGTTCCTGTAGCCAAAAGTAAACCGTTTTGCTTACCAATGGTGGCATTTTTTATTGCCAATGGGAATATAAATAGACTCGTAAGCTAATTCTAACGGTGATACATACTAAGGTACGTTAGGATTTAATATGCAAGTTTTTGGGTCTTTGCTTTATTATTGGTAAAGATATAAGAGTCTTAATTTTAACCAATCCGGTAAATCATAGGAATAGGCCGTAATCAATAAAGGAATAAAAAAAACATTCGAAATTTTCGACAAGGAAACGGTTTACACTTTCGATTTAAACGGGATTTCTGTAAACCAACATTAAAACATCGATGAATATTGAAAGTACAGTAATCAATTCCCGCAGTAACTTATCATCAGCCGCACTTAATATACGTATTAAATTGTTTAACAACAGCAATATAAGGGGAGATAATTTCAGGGTTGTCACTCACGCCAACCCAAATAAGCTTGTCACAGTGAATTTAGCACGCCATGGAATAAATTTTGTCTGGAAGTAGGCAATGATTAATGGTTTTAGTACTTTTAGCCATAATTCATGAATCTTGTTACTAAGCTCGCAGACAAATGGATATCGATTCGAAACACGGATCGAGATGGAGCTGTCCCACTGAATTGGGGAATGAATTGGATTGGTTCCGAAAACAGATTCAGTAAAATTAATGTTTTAATTTTGTGATTTATTAATTCCATTTAGCTGTTCAGTAATTTAATTTTACATAATATTCTGTATCCAGACACGGAGGAGCTCGTGGCTGAATAATTACAGCCGCATAGACTGATCTTCCGGGTTAAGCCACGCTTGCCGAGGTTGGTATGTGGATGGGTGACCATTTACCATAGCGAGTTTCCTCCGTGCCTCGGAAAGCACGTAAAGCCGTTGGTCCCGGCTGTCATTTGTAGATCTTTGACAGTCGTTACTGTTGGTCAGAAGCCAGAAAGTCTGACAACCAGTCTTACCAAGAGTATCGTATTACCCAGTTACTGGGTTGTGGAGGTCTGATAGGCAGTCGCTCCATGTAAAATACTGATATTCAGCTGCATCCGGTTCGACTGGAAGCCGACCCCAACATAGTTGGGAAAAGGCTAGGCAGATGATTCTGTATCCGAACATCTAAACATATTAGCGTATACAGCATCACTTTATATCCGAAAACTATAACTCTGCTCATCGTTCTGTACAACTTTTACAATGGGACAAAGGACAATGCTCATGGATGTATGGAATGCCGTACCATGCTGCATCAAAGTCAAACTTTGTTTTTGTTGACTACACTTGTTATATTAACTCCTACAAAAGTTCTTTTTGTAAACAAACCCCGGGAAAGGGAGACTTTAAAAAAAACGAAATAACCTGAAAACTAGGTAAGTACATAAGTATATTTTGTTTGACATGTGGACTTGTCATACACGATTTAATATTGCTCTAAAAACAGCAATCCGCATCTATTGCATTCTACATCTCTATGATCTGCTGTGAACGGCCAATTAATGAAAGATAAAAAAAAATCGTTTAAATAAAAATTATATTCTAGTTGTTTTTAATAATAATTAATGTAGAATCGGCAAAGTATATGTTTTTTAAATTTTTTTTGAATGACGTGATCATGACACTTTCAAAATTCAAACTTATATTAATCTCTTGTGAAACGGAACTTCATGTAAAGAAAATAAAACAATATCAACATTTTTTTAGTTTAAATTAAATTCCCTGTTCAAAAATCAAATCCCCGACGCGTAAAGCCTTGTACGGACTAAGCGTTCTAATGTACGCGTCATCTAGGTACGTTGAATACGCGTACAGGCTAATTGAGTGTTCACGTCCCCTTTGTGTACGCGTTGTTGCAGGTACGAACTAAGCGTTCCTGTGTAAGCGTAACCGATTACACGTACATTGGAACGCTTAGTCCGTACAAGACTTTATATCGAAAAAATATGTGAAAATAATTACTATAATATTTTGATGTAGATGCATGAGACTTTTTGGTACAACTTTTGGTCATTCTTGTTTGAATTAGTGAGAAAAATCTGCTGTTTCGTTTGATTTAAATTTTGATTGTGATGTTAATTTTAACTTCGATTTTAATTTTGATTTCATTTTTGATTTTAATTTTGATTTTAATTGTAATTTTGATTCTGATTTTAATTAATTTTGATTGTGATCTGAATTTCGAGGTGATTTGATTTAGTCTGTTAATGAACAATGTTACTAACATTAGTTTCTAAGCGTTACTAACAACAATATGAATCATTTGTGTTCGATTTAAATAAATAAATATAATAATAAAAAAATTTAAGCAATATTTTTTTCGCGTAATCCCGTAGTAAACGTACAGAATGATGAGCAAAGTTCACGGTTTTCGGATGTAAAGTGACTAACCAGTCATGCTGTATTGCAATACTTAAAGGTACTTTTTTATAAATTGGTGTACTATTGAGAATTTCAAATTGTGTCCACCCCGAACCCTTAAAAATAATACATTTTTTAAATTTTGTTTATTGATGTAAAAGATTTCGATATTTCCATCAGTATTGAAGAAGTTTATTCTTGCGAAGGGAAACGTAATTTATTCAACCAATTTCGTACACCCGTTGATTGGGAACAAACTCGATTTCCTTTATTATGTAAGTGACGTTTACCGGTAGTCCTCATATAAAATGAGGTGCTTCCTACGAGTTCGTATGTTTTGGCAAATAGAAATAAACATGAGTGCTTGTCTTATTTGGCAATCGTAACATACATTTGTTAAATCACAACATAGTTCATAATTTATCTTAGTTTTAAATCTATCAAAACATAATCTATTAAAATATTATTCATTTATTTAACAAATTGTGTACACACAACACTTATTACAAGCCACAAAGGCACTGCTTATTTCTTTAAGAAATCTCTTCCAGCAGTGTTGTTGTGAGAGGAAAATTTAGAATAAGAAATGTTAATAATGATAGTATCTTAGATTTGATAAGATTTTATTTAATGCACTTTTACTGTGCACAAATCAAAAACAATTTTTATCCTTAATTAAAATATGACACAATCTAAATTCAAGAAAATTGACAATATCGTTCCTTATCCTAATAAAATGTTTTTGTCCAACAATGAGGATCACTGGAAAATATTTTCTCATTGCTCTACTAAGGCTGATGGTCACCAACAATAATTATCTGGTTAAACAACCGTTTGCCGAAAAATTCTGGTACATTTTTCGACTAAACGATAAATTAATCAGAGAATAAAATTTATGTTGGGAACATCAGCCTAAGTATACCTCTGTTTTACAAACCACAGTTTTCAGTGACCATCAACTGATTGCTATAATTTGATAGTGATTAGGGTGACCGGAAGGGGCGGGTCCCAGATTAGTTCAACAGCAAAAACGGGGAAGAAGGCTTAGTTCAGATTTATGCTAACTGCAAAATGTTTGTACAATTAGGGACCTATAAAATGAGGTCGTTTGTTTTAGAAAACTAATGCTTTATTTTGTTTTAATTGTTTAGTGTTGCTACGTTTTTAAGAAGTACAAAAAAGAAATAAGAGACTGCAAAAAGAAGGAAATCAAGTGAAATATTTGCTTTAAACACATTTACATTTTCATTATTTTACAAGAACTAGTTTGAAGAGTGTGACTGTCCAATTACTAATTTAACGTTCTAAACTACTAATGACTTGTCTAATTGACACTGTTTTATGCCGAGTAATTTAAGGTTTCAGACGCATAGCTAAAATCATTAAGGTAAAACAATTATTTGGTTTATAAATAAATAAATATAGACATAATAGTTCAAGTATTAATAGTTATTCTATCCAGCTTTTATTTACCCAGTAGGTAAATATTAGTTGAAGCACTTATCGTAAAACAAAATCCTGTATTTAGGCACATTCCATGTATGAAACTCGACACTTCAGCTTCAAAGTAGGCTAGTGAATTGGTAGGCTTCACTTTGGTTCGACCGCCGACTTACATAATGTCTGAAACATACAGCAATAACTGTCTATTTTCCTATTAAGAAACATGAAAATTTGCTTAATAATTAGAATATTATAGCTGTGACCCAGAATACCCTTGAAGTCCAGTCCCTGCATAATAATGTAAGAGTGTTTGACCCACTTTCCTTGATTAGCTAATTCTGTAAATTTTGCAGTTTTTAAACAGGGTTCCGTTTTAATTCCTTGCTGTTTTAGCTTTTATCATTGCGTACTTATTTTATCCTTAGATCCTCTTTTATATTTGACAGTTTTTGGGTTGACGTAATAAGTATGCTGTCTAAATTTCGTAGGGAACCAAATTATTGCGACGTTACGCAGGTATATATCGCCCCCTCCACGCTAACTGTCGTATCTAGCAATTGATAATTTTTCAGTAGTTGCGTTAGCTGTGGCTTTATTAATGAATTAATAACTTTTTTATATTGCTCTTGGCTTACTCTTGGCTTGGTTAGTAGTTGCCCTAAAGCCCTAAGGTATCTATTTATTTCTTTCTGTTCATTTGAAGCAGATACGTCAATCTGTAAGAATTTCTCTGAAAAATTTATAAATTGCTAGGTTCGACAGTTAGCGTGGAGGATGACGATATGTTACGGGTGTGTAAGTTACAAAAGGATATACAGGAAAAAAAGTTCAACTGGGCATGGATGGCCAAATCCGAAAGTAGAGAGAATAGCGAAAAATGGTGTCTCACGCCGATTTTGATAAAAAATAAACCGTATAACTACGAGGATTAAAAAAACCTAGCCGAGAATTAAATCAGGTGATTTTGAAAAAACAACGTCTTTTTTTATTCCGCCATTCTATACTTATAAGGATCAAATTTTGGGCGTAATTTCAACTCAATGGCAAACCAAAGGAAATGTCTCATTTTTAATAAAAAAGTTTTTTTTTTTTTTGATTTAATTGGATTGAATGAATTGCATTTCGAAACGCATTGTTTAAATTCCTAACTGCTGCAAATTTTGCGTTCATTTCTTTAATGTTATGAATGATTAATGAATTAAATACATGAATTTTACGTTAAGGATGAATCAAGACATCGACAGTGGTCGGTTTTTCACTCAATTTCAGTTTTCAGTCTACCAACCTAACAAAATCGTACCTTGCACGCACGACGAATGTTAAAACTTAAACCAAATATGACCGTCGTAGCTTTACCTGTTCATACCACTGAATAGTCACAACATCAAGACTGTGTACTCGTCATTATCTTCATTATAACATTAATAAGTCAATAGCATGACGTCACTTCTATGTCACATGTCGTGACGTTGAATAGGCGACAATCCTAAAGGAAGTATTGATTTATACGTAGTTATTTCATGCACAGATACATATTTCAGAAGGCGCTTAGTTATCAAATATGCATGTGCTGCCAATGACAAGTGTTGTAGACGGATTAATGTGGGTCAGCTCAGGTTATGTAGGTAATTGTTTTAGTTTGTTATTTTTCAGTTCGGGTGTAACAGGGTTATTTTCTCGATAAAGGATCGTTTTTCAATAGGCTCGACCTCTATTACATGGGACTTACAATATAATGGCAAAATAAGGGTGTACTATACACCTTTGCCGGGAAATCCAGGGCGTGGTGTTATGTTATGGAAAGGTTGTTTTTTTTTGTTTTAAATACTGTTTTATTGATGAGTTTAGTATCAGGTACTGAAAACAATGAACAATAATAATAATGTAAATATAGATATAGGAAGCGGTTCCTTGTGGAGTTTCCTCTCTCTGGACTCTGCCGCCGCCGATATCTTGGACTCCGTTCCCTACTCCTATCTGCTATTATTTATATTTTTAAATGATTTATTTTTACACTGAAGTATTTAAAAATGTTATTGTGTATGTGTATTATAATTAAATTAATGAATGAAATATAAACATATAAAGATTTCTTAATTGGGCGCACTATCTGTAGATACAGTGGTACCTATTATAACTTTCGTGAGACGCATTCTTGTTTATGAATACAACGTTATTTGTAGTAGGTATATACAAAAACCGAGACACCCCAACAAGATTTTCATTAGAACTGCCTGAATATGTGTTTTTTGTCATAAATCTCCAAGTCACACCGTAGTTTATGTCGCATTAAGTTCCCTAGTAAGGTGTGAAATGGCTGAGATGTGCTATGCAGGGGTTGTTTAATACAACGAAACTGACCGAGCGGACCATCTCAAGCCTCAAGGTGTCTATTCCCGTCAACTGTTATGGGTAGAAACCTATTGAAACAAAACTGAAAATGAAAAAAAAATAAAAAAATACTGTTGTGTCAAAAATATGTCAATCGATTCTCCTAGTGATTCTGAACAAACTAGTTTCAGGTTTAGTATATACTAAAACTAAGCTTATATATTAGTGAATCATAAATATAGATAGAGTGGTGTTGTGATTTAAAATTAACTAAGATATTATCATGTTCTCTCAGTTACCGCGTAGTCTTAGATATGAATGGGTTCTCCGAAGCGGTGTTCAACAATTTCCCCTGAGAGTCTTATAAGGCAGCTAAGGAAATGCATTCAGCTTGATGAATGCAATTTAAGAGCCCCAGTTTTCAGATGGGTTTACAACTTGAGGTAGAAACCCACGTGGGAACTGGGGCTTTGAATCTCAAGCATTATTTAGGAGGAATTCCGTTTAGTGCACCAATCCTAATCACACTAGTGGGAATAGAAGTACTATTGGTGTGATTCAAATTGTTGCGCTAAATGGAATGGATATTTTTAGTCTAGAAAACAATTGCGATAGACCCAGCAAACACAAAGTATGCTTTGTACATCCATGAAAGTATCAATGTATGAATTCCATGACATAATTTTTTTGCATAGTGTAGTGCAGAACAGATCTTAATGATTATAAAAGCTGGAAAAGAAATATGTTATTCTTAATAATACTTAAAAAACCTTTTTCATATAGAAAGATGTCAGTAACATTAAGTACAGTAGCTATCACAAAGATATTTTAAACGAGTCCACTCATTCATTAAAAAATACTTGATCAATACCATTCAATAGTAGTTTTAACGGAACTGCTAATTTATTTTGCCTTTGATAATTTAATGCCTGTCAATTAACGTTATTATCGTCATATTTTTACCTCCATAATAATAAAACATTTATGTCCATTTTCAGTGTTAAAATTCAAAATCTTCATTGTATTCAGGACTCATCGTTGGAGTGGTCCGCACCCATGACAAAAATGACATGGGCGTTTTCGAGTCACGCACAACAGAAAACATTAAAACAATATTAAACCATATTCCTTGCAAAATAAAAGCTGTTTTTGTACAGACGTTTTTCTAAGCCAACGACCTCGCTGCAGTAATTACTGACAAAGATAACAGGCTAAAATAAATTGTGATTTAACGCAGTTGTAATTTCATTAATAGGTATCTATGTTAAACCCCCTTTACGTGAAAGTTTGGTGAATTAAAAATAATTCGATGTAAATAACGGTGAAACTTTCCGTTTAAAACATAAAATATGGTTTCCATTCTCATAAAACCATTTAACTTCGATGTTTTATGTTTGTTATTTCAGAAAAATACGTTTTTAGTTTATGTAACTTTCATTCTGAATAGAAAAAAGTGACATTGTCCGAACTTCAAAAACGAAGCACGAAATAATCGCGTGACCAAAATTATCTAGCGGTAAGTAGGGTACCTATACCTACAAGCTCCGTAAAGAAAATCAATGATACCGACGTGAAAAAGCAGCAAAAGTAATGTCAAAGTATCTATGGAAACATTTAATAAATACGATATCACCTACAAGCTATTCTGATATCCGAAAACTCTATTTAACAATGAGCAATTCGAGTGATCACTTAATCAAAATTTGCAACCTTAAAGACAAGAACGACGCAAAAAGTCTATGTTTTAACCTTTTTCCTTCAAATAATTGAAAGAGAAAATACAAAAAAAAATAGTTGTTACTTCATTCTTTGTCTACTGAAAACGTTGATTATATTTTATTTAAATCAATAAATGCTGATATAAAAAAAAATATTCAAGCACCGTTTTTTACCTCAATTCTCTCAAGCAGATTAAATGTGACTTCAACCATTATTTTTTCAAAAGATAGGTTTTATTATGCTCTATTGAATTGTTTAATAATATTGTATATCAATAATAGATAAAACAACTGCCAGGAAAAACTGAAATCGCTCGCAGCACTCGGGCCGTTCAAATGTGTCATTTTCCATTTTGGTTCTATCTTGTGCTTATAACTTAGGCAGGAAACACTCCGCCGCTGATGCATTTGTTTTGTCAGCTCGTCGGGTACAACCTTTATATCATAATGTCGTCCAAATTTTCCCCAAATGTACCCAACCATATTTCACAGGATGATAAGCATCGGATACACTGGACGTATGTTAATGCATATCTACGAATATACATTTGCCGAATATCATTAACCAGGTTTCGACGTCAGTTTAATAGAATTTAATCAAAAACTAGTGAGTCCATTTATAGAGAAAGAATTCTTTTTAATGATTATAATGCAGACTCAAAGTAATATGTCTGCCACAGTGATAAGCAAGGATAACGGTTGAAATGAAACATTAAATTGGATTTTAATCTCATTCGCATAGAATGTCAGGCGTAACTTTATTAAAAGTTGCTATGTCTCGGCTGGAATAATTTATCCCTTTAATGAACCTATTTCACAGCTGTCTACGCCTAAATAGGTATTTAGAAGATATTTTAAAAATAATATGGAAAATCATTTTCAGCGTGTCTTAAGATTTGAGTTTATGAATTTGGTTAAATTGTGGATACTAAAGAAGATAATCGAACATAGCATAACAAAAAACATAACGTTACTAACATCTGTTAAAAAAAAACTTAGGGCTCATAGAAACCAATACGATGACGTGGTTGAAGACATCATAATCGAATAAGCCTTTCATACCATTCCACCTATTTTGCTAAGTAAATGATATGAAAAAATATACCGCTTGCCTAGACAATTTGCTAATGGAAGATAATTTGACTTTTGCTCCAGAAATCCAAATCACCATTTCCACGTTGAAAATGACATCAATAAAATTAGGTCAAATCGGTTCATGTGCAGGATCTAATTAACATATTCATTATCAAATGTTCGGAGCAAAATTAAGCTTGTAACATTCAAATGAATATGTTTTTAAGCAATGTTGAAGCTAAATCACCTTTCATGCTCAATTCATTTAAGTTATTAGTTAAAAATATGAAGAAAAAGGGAGTAAATGATGACGTAACAGCTAACAGGGAAGAATGGAAGAGAAAAATATATTGCACTGACCCAGGTAACTTAGGAACAAGGCAGGAAGATGATGATTGGTTAAAACTATGATTCTTGCATCGTTGCTAATTATTAGTTTGATCTGATAATGGTGAAGCTTAGTACTTATACTTTGCAGCTTAGCATAGCCCTTTTTTCCGTCAATATCTTTAACTGGTAAATAGCTTATCTTCTTACCACGTCATAATGAGCTGTTCTCGTATGTAGCTTGTGCCTAAACGAGAGAAGAAGAAAAAAAACTAGTTTGGCAGTAGCAATTACTAATAAAGGATAAAATTTGATTTAGATGTAGGAACTTGGTATAAGTGAAGTAACTAATATATGTATGGCTTCAAATATTTTTTGAAGCAAGGGAATCGGTAACAAGCAACTTGCCAAAAAAAGAATCAGGCTTGGCGAGCTACCAAATATAGAAACCGCTCGATGACATGCAGTTGTATCTAGTAACGTGTTGGATTTAGGCTTCGAACTGACGATCGATTGAAATGTTTGTTTGTCTCATACGCGCTATTGAAACTGGTGAGATAAAAAATATGCAAACCTTAACATCGTTCAAATTGTCTTTCGATTCAAAAATTGCTGTTACTGAAAAGTTACTACTGGAACAGTCTACCTTATTTCATTATTGCTACATAGTTTTTGATACAAAGGGTTGAATGTAATTCACTGTTCTTATTTAACTTTGTTTTATTGTCCGAACACGTCATGGCGAGGCTTCGTCGACTTCAGTCGTCGAAGTATATCCTGTTAGAGTGAGTCAAAGTGAGTCGTGTTGAAATTCCATCTAGGCGAAGTTTAGGCTTGTCGCTGTTGCATCTGTCAACGTAGTGTACGTCGAAATTCAGTCTCATACTGATTTGCTTATGATTTATAATAAAATCATGTCGCTAGAAGAGAAAACAGCAGTAAAACAATCATATTCAATTATTCATCAATAAAGAATATCTGTATATATAAAAGGAGGAACTGACTAACTGATTGATCTATCAAGGCACAGCCTAAATAGCTGGGGTCAGAAACTTAAAATTTTGACCTTTTATAATGTAAACTTCCCCTAAGTAAGATCTTCCAAAATTCTTCCCTTAAGGGGGTGAAATGGAATGTAAAAGTTTGTATGAAAAAAAAAACCGTAAGTGAAGCTGCGTGCAAAAGCTAGCGAAAAATAAAAGATCAAGAAGTTGTTGAAGAGATAATGCCTTACATCGGCACGGCTACTGTCATGCTTCGTTAAACCAGACAAACAGTGTTGGCAGAAAAACTTAGCTCAAAGCTTTAATGCAGTTTGATTAAACGCAACCTTTCAAAGCTTTTATGAAAAATTGGACCGACAAGGTTTTTAACAATTCGTGCCAAGACTACTATTTTTATTTCAACTTGGCTTTGCTTTGTAACCCGAGAGATACAAAATGGGATGCATTGTTAAAGTTCAAGATTAGTAAGAAACTACATCGTTAGGTTTGAGAGCTACAGAAATGTTTTTTTTTACAAAATAATGACGCCAAAAGAACATAAAATACATGCTATCTTTTTGAATTTAAATTTAAAACGTATTCAATATGTCTACGAAATGTCATCGTTAAAAATATTTTAAAAGCTGTGAAATTAAAAACTTATACTAAAGCACATCTTTTGTATGATAATAATTCATTCTTAATAGCCAAGTCATTATTAAATTCGTGTACGCTGATAAAGTCACTTGAAATATTTAGTACTTTCTGTAGATCGTTATAGTTACTGTTAAACTCAATTATAATAATTTATGCCACAGTCTGAAAGTGATTGCTTTAAATGTAAATTATTTTAAAATAGTTAAATCACCTATTGGCAGCAAAGTTTTACCGGCTGACAATGGAAGTTATGATTTAAATTTCAAATAGATTATTGGGTACTGCCAGTAACAGATACAAATAGGAATTTATTTTGCTATGAATAGAAATAAATGTAACATCGGAATACTATTAATAAGAAAAAATAAAGTTTTGCAATATCTTATTCCTGGCCAAGAAAGTTCGATTGGTTTGCAAAATTTTAAGCCGGGAATGGTAGGCCAAACTTAAAATGAAACATAGGTAGGTAGCAATCTGATAAGAAATATGTAGATGAACTTCCGAAGACATAAATCAAAGTTTGGAAAGATAATTATCAAATAGATGATATAGGTTCATGGTATCTATTTATGCTACTGTTTTATTTTGAGAAATAAATATTGATTAAAATTACGTTAAATCTAAGTATCACAAAAGTGAGGATGATAAAGAAGACACTAAAAAGAATAGGAATATATTAATGACGAATGATTAAAGCCACTATCATCTATTAAAAGAATGAAAGAGTATCGTAAACCCAGTAATAAAATAACCGTGCAATATTCCATTTGTGTCGTCTTAGCAGTATAGCTTAATAAATTGAAATAGCGGCTATAAATAAAAGAATATTGGAAATCTGTTTAGATTGATGACCCAAAAATTTCTATTGAAATAATAATTTATAGTATTGAAACGTTTTATATCCCGTGAATATTTCTTAGCTTCAATGAATCATGAAATATATTTCCTTTGCAAAGCACATTGGACTTGGACAATTTTTACCGTTACTTCAAATTGGCGAAAATCCAAAATATTGCAATTTGTTAAAAAAAAGTTATTTAATAAAATTGTAGATGACTGATAGTTATACTAATAAAGATAAATTGAAAAAATTAACAGGTTATTACGTAAATAGTTTTACTAGTCACTTGGTATTCTTGTGTGATCATTTTGAGGATTGCTTGAGGTCCATAAATTAATTTACGGTTTGATGTTTGATTATAGCGAGCTATACGAGAATAGCTCATGCCGCAATGTTGGTAGCAAAGCTGACTGCCCAGGGTGCACCGGACGTAACAATCGTCACTCGTGGAGTTAATATATCAAATAACATAAAGGAAGTAAATTTATTAATTCACTGAAGTTTCTATAATTTTGTTCCATCCTTGACAAATGGTCCTTGCTTGACAAATGATTGCGTGTGAAAACACGCAAAATTGAATCTGATCTACTTTACTAGACTTTTCCAACCCAATGCTAACATTGTCTTGATCATTTATCTTCTATCGACAATCATTGCTAACAAGAACGAAGGTAATCTAACGGTTCACTAGATTTTCTTTTTTCACCGTGTTGCACCAGATTCTTGGCGACGTAGACGTGATTTATAACTTTGTTTACTTCCAAAACCTTCACTTATACAGCAGAGATCCTGTTGAGTATGTTAAATGGTGCGTGAAGGAAATTGATGAAATTGATGCTTGCGTTTTAATGGAAACTCTTTTCAAGAAATGTTGTGCAACAAATGCAGTATTTCTGACTTTCACTGTACAATGTGTTAATAAAATAACGTACAATCTCAGACACTCATCTGATTTTTATTGTGATCAATTAATCCATTAATAAATGATTTACTTTCATTAATTATTGTAGAAGATATTTGTATTCGTCGATCTGAATATTCTGATCGGACAACTATTCTGATCACTTTGTCCCGAATACTTCGAATTTACCTACGTTTTGAAAATACCTTACATTCAGTAGTAAAATTGATTCTACATTCTATTCTGAACAAACTACTTTTAGATTTTGCGTTATTTCATCAAGGCGTTGTATACCTGTATTACTAGTTTCTGGGTTATTTTTACCTTCAGAAATTGTATCTGTTTTATCAACCCCTTCTTCGCTACAATTCAACCTAATATTCCATAATATTATCAGTACTTTTACTCAATACGGTATCACTACCTGTCTCCCAGGTGGTGTGAAAATAAAATTTATGTCGCAATATCCTCCTTATTCTCTTTCGTTTATTTCAGTGTAAAAACGGCACATCTCCAAGTGAATGGTCAGATCCCAACATATTTTGCGGTTGTATCCCAGTTTACGAGTTATCTGGCTGTTGCGCGTTGGACGGACGCTATCGGACGTTATTTGTTGGCTGATTTATGATATTTACCGCTGTGCCCTGTATTGATACACCTATACGAACCTTTGTTGATAAATAATAGAGTTGGGATCAAGGTGTTTTATGAGTTTCGTGTTTGCAGATTTAAAATGGTTTTCGGTGTCTATTTGGAAGTAGGAGAAGATGAGGTTTCCGGTGCTTCTCATATAAAAGCATTTGATTTACTGCATTATTCACGATTTAATATAGGTAGGTAAATTCTGGAAATGTGTGGGTTAGGTAGGTGTATGTGAATTTTTTCCAGTCTCCTGGTAAAGTAATGATCATGGAATTTTTACAAAACAATACAGTTGAAATTGATAATTGGTCTCGAGTGCTACATCAAATGATTTAATATAAATAAACTGTGAATTTGATAAAAATCACAACGTGAATTTTTTGATACTATTTTCTGTCAAATACTAACCCTTGTTCAAACAGAGAAAGGGGTTCTATTGACAATCCAAATAAACTAGTTCACACTGCGAAACACTTCATTATATTTAGGTAATTTATTTTCATACATTTTCATAAAAATACTTCGTAGCGATCTGTAAGTGCGAGCATATACATGTGCGGTTCGAATCTAATTGTGGTCAAAACTGTCACTCCATTTCGATTTCTAATAAGAATAAAAGGGCTAAAAAAATTAAGTCCGTGATGGTGGAGGAAAACATCATAAGGAAACCTGACACCTAAGAGGACTCCAAAAAGTTCTCAACGGTGTGTATGGTCCGCGAAACTGCTTTAGACTAGCTTAGTGGACCCTTCTCGTTCTGAAAAGAGGCCCGTGCTCAACAGTGGGATTGCAATGGGCTAGTTATGATTAGGTACTCTATAAGTACGCCTTCGTTTGGGTTCTTCTTGCTGTGCTCCGCATCGCTGCCACTACTGCGAAGCCGTCGACAGCCTCGGACAGCCACGGCTTATGTTGCAGCAGGAGTGCAGGCTGTATAGCACGGCACGCCAACTTAAACGATATTATCCGTCGTGCTCTTGTCACCGCCGGCGTTCCAGCCGTATTAGAAGCAAATGGATTGGCACGTGACGATGGCAAGAGACCAGATGGAATGTCATTGATGTCATGGAAGATGGGTAGGCCTCTGGTATGGGACGCAATGTGCGTCGATACTCTTGCGCCACCCCATCTTCCTAACTCGGCAGGCTGTGCTGGCGCTGCTGCTGCAGCTGCGGAGGCCCTCAAGCGGCGAAAATATAATAACTTCATTAGTAATTACATTTTCGAGCCGTTTGGGGTCGAAACACTCGGGCCGTGGGGTCCGAGTGCCCAACTCCTATTCAGAGATGTAGCAAAGCGGCTAGTCGACACTTCCCGTGACCCGAAGGCTGGTCTCTACTTTGGTTAAAGGATTAGTATTGCCATACAACGTGGCAATGCTGCCAGCCCACGTTACCAGTCGACAGCGATGGGGAAGATTATTTTGATGCCCTATTTTAGTTTATAGTTTTATTAGGATATATTTTTCTTTATTTGTATATACTTTTATTTGTAATTATGTAAATGTTGTAAGATTAATAGTTTTGATTAATACAATTTTGTGACCTCCATAAGTATAGTTATAATAATATTAGCCTGTAATCGTACTACTGCAGGGCAAAGGTCCATATTGCAAACAGAGAATTTCGCAGAGACTTTACGCATGCATCCTTACCTCGCATTATTGTATAATTTAATTCTGTATATGAGAGAGCGCCTTGACTTCCATAATACAAGTTCTACTTAGTTTGGAAGTCGAGAGTTCCACTACTTGGACACATGGCTTCATATCTAGCTATGCGTATCCAATATAAGCTGACATCTCATTATATGTAAAGCCTATACAATGCGAGATCAGCTGATTCTGGAAATTATAGCTTGTTATGTAGCTGTACGTATCTTTTATATTACGCAATAATATATAAAGTATACGTTTTTATTTTTTTGTATTTTATTTTGGAGAAGGATTGCGTGTCGATAACCACGCTTGCTCATTGTGTGTTAGCTATTTCCGACCGTTGTCGAGGTTTCCTCTCACTGGGGGTTACGCAACCAGAAGAATGGTCATAGACGACATTGTTATTACGAGTAACAACTAGCTGACCCAACAGACGTTATCCCATCCCATAGTTTTTTTTTTCCATTTTTTCAGGCAACTTTCAAGAAAATTAAAAAAAAAATGCGTCGTCTGTCCAGCCATTCTCAAGTGATGTGTTTACCAACGAATAGCATTTAATTTTTATTTTTATAGAAGATTATATTGTTGTACTTTTATTTTATTATTCTTCTCAGTCGAAAAAACTGTTGGGTCTGCTGTACTTCTAATAATAAAATCGAATAAAATTCTCATTTCCATTCATTAGCTTAGGTCCGATCGTAGGCGTGACATTGACGAATTGTTCCCAAGGAAGGGACTGACAATAAAATATAGGTATATTGAACTATTGTGCTAATAATATCCCTAATTCGAACGTAATTTATTTAACTGATAGATAGTTTGTTGAGAAAAAAATTGCGGACATCTGCAAGTATACGTAATTTTGTATTTTTTCTTTAATTTTTTGACTTCCTCATTGTTCTAATCTAGGCGTGCGATCTCCAGGTCGGGCAAAGTGTTATTGGGTTTTCCGTGTGGAATTTCTCGGCAGCAGCCTGGACTCTAGATTAGTGCCAGGTTGATGGCAGTAGGATCGTCTTCTATTACATGGGACTTAAAACAACGGCGAAATGAGGGCATACTATACACCTCTGTCCTACCCTTCGGAGAATACAGGCGTGGGGTTATGATATCTGGTTATTGTATTTTTTCATGTAGCATATAAAATAGTAGTGTGTATTTCATTTAAATACAAAACCATGACTGGAAATGGACGTCAAAACACTAAGTAGGGAATTCATTCTAAACAATTTTAAACCATTATTAAGCGTCCATTTTCAATGCGCAAAACGTTTGTGAACGTTGAAACCTATAATTTGTCGCAATTTCGCAAAATACCGATCAAGAGGCTCGAAAGCGTTGTATATAGCCCTAACGGCTGAAATCCACGCAAACGCTGGACTGATCATCGCATTATGAAATTGCAAGATTAACTAGTTACGGTTGCGGCCGCAGTCATTCTTGTGCAAGTAATCCTAATCCTAACTAATATTATAAATGCGAAAGTAAGTTTGTTTGTTTGATACCTTTTCACGCCTAAACCACTGAACCGATCATGCTGAAATTTTGCATATACGTTGTCAGATGTACAGAAACGGACATAGGGTAGGTACCTTTCATCCTGAAAAATGTACTGTTCCCGAGAAAAACAACAATAACTTTCTTATGATAATAATGGCGCCACGTGTCTTTCGAATCATGATGGAATTATATTGTTGTAGAAACTTTAGTAGTGTGTTAAGAGTTGATTGTCAATTCTAAATTAACGCGAGTGAAGCCGCGGGCAAAAGCTAGTAGTAAATAATTAATAATCTAATAAATCTGCCTGTAACTGTCCTACTGCAGTGCAAAGGCCTCTTCTCATACAGAGAAGGAACGAGCATTGATCACCACGCTTGCACACAGCGGGTTGGTGATTTCAGTCCATTAAGTCCAGGTTTCCTCACGATGCTTCCCTTCACCGTATTTCAGTGGCGTCTTAGATTAAATAATAAAGTATATAAGACATTGAAAAAGTCACTTTGGAATATGCCCTGGTTTGAACCCGCAACCCGGTGCTTAACAAGCGGTTCTGCAATCTCCGAGCCACCATGTCATTTTTAAGTAAATATAATTAACTAACGACCCGCCCCGGCTTTGCACGTGTACGTTTTATAGCTTAAAATCTTCCTCTTGAATCACTCTATCTATTAAAAAAACCGCATCAAAATCCGTTGCGTAGTTTTAAAGATCTAAGCATACATAGGGACAGACAGCGGGAAGCGACTTTGTTTTATACTATGTAGTGATAAACATAACATCACGCCTGTATTCCCCGGGTGGGTTGGGTAGAGGTGTATAGGAAACCCTCATTTTGCCGCATTTTCAAGTCATAAAATCTAAATTATTTCTATTATGTCATAGTTTCGTATGAAGATTTCAGTCCAAATGGGTCAGCAATTCAAGCACACGTTTATGTCTTGTTCATGACACAGGAATTTTCTGAGTATTTGCAATGCAGTTGAAATCTAAAACTAGAACGACACGAAATTATTAATTTCGTGGTCGTAACATTTTCATGAACGTTATTTGTGAATTTGTTGTGTTTGGCAATAGCCTCAAAAGGGTGAGACTGATATGCATCTAAAATTTTGCAATATTTGCCATGATAATGTACTAGATAATATCACGCCAGAAATCACGAAATTTTGGAAAATAGATAGAATATGCTTTATTGTACACCATAACAATAGCAAAAAAAAAAACAGAAACAATTTTAAAAAAAGAGAGTACCATGACGGTCTTATCGCTAACAGCGATATCTTCCAGATAACCTTTGGATGGACTAGGAAGACGTAAAAGATAGATCATGATCATGAGGGCAGATGATCATGAGGGCAGTCTTTAGCGTACTACTACACAATTAAAATTTATTAAAAATAAGTAAACACCATAAACTATAAAATAATTAATTATTCGAAGAAATAACATCTAGCAAACCCAAGAAATTATGTTCTCAGTTTGTGTTAATCAATCCATAACTACGTAAGACTCTTGAATAGCAAGTAAGTAGTCCTTGTAAACAAAACAATAAAACTGTCAAGTATCCAATTTGTTGTTTCTCTTTAATTTGTTTTTCTAATACTAATTATAATTCGCAAGGTTTTCAATATTTAGCTAACATTTTCTTCGTCATTGTTGGCAAAGTAATTTCTAATAGGTTAGGCTACCCTTGCAACCGTACTTTTTCTATGGTAATGATGGCAAAATTAGGTATATCTTTTCAACATAAGACCTGATAACCTATTTCGTCAACGTTGTTCAAATAATTTATTTAATTTTCAGATAAGTATACAGAATGTTAAAAATATATTTTACAAATAAAATTAGTTTTTGTTTTGTTTGCAAAGTTAAAAAAACGCAAATGTCGAAAAGTTGTTCTACGAAATTTGATCAATTTCCGATACCGAGTAAACCCACAGAATTCTTAGAACAATTTTTTATCACCCAATATTTAAGTCCTAGGCTTCATATTTTGCGCCCCGATATGTCTCTCAGTTATTAAATTGACCTTGACTTATGTTAGTCGTGACCGTATCGATTGCATTGAAATATTTAGACTAAACGATCTAATAAACCACCAACACGAACGGTGTCGCAAGCGCATACATTATTAATGATATTCGGTCTTCAAATACACATTTCCGCTTAAATCTTTAATTTTATTTTACACGTGGCTTAGTTCTTTGGTATGGAATTATTTAAATAAGTCCGACAAAAAAACATGCGAGTTTTCTTTACCCACTCTTGAAATCATAATATGAATGGAACCCTCGTAAAATAACTTTTTCTGAAGTACTTCGGATGTGCTCACGACCTTTCACGTTCTAGACTCACAAATAATGTGATAGAACCAAATATACCCATCCATCATCCACCCGGGTCTCCAAGTGGGTATGATCAATGTTGGCTCACATCAGACAAGGATGGATGGTATCAACCATAATTAAGGTTGCGCAAACAACCACTTTTCGTTGTAACTTTTTGTATTGAAACTCCGAAAGGACCTGAAAGTTTGCGTAGGTAGTCGATTACCCCATTCCAATTAGGTATGAAAACGGGTATTGGTAATAATATTTCTTCCAATAAGTAATTGGTTGGGATACGAATATAAGTACTGGTTGGTTTCATAATGTAGACGTGGTTCTGGTACTTTCTGAAGCCACTTAGAGTAACGACTTGTAATTCATAAATATTTAACGTGTTCGCTGAATATTTTAACGTTGCCTCGTATGTAGATGATGTTTGATAGTTTTGTGCCTTTGACAAAGAGCCAAAGGAATACGAGTGACATTTTCCCTATAGTTAAACTTTGATGACATTATAAAGAACTAGCTTTTGCCCGCAGCTTCGCTTGCGTGAAATTTTGAACCCGTTAAGTGACGATTTTCCATTCAAACTTTCATCCCTTTATTTAACTCCCTTAGGGGTTGAATTTCGAAAAATCCTTCCTTATTCCTTGTTTATATTTTAATGGAAACCTCTGTGCAAAATTTCAGCTTTCCAGGTCCAAGGGTTTGGGCGGGGCGTTGATGAGTCAGTCAGTCAGGACTTTTCTTTTTATTCATATAGATCTCAACCTTATTCAAAATCAGAACTTACGCGCATTACAGCCTATAAGTAACAAGCAGTTCATTTTCCAATATAAGAGCCCAGTGCAACACGGCCAGTTGGTCGCACAAACTCAATGGCTATAGGCTCAATCCCATGCAAATTCTACGTTGCATCCATATCTTGATGTGGAATTTTTCGAACACATATCGCCTTGTTAATTATTATTTTCGAATGCCTCCATTCAATTTTAGCAAAAAATCTATCTGAAAACATTAAAATCATTAAAACAGATGTTTTGCTTTTATAGAGAAATCACAAGAGGTGTTGAATAATAAACTTTTATGTCATCAACGACAACCTAAAAGATTAACAACGATATCATGTTTCCATTTGGGTGTCAAATTTAATCTGTTTTTGATGAAACTATGAAAGGTACTGCCTAATTACCAACCCATCTTAGTTATAGTAGTAGTACCAGTATTATGTTGTTATTTTATATAACAAATCGGAACAACACCTAAACTGTATGCAGGTTACGTATGATTACTCTCAGTCAGATCTCTCAGAAAATAATCACAATACTAGCCTTCGTGTACTCGAGACAGTGTGTCACATCACTATCGTAGAACTGTCCGACCACATACCCCACACTAATCATTTCAGAACTCACCCGCATACATACCTGTGTCGGCCAACCTAAATAGAACCGAATTACGAACAGGAATGCAACGCATTTTCAAAGGCCTGTAGGTCACGTTCAGCGTACCACGTGCAATAATCAACAAATGGCAAAACATCTGACATTTGCAGTTCAACTTCAATTGTACTACCATAATTTCGTCAATATCGATCTACCGTGGAACTGGAGGCAAACTTCATAAAAAAATAATACGTAATTACTTGTTTCCTTTGGCATTTGTGTTTCAAACGTAGGTATTTATTGCGACCGTTCCTTCAATTAGGCGTTCAGTTACTACGTGAATTATTGGCGGGACCTACATTTTGTTCTTTTGTTGTAGCTAAAAATACCGTTCGAGTTTTCTGCCATTTTGGTTTCTAATTATTTCATCAGCATTTTTGCATTTATAAGTGACCGAACTGCTGATAAGCGTTTATAGGGACTAATAAAATAAACAATTCTTATTCTCTCGTGTCAGCACGACCTATACGAGAATAGCTCATGCCGTGGTGAAAAGATTAGCCAGTCGGCAAGGTTGGTAGCGAGGCTGACTGCTCAGGGTGCGCCGGACATACTTAAGTATCGTCACTCGTTGAGGCTCTTTTAAGTACCTCCAATAAACAATTTATTATGTAGGTACTTAGGACAATGTCTTAATGTTTTTTTTTAATTATTTGACTTGCTCGCGTTTTTTTGTCGCACCAGAGCGGTGCGAGCACGGATCTTTTATCGAGTCGATTCGAGAAATGTATCTATTCTAAACGTCAACATTAACGTAAAACATCGATAAAAAGACAGCAGTTGTCGTTTTATCTATATCTCATGTCAAAATTGACGTTTAGAATAGATAAATTTCTCGAATCGACTCGATAAAAGATCCGTGCTCTCAAGGCTGGTAGTAAGCGCAGATAGTGTCTACGTATGGAGCACACGAATCTAAATAACAGAGATATAGATGGGTTCCCTTATACCCCTCTGGCTCTCACATACATACGACGGAACATAGTAAACTGCTTGGTGCCGGACCTTCATGTGAGGATTGTAGATAGCCAGGCGGATCATATAGATCCTACCACGAAACGTGCTAGGTTTTGTTGAATCTTACAACACGCGTCTATTCCCAGCGTATGTTGCAGAAGTTTTATATTCTAGCCAGTTTTCACACGAGGACAATGCTAGTCAGGATTTTAAAATTAATTATAATGAATTCAAAATGCTAATTACAAACAACATTGATGAGACGGTTAGGCTTATTCTTATCGTAGAGTAATATGTCATGTAAAGTTCTGTAAGCATTTAAAATTTTAAATGACCATTTATAATTAGACTATATAAATCATTGAACCATTTACATATAGTACACGTATTAACATAGATAGCACAGACCCACTAGTTGTGATCCTAATCAGTAATGTATTACTGCAGAAATAGCTTTGAACGATGCTACGTATCTTGCATTGATATCATTTGGACCCTCATCCATTTAGTGGTGAAAGGGAAGTAGGCGTTTTCTTGTATTGATTTTCTTATGGTAAAAAACAATACTGTTTATTTCTTCTTTTTATAGTGATTTGTCTTTGTCGTTTAATCGGTGACGAGCAGCATCCACTCACAGATTAACTTCTTAGGCTGCAAAATTCATGTTTCCCTAAGTGTTGGGTTGTGATTGGAGTGTCTTCTCTTTTCTCGTGTCAGCACAAGCTATACGTAAATAGCTCATGCTGTGGTGAAAAGATTAGCCAGTCAGCAAGGTTGGTAGCGGGGCTGACCGCCCAGGGTGCGTCGGACGTACTTAAGTATCGTCACTCGTCGAGGCTCTTTTCATGCATTGGAGTTTAGTCTCTCTAAATTCAACCATATCGTCGATACTCATGGATGATAAAACTTGGTAAAGCAAGGTTTGGTCATCTGTTAGAACCACTACTCAAAAAATGTACTAGAATTATAGGTAAACGGCTGTTTAACCAGAGAATTTATGTTGGTGAACACCAGCCTTTGTCGACACAACGTAAGGATTATTAAACCAATCTTAATGAAACAAAAGCTTTTAATATTACCAAACAATGAAGCACCAAAATTAGTACCGCGGTTATCAAGTCATAAGCTTATGTAAATTTGTTTTTGCACTGAACTAGAACTAAAATGAGCAGTACATTAAAGAAATTTTCATTTTGGAATTTCGTAGAGCAAAATATAGTGCAACATTTCTAGAAATATTTGGAATTTCAGGATAGAATATGAACAAGCTGTCATTGCAATCTGAAATACTGCACTGCCTTTGAAATATTGAAGTGAACAGCATGTTACTAAGGGTAAAAACAAAGCTGTCCTAAACGAAATATGCGATGTATAAAAGCAGCTTATAACTGTTCAACGTACAGTTTTCAGAAGAATTGCCAAACGTAAGTGGCAGTGGGCGGGGCACATTGCTCGCAGAACGGATGGCCGATGTGGCCGAAAGGTTCTGGAGTGGCTACCGCTTATCGGAAGACACAGCGTGGGTAGGCCTCCCACAAGGTGGACCGATGATCTGGTGAAGGTCGCGGGAATCCGCTGGATGCGAGAAGCACAGGACCGGTCGATGTGGCGATGCTTGGGGGAGGCCTATGTCCGGCAGAAGACGTCTTTCGGCTGAATGATGTACAGTTTACTAAAGGAATAATGAGCAAAGTATTCTTAGAATGTGAACAAGTTGTTAATCTATACATGCAATAACATCGCGTCGTAATGATGCTAAAACAGTACATTAAATATTTTTGGAAAAAAGTATGTGCAACGCATCCTAGGAATGATACTGATGCCAAAAATGTAGTTTTAGATTTTTGTCTGTTTGTCCGTTTGTATGTTAGACCTTCATACCAGTGCTACTGGACAGATCCAGTTGAAATTTGGCAGCCACATCCGTTAAAGGGGAGATTCGATTATAGGTTATTATGCTATTGAGTGTGCGTAATGAGCAGTAACTTTATTGGATATAAATGTGATAAGATTAAAAAATGCAGTACATATAATTTTTGTAGTTGTTGCGTTACAGTGTCTTTTCCGGCTTCTACGTGGAAAAAATCGCGGCCGCAGCTAGTGTAATATAAAATATTCTTACATTTGAAATATTGAAGTGAACACGTTCCGTATCCGGAGGCCTTGTTTATACGCGATAAAAACAAAATACATATAAAGTATTCTATAATTAGATTATCAGGTTCAATCCAGTATGAGGTTTGCGTGGTGAATATGTAACCAGACCATGTTGTTGACGGTGTCAGGGTATTTACTGTGTACCACGACGTTAATAGCTTGTGGTTTATGTAAAATCGGAATAAAAAAAGTATATAAAATATGTAACACAGAATGGAAGTATATTCCGTGTATGTGTGGTACCTCATCGATCATTTCTGATACTTGGGTAGATGATGTACTTGGAGAAGCTGTTCCAATCCATCAATTCAAAAGAGTTAGATGCCTACTATTTCTAAGAAAGGCTTATTTATTATTGCCTATTAAATCATACTTTTTTATTTAATTATTTTGGAAAACCAACAGCTATAAAATGGAGTAAAAACATTACAACAACTACAAGTTATATTTTAAATGAAGGTTAATTATCAAAAAACTTAAGGTTGAGCATCTTTCTTGCCGTACAGCTTTTCATGACAAATGGATCAAAGGTGAACTCTTCGCATAACTTATTGAGATTTCTGCTTGCCCGCACGATATATCAGTTTTGCCTATAATTTGAGGAACAATGCGGAATAGAAATAGGGGGATTATATCTAGTGGACCTATTTGGGACGCCAAAATTAAGTTTCTGGGCTGTCAATTTCATTCGAAAATAACTTAATTAAAAAAGAAACGTCAGCTAATTGACGACGATTAGTAAGAGACAGAATATGTTTTTTTTTGCATTTTGCTTGGATTAATGTCGGAAGTGTATGGAATTTTCAGCCGATAGCATAAATACCTTATAAAGCGCCTCTGAATTTTTTGCCTGGCTTTTTACCCAGCTATGTTAGGGTCAGCTCCCCATCTAACCAGATGCGATAAAATACCAGTATTTTATACGACGCGACTGGCATCAGACCTCCGCAATCCAGTTACTGGGCAATGCCGATATCCTAAGGTTAGACCGGTTGTCAGAATTTCGGGCTTCTGATTTTCCGTAACGACAGTCGTAAGTATTCTATGACACCCAAGACAGACGGTTTAGACTAAGCGTATGCTAGGATGCAGGTGACGCAGCACAGTACAGATTTTGCAAGGCAGGGCATGCGAGGTAGACGTAGGCCACGACCGCATGCTGCGACGCAGCTCGATGACACATTCGAGTTTTAACTAGTACAAAAAATGGACGTGTTCGAGTTGATGAACGTTTTTATTTAATAGTCTGGATGATTAGTATCATACAAACAAGGTTCACAACGCACTAATTCAATTAAATGTTGTCATTGCAATAAAATTCGAATTAGCGGTAAAAAACACGTGTCACCATGCACGCGTCGCGCAGAAATCTGTGCCGGCACCACAACGAGGCGCAGAGTAGGATAGACGCATGTTTGTGTCGCACGCGCCTGCGCCGCAGCGTACGCAGCTCTTAGGACGTTCATGCATTACAAAATCTGCTCTACCCTGCGCTGCGTGCACCTGCGTTACCTGCGTCTCAGCATACGGTTAGTCTTAACGTGCTCTCCAAGACACGTAGAGGTCTCAAAGTGTAACGAACGGTCACCCATCCACAGACTGATCACGGCAAGAGCAGCTGAATCTTGCAAATCGTATGATCCACGCAGTTGTTAATTTGCTACGAGTCCCTTTTTATTAAGTCATACTAAGTTGTAGTCAAAAATATTCACTCAATATCCAACATTTCAGAATCATATAGCCTTAACCTACTAGTATTTATTATCGCGTAAATGCTGTTAAAAACAGACTTAAAAGTACTCCTGGGCATGCAGCCAACTACCTGTCGTCACTAATGCTTTATTGCAGTTTAAACACTATATATGTAAGACCTGTCTTCAACACCACCCATGCGGTTTTTCTTGCTCCTCAAATTCTAAAAATGCTCTTAAGGACTTGTCACACTGGATGCGTTCTGCGTCCTACGGTCCGGTCAAATCGAACGCGGCCCGCATTCTATGTGAACATCATTTGCATTTATGTATATTTTATGTAATTACGATCTGACAATGCGAGCACAAGCAAAGAATGTAGGGAACGCACTGGTCCCTGCCAGGGTTGCGGAATTTAATCGAAAGAGTTACCGCGGCCCTGGAACGCAAAGGGCATTAGAAGGAACACGGATGGGTTTTAGTCAGTAAGAGTCTGACACTCCCTTCCGCTCCGCCCAGAGCGGAAGGAGTCATATGATGATTTCCCATCCATAAAAAAAAAAAAAAAAAAAAAAAAGGGAACGCACTGGTCAGGCGGTCGGGGTGAGGACGCGGTTGCGGACAGGCGGGCAGTGGCCGGCGCGCGACGGGAGGCGGTCCGAGCAGTTCAACTAGGGGTGATCGATGTTGCAAAAACATCGATGATGACATCTATAATGACATCGATAGCTCTATATGTGTTTATCAAACACGAAACATCTATACACACACCAATACACGCAATCAAATATAAAATGGCCGCTGTGTGTCCTACTCGTCAGATCGCTGACCGCTTGACCAGCCCGGATCACTGACCAGTTGCCCTGACCATGAAGTTCACATAGAGTGCGGGCAGCGTTCGAGTTGACCAGACCGCAGGCCGCAGAACGCATCCAGTGTGACAAGTCTTTTAAGGATAAATTGGCGTCAATACGATGTACAGTGGCGCACGCAATCTATTGCTGATTCTTTTGGAGGGGAATCTCGGTTATTCCAGTCGTTAGGTGTGCATCATTACGATACATTGTGTACACATGTATACAAGGTTGTCAAAGGTTATCATGCTTTGATGTTTGAAAATTGAACGAGCATTATGATGCGGGCATTAGATTAAAGCATACATATGTGATGTAAGTAGAAATCGATATCGAACTTGGATTCTCAATGTTTGTTTTTCGTAGAAATTACTGGTTGTTTTAAAATAGTTCTTGTGCCTAGAGTTATAAAATTTACATAGTTATTGAGGGACAGGATGGCGGACTTGGTATTACGACTAACCGATGTTATTTTTCATTCAAAACGTTATTATTTTTAGCCAGGAACGTTTTATTAACCTGCCTGTAGTACGTCTCATAAATAATTTAAGGTAATAAAGCTAACGCGGCAGATCCTTAAGGATACAATATAATCATCATCATCATTCAGCCGAAAGACCTCTGCTGGACATAGGCCTCCCAGAAGCCGTTGTTGGGGGGGGGGGCGGGGGGGGTTGCCATAATCTTAGCGATCGTAGTATGGTTGTTAAAGTAATCAGAGAACGCTACTGCCCATCCTCTAGTGAATCGTTTAGTCAGAAGAAGTCGAAGAGATGAGGTAGTGCTATTCTTTACGTCTCGCACCACACGGAACAATACAATATAATATAATACAAACATTATATTGGTATTTACGAATGGTAGCTGCTCTTCATTTAGTAGGTCCTTTACGACAGTTAAGTATCTTCAATCCTTAATTTTATACGTACTCGTAACTGACAATAAGCCAAGATATAAGAACAAACATAAAATAAGTATTCTGATGTAATTGATTATCATATTGGCAAACTCTGGCAGAAGCCAGGCTTAATAACGCCAGCCAGAAAAGGAACACAAATCTGTTTGAAAAAAAAAACTAGAATTATGTTAAGAAAAGTTCTTCTTCTTCTATCGTGTCGGCACGAACTATACGAGAATAGCTCATACCGTGGTGAAAAGATTAGGTAGTCAGCAAGGATGGTAGCGGGGCTGACTGCCCAGGGTGCGCCGGACGTACTTAACTATCGTCACTCGTGGAGGCTCTTTTCACGCACCCCTATGGAAAGTTAAACTTACGTTAATCATCGGCCTTGATCCTTATGGCTTGCGTCTTAAGTCTCTTTCCAATAATGCAACGATCCCAGTTAATCTGTTCTGAAATCCATGGGTAGTTTGTCTTAATATCATCGAACTGACAGCATTTCTTTCGTTTATTTTCCTATACGAGTAGTAATATAATATGGTCGATGAGATATAAATTATTTCGCTTTTCCTTATCGGAAGATTCGGATCGGATGTATCCTCAGTTTGTGCTTTGTCAATACTGTTCGGGGGTTTTTCAAGCAATAAAACATAGATTTTATTTTAACTTTTACTGCTACAGTTTAAAGCACTTTTTGGCACGAGAAGACACGGGTGAATCAAGGTGTCATTGTTTAGACATGATATCTGATTATTACACCTCAACACCTTTATAATTTCAAAGCCAAATTAATAGCAAATTAAAAATCTGCTGAAATACCAAAAGCTGGAAATAGCAGGCTCTAATTAAAAATTTTTGCAAGATCGCTAAATGCCTCGGCTTAGCACATTACCATACAATAAATATGTATTTTCCTTGTAGAACGTGAAAATTATGCATGCTAAAATTATTACAACGTTAATAACAACCGAAAATTATAGCTGTAATTAATCACAGCTTGTTTGCTGCAAAATTCCAAGTTCAATTAGCTGTTTAAATACTGGCTCTCCCCAAAATTTTGATATTATAAACCACTGGACAATAATATTTTTAACGCCAGGTTTAACCCAACTGTGAGCGTTGAAATTGTCCTTTTTATAGCTCCATAATTTTTCAAAACATTTACTCGTAAAATGAAATGGCCCCTTGTCGCAAAAAAAGATACGAAAATAATAAAGCTATTTTTGAAGAAGTGTAGTAGTTTAAAAAGATATTTCTGTCTATAAACTTTGTCATACTCGACGCTAAAACATCTTTGACTTATTTATTTAAATTGTTCGATCATTAACATACTCGCACAAAGCACGCACTTCCACGTATACACAAACATACGCCAAATTATCGACTTCATCCATACAAATTAACTCACTTATCGGATCAAACTCATGAGTGTTTGCCTACACTGATCGTCTCACGACAGCATTTCCTATATTCGACCCATTTGTATTCGAGTCTTGCTTCAATCCCCGATGTCGTCACCCACCTGACTAGACGACCAACTCAACCCTATTTCGAAGCAGAGAAAATATATTTTTGAGCAAAATTTATGAGTTCAGAAACAATGTATTTCAACTTTTAGTATTTTGACTTATTTTACAGTCGTCGTAAAATACGATACGTGATTTGACGTGATATTCTGATGTTGGCAGAAATGTTAAACTGTGTATCAAAATGAGTTTCAGAAACAAACGAAATTGAAATAAAATAAAATTGTTCATGATTCGTGATATTTTTATTTTATTTCTACAGACAAGTCTAAGTCATTTGAGGAAAGTTTAGGATTCTATAAAAGATTGAGAATAGACCGTAGATTCCATAGATGACACTGCACTGCTATATAAGAATTTTAAAAATTAAATAGAGTTTTTTTTTCTTTATTGTACCATCTCCCAATACACGGTCTCAGTTCATACATTTATAATTCACTACGACTCTCAAAAAATACGGAGACACGCGTAGATGTTAATTTTTTATATGTGTAATGGCAAAAAAAGTTTTCAGAAGTTATGACGGGAAACGAAAAAGTTTTGTTACGTGTTATGAATGTTGAATGAATGAATGAATGAATGTGCTTACGCTAAAAATAAAGACAAAAATGTTCGCGGTCCGTTTATGCTCCTACGTTTCTAATTTCGTTTTGTTTGTTTGTATAAATTCATCTAAAGTTGCTAGTGTGGTTGTTTTCGTAAAATTGTTTGTTTTTAGGAAACGAGTAAGCTAAGAATAGAATTGCTGTGTTACAATTATGTTATATTTAGAATTTTGTTTATACTAGAGTATAAAAATATTTATCACAACGAATTTTCTTATTTATGATTAGTTACGGTTTATTCACGTGCATTTTTTTCCGAGATTGCCCGACTAGTTTCGGACCCAAACTAATCATAAATATGAATGAGTTTCACCAAAGTGATATACAAGAATTTTCTCAAGTTTAACGTACACAAACCCAAAAGTATTTCCATATGTTAAATATAAAATAGTGTCATAAATCACAAACTTTTTTTCCTCAATCATTACTATCTTTCCTTAATCATGGTGATACTAAAAAGAGTAACGTATCATTCCTACCTATTCTTCTATCTTCATTTTCTCCGATATTTCATCTAGGAAAGAGTAAACGGGTAGTTTCAGCGAGGACAGTTTATACGAATGGAGCTATTACGATCGGATCACCCAAGTTTAACCGAATTGGCGACGTGATACCGCAGATCTATTTGATATTACTGTGGAGCTACTAAGGACGCGTCTCTATACAGGGTGTTTGGTAGAAGGACCAACACAATTTTTTGAAGCATTGGGGAGGTCATTGGCTAGGTAAACCTAAATTAAAAATAGCAATTAGGGTTTTTTAAGAGTTTAGAATTTGTAATTTTTTCATACATTTAAAGGGGATAGAACCTTTGTGGCAGAGCCCCCCCGCTGCCATTTTGATTGTTTTTCCAAGTTGTGGCGCACGATTACACTAACATATATGGGTCGAGGACACTTAGACAAACAAAAAAAAACAGGGATATGGTGCCCTAAAGTGTCACGTTGCCGAGATATTTGGACTTAAAGATTTTTTTTCAAGATTGCAGCGCACTTTGTAACTGGTAAATATGGATAGAGAACACTCAAACAAACAAAAAATATTCAGAGATATGGTCCCCTAAAGTGTCACGTTACCGAGATACTGTATCGAGATAATCTTGAAAAAAAATCTTTGAGTCCAAATATCTCGGCAACGTGACACTTTAGGGCACTATATCTCTGAATATTTTTTGTTTGTTTGAGTGTCTTCTACCCATATATGTTAGTCTCATCGTGCGCCGCAACTTGAAAAAAAAATGAAAATGGCGGCAGGGGCCTATGCCAGCTTCGATAGAAAAATGTTCGAACCCCTTTTTTTTGACTTTGGAAGCGCCTATTTTTCATTTTGTAGAAACTAATTGTTTAAAATAATGATTTATTTAGAGTAAAAATACATTGCAGAATACAAAAAAAGATATTTCATTAAGTACAGACGCCAGCAGGTCAAGCTACCCGAAACTGTCAAATTTTCCCAATCAACCTTGAACCTAATGCTTTCGCAATAAAGATAAAAATCTATTAAAGAAATTTGACACATTGTAGTAGCTTGATGTGCTGGCGTCTATAGTTAAAAGCGAGATTTTGGGAATTAAAAAAAAAAACATTTGTCTTTTTCTGTGACACTTGGGACATGGGGTCTTTGGGTAATAACTAGCTAATGACCCCCAAAAAATTGTGTCGGTCCTTCTACCAAACACCCTGTATAAACAGAGAAAACGCTAGCCAAGCAAGTGCTGAGTTCAAGGAGTGAATAATTTCCTTTGCTTGGCAATTAGCTACATATGTAAATAAATCATTAAGCATGTAATTGCGTGCCCTATATTTTCCAGAATTCTAATTTAGTCGTAGTAAGCGACGTACACACGAGCGCTCGAGTATTACGTGGTAAAAATAAAACATTACAGCGAATAAATTGATTTTTTATAACGTTATACATTTTCGTTATACATATAAATATATTTCATATTTATTGTTTTATATCATTAAGATGTTCATTATTTTCATTACCTACATATTATTTTTATCCTAATATATGTAATAATAAAACTAAACTACATTAATAAAAAAATAAAAACGTACAATCTAAAGTAAAAACTAACCACCAATACAAATATGTACAAAATACGCAATGAAAAAAAAAAAACAGTTCGAAAATAAAACACTTAGTTGCACTTGTACATACATAGCCTGTCCATGAAAATATTGACACAAAATAAATTTTAATAAAAATCTTAAAACATCTAACTCTTGATTAAGCTGTGCACAACCAAATTCAAGTAATTAATAAAGTCCCACGTGGTTTATTAAACCTTGAAGAAAATAAGCTTTGCTAACAAAATCACCCAGCTGTAATATGCACAAAACATTTTCATTATACGTACTTTTAACAAAATAATAAAAAGCTCAGCTCAAAGCTAATACGTTCATGAGTTACGCTTAAAGGGTTTTCACTTAGGTACAGTTACAGGCTGATGTTGCATGCATTATAAGCTACACAGTTCACGGGACTCTGTTTTAATTAAAGTATTCATGCCAGAGGTTGTTAGACGTTATTTTGAATACATCATACAGGTTCATAAAGTTTAATTAAGCAGTGGTTTACACGCAATGATTCAGGTTTATCGTGTTAAGACGAGATTAGTTTAAGGCTACTGCACATCGGCGTCACGCCTGGTCGATTTGACTGTCTAGACGCATGAGCGATTGCGTATGAGGATTCTGTCACCCTTTGAATGTTTCGGGCTAACCTGTCGGAAATAGACGCTTCGGTGAATATAAATCTGACGGGTGACGTGATCAGTAAAGACGATGACTTTGAAGGAGTTAAACATTCCTTTTTCATTGTTGTACAAGCTATTATTGAATTTAATCTTTCTAACCCAATGAACCAAGTAAGAACAAATCGTATTCGGAAACATAAAGGATAAACAAAGGTTTTGAAGATATGCAGAGAAGGTACTTCGATAATTGAATTAAGCTAATGGAAACCAGGAAAACATTACTGAACCCAAAGCCGTAACCAAAATGCACACACGTAGATAATAAATCTAATTAGCAAGCAGTAAAAACGCGCTGGTCAAAAGAGCTGTTTAGCAAATTGTAGCACGTCACATTTCCGTTCTTGCTTCACCCACCGTTGTTTTAGGCACACTCAAGTATCTAGAAAATTTTAATTAGGTACAAACAAGTCTTATAAACTAAGAGCTGAGCTGGGCACGCAATTTTATTTGTGTAATATCTCAAAAATGCTTTTGGCCTTGCAATTAGGAGCTCCAACAGTTTAGGTAAGTATTTCTCATTAGTCACAACATAATTGCGGCGCTAAAATATAGTACGCGTTTAACCTTGGTCAGCTTTCCAAATGCATCTTCTAAATGCGTAACATGCTTGGATTATAATGCTACAAAATAACAAGAATATGCTCCCCAGTGGGATAAAGACATTTACATTGTGTGTACCTTCGACATTTCCATAAAGCGTCATTTTATTAATCTTGGGTCAAGAATATGATGGTATTTCCTCGAGGGCAGCCATCTTACGTTTTAGAGGATAACGGACATTGTTATGTTAAGAAGGGTAAACGGTTATGAGTTCAAAAATATAAAACAATTCGTGTATCTTAAGTTTTATGAGGAACCCTAAGGTTTCTTACTACGTAATCATATGCGAATGGTCTGTGTTAAATATATTCTATTCCGCAATTTTTATAAAGTTTACATTTATTAATGTACGATTCGACATTGAAGATAAATATAACGCTGTTAATTATAGATATGAATATCGCGAAACTGATTTTAGAATCCAACACGAATCGCAGCAGTCATATAATTTCAATGAAACATACGACAGTGTTTGGAATTGAAATCTCAATTTTCGGGTTCTCAATTTGCTGACAGTATATTTCGGTGTATTTCAGCTGCGGAAGCCGGTGTCGACGCTCTCGATCCCGGGCGCGATGAAGGCGTACTCGGGGGGAGGGAGGGACGCGGGAGGCGAGGAAGCGGGCGTCGCACTAGTCGGCGTGCACAGCGAGTACCCGCGCTTCGGCGAAGAACGAGCGCTTGGCGGCGGCACGTACAAGGGCGGGGGGACAGCTAAGCACAAACCCAATATAGGATATAGGTTAGTGTCCAATGCTCTAGCTGTAATTGGAGTGGATGTGCGTGATGTTTTTTTATTGAGTTAAATTGTACCTACCTGGAATCAGATGTTTCGATGTGATATGATAGACCTGGAGTTGTCGCGAGTATATTATTATTGAATTATCCTTTATTAAAGACAATTTCAAAATATTATCTCAATTAAAATGTGCTTACAATTCACCTGTACCTTCCGTACTCTCTAATACATACGTAGGTAATAAATGTTTTTTTTCTATATCGATACACCTCGATCTTTTGAACATAAAAAAATAACAATGAAGATGTCATTTCAATTTCACGTAGTTCGGGTCAGTAAATTTAAAATTATAGGTCCTTTGCAAACAAAACTTGAAATTACTTCTTAAATGAACAATTGTGTTCAACAAGACCTTTTATTACCAATGTTCAAAGAATTCAAAGAAGCAAGTTTTAAATCGAGAAGTTTTGAGCACAGTAAGAGTTTTTCGAAACTCGATCAATGAAATGATAATGAAGCAGACAAAGTTGGCACTTCAGCATAATTGGAGAGCGTCTTTGGTTCACACAATGCTGAGCTTTACTTTCCATCATGTGGATTCGTGTTTACCTTGGGAACTGAAAACAAATTGTTTGTTTTTATTTCATCAAATGATATTGTTCTATTGTCATTTTCATTATTATCATTAAATGATTAATTGGTATTCCGAAGTATACTAGTTGAGTTTGATACAAAAATTGCCATCTGTAGTTTACTAACAAAAACAAACTTCGAAAAATAGCTAACATGTTTTAAAAAACCCAATTTGCGATGTTTGACAAGCCTTTGATAAAATAACGACTCTAGCTCAGAGTCACGTTTCTTCATGATTTTTTGTTCATTTTAGTACAAAACCGTACGAAGCAGCAAACGAGAAAATGCCAGTTTCAAAATAAGGTTTACATTTGCGTTAGAACGAACATGTATGCAACATGACACAAAAGCGCGTATGATAATAATTTTTCACTCGAAAAGTCCCAGTGCTCGGTTTTACAATGCAAATAGAGCACACCGTCATCCACTATCTGATCAACCACGATTCCAAACCGCAAACCCGGGAAAGATTTATAAACCCAACATTTTGGTCCGATTTCAATATGAAATTTCCATTTTACAGTTGTCGTACGTTCGCTTTGATACGAGGTGTGTAAACGCAACTTGAGAGTAGAGTAAATACGAATGGGAATAAATATTTAAAGTTGAACAAAATGGATTGCACTTCAAAAGTTTCATGTGGCTTTTAAAGTTTTTTTACGCGCGATTTATTTGATGATTGCGTTAGATAAAATAATCGGAAAAAAGTAGGTAATATTTACGAATTCAGCCTTTGCACCTAAACGTTACCTTTATTCTTTTTATTTTAACATGTTATTTTCTATTTAAGAAGGGTTCCGTAAGCAGGCTTCATGTATCATTTAAAAACACATGCCATCTCGAGCCTCGCGGAATGGTTTATCCATATTAATAACACAGCATCTGTCAAAGAAACTTTTACGAGCAATATAAACAGAATCCGTACGGCATTCGTAAAATGCGATCAATAAAAACGTGGTAAGTACAAAATATCATTATTATGGCGTACTTCATTGTTTTGCCGATATCGGTTCCGACTATTTTCATTAAGTCTCGTGGGTTATATAAAACCAGTAAGCAGTGTAATAAAGCTGAGGTCAATCCTTGGCCGAAAGCCGACGAGTTTATTCTCCCGAGACCAGAATACATAAACGATGTATCATCCTACGTGAAAGCCGGCCCTACATATCTAAGTACATTGTAGACTTGACAAATAGACGGTCTTCTCCAAAACAATGGAAGTGGACGTGGTTCTATTCAGCGCAACTAAGTCATAACTGCATTGTAATGATAATTTCAATCGCTACCCACAAATAATACATCGGTGAAAACTACTCATTTTCCTTGTCAGCATAGTTTGCCTAAATAGCATAATTCTCACTTTTAATTTCAAAATCAGCTACAACCCTGTGAGTAGCTCTTGAACAATAAAAACTTCGTTAAAATCCATCAGCAATTTTTGAGTGGCACTACGATCGGTTCAATTGAGATAAAAATTCAATAAAATGGAAATCTCCAAATAACTGCTTTCAATCCAGTTTTGCAAATATTTTCATTGTTCCCATTCATAATATTCTAATTCTCATTTCATTTATATGATTGCTTCTTCAGAATTATAAGAATTTCAGATACTTGTTAAGTTATTTCAATCAGTTGTGCAGTATTATTTTTATTCATCATGCATTCATTTATTTCATTAAGGGCTGATTTTTCAATCGTTAATTATGTTTTAACTAAGGGATAAATTTTACATTTTGACATATTGTCGAAACAAAAGCTGTCAAAACATCAAACTTATTCCTCAAAATAAAAGTTATCTGACGATTGAAAAATCGGCCCTAACATGAATATTAAATATTTACTTGTATTAATTTAACATTCATCATCAAAAATAATTTGAATTTTATACTTATTAAACACAATGATATCAGATTCATAATAGACGTTTATCATTTCCTTTACTCCTGATTATTTAATAAAAACTGTTATAAATACAGTATTGATGTATAAACTAGGTATTATAAACTTGATTCCCATAAATAGCTTATATAATACAACACATCTTCATCATCTAAAGCTGAAGGTTGAAAAAGTAAAATAACACACATAATTATTATGTTGTGATAGTTAAAATCTCAAACATGTTTCCACAAAGACTGTTGTGCACCACTCGAAATCTTTCCTGGGACATTATAGGTAGTTTATGGGTTCCAAGCGTGCTCCTATCAATATTGTACAACCACCCACGCCTTTTGAAAACCTATTCTAAAATACAAAAGAATAAGTACCTACTATGTAAAATGAGTTTACCGCGCGATTTATTATTATCTTGAGAGTGAATGATCATTGGCTTTCCCGTGTGTCTTCAGGTAAATTCTAAAAGATTTTCCAAACAATTAACATAAACTACTAGAAAAGGTTTGTTTAGCAAACAGTGTAGTAGAAACATCTTACATAACTAACATCTTTATAATACAACTTACTCGTCATAAATATTTGGAAAAGCGCCGCTATAAATCACACAAAACCTGCTTCATAAAGCGAATGCAACCTAGAAGCGTTTTAATAATGCCTATACAGCCTTGAACGAACGGAAATAACTTGCATCAGGGTCGCATCGATTTTGTTCGTCTTCGGAATTATTTAAGTGCAGTATATAACTCATCATCATTAATTTACCCATATTTTATTAGTGAGGACCATTCACGTCAATTTGTTTGTTTCTTCTGAGAAACTTCCAAGGTTTGTTAGAACTGCTATTACCATGTCAATAGGACTTATTATAAAAAAACATATGGCAGCTAAACCCCAATATAAATGTTTATCTTCATGATCTTTCCCATTATGAAGTAATCAAAACGCCAAGCGGTAGCAACGTGAGTTGCATCCGAGTTTATGAAACACGTACCTATCGCAATAACGTGCTTGGTTTGAACGTCGCCATAGTTCAGATATGGTAATAGTTGTTTGATTAAGATAGAGTTGGTACAATTTAGCTCATTTTCTGTTTGAATAATCTTGTTTGGAACATCAGAATCTACTTGAATATTAGAAATTTAAACAACAGAGAAGCAGAGAAACTTAAAACTTCAAAATAACGAAATTCGTTTGTTGACTTTCAAATTTCACTCTGTTCAAAGCCCGAAGTTAATCCTTTTAAAGACCAATTTACTGATAAATCAATCGGGAAGATTGCGAGGTACCAATCAATGACCATGGGCCTTCATCAATAAAGGCTAATCCCGTGATACTGGCCGTCGGCACGAAAACTTTGATCTGAGCCGAACGAGACCTAGTTTTAGCTACCTCGTAAATTTTGAAGTCCCTCTGGAATCTGACATTAAATTCTGTGGAGAATTAAGGTACTTTGTAATACATACTAAATAAATTGTTTTCCTATTTTCAGATTAGGTAGAAGAAAGGCGTTATTCGAAAAAAGGAAACGAATAAGTGATTACGCTTTAGTAATGGGAATGTTTGGTATAATAATTATGGTTATAGAAAATGAACTTTCAAGTGCTGGTGTATATACTAAGGTAAATGTAACACTTCAGTTTATAAAATTAAGTTTTCTTTAGAAATGTATTGACGATAACTTGTTACTTCATTTCAGGCGTCAATATATTCGCAGGCGTTGAAGACGCTTATATCAATGTCGACTGTGATTTTACTTGGCCTAATCGTCGCGTATCACGCTTTAGAAGTACAGGTAAGAAATTGAACTTTATAAACTCCTCAAAATTGTGAGACGGAAAACTTTCTTAATTAATTTCCGTCACCTTAATGCAGTGGATCAATATAACAATTTTACCCACAAAAAAGTTTTCGATTTTTATTAAGAAAGTTTCGACCTTTGAACACGTGCTTACTCAAATTTTAATTTTGGTAAAACGTAAGCATCTTGACTTTTATAATGATGTGATCTTTTGTTTACTTAAAGTATTGTATTGTTTTTCAGTTATTTATGATAGACAACTGCGCTGACGACTGGCGGATAGCAATGACGTGGCAGCGGATAGCTCAAATTGGCCTTGAGCTTGCTATTTGTGCCGTGCATCCTATTCCCGGACAATATACATTTACTTGGACCACCAAACTCGCAAACAAAGGAGGCGTTATTGGTGTTGAAGTAGTAAGTTTAAACTCGTTCATTTTATGTACTTTTTCATATTATAATTATGTAGTATCACTGTCACTCAAGCATTTTGGCCTTTTATGTCGTCTGTCAATTTTAACTTGATAAAAGTTTACTGTTGAATGACTATATCAAGTTTTTTTTGCATTACATTACTTATCTAGATGAAATTATAGTCTTGTATCTCTTTGGACATCACGGCTCATCTTCCGTGCGAAAGATGTCCGGTCCTTTGGAAGGCATACACGGGGACACAGGTCCAACGCGCAGAGGCCCCTTTGAGAGCTTTAATCTAAAATGGGGTGGGGCACCAACCCGGGACTATCCACGGCTGCACTATTGGAGTACAGTCATGGACCGTCCCGGGTGGGTGCAAGACTATTGTAAAATATGGTGAAATTAATATCTGGTCTATGGGATGGGGTGTTAGGTGGACTAGATAACTTCTATTGCCGGAAGAAAACGGCGTCTGCCTTTCAACATTTAAAATTGAAGTGTTGGCAGACGGTGACTCGCCAGCTCACTAGCTGGGCCCCCTGAAAAGCCGCCAGTACATAGGCGAAGGGGGCAACAGACGTGTGAGCGGCTAGAGGTGTAGAGAGGTGTGGCCCCGGTTTCGCCGTCGCGGGTCTAAGAGACCCGGAGTGGGTTTCCCCGCTATTACGCCTTTAGACACTTCCACCCCCGAGCATATAGCTCTGGCGGCCCCCCTCTGGCCGGCCGATAAAGGCAAGCCAGAGTTGAGAGTCCTGCGGGCACTCTTGGGGTTCCACTCCAGCCAGCCAATAAAGGCAAACTGGAGACGAGGCCGTGACCGACTCTCTGAGGCAATAAGGTACGCAGTGTCGCCACTCACCAACAGCTCGCCACAAGCTGCCCTGCGGTTTGTAAGCTTTTCATAGACCTCATGATACATTTTTTATTATATGATGGGGTTGTAGAAAGCTAGTCTAATGTACCCTCCGGTTTTACGTTAATCTCATGATGAGGTAACGCCTTTCCCAGAGGGGGAAAAAAATTATAGTTATTGTTACTGTATCGATGTCGAAGTCAACTTTAAAAATATGTAATTTGATACTAATTAGGTAGAAACTATACAACGCGGCGTCCTAAGATCTTTCCATAGTTATTTTTTACCTTCCACATTGTATAACCCCCCTTCACATTAAAAATCCCCTGTATTCATCTTCCATTAATATCCAATCATCTATCACTAATTGCCGATTATCAATATATTATCGCCACCACACATCAGCAATCACCAGCGCCCATAATCAATCATCACCGAACACCAATCACCTGTTCCCAGGTATCTCCAGTCACCTATCGCAAATAACGTCAGTAATCTTCACTTTTCACAGTGATTGGTCGTGGTTATACATTATTTCGTAATATCCATTAATTATGACCTTTGATTTGTATGGCATTGCATATAATAGAGAGGTCAAGCTATATCTCAGGACCTTCTTAACTAATTACGATGAAACATACCTCAGTTTTTAATTTAGACTAATACAACAATAAAAGTTTCGTAGAAAATTGTCCTGCCGTTATTACGTAATAAGGTAACAAACACAGACAACTATTGATTCTAGAAATGCGATATTACTGTTCTATTGCTTATTTCTTGTGTCCCTGACCAATTTTAGTTAAAATATTTTCAATGTACAGACTTTTTGACTTTTACAATTTTATTAGAAGTAATATTTTGATTTTTATATTTTTATTAGTAGTATTGTGTAGAAATCAAACCCGAATTTGTACGAGACGAGTCCAAAAGTTGTCATTATTCAGTAGAAATATTTTTTTTCATCATTATTCTTAAATCTGGTAGTGTAGTTAGGTATTCGTTTCTTACTATTACTGTTTTCTTTCTATTATCTAGATTCATTCTTGTACTTTATTTGCTAACTGACATTCATTTTCAATTTTCTCCTTAGGGCACGATGTATAAGCAAATTCAGGTCTGTATTCATTGAGTTGAAGTGTTACAGAGTTTTAAGTGATGTTAGTGTCCTCGTCTTGAGCATGTATCCGATCTATGTTCGAAAAAATAACATCTTGTTTTGTGTATGTGAATTTGATAAAGTGGTATAGTCATGGTGTTTGTCACTGATGTTTTTTCTTTTAGTATTAATACTTGTTCGATCTTGTTTTATTTGTATGCATGTAGGAATTCGTTAGTGGATATTTTTGAGTGACGTTGTATTTTACCAAAAACTACACGATACTTGTGGTTATAATAAGATATATTATTGAGTATAATATTTATGACATGCTTGTAAGTTAAACTAAAACAAATAATACATTTGGAATTATTTATTTTAAAGAATAAATTATCAATGTTTTTTTTATATCTATCTTGCCACGTTTTATTTGATAAACAGTTTGATAAAAAAAACGTTGTTTGTTAGAATTTGCGAATTTCATAAAACATATTTGGGCAAACAATTTGAATTTGAAAACAATTTATTAAGCACGAAGCACATTATTTACATTTTACTCACAAAATTATGACTGACATCACTTGAAATGTTTTGGAACCGTAACTTCTGCGTTGGAAATAATGTCGCGTGCCTTAAGGTTGCCGATTCGAGAAATTCAAGTACCTTCTACAACATGTTTTTTTAACTGATTGCTTCTCTCATTCCAGGTTCCTTACGATGTCACGCTGTCTCTGCCGATGTTCTTTCGACTCTATTTAATATGCAGGGTCATGTTGCTTCACAGTAAATTATTCACCGATGCTTCGTCTAGAAGTATAGGAGCTTTAAACAGAATTAATTTTAACACTAGGTAATTCACTTTGTAATTTATTAATAAATAGATAGATAAGATTATTTTAATATTATTTGCTTTCAATTAAATTAATTAATAAATCTTATTGATAAAATTCAAGTAAACCTCACTTACTCAGAAACATTTGTTTCAAAAGGTTTTGCTCGATTCTATTTATCGTCCCATTGTTGAGCAAAATCTGTTAAGTTTTCTACTTTAATTGGCTTTATTCCCTATTATTCTATTTTACAGAAGATTATTTACCGTAATCGATTATTTTTAAATTACGTGTTCCAGATTTGTCTTGAAGACACTTATGACAATTTGCCCAGGCACCGTGTTACTAGTTTTTATGGTATCTCTATGGATAATCGCAAGCTGGACTCTTCGGCAGTGCGAAAGGTTGGTACAGTAATTGTTATGTGTTGTTGGTGATATAAATCTTTATTTGCGTATTATGTGTTCAAAATCTTGGGTGGGGTATTCAAAACCTGTAACAGTATTTGGGAAGTTGTTTTGCTCATTCGATGTTCAGATATTATATACTTCCTCATCAAAAGTTGTTCCTAATTCTCTGTCAGTATCTTCGCTTCCATCGTTTTAGTTTGATGTCCACATTCTATGTTAGACACTCAAATTATCAAGTTTTGAAGATCACTGGTGTATTGCCTATGTGGGCATGCTATTGCTTTTGTACTGTGGCGTTGTAAATATGTTTGTTTTTGCTTTTTTTAAATCCACTGTGTTTTTTGTTTTCAATGTCTACGTTAAAAGATTTACGGAGAATTTATGTAGCGACGCTAGGTTCATAATCATCACAATAAGATACAAGAGTTTGACTTTGACTATTTTCGCAATATGTAGCTTTTGTAAGATGTAATCAGAACACAAGTGCTGTAATTTTTAATTTATTAGTTTATGTGTTAGATTTAGCGGATGAAACAAATCGTTGTAAAGAAAGAGGATGCTTGTTGTGATATAGTAGATTTAATTATAATTAAAAACATATTATCACTATAACTGCACATTGAGACTATTGATATAGATGCCGTGGATCTATATCATGTATTTTATAAAGCAGCAACAGAATCACAGCACAGCTTACCACAATAAATGATATGGCAAATATCGTACACAAATAAAAATAAAACAAATTGCAAGGTTTTAATCACGCACAAAATGGCTCTAGGGTACAATACATTAAATGTTAGATAAAGCTTCTGACTTACCATAAACATGCACAGAACCATTGCACCTTATCATAATCATGCATCAAAACAAGTTACCTCTTCTTCCAGTTCAAAGCAAGTTGCTTGTAACTCTATCACCTTTACGTGTTTTTCCTTCTCTCTTCTCGCCAATCTATTTAATAAATGTTTATCTGTGTTATCATAACCTTCACCTAAGGTTTAAAATTTAATTCACGCATGGCTACAAGTATAGTTATTTGGTATTCAACCCAGATTAATGTTTAGAATGCACGTTGTATTTAAGAATCTTTATATTCGGTATTAGTACGTACAATATCTGTGTAGTAAGAAAGTTTTGTTTTTCCATTAGGCATGACAAAATTTTCTTTTATGTTTAGGAGTTCTGTTTCACATAAATTTTTATACAATTTAAAATTGATTCTTTAAATTAAAATAGATGTCACTTCAACAAATTTTGCCACAATAATTTTTGCTTAGAAGTCCCTGTTTAAAATGTAAATTTTTATGTAACTTTGAAGTTGAACTTATGTTGACTTTAGTAGAAACAACCGGTTATCTGTGGTTCTTGTCGGGCATTTTGGCTCTCAGGTTCCACGATGAAGACCATGCCAATTTGCTAAACTCAATGTGGCTGACAGCTATAACCTTCCTCTGTGTTGGCTACGGTGATATAGTCCCCAACACTTACTGCGGCCGTGGCATTACCCTCACCTGCGGTATGGTGGTATGTATGAATATATAGTAGGATACTTTGGGTTGGTTTGAAAATTTATACATCTTTCATACGTTTTGTGTGGCTAGGAGTGAACTGTACTAGGCATCGCAAGATTTGCGATAGTTTTAATATTGGTTAAATTATGAAAACTTGCTTTGTCTAGGTGACACTATTAGGTCGGTAAAGGTGAGCCATTTTATGTGTTGTTAATAACTTCACAAAATGTTTGAAGCAATTTCACAGTTTAATTTTAATCAAAGTCAAACTCTTCAATTCCACACGGATACCCTCTCTATTTTCTTTTGTTTCATCTCTTTTTACATTTAATCTACTACGCGTGTAGGGATTGGCTTGCGTGCGACGAGTCAGTAGGTAGGATTTGTGAATGAACACTCATTTATCGGTCGCTTCGAACTTTAGGGTAGACAGGTCAATGAGTAAAGCGTTGAAATTTATTAACCATTCAGGTTTCACGACGAAGAACACGCTAACCTACTGAATGCGATGTGGCTTATTGCGATTACGTTTCTCTCCGTCGGTTTTGGTGACATAGTGCCAAACACATATTGCGGCAGAGGTATCGCTGTTAGCACCGGCATTATGGTAAGTTCCTTACAAACAAACTTTATGACTGTACGTGTTGACTGACACAATTCAATTAAGCACTTAACAAAATATAGTATTCAAATATCGATGTGCGCCAAAACACGCCAACATAATAATGTTGGGATGCTTTTGCCTTTATATGTGATGCTTTAACTTTTTTCGATGTGGAAGTCAGTCAACACTAATGTTTCAATGTACCAAACAATTCACACACCACACTAAAATGCTTCACACTCTCGAGAACTTACGCTAAATCACAAATCTTTGTCGGTGTATTCGATGTTATAAATATTTATAAAGTATAATTGATGTTCACAAATACCTGTAACACGAAATGTTTATGTTCAAATATTGTGAATGCAGTATTATATATATGTATACACACTTTTATAATGTCACCACTTCTGTACCTCACACTCAGTATACACAATATTTTGAATACAGGGGTACTACCGTAATATTTTATTCGTAGTTCTTGCAGGCAACAGCATTATTTGGAATACCTTTATCAATAATATAAGTACGGTTTCAATATTTTTTTAAATAAAGTTACGTCCATTTCCCTGTTAAAGCCAGCTATTAGAAATTATATAATTTGTAGTATGGAATGCTTCATTTCTCCTAACTATTTCTAGCTCTCTCTTCACTTAAATATTTCACTGGATTGCACAATACGTTTGTTTTTAAAATGGCTCACTTTTCCTAAAATTATTTTAATACAGAAGTACAGTGTACAATAAATCTTATTGCACCTAAAATAGTGTTTGTGTAAATGTTGATAAAGTTAAATGAGATATTAGTTGTTCTTAATGTTAAAATGGAAGTAAACGTTGAATTGATTCAGTCTTGTGCACCTATTAGATGGAAATGCACTTAAATGAAATAATTGTCGTTTTTGATGAAACTTATTAATTGTTACAACATGAAATAATAATAAAAGAAGGAAACCGGTGCCTTTACCAAATTTTCGCGTAAACCATTTTGATAGGTAAGAAATTTCCTTCTTTTATTCTATTTGCATAGTGTTCTGCATTTTAGCACAAGAGGTTTGAAATTAATATTAAGTAAAATAACTAAGATAATTCAAGGTTTAAATAGTAAATATAAAAACAAGCTATCAAAGAGGGAAACTGAGACAATAACGAAAGATGTTTTTTTTAAATCGCTATTACCTTGTTTAATGTTATTGTGTCTTTTATCCTCAATAAATTTAAATTTCTAAAATTAATATTCAATAATTAAAACGATAGCACATAGCTGAAAAAATATAGTTTATTTTTGATTTTTAGCCTTCAAACTTGCGTTATTGGAATGACAAAATCTTGAATGCTTCTACACGTTCGCTTGCATTTTACATTAAGGTATTCACTTAACAGGGAGCTGGATGCACAGCGTTATTAGTCGCGGTTGTTTCAAGAAAATTAGAATTAACTAGAGCCGAGAAGCACGTTCATAACTTCATGATGGACACACAACTTACTAAAAGAGTAAGTATTGCTGTGATATAAGTTCATCACAATTATTGTTAATCTAATTAACAGGGGGCGGGATGTACAGCATTATTAGTGACCGTTGCTTCGAGAAAATTAGAGTTAACTAGAGCGGAGAAACATGTCCATAACTTCATGATGGAAACCCAGCTAACGAAAAAGGTAAGGTGACTGTTACACGAGTAACAGTTAAAGGACACTATGAAGGTAAGACCTATCAGCTAGGTTATGCTAAAGAAAAAGTTAATAAATTAAACAATAAAGATAGAAATGAGCTTGAAGTTGATTACGCTTGACCTTGACACATTGAGTAATACACATTAGATGAAAATAAAGGTATTGCAAACTAACACAACAGTAGCGACACTTCGCTAGATATTAAATAAAAAAGACTAAATAAAACTAATAATTTGAATCAAAGTTTGAGCAAATAAATAGCTTGAGTCACAAAAAGCTTAGAAAAACATTGAACACCATGTGTTGTCATGTGTTCGGCTACTTAGAGTTCAATGAAATGAATTATCTGATTGTATGGATACTTACAGCTGAAAAATGCAGCTGCCAACGTGCTTCGGGAGACGTGGTTAATATACAAACACACGAGGCTTGTCAAACGAGTCCATCCTGGAAGAGTGAGAACGCATCAAAGAAAGTTTTTGTTAGCTATTTATGCGTAAGTGTATTTTTAATTAGCAACCCGTCTAACTAAAACCTTTGATCTTTGGATTATAGACAACTAAGAAATTATACAGAAGAAACTAAACACTTCCAGCAAAATCGTCCTAATTACTAGCACTGACAGAATCGATAAAAAAAACGTAAATTGGACAACTCAAAAGCAATTGCCCAATATTTTATACAAAGTAATGGAAAATTGATAAAAAAGGTACTGTTGTATTTTTAGGTTGCGGAAAGTGAAGATGGATCAAAGAAAATTAATGGACAATGCCAACACAATAACAGATATGGCAAAGGTACGTTGATTTCCATTAAATGTATTTACCGCTATTGCTACACTCATACACTCATTTAGAGGTAGAACCCTAGTTAGCACATTAGGAATGCAATCGATAGATTTAGCGGTAGAAGTCCATTATGATTTATCCCTGATTTTTTCAAACGCCCCTGTTTTTATACAATGTCCTCTTAAAATATCTAGCTAGATTTTGATAAACACATACCCTACTTTATGAGTTAAAAACTGCATCGAAAATAAAATCAAAGCATGCTACAAAAGATTTTTCAACCCCATTTGGCCACTTGCTTTGCGCATGCATTTATTCGACCCAACAAAATTGCTAAATCAATCCCGCTAAGGACGCATGATTTAGAATTAGAAATCACAGTATTCTCAAGGAGATATTTTGAGGACAAACATAATATAGACATTCGTTGTAAACTACACGACACACATAAAATCAGACAAGAAAACAGTAACTCCTACCCAATACACTAACACGAACTAGTGAGTAGCAACTACAGTTAAAAATGAACTACAAAGCGATTGATATTAGGACCCCTTTCTTTTACAGACCCAGAACACAGTCTACGAGATTGTTTCGGACATGAGTACGAGGCAAGACACCATAGAAGAGAGGCTGACTAGTTTAGAAGAAAAACTTACTTCATTACAGGTAACGTAGTCTTGATTGGTTTTAGGGAAGGTGAAAAAGTACCTTCACCTAATAAAGGTTTTAAGATTAAGGTACTGATTGCCACTATAATTTATTATTTTATAGACATTCAAACGGAAAGTTTTGTGGGTGTGTAGATTTCTATTAGAGAGTGAATAGTGAGTATTCTGGGCTATTCCTTAATTGCTACAGTAGTAACAAAAGCTAGGAGATTCCTATCCACCAATGGTGTCTTCTCTTTCTGTAGTTTTTCATTACTGGATTCTGTCGTAACTACTGCAACGCAATGCTTTTAAACTTCGAGTGATACTGATCCCGTCTTGGAAAATTTAGCGCAACTGTACCAAATTGTATACTATTCATAAGTACAGTGATCAATAATATCTAAATACTAAATGTTAATATAGCTACCTGTTAGGAATACTAAGCTGCTTGCACAACGACTCGCTAAATATATTTTGTGCTAAACATGTTTAAAATGTCGTTGTATTTTAGTCATTGTTGAAGTTGAAAGATACACTATGACATTTTAAATGTTAAGTCCTAAATGTATTTAGCTAATCGTTCTGCAAGCGAGCCTTAGTTTGTAGTGAAGTAGTTTTAAGTTTTTACCATTCAATACCCTACGTGCCAACGAGTGATTTTAAATGAATAACTGGTGGGAACTGGCCATAAAACCCGACAGCTCTTGGCATTAAATAAATAAAACAATGCTAACGAAAATCTCTTGTAGTGGTTTGTAGTCGATTTAACATTTTAGTAATTTCATTGTACTGATGAGAAATTTATACGTGTTTCAGGAACAAGTAAATAATTTACCAGACGTTATGGCTCGGTGTCTGCAGCAGTGTTGGGAACGGGCGGAGCAGCGAAGAAACTTCCTGCATCCCGACACTGCTGCAGTACCTACTCCGCCGTCATCTACTATTACGCCTTATACTAGGTAAGTGTGTTTTTCTATCAATAATATAAATGATGGGTGAGCTTAAACCAGTTTTTTGTCTTTTAACAACTTTATTATTTGGAAGAATTTATCAACATTTAATAATTCACTGATCAATAAACACATAAAACCCAAGTCAATAAATGAACCGCTAGCGGCCCGACCGACGATCCGGTTCGTCAGTGCCATTGTTTATCTATTGTGTCTATAATTACAGTACTCGATAAGTTAAATCATTTCTGCACTGGGTCAGAAAGAGGCCAATAGATGGCGCTCCTAGCACCAAACATTACAAAGAGAACAGTTTAGTTCTTTTTTAACCTGTGTAGTACTGTATTTTTTATTATTTAATTATAGACACAATAGATAAACAATGGCACTGACGATCCGGATCGTCGCGCGGGACGATACCGGTTAAATTTATTTATTGGTCATTTTTACATTTAACATTACTGGAAATGAAAAGTAAAGCATTCTCGATGCTGGTTCGTTGCCGCTGTCTGTTAATCATATTACCTACCTAATTTTCAGAACGCTGGCAACAGCGACACACCCGTGGCCGCCAAGTCCAGTGCTGCAGCCGGCGGGGCGAACGCATTCAGCTCCCGAGAGCACCACAACGCATACGCCATCGCCTGCGCAGCCGCAGCCTTCTAGCCCCGCCCCACACGCGTCTCGGCCCCCTCTACCCAGCTGAGTACCGCCTTCCAACTCCGAACTCCTGTGCTGAACTCGACGAAACTCGGCGCCCGTCCTCTGACCCCCCCTTTACAACTACGCCCCAAAAAGGTTGTCGGGGAAGTTGTTTTACTACGGAAGACAGAGATTTGAAGATACTAGTTCAATGAACGCTTTGCATGAAAAATATTAAGTTCTTTTTAAAAGTTATCAAGCCACTGAACGCATGTTTGCTATTGTTTTATACAATGAAGCTCACAGCACGCGACACAAAAACAGAAAAAACTATATTTTTCGTTGAATAATTCATCACTCAAGCACTCTTTTCATAAAACTACAAATCAATACCAGCAATTAAATTGTAAAGATTTGTATTTTTTATAATATTCGTTTATTGGAACTATTTTCGACATCTTTATCTTACGTTGGGTTATGAACGGAATAAAGTGAAACGATTTTCTCGGCATACCAATGGACCACGCCGCGGTGCGAGACAAGGTCAGCCGTAGTTTTCTTCGCTGTTCCCCAAAGTTTCGGATGTGCCAGACTGTTTTCTAGTGATATTGTTTAGATAGTGAAATGAAATGAGGCGGTACGGACTTGCTGTTGTGATTATACAAATGCTTTATCGATAGACGCTTTAGCTAATTACGTTAGACGATATTTTGAATAAATTATCAGCATTAGTATAGGTAGTTATTACCTACACGTCTGTTCACGTTTTGTCTGATGTTCGAGGAACCAATAACACTGTTTTATAAGCTGAGTGTGTTTTTACTAAGGTTTTTGTGAATGCCACCGATATTATGACATTGAGAAGTCTTTGGAAACGAATTTAAGAGTAGTCACTTTCATAGATTTCTTAATGTATAAACACATAGTGCAGTAAAAATAAATATAGTGACTAAAGAAATAATAGTTAACACATAGATTTGCATTTATATTATGCAGCCAATAAGTAAACTGACTGCATAGGCATTTACTGTAAAGTACACATAGTGGTCACTATAGATTGGTTTCGGTTCCTTGTGTAAGTATTTACCAATATATGGACAGTTACACGATTTGGAATAATTATATCACAATGCCAGATTTAGCTATGAAATAAAATCTATACAATACTCCATCTACTTTAGAATTGTAAATGTCATATTCGATAGTATTTGAATAAAAAACGAAATATTTATATTTTATATAAAACCTACAAATACGATGATCTGACCACATTATTTGCAATATATTTTAAATACTTAAAGACTCTATAAAACAAAGTTATATCGAGGGAAATAATAAATGTACTAAGTATGTTTTATGGAGACAAAATTAAATAATACATTTTGAGGTCAGATTATGCTACGTATTACACGGTTGAACATAAGCTAAGTATGTTTCCTTTTATTTATTCAAAAAATATCGAATAGAGACGATTACACATATTCTAAGAGGAACCCTGTATACACACTTTTAGATATATGATTAGGTAAATTGAATTGTTACTACCTGCCTATTGACATGTAGATTGTAAACAATTTTTTCTAAGAATTAGATTAAGTAAAGCTTTGTATAAGACATAAGATTGATGGCTGTCTAAATAGTGCCTAAAACACTACGAAATTTCGATAATTCAGTTTTATTATCTTAATAACTTATGAATGTAAATAAGTAATCTAAAATTTGAGAGCATAATATTTAGTAAATATCTGTATTTTGTAGCTGTACGAGTCGTATGATGGGATCAATTTGTTTGTACATTTTAGTTTTAAAAGTTCCCTTCTTTATAAACGAATCGTTTGGTTACCTTTTATTGAAAGACTAATGGAAAATCGGATTTTGCATTGGACATAAGTATCAAAACTTTTCATGGACTTTGCTCAAACAAAAACAGCTCTGATTTTTCAGAAATTAAATTCAAATTAATTTAAAATAGTAGGTAAATCAGCACGCATGTTAAACATACATAGTATAGACCAATATTGTATTAATATAATAGAAATAGATCGAAACCAAATAGACCTAATTGCCTGTTTACATCAGCCGATGTGGATCGATTGCAGTATGTGTCAATAATGTTGAACTCCATGCAATAAGACCATTATAAAACAGCATTTAATATTTATCTAGTCATTCTAGTCGGTATAATCTTTGGCACAAAATGTAAAACAAAAAACAAATTCGATGTTTATATTATTAATGATGGAGTGATACACAAAAAATGCGTCATTCATGATAATGTACAAAAAGCCAAAAAACTATTTCAAATTCAACTGGAGGTTAAATACAATAAAACCAACGATCATGACACAATTAACACAACCAGAGTAGATCAAAATACTCTTGCATTAAACATAAGAGTCAATAAAAAAATTGTTTAGGTACTTGAATTCGCATGCAGTAATGACTGAAATATATCAAACAATGTAAATGAGGTATAACTATAATAAGAGAGATTATCACCAGAAAAAAAAACACCATACAGAAATAGTCTTTTGTAAGAATTGTAATTTGTTATTTTTTGGTTCTGATTGTAATTCCCTTGGATTGGTTCAGTAAAACGATTTTCTTCGGTTTGACATAAGATTTCAATTTACAGAGATAATTTTGGAGTAAATGCTTCCATCTCATTATTACTGTCTTTTTTAAATACATCAAGTGAATAAAACATAATAGTAAATAGTTACTTGAAAATGCACAATTTTTTCTTTGTTGCGGATATGATCTGAGTGATTTAAAATCAAAACCATGGCCATTCTGTGTTTTCTGTTTTTTACAATAGCTATATTTAGGTAGGGTAATGAATAATCCTATAACTTAATCGTTCGTAATATTATACAAAAAAACACCAACTAGTATAATTAGACATACGACAGGTTTAGTGTAGAAATTAAATATTTCCTGCATTATATTTATTATTAATAATATCTTACCCATCTTATTAAAACTTTTCCTAAAATTTTTCATAAACCGTGTTTTAAAAATACTTTCTATATTCCCTAGTGTTTGTAACTACCTCGACATTTTTACACGTCATAATTACCTACAGTTTAACTAGTAACTGCCACTTTAGGTGTTTTGCTTTGAAGAAAAAATATTTTTATCTTTTGTTCTTCCAACTATATCCAATGGAATAAAAATAAATCAGAATTAAGTTATTCATTCTCTTTTTGCCACATTCCTATTTTATTTACATAGTAGGCAATTTCGAAATCCAAAACGCACAATAATAATAATATTAAAGGTGGCATTTTAGTAAAACTAGGTATTTACATTTTCGGTCTTTACCTTACAGTAGCCTAATAAATTGTCCCCATTATGAAGAATTTTAAAGAGTCTAGTCACTAAGATTAATTGCTTTATAGTCTGTTTTATCTAGGACAGTTGTTCACAAAAGTGTTTGTACTCGTACTACTTATATTTTATCAATGGAACTCTTATTACTACCGACTAGAATATAATTTATACCTTTCAATGATATTTAAAGTATAATTATACCTAACGAACACTTTTGCGAGTGAGTCCCAATTTTAGCTAAAATTCAAAGTAAAAAAAAAAAAACTATTTATTTATAAATAAGAATTGACCAAAATGTTGTTTAAGAAACGTAGAATTTGTAAATAATAAGCGAAAAATCAGTAAGACATTATGTATAAAGTAATAATGTAAATACCAGTTGTATTTGCGAATTTTAATGTAAATAAAGTAAAAAAATATAAAAATACGGTTCCAGTAAAATTATTTTTAAATAATACGTTCAATTGTATAATGAAATTTTAAGTTGTATGCCAACGGAATGTTCTATGCGGTGCGTAAACAAAAGAAATGAAACTTTTGTGATCATTGTTGATGAAATGAAAGTGTAACTTCGATTATATGAGCTGTAGTATTTTTTAAATTGATTTTTATTTACACCCTATGCCTAAAGTTGAAAATAAATTGATAAAATAATCTGGTGTGCTAACTTATTTTTCTATTCCCAATTTATATACCAATAGATAAGCTTCCTAACCCGTTATAAAAATGCCATAAAAGAGAATATTGAAAAATACTAAACATCCCTCTAGTTTCATTTTACTTTTTTTATCTGCATCTAATTGTTCAAAAGCCAATATTATTAAATCAAAATAATTATCATTATACCAGTGTTTTTTTAATTTGCAAACAGCGCCATCTGACGGATACCTACACGAAAACACATATATTGTGAATCACGTACAATCAGCGAGAGAGGTCGCTGCAAAAGTTAATGAAGAATAATAATAATTGAATTTTATTAAATCTATATTAAGCACTTTTACCCGATAATATTAACACCGTGTAATTTAAATAAAATCCAGCCCTGTAAATATAGTTTAGTTTTTAATCTTAAAGAATACCTATAAAAAAGCGTCCAAGGTAGCTTGATTATACGTGATTTAAAATCTTTCATTTATTAAAAAGCACGTGAGTCGTTTGTATCATTAGAATCTTTTGTCACACGAAGCGCACTCGTTAGCCTTTGTCACATCCGTAATTCGTCAACTAAACACAACAGACTGCAAGTAAGTACCTAAGTAATCCTGAAGTAAGTATTTTTTTTCAACATCGTGCATTTACAGACACATTTCTTCACATACCAGACCCTTATCTTGTATTAGAACAAGTCACCTGCAAATCTCCAAGGGCAGACAGACAAACAAATTTTGAAAACATAATTAATTCAAATACGCTGAACAAAATAATTATGATTTAAAAACTTCTACAATTTTAATTAATTTTAAACTTTTTTTTAAATATTTCGATGAATAAAAAAAGTTAATTAAAAAAATCAAAAAACCCGGCCGGCATAAAAAGCGAACTAAAAAGAAGTAAACAAGACGTACTTCTAATCATAACATACATAACATGTCATAACGTCAAACTTACGTAGGTTTTCAAAAAATCATGCTATCAAATCGTCACATGCAGTTGAAGGCTACGTATGTTTTTTTGATTAGTCAGTTTGTGAATTACGTAAGTCTTGTCACGCTTAGCGGGTTAAGGGTGGCTTGAGGAGTCAACCCTTAACGAGCATGTGCACATAAAATCAGAATCTAGCAAGAAGCAGAAGCAGTTTAGCAGGAGTGTACTTACATAAGAATATTAAGGAAAACACTTTTAACCATACAATATATATTTTATAATAGTTACAAAATTAGACTAGTTTACAGGGCGTAATTCCTTAGACAATACGGTACGAGGAGTCCAGGGTCTTTAGGTGTAGCAGGTAGTACTTAACTAGGCGGCTGCTGAGGCGCGAGAGAGGACGAAGTGCAGCGTGCCGGCCCTTAAAGGCGCACCCCGCTAGTCGCCACCACTGCCACCGTCACAGTCTTAGGTAGTTGGGCATAAAGAATCCCACATATATAGATACATAGTTACATAGATACAAAGCTACATAGATACGCGTGAACAACATAACCCTGTCCTTGCTGTCGCGCAGTCGGGTAAAAAAGGTAGACAGATTAGACGATAATGTAGATATGGAGATACAACAGCCTGTAGATAACACTAGGTTACCATTAACGCCTACATTAACTAGATCTAGAATAATAATTTCAGTTGGGCTGGGCAATCAGCATTCTAATTACGCAACACACTCATAATCGCTATGGCTTTGATTTTGACAGACCAACATTTTGCATAGCATCGTATGTATTAGCAATCCGACTTCTCTGTTACTGTGTACCACACAATAAATTTTGTTGTATTGTCAAAATAGATAGCCTCGTTGGTCTAGAAGTCGCAAGCGCGACTGCTGAGCGTGAGGTCCGGAGTTCGATCCCCAGGTCGGACAATGTGTTAATAGGTTTTTCCCTGTAGAACTTCTTAGTAGTAGCCCGGATTCTGGTTCTGTGCCCGGTCCGGTTAAAATAACGGCAAAATGAGGGTGTACTATACACCTCTCCTCTGCCATCTGTCTCATCTCTTCTCCATCATCTGTTATGTTTGTGATTGATTAGTTTTGTTTGTGTTATGTCGTGTAAAAGTTTACTAACATAGTTTTTTTAAGTTGTTTCTTACCTATAGATCGATTATGTAATGATCTGAAATAAAGAATTTATTATTATTATTACTAGTGTTTTGCGCAATCAGGGTGCTGTTCATTATTCTCTAACTTTGTTTTGAAGTAAGCTGATTACTGCAAACTCCGAGCTAGTCTCTTCGCACTGATATTGATGAATTTATATTTCTCCGAGGCACGTGAGTGTAAAACTTTCAGCTGACACGTTTAATCGTCCTTGCTTGACCGATTACCTATCACGTTTCAGACATAAATATTTATATGAAGCACCTGGCCTTAACAAATGTCTTGTATTGTGAAAGAATAAGTCATAAGTCATTACTCCTTTGGTGACCTTTACTTTAGAGCTTACAATACGGTCGACGTATCTTGGCGAGTCTGAAGTTAGCTGATTAGTTGCGCAGTAGACGATTTCATTTCTAAAAGATTCATTGCGCTACCAAACAACTAGCCTCAGGCTTTTAATTGATACGGTAACGTTTAATTATTTCAAAGTAGAGAGTTTTATAGGAGCCGAATGAGATAAAATAGTTTACGTTAGTTGTGCTCAGAAACTGTTGACTGCTTCGTTGGTCGTTCGCTGGTCGGGCAAAGTGGTATTGGGTTTTTCCGTGTGAAGTTTCGCAGTAGCAGCCACGGGTCTGGATCTGTGACCGTTTGATGGCAATAGGCTCACCCCCTATTAACATGGGACTATAACATAACGGCGAAATGAGGGTGTTACTATACGCCTCTGCCCTACCTTTTGGGGAATACAGGCATGATGTTATGAAAGAAATACAATTTCAGAAACTTATTATAGATAGTGATAATTATGTAAATGTAGCCTTGATTATTATGTAATTTGTTTTATCCAAACCTAAACATAAACTACGTTTTACGTAGAGATTAATCATTGAAAGTTGAGAGAAATTTTAAAAGTTGTACATTTTTCATTGCGTAATCTTATCAAAGTTAGCTGCCAATTTGTAAATGTTATCCAATGTTACTAATGGTTGGTAGATACCGTTTCGATGAAAGTGGTATTTTCAAAGGCAAATGATCACAAACGTTGCTAGATAATCTCCTTCAAGTTCGGTTAGAGGCTATTTTGGTTCAATTCTGACAATTTTAATGGAATGGTAAATGGCTGTTCTAAAATGTTCAGCGCCTTATCGAAATAAGGAGAATTTGATAAGAATCTAAATTTTTTGCCTTCAAAAACCAATACTCAAAACTCAATTATTCTTTATTGCATTCCATAATGTAATTTAAAAAAACAGGTTATGTATTGTGTGACTATGGGATCCATAGTTTGGTAGGAGAGAGCGTTTAGTCCACTCTCGACCCCCAATGGTCGAGAATACACTATAGTTAGGCGTCCAGTGGACACATTATTTATTAGGGGTCGAGGGGCCGAGAGTGGACTAAACCGAAGAAAGGAAGAGTGCTTAGTTGTTCGATTGCAATTCAACATTTTATTTATCGTTGTTAGATATTTTATTGAAACATTTATAATAATTAAATTATTGCACTATAAACAGCAAGACTTTAGTCGCTTTACATTCGAAAATCATGAACTCTGTTCATTATTCTGTACCGGAAAACCGGAATTCGTAAAAAAACAGCTTTTCCATACATTTTGTTGGTTACAAGATGGATTATTTTACGAACTCGCTGTTTGCCGCATAGTAAAAGTTGTACATAATGATGTTAGTAGAGTTAATGGTTTTCGGATATAAAACTACTAACCGGTCATGCTGTATATTTGTTAGTTGTATCGTTTCAGAGATCTATCACACAAATGCATTTTACAAAGTAACTAAGGGTTAAAGACCTTAATTGCATGTTCGCTATCGCCACGACCTTCTAGTTTTTATAAAATACTACGGACTGAATGACCTTGTAACGTCATAATAATAGTACTAAGCGACATAATGTATTTTTAACAAGTTTTTAATGACTCAGGTGTTTTATGCATCGATAGTGCACACGTAAGGTAGTGAAGATCGTTCCACATTTCTCCAGATATGGCTGATATGGGTAAACAGTCGTAAACTTGCGTCTACGGGACGCGGGAGGGGAACGAGTATCCAATCGCCTGTTGGCCACAAGTAGCGAAAGTGTAGGCAACTCATTTTAATTTTAAGTTTTACGTAGATTCTAGGTAACTACTAAGTGTATTCAAAAGTGGAGTGGCAGCGCCACGCGTCGCTTATTCGACGTCTTTCTGTCTCACAAGGATGCGTGAATCATTGCAATATGTGCCTTAAGTAATTGTAATAAAAGTCACACGGCGCCCTCTCGTGAGATAGAACTAATAGGTAAGCACACGCGTCGCCCGACGGCAACGTTGCCTTTTTTGAAGCCTGTCGCGTCTCTTCCCGTCGTTCCCGCGACGGTTGATGGCAGTCCGATAAAACTACTTGTCGCTCGCGGGCGTCGTCACCTGCCACCGATTTTCCCGCCCAAATTAACAGTTTTTCAGTTGTTATAACCCTAATTGTGTATCCATGGACTTAAGACGTGTGTGGTTTTTAATAAACGATTATATTACGATAACTTTGCCTTTGTCTTCAAATCCCGCGCCCCTTACAGATAGATAACAGCGGACTGGCTAATAGGTCGAATCAATCCCCTCCCGCGTCCCGCAGACCATCGGGAGAGCCAAGCTTACGGCAGTTTACCTATAGCAACTCTTTCTAGATCAGAATCTAAATCTCAGTGTCATGGCTGAAGGGATAAATATCTAAGCTGTAGTACCTAATGAGCAATTGAGTACCTGTTAGTACCAGACCTCTGGGCAACATTTAGAAGTTATAGCAGGGTAGTTGTGGTTGACCCGTCACCCGACCAGTAACTGGCCCGAGAAGGTGGGCGCGCGGAACACGGCGCGCCTTTTTGGATGACGTGGAGCGAGGCCCCACAGAAGTAGGAGGCCCACCAGGGGCTGGCGGACTGAGACCTGCCGGGGTTGCGGTGCATGCAGCTACGAATCCCACAACCCCGGCCATAGGTAACGGAAGGCGGAACACCATGGATTTTTAGTCGGCAAGAATCCGGCATAACCCTTCGCCTTCTCCGGGCGATGGGTATCCATGAGGATATTCGTATAATAACAAACCGGCTAAGTGCGAGTCGGACTCGCGCATGAAGGGTTCCGTACCATTATCTATAAAACGGCAAAAAAAACACGTTTGTTGTATGGGAGCCCCCTTAAATATTTATTCTATTCTGTTTTTTAGTATTTGTTGTTATAGCGGCAACAGAAATACATCATCTGTGAAAACAACTGTCTAACTATCACGATTCATGAGATACAGCTTGGTAACAGACGGACGGACGGACAGCGGAGTAATAGTGTCCCGTTTTACACTTTGGGTACGGAACCTTAAAAAAAAGCGGTACTTGTCTTTATGAGTCAACGCACCGGACGGTATAAAACTAGTTGTCATTCGACGGAAGCTCTCTCTCTCTCTCTATGTGAAGATCAACCAAAGTAGTCTGACCTTTATTAACTGACCTAGCTTGTCCTTTTATTTTCAGATCTTGTAAAAAAATATATATTGGGATTGTATTATATTGTGCTCATAACTATAACTACTAATCTAAATATAAATAGATACATATTATTGAGTAGTGGTGTCTACATTATTTACCATAATCTGTAAGGCTAGACAAAAAATATTTACGCATATCCATCATTCGAATGGTGAGTTATGATATGATGAGTTCATACAAAAATCCCATTGAAAAAAGAACTTTATTTTCTCGAATTTGCCAATTTTCCAAGCAACTTATCCAATTTTTCTTACCATAAAACCTATCAAGCCAAGTCGATCCAGCCGTTCTCAAGTGATGTGCTTACTAACGAACAGCATTAAATTTTTATTTATATACAAGGTTAGTCGGAAAGGGGGTACTAATCCGAAAGGGTGTTAAAGTACCCATAATAATGAATAACTTTTATTCTACAACTTTCCCCAAAAGTCAATGGTTTAAGAGAAATAGTTCTTCAAAGATCTCAAAAATCTATCTTTGCTCAGTTATGATCAGCTGTGTTTACATTTTAGGTGATATTTGGGGTCATGAATCAGAAGAATCATTTTCTGAATTTGTAACTAAAACAGGGATAAAGAATTTTTGAAAAAAGTAAAATAAAGATAACTGCATGTTTTTTTTTACTGAATTTTGAAATTTTAACACTTGCATTAAAACAGTCATCAGTGATACATTAAGTGGCCTTAGTGGATTAGTACCCCTTTTCCGTTTAACCTTGTATAGATAGATTATAGGTAAAGACTATTTTTAAAGATGAACGATACTGAATTTCCTCTAAATGCAATATTGTTTGCTGCACGTACACAGCTGTGTGAATGGTCAATTTCAGTGAGTTTGCTAACACATTCAAACTCCTTTGATGTGGGAACGTGATTTACACTGTCCCAGCTAGGACGATTTCCAGCCAGTGAAGTGAACTGCAACGAACTCACACGAACTAGCGCTCTGCACTTGTATGGAGGTGAATTCTTAGGAAATAAGAATGTCGTAGAGGTGTACTATCACATGATTTCTTTAATAAAACAGTCTTGACTATATGCAAGGGTCCAAGTATATCTTGATAATTCTAATGTGGCGCAGTCAACTAAGTATACAAAAATATTGCACTTGATATTTTGTTATTTCGGGTGTCTCTATGTGAGTACATATTAGAACCTTTACTTGTTTGAACATCGAGCTGCTCTAATGTGTCACCCTTTGATGAATTGAACATTGAGCATGATTGAGCGTATGTTTTGTTACAATGTATTTTTTTTACTTATTTTTTTATTATTTGACTTAGTCGTATTTGACACCTAATAGTAAGCGCAGACAGGGTCTAAGATAGAGCACACGAATACGGGTAACAAAGATTTAGAGGGATTCCCCTACACCCCTCTGGCTCTCAAATACACACGACGGAAGACAGTAAGAAACTGCTTGCCCTGAACTTTAATGTGAGGGTGGTAGCTAGCCAGGCGGACCGTATTACCACCAAGCATGCGTCTTTTCCCAGCATGTGATGAGGAAGTTTTATAGTCTAGCCCGTCACCTAACGGGGAAACAAACCGTTTTAAAACTACGAGCGTATTAGTGTAATTTAATCGAGTAAAGATACGAACATGGTCAAAACGTGCACCGCAATAAGGAAATGCAAAATAGAAAGGAAAGTTACAAGTAAATGCTCACGTGCGATGAGCATTTCGTCGAAGACAGCGTCGAGCATTTGCAGGAATGTTACATTACATAAAAATGCTTTTTTAAATTGAGTTTCTGCTTGTATTGTACCATTCGCAAGATCATTAAAAATACTCTGAATAAATGTGTACTTATCTTACCAGAAATACGAGTATCTACTTATTCAATAAACACAATTTGTCTAATTTTATTGTATTAATATTATTACAATACAACAACCTTTGTTCTGTTTTGTTTCGCTGATTCACTCAAGAATCTTACAAAGCTCTTGGGTATAAATAAATGGAGCGTACTTTTCACTTGATTAATCAATTCCCTAAAGTAATTAAAGCAAATATTTTAATTGTATACAGACAAAATTATTGTATAATGTAAAGAAGGTCAAAGAAGGAATATGTATGAAATAAATTAGTTTTATAGTCAAGTCACGAGTATTAGCGAAAAACCGAATAAAACAATTTGTTGTCTATATACTACGTAACCAATTCCCTTAAAACCAAGGCGTGTTAGATGGTGCAAAAAACAGAGTATGTTTTAGTCACTAACGTGACCCTTTGTTTGTTTTGAGTACTGATGTTTGTGCGTGTAAGATTTGTTTATGACTGCACACACGGTACAAGAAAGAAACTTCTAAGGTTCTATACTTTTACAAAGAATAGAACGTTACACATCGTATCACCATTCAGTGATGTTTCATCAATATGCAATATTTTAGACTTGTGCCTCCAATAAATTAATGTGTTGTGCCTTATGGCAAATACTACATGCAAAATATTTATAACAAAATTTGAATAGCGATCCTAGATTGCGCCTGGATCAATATTTATTGAGATATATATCTCTTCTTCTCGATCGTTTCCTCGCTTGTCTGGATATCTGATCTGACCTCTGGGCTTTGGTCTCCAGATTTTGTGTCCTCTATTTTTTCTGTCCCAATCATAGATCAGTGTGTGATGATGGATTAAACGTGCAATAAATATCACCATCCAGGATCGCGATCTAAATATTGAGCATGTAGCATGCGTCTAAAGTATCGTTTAGTAGATGTACGGATTGAAATGAGGCACGTTTTATCTAAAACGCTAAATTCAAGTAACGTAACTGATAGAAATCAGCATAACAGTACGTGTATCTATATGAAAACAGGCATAGTTGAGCTCTTATTGCCAAATAAACAACGTTGAAGTGCACATCACATAAAAGGTAGCACCACACTACAGGGGCGACGTGGACGCCTGAGATTCAAGGAATGGGATTAAGAAAAGTCATGTGGGAGTTACAGGCGCAGACACCAACATAAACTTTAATATTTCGGTAACTAAGAATAATAGGTTATTCCAATAAAAAGTTTTTTATAGACTATTTAATAATACATAACATAATAACATAACTTCACGCCTTATTCCCCGAAGGGTTGGCAGAGGTGTATATAGTACACCCACGTTTCGCCGTTATGTTTAAGTCCCATGTAATAGGGGGCGAGCCTATTGCCATCAACCGGGCACAAATCCAGACTCCGAACTGCTACTGAGAAATTCCACACGGAAAAACCCAATAACACTTTGCCCGACCTGGGGATCGAACCCAAGACCTCACGCTCAGCAGTCGCGCTTGCGACCACTAGACCAACGAGGCAGTCGAGGCAGTATTTAATAATACTCAAGTAAAATAAATAAAACCTCTTAAAAAGTCTATAAAATACTTTTTATTTAAATAAGTTAGCATTCTTAGTTTCCAGGCTATTAAGATATATGTTGGTAACTTGGATTAATTGATCCTGAGTTTATTATCAAACTGATTATATTTTTTGAATAGATATACCTATTCGAATTGGTCGAACAAAACTCCGGTCTACTAGACTCTTGTAGACCGGAGTATTGTTCGACCAATTTCACTTGTGTCTAGAGAACAATTAAATTATTTAGTAAACGTAGTAAGTAATGGTAACAGTTATTAAGTTTTATTATTATAACTTTCGTGAGACACATTCATATTTATGATTAGTTACGGTTTACTCATGTGCATTTTTCGGGATTGCCCGACTAGTTTCGGATCCAAACGGAGTCCTTAATCTTGAGCTGATCACGCGGCGAGGTCGCGAGTCGAACCTGTTCAAATGCACGTGAGTAAACAGTAACTAATCAAAAGTTATTAAGTTGCTAACTACTTAATACCAAGTCATCATCATTCAGCCGAAAGAGATCCACTGCTGGACATAGGCCTCCCCCAATCATCGCCATATCAACCGGTACTGTGTTTCTAGTATCCAGCGGATTTCCGCAACCTTCACCGGTAGTAGCTAGTAGTAGAACTAATTTAGGTATAAAAGTTTGTCTAAATCATTTCATCCCAAAGTTGTAATCTAACATATTAAAAGTAAAGCTTTTCAGATTTTAACATTTTATGGCAAGGACGTTACTGGGAAATAGGTATATTTAATAATAGACACACAAAAATTTAGATAGATATAAAACAAACTACAAGATTACTGCGAAACCCAAATACGATGTTACCGTATAGAAACGACAATATAATAACAATTTAACGCCTACTACGAAACTATTTTTTGTTATCTAAGCTTGGGCAAAAATCGTGTGGGTTGATCCGAATCAAAAAGTTAGTCAATAAATCGGCGACAGTCTGGTTACTTCACATAAAAAATAAAGTACCATAAGTAGTAATAGTCTGCAACGCTAGCCTTATTTGCATGAAGATCAAACTCTCGTAAAGAGCGTATTATGATGATATAACAATGTAAGCATCTTAAAAAATCAAACTTACTTTGTTGTAAAAGCAAAAGCACTTTACTTCTTTTCGGCATTAGGTCAACTTTGCATAAACTTAGGACACAGATTATTAAATAGTTACTACGTAACAGGGTGAGAGCCTAGGGGTTATAATATAATATAATATAATGCGGGATTTTCCTAGTACTGAATCCGGTCTCTCGCAAAGGAGCTTTTTAAATACTGTGCACTTCTTTGTGACTCAATTTCTTTAGTTTTAATTTTAAAGCAACCTTTGTGAACAGAGAAATATTATTATTAAACATTTGTATAAAGCATTGGATAGGGGCGTTATAGCTTGGTAAAATAATTACTACTAGTCGGAGAAAATACATATACAGGGTGTAAAAGAATTCGTGTAATTCCTTAAAACCACATGATCTACTAGGTACTGGTGTAGATTGTTTCGGGAAGTACTTGTGTCGCATGCCAGGAGCAGACGCCCGGTTGTCATCACTGCGTTGACTGCTCCGAGGACACAGCGCTGCACACGCTGCAGGCGTGTCCTGCGGCGACACAGCGCCGCGAACTAGTCGCTGCAGTCGGTGGTGACCTCTCGCTTCCAGCCGTGGTTCTGTCCATTGTCGGGAGCGAGAGTGCATGCGAAGCCGTCGCCGCCTTCTGTGAGTAGGCGATGGCGACCAAAGAGAGAGCGGATAGAGAGAGAGATGCAGCTGCCACTCTCCCTTCCCACGCCAGACGCTCCGGATGCCGGAGGGCGTGCGACGATCTCCAGTCACCGTAGTGTGTGGCTTGCGGGCGGCGGGTTAGGGGACCCGTCTCCCGACCAGTAACAGGCCCGAGAAACCGGCGCGCAGTGTTCCGTGCGCGCCTCTCAGGAGGACGTTGGGCAAGGCCCCACAGAAGGAGAGGTCCGAGGTCTGCCGGGGTTGCGGAGCATAAAGCTGCGAATCCCGCGACCCTGGCCAAGGGTCAGAAGAAGGAACACCGTGGGTTTTTAAAATTCTCATGGATGCCCGGGCAAAGGGCATCCAGGAGAAATTTTAAAGAAAACAAAATGCACTCGTGTAGATTGACCCCACAAAGGATTTAGCTTGATTCAAATTAAAAACATAAAATTCTATTCTTCCTTGGGGTTGGGGTTGTACCTAAACCCTATGATAAGGTTTAAATAAGAAAAAGCAAAAAAGAAATGTTATATGATAGAACATTTCGATGCCACGCGTAGATAAATGAAAGCACGGCGACACAGCTGGCAGGAACTTCCAGCGCGACTTCGTTCTTTGCAATATGCACTTAACTTGGGATGCTAAAATAACTTAGAAACAAAACACCAAGTAAGTAGGTAGTTATCTTTTCGATTTTTATTGAGTTTAGGAAAAAAAACTTTTATGGTTAATCTGTGTCATTCATTAGTATATCACGCGGATTGAAGGAATTACACGAATTCGTTTACGTCGTGTATATGTTACGGCTAATAGCCGAAGTGCGGCTACACCTAGTTTTAGCCGGGTACAACTAGGTACAGCCGGCCACATGCGGTTAAACTTAGATGTATCCTATTTATCCTCGGTTAGAACTAGGTTAAGCCTTCATCATAGCGGATAGAACTTTAAGGAACTTTAAGGTTACTTTAAACTCTGCAGTCGACTTAAGCTACACCTAGTTCTAACCAACTGCTACTGGTTGCACCTAGTTGTATCCGGTTAAACCTAGGTGTAACCGCCATTCGGCTTTTAGCCGTAACATATACATAGATACCATTCCATACTTTCCGTACTTTAAACGATAACAAATATATCCTACAAAATAATCGCATACATTCCGGGAACACAAAAGGGAATGCCAAATTAAAAAAATATGTCGTTTGTGATTTACTTATCGATAAAGTACAACGTATATCATGTCATCAATAAGAAATCATACAAAAAAACATCACTGCTGACTGATTTGACTGCCTCGTTTGTCTAGTGATTCCAAGCGCAACTGCTGAGCGTGAGGTTCTAGGTTCGATGCCCAGGACGGGCTAAGTGTTATTGGGTTTTTACGGGTGGATTTCCTCAGTAGCAGCCCGGAGTCTGGGTTTGTACCCGATTGATGGCTATGAGCTCGCCCCAAACCAAACCATATGCGCCGCAAACCACATGAACTATTAATGGTATAGATTAACCAACACGGGATTTAGATTATTTAAAACTTAAAAAAAAATATTTTCACAAATATATTTTTTATGTGATAGAAAATTTCGATGCCATGCATAAATTAATGAAAGCACGGCAACACAGCTGACGGGCACGACTAGAGCGATATCGCTCCACACAGTCAGTTAACTTAGAACGCTAAAATTACTCAGATACAGAATACCATGCTTCATTTTTTGATAAGTTTTTTGTTGATTCTGAAAAAAACCTATGCAGGGTCAATCAGTGCCTCCAGTAGATCACGCAGCTTGAAGGAATTACACGAATTCGTTTATACCACTGCCCAACTCCCCGGGGATGGATGTGATGTTATGTTACTACATCAGTATTTCTCTAGAAATACAAACTAGATCCTGTTAAAAAGCTATTTTTCAGGAATCGGAGCACTGCAGTCTGGACTTTGCTGTTTGCTCAGAAACTTGAGATGTGTCGCACTGAGCGGAATAGCAACAAGGGTAAATACCACAGATGTTGAGTAAAATAGATACCGCAAGTTTGTCAAATTGTATGAAAATAAGCGTGTTAAATTTTTGTTCAACTACCTACTACGTAACAAGGGCAATTTAATCATAATATTTATTTTCATTAAAACATGGTACATCAGGTGTAACAAAAGTATGTAGTGTGCTACATGTTTTGCTAGAAATACATAGCATGCAAACTTAAAATTAGGTAATACGAGTAAAATAGCGTGAATTTATATTCCGCTCCATGAAGTCTTTTACAAAGTAAAATTTTTGATCATTTAGCCATTTATATAATTTACACTTAAAAGCTCCAATATTCAAAGGTTTTAAATCACTAGGTATATTATTATAAACACGGATACACATAGCCAAACAGTTCTTATTACATTTTGTGGATCAAGGTAGGTCATTTAGTACAAGTTTGAATGGGTCTCTACGATTTCTTGGGTTCACCTCATTCGCAGTTTTAAATAATTCCGTTTTTGATACAAACATACACACCTTATAAATGTAAAGTGATGGCAATGGTAGCAAACCAAGTGTTTTGAATGGTTCCCTATCCATTTGCATAAAATTTTAAGACCTAATATAACCTAGCATAATTTTGTTTGGCATAATTATATTTTCGCATAATATAATTACGCATAACAGCTTACGCATAATTTTTTTAAGCATAATTTCTCTAACCATAATAATGATTAAGCATAAAGTTCTAAAGCATAACTTTTTTAAGCATAATATCTTATAGCATAAATTTATTTACGCTTATTGACATTAAAACATATTTTTATAGGTATACGGTAGACGATTATTCGTCACCTACTTTCATTTTCACAATAAAAACTTAAGGGGATGTTTGTAAGGTTGAGGCTCCAAAGCAGAGTCGACGGAGCCCCGCTGAGCGGGGCTCCTATTTCTGTCTGCAGGGTTTAAAGTAACCTAACACGAAGGGGATGACGGGGGCTTCGTTCGCTCGCTTCGCTCGCTCACTCTAGCCCCCATCATCCCCTTCGAACCTAACCTATCCGTGTCGGGGTGCGCCTGCGACTAGATTATTAGACAATGGTAAAAACATTTCTGATTATCATAACTAACGTTATGCTAATAGTCATTAGGCCTACTAACGTTATGCGAATCAAATTTATGCCAAAACAAATTAGTCTTTAAGATGATTATGCCAACATAAAATGTATGCCTAAAATAATTTTGATTACTACTAATTGACGACACGTTTGGTGCAGTGGCTAAGCGATTGGCTTCTGCGCCACGGGTCGTGGGTTCGATTCCCACACGGAACAAAAATTTGTATGGCCTACAGATGGTTGTTTCGGGTCTGGGCGTTTGTTTGTGAGATTTGTGTCTGTAAACGCACCCACGATACAAGAGAAATCTTAGTGTGGGGCAACGTTTTTTTAAAAAACAAAAAACAAAACAAAACAATTATGCCGAAGTATTATTATGCCAAAACAAATTGTGCCTAAATCGTTATGCCGAAGTATATTAGGACAAAGAACATTATGCGAAAAGAAGGTATCCCGTTTTGAATATAGGTTTAGTGGTAGGAAGTAAGCATTGTGCATGCCTCACACGCGTCTTCGCAGTGAAAGCTTGTGCACATTCTAAGAAATTTCCGTCGGAAACTTTCTGACGCGTGCGCAAATACCCTCTACTAGAGCCAGTAAGCTAGCGGATCTAGCGAATTCTCAAATTCTCTAACCATTCATGCTTGTAAAAATGAAAACTGTTGAGATGAAGTGACGCAGCGGCGTAAAAAGTATGAGGATAGCTCCTATGTTTTTCCTGGGAAATTCTTCTTAGATCCCCTCCGCCCTGGGAAAGGGTTATGCCGAATTCTTAAAGACAAAAGCCCACGGTGTTCCTCCTTGGCCTATCGCCGGGGTCACGGGATTTGCTATAGGATGTACCGCATCATGAGGATTACTCCTACCGAATGGCACGAATAGTGGGTCAACTTGCGTTATCTATTTAACTCTACATCTGTGGTAAATTCGAAAGCTGGAATCTTTTATGCTTGTGTTCCTAGGATTTTATATTGGCTGAACTCGAGATGTTTATGTCGTACCATGTATATGACATTTCGTTGTTTCTGTTCTTTTAAAACTTAATTGGACTGTAAAAAACAACATACTTGTGATCTCTAACGTATCTGCCGTGGTCATTATAGCAATATCCCCAGGATCTTTAATTGCAGTGGTCGTGGTCATTACGAAGAACTACTACTGAAGAACTGTAAATATTAATCCACGTATGATGTTAGGTATTTTTGTACTTTATTGTTGTTTTTAATAATTATTGACCAATTTGTTTATTTATTACACCAATAATGCTGTTGATGATATCTAAATTTTAATCATGCTAAAATGTTAGTTATGACTGTATTTATTTTTAATTATTATTAACTTCATACTTATTGTTTTATTATACGTTGATTCTAATATTGTGTTAATTCAGATGCAAATTATTGTTAATGAATGAATGACTATGACTATTATTTTCAGAAGTATGGAATTTCTCAATAGCAGCCTGGAGTCTTTCAAAATCAAAATCAAAAGTTTTTATTTCACATAAACCATTATAGGCGCTTATGAAAAATCAAATTTAGGTGCACGGTTCAAATTAGTCGTTTCCTATGGAGAAGAGCCGGCAAGAAACTCCATGGTTACTCTTTTAAAATCCATATCTTTAACAATTTGAGTGGGTACAGTTATGACTTAGAATAGTTATGAGAGAGCAAAGTAGACTTAAGAGCAGGAACCACACAAAAAAAAAAAACAAAATGAAAAATATGGTCACAAATTAATGGTATCCAGGCATCTAGCAAGTCTACAAAGCTCTCACATTTACAAAAGGTAAAAGGACGCTAAACTATATAAAACAACTGACATGGTTAATTGTCATCAAAACACATTACAAAGAAAATCACTGTATAGAATACTGTCTAGAATTGCGCCCCTTTGATGGGAATAAGCTCGCCCTCTATAACATGGGATTTTAACATAATAGCACTGTGTGCGTGTACTATACACCTCTGCACAACCATTTGGGAAAAACAGGCGTGATGTTAATTATGTATCAGCCATGACAATTAAAAGGCTAATAATCTAAAAACAATTAAAGCCTTCGGCACGGTAAACGCGGCTCGTGAGCGGTGCGTTTCATCAGTGGGCCCGCGTGTGTTGTAACACGATACAACAAATAAAAGCGCGGGTCTTGGGGGTCAACTCCAAAAACCACATATACATCGAAGAACATCGAAGTAACGGCTCGAAACGGAACTCACTTATAAATAAACTAGCTTTCGCCCGCAGCTTCGCTTGCGTGAAATTTTGAACCCGTTAAGTGACGATTTTCCATACAAACTTTCATCCCCTATTTAACTCCCTTAGGGGTTGAATTTCTAAAAATCCCTTCTTAGTGGATGCCTACGTTACAAAAGGAACCTACTTTCAAAATTTCAAGTTTCTAACCCCAGCGGTTTAGGCTGTGCGTTTATAGATCAGTCAGTCAGTCAGTCAGCTTCTCCTTTTATATGTATAGATATACGATCAAAATATTATCAAACAACGAACTACTGATGTCAATAAGCATTTGGTAGTAGAGTGAACGAAAGATAAAATGACAATTCGCCAAAATAGATCGTCGGATTCAAAAAACTTTCGCCGTTATAAACGTGCGATCCGTCTGCGGAAACTTCTTAAGTAGTTCGATTTTCTGGATAGGGTCCCAGCCGGTTCGCGCCTCTCACGACTACGACCCGCGTTTGGTGCGCCAAACGCTTTATGAGTTTTGAACAGCGTATCAGATTCAATTGAGTTCTAGTCAATAATCAATGCTACATACTTTGAGTCAACCTTCCGTACAGTTTTCAAATAATTCATCTTCATTTCAAAGGTGTCGTAAAATTCAAAAGAACTTATACAAAATCAGCAGAGATCGTCTAATCTAAAACTGAACGCCCTTCCTCTAAACGCGATTGTTTCAATGTGTAAGAGGAAATGTGTGACTGAACGAACAACGACGAAGACACACGTCTTGCGTCTTTATAGGCTGTAAACGATTTCGTGTAATTCCATCAAACCGCGTGATATACAGGGTGTAAAAAGACCCATCACATAGCCGAATTCTACGCACTCTGTACATCAAACTAAACTACATTGACCAAAAATAATTGCTGGGAAACGACTTATTTTTTGGCATAAAAAAAGCTTTTTTTTGTAGCGCGCAATGTGTGGCTGTGGCGATGCCGCGCGTTTGCATGTGTGCAGCGGCCACACAGCTGAGCCAAGGCGGTCGTGTGCGTTCGATATTCGTTACGTTTTTGTGACTTCAAATGCGTAATTTGTGAGGAAAAATTGAAAATATTGATAGGGTTGTTTGGAAGAAAGTTTAGTATTATCACTTAGAATACGTTTTTGGAAAAAACTAAAAAAAAAAATGTTAACTTTGACCTTCAATATCTCCAAAACCAATGGTTTCGCAGGTATGGTCTAGTAGAAAAAAATTATCCCAATGATGGGAAAAATATGTGGTTTTCGTTATCGTTAAGGGTCTTTTTACACCCGATAGATTAATCCACAATGAGTTTTCTACAAATTCAAAAAAAAAAAATTTGATTTCTCTTTCCGAATCATTTTAACGCCCGTGCCCGTCAGCTGTGTCGCCGTACTTTCATTCATTTATGCGTGACATCGTTCTATGGCAAACATTTTACACAGAAAATTGTTTGCGTATTTTATTTATTTAAACCTTTTATGTGCGGGGTCAATGAACCCAAGTAGTAGATCATGTGCTTTTAAGGAATTACACGAAATCGTTTACAACCTATATGTCGTCGCTCGGGAGTGAAAACCTCGCGAATGAAATTTGATCATTTTTATTTTATCACGACTTATAGGGACTATACCTTAGAGAACCGCTCTTTGTGAAATTAGTTTGTAGGCACTGAAACTAGTATTTATTGGGTATATAGGGTGACTGGTAATTAGTGACCGATATTTTAACACATGATTGACCTCATGATAACAAACAACTTTCCCAAAGAAACATAGTTTTTATTTTATTTTTTTCATTTAAAATTTATTAATAAACCGTTACGGAATGGATGCGGCTCGTCTAAGGATTTTTTTTTGTTTTTTAAATAATGTTTCTTTGAGAAAGTTGTTTGTTATCATGATTACAATCATGTGTTAAAGTATCGGTCACTAATTCCCAGTCACCCTATATAATATTCGTAATAAATCTAATTGACTAGCTTTTGCCCGCGACTTATTCCGCGTTAAAGCCCACAGGAACCGTGCAATAACCAAATGCATTCCCGAGACTTTCACTCCCGGGCGACGATGTATACCTACTTTGCATGTGAGCGTAAACTCAGTTCAGTTTTAGATTAATCGACCTCTACAGCTTGTAGCATCAGAAGCAGTAGCCCTTTACACCCGACCTGAAAAGAGAGCGAGTTTCACTTTAAAAAAAAATCTGGCTACAAACCGTTTTATTTTCTGCAATGCAAGCGGAATGGATCGATCGTGAGGCTGGCGAGACATCCTCACAATCAATCGATGCCGGTTGCGTTCGCAGAAAGTAAACGGTTTGGCGCCAGATTTTTTTTAAAGTGAAACTCACTCATTTTGGTTCGGATGTTAAGGGGTAGTGACAGTAGCCAAGCTGAACCGTTGGAGCAGAGGAAATAAAGACCTATGCAATGCCTTTAACCAGTCTTGGCTGGAGACTCTTTAGGTCAAGCCAATAACTGGAACCAAGGACCGTCTAAAAGCAGTTCAATAGAAAAAAAATATACAAAATATAAAACCTTGACCAGTCGAACCGTCAACGAACTAAAAGAAGGAACAATTGATTTTTCTTTGTAGTGTTACCTTTTTTAAGTAAATAAAACATTAATTCAGTAACTAGTAACACTCAAAGCTAATGTAATATTTATAAAGAATACATTAAAAGATAATATGCTTATTAAGTAATTCCTGGCATTACTCGTAATATGCTGAATGCCTTTTTTAATACACTGGGATTTAATATACGTAATGTTTTTGTACGCAAAACCTTTTGTTTCTACCGTTTTACCGCAATTACATTAATTTACATGATTCTGAATAAATATCTAAGTAACTTACTTTTTAGGATATGTATACGTGGAATTAACAATCCTCTTGCGGATCGTTAATTAAGGTTTACATGCCTTAAATTGTGTAAATGCTAATTTCAATGCCTAACATCGACGAAATACTTTTTGGTTCCAATAAAAAGTAATCCACATTTGATCATAATGACCATCGACTGGAGACCGTTCAGGTCACGCCAATAATTGCGCAGTTATTTAAAAAAGGTAGGCAAGTGTCACGCTTAGCGGGTTAAGGGTGGCTTGAGGAGTCAACCCTTAACGAGCAGGTGCACATAAAATCAGAATAGAAGAATATTAAGGAAAACACTTATATCCATACGATAGTATATTTTAATAATAGTTACAAGATTATAATATTAAGATTAGTTAACAGGGCGTGGTTCTTTACACAGTACGATACGAGGAGTCCAGGGTCTTCAGGTGTAGGTAGACAGTCACTTAACTGGGCGGCTGCTGAGGCGCGAGAGAGGACGAAGTGCAGCGTGCCGGCCCTTTTATAGGCGCACCCCGCTAGTCGCCACCGCTGCACCGTCACACACCCCCCTCGTTAGGTCAGAATTTTCCCTAAGGAAAATTCTCTGGTCTGGAGGGTGTATCTGACTAGCAGCTCCTTGTAGGCTCCCTGGAACAATAAAGGAAGCAGTATCAGACTTACAAAAAAATATCTTATACAACTACATATGTTTAACCCTACAACATACATACATCACGCAAGCAACGGCGTCCTAGGGTAACCAGTCATACTTCTCATTCAAAAGGCCAACACACACACGTAAGTGATTAGACCGTAAACAAACATCAAGATGCGAGTTCCCGCATTATAGCAAGACGCGCTAAGGCTATACACAATAGGTGACGTCATATAAGAAAAAAAAATTGTTGATAGAAAGTTGCCAAACTAAACTAGCCCTATGAATAATATTCTAGGGATCGGCACATATTTAGAACATTAATCAAGCAAGCACTACCAGAAGAAAAATTAAACTAAGTTACAAGATTACAGTCAGACTACCAAATGATCGAAAGATAATAGGTAAGTTCAAGTAAAATAATAAGTACCAAACAACAAGTGACTCATAGGTTTGGTATTAATTAACGCATCGGCCGGTCGGCGCACCTAGCGGTAGCAAACAATAGCGAATCATTAGTTAAGTTACCTACAATGCAGAAAGATGACAACTTTAATAGATAATGTTATAGGCATATGTACTTATGAATGTTTGCTAGTAAAAATTGTTTCACTACTCACGACGAAGAAATAACAACTTTAATAATACGAGACTATTAGCGAATCGTTAGATAACGTTTGTTTAGGAATTATGTGTTATTTATTATTCTTTGTAATTAGTTACTTTTATATCTTTTATATGCCATTCACCTAGCGGTTTACCTGACATATCAGACAATTTATATACTAAAGGCGACTTTTTAGAAACAATTTTACATTTAATGAATTTAGGAGCCAATTTCTTACTGAAATATTTATCTTTATCGCTTAGATAAAAAGTTCTACGCCAAACTACGTCACCCACATTGAATTCTGCCGGTTTGCGGCGTAGATTATAAGAATGACAATTGCGTTGATGAGCGGCTAATAAAGCTGCTTGTACCTTATCAAATATAGAAGATAATAAGCCCAAAGATTCAGCATAACTATCTCTTGGCTCGTGCACTATATTTGGATCAGAATCACTAACAATATAATGGGAACCACACATAACCAATTCGCGACCGTAGACAATAAAATTAGGAGAAAAACCAGTAGTTTCGTTAACAGCACAGTTAATCGCAAATTGATTTTTTGTTACTAAAACGTCCCAGATTCGATGATCGGTTGATATAAAAGTAGAAATAGCTGTCATAATTGTTTTATTATACCTTTCAACCGTGTTTACGTGAGGCGTATACAAGGGAGTATAATGTAAATTTGGGATTTTATATTTAGACAATAGGTTTTTAAAAGTTGAGCTAATAAATTGTTTACCATTATCTAAAACGATAGTGGGTGGAATACCATGCACTAAGAAAACATATTCCTCTAGAATTTTTGTTATGATTTCTGCGGTAGCCCGCTTAATAGGAAAAAGCAAACAGTATTTAGAGAAACAACAACTGACAACAAATATAAAGGTGTTTCGTTTTCTACTAGGAGGTAGTGGACCAATCAAATCGATACTTATCATTTGAAATGGCTTCTGACACGATTTAGGCCTACCCATATGACCCAAAGTAGAATGATTTTGATGTTTGTGAGAGATACAAGCATCGCACGAGTTTACGTACTTGACAACGTCAGAGTACATACCTGGCCAATAGTAATTTAGCGCAAGACGTTTGTACGTTTTAAATATACCAAGATGACCAGCAGTGGGCAAAGAATGATTTTCAGACATGATACTATCTCTTTGTTCAGACGGAATGACTTCTTTCCACTGAAAATCCCTAGTGAGTGGATTTAAATCTTTTTTAAAACGATACAATTTATTGTTTATTACCTGATAGTCGACAAAGGAAGTCGGAGAACCTGAGCAACCCTTATAAATATTTAAATACCAAGAATCATTAGTAGAAACCGGTGAATTTAAATTACAACTAGTACTAGTCTCCACGTCATTAATAATGGCGGAAACAGGTACAGAACGAGAAAGAAAATCAGGCAAAACATTTTCAGAACCACGACGATGTCGTATTTCAAAATTATAAGAAGATAGACGAACTCCCCATCTAGCTAGTCGACCAGTAGGGTTGTTTAGTGTTAGAAACCATTTTAGAGCAGCGTGGTCAGTATATACGATAAACTTTTTACCGTTTTCCACATAACAACGCCAGTTTTCAATTGCAGAAACCACAGCCAGAGCTTCGCGCTCCGTAGCACTGTAGTTCTTCTCTTGACTAGTAAGAGACTTGCTATAATATGCTATGACTCTTTCCTCTCCATTCAGAATCTGACAGAGAACAGCTCCTATACCGTAGTCACTAGCATCAGTATGGATTTCAAAGGGCTCAGAATAATCCGGGCAAGACAGAACAGAAGAAGAAACAAAACAATCCTTCAGCTTATTAAAAGCTTCATCAGCCTCAGCAGACCAACAAAACGGAGGAGAATTTTTACCTTGGGAGGTTAATTTATTTAGAGGTGCGGCAATTGAGCTAAAATTTGGAATAAAACGTCTATACCACGAAGCTGCGCCTAGAAAACGACGTACTTCTTTTCTATTAGAGGGAGTGGGGTAATTTTTCATTGAATTGACCTTATCGGGATCGGCATGTAAACCTTCCGAATCAACGACATAGCCTAAATATTTTAATTTATCTCTAAAGAATTGACATTTTTCGAGATTAATTGTTAAGTTCGCACCTTTTAATTTTTCGAAAATGCGTAAAAGAAGTGTAATATGTTCCTGGAAAGATGAGGAAACACAAACTATATCATCAATAAAACAAAAGACTTTATTTTCAAATTCAGGGCCGTAAAATAAAATATCTACCAATCGTTGTTGGGTGGCTGGTGCATTTGTAAGACCGAAAGGCATTCTATTAAATTGAAATGTACCACGCGTAGGAATATAAAAAGCAGTTTTACAGCGATCCTCTTCTTTTATCAATGTTTGCCAAAATGACTTAGACAAATCCAAACTAGACAGATATTTAGCGTCTCTTAAATTATCTAAAATTTCTGAGATATAAGGCAAGCTATAAGCATCTTTTTTTGTAATAGAATTTAATTTACGACTATCTAGACAAAATCGCAATTCACCGTTCTTTTTAGGCGTTAATATAACAGGATTTGACCAAGGACTTTCAGAACGTTCAACAACACCTTCTGACAGCATCTCATCAAGATGTTTTATTAAAATTCGTTGTTTATCGGGAGACATACGATAAAACCTTTGACGAATCGGAGAACAATCACCTGTATCGATTGAATGAGAAATAACATTTGTACAACCGAGACCCCGCTTTTGGTAAGAAATATCAGTAAATTTAGAGATAATATTGTCAGCGGTAGCTCTCTGGTTGACTGATAGATGATCATAGGAAACGAGATGTTTATTATTTTCCGTATGCAACTCCACTACACGAGGGTCAGTGTTTTTTAAAAGTAAGACGGATTCCAAATTATTAGGAAATAAGCCAAAGCTTCTCCAAAAATCCATGCCAAGAATGAGGGAGTTTTGTATCCCAGGAACAATATAAACAACAAGGTTAATTACCTTATTAAGAAATTCAAAGGGAAGAGATATCGATCCTAACGAATTAAATTTTTCACCACCAGCAGTAATTAATTTTAAAGGTTGTGAACTATCCAAAACAAAGTCGTTATTTAGGAAAAAAACATGAGAATTATTTCCTAAAATTGTAACACAAGATCCAGAATCTAGAAGACCAATAGCAGGTTTGCCATTTAATTTTAGGGAAACGTAAGGTGATAATTCGACATTAGACTTACGGATTGAGGAAAGTTTATAAGTGTTAAAGAATTTAGAAACATAATCTAACCAATCATTCCACTCAGTTTTATTAAAATTATGTTTATTATTTGTCTTCCCACAATCCTTGCTAATTAGTTTTTTGAGACCGCAGGATAAATTTTAGAATTACAGTTTGGACAGTCCGACACTCTAAAACCTTTCTTTCCACATTTAAAACATATCAAAAAGTGAGGCTGACGACAATTACCTAGAGAATGTGAGGTAGTTCTACATCTCGGGCAATATTTAGTATTATTCTCAAATGCATTGGTTATAGCGTTCACCTGTGGTTTAGAGCCACTCGATGAATTACTTTTAAAGTACAATTTATTCAAGGAATTACGATGATCGTAATTTCTTTGCTTAGAAGAAGAATAACTAGAATAGGGATAATTATAAGCAAGGTCAGGCGCTAAAGTGTCTGATGAAATCTTTGGGGGTTCACAGAACTGCTTACTACGACTTTCGTAATTTTCGAAAAGACGACAAACTTCGACTAAACTTGCGATGTCTACTACTTTCGCGGTCAATAGACAATTAGTGTAACAAGGTCTAATATTATTTAGTAAAATTTCTAACTTCTCAGATTCTGCAACAGTACAACTAAGACGTGAAAACAAACCATTCATTTTTGCTACATAAATTATTATAGATTCGCTTTCGCCTTGCGAACGCTGACGAATCTCAGACATAAGCCGATAATCATAATTATGCGGACTGAAGTCGCGCTTCAATAACTCACATAGTTCACCCCAAGACTGAACACTATTTTTAATAAAACGGAACCAGACTAGGGCATCGCCCGAAAAAATTTCGAACGCGAAAGACAACATTTTTTCGTGAGGAACACACCTAGACGTCATAAATTCGTCCACTTTTTCAATAAAGGACCTAACACACGATTTCCCACTAAATTTAAATTTACTGAGTTCCGAAAAAAGTTTTCTATCATAGTTATAACTACTACTCTCTCCCACTAAGCAATCTGACTGCAACACTTGCTTCGAGGATGATTGCAACTTAGTATAAAGAACGTTGAAATCAGACCAAACAGACTCCATTCTCTCAATAGCTAGGACGCCGGCATCCACCCTATTTAGCCTATGATAGCAATGATGTAACAAGGACTCAGTTTTCTGCTTTAAGTCGGGAACGAATTTAGCCTCCAGCATAAACAGATACTTGGAAGCCTTTACGAGTGATTTTTCCACCGCGGATATATCCTCTTCAGAAGAGAAACTGGAAGATAAGATATCCTCGGAGTGCATTTTAGGCGCTAACTTGGCTATCTGCTTCCGAATATCTTCCAGCTTTGAGACACCACGAATAACAAGCTCATATTCCAGCTCCGACTTCGACAGTAATGAAAAGTTAATTTCGTAAGCCATTATTCTTGTGGATGCTTATGTAATCACACGAGGAAAAAAAATAATAAACAGAAAACCAAATCCCTGTTAAATTACAGCAGAAAAAATAGCACACAGTATAAAGTTCGATAAAAAAAACGACCAGGAATTCAATTAAAATTATAGAAAAATAGAACACGCGGCTCGGTAGAATTTTCTAGAAAGCCGATAGGATTAGTACCTAAACCGGTTCTTTGTGCGCGAACGTCGCTCGACACACGTAGATCACAACACGATGCTAATGATGCTATATTATAAAATATTTAGATTTAACGTAGTACACAATTGTGATTATTAATCACAGGTTAGCCACGTGAAAAAAAAGTTATTCCTGGGCGTTTCTTCACACACAGATAAAAAAAAAAATATAGAAAAAGAATACCTGAGACCCTCGTATCGTTAGTACCTATTAATTGGGCGCCAGTGTCACGCTTAGCGGGTTAAGGGTGGCTTGAGGAGTCAACCCTTAACGAGCAGGTGCACATAAAATCAGAATAGAAGAATATTAAGGAAAACACTTATATCCATACGATAGTATATTTTAATAATAGTTACAAGATTATAATATTAAGATTAGTTAACAGGGCGTGGTTCTTTACACAGTACGATACGAGGAGTCCAGGGTCTTCAGGTGTAGGTAGACAGTCACTTAACTGGGCGGCTGCTGAGGCGCGAGAGAGGACGAAGTGCAGCGTGCCGGCCCTTTTATAGGCGCACCCCGCTAGTCGCCACCGCTGCACCGTCACACAAGGACTATCGATAAGCAGACGAATAGAAAAAAAAAATGAATAAATAAGTGCGAGTTGGACTCGCGTACGAAGGGTTCCGTATCATTATCTATAAAAATGGCAAAAAAATCATGTCTGTTGTATGGGAGCTCCCTTAAATATTTATTTTATATTCTGTCAATTCGTCAGAATGTTTTTTTATAGTATTTGTTGTTATAGCAGCAACTACATCATCTGTGAAAATTTCAACTGTCTAACTATCACGGTTCATGAGATACAGCCTGGTGACAGACGGACAGACGGATGGACAGCGGAGTCTTAGTAATAGGGTCCAGTTTTACCCTTTGGGTACGGAATCCTAAAAAAGGTATGAGAACGGTCTATTAAACTTCCTTAGAAATAAGGCAGACCAGTTTGGAAAAGTTTCAAAAAAACTAGTAAGTAGTCTATTTAACCTTCTTCGTCTCATTTAGTCCAGGGAATAAAAAATAAGCTGAGATATCATTTGGCACGATTCTCAAGGTATTTCAATACATTTAGGCCCAAGTTCATGAACGTTGAAATAACCACTGGTTTCGTAATCAGCCGGTTATTCAGAAAAAGATGTTTAAACATGCAGTAGCAATAGTGCATATTAGATAACTGTTCCAAAATTGAAAGTGCTACTATAGGTATTATATCTACTTCACCAATAAAAAACCACGTAAAGGAAAAAGAGGGAAAAGAAAACAACGTCAAAAGTGTTTTGTTTAAGGCGCGATTAGGCAAGTCTTGCATGCAAGTATGACGTCACATTTGCGTACAAGTTGCTTACATTGGAAACATGTTTTTGAGAGTGTGCAAATTGCATGCAGGTTTTACTTGCATACAAGTGGAGATGTTCAGCAATTGAGTTGGACATCATGAGTGTAAATCACTCGTTCACAATTCGAAAAGTGCAACTAACGTATGCACGTTCAATTTGCACGTTACTTGAATAAAAAAATGTACAAATTCAAACTACCTCATACAAGTTGTAGCTTGTATGCAGGTTTGTTCAAGTTGTATGCAATTTGCAAGTTGCATACAAGTAACTTGCCTAATGGAATCGCGTCTTTAGTACTTAAACGTCGTCGTCGATCTCGATGAGGAAGAACTAAACTACCAGCTGGTAAGCGTTGGTGAAAACGAAAGTTCAGGTTAAACGTCTGCTTTTTAGTGACTTGTGTTTTGTGAATTGGTGAACATGACTAAGTTATGCAAAGTTTCGCGTACTTCAAATTTGCATAAATTGTTGGTCCCGTAAGAATGGAAATGTTCAAACGCGTTTCATCGCGATCTATCTGCATTCAATAGAAGATAGACCTTAAGGCTGAGGCTACACTTAGCAGCGATGCGAACTGCAACATATAAGCAATTGAAATAATTGTATGAATTTTCACGCGTGTCGCTATACTCCAAGAATAACTTTCGTGTATATACAAGGTTAGTCAGAAAGGGGGTACTAATCTGGAAGGGTGTTAAAATACCCATAATAATGAATAACTTTTGAGCTACCACTTTCCCCAAAAGTCTTAGTAGTTTAAGAGAAATAACTGTTCAAAAATCACATAAAAAATACGCTAATATCTATCCATCCTCAGCTATCATCAGCTGTGTGTACATTTTGGGTCATATTTGGGGTCACGAATTAGCTTCATTTTCGTAAAAAGCAGAAATGAAGAATTTTTGAAAAAAACTGAAACAGTAACGATTTTACATGGAAATTAAAATTACCGAATTTATAATTTTTAACACTTGCTATGAAACCGTCTTCAGTGATACTTTAAGTGGCTTGCGGATTAGTACCTCCTTTCCGACTAACCTTGTATATATATGTTTTTTTTTTCTAGATCTGCGTTTGGCCGCCATCTCGCCTGATGTTAAGCGATGATGCGGTCTACGATGGAGCACGCTTGCCCATCGTAGACCTTTCTTATTTTTAATTAGCCACGATATTTTGCTCAGTGTCTTAGTAAAAGCTAAAGATAGTGTAGCTATCAGTGGCGAAGGCTCCATACAACTCGATTCCTATCGGCTTCCCTTTCGAAACGAGTAGTTACTGGAATTCACGCATCACACTTGAGCAAGGTAATCATTTTTTGGTCCGGCTTCCCTTTTAAGAAAATTCACCCTTCGCCACTGGTAGCTATCACAAAAAAATAAATCTGATGGTATAAATATGTAGGTATGATATTTGTTGTTAATTTTTTTCATTATGAATCAATCAATTCATTTTCGGGTTCTTTTAGATGTAATAGCATCCGTGCACGCTACCTATCAATGAGCGTGTAGTAATTTTCTTGCTAGATGCATGGATGTTATTACAACTTAGTAAGTCATGAAACGAGTGATTTATTAAACCAATGTGACAGAAAATACACTTGGGAGCAAAGAAATCGAGCCACTCCTTTTTCACGTGTCCTGGTTATTAGTTTTGGTTTCATGAATTATATAATTCAAAATACAAAAAACTACCCTCGTTGTAAAGGTAAGAATTGATCTGTTCCATAATAACAATTATACCTTCGTGAAAAATAGAAGTGGCTCGATTTATTTGCTCCTAAGTATATTAAATATACAACTGATTTAATTTTTTGTGATACTTTCATTATATTCAGCATTATTTTAGGCGCTATACAGTACAGTACAGTAAGACCTTGGGTGTTTGTTCATTTAACATTCTTGTGTTTACATTTTTAAATATATCTATAAAAAAAACGTTTAAAAATATAAAAATAGATGCCCACCGGTATCGGGAGCAGGGTCCGAGCTACCTGTGGTTAGGGCTCCAGAGACAGGAACCTCCTCACAATATGCGCCGTGTCAAAGAGGACTGTTTTCGGTATCAGGCCCTTAATTCAGCCACCTAACGAGAGCCTCTTGAGGTGCTGGTCGAGGCTCTTGACCATTACGGCATTGGCCGTTACGACTATCGGCACAACAGTTGCCGAATCCACATCCCACATGTTGACAACCTCGTGTGCTAAGTCAAGATATTTGATGTGCTAAGTCATGATATTTGAATTATTAATACATTTATTTCAATCGCTTATATGTATGTCGCAGTTCGCATCGCTGCTAAGTATAGCCTCAGGCTAAAGGTCATGGCACACTATACGGGCACCGCAACGGCACCGCTTCAACCCAGCAATTAACTTGTCATTCAGACTGACAAGGCGCCTGCTGCGCCTGGACAGGAGCAGCCTGCGAATGGTGACTGGAACGATAACCGGACACTGCTCACTAAACAAACACTTCCACACGATAGGCATAACGGGCAGCCCTCTGTGCAGAGCATGTATGGGGGCCGAAGAGACGGTCGCACACGTGCTCCTGGAATGCACAGGGGTCACCCAAATACGAGAAACAACCCTTGGCGCACCGAAATCACTCGCAAATGTTCTGAGCGGACTGAGAGCCCTAATTTGCTTCTGGAAGGAGGTGGGCTGGCTGGAATGATGGCCGCTATGGCCCACGTACAATGGTCCACTTAAAGGACTAAGTGCGGAAACCACATCTCCTAACATAGAACATAGAACTTGTCATTCAAATAAGAGCATTAAATCGTGTGTCGTATAATATATTTCAAAATGCCAATATGAAAAAGCCAACGGTGAGCAGTCTGCGCGCTTGCCGCTACCATGCAACTCAACTCGGGACTCGGAGCCCGCTCGCTGTGAGCGAGCGGACCGCATGCTTACTGCGCCCCGACTCCGAGTCGCCCGCGAAACAACGTCGTTGCGCTGTCGCCCGCGATCCTTTTACAAATGCCAAATAACTACTGTATTCGCGGTGACAGCAAGCTTGCACCTCGCGGCCGGTGCGCGGACTGCGAGCTTGCACTTCGCGGACAACGCGTAGTTAGCGCGCTAGCGGCTAGCCGTAGCCTAAATTCGAGGCGACGCCGACGCACAGTGGGCCCATACTGAAAATTAGTGGACATAGGCAACAAAGTTCCAATATCGATGTGATTTTTTTTTATATGACGTGTTCACATCTTTTGTTCTTGTAAATTTCTTCTAAAGTTGATAGTTTGTCTTGAAAAAAATGAATTAGATTTTTTTGTATGGAGCGAATCACGTTTAATTTTTTTTCTTCAATTGTACTAATATGTTGGGTGTGTGGCGTGAGTATATGATACCTAGGGTCATTCTCTATCCACGAAAAAAAAAATCAGCGCCAGCGGCCATCTGCGGCAGCGCGAGTAATCATTCGATAAAAAAAAAATGTTTAATAAGATTTTTTTTACCATTTAAAATAAATTCAAAGTATATTTTTTGTCTCATTTGGCTGTTTTGACCTTCTTTTTAGTTAAATATATAGTTTTAATAGCGCATAGGTACTTATAGTAGTACTAGTAATTCTGGTATAGATTTAGTTATTATTGCATGTTATCGGTAGCACCTGCATTGTGATTTTGTGATTGATGACTCATTTGTTTGTGCGCTCGGCTAAGCACATTACAAACGCATTCATATCTAGTAAAATCCTCTCCACAGTGTGGTCAAATAGCGCTTGCAATTTAATGTGAGCTCCTTTTTCGGTAATTTCCATACTCTCTTGTGGTGGGTAACATCTTTTATTGGTATTTTCAAGAATTGGTGGAAAGGCAGCACAGTTTTCTTCTTTCAGAAATTGTCGAAGAGCTAAGTACTTCCATTTCGAGAGCGTAACTGATACAATGATGTATAAAGAGCTAAACACTTATCTTCTTCAGTGACAGTACTTAAGCTCTGCTTTTTGAATAGTCGCATTTGGATTACTGGAAAGGTATTCGACCACTTTTGCCAGATTTGTTTTGCCGTTGTCTTTTAATTTTGTTATGTACCAGTGCTGCAACTCTTCCTCGGAATTTTCTTCTAATATGGAAGTAGAACGTCTTTTTTTTGCTTATTACTTAACTCTTCGAACGGTTTTCTGTGCTCCTTTTCTGTAGATGTTCCCCCTTCCGCAGTACATACTGCAAGAGTAGGAACATGGGAATCTATATGCACAGGCTCAGATAAGGCTGCGTTCGAAAAGCCCATCTCACTTCTCAGGTCAACACTGTCACAAACATGCCAGTTGATGTTTTTTTCCAACCACTTGCGATTACTTACACGATTTATAAAACTGTTTTGATTTCTACTTGCCTCTATCCACTTTTTATTTAGATTTACACAAAAAAGTCAACAGAACTCCTTGATTCGGTTCGTGTCTTCTTCAGAAACTTCGGTAGTCAAGACAGAAATGAAATTTTCATATGGAAACATATGATTTTTCAGATCACCGCCACTTCTTAATTTCACAAAAAGATCTACTTTGGTACAAAATCCAGCCAAAGTTCTAATGTAAATATAAAAAGAAAAGTATTTCACTGTTTTCACAAATAAGCGACAAGAGCGAAACTAGATGGACTTATTTTTTTTCTATTGGCCTGCTGTAGGTCGTCCTATGGGACCATTTCTACGAAACCGGGCAGTTATTGCCGAGACCTGAAGGGTCTCTAGCCAATGGGGGGGGGAAGTAAAATACTTAACCTAAGCTTGTACCACACTAACATCATGACTACCTGCAACAACAGCACTAAGGGCGACCCCTAGTGGGACTCGGACCTCGGCTTAGGGCGTTGCTGGTGGGGACTTAGGGGGGGGGGGGGGGAGACAGCTTGATGTGGGCTGAATTATCGGTGTGATAGATGGACTTTTTTTTTTTTTTTTTTTTTCTATTGGACTGCTGTAGGTCGTCCTAGGGGACGGTTTCTACGTAACCGGGCAGTTATTGGCGAGACCTGAAGGGTCTCCAGCCAATGGGGGGGAAGTAAAATACTTAACCTAAGCTAACTACTTGTACTACACTAACATCATGACTACCTGCAACAACAGCACTAAGGGCGACCCCTAGTGGGACTCGCACCTCGGCTTAGGGCGTTGCTGGCGTGGACATAGGGGGGGGAGACAGCTTGATGAGGGCTGAATTATCGGTGTGACTGCGGAGTCTGAAGAGACGACCGGATCTACGACGGGAGAGCTCGGTGGATCGTGACCGGCGGCGGTGGGACGTCGCGACGGGCCTCGTCGGCGAGGACGGTATGCCGGACGGCGGCGGACGTTGTGTAGTGTGCTGGTCGATTTACTCGCCTCCTGGAGGAGGGTTATTTCGTCGTCGGGTTCTAAAAGTGTGTGCCTGGGACGGCGAACTTTACTTATGAGAGAGGGACTGTAGTCGGCCGCTGCGGCGACTAGGGGGTTCGGATGGCGGGGGGCATTGTCGAAGTAACGCTTGGAAATGCGTTTGAGGTATTGCCTGATGGTTGGCATTTTTAGATCGAGATGGAGTTGGACGTTACGCATGAACCACGGGGCAGCCGCGGCTCTGCGCAACACTCGATTCTGGAGGGTTTGGAAGGAATTGAAGCGACAAGGCTTAACGTGTGCGAACACGACGCTAGCGTAAGTCAAGATGGGGCGGATGCACGTCACGTAGATTCTCAGCTTATTTCTAAGTGACAATTTACTGCGCGCTCTAAGGATGGGGTGGAGGCGACCGACAGCGAAAGCGGCGCGAGCGCGCACCGCTTTGATATGGTCTCGGAAACTCAGATGGTGGTCGAGGATAACCCCCAGGTATTTGGCTTTCATCTCCCAAGGGATCTGTTTGCCGAACATGAGGACAGGACGGATGTGGGTGTGGGAATCACCGTGTCTCTCGAAAAGAACGGCTGCGCTCTTTTCGGGATTCACCTCTATTCTCCATTTCCGGAACCAGACCCCGAGGGTGTTGGCTGCGGTTTGAAGGGTTCGAGAGATGCTATCGAGACTCCTACCGGAATAGGATAGATGGACTTTTTTTTTTTTTTTTTTTTTTTTTTTTTTTTCTATTGGACTGCAGTAGGTCGTCCTAGGGGACGGTTTCTACGTAACCGGGCAGTTATTGGCGAGACCTGAAGGGTCTCCAGCCAATGGGGGGAAGTAAAATACTTAACCTAAGCTAACTACTTGTACTACACTAACATCATGACTACCTGCAACAACAGCACTAAGGGCGACCCCTAGTGGGACTCGGACCTCGGCTTAGGGCGTTGCTGGCGTGGACATAGGGGGGGGAGACAGCTTGATGAGGGCTGAATTATCGGGGTGACTGCGGAGTCTGAAGAGACGACCGGCTCTACGACGGGAGAGCTCGGTGGATCGTGACCGGCGGCGGTGGGGCGTCGCGACGGGCCTCGTCGGCGAGGACGGTATGCCGGGCGGCGGCGTTTGTTGTGTAGTGTGCTGGTCGATTTACTCGCCTCCTGGAGGAGGGTAATTTCGTCATCGGGTTCTAAAAGTGTGTGCCTGGGACGGCGAACTTTACTTATGAGAGAGGGACTGTAGTCGGCCGCTGCGGCGACTAGGGGGTTCGGATGGCGGGGGGCAGAGTCGAAGTAACGCTTGGAAATGCGTTTGAGGTATTGCCTGATGGTTGGCATTTTTAGATCGAGATGGAGTTGGACGTTACGCATGAACCACGGGGCAGCCGCGGCTCTGCGCAACACTCGATTCTGGAGGGTTTGGAAGGATTTAAAGCGACAAGGCTTAACGTGTGCGAACACGACGCTAGCGTAAGTCAAGATGGGGCGGATGCACGTCACGTAGATTCTCAGCTTATTTCTAAGTGACAATTTACTGCGCGTTCTAAGGATGGGGTGGAGGCGACCGACAGCGAAAGCGGCGCGAGCGCGCACCGCTTTGATGTGGTCTCGGAAACTCAGATGGTGGTCGAGGATAACCCCCAGGTATTTGGCTTTCATCTCCCAAGGGATCTGTTTGCCGAACATGAGGACGGGACGGATGTGGGTGTGGGAATCACCGTGTCTCTCGAAAAGAACGGCTGCGCTCTTTTCGGGATTCACCTCTATTCTCCATTTCCGGAACCAGACCCCGAGGGCGTCGGCTGCGGTTTGAAGGGTTCGAGAGATGCTATCGAGACTCCTACCGGAATAGTAGATAGCCGTGTCGTCGGCGAAGAGAGCCAACTTGGCCAAGCCACGTTTGGGAATGTCGCTGGTGTACAGCGTGAACAGAAGGGGCGATAGCACGGAGCCCTGAGGGACTCCTGCGCGAATGGGGCGAGGGGACGAGAGGGTGCCTTCTAGGCGATAGCGGAAGGAGCGATCCGACAGAAAGTCTCGAATGATGAGCACGAGACGGTCCGGCACGTTGAATTGGTACAGTTTGTATAATAAACCGTTGTGCCAGACCTTGTCGAAGGCTTTCGCTACGTCGAAGAAGAGCATGCCCGTTTTGTACGAGCGCATAAAACGGGAGCTAATGTGTTCGACAATGCGGTGCAATTGTCGAATGCAACAGTGCTGGGTTCGAAAACCGAACTGTTCGTCGGGGATGAGTTTACGGGAGTCAGCGAAATCCTTTAAACGGATATAAATGAGACGCTCATAGATTTTCCCAATTACATTGAGAAGACTAATGGGGCGATAACTAGTGGGCTCACTCTTGGGTTTGCCGGGTTTGGGGATACCGATAACGGTGGCTTGTTTCCAAGCTTGCGGAAAGATGTTATTACTCAGAGCGCCATTGAAGATGGCGGCCATGAGAACTATGAGCGGGGCGGAAAAGTGTTTGATCACCTTATTGGTGATACCGTCTGAGCCGGGGGCTTTCCTAGGTTTGAGATTCCTCACTATCGTGTGGACCTCGTCTACGGTGATGGGGGGTAAGGGATCGTCGGGGTCTTCATCGGGAGGGAGGGAGGCCCTACGTTCGACCTCGCGATCCACCTTGGAAAGATGGACCGGGTCTGCGGGTTGGGTGCTGGGAGTACATTGGGCTTCTAGACTGTCGGCTAGACATTCGGACTTTTCGTCATCTTCAAAGGCCGGCCTTTGGTTCGGACGATTGAGAGGGGGAGTTGAAGCTACACAATCGGATTTCAGATTACGTTGCAATTGCCAGAAGGCCAGATGGGATGGCTCTAAGTCGCTCAACATCTTGTCCCAGCGGGCATCCCGAACCTCCCGTACACGTTTCTTTACAGCACGCTGTAGAGAACGCATATGGGCGCGGTTAGCTTCGCAGGGAAAAGTGTCATAGGCACGGATGGATGCGTTCTTCTCCGTCAGCAGTTCACGCACATCGTCCGGCAGCTTCCAGCGGTGTTCGTCCACCGCTGGAACTTGCCGTGAACACTCGTTCACCACGGACTGTACGTGACTGGTAAGGGAGTCGATCGCGCCCAGCGTGTCGGCAATCGTAACGATATCGTCGGGGATGGAATCTAAGTGAACGGATGAGGAAGACTTGAGGCGCTCCTCTAGTTTTCCCCAGTCCGTGACAGTTTTGCGGGCGGGTTGTCCAGGATCCGGGGGACCACCCCGGGGACCTAGGTGAAGGACTACGGGGCGGTGATCGGAGTCTAGCTCTTCATGCGTCTCTATAGAGCGTAGACCGAGGTTTACGTTCTTTAGAAGCGCTATGTCAAGGACATCGGGCTGATGGTCAGGGTTATGGGGGTAGTGAGTGGGACACATCGGGGCGATAACGTCGAATTCGAGCTCCGGGCTCAACTCTTCGAGGTTACGACCCGCGTGGTTGTTGGAGTTGCAGCTCCACGAGAGATGTTTGGCATTGAGGTCGCCCGCTATGATAACGGAACCTCCGCCGAGGTCAAAGAGGGCTTTAAGATCGCTCCGGAGTTGGATCTTATTACTGGAGGGAGGATTATACACCGAGACGATTGTGATCGGCTGGTGGCCTGTCATGCCTAGTCTGCATATGGAAGTTTCCAGGAATTGGAGACCAGGAGGAGAGTCTAAGGGAGTGCAGTACAGGGAACGTTTGTAGTAGATGAGAGTACCACCGCCCCTACTACGGGTCCTGTCGTTGCGAACTAATTTATAGTTAGCAATTCCAGGGTTCCTGTTGTGGGGCTTGAGAAACGTTTCCTGCACTAAGAAGATGTCAATTTGATGATCACGCAAAAAGATTGCGATCTCATCTCGTTGACCGTTAACGCTGTTAGCGTTGAAGAAGCCTAATTTAAGGGATCGGGGCTTAATTCTACAGCTTTCTGTATCCATTGGAATTTATTGGATGAGGAAAATGACTATGTCATCTAGTTCGCAGAGGACATTGATGCGAGCGATTGGATCGCCTTGAGAGGCGTTCCAAGCGGAGACTATGTTGATCGCCCACTGCGTATTGCAGGAGGAGAGGGTTTGGATAAGGCTGGGGATCGTGTCCCTAAGGAGCACTTTAGTGGACGAGAGGGAAGTGGAGGGAGCAACCGCTGTCGGCGCTGGCCTGGGAGCGAGTGCGGGGGCGGGTGCGGGGGTGGGTGCGGGGGGAGCCTGTGATGTTGTGGGACTACGTGCAGGCTGTGAAGCAGCTAGCACTATAGTGGGAGCGGGGATGGTGGAGCTCATCAGGGCGGGGATAGCCGGGATTGGGGGTCTTGTGGTTGGTTGCTGTTGCTGGGGCAACTGGGTAGTGGGCCTTAAGGCGGGGAACGCCTGCTGATGGTTCAGCGCATTCCATGGGGACGGCCTTTGGGGACTGAGTCGGGCGGGGGGTTGGGATGAGAGAGGGGGGGGAGCCGTGGAGGGACTCTCTCTTTCGTGACGGGCGGCTGAACGTTTAGCCAGCTTGGGGTTGCGCTGTTTTGGCGCTTTGGCACACCCGCGATAATTCGCCGGGTGACCAGACTCGCCGCATAGAACGCAACTAGGGGGCTCAAGGCATCGGGACCTATCTTTCGGGCGTTCGCAATCGCTAGTGCCGTGGTCGCCCAGGCACTTGACGCACCTGGGTTTCGCATAGCAGTTACGCTGCGAGTGGCCATAAAGCTGGCAACGGTGACATTGACCAGGGGGACCGGACTTGTTGGGGCGCTCGACGCTTATGCCAGACAGGTGGCATAAGGTCTTAATATTATAGACGGCCTTAGACTCTTCTGAAGGTTCGCATACTGCGAGGACCATGTCGTAGGGGGTGCCACCGCGGCCGCGGTGCATGCGGTGGACTTCCAAGGCGGGGATGTTTTGCGACTTAAGGTCGCTGAGGATGGCGTCGGAGTCAATCTCCTTGGGGATGCCGCGGATAACGACTCTGATAAGTCGCTCATCGGGAAGGGCAAAGGTGTGGAATGACACACTTTTTTCCCTTAGCATGCGCGTGAGATCGCGGAAGTCTTTTGAGGTGGGGACTAAGACTTTGATGCCCTGTTGGGTGGTGCGGGCGCTAAGGTAGTTGATCTTGCGATCAACACACAACTTGGACACATCGGTCCACCTCGCCTTGTCCTGAATGTACAGAGGCGGAGGAGCGGGCTCTTTCCTCGGAGCCGAGGTTTTCGAGCCGGTGACGGGGCGGGGGGAGGAAGGACGACTGGCCTGCGGGGAGGTAGTCGGGACGGGACTATGGCAGGCAACCGATGCGGGGGTCGCAACGGTTGTCTTGGGGGTTTTGGCCGGGACTTGGCTGGAGGAAGCCGCCTTGTTTTTGCGGGCACGCTTCTTTCCCTTTCCGACTACGGTAGTATAGCCTTCAGAGGATGAAGAAGCTGACGAATATGATTCGGACTCAATGTCGGAATCGGGGACTAGGGGCTCTGACGTGTCCATTGATGACGTCATCTCTGGAGCATGTCGGAGGGACGGGGAAGGGGTGTGAAAATTCGCGGAAGGCGCAGCTGCGGAGTGCAGGTGCGAAATTTCCATTGTTTCCGTAGACAATGGACCGGGAGAGAAAGGCGGTAGCGACATAAGGCTCGGAATGCCATTGTTCTCGTCGAACAATGGCTCTCCTTCGCCGAAATGATCGGTTTCGTTATCACAGGTGGGTGACAGGGGATTAGTAGTGTGCCTTATGGGCCCACTACTAGGAATTCGAGCGCCGTATTGGGCAATAAAATCGGGGTCTTTTAGAAGTTCCCGGAAGAACGCTAATATCGCAGCGTCAGACATCTCGGAAAAGATGCCTGAGCCGTGTGTAAAAAGGAGGATAAGCTTAATAAAAACGCGGCGCGCACATGTACGCGACTATTTTTAGTATCGGCCTATACGTCCTAACAATTTAATTTTAAAAACGCGGTTCCCCGGGTGGATGGGCCCGGGGGTGTGTGAAAACCCTCCCTGTCGGGTATAGACAGGGAGGTTGAGTGCCTATTGGTGAGCCCTAAGCTAGTAATCCCTTCGCCAGTCTTATTGTGCGAACGGGTTCCTAAGTCTCTAGTGAGGTGCAATACTAGAGAGTGCTAGATGGGAGAGAACGGGGTTAGAGCTAGCGTCGACTAGGAGACCCCCCAAGGCCGGTGGTACTAGCTCCTTCCAATTTTCGCCTTGCCCTGAAGGGGCGCAGCTGGTGTATTGGGTCAACACCCTCTCGGTTTCGTTAACACTGCAAAGTATCAGCCGAGGACCACGAAACTGTGGATTTTCCCTGAAGGGGCACACGCGTTTGTCGAAGAAATAGACGTTCAGCCACCGCCTTGAAAAAGGCAGCTTTTGAACTTATAGTCGTGAAGTGGAGAACACTACGGCGGGGCGTAGCGATATTCGTGAGCGAGCACGTCGAGAAAGTACGCAGCGCGAGTTGCGGCACGTCCGTCCTCAGCGAGCGTCGGAGCGCGAATCCGGATAGATGGACTTGTTTTTTTTTTTTTTTTTTTTTTTTCTATTGGACTGCTGTAGGTCGTCCTAGGGGACGGTTTCTACGTAACCGGGCAGTTATTGGCGAGACCTGAAGGGTCTCCAGCCAATGGGGGGGAAGTAAAATACTTAACCTAAGCTAACTACTTGTACTACACTAACATCATGACTACCTGCAACAACAGCACTAAGGGCGACCCCTAGTGGGACTCGGACCTCGGCTTAGGGCGTTGCTGGCGTGGACATAGGGGGGGGAGACAGCTTGATGAGGGCTGAATTATCGGTGTGACTGCGGAGTCTGAAGAGACGACCGGCTCTACGACGGGAGAGCTCGGTGGATCGTGACCGGCGGCGGTGGGACGTCGCGACGGGCCTCGTCGGCGAGGACGGTATGCCGGACGGCGGCGGACGTTGTGTAGTGTGCTGGTCGATTTACTCGCCTCCTGGAGGAGGGTTATTTCGTCGTCGGGTTCTAAAAGTGTGTGCCTGGGACGGCGAACTTTACTTATGAGAGAGGGACTGTAGTCGGCCGCTGCGGCGACTAGGGGGTTCGGATGGCGGGGGGCATTGTCGAAGTAACGCTTGGAAATGCGTTTGAGGTATTGCCTGATGGTTGGCATTTTTAGATCGAGATGGAGTTGGACGTTACGCATGAACCACGGGGCAGCCGCGGCTCTGCGCAACACTCGATTCTGGAGGGTTTGGAAGGAATTGAAGCGACAAGGCTTAACGTGTGCGAACACGACGCTAGCGTAAGTCAAGATGGGGCGGATGCACGTCACGTAGATTCTCAGCTTATTTCTAAGTGACAATTTACTGCGCGCTCTAAGGATGGGGTGGAGGCGACCGACAGCGAAAGCGGCGCGAGCGCGCACCGCTTTGATATGGTCTCGGAAACTCAGATGGTGGTCGAGGATAACCCCCAGGTATTTGGCTTTCATCTCCCAAGGGATCTGTTTGCCGAACATGAGAACAGGACGGATGTGGGTGTGGGAATCACCGTGTCTCTCGAAAAGAACGGCTGCGCTCTTTTCGGGATTCACCTCTATTCTCCATTTCCGGAACCAGACCCCGAGGGTGTTGGCTGCGGTTTGAAGGGTTCGAGAGATGCTATCGAGACTCCTACCGGAATAGTAGATAGCCGTGTCGTCGGCGAAGAGAGCCAACTTGGCCAAGCCACGTTTGGGAATGTCGCTGGTGTACAGCGTGAACAGAAGGGGCGATAGCACGGAGCCCTGAGGGACGCCGGCGCGAATGGGGTGAGGGGACGAGAGGGTGCCTTCTAGGCGATAGCGGAAGGAGCGATCCGACAGAAAGTCTCGAATGATGAGCACGAGACGGTCCGGCACGTTGAATTGGTACAGTTTGTATAATAAACCGTTGTGCCAGACCTTGTCGAAGGCTTTCGCTACGTCGAAGAAGAGCATGCCCGTTTTGTACGAGCGCATAAAACGGGAGCTAATGTGTTCGACTATGCGGTGCAATTGTCGAATGCAACAGTGCTGGGTTCGAAAACCGAACTGTTCGTCGGGGATGAGTTTACGGGAGTCAGCGAAATCTTTTAAACGGATATAAATGAGACGCTCATAGATTTTCCCAAATACATTGAGAAGGCTGATGGGGCGGTAACTAGTGGGCTCACTCTTGGGTTTGCCGGGTTTGGGGATACCGATAACGGTGGCTTGTTTCCAAGCTTGCGGAAAGATGTTATTACTCAGAGCGCCATTGAAGATGGCGGTCATGAGGACTATGAGCGGGGCGGAAAAGTGTTTGATCACCTTATTGGTGATACCGTCTGAGCCGGGGGCTTTCCTAGGTTTGAGATTCCTCACTATCGTGTGGACCTCGTCTACGGTGATGGGGGGTAAGGGATCGTCGGGGTCTTCATCGGGAGGGAGGGAGGCCCTACGTTCGACCTCGCGATCCACCTTGGAAAGATGGACCGGGTCTGCGGGTTGGGTGCTGGGAGTACATTGGGCTTCTAGACTGTCGGCTAGACATTCGGACTTTTCGTCATCTTCAAAGGCCGGCCTTTGGTTCGGACGATTGAGAGGGGGAGTTGAAGCTACACAATCGGATTTTAGATTTCGTTGTAATTGCCAGAAGGCCAGATGGGATGGCTCTAAGTCGCTCAACATCTTGTCCCAGCGGGCTTCCCGAACCTCCCGTACACGTTTCTTTACAGCACGCTGTAGAGAACGCATATGGGCGCGGTTAGCTTCGCAGGGAAAAGTGTCATAGGCACGGATGGATGCGTTCTTCTCCGTCAGCAGTTCACGCACATCGTCCGGCAGCTTCCAGCGGTGATCGTTCACCGCTGGAACCTGCCGTGAACACTCGTTCACCACGGACTGTACGTGACTGGTAAGGGAGTCGATCGCGCCCAGCGTGTCGGCAATCGTAACGATATCGTCGGGGATGGAATCTAAGTGAACGGACGAGGAAGACTTGAGGCGCTCCTCTAGTTTACCCCAGTCCGTGACAGTTTTGGTCGGGGCGGGTTGTCCAGGATCCGGGGGACCACCCCGGGGACCTAGGTGAAGGACTACGGGGCGGTGATCGGAGTCTAGCTCTTCATGCGTCTCTATAGAGCGTAGACCGAGGTTTACGTTCTTTAGAAGCGCTATGTCAAGGACATCGGGCTGATGGTCAGGGTTATGGGGGTAGTGAGTGGGACACATCGGGGCGATAACGTCGAATTCGAGCTCCGGGCTCAACTCTTCGAGGTTACGACCCGCGTGGTTGTTGGAGTTGCAGCTCCACGAGAGATGTTTGGCATTGAGGTCGCCCGCTATGATAACGGAACCTCCGCCGAGGTCAAAGAGGGCTTTAAGATCGCTCCGGAGTTGGATCTTATTACTGGAGGGAGGATTATACACCGAGACGATTGTGAGCGGCTGGTGTCCTGTCATGCCTAGTCTGCATATGGAAGTTTCCAGGAATTGGAGACCAGGAGGAGGGTCTAAGGGAGTGCAGTACAGGGAACGTTTGTAGTAGATGAGAGTACCACCGCCCCTACTACGGGTCCTGTCGTTGCGAACTAATTTATAGTTTGCAATTCCAGGGTTCCTGTTGTGGGGCTTGAGAAACGTTTCCTGCACTAGGAAGATGTCAATTTGATGATCACGCAAAAAGATAGCGATCTCATCTCGTTGACCGTTAACGCTGTTAGCGTTGAAGAAGCCTAATTTAAGGGATCGGGGCTTAATTCTACAGCTTTCTGTATCCATTGGAATTTATTGGATGAGGAAAATGACTATGTCATCTAGTTCGCAGAGGACATTGATGCGAGCGATTGGATCGCCTTGAGAGGCGTTCCAAGCGGAGACTATGTTGATCGCCCACTGCGTATTGCAGGAGGAGAGGGTTTGGATAAGGCTGGGGATCGTGTCCCTAAGGAGCACTTTAGTGGACGAGAGGGAAGTGGAGGGAGCAACCGCTGTCGGCGCTGGCCTGGGAGCGAGTGCGGGGGCGGGTGCGGGGGTGTGTGCGGGGGCAGCCTGTGATGTTGGGGGACTACGTGCAGCCTGTGAAGCAGCTGGCACTATAGTGGGAGCGGGGATAGTGGAGCTCATCAGGGCGGGGATAGCCGGGATTGGGGGTCTTGTGGTTTGTTGCTGTTGCTGGGGCAACTGGGTAGTGGGCCTTAAGGCGGGGAACGCCTGCTGATGGTTCAGCGCGTTCCATGGGGACGGCCTTTGGGGACTGAGGCGGGCGGGGAGTTGGGAAGAAAGAGGGGGAGCCGTGGAGGGACTCTCTCTTTGGTGACGGTCGGCTGAGCGTTTAGCCAGCTTAGGGTTGCGCTGTTTTGGCGCTTTAGCGCACCCGCGATAATTCGCAGGGTGACCAGACTCGCCGCATAAAACGCAGCTGGGAGGCTCGAGACATAGGGACCTATCTTTAGGACGTTCACAGTCGCTAGTGCCGTGGTCGCCCAGGCACTTGACGCACCTGGGTTTCGCGTAACAATTACGCTGTGAATGGCCATAAAGCTGGCAACGGTGACATTGACCAGGCGGACCGGACTTATTGGGGCGCTCGACGCTTATGCCAGACAGGTGGCACAAGGTCTTAATATTATAGACGGTCTTAGACTCGTCTGAAGGCTCGCATACTGCGAGGACCATGTCGTAGGGGGTGCCACCGCGGCCGCGGTGCATGCGGTGGACTTCCAAGGCGGGGATGTTTTGCGACTTAAGGTCGCTGAGGATAGCGTCGGAGTCAATCTCCTTGGGGATGCCGCGGATAACGACTCTGATAAGTCGCTCATCGGGAAGGGCAAAGGTGTGGAATGACACGCTTTTTTCCCTTAACATACGCGTGAGATCGCGGAAGTCTTTTGACGTGGGGACCATGACTTTAATGCCCTGTTGGGTGGTGCGGGCACTAAGATAGTTGATCTTGCGATCAACACACATCTTGGACACATCGGTCCACTTCGCCTTGTCCTGAATGTACAGAGGCGGAGGAGAGGGCTCTTTCCTCGGAGTCGAGGTTTTCGAGCCGGTGACGGGGCGGGGGGAGGAAGGACGACTGGCCTGCGGGGAGGTAGCTGGGACGGGACTAAGGGAAGCAGCCGACGCGGGGGTCGCAACGTTTGTCTTGGGGGTTTTAGCCGGGACTTGGCTGGAGGAGGTCGCCTTATTTTTGCGGGCACGCTTTTTCCCCTTACCGACTACGGTAGTGTAGCCTTCTGAGGAAGAGGAAGCCGACGAATAGGATTCGGACTCAATATCGGAATCGGGGACTAAGGGCTCTGACGTGTCCATTGATGACGTCATCTCTGGAGCATGTCGGAGGGACGGGGAAGGGGTGTTTAAATTAGCGGAAGGCGCGGCTGCGGAGTGCAGGTGCGAAATTTCCATTGTTTCCGGAGACAATGGACCGGGAGAGAAAGGCGGAAGCGATAAAAGGCTTGGAATGCCATTGTTCTCGTCGAACAATGGCTCTCCTTCGCCGAAATAATCAAAGTCGGTATCGCAGGTGGGCGATAACGGATTAGTAGTGTGCCTTATGGGCCCACTACTAGGAATACGAGCGCCATATTTAGCGAGAAATTCGGGGTCCTTTAAAAGTTCCCGGAAGAACGCTAATAACACAGCGTCAGACATCTCGGAAAAGATGCCTGAGCCGTGTGTAAAAAATGGGAATTAGGCTTAATAAAAACGCGGCGCGCACAAGTACGCGACTATTTTTAGTAACGGCCTATAAGTCCTAACAATTTAATTTTTTAAAAAACGCGATTCCCCGGGTGGATGAGCCCGGGGGTGTGTGAAAACCCTCCCTGTCGGGTATAGACAGGGAGGTTGAGTGCCTATTGGTGAGCCCTAAGCTTGTAATCCCGTCGCCAGTCTTATTGTGCGAACAGGTTCCTAAGTCTCTAGTGAGGTGCAATACTAGAGAGTGCTAGATGGGAGAGAACGGGGTTAGAGCTAGCGTCGACTAGGAGACCCCCCAAGGCCGGTGGTACTAGCTCCTTCCAATTTTCGCCTTGCCCTGAAGGGGCGCAGCTGGTGTATTGGGTCAACACCCGCTCGGTTTCGTTAACACTGCAAAGTATCAGCCGAGGACCACGAAACTGTGGATTTTCCCTGAAGGGGCACACGCGTTTAACAAAGAAATAGGCGTTCAGCCACCGCCTTGAAAAAGGCAGCTTTTGAACTTATAGTCGTGAAGTGGAGAACACTACGGCGGGGCGTAGCGATATTCGTGAGCGAGCACGTCGAGAAAGTACGCAGCGCGAGTTGCGGCACGTCCGTCCTCAGCGAGCGTCGGAGCGCGAATCCGGATAGATGGACTTGATGAATGTGTTTATATTTATAGTCAGTGTTAATTACTCAAGTAGTGGACGTAACAGTGAGTGAAAATTATTCAGCCAATCAGAGACGAGCATTTTTCGATGACTCATTAGAGTTACGCGCTTAGCCGAGCGCACAAACAAATGAGTCATCAATCACGAAATCACAATGCAGGTGCTACTGATAACATGCAATACTAACTAAATCTATACCAGAATTACTAGTACTACTATAAGTACCTATGCGCTATTAAAACTATATATTTAACTAAAAAGAAGGTCAAAACAGCCAAATGAGGCAAAAAATATACTTTGAATTTATTTTAAACGGCAAAAAAAAACTTATTAAACATTTTTTTTTTAACGAATGATTACTCGCGCTGCCGCAGATGGCCGGCGCTGATTTTTTTTTCGTGGATAGGAAATGACCCCAGCTATTATATACTCACGCCACACACCCAACATATTAGTACAATTGAAGAAAAAGAGTTAAACGTGATTCGCTCCATACAAAAAAATCTAATTCATTTTTTTCAAGACAAACTATCAACTTTAGAAGAAATTTACAAGAACAAAAGTGGTCAGGATTATCATAACACGTCATATAAAAAAAAATCGCATCGATATTGGAACTTTGTTGCCTATGTCCACTAATTTTCAGTATGGGCCCACTGTGCGACGCCGTGCTGCAGCTGTGCAGTAGCGGTGGCGGTATAATGTGCCATGATCTTTATAGTCGTTCCAGTATTCGAATGCTAACGACGTAGATCATGGAAAAGAAACAATGTCACATTCATATTTCATGATTGCCTCGGTTGGAAGCAAAATTGAATACGTTTACTTATTCATTGACATGGCCATTGGCCAGACTTGGATATCAAAACAAGCTTCTGTTTACTAGATTCAGAAACGGCTTTTTAAGTATGGTTTTTGTAAGAGTAATGAAGCTCCTCGTGAAAAAGTTCGTCCGGGGAATTACAGTCGGGGACTTGACATGTTTACCACCCTAAGGTCTATAATTGCTTGCACATTACATAACATTTTCATAAAGTCAGTCGCTTTTTCGCTCGCAAAGAATTGACAGGGTAAAGATTATTTACTGATTTAAAAACGTTAATTCAAAGAGTCTATATGTATACTAGGCGCATGGAAAAAGAAATCAACATAATTAGTAAATTCAATCAAGTTTGCTCTATACAACTTTTGACTAGACACATAAATGTACGTTAAAAGGAATTCATAACATAAATAAGTGGTTAACAGCCTTTTTGCTAGAATCGACGCTTCACAATTTTAAAAACTAAGTAATACTTATATAAGTTGATATGACATCTTAGTGTGCGTCCTGAGTGACGGCGCACGGGCGTATTGCGGAGTCCTTTGTGCACGCGGGAAAGTTGACGCGTACGTGCGTGTTTAGTGTTTCGTTTATTTTACTTTGGTTTTAATAATGTCGATATTAAAATTCAAACGTTTCGAACATTTATTTAATGCGCCGTTCATTCCGCCTGCGGGGTGCGCCGTCATGAGTGACGGCGCACCCCGCAGGCGGAATGAACGGCGCCTGATGCGTCCTGAGGGACGCACAATTAAACCTTATTGCGCACAGTGTGAGAAGGAATCGAATTTGAAATCTGATAAACATTTCGAGTACGCGGCTATACTACCTCCATACCTATTTCTGCTGGTAAGCAGCATTGCTGTGTTCTTGCTTGAAGGGTATGGGTGCTGGTGAAATTGCAGGCATAAGAGACTTTCTAACTTTGTCTTTAAGGTTGGCATTGCATCAACAATCTTCTTGCTGTCATAGGTGTATATAGGCAGCGGTAACCACTTTTCATCAGGTAGGCCGTCTCGACTTGTTTGCCAAAGTATTACATAAAAATCCTTTTTTCTCGCTTTGATATTTTGTATGGTACTTTATTTATTTTGAATTAACTTTCATGAGACACAATAGGAGTGAGGCGTATTTATCGTAACAGCTAAATATAACAGGTATCATCAAATAACAGACTGTAACTGTGACAAACTAACTGAAATAACAGTTCCTGTTCCACGAGATAATAAAATCCCTTTTGCGACAGTCACAAGCTTTTCTCCGTTCATGCTTATGAGAGTTACATTAATTAGAATATGAAAAAAAATGTTACACTAATACACCCTGTTACAGTCGTCACAAGCTCTTTCCTTTTCTCGCATAGGCTTAACATCTTAGAAAGAGAAGTACCAACGTGTATGAGGCAGCGTTTTTTGGGCTGTTACTGGGATCGGATCAGATCTTTCTATCTGTTGTAACAGAGAACACTAGTATGAAATAACAGACTGTTATTTTGTAACGGGTTTTTGGAAATGTTATTTACGTGGAACAGGAACAGGCGTAACAGATCGATATTTTATCTGTTATACAACCCACTCCTAAGACACAATAGTATTTGTGACTGTGTACGGTTTGCTCACGTGCATATTCTCGGGATAGCCCAACTAGTTTCAGACCCAAACTACTTCATGCAGACTATAATCATCAGCCGAACACGAGGTGAAGTCGCAAAAAGAATTCGATAATCACTTTGCTGTAGCTATGTTGGCATACCTACGCATATATTTTTTGAATCTGATTGGCTTGCCTTTTCATCACAGCTGATATTAAGAGACAATGTGGTCGAAATAGTCTGAAAATGTAGAAGATTTTTTTATCGATTATGAGGTAGGTACATCTATTTGTTCATTAAATTGATTTCAATACATTAAACAACTTGACTACCTCTTTGTTTTAGTGACGGCAAGCCCGACTGGTAAGCGTGAGGTCTTGGGTTCGATTTCCAGGTTGGCCAAAGGTTTATTGGATTTTTTCGAGTGGAATTTCATAAGAAACTTACTAATAAGTTTTTACTAATAACAAGCCCAGAGTTTGGCTTTTGCCCAGTTGATGGCAATAGGCTCACCCCCTATTACATGGAATTAAACATAACAGCAAAATTAGGGTATAGGTAGGTAGGTACTACATATACTTCTGCCCAACCCTTCGGAGGATACAGGCGTGATGTTATGTATTATGTAGATTAAACAAAACGATCGCTTTTAGATATAAAACTGAACACGTACCATTAGTAGTCGAACATAGCAGCTGAATTAAGAACATGTACTAAAACTTGAATAACCAAAATATGTTTAAATTACTTGTAACATTATCATTTCCGTTGTTACTCCTATAACCATTTATAATTTATTTTTCAAAGTTACAAAAGGTATTTCCTTGGGTTTCGTTTTTCCTTATAGGAGTTAATCTATTGTGGGTGGAAGACAATTTAACTTTGCCCGATTATGCTGTGTTGGTTATACACTATTATTGTTCTCGTTGATTGGGTGAAATACTTCATTCATTGTTTTCATTCTTAGCCCTTTGCCAAACAGTGGAAACAATGATTTAACAAACAAAAATACATACTGAACACATCATGAATGTTTAATTGTTGGGTCGACCGACTGAAGAACGAACGAACGAAGTCAAAGATTCGTTACACTGAAGTAGAGTTAAGTTTTTTAGTCGGACCTTGATTGGCACTTATAGTAGTGGTTTAAAAGGACGCATTCAATGTAAGGCAAAATGTATGCCTTATGTATAAAAAACCTAACTATAAAAAATCGCGAAACATACGTGGGGGTGATTCCGGTACCTCTAAAAGTCACAGCTCATTAGAGCCACCCGGCACCCGACCCGCATCGCCTCGTCACTCGGTGTCCACTCGTTGTCAGCAGGTAGTTCACGGGTGGACGCCGCGTTATCACCAGTAAACGTCGCGTGGTCAACCAGAGGAGTCGTCGGAAGAGTCCACTTATTGGCAGCGTGCGGTTCACTCGGGACTTGTGCGTTGGCAATGTGCAGCAACGCAAGGCAAGCATTCAATTCAATTCAATTCATTTATTCGAGCATATTCGAGCAGCGAGTTGTTACCGAGTGGTCAACTCGCCGTCCGCGCGTGGACGGCATACGCCCGAGGCGATCCGGTGACGCTTTGGAGTTTATGTATTGAGCGCACATCCGTCCAAGTTCATTTATAGAATACTAACCGCACGAGGCGAGGCGATGCGGGTCGGATGCCGGGTGGCTCTAATGAGCTGTGACCTTAAGGGTGCTCTACCTCTGGACTTCCGCTTGACACGACTTTTTGGGGTACCTTGTATATCGTACTATTGCTCAATCTGAAATTACATGCATACATCCATACTTTGACCAACATCCGTAATCCGTAAGTCGTAGAAATGGAAATTCCACTCACATGATACTCAAGCGCAATTAAGTAGCAGTGTCAACATATAAATCCTTGAGATTTCCTAGAATTCACTTGAACACTTCTCGTTTATCGATAGCACATGCTAGCTATGAAAACAGCTTCAATAGTGGAATTTAATATGTATCTAGATCATGAATGAAATTCATTGAAATGAAAACACTTTTTGTCTGAGAGCTTGCTTTAATATTTGGTATGACTAATTATTTTATTCTGTGGTGTAAATTATTTTGCGCCGCACCCTACTTTTTATAATTATAAACCTCTGACATTTATTTATTCGTTAAGCACATGCGGATTTTGCCTTAGGCCGGCCTCATACTTACTGTACCCCAAGTGTGAGTTTTTTTCGTTAACTACTGTAGTTGCGTCACGCCAAAAATTTATGAAAATTTAGGCTGTGCCTCTAGGCGCACCGTTCACTAACTAATATTGGCGCGTTAACTGAACAGTGCGCCTAGAGGCACAGCCTAAATTTTCATAAATTTTTGGCGTGACGCAACTACAGTAGTTAACGAAAAAAACTCACACTTGGGGTACTGGTCCGGTCAGATTCTTCATAGCAGTCTATTACTTGCTAAGTTCGTAAAATTTGCAGAAGTCGACTAGCTGCGGGTGTGGCACAGGTTTAAAGTAAACTGAAAAGCAATGGATTGCAATAAAGATTATAAAATCAGAGAGATATTCCGGCTGTAAGTACATGGCCGGCCTTCCAGTCGACCTTAGGGTGATGCAGAGACAAAACATTCTCTTAAATATTGTTTTCTTTTATGTATCGATTTTCACTTTTACTGTATTTGAAATTTCAGAGCCAGTAGTCATCATTGCTTGGTTAAACAGTGCAATCAATCAAATAATATTTGCCAAGTCCCCTTCTTTGCTAAAATAAAAGATGATATCCATTATTAGAAGGCACATAAATACAGGGTGTTAACGAATTCGTGTAATTCCTTCAAACCACGTGATCTACTGGAGACATAGATTAACCCTAAATGGGAATTTTTGAAATTCAGCTAAAAAAAAAATCAAAAAAAAAACTTGATTTTCTATTTCTGAGTCATTTTAGAGCCTTGAGTTATCTGACTGCAAAGAGCGATATCGCGTTAGTCATGCCTGCCAGCCATGTCGCCGTGCTTTCATTAATTTATGCATGGCATCGAAAAATTTGCATTTTGCAAAAAATAAATACTTTTTTTTACTGAATCCTTACTAGGTGGTTCAGTACGGTCGGTAACAAAGCCGCATGAAAAAATAGTAATTTATTTTTTTTATTTTTAATCAATCTAAATCCCGTGCGGTGTTATTCTATGTCATTAATAGATCATAATTATGTGGTTTGAAGGAATTACACGAATTCGTTAACACCCTGTATAAAGAATGTTCCGAAAAAGAGGAAATACCTACGTATGTCAACAAATTGGTTCTGTGTGTGAACAGTGTGACTAACCTAACCTCATACTATGGATGTTTGTTATGTAAATGAGATATTGAATTTAAATTAAATGTAATTAGCCTCTTTTAGCAACCTTTACACGTGTTTTAAGGTCTTTCAACTCTTGAAGATTTAAAAGACATAACATCACGTATTCCCCGCAGGTTTGGTTAGAGGTGTAAAGTACACCCTCATTTCGCCACTAACCCTTTAAAGGGCTATAGATTTTAGGAAAAGTATATAACAATTTGGCAATTAAGTACTTAAGAAAATAAAAATGACAAAAATATTTTTTAAGAATCATTTGTAATTTTTATTACAAATGGGAAAATGGGAGGAGCTCGTGGCTAAATAATTACAGCCGCATAGATCGATTTTCCGGGTTAAGCCACGCTTGCCGAGGTTGGTCTGTGGATGGGTGACCATTTATCATAGCGAGTTTCCTCCGTGCCTCGGAAAGCACGTAAAGCCGTTGGTCCCGGCTGTCATTTGTAGATCTTTGACAGTCGTTACTGTTGGTCAGAAGCCAGAAAGTCTGACAACCAGTCTTTCCAAGAGTATCGTATTACCCAGTTACTGGGTTGTGGAGGTCTGATAGGCAGTCGCTGCATGTAAAATACTGATATTCAGCTGCATCCGGTTCGACTGGAAGCCGACCCCAACATAGTTGGGAAAAGGTTAGGCAGATGATGATGATTTGTAATTTTTATTAGAGAAAATAGTAAAAAAATGTAATAATGCCAGGATTAAAAAAATAAAACATAACAAGAAGGCTTTCTCGACATGTCCCAAAAAACTTGGTGGAAAATGTATTGCCATTGCCCTGTAAAGATAAAGGGTTAATGTATAAGTTCCATGTAATAGGGGATGAGCCTATTGCCATCAACCGGGCACAAATACAGACTCCGTGCTACTACTGAGAAATTCTACACGGAAAACCCAATAACACTGCCTGACCTTGAGTTAAACCCAGGACCTGAAGCTCAGCAGTCACGCTTGCGATCACTAGACTAACGAGGCCGTTAAAAAATTTAGAAGACATCGGCCTACTACAGTTTTTATACCTACCTACATATAAAGCTTTTTGTATCACAAAAATAAAGAACTCACATAAAAATAATGTTAAAGTTCAACTAAACGGTACTGCACGATATACCGTTTTTCAATTAACGTACGAGTACATACTTACTTGCGCAAGTAAGTTTAAATTGCAGTTGTCATTCGACGTAAGTCTTTCGAAGAAAAGGATTACGACGTTTGTATCATAGCAATCGATCTGTACTTAGCGATAGTGCTATATTATAAACAAGAAAACTATGTATACAGGGTGTAACCGAATTCGTGTAATTCCTTCAAGCTGTGTGATTTACTGTTGACAAATATTCAACAAAAAAATGGTTTAAAAAAAAAATCATGGTTATCTAAACAGAACTAACTAAAAAACTCTAGTCATTTTACCGTCCCGAGTTGACTAGCTGCCGGCAGCTGTATCGCCTTGCTTTCATTTGTTTATGCGTGGCATCGAAATGCTATATCACAAAATTATATTTTTTTTGGCAGGAGGATTATTGTAATGAAAGATACCTTGTTAATTCTACAAGGTTAGTCGGAAAAGGGGTACTAATCTGCTGGCCTCTTATAGTATCACTGATGAGGAAGAGTTAAAATTTCAAAATTCGATAGTTTTTAATTCCATGTAAAATTTTTTTTTTTTTTTTTCAGAAATCGTCGTCCCTGCTTTAGTTACGAATTCAGAAAATTGTGGTTCTAATTCGTGACCCCAAATATGACCTAAAATGTAAACACAGCTGATCATAGCTAACGATAGATAGATTTAAGGGTATTTTTTATGTAATTTTTGAACAGCTATTTCTCTTAAACTATGGACTTTTGGGGTAAATGGTACCTAAAGCAAAAGTTAATCATTATCATGGGTACTTTAACACCCTTTCGGATTAGTACCCCCTTTCTGACTAACCTTGTATAAACAAATCTGTACCACTGTATACAAGTAGTCTAGTATACTTATGCTGCGCGATTGCCAAGTCCGAAAAATATCTTTATAAATGAAATGCCCGACTTGGCTCTACATTGGATCTCAGTATCCCAAGTGTGAGTTTTTTTACGTTACTGTTGTAGTTGCGTCACGCCAAAAATGTATGAAAAAATAGGCAGCGACTCTAGCGGCGAATAGCGTGACTAAAAATTTGTTTGACATTTTTGACGTGACGCAACTACAGTATACCCTTTTCACTATAAGTTGATTCCTGACGTTTCTCTACAAATCGTTACCATACAAAGAATATAAAATATTTTTAAAAAACAAAACATGTATAATATAGCTATTCTACGGCTTTTGATGATGTCGTTTACGTTTTTTCGATAGCAGTCTCCTTACAGCTACAATTTACGGAATGACCGAGCTGTCAGGAATCATCTTTGGGTGAAAAGAGTATAGTATCGTTAAAAACTCACACTTGGGGCACTGAACTTTTCACGGCGAAAGAGTCGCGAAACGTGGCTTTTTTTACATGAAAGTTTTTGATGGGATAATAATTCTTCGAACGAAGTAGTTTTGAATGAAATTTCTAGTCGGCTACAGTTCTTACAGTCGAACATAGTTCTAAATGAACGTGGATGGCGGCGCTGTTTGTGAACGAAGATGTCAAAATCCTGTCAAATCCAGAACATTTAATTTTAGTTCTCTATTTCGCTACGTTCATTTAGATCCTAGCCAGACTAGTTACCTACCTAATATACAGTGAGTCTTACCATTTCAAGTAGATAATAAATCAAGTTTCTTATTATGTGAGAGAGCCTGTTCTCAAATAATGGAAGGAGCCAGAAATAATTCAGATCCCTTCTATTGTGTACAATTCTATATTTGTATATTGTGTTGTCAAGCATTTCCGGATATTTGGACCGAGAATACTTGCCCGTGCGATAATAATAGGTGGACCAAACGTCGGTGAAGTACGAGTATAAATAAACATATTCGGATATAGCTATTCAGAACAATAAGATGGAGATTCGTTTAGTTTTTTCAAACACAGGTAAGTAAATACTGAGCTTTGTTTGAAAAACAAAACTATACCTACTGGTATGGTACCTGAACCTAATTAGATGCGTTTTTTGTTGTGAATCAAAATCTGGTTTAATTGGGTTTGTTTTAACTAGGTATGTTTGTGCAGCTGAAATATTTCAATATATTGGGTAATTTACATTGTAAATCTTACGGAAGAATATACAAGTATTTGAAAAAAAATACATTACAATAGAGAATAAAGAAAAGGAAGTACTTAAAAGTTTCTTTGAGGTTTTTTTTTGAGGAAAAAACGCAAATCGTTTTGTATATGTACTCCACTCATTAGTTAAAACAACCTAACAGGTAACATAATTGTTCGCAGACATTTTTTTTACAAAAAATAGCTTTTTTTGAAAACTATGATACAATGCATCATTTTTTAGACGTCAGTCAGAGTTGTAAAGACATCGGCCATTCAGTATAGTTTTATAGTTATAAGGTTACAGAAGTGTAGAGGGAAACTGGTTTTGATTTATGAGAACAATAATATTTTTATTGTATAATTGAAGTATTTTAATAACTACTTGAGTATCTTGTGGTACATTATTGACTTAAGTGTGATGTTTTGTTATTATTGGTTTAAATAAGCGGTGACAGAACAGTGATAAAAAATAGTGTAACTCCGTGGAAAAAGTGAAATATGTACAAAAAATAAGGTAAGGATCTATATGTGCTTTACCGATAGAATAATATTAAATTATTATTTTAAAAAGTAACCTAAAAATTAAAGTTGAATGATGCAAAAGCTCTCGACTCTCAGGATTTGTGCAACCAGGCGAATGATAAATATACATAAATACGTTAAATAGGGACCAAAATTATGTGATTTCAATCAATACGTTGATTGTTATTTACAATTTTTTTAATGTAAAGTGCTAAACACGCGCATTAATAGCTTCAGTATGAAATCCTGCAATAATTCTATTTGTTACGTTTTGTATTGTTTATAAATATAGGTTGTCAAAGATATTGATTTTAAAAGGGTAACCGTGGAGTTTTTTGCCGGCTCTCCTGTATAGGATAGGAAACGACAAACTGGAACCGCAGACCTAAATTCGAGTTTTCATAAGCGCCTGTAATGATTTAAGTGTTTTTTTTTACTTTGTTTTGTTTGGTATGCTTCAGCAAATTTTCCAAAATCTGACGTTTTAATTGCAACAAATAATTTCACAGGGTTCCCTACGTTAGATAGAAACACGGTTCTGCGAAAATTGTTACATCGGTAACTTTATATCGATGCCTTGATAATGCGACGCCTTGTTTCTTCGGTGTTTCTTTCATCGAAGCTTTATTTGTTCGACGTAACGTTACTTCGAAAATGTTTCTTCGTTGTTTCTTTCATCGAAGCTTTATTTGTTCGACGTAACGTTACTTCGAAAATTTTACTTCGAATACTATATCTGCGATTATATGTTTAATCGATAATATATGATATGATATATAATGGCTACACTATAAAAAATCGTTATTTAAGTACAGGGAGAAAAGACGAGAGATATTATATTAAGTATAATACTTTGAGGGGCTGACTTCTTGTTTCTTTGTCTCAAAATGTATCTTACATTTTTTAAATAATTTTCCCTACGTATTTTAGTGAAAGTTGTTTTACTATAATAGTGATCGAGAAGACATTATTTGATTATTAAAAGATTGTAGTAGAAAAATGTTGTCTATTGATTCTCATCGCAATCTTCAATGTAACGCATTTTGCAGAAAAATGTATTTATTATTTTCGAAGTAACGTTACTTCGAACAAACAAACTTCGAAGAAACGTTACATCGAACAAACAAACTTCGAAGAATCGAGGTTTCGAAGTATGGTATTCGATATATAGAATCATCGAACAAAAAAGGTGTCGAAGAAACAAGGCATCGCACTATCAAAGCTTCGATGTATAGTCACCGATGTAACAATTTTCGCAGAATAGTGTTTTGATCTAACGTAGGGAACCCAATTTCACAATATACCTTTCAAGCGTTACTCTACTCTTTCATTCGTATTACGTGCTTTTAGACTATTATTTTTTTCAATACAGCTATACAAACCCTAACTAAATAAAGTGAACAGCTTTCATTGATAGTTTCATTTCTCGTTGTTTACTTTGTTTAAAGATCTTATTGACAGTCAAAGCCGATGGCTTTGCAACGGACGACCCAGAAACTTGAAGAAAGACTGATCCATTTTATGTGTAAAATATAAATTAAATTAAGTAATGCTAGATAGATCGTTAGTCATCATTAGTTTGATTATAAAGATAGAGGGTAATATTTCAATGCCTGGCCCAAAGCTTAAGGTCGATGGAGAATATATTTTAGTTTCGTTTTTATTAGTATTGGATATTTTTTAATATTTTTGGTGAATTTTTGATAAAAAATTCTAGGTCTGGAACGCACTTTTAAGCACTTTTAAGCTCGTATCCGTATATATCGTATAGGCAACAATTGACGCGCTACATGTTGCTCAACATATTTCTCAACATGTAGTAACACGATGATCGACAACTTGCAACAAACTCATGCGTACTAACTAATTCTTTCAGCGTCATGTTCCGCGTCATCTGGCAATGTTGCCGAACATGTTAAGCGTCACATGTGTCGCGTCAATTGTTGCCTACTGTATACGAGGCTTTACTATAGCACTATATCTTATAGTGACTGCCTCGTTGACCTAGTGATCACAAGCGCGACTGCTGAGCGTGAGGTCTTGGGTACGATCACAGGTCATTTATAACTTCTCAGTAGCAGCCCGGAGTCTGAATTTGTGCCTGGTTGATGGCAATAGGCTCGCCCCTATTACATGGGACTTAAACATAACGGCGAAATGTGGGTGTACTAAACACCTCTGCCTCGCCCTTCGGGAAATACAGGCGTGATGTTACGTCATGTACTTTCACTTCTAAAGAGTGCAACATTTGCAGCAATGGTACGTAATTGACCTTCCAACTTGTTCCATTTCACAAACAAAATACGGGTAGTTTAAATGTCAAGAGTGGACTTCTATATTTGTTTCGTTAAAGAAGACAATATTTTGCATATCTTTTCTAGACATAAACATCATCATCATCATTCATCCGGAAGACGTCCACTGCTGGACATAGGCCTCCGACATGCATCGCCACTATCCATGTTGGGGGGGTTTGCCATAATCGCCACGCTTGGCAGGCGGGTTGGCGATCGCAGTATGGTTGTTTTAAAGTACTCAGAGAACGCTGCTGCCCATCCTCTAGTGAATCCGTTAGTCGCCTTTTACGACACCCATGGGAAGAGATGGGGTAGTGCTATTCTATACGTCCGACACCACACGGACACACAGACAAACAAATATCCAAAACAAAATTATATATAAATTGAAACTATTAAAACGAAGCTTCTAATAGGTAAAACCCCGAGAGCCAACCAAAACAAATTGTTATCTACTAAACATGAAACTGCAAGAAAAACGGTAATTATGAAATCAATGCTGTGGAGTAATTCCCGTAATTTATCTTTTTATTAATAAAATTAAACGTTACCATAAAGTAATAAATTGGTGTATAAACGTTGTCGATTCATATCGTCAAGTTTTTATCTCAGACTTATTATGATACAGCAGCTATAAGCTACGTCTACACCGGTGCGCTTTCATGATCATCTTGCGTCTTCGTCTGAAGCATGCGTGAATCGCCATAGCGCATGCAATAGTGCATGCCTTAATACTAGTTCTACAAAAGCGCATGTCCCTAGCGCAGGCTAATCCGTCTATTTGTATGTCGACTGACGAGGCGCACCGGTGTAGACGATAAGCTGCATGCGTCTTATGGCAATCAATATTGCATGCACTTGACGCAAGAGGAATTGAAAGTTGAAAACGCAAAATTAACATGAAAGCGCACTGGTGTAGACATACCAATACGCAGCGACTTGCAAGCGCAAACAACCGATATTACCGACACGATGTTTGCGCAAACCATTGCAGAAAACATTTGCATGCAAATGTCTTGTCGGTAATAACAACACCGTTTGTGCAAACATTTTGCCGTCTTGTCGTCTATGCTTACTTTCGCAAATAAGATTAAGCGTATAGCCGGAGCATAGGTATGCATAGACCTAATTACCTAAAAAGTTGATTAATTCTAATTTCTTGTTAATTAATTCTTATGCAGTGCAGTGCCTGCCAAAATAAATCATTGTAGGTATGTTTATGAATTATGAAATAATTCATAAATAAAAACTATCCTATCCACACAATCAGTTGCTATCTAAGGTACCTCTAATTCCCCCAAAAAGAATTAACTGATCCAAATACAGACAGATAATATTATTAACCCCGTGGGTGTCTGACATGGCTTGTCATCACAACAAAGTGAAATAAGTATTTAATATAATAGTCGTAACAACTATGCATACTATTCAAGAGACCGTAAGAGCGATTACGTACTGCATCCGATCCGAATCCGTGAAAATACGGATATAAAAACTCGGACCGAATTCGGATATTGCTTTACGCACTGCATTCGATCCGAATCCGTGAAAATCTCGGACCGAATTCGGATGTTGCTTACGCACTATTCCGATCTCTGATCCAAATTCAAACAATTCAGGGTACTTCGGTCCGTCAATTGTTCTTCCGAATTAGAAACTCACGGATGACGGATAGAAATCGGATGACGGATGCCGGATGTAGTGCGTAATCTACCATACAAATAGTTCTATGGCTACTTCGGAACGTATTTTCACGGATTCGGATCGGATGCAGTGCGTAACCGCTGTAACTCATCAAAAACTTACAATATCTGTCATTATAACTTTCCTTAAACGTGCTAACTGTTGTACCAGCAGGGCAATTGCGTAACGTAACCAACACCAATCATGACAGTTGATGTGTCAAAAACAATATTCATTGCGTAATACATAGTTGTGGAGAAGTTGGATTGTTAATACCTACGTTGCTATGGAAATTGTTGACCTGTCAAAATTATAGCCATAGTGATTACGAGTGCTTTGCACAATTAGATTGCTGATAATGACTATTTATTTAAATTTCCAAAAAAAATGTACAAATAAATCTGTAACAGAATCCCTAATCCCTATCTGATTATCGCTGAGAAGATATGCCGAAACAAATTCAGAGGTCAAGGTTTGTTTTAAAGTCAATACATTGTGGTGTAAGGAGCTCGTGGCTAAATAATTACAGCCGCATAGACCGATCTTCCGGGTTAAGCCACGCTTGCCGAGGTTGGTCTGTGGATGGGTGACCATTTACCATAGCGAGTATCCTCCGTGCCTCGTAAAGCACGTAAAGCCGTTGGTCCCGGCTGTCATTTGTACATCTTTGACAGTCGTTACTGTTGGTCAGAAGCCAGAAAGTCTGACAACCAGTCTTACCAAGAGTATCGTATTACCCAGTTACTGGGTTGTGGAGGTCTGATAGGCAGTCGCTCTATGTAAAATACTGATATTCAGCTGCATCCGTTTCGACTGGAAGCCGACCCCAACATAGTTGGGAAAAGGCTAGGCAGATGACATTGTGGTGTAAAAACTATGAGTGTAACAATATAGGGCAACGTCTGGAATGGCGTTTTTAGCAAGGAGCTATAGCAGCATTGAGTTTACTGCACTAACTGACGGTACGCATGGTCAACCTTATTTTAGGGAGCTTGGAATTGTCTAATGTGCACACAGGTTCGTGCACACAGGTTATGTGCAAGCGTTCTGTGTTCTACGCTCCGTGTTGTGATTGGCTCGATGTGCCAGAGAATGCAATACAAAACATAGAAACAAGGGACGCTGGCCTATCGCCTGTGCGGGAGTCCTACGGTTTTTATTTATTTGTTGAGTTTTTGAGATCAGTTTTTTACAATTTTTTTAGGCCTTTTTGTTTTGCAAGGATTTAAGGTTTGATCCCTCTGTTCAGATGCTCATGATTCTTTCTCCTATCATTTTCTCAACTATGTTGGGGTCAGCTGCCAGTCTTACCAAATGCGGCTATTTACCAGTATTTAACACGGTTCGAATGCCGTCATATCAGTCATTAAGTATATTGCATGTATGCTAGCTGTAAGTTTTCCGAATAAAATAAAATAAAAATAAAATAAATAAATAAAATATTACCCAGTCACTGGGCAATGCTGATGTCCCAAGGTTAGACCGGTTGTCAGATTTTCGGGCTTCTGACTACCCGTAACGACTGTCATAGGTAGGTATTTGTATGACACCCACGATGTATAACGAATGGTTACCCATCCACGAACTGACCGCAACAAGCAAAGCTTAACCTCGCAAATCGTATGATCTACGTAGTTGTTAAATAGCCCCTCGTTGAGTAAGATTATTAGTACAAATTAAAATAATTATCAATATCTCAAGCGTTCGCCATTAAAACTCAAAGTCATAGAAAGTTTATTTCAATTCCAAGGACCTTACGCAAAAAAAAACACGCAAACATAATCGCTACAAAACCTACAATGAAGAAATCTTAAAACAATAAAGAAATAATTATTATTGTAGAGGTATTTTCCTCGTAACAGCTATCGAGAGTTATAATCTACACTCATATAAAATACTAAGCCAATAATTATCTTAAATTAACGGATTATAGGTATCATTATTTCATTCACCGATAATTATGTTTTTGTTTGGCTAGCTAAGGACAATGATCTCATGAAAAGGCGGATATACAAACTATAATTAAATTATAGACGAGAAAAACAGATTTAATACGACTAGAACTGCCTCGTTGGTCTATGGTTGCAAGCACGATTGCTGAGCGTCACGAGGTCGGGCAAAGCGTTAGAATAGAATAGAATATACTTTATTCATCATTTGCCTAGCCTTTTCCCAACTATGTTGGGGTCAGCTTCCAGTCAAACCGGATGCAGCTGAATATCAGTATTTTACATGGAGCGACTGCCTATCAGACCTCCACAACCCAGTAACTGGGTAATACGATACTCTTGGTAAGACTGGTTGTCAGACTTTCTGGCTTCTGACCAACAGTAACGACTGTCAAAAATCTACAAATGACAGCCGGGACCAACGGCTTTACGTGCTTTCCGAGGCACAGAGGGAACTCGCTATGGTAAATGGTCACCCATCCACAGACCAACCTCGGCAAGCGTGGCTTAACCCGGAAGATCGGTCTATGCGGCTGTAATTATTTAGCCACGAGCTCCTCCTCGTTGCCTCGTGCCTCGTTGGTCTATGGTCGCAAGCACGATTGCTGAGCGTGAGGTCCTGGGTTCGATCACCAGGTCGGGCAAAGTGTTAGAATAGAATAGAATAGAATATACTTCATTGTACACCAAAGTTGTAGCATAGCTCTTATACAATATGATTTAGTGAAGGGTACAATGGCAGTCTTATCGCTGATAGCGATATCTACCAGACAACCTTTGGATGAACAGGAAAACAATGAATAAGATGTTATTACGGTTTTCCATCTGGATTTTTTCTGTAGCAGCTCGGAGTCTGGGTTGTGCCCGAATCATGGTAGGTAATAGGCTCGCCCCCTATTACATCAGACTTAAATAATGATGAAATGAGAGTGTACTTAGCCTGGGCATACACCATAGCTGTGATAAGCTGCGTAGCGAGGAATGTGTTTTGTAAGCACCAATAGAATCACTTCATTTACCTAGCTTCGCTCTGCGCAACTCTGGTGGATATGGGCTTATCGGAGCAAGGTTTTTGTTCGTAAAAAACTAGCGAGAAATGCGAGCGAGGGATGTGTTGCTAGGAATGTGTGCAAGGATTTGAAAATATGCGCCTACCAGTCAGTCAATAGATGGTGTTTGGAAGAGGTAGATGATCATTTGTACACATTAACACATTCCTCGCACAGCTCTGGTGGAAAGGGTCACACCGTTTCACATCCTCGCTACACATTTTCGCACCGCACATTTTCCTCACACAGCTCTGGTGGATGTCCAGCCACCTCTACCAAACCATTGGGGAGTACAGGCGTGATGTTATGTTATTGAGACTATTATTTGTTTTAATTTCTGTTAAAGCAAATTAAGTTACATGATTCCGATACTAAAGTTGTTATTAAAATACATCTAAAGCATGTTTTTTATTCAAAACAGTAAGTACCAGATTCCACATTAAACGCTTATCTGTACATCATGTTTGTATAATTGTACTATGTTCTTTAATATAATTACTACTCAGATTCACTCACACGGTATCATTGTTTTTATTTTTACGCAGCGCCATATAATTATTACTAGGTAAGTACAGTCCATAAATTTGAATTGTTTTTTTTTCGTATTTTGAATCACCGAACATATCACGCGTGATAATTTTGGTACAAGATTACAAAAAGTGTTTGTTCCCTTTTTTTTCGTTTGGTTTTCTTGCACCCACGCTAAGCTAACTACTTCTACTACACTAACATCATGACTACTAGCCCCTCCATCCGAACCCCCTAGACGCCGCAGCGGCCGACTACTGTACTTCACTCATAAGTAAAGTTCGCAGTCCCAGGCACACACTTTTAGACCCCTATGACGAAATAACCCTCCTCCAGGAGGCGAGTAAATCGACCAGCACAATACACAACGTCCGCCGCCGTCCGGCATACTGTCCTCGCCGACGCCGACGAGGCCCTTCGATCCACCGAGCTCTCCCGTCGTAGAGCCGGTCGTCTCTTCAGACTCCGCAGTCACACCGATAATTCAGCTCTCATCAAGCTGTCTCCCCCCCCTAAGTCCCCGCCAGCAACGCCCTAAGCCGAGGTCTGAGCCCCACTAGGGGTCGCCCTTAGTGTTGTTGTTGCAGGTAGTCATGATGTTAGTGTAGTATAAGTAGTTAGCTTAGGTTAAGTATTTTACTTCTCCCCCATTGGCTGGCGACCCTTCAGGTTTCGCTGATAACTGCCCGGTTACGTAGAAACGGTCCCCTAAGACCATGTACAGCAGTCCAATAGAAAAAAAGTGTCTAAGGGCGACCCCTAGTGGGACTCGAACCTCGGCTTAGGACGTTGCTGGCGGGAGATTGGGGGGGAAAACGCTGAATGAGGGCTGAATTATTGCTGTTTGCCATCCCTACTTTTTATACCTTCGGGTCGGTGTTGATGTTGCGTGCTATCGATGGGGTCTCAATTTCAAGTGTCACCAGTAGGTCACGCGGTTTGAAGGAATTACACGAATTCGTTAACATCCTGTATATTATAGCGTAGTCTGAACTAAGCTTAATGGGATGATAGTTAAGGTACAATTCCGTGCATCGCTGCCGATTGCAGCCGCACGCGATCGATCGCGTGCGGCTGACGCGCGCGCCTGTTGCGTCAATAGTCGTGTCTATAATATACTGACTAATCTGTCGTTAGCCGCACACGTCTGTCGCTGACTTCGGAAGCGGTGCCATACATTTTTATATTTTGACTATTGACGCACAGCCGCGCGCGTCTGTCACACGCGATAGATCGCGCGCGGCTGCGATCGGCCGCGATGCACGGAATTGTACCAATAATATAATGAAGAAATAAGATACGGACTTCAAAAACAAACATAGGTTGAATACACACATGCGACACTTCAGTGGAGTTGTTGTGGCGTGGGCGACATTGCCATGCATTTTGTGGCGTAAAATTAGCGTTGCAGCGCGCCACAACGGCGCCACATCGCACCGCTCTGATGCGTTTATGCTCGTGCAAACACAGGAAATGCTATCAAACTATTTATTGCTCAGTGTGATTGCAACGTTATAAAGTCGTATCGTGATGATTACATTAAAATTTATATATCATTCATCGACGTATTCATTTTAAATAAAGGAAGAAATTTTTTTAGTATCTAAGAATGACATCGGAATTAATAATTATAAGTTTTTCTTATGACCCAGGCATCATTGTGATCAATTTTTGATAGAAACTGTTCCTGACCAATCCCTTCAAAGTGCTCCTACATAAGTGTTTACAAAAGTTGGAAACAGTCTCAAACAGTTGTGTTTTGTAGCAAAAGTTTACTAAATCCTTTGTTGAAAAATGTTCACGATCATTCGTTAATAGTTGTAAACTGTTTCTCGTATCTTGAATTCACATCGCAAGCAGTGAACCAGCTAACTATATATTATTAGTCATAGATGTTTAATTATGAACCACCTACACCCTTCAACTCAAACATTATATTAACTTGAAGTGTCATGTACAAAACTTTGAACTTTAAGCACCATTTCCATTTCCGCAGATGCTCTTACAAAGTGGAAAACTTCAAAATTTAATTAACAGGCTTTGAAATGGTTATCATGTCACACCTACGCCGAAAACTTGTAGATGAACACATTCTTCTCAATCATACTCTAATTAGTTTCGTGATTTGACTAAGAGCGTTTTCACATTAGCTGGCTTAGCTGCGCGGTAGCGCTGCACTAACAGGTGGCGTGCAGTAGCGATGCCGTGGCGCTGCTTATTTTATTTTATTTATTGCGGAAAATAAACAGTAAAGGTCACAGCTCATTAGAGCCACCCGGCATCCGACCCTCATCACCTCGCCTCGTGCGGTTAGTATTCTTCATAATTATGAACTTGTATGGATGTGCGCTCACTATATCAACTCTGTAGAGTCACCAGATCGCCTCGGGCGTATGCCGTCCACGCGCGGACGATGAATTGACCACTCGGCGACAACTCGCTGCTCGCATGCTTGCCTTGCGTTGCTGCGCATTGCCAAAGCACAAGTCCCGAGTGAACCGCGCGCTGCCATCGAGTGGACTCCTCCGACGACTCCTCTGGTTGACCACGCGATGGTTACTGGTGATAACGCGGCGTCCACCCGTGAACCACTGCTGACAACGAGTGAACGCCGAGCGACGAGGTGACGCGGATCGGGTGCCGGGTGGCTCTAATGAGCTGTGACCTTAACACATTACATTTTATGATTATTAGTCGCGAAGCGGTTACTCGCAATGCAATATTCCGGCGTTGCAGCGCGACAGCCGCCCTGTTAATTGTTATATGATCGCCAGTCGCGCGACCATGCAGCGCGAATGTCGCACTGCTTAGCCATCAATGCACTCCAAGGTATCATTTTCATCAATGATATTGTGCTTCGATATTTGTTACGTTCATGGTAAAAGGCTATTATAAGTCGTTGCATATAAAAGGACCTACATCTCAAAGTCAGATCAAAATTACCATTAGCAATATTGTGCCAACGGTATTACATTGCAAATAATAATTTTGCTTGTGCAATGCTAGCAAACAGAATACATTTGCCAGTCAAAATTACAACAACAATAATCAAATGATAACTAAAATTTCCCACCAATTAGCTACTGTTACACAGACTAGTAGTCACACTAATCGTATCGTTTTACGCTAATTGCAAGATCTTCCAATTGAAGACGAGAAAAATTGAGGATTCAAAAAGTCCTCACTTTTTCTCGTCTGTAAAATATTAACTACTTTTTTTTGTATGCAATTTACATTGCTTTGAATGAACTCTTAAAGCTTCTAGTTGCATCAGCCGCCAACGTTTTTGTTCACTATAAAAACAAATATATGTAGTGCAAGCATGGAAATTATATTCACTAAACATACAGTAGATACATAACAACTCCGATTGCACAGTAATTAATACTTTTGCAAACATTTCGGCGGGTAGCGCCAACGTCAAGTTTGAAGTGTGTACTGCCTAGTGCTGTACCGTAGTGGCTAGAGATGGACCACGTCGTAGAAAAACTGCTCATCAATATTGCAACAACGAAGGCTTGATTTAAACGCAGAATTAAATATTAACAGTTTACAGAACATTTCTGCTACCGATTTCTAAGTTACACTCTTTACGACACGTTTATTTGTAAGTTTCTATGTGACTACATAAAACATTACTGTAGGTACACACATTTTATTTAATCAATCAACAAAGGGTAAGACACATGAGCATTCTCGTTTACATTTCACGCACGACGTAGTGATGTACGGCCTATGTAATAGCACTCGCCACAATCCACTTTGTCGGGACGGCCAACTAAAAAACAGAATTTTCAAGCAGAAAACCTGATAACACTTGCAGCTGTACAATGGTACTTAAGTTTTATTCACGTTTGTACAGCGAAGAAATCCGATTAACACTGTACATTTTACATAGCATTTAAATTGGCACAAATTGGAGGGTTTTGTGGCTTATCAAAAACCGTGGTGATCATACGATTTGCAAGGTTAAGTTGCGCTTTCCGCAGCCTGTCTGTGGATGGATGACCATTCGTTACACATCGAGATCGAGACCCCTCCGTGCCTCGGAGGTCACGTTAAGCCGTCGGTCCGGGTGGTTCCCATTTGTTCCATGGAACGTGATGTCATCGGAAAAAAAACAGACAAATTTTTTCGTTTTATTCTATCGAACATAATTATAATATTTTAATTATTATTTTATTATTATATTATTTGTTGTATGGAACAATTTTTTACTATATCTAAAATTTTAGCAACGTAGATATCACTCATAAATTGTCAGATCTTTGTGTTTCACACATCATCACAGAAAAAAATGGGAAAAATTTGTGACGGTGCAGCAGATTCCCGTTTTGTACAATGACGTCACTAAAAAGTGAAGTCGAATGAAATGCTAGTATGCAGTTCTATGGAACAAATTAGTAAAAATAGACTCGTTTTTTTCGTTGACGTCATGTTCTATAGAACAAATGGGAACCACCCGTCGGTCCCGGGTGTCGTACTGTTAGGATGGCGGCCTGTGGGCCCTTTCAAAAGAAACACTTTGGTACTGCTACTAAACGAATTTAATTACTGCATAAAATATAAGAATAAAATACAAAAATAATCTGACAAGTAGTAGGTTGACTGTATCGCTAAACATGCGATACAGGTTTATGTAGTACAATAAAATGTAACATCGGCATTTTTACTTAAATATTACAAAATTGGGTATAACAGTACGAATAGCTATGACAGTTGTTACGCGTAGTCTGAAGCTCGAAAGCCTGGTAACCGGTCTAAGCTTAGGGTATTGGCATTGCCCAGTAGCTGGGTTGATGGCAGTTGCTCTGTGCAAAAACAGTGGTATTCAGCCGCATCTGGTACCTAAGACTGGAAGCTGATCCCAACATAGTTTCGAAAAGGTTAGGTGGAATATTTAAATTGACCCAAAATTATTCGATACACTGCTTTTCAGCATTTCATGGACCTAATAGTCAAGAGTTTGTGTTATTTTAATGTTACATCTGTTCCGTTTTATAATATTGCGTTCTGTTATGGTTTAAAAATAGAAGTGTTAACCGACTATCTTCGTTGACTGAACCACAAGATAAACAAACAATTTTCACCCGACTACGGCAGTGAGGAAGAGTTATGATTTTATGAATCGCACTGGCTATCTTTCTATGTAAGTGTGTATGTATGCAAGTTTTTGTCCTCAAACAGCCTAAACTACCGGACCGATTTCAACAAATATTGATCCAGAGTGTCCTAGGATACATCACGTCACAGAAAAACGGTTATATTTATTAACGGTCATTTTGTTTATCGACTGGTCAATAGAAATGAATGCTACCTTGTTCTAACGTGTTTATATAAATTCACAAATAATTCCCCAAGGTGTGTCGTTACAATTCCTTTGTTAGTCAAGTTACGTGTAACTAATCGTAAGTCGTAGTTAATACCAACAATCTCATATTACTTTGTGTCCTATCGACGTATCAATCACTTTGTGGTTTATTAGATCGGCATGATTAAAGGCTAAAATAGTTTTTTTTTTCTTTTTATTGGTTGAGTATCTATACCTATCGTATTTCTGAATGAATATGTTTTGACTTTTTGTTAGTTGGTATTGTAACACTTATTTACATTTATGATGTCACGGGGATATAAACCGTGAAACAGGGTTACTTTGATAAATTTTTTGAGCGTCATGTGTTTGAATCTTATGTACCTATTTTCGCTTTTAGCTGCTACATCAAAAATATTTCATATAGACAGAATTAACTGAGATATATAAAATCACATAGACTAGATTAAAAAAAACTACAGAGCATAGTTTTCGATACAAAAAATACAGAAATGCTCCTTATCAAAGTCGGACCGTAAGCTTTTACTTTGATAATTCCTGTTTTATCATTCAGTGTCAAAGTAGCCCCAATTAGAAGTCGAATTTTGTACATAATCAGGGGTGTGATTTAGTATTTTTTATCTTCGCCATCTAACTTCGCAGAGTCTATAACGTATGGTAAAATAGGAAAACTGTCAGTGTTGCCTATACAGTTAAGTTAAAATGCTTAAGTTCCATTTTACAGATATGTATGACCAAATACAATATTTTCAGGAACTATCAATGTCGCCCCTTGATATCAAAGTAGCCCCAATCGCTGGTATTAACTTAAAGCAATGCGGTCGACGTCTACGTCGGGAGTGACCATAGCATTCTCTTTCAATACAATAAGTCTGTCATTTTTTGCGGGGGGGAGGGTGCCACACATGTGCCTTTTACCCTATATCTACGACATTCACACATTAAAAATTATGCCCCATTTGACACGAACTGTCAAATGGGGCATAAGCGAGTTGACAGAGGGAAAATGTTCCGAGTGGCCACTCCCAACCATGTCGACCGCGTTGCTCTAAAGCGGGTAGCAGACCGAAAACTAAGCTATCCCGAAGCCATACTAAGCCAGCTTAGCCAAGCTAAGCTAAGATGAACTGAAAATATGTCCCATGCACACCAAAAACTAAGCGAAAGCTCAGTTAGTATTATTTTCCATACAACATCCTTTTTATTTCAGTTGCAATAGTAATTCGACTCCATGTTCCATAGTATAGGAAATTGTTTAACAACTTCAATAAATTGCACCAATTGGTACAAAACGACCGTGCGCACGACAAAAAACACTGAAGAGCACTGGCGAAGGAAGTGCGAAGGGGTGCAGGGTAAGCAGGAGGGGATTAGCTTAACCCGCGTAGCTGTGCATCGGCATGCACAACTAACTTAGCTGCACATATTTTAGCTAGCTCACATAGCTTAGTTTGCTTAGTTTGCATACAAGTATGAAAAACTGCGTCAACTATGCGAGCTTAGCTAAACTAACTTAGCTTAGCTCTTGGTCTGCAACCTGTATATGGGTATTAAGCACAGCTTTATGCTATGTTTAATCCCAATTACAGTGTAGCGACTTAAAAGCAGCGGTTATCGTAGCACTATTCGATATTCTGTGTTAAAACTCACGAAAGTTATGGTAAAGTAGTATGAAAACATTGCCCCACACTAGGAGCTCTCCTGTATTAAGAGGCCGTGGGTGCATTTGCAAACACCAATCTTCACATGCACAGACCCGGAACAACAGTCTATAGACCAACTGAGATACAAGTATCTTTTTACTTAGTTCAGGAGCTAGGTGTTCAACCTAATTTTGTCAACCACTTGTACAATCATGTTTAGTGCATGACTGTGTTTCTTTTGTACAATAAAGTTATATTATTATTATTAAATTAGCCCATGCCAACACGAAAGAAGAGGAAGAAGACCTATGGACAACTTAAGACCAAATTGATGGAAAATTAACCTAGAAAAACGGCCAAAAACTAATCGTTTTGCTTATCAATGATGACATTAAGAACGCCAGTTTTTTTTGGGGCGTTTTTTATTATCTTACTTGAATTAACTCAATACGAGCTAATTTTACCTGTTTATAGCTACTAACGAATATGAGAGTCTATTAATGCCAAGCTATGCGCTCCTTGCTTCATTATTAATGCTACACGTGTCTCGGCTGCATTACTCTACAAAAGCCAAGGAGATTGTAGAGTACATCTAGGTGAAGACCAATTCTACCCTGAGGGTCGAGCGGTTGGAGTCTCGCCAAAATGTGAATTTCATTTCTTTTGTGGTGAGAGTGCCGACTGAACATTTGTCGACGTTCATGAAGGAGGAATTTTGGCTGAGAGGTGTAGCGTACTGAAGATTTTGGGGCCGGCTACCAGACACCGCGCAACACACGACGCCGACTCCTTAAGTGAATTAGTGTCTTAACTCCCACATGTCAACAACCTCGTGTACCAAATCAAGATGTTTGATTTTTTTATCACTTTCGGCTTTCACGAGATTCTCGTCATGCGGGACAGTGATATCAACAATCATTGCGCGGCAACAATCATTTTTTTTCGCGTTTGCATCTTTGGTCCCTTAGTAAAAGTTGTTTATAATGATGGGTACAACGACCCCTTATGACGTTGTTAGTATTTTACAAATAACCCCGTATAACATACTCGCAATCACAGTAGCTTTGATCTTGACAGATCAACAATTTCTATGGCAAAGTATATTACCACAGCCAAACTTAGAAAACTGCATAAGATGCAATTTACAGAGGAGCGTTTCAAAAGCATAGAAAAATTTATTGATTTTGATACATTTTGTTTTCAAAATGTAACCTTTTTAAGATACAATTAATAGATGTTCAATATTTTACAAGGATCAGAAATAAATGCACATTCGTAACTTTACCTCATCATAAGATTAGGAATGGAGATGTTTCAGAATGTATGGAGCCTGGGCTAGCACCATGTACACTATATGGAAATATAGCTATACAATAAAGTAACCGTTTTTTAATGTTAATTTTTATATAATTTTACTTTGTTTAATTGTACATTCAAGTTAAATTGGTCAAGGAGAGCAACACAACACATAAAAATATGGTGGATCGAAATTATATGTGAAATGTCATTTTGACAACTGTTGAGTTGACCATGTCTTTGACCCCATAGTGTTTATATCTTGTGTACTTACATAACCTATCTACGTTGTTTATAGACGAAAATACACACATCAAAAGTGTCTAGGGATCAACATATATTTTTGCAATAACTTTTCTCCTGATTGATATTAATTAAAATTTTCTTTAAGGATTCATCAAATAAAGTGTTTTCGTTTGTCACAGTAACGATAAACCAAGTCACCTTTGCATTAATAAAGAAATTTGCCATTTTCCTAATAAAGGGATTTTTGACATTTGAACCACTAACACAAAAGTTCGAAAAAAAGACTGAAATAACAGTTTTCTTTAAAATTTTATTGGGTAACTTAAACAATTAATAATCCGTGTTTCTACCGCGAACACTAACAACACAAGAACATCGGTTTGGCATACTCAAAATGAGTTCATCCAAATCACGCTGTGGAATGGCCGCCCATGTTCGTTGCAACAACAAAAAAAGGTCTTCTTGCGACTGGATACCCTCCATATTCGGCAGAGCTCTTCTCTGTAGCATATCCCATGCATGCTCAATCGGGTTCAAGTCTGGCGACTGAGCAGGCCAGGGCAGGACATTGATGTTAGCTGCGGCGAGAGTCTGTCTTACAACTCTTGCGGTGTGCGGTCGTGCATTATCATGCATTAACTGAAATAAGGGACCGATTTGCGCTTGTAGAGGAACGATGACGTCTGATACAATCGTCTCAGCATAAATTTGAGCGTTGAGGTTGCCTCTGATCCAAATCAACTCAGTTCTTCCGCCGATCCAAATACCCGCCCATACCATGATGGTTCCACCACTATAAGGATGGACTTCCTGGCAGGATTTTAATCGCTGTTGGCGTCCAGGGGTTCTCCAGTGTCGTATACGTCTTGTATCCGGTCTCATACCAAAACGAGACTCATCAGAAAAGCACACGAAACGCCATTGTTCTTCTGCCCAATTTCTGTGTCCAAGAGCCCATTGATATCGAATCCTACGATTGTGCATTGCTATAGGTGGTACCCGTAGCGGTCTTCGGGAATGAAGGTTCACTTCATGCAAGCGGTTTCTGACTGTTTGGTCGCTAATTAAGTTCCCTGAAGAGTGATGAAGCCTCACGGCTAACATCATGGCGGTTATTGTTGGAGCTCTTCGAGTTAAGATTTGAATGTATCGGTCTTGTCTCCGTGTGGTGCAGCGATACCGTCCTCCATGGCGCTCAGCCACGGTACCAGTGCTTCGGTAACGTGTCCAAAGTCGACTGATAACACTCTGACTTGTATTCAGAGCTAAAGCCACAGTACGTTGCCGGGAACCAGCTTCTATCATTCCCACGGCTCTGAGCATTTCTTCCCTGCTTAAATGACGTCGCCGCTCCATAATAATGTTGGTTTTAATCAGTAGTAGGGAAACAGTAGCACTAATAATGTCTTCAATGCGTTGTATGTTTTTATAGGGAAAATATTGACAGCTGATTTTCATCTTTTACTCGAATTTGATTCACAGTTCCTGATTCAAATTATGAAATGCACCAAAAAGAATCCATATAAATTTATAAAATCATAAATTTATTACAAAGCCACATCTCAATCTCAAGAAATCCGCATAAAAATGCTTGATCCCTAGACACTTTTGATGTGTGTACTTGGATTTCGGTATAATTATAACGAAATAGAAATATAGGTGTTGTACTCGATTGCGTCACACACACACACATCACGAAACTTAGGACTGTCAAAGTTGTCAAACTCATGTTAATGTCAAACACAACTGTCATGGCTACCAGAAAAAAAGGGTTAACATATTAAGAAACGTCCCCAAATAATAATTCCAGTACAATTATACTCTTCTTCAAATTAATTTATTTGTATTTTTATGGTAATCCCCTATTTTTTTCCTATTTTTCTATATACTGTAGGTACATAGTGGTGGCCCAAAATCAAACATCTCCTTTGCCGTGGATGTGATTATCAACAACTGCGCATGACGCAGTGAATATTGTTGCATTGACAAAATGAAAAACGATTGTGATTGCGAGCGCGTTACGTAATAAGGTCGCTGTTCTTTGCCGGAAACTACATGGTTGCTGCCTTTATAAACGTGGTATTACGAAACTTCAATTTAAGGCGCAGCCAAATAATTAAATTCTAAAAATACATTCACATCACAAATTACACACACCTATTTGGGCTACTATTATTACAGTAGAAACGTGTGGGCGATTCCACTTATCCTATGAATAACGAAACCTTTTAAAGGTACACTTATTTGATATTGTAGCATTAGGTAGACATTGAAAAACTTCAAATATTTATTACATTGTCAGTAGATAAAATTTTTGGGCCTACGCGAATGCTAAGGTATTGGTAGGTTTACTTCACTGGTTAAATTACACCCTTTTTAGGAATCTCTTCTTTTCGAATAATGTTTTTTTTTTCGTAATATACTTTGGCATAACTATTTTGGTATAATTTGTTTTGCCATAATAATACTTTGCGCCATATTTTTTTGGCACAAAGTTTATAGTGGCATAATTATTTTGAAGGCTAATTTGATTTGGCATAATACTAATATTATATTATAACACTGTCACTTGTCTTCCAACTGACTAATTTTAAGAGCGAGCGAAGCCAACTCTGGAATTTGGGGTGGCCGACACGGATAGGCTAGGTTCAAAGGGGATAACGGGGGCGAAAGTGAGCGAGCAAAGCGAGCGAACGAAGCCCCCGTCATCCCCTTCGTGTTCGATTACTTTAAACCCTGCAGGCAGAAATAGGAGCCCCACTGTGAGGGGCTCCATCCACTCTGAATTTAGGACTTATAACTTTTATTGAAATCGGTTTTTATGCTTTAGAATGTTATGATTAAAAAATTATGCGTAAGCTGTTATGCGTAAATAATGTCATGCGAAAATATAATTAGGAGAAACAAAAGTATGCCAAGTTATATTAGGTCTTAAAATTGTATGCAAATGTATAGGGAACCCCCTTTTCAACGTTAGGTGATTCTTGACGTTTCTTTACAAAACTTACCACACAAAAAAAAAACAAATAATAAAAAAAACTAATAATAAAGCTGTTTTACGGTTTTTGATGATATCGTTTACGTTTTTTCGACAGCAGTGTCCTTACGGCTACAATTTACGAAATGACCGCTATGTCAGGACTCATCTTTCGGTAAACAGAGTATAGTATTAGCAGCTTTAGAGCTATTCTGTTGCATGCAAAGAGCCTCCGCGAGTGAAACGTAAGTACGTCTGGCGGACCCTCGACCTCAGCTTCACTATTAACCTTGCTGAGTGCCTAATCTTTTCACCGCGGCATAAGATATTCTCGTTTCTCGTATACTTAGCTCGTTTATTTTTAACTAGCTTTTGCCCGCAGCTTCGCTTGCGTGAAATTTTGAACCCGTGTTAAGTGACGATTTTCCATACAAACTTTCATCCCCTATTTAACTCTGTTAGGGGTTGATTTTAGAAAAATCCTTCCTCATTTCTTGTCTACATTATAAAGGGAACCTTTGTACAAAATTTCAGCTTTCTAGGTCCAAGGGTTTGGGCTGGGCGTTGATGAGTCAGTCAATCAGTCAGTCAGGACCTTTCTTTTTATTAATAGAGATAGTATCTTTGAATCCAACATTTTTCTGTAGCCACAACGATTAAGGTTGCTGCCCTTCTATCTTATAATATAATAACTTATAATAATTTTGACTTATAAATGTTGTTTTTTTTTCGTTTGGGTTTTTTTTAATGTTTAATTAAATTTTTGTTATTGTAATTTTCTTGTGTACAACAAAGAATAAGAATAAGAAAATAGAATCGACTACCATCGTAAAAATGTTGTATGAAAACTGCCCTTTCTCTCGATGACTGTTTTTTTTTAAATCTATAATTACTGAGCAAAATACTTTCAACAAATATGGTCAGTCTCCTAATAACGTTTTCCTACAGCTACAACGGTTCAAGGAGCTGCCCTTACTGCCCCCATATCAAATTATCACCCTTTATAGGAGCATTCTACCTAACAGATAGCACGCAAGGTAGTTCAACTTGCATTAGCTAATTAACTCTATATCAGTGGTTTCTACACAATAAATATTACCTACAGACCGATTAATTTGCAAAAAAAAAGGCGAACTGACGTCTTTGAATACATTTAACAACTACTAAGTATACTAATTTAAAAAAAACTTTAAATTACTTAATCTAATGGCCAAATACACACGGACGCCGTCAGTTGGGACTGGTCATCTCTAATCTGCCATGGCAAATGAATTGTAGTTACTCTTATTAGCATACCATATCTTACATTATTCTCACATTTATTTTCTTATTCACAATGTAACCAATTATTGTAAATATTTGATGGAAAAGAGTAACCATGGAGTTTATTGCCCGTTCTTCTCCATAGGAATCTACACTTTGGAATGCGGCAGTAACTTCTTTTTTTTTGTCTTCACTATTCAAAAGTGCCTGTAAATGGTCTAATAGAAATAAACGTTTTGACTTTGACTTTGACACAAACGCTACTCAATTTGAAGTTGCTGTTAATTCTCGTGCTTTCATTGTCACTTCGCCTTAAATGTGACAGTGACAACACAAGACGTAACGGCATTTTAAAATTGAGTATTGTTTGAATAATTGGGCATAAGAAGATCAAAAATGAATACCTTACTAAAGTAAAAGGTTTTTTGCAACCAATATAAATTTATTAAAACAAAATTTCTTGCGGAGAATCTAGCGTTTGTTAGCATTGGTTCATTTTGCCCCGCTGCACTCTTATTATTTTGCAAGTCGCAGTACTGGAGCTGCATTTTGTGCTTGCTTCTGTACTTTTTACTAAAACTATTTTAGTATATTTTGTCTGAAATTGGTCTCAACTTTTGAAGTTAAATTACGAAATATTTTTACCTTTCTATTACAGACTTTCTGATCACTACTGGGGGGTTACCATGATCTGTTAGAGCAGGAATGTTTTAATATTATTACGAGAGTGGGTAAGAGATGGCGCTAGAGAGCTCTCTAGCGCTGTCACTTTCCCACTCTCAGAATAATATTAATACATTCCTGCTGTAACAGATCATGGTAACCCCCCTGTTTGTGTACCTATATGTATGTGTGTGTGTGTGCATGTGTGTGTGCAAGCATAAATACAAACCATTTCGCCTACTATTATATGCTAAAACGAGTTGCAGCCGTCAACACGCCGTAAACGTCATTGAAGATACCATCATTGTCATCACGTGTCGACATCATCTGTTTTTATACTAGGTAGGTACTCTACTACTCAAGGAACATTAGTACTTAGTGAAATCTACAGGGTGTAAACGAATGCGTGTAATTCCTTCAAACCTTGTAGTCTACTCTGGTGACACAGATTAACACTGCGGGGGATATTATTAGATTGTAAAAAAAAAAAACTTAACTTCAGTCAGTTTAGTGCCCCGTAATAACAGACTGTGCGAATCAATATTCAGCTGGTCGTGCCCGCCACGTGTATCTAGGGCTTTCATTCATTTATGCGTAGGCATTAAAATGCAGATACTATCACACAATTTTGTTTTATTTACATTTTTTTCTTTATTATTCATTCCATATCCCATGCTTTGTTAATCTGTACCTCTGTGAAATTCACATATTAGTTTACACCCTGTATATGTATTAATTCAAACATTGCTACCGGTGATTGTACATTTACATTGAATGAGAATGAACCTATTATCGTGTCACAATGATTATAATTGTTTTATTTATTGTGAGATTCTTTGAGCTCGTAAAATGAGTACCTGTCACATCAATCGCTAATAAATAAACTAATTAATAATAGTAATAAACTTGATTTCTTTCAACGAAGCCTTTTTTCGAATCACGCACTGTGGAATCTAGAAAACTTAAATAATTCTGCAAATTGCGACATTTTCTCAGATTTAATTGAAAAATAGAGTAATTTATCAAAAACCAATTAATTGTTGTATTTCAAAATTAATAAATTTTCTTCAAGAGATTAGGCACTTTAATTTTAGCATTATTACAATATTTCCGAGCTAGGCACATCGTGGGAGGATATTTGAAAGAGAAACGTGTACAATGAATTAGAATATGATCTTACAACCTAAATTTTAGCGAACGTTTTTCATTTGATTTATTATTCGTTTATTAATACTTAAATATTAATACTTTATTACGATAATTCCAGCAAAAAGTAAAGTCCACGATGGAAAATTACGGAAAACCCTTAAAAAAGAATAATTGAGGAATACTTTTCAAAACTTTCGAGAGAAATGCTTTTTTTTTTTTGATTGCTTACCTTGAAATGAATACTCAGCGAAAATAAAACTGAGCAAAAACTTGAAAGTTACACCAGAAAAAAAAAAGAATAACAGGCATGATTTCGTCAAAAGTAGATTATTCCACTTCAAAATGACATAACCCATTTCAAATATACATTTTTGGAAAAAAATATGATTAGTCCAGAAGTTAATTAACTATTTAAGTCCAAATTGCAATAAAACATGTTTTATCCCTACATTTTTCAGTCAGAAATGTTCTTTACTTTTTTAATATAGAAAGCTGATTTTTTTGATTTTGAACGATTGCACAACACTACGTGGCGTTTGTTTGACAGTTTAGACACAAAAGTCATATCATAATTGTCATTGTTAACTGAGCAAGTGGACCGTGCTCGTAACAAAACTTGATTATTCCCTATCAGCCGCGTCAAAACTAGATTATTCCATTTCAAATTTTGAATTTATTCAAAATGTATTATAGCAAAATTTTTGAATCCTTTACAAAACAATGACTTATCTTGTCGTCTTTAATAATGCAACAAAATTTCGGGTTAAATGCATAGTTACTTATCTAAAAAACTATTTTCTCAAATTGTGCAAAAACACAAAAAGTGGAATAGTCAAGTTTTGAAAAGAACCTCCTCAATTATGTTTTAAATAGTGTAATTAAATAGGTCTTCTTAAATTAAAAAGGTATTATAGACAGTAAACACTTGATGATGGAAGCCAAAATGAATACATCATTTTAAGCGACCGTTTCAAGCCAATTAAAGAAATCAATGACTCGGCGGCGGCGTTGAGTAGCTCTCATCGTCTTTATCAACCGACTTCAAAAAGGAGGATGTTCTCAATACGGCTGTATTTTTTTTTTATGTTTGTAACTATTTATTCTGTGCCTCAAATCTCCCTCATTTTATGAACGATTCAAAAAATTATTGTTTTGTTTCAGAGGGTATACTTTTCGTTTAGTCCCAGCGCTTTTTGAAAAAAAAGAAAAAAAACAAAAAAAAAAAATATACGTTAATCGTACATAGACGACGTTTTCTAGTTGTAGTAGTGGTCGGAGAATTTGTACACTATTGTAATTGTATTTTGTAGCACTAAAAAGTATTAAATAAAATAACTTAAAAAAAAGTCTAACTCAAAACTCAGTTTCAGAAGTCGTTGTAATTCCACACAGAAACAAATTGAATGTACCGACTTATGAAATTATCATAAAATGATAATTATTTTACTCCGTTTAGTTTTTTTTTTGACGTCTGTTTTTACTTTTTTTAAGTTATTTTATTGAAAACATTAATATAATTATTAATAAATGTATAAAAACGCAAGTAATTATTTTTCGTCCTTGTATTCATCTCTAGTCAATTCATATACACATCTGTTAAGGAAAGGGTATTTACATGATAACACTTATACTAGGTATGATGTCACTAATGATTATAGGTATTTTTTGATTTATGCACTTGGTTTGCAAGACATTGTACTATGTGTAGTTAAGAGTTCGTTGACCTATGATTCATAAAATTGCATTTCTATATGAGTTATAGAAAACATGTGTATTTTTTATTTGCTAACTTACAGTTTATTTGATCAGGTTTCATTAAAAAGTTCATTTTAAATTAAAATAATCAATTATGAAAATAAACTTATTACAAAGTCAATATTAAAGTGACATGCATTTGATTTAGACCAGCTGTATAAGCATGTATCTGTGCGCGTTAGCATGCTTAAGCGAAGCATAAAGAAGCGCATTAGCTTTCTATGAATTAAACAATATTGATATTAATGAGTGTGTTTAGTCCCTTGAATAAATACAAACAGATAGCAGAAAGGTAGATAAGGTTATGTTAGAACTGTGACCACTCAACGCACGAGCCGAGCGAGCGAATCGAGCGGTGCGCGGCAGCGGCCGGCGAGTGCCAGCAACGATTCGCTTCGCCGATCATCTTACCTTTACCATTCGTTAAATGGGTGCGGTCAGAAAGAAACGGTTTTTGATTCATTATAGTGCGAGCCATTATTTTTGTACTGAAAAACATTATTTTTGAAGTGTGACTAAAGCATTTTTAGGGTTCCGTACCCAAAGTGTAAAACGGGACCCTATTACTAAGGCTCCGCTGTCCGTCTGTCAGTCTGTCTGTCCGTCTGTCACCAGGCTGTATCTCATGAACCGTTATAATTAGACAGTTGAAATTTTCACAGATGATGTATTTCTGTTGCTGCTATAACAAAAAATACTAATAAACAGAATAAAATAAATATTTAATGGGGTTCCCATACAACAAACGTGATTTTTTTGCTCGTTTTTGCTCAATATTGGTAACGGCAACACGTAGACGCTTGAAATATTCACAGAATATTTAGTTATATATTCACTTTAAAAATAAATACTTAAATTAACATAAAACAAATATTTAAGGGGGCTCCTATACAACAGACATGATTTTTTTCCCGTTTTTATAGATAATGGTACGGAACCCTTTGTGCGTGAGTCCGACTCGCACTTGGCCGGTTTTTTTTGTTATTATTTTCACTAATCTTAAAATGCTTTTAAATTACGTCTGTATTTCCCCAAGGAGTAAACAGAAGTGTTATCCTATAACATGAGCGCCTATGTGTTAAGTGGGCGAGCCAATTGTCATTTTCCGGGCACAATACCATTGTAGTATTTGTATGGGTGGCGACTGAAGGAAATTGTATACTTAATCCGTCTCCCACGGTTTTTTATTAAGGCTGGTAAAATCGTTTTTTTCTATTTCCATTCTTATTTTATTTAATAGCGTACTAATAACTTCCTTTCTAAGTAACGTTCAAAATTTTAAATGTTTTCGTAGGTAGGAGTAGACATTAAGTAAGACAATGGATAATTGCCCGCCATTTTGGATGACTTTGGATTACGGAGATAATACGCTCTCCCTCTCTCATAAGTAAAGTTCGCCGTCCCAGGCACACACTTTTAGAACCCGATGACGAAATTACCCTCCTCCAGGAGGCGAGTAAATCGACCAGCACACTACACAACAAACGCCGCCGCCCGGCATACCGTCCTCGCCGACGAGGCCCGTCGCGACGCCCCACCGCCGCCGGTCACGATCCACCGAGCTCTCCCGTCGTAGAGCCGGTCGTCTCTTCAGACTCCGCAGTCACCCCGATAATTCAGCCCTCATCAAGCTGTCTCCCCCCCCCCTATGTCCACGCCAGCAACGCCCTAAGCCGAGGTCCGAGTCCCACTAGGGGTCGCCCTTAGTGCTGTTGTTGCAGGTAGTCATGATGTTAGTGTAGTACAAGTAGTTAGCTTAGGTTAAGTATTTTACTTCCCCCCATTGGCTGGAGACCCTTCAGGTCTCGCCAATAACTGCCCGGTTACGTAGAAACCGTCCCCTAGGACGACCTACTGCAGTCCAATAGAAAAAAAAATAAAAAAAAATAATACGCTCTTAGTTTGGAACTATCAAGGCTACAAAGTAGTTGTTATAGACCTTTTTTTTTTGTTACACGTCACTGTATTTCCAGCAACAGTGACATAATTCATAATAATTATGGTAAATAATTTTCTTTTACATAATTGGAAAGAATAAACTCAATAAATTACCTTTTTATTTCCTTCTAGGATTATAAACAGTTATATGCGCCGGGATTTTCTTTAAGGCCAAAACAGGACCCAAATTTTTTTTAACATTTGAGATTCAAAAATTTTAAAGAGAGATAATTATATATCACCTTTTGAAACTTACCCTACGTCCTAGGTGGGCAGCGTAGTGCGTTGCAACGCGTTGAGCATCGCGACACGAGAATAACAAGCGATAATTATGTCATCTATACTAGAGGCCTACGTGAGCAGTACATCTAACAGAGCAGCGTGTACCTATTGTTTGATTTTAGCGGTTGGACTACGGCAGAAATTTAAATTTAGCCTTAAGATACATGTCCGAGACGGGCTGCAGTTGCAGTTTTACAGTCGCTGTCGGAATAGCACCTTTAAAGTGCACACCTTAAAGGCGCTATTCCGATGGCGACTTGCGGTCTGCGGTTGCAGTCTGCAGTTTGCAGCCCATCTCGGACTTGTACCTTAACTAATCAACTAATATCCCATCAAAATCATTCATGTAAAATAGCCATGTCTTGCGACTCTTTCGCCGTGAAAAGTTATGAGATCCAATGTAGAGTCAAGTCAGGCATTTCATTTATAAAAATATTTTTCAGATTTGCCAATCACGCAGCATAAGGATATACTAGGCTACTTATTTACCGTTGTACAGATTTATTTATAAAATTAACAAGGTATCTTGCATCACAGTAATCTTCATGTTGTTGATCGCCAAGCCCGACGCAACGCAATGCAACGCGCTGCCCAACTAAGACGAAACCTTAGTGCTTACATTTCTCTCCAAACATATTTTTAAGATACTTCTACAAACGTAAGTTTGGGTATTATCCGTATCTATATCCGACTAGATTTTTGCTGGGTTGTTTGGGCTTTAATTCACTCCAAGTCAGGCGAGCCTTCGACCAACTTGTAACTGCTTGCAAAATTATACACGGAGCCATTGACGCACCTAATTTGCATGGTGAGCTGTGTGTCTTTTTTGTACCCGACAACTATTGCCGGGCAAGACGGCATAATTTGTTTGCGCAGCCGCGTTGTCGCACGATTGCGCGATGTATGTCACCCATTCCAAGGATGCTGAATGCACTCAACGCTCTCCTGGAATCGAATCCTTCACTGGATCTATTTGCTGAAGAATGGAAGGTGATATTGTTGGAATGCTTGGTGTATTGCGAGAAGACTGAGTGAAAGGATTAATATTAATATTAGATTCTATTATATTAATTAATTTTAGTACTTATGTTATGTGTAACTATCAGTGTAATTGGCTTTATGTCGTTCTGATTTTTAAATAAATAAATTGAGTCTTGTGTCACCTTGGAGAATTCCATCCTTTCAACGTATTGTACAAAATTATTCAATATAATAAAGTTGTCTGTGCACATAATTTATTGACAACACTTGAGTGCTACAGGCGGAATAAATTGAGGGAATCTAGGGAGCCTACGCAGTGATGAAAAACAATTTTGACTACATACGTAGTTGCGTAGACAGTTCTTAAGGTCGTAGTACAAAAAATAAGGCAAGCAAGGACAATATTCGTCTGTATAACAAGAGAGTTATTTTCATATTTCTGTTTTTCATAATAACAGTCAGCCAGCGCGAAGGTAAATACAACATGTAAGAAAAATAACGCAAACGCTCAAACACGCCAATTAGAATATTTACAAAACATATACTGAAATTTTATTTTTATGTTCTTAAATATATTTTTTTTAAGAAAATAGTATTACTTTTCATCGCTAACTACATTTAAAATTCAGTCTTATGTCCTTGAAATAAGACTCAATTTTCTTTTATCTTAGTTAAAAGAAAGATAAGTAAAAAGCATGTCTTCAAAAAAATACACACTTTAAAAATGGTTGACATCGATTCAGTTGCCAATTCTTAACAAACTGCTTTTAGGGTTTGCGTTTATTATGTTACACGTTGTGTATGACTTGATGTCTGTTTCTGTTATGTAAAAGGATGCGTGCCTATTTCAGCTGTGTATTACTTTGATTTTCTCTGTAAATAGAGTAGAGTAATATAACTTTGGATGATGAAATGGGTCTTCTTCTATCGTGTCGGCACTAGCTATACGGGAATAGCTCATGCCGTGGTGAAAAGATTAGCCAGTCAGCAAGGTTGGTAGCGGGGCTGACTGCCCAGGGTGCGCCGGACATACTTATGTATCGTATTCGTGGAGGCTCTTTTCATGCACCCAATGAATTGAATGAATTGGGTGCTAGCAATATTTGTATGTACTAAGGTTTTAAGTATAGAGCTTTGCCTCTAAAAGAAAACACTTCATAAAAAAATCATAACCCTCCTACTTACTGGAATCGGGTACCTAAAAAATCTTAGCTTACTGTTTTGTTCTAAATAGTAAAAGGACATCATTCATTTGTTGTCTGTTATATTACAACAATTATTTTTTATGAAAGTTGAAGCAAAAATAAAGATATCTATCATAAACAAGGGATACCTACTAACAACAAGCCCTACCTTACTGTGAGACTAATCTCCGGCTTATAAAAGGGTGATAGTTTTAATCTGTTGTCAATCTCATGTCATCGAATGTGATTGGTCGACTAAAATACTAACAACCAATCACAACACACGACTTGAGATTTGACAGCAGATTAGTTAATTTTTGCGTTGATCAGCCGTATGGTTAAGTCCATATCAATTAATGAATCTTGGTTACGAGAAAAAGTATTAAAATCTATAATAACAAAAACATCTGTTTGTCTACAGAAATATTTCTAGCAACAACATTTTCCACTTTTTTGCTCATAACTCAAAATTAGGTTCACTGATTTAAGAGTGGTACACAATACAAGTCTTGTAACTTAGTTAACGCGCAAGGCTTTTGAATAGATATTAGTATTAAAAAGTGTTCTCCAGAATACACTTACCTAATTAAATTTCAAGATAATAACTAACATTTCAGTGTACTTAATTGTTAACATTAGATCCGACGTTCCTATTCGTTCCATAAGAATGATTAATCTAGGTCTTAAATAGTATGTATTTAGTATTTCTCATTGTAAGTAAATTGTATTCTAACCGCACAGTATATTAAAAGAACCTCCACGAGGAATGATACATAAATACGTCCGGCGCACCCTGAGCAGTCAGCCCCGCTACCAACTTTACTGACTGGGTAATCTTTTCAGCACGAAATGAGCTATACTCGTATAGCTCTAGATACGACAGAAGATGACCGTACAGCGCAGGCAGGCGATCGATTCTTCAGAGATCTTCATTGTATAAAATAATAATGTATTCTGTGCATATTCAGCGCGAGTTTGTGATCTGGAGTCTTAGATTTATGTGTTTTCCTATGTTATAAATATCAGATATACTTCAAGTAAATAAGCTACGTCCAGTGATATGCCCAGTAATTGGCTTGTATCGTTATTAATCATCCTCCAGGCGTTTATTAACTCTTGAGAAAGGTCCAGTTTTTCTAATAATGTGTCTATTATATACTTCCTCGTCTGTTGGATTCAGTTGTGAGCTGTACCACTTTCCCTTGTTCATGAACCAAGACGTATTATTCATTTAATTTTCTTCGAGTTTTGAAATTAAGTCGTTGGTAATTTAATTGAGGAATCTAAAGATATGCAAATGGTTTTTGAATGAAATTCAGAATTCGTCGAATCCAGTCGTTGCTATTTGATCGTAATTGTTTCAAACCTTTTTAGAGAAGATCTGTAGTGTCATTCTGTAAGAAACTCACCTCAATATCGACGGTTAGCTCGATATCCATAGTCGCAGTATGGATAATAGAAGCAAATAACACACAGATATCGACGGTATAATCAATAACGCGTAGTTTTGTTATCCACGCTGTGTCACGATAAGTGTCTAATTGACAGTCGCGATCGAGGTGAGATTCTTACAGAATTGCACTGCTGGGGCATAATTCTCCTAAAATAAATTGTTGCCAAACGCAATCGAACTACAATCGTCAGTCAGTTTTTGTTTTCGAAAACTTTCAAAATGATTGATTTTGTTTTTTGTGTCAAACAATTTGATAGCTTTTGAAATTGAGAATTGTCTGAACGAACGGTTCGGCCTTGGTTCGGTTGTGATTTATCAAGATTTATTTTAGGAAAATTGGGCCCCTGTTATAATGATATTATGCAAATTGTAATAAGACTGCCTCGTTTGTTTTAGTTTAGCGTTCTCAAGCGCGACAGCTGAGCGTAAAGCCTGATTTACACAGGGTAAGCAACTGACTACAAACTCGAGACAAGTCAGTGCTGACCTCATATTTACCTTATGTAAATTGATCGTGACAGTGCTGTACTGACTCCAAATCAATTCACACTAGGTAAAGAGCTATGTTACAATTTTGGTGTACAATAAAGTATATTCTATTCTATTTTAAATATCGGGTCAGCCCTGACTTGTCTCGAATTTGGAGTCAGTTACTTACCCTGTGTAAATCAAGCTTGAGGTCCTGGGTGCGATCCCCAGGTCGGGCAGTGCTATTGGATTTTTCCGTGTGAAATTTCTCAATAGCAGCCCGGAGTCTGGATCTGTAACCAATTGATGGCAATATGCTCGCCCCCTATTACATGGGACTTAGAGTGCTTTTCCATCAGAGATGTGCTATGTAGCTATGCTGCGAGAATGTAAAAGCTAAGCCACGAAACTATGTTCCCGTTTCCACTGATGCTAAGCTATGTAGCTGTGCGAAGAAGATGCGCAGCTCGAGCTATGCGACGTATCGACAATAGGGAAGGTACGGAGAGCGGCGGCGCGGTGCTCTGCACATAGTTATACCACTCGCGACCATCCATAGCACGCATCCATAGCACACATCCACATCACGCATCCTTCCATATAAAAAAACGTAGCTTAGTTGAATCAGTTTCCACCAGTGCTATGCTATGTTGACCGATGAATATGATTGGTAGATATCAAACGCATCCATAGCAACGTTACATAGCACATCTTTGGTGGAAAGGCACCTTAAAACACAATGGTGAAATGAGGGTGTACTATACACCTCTGCGCAGAGGTGTATATGGTGAATAAACTAGGTACATATTCGAGGTATATAGGCGTGATATGTAATTCAATAAAATTAATTACAGAAACTAAAGCTCACTATGATTAGCTAGTCCGATCTTGTTGAACATGTCATATCCAATTTTCATTCCGTTACCTCTTCGTTACGTAGACGGCTGGTATGCTTTTTCTAATTCAAAAACATTCCTTTACAGAAATAATGGCGAATCGTTTGGCAATTTAGTCCATAAAGGGCTTTGGGGACTGTTCGCATTTCAGTATAAACATTTTATAAGACCGACGCAATAAACGTAAGAGCCTCAATAAATATTCAAAAGATTTATAGGGTTGAATATAACCCTAATGTGCAGAGGGATTACATGCTCATCGCTTTCACCATAGCAACGACAATTTTGGCGCAAGATCTACTTTACGTGAGGAAATAAATGTATAAGGTTATGTAGTATCTACTGTCATAAAATGTTTTGTTTTGTTTGGGTGTACTTTTGTACAATGTTCCATCAACATCAAAAGTAAGTGCATAAGTGGTAAGGCAATGTAAGAAAATTAGAAGAAATACAAAAAAAAGTGTTTTTTTTTATAGAAATAGTAAAAATAATAATTTTGTATATATTTAAAATAAATAAACGACATATTAATTTTAATGTAAGATTTTATTTCTCCAACAACGATTTGATTTCTACGATATTTCATTTAAGAATCTAAAATTTTCATTAGCTTTTGTGGTTGACTGTGCACACATTTCACCTATGGCGGTATTAAAGACACACAGGACCATTTCAAGGCCGCAGAGTATTACTTTCAGCTAGAATTCGAACCCGGAACCTTACGCTTGATGGCTGCGCTTGCGACCATTAGTCCAATTAGGCAGGTCATTCTATATTCTACAACATTTTTACGTTTAACACGTTTTTAAGTCGTGTACCGTTAATATGAGATAATTTAACCTACATTATTAACAATACGGGCAACTTTCACGAGATCGACGGACTCATACAAGGCTAATTTTAATAACTTTTTTGTTAAGGCCGATACGTTCTACACGTAATAACGGAAGAAAGGAAAAATAAACTTTATAGAAGAAGTTAGGCACGTTACACACTAAACGTAACGCTCGCTAACAGTCAATCAGAATGTGACTGACTCAGACAGAATGTGAGCAAGCATTACGCTGTTTCCTGATTTTTCTTACATTTTCAAGTTTACGTTCACAAAGAATTTATTACAATACGCCAATACGCTGTCCGTAATCGCTGACTGTCGGTGGTCAATCATTCTACTACGCCAATACGCACCTCGGACTTTGATTGGTTACGCGGCTGAAGTGGGAACTAATCAAACCGACTTTTCTTGTTTACACTAGTAGCGTATTGTGCGCTGTAGCGTATTGTCAGCATAGTATGAACGGAAAACTTAGTCCGATGACATTCACAATGAGGCTCACAGTCGGCGGCTGTTTGGTGTGAACCGTCCCTTAGGTATACTTGAATGATTGATTATAATACTCTGTCATAATACTCTGTGTACCTATATTGACAACACTAGATATAATTACTGTAAGAGCTGGGGCGCACGAGTGAGTTTTGTCACCATGAAAAGTTAGTCACGCTTATCAAGTCCTTAAGGCGAGCTGAACCCTGGCGCGGTAGGTTTTGCTTGTTTTAGAACTAATTTTTGATAGGCAAATTAAAACATTTAGAACCCAAAATAAATTTATATTTTAGGATGCATTCCTTCTCTATACCATGTACCCGTTCAATACACGATGCAATATAGTTTTCTTGATAGAAAAAAATACTGAAGTTACTTCGATTTGCAGTTTTTTACAAGCAAAATTTCATTTTAAACAAGTACTTACTATAATACATTTTTATAATTAATATTAATTTATAGGTAATTAATTTTGAAATCGATTCAACCCGATCGTTTTTTTTTATTACATTTATATATTTTTTATCGATTTTTTAAAGTGATTTTCGGCCCGCGCGTCGTCGCTTACCCGATTGCCGTCGCTTACCCGATTACCGCGCCAGGGTTCAGCTCGCCTTAAGTGTTTGTATGGAAGTGCGTGCGATACGTCATGACAACTGGATGCACCTCCATGGACTTGATAAGAATGACGAAATTGCCACGGTGACAAAACTCACCCATGCGTACTCAATTTAATGTGCGGCATTTAGTTACATTTTAGCATATCTGCGCGTTATTTAAGTTGATAAGAGACGCCGTTCGTTAGAATGTGAGAGCAACTTCTGTATTTATTAGTTTCGTGATTTTATGGAAACTTGAAAACCGACCATGCGTTGCGACAGTTGTAGTTTTCCGTTCAAGGAGTGCGGGTAGCTGTTGAAATTATTTTTCTTTGCGCAAATTAACTAAAGTAACTGGGGAAATACATTTTTCTAGTCGAACGATGTGTACATAGCTCGTTATAAATTGGTGTGGCTTTATAAAGTTAACCTAGAGGGAATCTTTTTCTTTTGGCTTTAAGATGACCTGGCAGAGCCATATTTTCCGCTTAGGTCTCTTAAGTCTAACACTTTCAGTAACACCGCTATCTTTGTCATTATCATAATTTTCAACATTTCGTACAAGATTGTTACGGCAATCTTTTGTTTTTTTTTTCTATTTGACTTCTGTAGATGGTCCTAGGGGACCGAGCAGTTATTAGCGAGACCTGAAGGGTCTCCAGCCAATGGGGGGGAGTAAAATACTTAACCTAAGCTAAATTACTTGTACTACACAAACATCATGACTACCTGCAAACAACAGCACTAAGGGCGACCCCTAGTGGGACTCGGACCTCGGCTTAGAGCGTTGCTGGTGGGGAATTAGGGGGGGGGGGGGGGAAGACCGCTTGATGAGGGCTGCATTATCGGTGTGAGACGACCGGCTCTACGACGGGAGAGCTCGGTAGATCGTGACCGGCGGCGGTGGGACGTCGCGATGGGCCTCGTCGGCGAGGACGGTATGCCGGATGGCGCGCGGCGGGCGTTGTGTAGTGTGCTGGTCGATTTACTCGTCATCGAGTTCTAAAAGTGTGTGCCTGGGATGGCGAACTTTACTTATGAGAGAGGGACTGTAGTCGGCCGCTGCGGCAACTAGGGGGTTCGGGTGGAGGGAGGCAGTGTCGAAGTAACGCTTGGAATGCTTTTGAGGTATTGCCTGATGGTTGGAATTTTTAGATCGAGATGGAGTTGGACGTTACGTATGAACCACGGGTCAGCCGCGGCTCTGCGCAACACTCGATTCTGGAGGGTTTGGAAGGATTTGAAGCGACAAGGCTTAACGAGTGCGAACACGACGCTAGCGTAAGTAAAGATGGGGCGGATGCACGTCACGTAGATTCTCAGCTTATTTCTAAGTGACAATTTACTTCGTGCTCTAAGGATGATACTCGCCTCCTGGAGGAGGGTTATTTAGTCATCGGGTTCTAAAAGTGTGTGCCTGGGACGACGAACTTTACTTATGAGAGAGGGACTGTAGTCGGCCGCTGCGGCGACTAGAGGGTTCGCAATGTGCTAGAGCGTAAAATCCAGGCATAATATTTCGACGACACATTTCGTGCTGTGGCTGAGCGACTGGTTTCTGCGCTACGGGTCATAAATTCGATTTCCACGCAGAATAAATATTTGTATGACCTACAGATTGTTGTTCCAGGTCTGGGCAAATGTGCATGAGAAGATTTGTGTTGGTAAAGGCACTCACGATACAGGAGAAATTCGAGAGTAGGACTAGGAGAACGTTTTTTTAAAAGAAAACTAAATCCTACTCTCCCGACTTGTTCTTGTTATCTTATAAAAAAATAACACTATCCTCCAGTTTTTTAATTGAGAATTCGGGATAAACAATACTTAAGTAGTATTTGAGTACGGAGTTGTCAAAAAATGCTTTGAAATCCGTAATTTTTTTGACAACTCCGTACTCAAATGTTACTTATTAAGTACTGCTTATCCTACAATTCTCAATTCAGAAACCGGAGGTATACCTACTACGAATTGAAAAAAGCAACTAAAACTAATAAGGTAGACAAAACCTTGAAGAGGTATTTTTTTTAATAAACTTTATCGGAACTTACTACAACCGTGCTCAATCGTTCGGTATCGGTAAACGATTTATATTCCAGTAACCTTCATCAATAGCAAGCATATGCTGCCTCATCACTTTCCGTCTAGAAATTACACATTTATTTTCTCGTTTTTCCTTAAGCATACTGCCAATTGTGGAGCCTCAGCTCTGTTTGAAGTTACAAGCCACATGGAACAGTAACCTCTCAAATATAAAGTTTAAATTGGTTTAGCTGCGTGTAGTGGCAGGTAATGAACCCATTGGCTAACAAAATGATCCGTTTTGGAGGATATGGATGTGGAACTCAGCTTAAAAAATAGTGGATAGGATGATAATTTATACAAGGGAAAACTGGTACGGTACTTAGGTATGGAGTTTATTTAAAATAGGTACTACATTTTAGGAACACAAAATATAGAAATGTTTAAAAATAAACCATGTTAAAACAAGGGATAGTATATTATCTCTTCTCTCCTAATGAACACAAAAAACATTAAAATACTAATACTATTTTGTATTCAACTGACTTAATTTTTGTAGGTACAGTCAGCGACAAAAGTAGCCGAACATTTGAGTTTTTAAAGGGAATAGAACCTTTGTGGCATAGCCCCCCCGCTGCCGTTTTGATTTTTTTCCAAGTTGCGGCGCACGATGATACCAACATATATGGTTAAGGCGAGCTGAACCCTGGCGCGGTAATCGGGTAAGCGACGGCAATCGGGTAAGCGACGACGCGCGGGCCGTAAATCACTTTAAAAAATCGATAAAAAATATATAAATGTAATAAAAAAAAACGATCGGGTAGAATCGATTCCAAAATTAATTACCTATAAATTAATATTAATTATAAAAATGTATTAGAGTAAGTACTTGTTTAAAATGAAATTTAGCATGTAAAAAAACTGCAAATCGAAGTAACTTCAGTATTTTTTTCTATCGAGAAAACTATATTGCATCGTGTATTGAATGGGTACATGGTATAGAGAAGGAATGTATCCTAAAATATAAATTTATTTTGGGTTCTAAATGTTTTAATTTGCCTATCAAAAATGAGTTCTAAAACAAGCAAAACCTACCGCGCCAGGGTTCAGCTCGCCTTAAAGGACACTTAAACTACTAAGTAGTAGTCTAAGGACTACGTTGACGATAAAGATGCTTGGCAATAACTCCTTCTGCACATGTGGCTTCCCTGGTACCTCATTAACGTCGTATGTGTATGTCTATTAACTAACCTCATTACGATTAGCTTTTTTTTATTACTAACGTTACTCTCAAGATATCTTTATCTTATTATACAGTGATTTTCTTTGTAATGTGTTTTGATGACAATTAACCATGTCAGTTGTTTTATATAGTTTAGCGTCCTTTTACCTTTTGTAATTGTGAGAGCTTTGTAGACTTGCTATATGCTTGTATACCTAGTTAATTTGTGACCGTATTTTTCATATTGTTTTTTTGTGTGGTTCCTGCTCTTAAAGTCTACCTTGCTCTCTCATAACTATTCTAAGTCATAACTGTACCCACTCAAATTGTTAAAGATATGGATTTTAAAAGAGTAACCATGGAGTTGACACGTTTGGTGCAGTGGCTAAGCGATTGGCTTCTGCGCTACGGGTCGTGGGTTCGATTCCCACACGGAACAAAAATTTATATGGCCTACAGATGGTTGTTCCGGGTCTGGGCGTTTGTTTGTGAGATTTGTGTCTGTAAACGCACTCACGATACAAGAGAAATCTTAGTGTGGGGCAACGTTTTTTTAAAAAAAAAAAAAAAAAAAGTTTCTTGCCGGCTCTTCTCCATAGGAAACGACTAATTGGAACCGTGTACAGTAAACGCTTAAAAGTCCATAGGCACGCTAAGGACTACATTGCTATAAACTCGCGCACGATACAGCCAATGCGTATGCATGTGCGTGTCTCAACATTCCACAGATAACACACACTAATGAACTGTCGTCGCACTACGCGAAATAACATTATATTTCTGTTTCATTTAGAATATGCGTCACAGTGGTTACCTGTTCTTAACATTGCATTGCTAAAATTCGCAATTAATTAATATGTCCTGATAGCTGTTTAGCCTAAGCACTAGGTCCATGATCAATGACGTCTGAGTTCGAATCTTACAATGCGTAGCTAACTTTTGTTTCTTTGAAACTTATATTTATTTCTGTATTTTAAGCAAAAAAATATTATTGATGTTTATTTATAATGTTAGTTATTGTATTATTATTTCATTATTTATGTGATTATGTATTCAATTTTTTTGGTGTAGGAAGGTGGAAATAAAAAAGTCGTGCTAAATGATAACAAAAATGTTTATTCGTTTTATTTACTTAAATACTAACAAACTTTTATGAGAATTGTGACGTCACATTCCTACCTAGATAAAAGAAGTTCTCTTGTAACCGTTCATAAGATTTTTTGTTGTATACCTACTTAGTCAATTCATAATAACATAACAAGGAAGGGATATTCTAATGACACTATAATATAATATAATTGTTGACACCCACTTATTATACGTATCGGTATTCAGCAGAGTTTATTGAAAACTAATGTATAATGATTTAGACTTTATAAACATGTTTTTTATGTAACGTCACAATGAATGTATTGAGGTTATAGCTTAAGTGTTCATTTTCTTGACGAAAAGAAGATTGAAACTAAACCTCAATTTAAGATCATTAAATAATTACGGATATGTTAATATTACTAAATATTTAGTTACACCGTCTAATTATTAAAACCAAAACATCTACTGGGTGTCAATATTTTGTGTATCCCCCATTATTTTCAATTTCAATGCAGTCAAGTAGACGTTTGCGCATGGACCCTACAATACTACCACATACTTCGGTTCCTCTTAAATTTTCCCACACCTGTCTGTATTAGGGATTACGTTTTTATAACACAAGTGAATGTTATTCCTGCGCCATAAGTGAAGCCTACCCTTTTGACTAGATTTAAACGTCTTTTCATCTGACAATTGGAAGTATTCCAGTCAAAATCTAAGTAATCCCGTGCAAAACGTAATTGTTCTTGTTTATGTCTTTCTGTCAAGAAGGGCTTTTTAGCGGGTCTTCTGTGATGCAATCCTTCAGCGTGGAGGGCACGGCGAACAGTTTACAGCGAGGTGTCAAATAATTCCGCAAAGTGTCTCGTGGGTGTGAAACCAATTGTTTCATATCATACTCGTCCACCATAATAATATGTTGTCGCTGCGCATCGCCAATAAGCGACGGCCTTCCACTTCGCTATCGACTAGCAAGGCTTCCCTCTTCCTCATATCTTTTGATCCAAAGACTTACAGTATTCCCCTAAAACAAAAAAAAAGTAACATTAAGCGGCTATATCAAAATACTGAAGTGACTTAATTTTCATAATATAATAATATTTATTTAATGTATCAATGTAATATTATAACTCTGTATTTTAAATCCAATAATAAACACTAATTATTTATCTTTTAGGCCCCATGATGGCGGATTTAAAAAAGAATTTGGTGACATGGCCAAACAATCTTAGGTGATTATAAATTTGAAGTAAAAGATCAAGTTATGAATTGTATATTATTATGTAATACTCACATTCAGTCCGGTTTCATCAGATATTTGTGTTCTATTTAAGACCACTTTTATGCAGCGCAATAATAGTCGCCCTCGTCTCAATATTATTTTTTGCCTACATTTTGAGAATAAATACAATCCCGCTATCTATTAAATAAACCACACGTCACTAACTAACATTTACAACCAATCGACAACGTTCGTTCCGATCAAGTTAAATATTCATAAAACTCATGTCTATCTACCCCACAAAAATCTAAATTCTTTATTTAGTTTTCTATGATCTACCTCCCTAACGTTACGAAATGTGTGAACAAAGCGAAAAAGATAATTGAATATTATATCTGTCTCATTACTTGCAAATCAACAAACAATCGAGTAAAAACTTACAAAAAGTCTGCACTGCGTGAGATTTGAACGCACGTCTCCATGAACTAGGCTCGTTTTCGGACGCGCTTAAGCACTAAGCCATCTTAACTTATAGATTCTCGTTGAAATTATGAACTACAACGATAATGCATGTGTCTCTTAAAAATAGAAGGTCGTAAGTCAAACTAAACGTCAAGCAATTGCTTTGTGAGATTGCCTATGGACTTTTAGTCGCTACTGTACCTAAATTCGACTTTTCATAAGCGCCTGTAATGGTTTATGTGAAATAAAAACTTTTGATTTGATTTGAAACTAACAAAAAATACCAGCGATATGGTACCTTAAAGTGTCACGTTGCCGATATATTTGGAGGCTGTACCTCCAAATATCTCGGCAACGTGACACTTTAGGGCACCATATCTCTGAATATTTTTTGTTTGGCTGAGTGTCCTCTGCCCATATATCCTAGTCTTATCGTACGCCGCAACTTGTAAAAAAAAGAAAATGGCGACAGGGGCCTATGCCAGCTTCCATAGAAAAATGTTCGAACCCCTTTGTCATTAATTAGAAAACTACTTGATATAAAACAAAAACTTAAGATATATACCATTAGAAGCGATATTATACTTTTTTGAATATAAATGTCTTTTAACTATTTGTTTGCCAACTTATGTTACTGACTGTACGTACCGTCCTTGTTAATTTAGGATTTCATTTCATAGAAAACATTATAACAGCACAAAATAAAGTTGGAACTGATCCTAAAAATGAATTCTATGTTTAACAAGTGATAATAGATAAGTATTGTTTCTGCAGAAAACCTTAAAATAACATTAGTATTTTGTATTCAACAGAGTGTAAAAAGGAGGCATTCAATTTAGCGCACCAATTTAAATAGCACCATTCGAATCACACCAATAGTAATGGGAATACTACGCGAATTGGTGCTATTGCTCCAAAAAAGGACTTACAAATTCCTGTAGGTACGCCACGCTTTCGCAAAATGCTTTTTTTCGCTTTCAATTACCCAATTTTATGATCGATATTACTTCGACCCCATTTTATTAATCGCGCTATTACCGTCAGTACTTTCAAGACCAATCGGAAAAACTTGGGTGATCAATCATGAAAAAATGCCTAGACATCGCTGTTTAGCAATCGAATAGGCATTAGATAAATATTGGGAAAATAGATAGCCAATATTTTATTTTGTGTAAGTACCTACTTTTCTGGTCTTAGGGGTATACATAAAGGAAGCAGGTAACCAGCGCCGACCTACCAGCGCTTATCGGTACTGGTCCGTGCAGTTAACCGCTACATAAAGAAAGCGGATAGAAGCAGGGGCTGGCTGTACAAACACAAATACGCGTTATTCCCTTGCAAATACAGCAACAAATGACTGTCTACCAGCGCTGATTAGAGCAGCAGTGCAATTCTGTAAGAATCTCACCTCGATCGCGACTGTCAATTAGACACTTTTCGTGACACAGCGTGGATGACAAAACTACGCGTTATTAATTATACTGTCGATTATCTGTGTGTTATTTGCTTCTATTATCCATACTGTGATATTATGGATTTCGAGCTAACCGTCGATATTGAGGTGGGTTTCTTACAGAATGACACTAGCTGGAGCTTCTCAGCACTGGTTCGGCAAACAGTATAGAGACTACCTGCGCCGACTAACTGCGCGAACCAGCACCGACAAGCGCTGGCAGATCGGTGCCGGCAACCCGCTTTCTACATGTATACGCACTTATGTCGCTAATTAACAACCGCGCGAATCATATGATTTGCAAGGTTAAGCTCCGCTTTCCACAGTCAGTCAGTGGATGGATTCCCATTTGTTACACATCGAGACCTCTCCGTGCCTCGGAAAGCACGTTAAGCCATCGGTCCCGGATGTCACACGATTACCTATGACAGTCGTTACGAGTAGCCAGAAGCCCGAAAGTCTGCAAAAAGGATCTAACCTTAGGATATCGGCATTGCCCAGTAACTGGATTGCGGACATCTGAGGGCTTACTATGATCTCTTAGTTGCCTGGAAGTTGAACTGCCCTGCTTTTTTGTACTATGACATCGTTAATAGCAGGCCTGCTACGTTGACGTTTAAGAAATCCGTTCACATTTTGTTTTTGTGTAGACTTTTCGTACCATGAACAAGCATTACCGTTCAACTTGGTTCAATAGTCGTTCACCTTTATTAATGTCATGGTACGATTTTAGCGTTTCAGAAGTAGGCATGCTTTTGAACGGAAGTTGACTGTCTGGCATTTGAACGTTTTCATAAGAGGTCATCGTAAGCCCCCTGATGGCAGTCGCTCCGTGTAAAATACTGGTATTCAGCCGCTTCCTGTTAGACTGGAAGCTGACCCAACATAGTTGGGAGAAGGCTAGGCAGAAGATTTTTCGAGTGTTACGCAAGTCTTAACAGACATTAGGGTATTTAACAATTACTGTATTTCATAAGTAGGTATACAGTCATTATACAAGGTGTAACATAAATAACGCACAACCTCTTAAGGGGTCAGAGCGGGGGCACACGATGCGTTGCGGCGCCGCACCGCTAAGATTTCACCGTATCAGCGGGCACACGAGCGGTGCGGCACCGCAACGTTGTTATGTCGCAGCGGCGCCGAAGCAAAAACATCGTAGAGAAAAAAAAACGAAACGAGCGAGCATGTGTCCTTCCTTGTGACGCTTAAACAACTGAGCGGTGCCGCTCCGACGTCGTAACGCATTCACCCCTCCCCGCCTCGTCTTGGTGGTTGCAAGTCCGGTGCGGCGCCGGAGCGCATCATGTGACATGCCACAGATATTTCTATGTAAGACGACGCAGCGACACCGCTCCGGCGCCGTACCGCCGCCGCAACGCATCGTGTGCTCCCGCTCTCACTGTACTCATCATTATGAACAACTTTTACTATGGGACAAAACCTGAAATCGCGAAAAAGAATCAGCTGTTCCATACATTTTGACGTGTAATGCGAAGTAGGAAACAGCAGTTTTTTTTTTTCGCGATTTAAGGTTCGGTCCCATAGTAGAAGTTGTTCATAATGATGAGTACAGTGACCCCTTAACAGGTTGTGCGTTATTTATGTTATACCTTGTATGTGCATAATCCAAAACAAACATTTTAAAAGGTGCAGTTTAATAACAATGCCACAACGCCAATTAAAAAATCAACAATGTATTTTAAATTTAAATTCACGTTCACATCCGGGTTTATGCATCCTGGACTGGAAGTTATTGCAAAAATTATTACATTCGCGTATCCGTAAACAGATTATTAGTGACTTGGTCATTATCATAACTACCAAAACGTGCTACCTAAACTTTTAAAGTGTAAACATATCCTGCATTCATGTATTTTCCATACTCCGTGCATTACGAAGAACAAAACAAAGTAAAGGGGTTATCTACAATACCCGATTTTTAGTGCAGTATTATTTCTTTTATTCATTTAAAGACATATAAAATTACGTTCTGAAATATTTCCATATAAAAAAAAAACAAAAAACATTTAAAAATATTTAAAGGCATTTGGTTATCCTTATCAAAAGCAGCCACCGTACTATGCGTGGGTTTGCGGGCGAGGAGAAGCAAATTAAAGTCTTTGATATCAATTACAAGTCGTACTTTGACAAACACAAATAAAATGATGCACAAAGATAGACGACGTTCCACCAAGTACGTGGGGCGCGAGCGCACAGGCATCCAATCCCAATCACTTTAGTTATCTTAATAATGATCACCATTAATAATCAACACCGGGGTTTTTGCTCGATAGCTCTGATGTTATCTGTCTAGCTTTTTGCGGGCCGCCTCCCCAGTCCTCGATGTTACGTCAAGTCGACATTGACCGCTGTCATCTGGTAGATGTCATTCGTCCAGGAATCAATTAAGTTTGGCGTCGACAAGCCAATTCTCTCGACGCGCCGTCATATTATTATCATCTTTAACGAGTCGTAGTTGTTTCTATGCAGTAAATAAATCATTAATTATTCATCGTTGTACAATTTATGCGTTAATGCTATTAAGAGCGTAATTGCTTGTTACTGACTTACTACTGTCGTCATTCATACACTTCTTGTTAACATTTCTTAAGTGTTGATCACACGCACTCTTTTTTCCTTGTGATAATTACAATGCCTCATCATTTATCCATCAATGGCCTATATTTTTCCTAAGTTTGACTAGTGTTAGCGATATAATGACGTCGTGGCGGTAGTCTGACATATTTACTTCACGACTTGTCAAAACGGTCTATAAAACAGTATGCGGTGCGGTACTCGCCCTTCTTTTGCTGCGATCTTTGGTTTGTACGAACGTTCACAATTGTTATAGTAGTTGCTTTGTTTAAAGATTGTAATTATGATTGTGTTTGATATTCCTGCATTGTAATAATTTACTGATCGTATTAAAGTATTCAGTTCTTATGTACCATCCTGTTTTTAATAAATAACGCCCCAGAAAGCAAAAGAAAACTATTAAGTAATCCTACTAGTAAATTCTGTCATTTTATTAGCTATCCTTCGGGATAGCTTAGATCAGAAGTGGGATAGGCTCCATCGCCTATCTTATTTTCTGTGTTGATTTCTAGAGTGCACAAGTTGTTACAAGACCGAAAGAAATCTGGAAAAAAAAAAAATACGAGTACCTACCTACGCAGTACAATAAAAAAAATAATTGTGAACGTTCTAATCGTAATTGTTAATTTAAATGTGTTGGAAGTTGATTCTAGGACTCTCAACATGGGACAGAGAATCTGCCGACCTGTTACAACACGTCGAACCTCGCATGGGCTCGTCGGCGGTGCTGTCCAGTGAAACATGATGTGCTACAAGAGTGATTGCGTCATGTCACCATGTGTATCGCCGTCAGGTACTGAAGTGCGAGCGAGGTAACTGACAAGCTTATGATTGCAACCAATGTCATAACCCTGATAAGATTGAACCATTTGTACCTAATTCTTCTGATCCCTCTTATAATGATTTTAACTTGTAGTGAGGTAGATCATGTGTGTAATTTTGATGGATGCGGACGAGATATCCTCTAATCCGTAATATGTGTGTTCAATATGTGTTTGGCGCGTAAAGGCAATTATTTGAGAGGCTTGATTTCTTGCAAAAGAAATTGAATATACTTGGAGCGCACGATCAGTCATGGTCAGGCGAAGCCGAGCGCGAATAAAATTGGAAGCATTTGTCTGTTCAATACTTTGGCCGCGTCGCCCACGGGTGACCGCAAATCGGAGGAGTTTATAGTAATCGATAAAATTAGGCAAAATCAATGTTTTTGTAGTGTCACCACCACTGTCCGTCATTGTGGAACGTGTTAATGAGCTTACTGATGTTGATGAGCACTAACTCATTGGTGCAGAGAAAACCAATGTTTTACCCTTAAACATTTTTTTTGGTTTCCTGAATAAATTCCAGCTATGTGTACTATGTACTTTTAAACCAGCTATGTGTACTATGTACTTTTAAACCAGCTATGTGTACTATGTACTTTCATATCTTGCTTACTTATAAAGTTACGTGGATTTCAGGACGATCTGGAGCGGACTCATATAAGGCCTTGTGCGGCATTGAGTTGATTGGGAACAGACATCATGTTTGACTTAGCATGTAAGGCCTGGAAGGCTTCGGCATAAGGCATTGCTCCGTGTTGTTTGACTTAGCATGTAAGGCCTGGAAGGCTTCGGCATAAGGCATTGCTCCGTGTTGTTTGACTTAGCATGTAAGGCCTGGATGGCTTCGGCATAAGGCATTGCTCCGTGTTGTTTGACTTAGCATGTAAGGCCTGGAAGGCTTCGGCATAAGGCATTGCTCCGTGTCGTTCTCGTGTAAGGCCTTGAGTGGCATCGAGATTGTCTGACCATGCGCATTTCATATAAGGCCTTGTGTGGCATTGAATTGGTATCCTGTTTTCGGCGTATAAGGCCTTGTTTGGCATCGCTCATTAGTAATGTGTTTACCCCCCCCCCCAGGCTATGAGCACTCAGTTGATGTTAATTGTTAACGATACTTAACTATACCAATTTTTCATGCAGATTGCGATGACTACAACCCGGATGATGCCGGTGAGCCTTCAAATGTTCCTGCTGGTCCTGCTGGTGTTTCGAGTGCAAGCAGCACTCATCCAGACGAAGAGGGAGAGGATACTCCCTTCGTGCCTCTGAGTGCTTCCGAAGAAGATGTTTCTGGTGCAACCGAGGACGGTGAACGACCAGGAGACCTCTGTTTGACCTGAACCCCTAGTTCAAGGCTTCTGTTTGGTCTAAGCCCCTGGCTTATGACTTTCGTTGGCCTAAGCTTCTGGCTTATGGCTTCTGTTTTGGCTAGATCACGTAATAGGTGATGCCTGACGATTGGCAGTTTACGTAAGCCTGCGCGTTCTTACGAGTTCTCTTTAGCAAGTTTCGTTGCTGAAGAGATACCTGTGGCTTTGCTAAAAATGTGTGCTTTTATGTTATACAGGTGCGGATTTTAACAATTAAGAAACCACGCCTGGTCTAGTCGCTGCCAGTCACGAGTATGAGCCGTGCTTAAGTACATCAGGTGATCCCGAGCTACAGTCCAAGGCACCGTGCAACGCCGAGCATCGTCCCAGGCCGTCATCGATTTATGAAGAGCTTCTGCCTGCAGCAGAGAAATGAAGACAATAGAACGAGGATGCGGTTTGGTATTTTGTATATCCTTAGGGCTCTGTACTACTACTATTTTTAGTAACCTAAGGGCTCTGCTAGTTTAAACTTCGAGTTGATATTTTTTATGTATAAGACAACCTGAGGGCTCTGTCTACTAATTTGCTTCATGTACTCCCTTGTTTACATTGCACAGAGGTGTGAATGTAATTGTGAATGATTCTATGTGTAAGACAATCTGAGGGCTCTGTCTAACCTTTAACTAGTTTGGTTCATTACTCCCTTGTTTACATTTCACAGAGTTGTGAATGTAATTGTGAACTTTATTGATGAACGTCATCATTGACGATGAGTGGTCAGGTGTGACCGAGCGGAATTATTGCCGTTTACTTTTTGTTCGAAGGAGGGCTTCTGTGAACCTGATGCTGGCCTGATGCTGGGCTGTGCTGCTGAACCAGAAAACCTGAAATAGATGGCTGACATGGACGGCTGACCTGGTTAATGAACATCTAGAAGACCAGGAATGAGGAGTGAAGATTTTACTTGAAGATTTGAAGACATTACCACGCGAGGACGCGCGAATTATCAGTATGGCCGTGTTAGCGATATAATGACGTCGTGGCGGTAGTCTGACATATTTACTTCACGACTTGTCAAAACGGTCTATAAAACAGTATGCGGTGCGGTACTCGCCCTTCTTTTGCTGCGATCTTTGGTTTGTACGAACGTTCACAATTGTTATAGTAGTTGCTTTGTTTAAAGATTGTAATTATGATTGTGTTTGATATTCCTGCATTGTAATAATTTACTGATCGTATTAAAGTATTCAGTTCTTATGTACCATCCTGTTTTTAATAAATAACGCCCCAGAAAGCAAAAGAAAACTATTAAGTAATCCTACTAGTAAATTCTGTCATTTTATTAGCTATCCTTCGGGATAGCTTAGACTAGGTTATTGTTTGCTTTTTAGATTAGACTAAAGTCTAGAAAGTCTTAGATCTGGTTAGCCTTAGGGGGCTAAATATTAGTAGGTATTTTATAATTATGTAGCTTCTGCCGTCAGACCTCCGCTACCCAATTTATGGAAGAAACCGATACCCTATGGTAAGCCGGATTGTCAATTTTTTGAGCTTATAATGATTAAACACACCTATTGGCGATAATTCTCATTTCACTCATAGAAAATTGGCATTTTGTATGAACACGTGTGCGAATGAACCCATATTTATAAAATTCAAAAAATCTCTGAATACCAATCGTTCTCAAATAGCATCAGTTTTCCGATAGTCATACCTTAAATTCTGACAGATGATTACAAGTGAACATACTTTTGATGTGAAACCACTAATAAATTCGTTCCTTCTGCGCAAAGGCTTAGGAATAATCATTTAGTATTTACCGAGTATATGTACACTTATTTCACTTTCCATTTATCTTTCTAAATATACCCACGACCGCGTCTTACAAACTGACACCGCGCATTATAACTATGACAGTTGGATACGCGTAAAGGTCACGGCACATTATACCGGCATAGCAACTGCACAGCTGCAGCACGGCGTCGTCGCCTCGAATTTAGGCTACGGCTAGCCGCCAACGCGTTAACTACGCGTCGTCCGCGAGGTGCAAGCTCGGAGGCCGCGCGCCGGTCGCGAGGTGCAAGCTCGCAGTTCGCGCGCCGGCTGCTGTCACCGCGAACACAATTGTTATATGGCATTTGTGATTGAACACGCCTAGGACTTGCACGTTTTCATAATGAAACACTTCACGACGTTATTCGCTGGCAACTCAGAGTCGGCGCACCGTAAGCACGGAGTCAGCGCGCCGTAAGCAAAGCACACAGTCAGCGCGCTGTCAGCACGCGGTCCACTCGCTTGCAGAGCACAGGCTGCGAGTCGAGTTGTATGGCAGCGGCAAGCGCGCTGACTGCCTACCCGTTGGCTTGTTCATATTGATATTATGAAATATATTATACGACATACGATTTAATACTCTTATTTGAATGACAAATTAATTTCTGGGTTGAAGCGGTGTCGTTACGGTGCCGATATAGTGTGCCATAACCTTTAAGCTCGTGCTTATTATTAAGATCAGTATTCCTGGTAGAAAATTCCAGCTGTTTGAAGTAACACGTGTAAGTGCCACGTGTGCTTACTTTTTATGATATCACGGGGTCGGAGCGTCTGATCTAACTTTGGATCTAACTAATACCATCGTGTCTGTGCTATTCTTGAAAAATGCAGCTTTACCTTCGTGATATTAACGATTTCTTTTATGTACCAGAGATGGTCTTAATAAAATCCAGGTTTAAATATAGTGGTCTCTTTTTGTGAAATGACGTTACAAAGTGATGGGCATATTTTATATTGGAGTTTTTCTTACCGACTTGGTTTAAACCACAGAAATCTAAATGTAATTTACTTTTCTAAATAAATATATTAATTTTATCCTTTAAAGGCTGTAAACGAATTCGTTTAGGTCCTTCAAACCGCATGATCTACTGGTGACACAGATTGACCAAGCACAGGTTTTCTTCTCTCGTTTCAGCAAGAGCTATACGAAAACAGCACATGCTGTGGTGAAAAGATTAGCCAGTCAGCAAGGTTGGTAGCGGGGCTGACTGCCCAGGGTGCGCCGGACATACTTAAGTATCGGCACTCGTGAAGGCTCTTTTCATGCACCCCACAAAGGTTTCATAAAGATTCACCAAAAAAAAAACATAAACATAACCTGATTTTCTGTTTCTGAGTCATTTTTATTTGCTTCGTGCATTTTAGCGCCCCGAGTTAACTGGCTGCACGGAACGATATCGCGCTAGTCGTGCCTGCCAACAGCTGTGTTGCCGTGCTTTCATTCATTTATGCATGGCATCAAAGTGTTCTTTTATGAGATTTTTTTTTGCAAAATAATATTTTTGTTTATTTTTTTATTGAAACCTTATTAGTTGATTTTGCGACGATGACTTATACCTCCGCAAGAAAGAAAACAATTTTATTTAAATCAGTCTAAATGCCGTTTGGGGTTAATCTATGTCATTAATAGATCGTGTGGTTTGAAGAAATTACACGAATTCGTTTACTTCCTGTATACAGGGTGTAAACGAATTCGTAAAGAATAAAAAAGTCATTTTCGAGTTCCAAAGTTACCATGAATAAAATTTTACCTCATAAATGTAACTATTAAATGTGTTTAAAAAAACTATACTTTTTTTCCAAACAGTCTTAAATTGCCGATCATTTGTTTCTGGCTTGACGTTGAGTCCCGGGACACCCTATATACAACATAAATTTAAAATTAAAACGAACTATATGTAAAAAAATGCGACTAAAATACAGTTCGAAACAAAATTAATATTATCTAAGTTAAAATTATTTAGATATCTATTTAGGTTTAAATCGTTTCTCGTAATTGGAGGGTTTCAATCTAAAATTTAATCTACGAAATTGAGAGCAAGACGGGCTATTTATAACAGATTTGATTGCCAAGCCTGAAAACGTGGGCATAATACGATCCACCATAATGACGTGGGCAGCGACTAGATGGTAATTTCTATAATACTCGCGGGGATATAAATAAATCAGAAAGTTAACTATTGACGCCAACGCTGTCGCGAGGCACTATTAATTCCTTCGTAAACAGGTATAGGTCAATAAATTCAAAATTTTATACCACAGGGAATGTTCTTGATTCACTTCAAACGATAAACTAGCAAGACAATTTTATAAACAGAAACGTTAATTAATCACAACTGAACCGAACCCGTACCGCTTATTCAGACAGTGTTCGTTTACAAAACTGCCGAATTGTTTGAAAACAAAACCAAACATTTTGACAGTTTTCGTAAACGAAACTGACTAACAACTAGTTGATCAACAACTAAAGTAACCAGTAAAAGTATTAACTTTTACTTGACCTTTAATGATACTTTGGCAAATGTGTTTCTTCATTAAAAGTAACAGCTAAAGTTATAGTCATAGGAGCTGGCATTACACAAACGTCGTAATTTCCCCAAAAAATCATAGAGCGCTTTTTTTACACATGGCATCACTGCAATTTTACTGTCAAGTAGTGCTAAATGTCAAAGTGAAAGTTCTTTATGTGTGGTTTCGTAGCTACCTGTGTGGCCGCCATCAACGTATTCGCATTGAAGATACTTTCTCTGCATGGTGTGATACTTCCGCCGGCGTACCACAGGGGGGCGTTCTCTCTCCTCTTCTTTTCGCAATATTTATAAATTCTATTTCCAATGAACTTCTCTCATCCTACCACCTTTATGCTGATGATCTGCAAATTTATTCACAAGCACCCGTAGACAAGTTGGCTGAGGCTGTTAATATGGTGAATAAGGATTTAGCACGTATTTCCGACTGGAGTATGGCTCATGGCTTAAAGGTTAACCCTACGAAGACTCAAGTCATTGTTGTCGGCAGCCCTAGGCTACGCTCAAAAATTGACTGGTTACAGCTTCCGCAGATTGTTTTTGATGGTTCGACAATTCCATATAGCGATTCAGTGAAAGACCTGGGTATTTATATAGACAAAGAGTTTTCTTGGGGTCCTCAGTTGCAAGAGGTAAGCCGCAAATTGTTTGCGTCAGCGGGGTCTTTACGGAGATTGCGCAATTTTCTGCCTACTGCCACTAAAACTGCGCTAGCCCAATCCCTTCTTCTCCCAATCCTTGATTATGCCGATGCCAGCTATCCTAATCTTACTGAAGTGCAGCTAGATAAGCTTGAGCGACTCCAAAATTTTTGCATCAGATTCATATTTGGTTTACGCAAATATGATCATGTTTCAGAATTTCGCATTAAGCTCAAGTGGCTGCCAATCCGCCTTCGCCGGAATGCTCATATCTTATCATTGCTTTATAGTGTTTTGTTCAATCCCGCAACCCCCTCTTATCTCAAAGAACGTTTTAAGTTCCTACATGACACTCATACTAGAGACTTAAGATCATCGGAAAATTTGAGACTTTCGATGCCCTCGCATTCTACCAAATTCTATGACAAATCCTTCACAGTCTTGGCTGTACGTTTGTGGAATGCGTTGCCGATGCCAGTAAGACAAGCTCAGTCATTGGATTCTTTTAAAAAAATTGTCAAAGACCATTTCTTCTCTCAACACGTTTCTAATTCCTCATGATACCAGTACCTCATCATCAATCTACCTTGTTTTTCCCTGTCACATAATATTATAAAACATGTCTAAATATATACAATATATATATATATATATTTTTAAATGTAAGTATTATGTCTATGTATTGTGTGTAGTATATATTTTGCAGCAGTACACCACGGACTACCCCCCTATCTTATTCATTGTCTTCCTGTTCATCCAAAGGTTGTCTGGTAGATATCGCTTTCAGCGATAAGACCGCCATTGTACCCTTTAATGTATGTTATTGTATAAGAGCTGTATTACAATTTTGGTGTACAATAAAGTATATTCTATCCATCTATGACTTTACTTTGGCTGTTACTTTTGATGAAGAAACTGGCTGTTAGTAAGGTCTAACCTACAACTTGATGAAATGACGTTTATTTTAGTTTTCACAGCAGCTTATTGAACAGTAAAGGTTAGGCAAAAGTAACAGTAAAAGCAACACCTAAAAGTGTGAAGAAACAAATTTTACTGTTACTTTGACTTTGTCACGTTTCTTTGGCTGTTACTTTTGATGAAGAAACTGGACGTAAGGCTTCATCCTAGCTGGGTAGCGCAGTGCGTTGGACTGCGTTGAACATCACGTCGCGCAAATAACAAATGATATGCGTTCTATACTATAATAGTGGCCTACGTGAGCAGTTTCGTTAGTTGAATTGTGCCCCCGACCTCATGCTTTGGTACCAAATGAATATAGAAATTTATAAATACTTTGTGTTGATTCCGGGTTATGATGTTGCAATTAATAAAAATGAAACTTTATTTATATAAGTAAATATTTATTACTGTTTTTTTTTTTTAATGCGGAGAAGTCCTCATTGATAACTGATCCGCCTTGAGGAAGGCAGAAGGTTACCAGGGTCATGGAATTCGCAAGTGCATTCACCGCAACCCTGGCAGTTGTTTTTATACCTATGGAGATGAGAAAGATGACAACCCTATTGATATGCGAGACGGGCAAGCGTAAAACTTTTATTTTAGAAAACCTGCTTCGCGCTTTGCATAATCTGCACATTACTGTCACACTGCTGGGCACGAGTCTCTTCTCAGAATGCGAAGGTTTAAGCCAGTCCACTACGCTGGCTTGGTGCGGGTTGGCGGACTACACACAGCATATAAACTTTTTGGAGCCCTCTCAGGTGTGCAGGTTTCTTCACGATGTTTTCCTTCACCTTTAATGCAAGTGATAATCAAATTCTGATCCGCACATAGATTCGAAAAGTCAGAACACGACCGGTATCAAACTTAGACACTCACCTACAGTACTACAAATATGCAAATGGAATCTCTAGCTTTAATTCCGCTGAACAAGATCGCTAGTTTGGATGCAGTATGCAGCACCACCCTCCCGCCCACAAGTACTCGTATTATGCACATGCAGAAAGAGTGAAAAAATAATGCAACATGCAACCAAACCAATACACAATGGGTATTGGTTTGGTTGCATGTTGCGATCTTATTCAGCGATCTTGTTCAGCGGAATTAAAACTAGAGATTCTATTTGCATTTTTGCACCCTTAGGGCATACTACAAAAAATAGTGGTTTTTTGGGAAATAACGTAATAAGCTGGAATAGGAATCCAGAATCTTTAAACGCGATTTCACAAAAAACTACTTCTTTGTATTATGCCCTTACTAAGGGTGCGATTTGTATGTCATGGATTTCCGCAAAGTAACGCCTGATTCCATCATTTATTAGAAGACAACCGTACAACCGCTAGGTTATTACTCGTACTGCTGTTCGCGCGGTACAGTGCCTGCAAAGTCTAGATAACGGATCCCTCATAAAACTAGATTCATTGGACAATTTTAGTTAAGACCTAATGAAAGGTCTCAATTCTCAGTAGCTAATGAACAATTTAGAACGAAATTCTGCAAAATGGTGACAGATAGCATCATCACGTTGTACCTTTCTCACCGATAGGGGGCTATTATACTTTCATATACTTGGGATCATTTATAGGATCATATGTCTTATTTGACCTCTAGAGTCATATCTTTGTATGGAGATATGATTAAATGTCTATACAGGATGTTAACGAATTCGTGTAATTCCTTAAAACCACATGATCTGCTACTGGTGTAGATTGTCCCCGCATGGGAATTAGTCTGATTAAAAATAAAAAAAACTTTTTTTCATGTATGGCTAAGTGATCGAATCTAAACCACCTAATAAGGATTCAGTAAAAAATAAGAAACATTTTATTTTGCCATAAAAAATATTTATTTGAGTGAACATTTCGATGCCACGCATAAAAGAATGAAAGTACGGCGACACGGCTGGCGGGCACGACTAATGCGATATCGCTCTTTGCAGTCAGTTAACTCGGGGCTCTAAAATGACTCAGAAATAGAAAATCATGATTTTATTTTGAAATATTTTTTTGGTTGATTTTCTAAAATACCCATTTAGGTTTACTCTGTGTCACTAGTAGACCACGCGGTTTGAAAGAATTACACGAATTCGTTAACACCCTGTATACATTATCTGGGGGCACGGCAGTGCCCCTGCCAAGTCTCGTCATAATTACATCGACTCATAGATCTATAGTCATATATACAAGGTGTAACATAAATAAGTGTACAACCCCTTAAGGGGTCACTGTACACATCATTATGAACAACTTTTACTATGGGAATAAAATTGAAATCGTGAAAAAAAATCAGCTGTTCCCTACTTTGCTCCCATAGTAAAAGTTGTTCATAATGATGAGTAGAGTGACCCCTTAAGATGTTGTACACTTATTTATGTTACACCATGTATATGATAGTGTAATAGCTAGGTGAGTTCTGACGTTTCTCTACAAAACGTTGCCATACAAAGAATATCAAATATTTAAAAAAAAAAAAACAAAGATTATAAAGCTATTTCACGGTTTTTGATGATGTCGTTTACATTTTTTGGGTAGCAGTCTCCTTACGGCTACAATTTGCGCAATGACCGCTATATCAGGACTCATCATTGGTTGAACAGAGTATAGTAAAAATGTTCTATGGTACTCAAACATTATTTATATTCTTCTTTGTAGAGGCCTTTGTCTAGTGAAGGCTGCGGTTAGCAACAAAAAACAAAGTATTACAGCATTAGAATAATAAATTGGCTTACAGATAAGCTTGCAGATAATTGGGTATGACAGGCGGAACGAGAGATTGCTCCCTCGCGGTTTCATGTTCTTAGTTCCTGTACAAACTAGACTCGAACAGATTGTTGATGTACAAGATTACTAGCGACCCACCCTGACTTCTTATGTTAGGGCGGCTCTGTATCTCATCAGTAAGTTACTTGATCAAGGAAGTGTTTCATCAATTATCATCACGCATTTGTTATTTTCTATTTTCTTTATAAAAGTCGTGATAGGTAAGGTAATATCTATACATATAAAAGGAGAAGCTGACTGACTGATCTATCAACGCACAGCCTAAACCGCTGGGGTTAGAAAGTTGAAATTTTGACAGTAGGTTCCTTTTGTAACGTAGGCATCCACTAAGAAGGGATTTTTCGAAATTCAACCCCTAAGGGAGTTAAATAGGGGATGAAAGTTTGTATGGAAAATCGTCACTTAACGGGTTCAAAATGTCATGCAAGCGAAGCTGCGGGCGAAAGCTAGTAAACAACATAACATAACATTACGCCTGTATTCCCCGAATTGTTGGCCAGAGGTGTATAATAGTACACCCCCCTCATTTCGCCGTTATGTTTAAGTCCCATGTAATAGGGGCGAGCCTATTGCCATCAACCAGGCACGAATACAGACTTTTTTTAAATTTTTTTTAGCGATATGCTCGCGTTTGACCACTATCTCACCTGATAATAAGCAATGACGTGGTCGACGGTGAAGCACGCTTGCCTAGAAGTAACCTATTCTCTATTTCTTGACATAAAGACCCCAAGGTTGTAGCTATCAGGAAACACAGACTCCGGCATTGAATTCCACTGTCTAGTCGATGATGGAAAGGCCAGGCGGAATTGTGCAGTTCCATCGCACACTCCCCGAAGTGTAACCGATAAAAAACCGACAGGCTAGCAACTCTGCGTCGTTGTTCAAGGCTCTGGAGCTTTGAGTTAACCAGTGCATCGTTGCCGATAAGCCTCTTGGCTCGTTTGTCGATCGATTCAAGTGCATCGAGTTGGTATTTGGCAGATCCGTCCCAGAGGTGAGAGCAGTACTCCAGGTATGACCGAACTTGCGCTTTATATAAATATTTATATAGACATTCTACACGAAAAAACCCAATAACACTGCCCGACCTGCGGATCGAACCCAGAACCTCACGCTCAGCAGTCGCGGTTGCAACCACTAGACTAATGAGGCAGTTCAATATAAACAACCCGTTTATATTATAACTTTCGTGAGACACATTCATATTTATGATTAAAAATCGAGTAATCCTGAAAAATGCACGTGAGTAAACTGTAAACAATCTTAATCACAACCGCCCAAGTGTACCGAAAACGGTACGGCCGCCATTGTTTATCTAATGTGTCTATAATTACAGTACTACACAGTTAAACACGTTTATGTGGCCTACATAAGTGTTTAAGATTGTTTTTTCCACGAGAATTAGTCCATCGTATCGTGTGAAAACTGGAATAAAACCCGTTTAGTACCTAATTATAGAGAAAATCGCGCACAGACAGGCAAACAGACAGACGCAGCAGGGATACTTTTGTTTTATAATATTATGTAGTGATAGTGATGATACATATCTAAAGTACGGAGAATTATCGTATTTACCGATGGTTTAGATTTGGTTCTGTGACAAAACAAGCCATTTATTTTGCCTCAACACTGATTTACGCTCGGAGAGATGCGATGTGAGTCTCGTGTTATCTCCGTCTTTCTTAGAAAGACAAACAAAGTCAGAAAGAGTTTCGCTTCGAGAAAATTTCCTAATGTCAACACTATTAACCACAACCACTAGAATATGCGTTTACTTATTTATTATGTCCACTCTGAAATAGAAAAGGCTACTAAAATAAATTGTTATTATTGCATTGCCCTCAGACTGACGTAAAAATTCAATCAGAGAAATGCACCAAAGGAAAAGTGTACTTTGTTTTATGGAGACCGTGATGGATAAATTTTACGAGCTATTTTTGCAGGCTACATTTTCACTATTCTTGCTTACGTAAGATATAAACAAAACGTATAAGAAAACAAGGCGGTTAATAAAAGTACAGACAAAAGTTATTTGTCGAAATGAAAGATGTGACAGCTGAAATGACTTTAACCGCTAATGTCCCAGCAACGCGGATCAGTGGCAGCATATATTTTTTTAAATTTATTTATTGGTTCACGAACAATTTGTGACAAAGGTAACTTTCATAAAAAAGAAGGCCATAGGGTATTTGACTGAAAAAATCTAATTAGTCCGTCAGTTAGATTATGAAAAAATATTTGACCCGTATTTTTTGCTTTTCTTACATAAACCAAAATTGACGAAGATACGACACTTTTAAAATTGACAAAACGTCACAAGCAAGTACAATTTTTACTTGCTTCTGACGTCACAAGCCCCCACTCCCAAGTTTTGATGCGTTTTATCTTTCCAAATATTCATAGATTTAGGGCCGATTTTTCAATCGTCAGATAAATTTTATCCAAGGAATAAATATGACGGTTTGACATGTTTTCTGTACAACAGCTGTCAAAACATCGAACTTATTCCTCAGATAAAATTTATCTGACGATTGAAAACTTAGCCCTTAACAAAAGAAAAAATACGTGTCCATTATTTTTCAAAACTAACTGGCATGGCGGACTAATTATTAGATTTGCAATTTATTGATGCTGTCAACATGCCTATTGTGTGAAAATCACTTATAGGTAAACTCCGCATGCATTAATTTTGTACAAAAAAAAAACAATCTGAGCTACTCATTCAAGCAAAAAATAAAACATTATTGAAGACACGTTTCATTACACGCGAGATAAAAAGGTTAATCGAAATCAATATACTTAAAGATATTAGCTCTCAATTTGCCCGAAGAGTCAAAGTGCAGATCAATTTGATCGCTGCAACTGTTCACGACCTTGCATAACCTCGCGTAAGGCGTATTGGCGTATTGTTTGTGTTTTGTGTCTAGGATACCGGTTTTCAATCTGATAAGGGTTGATGTTCAGCACCACTGTCTTTGAGAACGAGATGACGTTGCCAAGCGATACATATGTCGCAGTATGATAGATATAGCCGTAATATAGTTATATCCCTAGGGATATAATTATATACCGTAACATAGTTATACGAAAGCGATTCATTACTATCTTACGGTCGCAATCTAGTAATATAGTTATCTGACTAAACTAATCTAGTTAAATAGTTATATATCTACTATAGAATCTAATAAAACAATTTATTTGTCGCAGTAACATGGTTATAGCCGTTATACGATCATGCCTAGCGATATGATCATATATCTGAAGATGCTTATAGAAAAATTAATGTTGTATGGGTTTCCAAAGCAGAGTCGACGGAGCCCCGCTGCGCGGGACTCCTGTTTCTGTCTGCAGGGTTTAAAGTAACCTAACACGAAGGGGATGACGGGGGCTTTGTAGCGTATGAGCATTGGCGAATCGCTTTCGTATAACTATTTTACGGTATATAATTATATCCCTAGGGATATAACTATATTACGGCTATAACTATCATACTGCGACACATACATTACTATAGCTAGGTGTCTGCACGTCCGTCATCCGAGCGCTGTCATCTTAGCCACCGAGATTGTTAGTAGTTCGGCGCTACCTCTAGAACTCGACCCAAGATAGTGACGGGCTGAAATGCCAGTAATACAAAACACGTCTGCACTTGTCCACTACACCCGAGATTGCAAGCGTAGATGGATGGATTTGCGGAAGCGAGGCTGAACCACCGAAATTGATCGCAGTGGACACACGATCGCCGTCGTTCCGAACTCGGTCCAAAATAATCTCGTTTGTCGGTGACAGTGGAAGTGGACAAATTTATTTTCGAGTAAATCGTTGTGTAAATTGAGAATTAATGTTGGTGAACACCAGCCTTAGGTTGCAGACACTGAACGTATCTTGCGCGGCTCATTTTTTTTCGCGTTATGCTTATGCATCACGCTACATACAAATTCGTCTGCGTGGCCTCACCACGCGTATCGTAGAAGCGCGCGTAGAAGTTTTGCGCGCACATTGCGTTTTGATATAGATAGATAATGCACCCTTTCTTGCACACCATACACACTTTTCTTACATACTCAGGGTTTTCCTATCATGATCAAACAATCCATCCATTCAAGCCAGTCTCATCATATACCGATATTCATGCTAGACGGTTGTCTCAAACATAATAACGTTTTTTTAAACCTAATCTTCATGTTGCTCTTAATAGTTCGATCTATGTTAAGTACATTCAAAGTATTTTCAGTGACTATAGCCACACCATATGCGTATTTTGCGTCGCGTATCAAGATACGCAAAGTGTGTTTTGGTCCTTAATGTTCAGTTATGTGCCTGTTATGAACACACACTTTTTTAATACAACTCTATACTCTTATTTATTAAGCCATCGAATAAGATACGGTTGAGAATGTTCAACAAGATTTCTTTTATGGTAATCCTCCAATGACAAGTCGAGTTTTATGGCGATCAAATCATTTGCGTTAGTCACTTTATTTAAAACAATTTCTTAAAATACAAAACGTGACATGGTTATGATCTCGCGGCTATAAATAACCAATTAAGAAAAGACTCTGAACTGCCTTTTCGTAATATAAATCAATAAAACAAACATTTGTCTGTGAAATAGTCCGAGCGAGTCATTGGGGGAACGGATTAAGAATACAATTCCCCCGCCGTCGGGCAAGCAACTCGTAAGATGCGACTTACCTGGTGCCATTATTCTGTCCGCAATAGACTCGCCACCTAAATAAAGTATATGTAACACAATAATACGTGATACATTGGACCTAATACATGAAGCGAAACGTGGTACAGACTCTTGTAACAGAAGAATACATCTACAGAGTACAGGCGTGAATAATAAACATTGAAATTTTGTGTAAAAGGTAAACAAACCTTTCGTCGTTAAATATTCATTCTGGTAGAAGAATGTGTATATTTAATGGTTTGTTAAAGCAAAATTAATGTTTTGCAAGCAAAGTTTTGTTTAAAAGTATTGTTGAGGAATTCTGTATATGGAGGTAATAAATTCATCAGAATTTATCGTCAAAATATTCGTAATCGTCATAATTGACGAGGACTGAAGTAAGCAGCAAAAAAATGGTGTAGAACTCTATTCTTGCCAACAATAAAAAATATCATCACATTCTACGGTAAATCCATTTGACCGAATTTACCCCTTAATGTACAGTCAACAAAACAATAAAGTATACAGGCAAACAACGGATACTAATACACTGCGTGCATGAAAAGAGCCTCCACGAGTGACGATACTTAAGTACGTCCGGCGCACCCTGGGCAGTCAGCCCCTCTACCAACCTTGCTGAGTGGCTAATCTTTTCACCACGGCATGAGCTATTCTTGTATAGCTCGTGCCGACACGATAGAAGAAGAAGAATGCACTGCGTAGGCGATTGTCATTGTAATTGTGTACGGATTAACTTTTTATACGCAAGACTCGCTCAGACAAGCGATAGCAAAAACATGGCCACTCAGCATACGCATAACTCTGTTTAAACGCGAATGTAATTAGTTGTCTGTATACTTATCTCTTTGGTTCACTGTTCCTATACAAAAGTTAAATGGCCAGACTATACCTATAAATATATTAAAGTCCACAGAATGACACACTGTAGCCTATCATTGAACTCTATCTCAGCAAAGAAATCCTAATTATAATAATCCTAGTTAACACTAGGATTATAATAAGAAATTAATCAAGGAATTACAACGTTCATACAAAACAAAGTGTGACACAAGTTCATTGGTTAATGGCATTACTCTTTATTGCTAAGTCTTAGTACACAACTAACACAAGTCAACAGTTTTCTACTAAGCTTTGAAAAGCAGTATCTATTGGAATTAACAAAACTTCTTATAGGAACTTGAATATAAAAAGCTGGGATTTTTTCGAATGTATTTGCTTTTTCCATTTAGATTTCTTTATGTTACTGTAAAAATCCGATTATTGGGAAATCATAGGTTGTACTTGTAAATCTTAGGATTTACCAAAAAGTTGGTAAATGATAACTTTAAATAAAAGTAAAAACCGACTTCAAAACAAAAACTAAAAAGAGTAAAATAATTACCAAGTTATAAAATTAACAGTTTCAGAAGTCGGTGGCTTTTATTTGTTTCAGTGTAGAATTGCACCGACTTCTGAAACTGTTAATTTTATATCTTGGTAATTATTTTACTCTTTTTAGTTTTTGTTTTGAAGTCGGTTTTTACTTTTATTTAAAGTTATTTATTAAATACCTTTTAGTGCCATAAATTACACGGTTTATGACTTAAATGACACGATTGCGTAATCTTTCCTACAATTAAGTAGTTTTCTTTAAGAATTAATGTATAATTATCATGACGGCTCCTTACAAACACATACAAACTTCTTTGTTCTTGGCTAATGTTTCTGTGATCACAGTTAAAACAGAGATTGAAAGTCCTTATCAAAACTTTTGCATAAGGGAACCACAAACGAAAACGTCATCTAAGTATATATTTTTTTTTGTTTTATTGATTATTTCAAAAAGCGCTGAATCTATTTCGATAAAATTTATATGGGACCACCTCTGAAGTATGATCTACCAAACAAAAAAAGAATCATCAAAATCCATTCATAATTGGAGGAGATATCGCGTAACAAACATACAAAAAAAAAAAAAAAAAAAACAAAAACATTCAGACGAATTGAGAACCTCCTCCTTTTTGAAGTCGGTTAAAAAGGCCTCTACACACCAAAACCGCCGGCACCGGCGGCTTTACCCGGTGGGTTGCGCCGCCCGCCGGGCTTGTTTTGCGACATGTTCGCTCGCTTAGTTGGCCGCAATAACCCGCCGGCTTCGGTTGTAGAGGCCTTATGAGATGTATGAGATTTTAAATGGGACGATTTTTTGGGTTTTTGGCACGTGCTAGGTTTTATCAATGACGATTAGTAAATGTTGGTTTGTAAACGTTATAAGTACGAGTTAATAGTTGCAAGTAAGTTACCTACACAATTTTAAGACATTATCAAAATGCATTTATTCGATAAAAAAAAGTCACAATCGTTAAATCAACATTACCTACGCTGGCTAAGCTAATTATTCATTAATTGTCCTTATCATTTTGTATTATTAATTGTCTAGACATGACAATTTTTCAACATTTGCCGTGTCTCTGAGGTCAAACCTACAATTTACGAGGATTCCGGCGACTGGGACCGCAATTAACTGGGACCGCGGTCCCAGTTGCCGGATCGATTTAATTTTAATATTTTTCTTCCGGCGACTGGGACCACCAATAAATCAATACTAAAATCTATCGTTCAATTCAAAAACAGTACAGTCAAACGAAAAAATGTTCAAAGTTATAATTAAAGATTTCTCTAATTATTTTTAATTTAAAATTATTCTCTAATTATTAAAGATCTCTTTGATACAAAAATAACATTTATTCATAGAATATAATATGAAAAAACACTCTTTGATTACCGTTCCTGTTATTTAAAATGTACAGACGCCAGCACATCAACTACTACTACAATCTGTCAAATTTCTGTAATAAATTTTCATCTCCTAACACGAAAGCATTAGGTTCAAGGTTGATTGGGAAAATTTGTCAATTTCGGGTAGCTTGACCAGCTGGCGTCTGTACGTAATAAAAATATAAACTACCTTTATTCCCGTCTGCCCCCTTCGAACTTGCCACCGGGGTGGTGGCTGGCACTAACTAGTGGCGTTTACCACCCCGGTGGTCAATGGCACTTATTTAGTCTCACATAGCTCCTTTGTTTATTCCCATCTGCCCCCTTCGAGCTTGCCACCGGGGTGGTGGCTGGCACTAACCAGTGGCGTTTATCACCCCGGTGGTCAATGGCACTTATTTAGTGTTATATGCCCCCTTCATAATTATAGTAAGGTGGTCGATTCTCATTACGTACTGGACATTATCAATCAACAAATACCTAACCATCTTGGTTAGACAGAAAAAATAAAAACCTTTTAATAAATAATTTTCAGATAATACGATCACAGTTTTAATCAGAATATAATTAACATTAGAATAATCCCTTCATTGCCACTAGTACCATCAACAGTTCCAGCCCGGGGCAGTAGTCCAACTGCTCTGTCCAATTAGTTGGACCATGGGTCTAGGGGAGTCGGGGCAGTTGTCCAACTTTAAAAATAGTTGGATCACAGCACCTTTTCAGAGTTCCGTGGTCCAATTTTGAGCTAAATAGTAAGTTGCTGAAGCACCTAGCTTCAGTTCATTTCTGCTTTCCTGGTAGTTTTAATAAATAAACAATTAGGGCAGTTAAATTTTAAAACGTCTATCGATGATATCATTTATTACGTATCCTTTCATGCTCTTCTCTGTTTCATCGTGGATGCGTTTCGAGGAATACCCCATATTTTGATACCTACGTTTTATTTCGCCCAAATTACAGTACTTAGTAGAGTAGGAATAGTAGTGGAAAAGTTGGCCGAATGCCTGGGCCAGAATACCATGGCAAAAAAGTATCGTAGTTAAATCGACCCATTGGGATTTAATTTCATTAAAATGAAAAAAGGTGCGTTGTATTTTTTCGTTTGACTGTACTGTTTTTGACTTGAACAATAGACTTTCGTTTTGATTTATTGGTGGTCCCAGTCGCCGGAAGAAAAATATTAAAATTAAATCGATCCGGCAACTGGGACCGGGGTCCCAGTTAATTGCGGTCCCAGTCGCCGGAATCCTCCAATTTACGGAGTGACTACTAATAAATGTCCGAAATTAACGATTATCATAGAACAGTCCGGACTTTTACTATTAAGACTTAGTAAATCTTGGATTTTACTGGGAAATCTTAAGATTTACCGTAGTTCGAGCTTTTATAGCAACATTTACAAGCAATTTCGTTGAGTTCTTGACAACAATGTTAAGGATTTGCCACCATCCTTAAAGCTTGAATGTGGCGCGATTCTATTTTTACGGGAGATTCCCATTTGACGTCCGCTCGTAAGGAACAAATTTTGCAAGTATTTTTAACCGACTTCAAAAAGGAGGAGGTTCTCAATTCGGTTGTATTTTTTAAACGACTTCAAAAAGGAGGAGGTTCTCAATTCGGTTGTATTTTTTTTTTTTTTTATGTTTGTTACCTCATATCTCCGTCATTTATGAACCGATTTGAAAAATTATATTTTTGTTCGAAAGGGTATACTTCCCGATTGGTCCCATATGAATTTTGTTATGATTAGACCATGAACTTCAGAGATATGGAACGGAACTCCTCATCGGATCAAAGCAAAATTCTCAAATTACTAAAATTGCTTTGTTTATATTTGTTGTTGGGAACTGACTACTTGAAAAGAGGAGGGGGTGCGTGTCCCCCCTCCCCCCCTTTAGAATGTTTTCATTATATCGTGTAAGGTATCATTTGAAAGGACTTTTTATGCCCGACTACGTCAAAGCCAAAAAGAAGGGTTATGAAGGAGGGGGTTAAAATTATGACACTAAAACGTATTTAATAAAAAATAAACTTTAAAAAAAAGTAAAAACCGACTTCAAAGAAATACTAAAAGGAGTAAAATAATTACCATAAGTAATATAAAATTAACAGTTTCAGAAGTCGGTGCAACACTACACTGAAGCAAATAGAAGCCACCGACTTCTGAAACTGTTAATTTTATATTATGGTAATTATTTTACTCCTTTTAGTTTTTCTTTGAAGTCGGTTTTTACTTTTTTTTAAAGTTTATTTTTTATAATAACAGTGAAAAGATTGACAACACCAAGATTTTCTTATTTACGATTCTCATTGAACGGGATTGGGTATGCTCATAGATATTAATTTAAATAGATACCGCAAATATGTAATTTTTTTTATGAAAACAAGCGTATTACATTTTTGTTCTAACTGCCTATGTAACGAGGTTTTAGTGATGGGAAGTAAACATTGCGCATGCCTCATGCTCGTCTTTGCAGTGAAAGGTCGCGCATCCTTCAATCATTCAGACGTGTCAAAATGGAAACGGTTGAGAGGAAACTGACTTAGCAGCGTAACAAGTAGGTGGTATGGTATACTCCTACCGAACGGCTTCCAAGATCAATTTGCGTTACCTACCTATTATGTCTAATATAGTCTATATAGAAGATGACGCAATTGGAGTCAATTTACGCCCCGTAGTCCTTCACCTAGGTCCCCGGGGTGGTCCCCCGGATCCTGGACAACCCGCCCCGACCAAAACTGTCACGGACTGGGGTAAACTAGAGGAGCGCCTCAAGTCTTCCTCGTCCGTTCACTTAGATTCCATCCCCGACGATATCGTTACGATTGCCGACACGCTGGGCGCGATCGACTCCCTTACCAGTCACGTACAGTCCGTGGTGAACGAGTGTTCACGGCAGGTTCCAGCGGTGGACGAACACCGCTGGAAGCTGCCGGACGATGTGCGTGAACTGCTGACGGAGAAGAACGCATCCATCCGTGCCTATGACACTTTTCCCTGCGAAGCTAACCGCGCCCATATGCGTTCTCTACAGCGTGCTGTAAAGAAACGTGTACGGGAGGTTCGGGAAGCCCGATGGGACAAGATGTTGAGCGACTTAGAGCCATCCCATCTGGCCTTCTGGCAATTACAACGAAATCTAAAATCCGATTGTGTAGCTTCAACTCCCCCTCTCAATCGTCCGAACCAAAGGCCGGCCTTTGAAGATGACGAAAAGTCCGAATGTCTAGCCGACAGTCTAGAAGCCCAATGTACTCCCAGCACCCAACCCGCAGACCCGGTCCATCTTTCCAAGGTGGATCGCGAGGTCGAACGTAGGGCCTCCCTCCCTCCCGATGAAGACCCCGACGATCCCTTACCCCCCATCACCGTAGACGAGGTCCACACGATAGTGAGGAATCTCAAACCTAGGAAAGCCCCCGGCTCAGACGGTATCACCAATAAGGTGATCAAACACTTTTCCGCCCCGCTCATAGTCCTCATGACCGCCATCTTCAATGGCGCTCTGAGTAATAACATCTTTCCGCAAGCTTGGAAACAAGCCACCGTTATCGGTATCCCCAAACCCGGCAAACCCAAGAGTGAGCCCACTAGTTACCGCCCCATCAGTCTTCTCAATGTATTTGGGAAAATCTATGAGCGTCTCATTTATATCCGTTTAAAGGATTTCGCTGACTCCCGTAAACTCATCCCCGACGAACAGTTCGGTTTTCGAACCCAGCACTGTTGCATTCGACAATTGCACCGCATAGTCGAACACATTAGCTCCCGTTTTATGCGCTCGTACAAAACGGGCATGCTCTTCTTCGACGTAGCGAAAGCCTTCGACAAGGTCTGGCACAACGGTTTATTATACAAACTGTACCAATTCAACGTGCCGGACCGTCTCGTGCTCATCATTCGAGACTTTCTGTCGGATCGCTCCTTCCGCTATCGCCTAGAAGGCACCCTCTCGTCCCCTCACCCCATCCGCGCCGGAGTCCCTCAGGGCTCCGTGCTATCGCCCCTTCTGTTCACGCTGTACACCAGCGACATTCCCAAACGTGGCTTGGCCAAGTTGGCTCTCTTCGCCGACGACACGGCTATCTACTATTCCGGTAGGAGTCTCGATAGCATCTCTCGAACCCTTCAAACCGCAGCCAACACCCTCGGGGTCTGGTTCCGGAAATGGAGAATAGAGGTGAATCCCGAAAAGAGCGCAGCCGTTCTTTTCGAGAGACACGGTGATTCCCACACCCACATCCGTCCTGTCCTCATGTTCGGCAAACAGATCCCTTGGGAGATGAAAGCCAAATACCTGGGGGTTATCCTCGACCACCATCTGAGTTTCCGAGACCATATCAAAGCGGTGCGCGCTCGCGCCGCTTTCGCTGTCGGTCGCCTCCACCCCATCCTTAGAGCGCGCAGTAAATTGTCACTTAGAAATAAGCTGAGAATCTACGTGACGTGCATCCGCCCCATCTTGACTTACGCTAGCGTCGTGTTCGCACACGTTAAGCCTTGTCGCTTCAATTCCTTCCAAACCCTCCAGAATCGAGTGTTGCGCAGAGCCGCGGCTGCCCCGTGGTTCATGCGTAACGTCCAACTCCATCTCGATCTAAAAATGCCAACCATCAGGCAATACCTCAAACGCATTTCCAAGCGTTACTTCGACAATGCCCCCCGCCATCCGAACCCCCTAGTCGCCGCAGCGGCCGACTACAGTCCCTCTCTCATAAGTAAAGTTCGCCGTCCCAGGCACACACTTTTAGAACCCGACGACGAAATAACCCTCCTCCAGGAGGCGAGTAAATCGACCAGCACACTACACAACGTCCGCCGCCGTCCGGCATACCGTCCTCGCCGACGAGGCCCGTCGCGACGTCCCACCGCCGCCGGTCACGATCCACCGAGCTCTCCCGTCGTAGAGCCGGTCGTCTCTTCAGACTCCGCAGTCACACCGATAATTCAGCCCTCATCAAGCTGTCTCCCCCCCCCTATGTCCACGCCAGCAACGCCCTAAGCCGAGGTCCGAGTCCCACTAGGGGTCGCCCTTAGTGCTGTTGTTGCAGGTAGTCATGATGTTAGTGTAGTACAAGTAGTTAGCTTAGGTTAAGTATTTTACTTCCCCCCCATTGGCTGGAGACCCTTCAGATCTCGCCAATAACTGCCCGGTTACGTAGAAACCGTCCCCTAGGACGACCTACAGCAGTCCAATAGAAAAAAAAAAAAAAAAAAAAAAAGGAATCAATTTAGCGGGAATGGCCTGTTCAAAAGTTATGATGATTTTGTTTTATTATTTATTGTATTTTAGCTAAACATGGTCTGGGCAAGAACTTAAGCGATACTGTTATGAGTACTGAGTTAAATAAAAAAAACTCCTAGCTGACGGTCTACCTGAAAAAAGCATAGCAGCCTAGTATTCACCCTTTCTTATTTATATTTTTTCCTCAAAAAACTATAACTCTAAAGGTTTAGGTAGTTAAAAAAGGGTAAACAAATCGTAAAAAGGGTTTTTTATAGTTGACACTTTGTTGTTTAAAAATACGTTATAACAAAATTAAATTTATTTTCGATCGCAGGTTAGTTTCCTCTCTTATTATATGTTAAACTTTATCATTTATTCTTAAACTACTCTTCGTAGACATATAACTGCTTGAGCACAATTTTTTAGTTAGATTTATTAAAATGATATAATATTTTGTAATCTGTCCATTGTAAAGAGCCCAAAAAGACAGGTTGTCGAAACCTTTTAAAAATATAACGAAATAGATAACGTTACTAAATTGAAGAGTATAACTGTGACGTACTTTGGCAACTGAAGTGGCAGGTATTACGTTTAGTCGGGTAACCAGAGGCCTTTGTTCATTGTTGTTTTGTTTCGATTTTGTTGGATTGTGTTAATATTATCTTGTTTCTTTGTTTTGTTTTTGTTATTTAGTTATTGTTAGTTTTTGTTATTTATCGTTATTTGTTTTTAAATTCGTATCGTGGAAAAATGAGTGAACCTGAGGCTGGTACTAGCCAGACCAACTTCGTACACACATTTCCATCACCGAAGAAGAAACGCTTCAAAACCGGACCTCTTTCATCATCTGAGAAACAGACATTGATAAATGTATTCAAATATGTCGAAGAAACATGGCCCAAAGAGTGTTTTCCGTCAAAAACAGACATAGTGCAAAAAACTGGTGAAATAATGGGTATGTCTGTACCAACTGTCTACAGGGTTATTAAAGAATACAAAACATCGCATAGAGTGCAGTCTCCTCCTCCTCCGGCAACGAAACCAAGCAAAATCGACAGTTTCGATGATATGGATTTAGCCGCAGTGAGGAGAAAAGTACATATGTTTTTTTTTGCAAATGAAATGCCAACCATTGAAAAAGTTATGGAAAGTGTCAATAATGATGACAGTCTACCTAATGTAAAAAAAGATGTAATGTGCAAGTTGATGAAGAAATTAGGCTTTAAATACTCCAAACGCAGTCGCAAGAGTATGCTTATTGACAAACCAGACATTGCAGTATGGCGTGTTTAAATGAGATTGCAAAATATAGAAGAGACGGGAAGAAAATATATTATTTGGATGAAACATGGGTCAATGAAGGTATGATAACAACATTAACATCCCAAGTAACAAAAGCTTCTATAACCAGGGTGTTATAACACCAAATAGTGATATAGTAGGCCTATAGTGGTAACCATTGTGCCTGCTTGTACTATAAAGGTTTTTAAAAGAGCGTTTTGGTTCTATAAGATTAAAGAGCATTTAAGTTCTATAATTTATCTCTTAGAACGTTTACAGGACCATACAAAAGAATCTTTAAAGTGTTGCACTGTAATAGATATGAAAAAAGCGATTATGGTACTATTTAGTACTATAGACGACCTTTCTGACACTTTTATGTATCTATTTTGCACTAATAATGCGTAAAAATAACTTTTACAGTACTAGTATTGTAGAAGTATCGAAAACATTATTACAGTATCAATCTGCACTATAAAAGTACCTTGCACAACCATTACGTAACCTTTTAGCTCCTTAAAAGCTCCCTCAACATCGCTATGGCGCTAATTCTGTAAAAGTCATGAAAACTCTTCTATAGTACTAAATAGTACCATAGCGACTCCTAATGCACTACTTAGGTACTAAATCGTGACATAAAAGCACTAAAATTAATAATTAATGGACTAATTCGTTTTCGGTGAAAATGGCTGCTGTTTTTACGCCATGATAGCACATTAGCAGCACGGCTGGAGCCAATGTGTACTATAGCAGCCATAGTTGGGACAAGTCCTTATTTTATTAATTAAAATTTAATTAAAACACGAAAATTATGAGGGCGCATTGTCAAATTTGAAATCAGCATAATTATTTTATCGATACAATTATTTTCGCAAGTGCAAGTTATGGCAGAATTACGATCCATGAATGTTTTGAAGTTGTCCTTTTTATTACATGTTACGTTAAGCAACAATTACCGATATATTTTCACAACACGAACAAAATGTGTGATAAAAAAGATCACTGGAATCGTTTACGGTGCAAAATAGCACTATAAAGATGTTTTCGTTACTTTTATAGTGCAAATTTGTGACATAAACGATGCAGAAACACTATTTTAGTACTAAAAAGCGTTTCTCGACACTTTTACTTTTCAACTATAGAGCTGATTTATCACCGTGAGAGCCTGTATGTAATGCTTATAGAATAAATCAGTGATAAAACTAGGGCCTATTTGGGGTTCTGTAAACGTTTACAACACCATTATAGTACTAATCATAATAATAAATAATGTTTTTTGCAGGACACACCAAATCTTTAACATGGCAAGATACTACAATAACATCCTGTAAAGAGGCTCACCGGCAGGGTTTGTCTACAGGGTTAAAGACTCCCAGCGGGAAAGGAAAACGCCTTATTTTAGGCCACATTGGTAAGAATATTACTTTACAGCCTTTAATAGAAATGCCAAGTTGATAATTTTATTTTATAAGCTTATGTTTAAGTCCCATGTAATGGGGGGCAAGCCTATTGTCATTAACGGGGCACTACTCCAGAGTCCAGGCTGCTACTGAAAATTCCAGATAGAAAAACCCAATAACACTGCCTGACCTGGGAATTGAACTGTACTACTACAGCAGTAGCGCTTGCGACTAGACCAATGAGGCAGTCAATGTACAATAAATTATCATTTTAAGTAAAAGTACATATAAGATGCTCATATTATAAGAAAATATGATTATTAGTCAGTTGTTGAATGATAATTAAAACTATGTTTCAGGTTCATCAAGTGGTTTTGTTGAAGGAGGTGAACTAATATTTCAAGCAACTAAGGGTGATGGTGATTACCACTCAGAAATGGATGCATATAATTTTGAGAAATGGATCACCACAATTTTCAACAAACTGGAAAAAGACTCAATTTTGGTGATGGATAATGCACCCTATCACAGTAGAAAAAAAGAGAAAGTGCCAACAACCGCAACAAGAAAGGCTGATATTCAGAATTGGTTAAAAGAAAAAAATATTGCTTTTGAAGAAGCAAAATTAAAAGCGCAACTACTAATAAAAGTTAAACATGAAAAACACAAATACCAATCCTATGTTGTGGATGAATTAGCCAAGGAAAATGGTGTCACAGTGTTGCGACTGCCACCATATCATTGTGAGCTCAATCCAATTGAGTTAATATGGGCTCAAGTTAAGGGGTTTGTAGCCGAGAAAAATAAAACTTTTAAAATGGCTGACCTAAAAATTCTTTTGCCAGAGGCTTTAGCTAATGCGACTGCCGAGAATTGGAAAAATTGCGAGAGTCATGTAATAAAAGAAGAACAGAAAATGTTTAAATTAGACAAAATAATTGATGACACCACTGAACGCTTTATTATTAATGTGCCAGATAGTTCATCAGATTCGGATTCAGAATAGAGCCTATTAATATGTGACTATACAATATGATTTTAACATTTGAAATAAAAGGTTTAGCATCTATGAGTCACGTGGTTTTTTTTGTTTACCCTTTTTTAACTACCTAAACCTATGGAGTTATTATAGGTAGTTTGTCAACATTACGGGCCTTATTACAAAAGATGGTTTAAACCAAGACTAAGGTAAACCCAGGTTTAAAATATACCCATCTCTTTCTTATGTCATACAATAAAAAGAGATGGGGCTATATTAAAACCTAGGTTTTTCTTAGATCATCTTTTGTAATAAGGGGGCATAAGTTCGTAGTGATAGTTCAAAATTTTGAAACGTGCTTTAGGAAAGAAACCTTGCCAATAACTATTTTATGTAAAAATGACTACAGAAAAGATAGTACGGTAACGAGTAGCATTATAATTTAGAACAGGAGTCGAGTTCCGTGTAGTTATCGATAAAGAATTGGCCATCCCTTCCCTAAACTTGAGTTTCGCAAAAGGCGACGAAGTGTTTACCTTAGAACGAGGATGGGGAACATCGTCTTTTTGTCACCTAATAACAAGATATTGCGATCTCAAATCTGTTTGCTAAGCGCGATGATTATGGAAATTTCCCCGTTGACCGTTTATTATTGCGGTCATTGGGAAGCCCATGTTCACCAGTGGACGTTTACGGGCTGGTATAATGATCACGATCTTCTTCTCTCGTGTCAGCACGAGCTATACGAAAATAGCTCATGCTGTGGTGAAAAGATTAGCCAGTCAGTGAAGTTGGTAGCGGGGCTGACTGCCCAGGATGCGCCGGACGAACTTAAGTATCGCATGATCATGATGATTGGTTTCTACAATAATTTATTTTAAAATACCAAAATATTCATGTTCAGCTGTTGTCTTTCGGCTGAATGATGATGATGAAAATATTCATCGATGTTTGTTAATGCCTGTACATACTAGATACGACAGTAAAATTCCTGTCGCTTCATTGAACTTATATTGGACGGGTTCCTATAAAAATCGGCGAGGGCATGTTCGAAAGTGATATGACTTCAATCAGCATACAACTGGCGAGGCGTAAGCTGAGCTTTGAATTTGTGTGAGTGCACATAGAATCGATTGCCAAAAAGCAGTATAAACCGGTTTAAACCAAGCAAAGGACGCGACTGCATTCATTTTCACACAAATGCAAAGCTCAGCTTAGGCCTCGCGGACGGTACCACGCTTTAATCTGGAGCATGGCTACTCCATTTTCAAAACTAGGTATTAAAGTTTGCATTTTATAAATAGCGAGGTCCGTTGACACAACTTGCATTCAAAGGGTTGTTAACCCATGACTACTAGGTGCATATCAACATTACAAATCTATTTTAAAGAAAACAAGTTTTGAATTTTAAAAGGTTCCAAGAAATGTTTGCAATGTAGGTACTGTTTATGAAGATGACATTAAAAACTTGTCATTTTATGTATTTTTTATAAGTCATCAACTCTTGTCTTGTGTTTGATGTTTTTTTTATTATTTATTACTGTGTAAAAGCTAGACTTGTCACAAAAATTTTGTTATATTAAGATCAAGTCTTTGCTGCTCTGACAAGTAGTATTTCAATAAAAAAGTGATTTGCCTTCGCACAGAGTTTTCAGAAGTATTTCATAGTACAACTACAGTTTATTAGTCGTTACATGAAAAGCTGTTTTTCGTCTAGCTTTTACTTTGGTTTTATTTTCCCGTCAACAAATATTTTTGTTTTTCTGTTCGTAGCATTCCCTGCCTCTTCCTAGGGTTATAGGACTATTCTGAATATTATTGTATTACGTTATGAATAAAGGATAATTTTGAATATTTAGGAAATCTACATAATTATTGTAGTTAGCAATAGCGGATCAGGGTCGCCTAGGAAAGATCAAATTACATGGAGATGACATTTGTTTACGCCCCAGCAAATGTTATTCCATACAATTTGGTCTTTCCGCAGGCATTAAAAGAGATTTTGTTACTTGTGTTAACGGTGAAGGAAAAACATCATGAGGTAATCTGCACACCTGAGAAAGCCCCAAAAAGTTCTCGCTTGTGTGTGTGGTCTGGCAACCCGCACCAGGCTAGTGCTATGGACTAAGGCCTAAACCTTCTCTTTCTGGATAGTCATCGGGTTACTATGTATGCAGTTAGCAATTGCAAGTTCCTTTGCCGAAATAAAACACGACTGAGCTGATATCAACTCGAACGTGAATAAACTCAAATTATCCGGTGGATGAGTTTTTGTGCTCTTAGTGTCATTATGACTGGGCACGCCACAATTACGGTGATAAGTCCTCTTTTTGAGAAGTGGCTAGAGAGGCACCACGGCGTCCTCACCTACCGCCTGACGCAGGTACTCTCCGGACACGGTTGTTTCGGGCGCTACCTGTTTCGGACTCGGCGGGAGGACACGCCCTGGTGTTATCACTGTGTGGATCGTCCGGAGGACACGGTGGAGCATACGGTGGAGGTCTGTCCTGCTTGAGCGGAGCACCGCCGTGTCCTCGTAGAGGCAACCGGCGGCGGCGACCTCTCGCGTCCTGCCCTGGTTCAATCCATGGTCCGGTTTGAGGGGGCTTGGGAAGCAGTCACATCCTCCTTCCTTAGCAGTAATGCTAGCGAAGGAGGAGGCGGAACGCGTGAGGGAGAGGCAATCCTCACGCGCCAGCCGCCGAAATAAAAGGAGACGCCACAGGCGTCGGGAGTCGCAGGGCGATTCCCGGCCACCGTAGTACTTGGCCCTGATTCTGATCGGACGGCGAGCCACCCGACGCTCGCCGTCCGATCAGAACCAGGCCCAACTCGACGGCGCGTTGCTTCCGCTCCGCCCAGAGAGGAAGGAGTCGTATGATGATTTACTAACCGTAAAAAAAAAAACATTATTTCTGCAGAAGGTTTTTTTTAATGCCTTCTGATAATTTTTCCGAGTCTAGGTGTATGGAAATGGACCCATGAAACAGAAGAGAAAAATTGAGTTAAAAAAGAAAGGTAATCCACCAAAAGTATTAAATAATAAATCATTATTATACAGCGTGTCCCAGAAAGTAGTGTCAAGCGGAAGTCCAGAGGTAGAACATCCTTTGAGGTACCCAAATCACCCCCATGTATGTTCCGCGATTTTTTGTAGTTTTCGAGTTATGAATGTTTTTCATGTTTTTTAATCAAACTCGGACTATAACGACATTTTTGATCATAGTGACGTGAATAGTTGAGATACATGATTAATTTTTTTTTCTAAGTTAGCTGATTAGTCACCCTTTCGAATGCATAAACATTTGTAACCATAGATGTAACGAATGCGTTACAAAAAAATATTGAATTGTCATAAAGTTAAAATCTTGCATGTTTCCTAAATCTTTGTGGGTGATTTAAAAATAAATCTCCCTAAACTTTTTTTGTCAGATGTATTTTAAAAACTTATCCATTTTATCAGCTATTTACCCTGTAAATTTCATCGAGCTATCTCTACGACATTACAATAAAAATTTCATTCAAAGATTTCAAAGCATACAATATCGAGAATTTCAGTTGTAAAAAGGTGAATGAAAAATTGATTAAAACTAACTAATAACGTCTTTTTAGTAACCCTCGACGCAAAAAGAGGGGTGTTTTTAAGTTTAACGTGTGTGTTTGTGTGTCTGTTTGTGGCATCGTAGCTCCTAAACGGATTTTGATTTAGTTTTTTCTTTTGTTTGAAAGGTGACTTTATCGAGAGTGTTCTTAGCTATGATTCAAGAAAATCTGTTCAGCCGTTTGAAGATCATCAGCTCTTTTCTGGTTGTTGAAGGGATATGAGCAACTTCTATTGGTCTGATCGATTTGAAATTTACTATCCTGTGACTTCAATGATATTACAATAACATGGTAACCATGACCTGATACTCAAGCATCATCTGAAACAGCATGATACCCAACTTACAGTAGAGGTATTGTGTGACTATTGATTCTTTAAGTTTATGATAAGTTGTAATGACCTTCTTCTTGTCACATGTCATCAATATCATTGAAGTCACAGGATAGTAAATTTCGAAACGATCAGACCAGTAGAAGTTGCTCATATCCCTTCGACAACCAGAAAAGAGCTGATGATCTTCAAACGGCTGAACAGATTTTCTTAAATCATAGCTAAGAACACTCTCGATAAAGTCACCTTTCAAACAAAAGAAAAAACTAAATCAAAATCCGTTTAGGAGCTGCGATGCCACAAACAGACACACAAACACACACGTTAAACTTAAATCACCCCTCTTTTTGTGTCGAGGGTTACTAAAAAGACGTTATTAAATAGTTTTAATCAATTTTTTATTCACCCTTTTACAACTGGAATTTTCGATATTGTATGCTTTGAATGAAATTTTTATTGTGATGTCGTAGAGATAGCTCGATGAAATTTACAGGGTAAATAGCTGATAAAATGGATAAGTTTTTAAAATACATTTGACAAAAAAAGTTTAGGGAGATTTATTTTTAAATCACCCACAAAGATTTAGGAAACATGCAAGATTTTAACTTTATGACAATTCAATATTTTTTTGTAACGCATTCGTTACATCTATGGTTACAAATGTTTATGCATTCGAAAGGGTGACTAATCAGCTAACTTGGAAAAAAAAATTACTTGTGTATCTCAACTATTCACGTCACTATGATCAAAAATGTCGTTATAGTTCGAGTTTGATTAAAAAACATGAAAAACATTCATAACTCGAAAACTACAAAAAATCGCGGAACATACATGGGGGTGATTTGGGTACCTCAAAGGATGTTCTACCTCTGGACTTCCGCTTGACACTACTTTCTGGGACACGCTGTATATTTCTCACTTCCTTTAATTATCATTAGACATATTCTTTTTAGAGCCTCCACGAGTGACGATACTTAAGTACGTCTGGCACACCCTGGGCAGTCAGCCCCGCTACCAACCTTGCTGACTGGCTAATCTTTTCACTACGGCATGACCTATTCTCGTATAGCTCGTGCCGACACGATAGAAGAAGAAGATATTCTTTTTATTCTTAGGAACGGATTATAAAGTTTTACTACTTAACCGCATTAAAACACTAATTAACAAGATAGCGATCACTTCTAAATAAATCGTAATTACGACGTATAAATAACCATTAGGTACTTGCGTGTCTGAACACGTAAATTGTATGAATAGGTCAATAATTACGTTCAGTGATTGTAAGCATAACCCGTGTTTAACGAATAATAAATTTTCAGGTACTTTTATAAGCTATCAATTATTTCTTGATTTAAATATTTTAAATCGAGAAAGTAGGTGTTTATGTTTCATTTATTTTTGACATGAAGACTATTAGTATAATTTTGACAGGAATTTTATTGAAGAAATACAATTATGATAAATCTTTTTACAACACACAAAACTGACAATCTGTAACAAACATTCCAAATAGCACTATTTCATGATAATTTTCTCGTTAGTTCCCGAAACAATAAGGGTTGAGTTGAAAGTTTTATAAGCCGAAATATTTAGAGGGTTAATCCGATAAATCGTTTTGGGTAGGAACGCACATTGTTGCTAAAATTGCTGAATCATTGTGAATCGTTTAGAAATCGCTTGATTTAGAATCCGAAAGGAAAACGCTTTTGTTTTGTTATAGTCACATACAATTAAATGACTGTGTTAATGCCAAAATGGCTGTAAATCTTACCCTAAATTTATTGCTCAACAATCCCATGAGAAGCTTTAGGGAAATATGTACGTCAGGTTTAAAAATAATTAAATTATAAGCATATTATAATTAAAACAACATAAAATCACGCCTGTGTATAATACACCCTCATTTCGCCGTAAAGCAGTCTACACACCAAACCCGCCGGCCGACGCACCGACATGAGTCGTCGCCTTTTTTGTCGGCTGGTTAGTCGGCGACTTCACATTTCGTTCTAGTAGTAAAACTTTGTCGGCGGCACGAAATCAGTAACTTTTTAACTAACTTTTTTAGTAACAGCTCGAGTGTTGGCGGGCAAATGAGCGCGTACGCAAGTTGCAGACCTCAGACCAAATAAAAAACCAAGACATAGCGCTGCGAACAACAGAGTGAAGCATACGCAAAATTACGCCTCGCTCTATACATACACGTTCACACGCACATATTTACACCAAACTACAACTAAATTACGACACTCACACATGTTTATGAAACCGGCCTCACTTCACTGTTAACAACGCTATGTCTTGGTTTTTTATTTGGTCTGAGTCGCAGACATGCCACCGACATGTTGCCACAAGTCGCCGGATGACACGCGCGGGTACAAGTAACCGACATGATTCTTTTGAAATAAAGCCGTCCACATCAAGCCGCGGCGGCTGTGTCGGCGGGTTGGCGAGTTTGGTGTGTAGACTCATTTATGTTTAATACTGCCTTGTTGATCTATTGGTTGCAAGCGCGACTGCTGAGTGTGAGGTTGATATTTCTCAGGTTGATGGCAATAGGCTCGTCCCCTATTACATAGGACTATTATAATTAAGTTATCTATTTATTAAGTTGTAGGACGTTTACGGTTTAGTAGGATTATGATGATGATGAGGCTGATACCCAATTAAATTGATAAGATAAGATCTAATTCATATTTTTGCTTGGTGGTAGGATCTGTACGGTTTGCCTGGCTAGCTACCACCCTCTCACGGTGTTCCGTCTTGTGTATATGAGAGCCAGAGAGGCAAATGGGAATTCCCCTATATCTTTGTTACTTGGATTCGTGTGCTCCATCTGAGACCATGTCTGCGCTTATCAACAGGGTCAAACGCATTCAAGTCACATATTAAATAAAAAAATATCAGCCAAACATTATGCTAGTCACATCAACGTCTAGACAAAGATAAAAAAATGATCAATTTAAAAATAAATTAGTAGAGTACATAATTAAAGCTGCCTAATAATAACTGCGTCTACCAAGTTCGTGTACCCCACTCAAATATTATGTACAGGATGTAAACTAATTCATGTAATTCCTTCAAACCGCGTGATTTACTGGTGACACAGATTAACCCTAAATGGGTATTTCTGAAGATCTACTGAAAAAAAAAAAAAAATAAGTCTTGCTTTTCTATTTCTGAGTTATTTTAGAGCCCCGAGTTAACTGACCGTGTCACCGTGCTTTCATTCTTTTATGTGCGGTATCGAAATGTTCAATAAAAGAAAATTAGCTTTTTGCAAAAAAAATAAAATCGTTTTTTTTTTTACTGAATTCTTATTAGGCGGTTTAGATACGATCACTTAAATCAACCGCATGAAAAAAAAGTTTTTTATTCTATCTTTATCCCGTGCAGGGCCAATCTACACCAGTAGTAGATCATGTGGTTTTAAGGACTTACACGAATTCGTTTACACCCTGTATTTAACTGTAAAATTTAACGTGGGTTAACCAGTTATTATTCCTATGTTTATTTTCGTACAAGATTAGCCCAGACAATCTGTTTTATAACATGATGTAAGGCACCACATGCTTTAGGTATATTGTTTTAATTCCAAATTAATCTTTAGTGTCCACGAGAATACTCGTCTTTAATTAACATTGGCAGTAAAGCAGTTTGTTACTCCAGGCGGTTTAGTTGCATAATTAAGACATACGAGTCTTGCCCTAGCTTTCCATACGATTTACTTATGCGTAAATAAAATAAGCCGACCCGAGAAATAATAGATGGTGAAAACATTGAGGCCCATTTATATCTTACTAGCTTTTGCCCGGCTTCGCTCGCGTTAATTAAGCTCTAAAAAGTCATAACACACTACTAAAGTTTATATAATAATATAATTCCATCGTGATTCGAAAGACACGTGGCGCCATCTATGAACGTTATTGTTGTTTTCCTCGGGAACAGTACTTTTTTCGGGATGAAGGGTACACCATGTCCGTTTCTGTACACCTGACAAAGTATATGCAAAATTTCATGATGATCGGTTCAGTGGTTTAGGCGTGAAAAGGTAAGAAACAAATAAACTTACTTTCGCATTTATAATATTAGTCAGGATAGGATTAGGATATGTGGAATATGTAAGACGTGTTATGGAGAAGGAAGAAAGTCATGCAACCAGAAGAGTGTTAAATATGAATGCAGATAGATATACAATTAGAGGTAGACCAAGGAAAAGATGGATGGATTGTGTGAAAGATGATATGGGTAAGAAAGCAGTGAGTACAAAGACGACGGCTGGTAGAGGAGAATGGAAGAGGAATACAATAAATGTTGTTGCGACCCCACTTAGAGTGGGATAAGGACAGGGAGATGATAATGTGGAATGTGTAAAACCGATTTGGTATGTCTACACCAGTACGCTTTCATGTTCATCTTGCGCTTTCATCTGACGCGTGCCTGAAGCGCCGTAGCGCATGCAATAGCGCATGCTCTAATACTAAGTTTGAGTCATAAGGCAATCAACATTGCATGCGCTTGACGCAAGAGGAATTGAAAGTTGAAAGCGCAAGTTGAGACACAAGACATACCAATTTGATTGGTGCAGTAGCCTAGGGCATGGCTTTCCGAGCTGCTGGTCGTGTATTAGATTCTCACAGAGAACAAGTTGGAAATTCAATTAACGAAACAAAGCAACGATGAACATTTAACTTATAAATACACGATCAAAGTATTGTCAAACAACGGACAGCTACATATCTATTAATATTTGGAAGCAGGGTGAATGAAAGACAAAATATCTAATCGTGATTCGATTAATCGATCGTCGGATCCGAAACACCTTCGTGGTTAGAAAACGTGCGATCTGTCAGGCGAAACTTCGTAGTTCGAATTTTGGAGTAGGCCTCCAGGAGTCATCTTAATGACGTATGAACGTCTATGATCATTAATATGCCAAGTTTTGAAATACTTTCAGGTGACGGAATAACATTAGGGCCTATTTCAGGAGTCATTCTAATAAGATTGAGCTTTGAGCTTAGAGATTTGAGCTATATGGTCAAAAGCCCTATATTAACACTGACACTTTCAATCAGTATGTTGCGAATTATTCAAAAACTTTTAAGACTATTTGTAAGATAGCTAAAGCCCTATTTATTAGTAACAAAATCAAATCAGCTGATAATAAAATAAAGACTACTTGGAAAATAATTAATAGTGAAACTAGCAGAAAAAAAACATTTAATAAGGATTACACTCTAGAGACTCCACAAGGTCCTATAAGTTCTAATGGGGAAGTAGCTCAGGAATTTGTTAAATTTTTTACTAACATACCCTTTAAAACCACAGAAGCTTTAAATTCCTCACCGGTACTTTCTATATCTTTACTGAGAGATAACGTATCGGTCTGTCCTGTGGAATTTAGGTTTGACCATATAAACCCAACGTCCATTATAAAAGCTTTCAATTCAATTAAGATCAAATTGACCGAAGATCTATGGGGAATGTCTGTTAAGGTTTGCAGATCCGTCATTGGAACTATAGCGCCTTATTTAGCTTTAATATTTAACTCGTGTGTGGATCATGGAGTCTTCCCAGACCTAATGAAATATAGCAAATTAATTCCACTCTTTAAATCTGGGGATAGTAAAGATCCCAATAATTATAGGCCTGTATCGGTCTTACCGGTTCTCAGCAAAGTGTTTGAAAAAGTAATGCTTACTCAAATGCTGCGTCATTTTAATACTAACAACATCCTACACGATCAACAGTACGGTTTCACCAAAGGACGTTGCACAACTGACGCCGGTGTCACTTTATTAAAACATATTTTTAACGCGTGGGAGGAGGCACATGATGCCATTGGAATCTTCTGTGACCTCTCGAAAGCATTTGATTGCGTAAATCACGAGACTCTTTTGTTGAAACTTGAGCATTACGGACTTGGTAAAACAGCGCTCAGTTTAGTAAATTCGTACTTGAATGATAGGCAACAGCAAGTTCAAATAAACGGCGTGAATTCTTTGGGTTTAAAAGTAAAAATGGGAGTACCACAGGGTTCAATATTGGGTCCGTTCCTCTTTTTGGTGTATATAAACGATTTACCCCATTTGCTGCAAAATCAACCAAATATGGTGTTATTTGCTGATGACACATCTCTAATTTTTAAAATAGATAGGCGTGCTAACAATCTTGATGACGTAAATAATGCTATTTTTCAGGTCCATAATTGGTTCACTGCAAATAATTTAGTGTTAAATGGCAAAAAAACAAAATGTATCAGATTTGCTTTACCCAATGTTAAAAGTAGTAAATGTGATGTAGTATTGAACAAGGAGAAACTAGACTTTGTCGATGAAACTGTTTTCTTGGGGATCACGCTTGACTCGAAACTACAGTGGGGCCCTCACATAAAATCTCTTGCAGGGCGGCTAAGCTCAGCTGCATATGCTGTGAGGAAAATCCGGCAATTAACAGATGTAGATACCGCGAGATTAGTCTACTTTAGTTACTTCCATAGTATCATGTCTTACGGTATTTTACTATGGGGACGAGCTGCTGACATTGAATGCATCTTTATTCTGCAAAAGAGAGCTGTCAGAGCAATATACAATCTCCGCAGACGCGAATCTCTAAGGGAACTGTTTAAAGAAATAAACATCATGACAGTACCTTGTCAATACATTTATGAAAATATTATGTATGTTAGAAAAAATCTGCATCTTTTTAGTAAAAGATGTGAAAGACATCATTACATAACTAGAGATAGAAATAAGATAGTGCAACCTCGCTTCAGATTGTCAAAAGTACACACGTCTTTTATGGGGTACTGTATAAAGTGTTATAATAAAATACCTGATAGTGTTCTTCAATTAAATGAGAAGAAATTTAAAATTTGTATAAAACGCACACTATGTAAACAAGCATATTACAAGTTAGAAGATTATATTGCTGATAAAAATGCTTGGAAACATGCTGGTCCTGCTCCACAACCACTTGACTAATGGATTCTTAAAGAGATCTCCATACGAACGCTTTTATTACATTTGATCATGTGACATGGTAATTAATTTTTATTTTTACTCTTTTTTTTTTTTTTTTTATTCTCTGACATGATTAATTTTATTTTTATACAATTTTATTAATTTTTTGACATTTACGAGTACATATACCATGTATCGATATTTATTATTATTAACCGTTTTTTTTTGTGTGCCAACAGCATTTTCATTTTTTGTTTTGTATAATTTTTTGCCGGTCTTAATACGTATTGTACTACATGTGAGTACCATGTATCTATATACAAAATTAAAACTTTACTTGGTGTCTGGCGGTTAGAGCATGTCATGCTCACTCTAATGTCCCGCTGATGGTGGCGTGTGTGTTGGATCGTGCGGTTCCCTACAAAATGGTTGAGCTGAGCGATGCTGATGCATGCGTCATGTTCGTGAACGGGCGCCGTCAGTTGGGACTGGTCATCTCTAATCTGCCATGGCAAATGAATTGTAGGTACTCTTATTAGTATAGCATATCTTACATTGTTCTCACATTTATTTTGTTATTCACAATGTAACCAAATTTTTGTATAAATATCTGATGAAAAAGAGTAACCATGGAGTTTATTGCCCGTTCTTCTCCATAGGAATCTACACTTTGGAACGCGGCGGTAACTTCTTTTTATTTCTCGACAATTCAAAAGTGCCTGTAAATGGTCTAATTGAAATAAATGCTTTGACTTTAAGGGATGACGTATCAACGTCTATGATCAAACATGCGTAGTTTTGGAACACTTTCAGGTGTTGGAATAACATTCTGCGACAAAAATACTAAAATTTATTCAACACACGGTCTGTCTATACGTGTCCTATACTTCACGACCTTCTATGAACAAAATCACGTAAAAACATGTAAATTTATAGACATCCACACATCGCACCCTCGTAATCTTCGAATGGGTAAGCAGAGGTGTACTTCTATTACAGGAGTATGTGCACCCATGCTTCACCTCTTGAATTAAGTCGCATGTGATGGGAGTCTATTGCCATTTTTGTGCGCAATTATGGTACAAGGTTGGTTGCCTTCAACGACTCGCTTACCCAGCGACAAAGAAATTGTATTCTTAATCCGTCCCTTCACGGACTTATAATTATACAAGGTTAGTCAGAAAGGGGGTACTAATCCGAAAGGGTGTTAAAGCACCTATAATAATGATTAACATTTATTCCACAACTTTCCCCAAAAGTCAATAGATTAAGAGAAATAGCTGTTCAAACATTTCATAAAAATACACTAAAATTGACCTATCCTCAGCTATGATCAGTTGTGTTTACATTTTAGGTCATAACCAGGGTCACAAATTAGAAGCTCTATTTTCTGAATTAGTAACTAAAACAGGGATGAAGATTTTTTGAAAAAAACTGAAATAAAAATCATTTTGCATGGAAATAAAAATGATCGAATTTTGAAGTTTTAACATTTGCTTTAAAACAGACATCAGTGATTTATTAAGTGGCCCGCGGATTAGTACTCCCTTTTCGACTAACCTTGCATACAGCATGACTGGATATTCACTTAATACCCAAAAAAAAAACATTCAGACGAATTGAAAACCTCCTTCTTTTTGAAGTCGGTTAAAAACCATGAACTTTGCCCATCATTCTGTAGGTACCTACAACTTTTACTATGGAACAAACGCTGAGTTCGTGAAAAAAAAACTTGTGTAGGTACACTACAAAATAATCAATGTTGCTTAACAAAATATACAAGGTTAGTCGGAAAGGGGGTACTAATCCGCAGACCACTTAAAGTATCACTGATGACTGTTTCAAAGCAAGTGTTAAAATTTTTAAGTTCGATAATTTTATTTCGATAAAAAATGATTTTTATTTTAGTATTTTCAAGAATTGTTCATCCCTGCTTTAGTTACGAATTCAAAAAAGGAGCTTCTAATTTGTGACCCCAAATATGACCTAAAATGTAATCATACCTAAGGATAGATAGATTTTAGCATATATTTTATGAAATCTTTGAACAGCTATTTCTCTTAAACTATTGACTTTTGGGGAATGTTGTAGAACAAAAGGTATTCATTATTAAGGGTACTTTAACACTTTTTCGGATTAGTGCTCCCTTTCCGACTAACCTTGTATATTCAAACGTATTTTTTTTTCACAAATTCAGAAATTGTTCCTTAGTAAAACTTGTACAGAATAATGAGTATAGTTCATGGTTTTCGGATGTAAAATGATAAACCAGTCATTCTGCATAATGACTATGATTTATGTCAAGATCCGTATGAAATAAATAATTTTAATAAAGCGTCGTCGTTGCCTTGTAGCACACCCATAATTTTCACATTAGATTCAATGATAACGGCATAATGTTAGTGCGATATCACATTTTATCTATTCCATATATATTCCAATATTCGGCGTTAGTATAATGTCGTCATACCACATTGTGTTATTAAATTGAACACGAAAACAATGGGAGGTCCCAAATAAAGACAATAATAGCCGATTGAAGTCTGCTGTTTTATCGATATTAATTTGACAGTATTAAGTTTTGGACGACTTTGAAGTAATATGACCTTCATGTTAGGCTTAATCTTTTATATTATTCGGTGCTATTTATTTGAATCTTATCGATAAAGTCTATTAATTTCCATTTGGACGTCTGTGGTCTACTGGTTCGAGTGTCGGACTGCTGATCACGAGGTCGTGGGTTCGATCCCCACAGGACACAAATATTTATGTGATGAACATAAGTGTTTGTGTTGGTCTGGGTGTTTCTTATGTATTATAAGTATGTATTTACAAAAAAAAGTATGTAAGTATTATATCCATTGTCTAGTACCCAAAGTACAAGCTCTGCCTCGTTTGGGAATTTGTCACCTAGAAAGTTTTCAACAGAATAATACGTTTTTTTCAATTAGAAATGATCGTAACTTTTTTTTTAAATACATCAATACCTTCTGTTATTCTAATATGTTTCGGTAGTTTATAATAGATCTTTGGACACATTGCGCATATGCTTTTCTGAAACAAAGTGGTTTTGCCTGTAACTAAGCACATTTTGTCATGTCTTCGTGCACTCGTTACTAGTGAAAATTTTGATAAATTGAACCTAACAAACAAGGCAGATTCATTCATACATTGATGGCATTGTCAATAAATTCATATTTTTGAAATGTGGTTTGCAACTATCTGTTCGATCTATATTACAAATTGCTCGGACGCACCGTTTTTGAGCCTTGAATACCATCTCCTTCCCGGTAGCATTACCCCAAAACATGAATAAAGGAAATAATGATTTAAATAACATCAAAACGGTAACCGTTTTATTCTCAGCCCAATTTCATTTCTTTTAATTGTATACTAGAGTAATGAAATTGCCAAGTGTTGTTCCCGCACGCGGTGATTAACGCCCGAAATATCTCAATTATGGAAGAAGCCAGTGCACTCCAATGTGTCGTAAAAATGGCCGTTTAATGTGTAAATTTTATTCAGGTTCAACTTTTTTGAAGGTTTTCTTTGTTCCTCTTGATTTATTAGTCTGGATTGAATTTTAAATTCGTTTCTTCTGTGCGCAAACTTGTCTATTCAATTTATTATTCATGTTAATTACTCACTTTGTCTTAATTTATAGTGTCGAGGAAGAAAACGACGTCATTATTCTACTCACTTTTAGTAAAGTTCTGTAAGCAAGTTAAATTCACGAAATGATAGATACTAGTAGTATGTTTAGCTATCTAAAGTTATAAAGGCACAAAAAATGTCAACCCTCTTCATATAAAGGCATGAAGAAAGGGAAAATGACACATAGATGAACAGTATGTCTAGTTGTCTACTGTGATCCCTAAATTGATCTGTTCATGTGCATGATATACACGTTGACATTTAATTGGTTATTTTGCTAGAACAAACGTTGTTTAGAACATGGTCTACTACAATTTAGTGTCCAAACACACTATGCCGAAGTTACGCTTGTGGGCGGACACGCGTGGCGCGGGCATACTGCCTCCCGCGGCTCCCCGCCCCGGATCTTCGTCGGCAATCGAATCGAACTTCGGTCGCGTATAATGTGTGCTCTACAGAATACTTTGCCGCCGAATTGTCGCTGAAATTACGCCTGACCGAAGTTCGGCTGTACGCTATAACACAACGTAATTTCGGCATAATGTGTCGTCAGTAATTCAAATAACATTGCAGGCGTAATCATGCCGAACTTCGGTCCCGTACCTTAGTGTGTTTAGACACTTAAATGCATCAAATAAAAATAAAACGTCATTGGTCTTTAAAAAAACTCAAAAAAGACACCACCAAAGTCACAAGGGGGGGGGGGGACCTGGGCAAACGGCGCCATGGTGGTTCAAGTTATTTGCCGGGAACTTTACCGCGATTACCGCGATGAGTACTTTAATGTCACGGTTAGAACATGTTTGAGCAAGAAGACTTTTTAAGAACAACTAGATTTTTTTTTTCTTTAATAATTTTTTTGATGCCATACTATGGTAGTAGGCCATGGTCTGAACAACGTTTGTACTAGTAAAACAACCAATTAAATGTCAGAGGGAATACGTTAAAAAAAAGCTTCCTGTTTTTTATTTGCAAAGTTTTCAAAATTCTAAGATGATGAATTGTATTTCCATTAAACAAGACAAAAGACACACAAAAAAACTCGGTTACTTGGAAATTACATCTCTAGATAGTATAATTTAAATTCGCTTTTCGATTCTGTTTGTCCGCGTACATCTTCAAAACTACTCAATGGATTTTGATCGGTTTTCATATTAATTTAGGTGTTTCCTTCTGGAAGGTTTTTAGCTATAAAATGTACCCGAGCAATACCTGGGGGCCAATTCGGCTAACGAAATTGTTGCCAAACGCAAACGAACCACAACTGTCAGTCAGTTTTTGTTTACGAAAACTGTCAAAGTGATTGGTTTTATTTTTTTTTGTCAAACAATTTAACAGCTTTTGAAAACGAAAACTGTCTGTATGCACGGTTTGCCCTTGGTTCGGTTGTGATTTATTAAGATTTCTTTTAGGACGATTGGGCCCCTGGGCGGGTCGCTAGTCACTACATAGTATAAAACAAAGTCGCTTCCCGCTGTCTGTCTGTCCCTATGTATGCTTAGATCTTTCAAACTACGCAACGGATTTTGATGCGGTTTTTTGAATGATTCAAGAGGAAGGCTTATATGTATAATACATGCATAATATAATAGATAAAAACGCGGAATACGCGATAAACGACATCTACGCGGGCGAAGCCGCTGGCGACCTCTAGTTGATCAATAAACGAGAAAAAAGTTATGTATTGTATGTATTTGACTGTGGCTGATCAAAAGCGACACACATACGTAAAACTAGACTAGAAACAAATATCTAGAGGCCAATCAACTACTTATTCGAAACGAGAGCCAATACTGTGACCCGCACATACGGGTAATGTAGTTAAACTCATTTTGTCCCGTGTGAGGACGGGTTAGAATATATAATGTTCTCACCGCAAGCTAGTAATAGATGCGTGTTATAGGATTCAATAAAACCCCGCACACTTGTTCGTTGGATCATTACGGTCCGACTGGTTAGCTACCACGGATTCACAATAAAGTCTAGCCTAGAAGTTTACTGTGTTTCGTCGTGTGTAAGTGAGAGCCAGAGGGGTATAGGGGAGTCCCTCTATATATCGTCACCCTCCGCGCTAACTGTTGTAACTAGCAATTGATAATTTTTATTTCAGAGAAATTCTCACAGAGTGACGTATCTGCTTCAAATTATTAGAAATAAATAAAAAATAAACTTAAAAAAAAAGTAAAAACCGACTTCAAAGAAATACTAAAAGGAGTAAAATAATTACCATAATATAAAATTAACAGTTTCAGAAGTCGGTGGCTTCTATTTGCTTCAGTGTAGAGTTGCACCGACTTCTGAAACTGTTAATTTTATATTATGGTAATTATTTTACTCCTTTTAGTATTTCTTTGAAGTCGGTTTTTACTTTTTTTTAAAGTTTATTTTTTATTAAATACGTTTTAGTGTCAAAATTTTAACCCCCTCCATCATAACTCTTCTTTTTGGCTTTGACGTAGTCGGGCAAAAAAGTCCTTTCAAATGATACCTTACACGATATAATGAAAACATTCCAAAGGGGGGAAGGGGGGGACACGCACCCCCTCCTCTTTTCCAGTAGTCAGTTCCCAACAACAAATTACAATAACAACAATTACAACAAAGCAATATTAGTAATTTGAGAATTTTGCTTTGATCCGATGAGGAGTTCCGTTCCATATCTCTGAAGTTCATGGTCTAATCATAACAAAATTTATATGGGACCAATCGGCAAGTACACCCTTTCGAACAAAAAAAGAATTTTTCAAATCGGTTCATAAATGACGGAGATATGAGGTAACAAACATAAAAGAAAAAAAAAAAGAAAAATACAACCGAATTGAGAACCTCCTCCTTTTTGAAGTCGGTTAATAAATAGATACCTTAGGGCTTTAGGGAAACTACTAACCAAGCCAAGAGTAAGCCAAGAGCAATATAAAAAACTTATTAATTCATTAATAAAGCCACAGCTAACGCAACTACTGAAAAATTATCAATTCGGTATGTAAAGTTTTTTTTTTATATTTTTTTGCTTAAAGATTCGTTTTCTACACGGTAGTTATTTTTTAATGTATTTTTAAAGTTTTTCTTATGATGACGTCATGCGATAGGAGGGGTTACCATAGCCGAAGAAACCAATTCTTTGTCTACGCCAAGTATAATACCATAGGGTTTTCCTACGTCACGAAAAAGGAAGATAAAGTCCCCGTCGCGAGAAGCTATTAATTTTGTAAACACACATTCAGGGGTTCGCAACCTTTGGAACAAATAAAAAAAAACAGTTTTGTAATGATTTTTATTTTTATATAATGGTTTTTATTTTATTTATAAAATAATAAATAATAATCTACGAAAACAACACAAACAAACTGAAACGCATTCAAAACTCAAATGACAGCATTGACAGCGTCAGTGTGAACTTACTTCAAAATGGCGGGCCAAATGTTGACGTTCCATGAGTCAGACACGTTCCGGTACCACAAAACATTAGACGATAGCGCTTTATATCGCTAAAATATAACCCGACTAATTGAAATTGCTCGTTAGTTTCGTATTACACGTATGTAACTTTGAGTTGATTGAATTTGGGATTATTTGTTGTTGATTGAATTGTCGCTACGTAACTTTGTAGAAGTTCTTTATTTACAAAATTTATAGCTTCTCGTGACGGGGACTTTAGTCACTTAGAAGTCAAATAGATGTCAAGTGAATTCATGCATTTCTGCTAAAATAAACACCATCTTATAATTTTAAGTGCTAAAAATTTCAAAATAAGGTTTACCAAACTAAAACCTCGAAACGGTTTTGGAATCAGCATAGGTTAACTTTTACTTTACATTTCGAATTGCTAGATACAACAGTTAGTGCGAAAGGTGACGATATTTGCTACTTGGATTCGTGTGCTCCATCTTAGACCCTGTCTGGCTCACCATCAAATACGACTAGGGTCAAAAGCAAAGTTAAAGAATAATAAATAAAAAAAGTCTTTCAAATGTGATTAAATGTATGAAACGTAAAAACTCCTTCCTACCTCGTCTGATTCATTTACCCACATGAAACGAAAAGGGTAATGGGCATTTTGACCTATAAGTCGTCATTAATGAAACAAGTGCCTTGGGAAAGGCTTAAAATTAGGATAACTTTTGTTACAGAGTTCATTAAAATTATATTTTGCAAAAAAGTTACAACGTTTTCCAAAATTATCGCTATGAAAACCTGAATTTTTTTCAATGTTAAATGCTTGTCTATAGGTACATTACCGTCCATAAGTACATTTGTGCTGTCCATAGGTACATTTGTACGCTGTACCTAAGGACGAAATAAGAGTTTTTGAAGATCTTTAATTTTCGAAGCAATTGTTTTTGCCATCGCATTTGAGACTGATAATTATTAAGAGTTGATTAGTTACCAAGCCGCACAATAAATAATTTCATGATAAAAGAATGAGGGTTTTTTTAAAAAAAAATACTTTTATTTGTAATTCTGGAAATCGTCCACAGGTAGCACATGCCCCTATGGTGAGTTTTTGAAATGGGACTGCATAGACAAAAACAATTGTAACAGAGAAAACTGGTTTAAAGAGTCTTGAGCTCCATTTTGGGGATAACTAAAATAGTATTGTTAGATTTTTTGAATAAAAAATTAACTTAAAAAAAAAGTAAAAACCGACTTCAAAGAAATACTAAAAGGAGTAAAATAATTACCATAACATAAAGTTAACAGTTTCAGAAGTCGGTGGCTTCTATTTGCTTCAGTGAAGAGTTGCGCCGACTTCTGAAACTGTTAATTTTATGTTATGGTAATTATTTTACTCCTTTTAGTATTTCTTTGAAGTCGGTTTTTACTTCTTTTTAAAGTTTATTTTTTATTAAGTAAATACGTTTTAGTGTCATAATTTTAACCCCCTCCTTCATAACCCTTCTTTTTGGCTTTGACGTAGTCGGGCATAAAAAGTCCTTTCAAATGATACCTTACACGATATAATAAAAACATTCCAAAGGGGGGAGGGGGGGACACGTACCCCCTCCGCTTTTCCAGTAGTCAGTTCCCAACAACAAATATAAACAATGCAATATGAGTAATTTGAGAATTTTGCTTTGATCCGATGAGGAGTTCCGTTCCATATCTCTGAAGTTCATGGTCTAATCATAACAAAATTTATATGAGACCAATCGGGAAGTATACCCTTTCGAACAAAAAAATAAAAAAAAAATACAACCGAATTGAGAACCTCCTCCTTTTTGAAGTCGGTTAAAAAAACTGTTGGCGTTACGAATATAAATCGAGAAGGCAGACAAGGAAAACCGACCCCAATTAATTGGACAAGGCAAAGGAAGACGAAGAATAAAAAACTGTAGACGCCGTCGCACCGCGAGTCTTACGATTTTTTTTTCTAATTATACATAAAATATGTTAACAAACGTCTTATAGAAAATGTATATATGATTGATAGCCGCCTACAGGAAAAGCCCATTGTCCTTTACAAAGGTACAAGTGTACTTCGTAAAACTTCCCGAGTTTGTGCCGTCTAAACTATTTCGTGAACAAATCGGACTTTCGGTTATTGCCAGAGAAACTGAGAGCTTCGAGCAACCCTTTGTAAACTTTCTCCTTTCGCGGGAATGTCTACTGTAAAAAACTTCTGTTTTACTCCTTTATAAAAGTTCTAAAAAAGTATTTGGAGCGAGGCCGTAGTTTGTTGGGAGTTAAAAAAGAATACTAGAACAACGTGTCTATTTGCAATTTTTGTAGGAGTACAGTACAGTAACAAGGGTCATCATCAATTTAGGACGCAATGTTTATTGGATTTTGATCCCTAATGTTATGTATCCTACCGATTGATGAAATAAAAATACAGAATGATAGTTTTTCACGTTTGTGTGCGTCCTGAGTGACGGCGCACGGGCGTATTGCGGATTGCGGAGCGGCTTTACCGTGGCTTTACCGTCGATACCTGTCCTTAGTGCACCCGGGAAAGTTGACGCGTACCCGCGTGTTTAGTGTTTCGTTTATTTAACTTTGGTTTTAATAATGTCGATATCAAAATTCAAACGTTTCGAACATTTTTTTAATGCGCCGTTCATTCCGCCTGCGCGGTGCGCCATCACTCAGGACGCACACTTAGAGTTGATTTAAATCCCAGCTCAGGCAAGAGACTTTTCGAAAATATATGCATGAAGTATTTCTTATTTTTAGAAATAAAATGAAGTCTATTTTAAGTGTATTTGTTATTTTTAATATTTAATGTTCTTTCTCTCCATGACCAGGTGTTTTGGGACATCCTGTATATACCTAAGAAACTAGTTTTGGCCTGGGATCTCACTCGCATCGTAAAAAAACTACCGCCGGAAAGAAACTAAAGCCGGATATCCTATGTTAATCCAAGACATGGCCTGCGTGCCAAATTTCATCAAAATCCTTTCAGCCGTTTTTACGAGCTATACAACGTTATTTTTACTTTATACGAAAACCGAGACACCCCAACAAGATTTTCATCAGAACTACCTGAATATGTGTTTTTTTTTAGTAAATCTCCAAGTTACACCTTAGTTTATGTCGCGTTAAGTTCGCTAAAAAAGTGTGAAATGCCTGAGATGTACTATGAAGGAGTTGTCTAATACACGGAAACTGACCGAGCGGACCATTTCAAGCCTCAAGGTGTCTATTCCCGTCAATTGTTATGGGTAGAAACCTACTGAAACAAAATTGAAATTTATGAAAAAAAAAAAACAAAAAAAAATGTGGTGTAAAAAATGTGTCAATCGATTCTCCTAGTGATTCTGAACAAACTAGTTTCAGGTTTCGCATATACTAAAACTAACCTTGTATAATATGTTTGGATGTTTGTTTAAGTTGATCTCAAACAAACATCCAAACATCTTCACAAACTTTCACATAATAATATTTTAATATGATGAACGAATCGTAACATAAACTCACATCTATAATCAACCGATTATTATAATACCAAAATCTGGTATTTTGTTTTCCTTAAGAGGTTAATTTTTAATCGTCATCCATAATCTCGTTTTTTTACAGAGATTTATGACGTCAAGCTGCAGTTGTTTCGCTGACGTCAATCCTAAATTCATGGTTGAAGGACCACAGACGTATAAATAAAAAAATATTTAAAAAAACGAGTTATAAATAAAATAATATTTAATTGGCTGCTATAAGTTTTAAATAATAATTAAATACTTCATTTTTACCATATTTAAACTTTCAAAGTGAAATAAAAATGTTTAAATACAAAATAGGAAATGTTTGATTACTAGGTATACAAAAATCCGGAAAGTCTAGAAAGGGTTGAGGTCTCAAAATCTCGAGCAAGCGTAGTAAGATTAAAAATAAATAACATACTGTGTTCTAATTATCAATTCGTCTTTTTTGATACTGCAATAAGAATCTGGTTTAAAAGGGATACAAAAAAAAAATAGGTACTTGAATCTATAATACTCGACGGATCGATGTGACCTCTACGAGTATCTCTACAATGCATCGTAGAGTTACATTTCTAATTTCATGACCTTGCCCCGGGAGAGTATGTGTACAATTGCAAGGAAGGTCAACTTTGTGAATTGTTCTATAACTTAGCTAAATTTCTTTACGTTTCAGTTATTTTTTATTAAGTACTGTGCTCTCGTGAATAGTTTTTACGTAAATATTTTTTTTCTAAAGTTTAAGTGTAGCGCCGCAACATGCCGAAAATACACGACGTTATTTCGGCGTGATTACGCCTGCAATGCTTTTTAAATTACCCGCGACACACCAGGATGAAATTACGTCGCGTTTTACCTATATAAAAAACACAGACGCCGAAGTTCGATCGCGTAATTTCGGCATGGTGTGGCGCCACATTAAGTCGGTGTCTGGCTGTATTCAACGTGTAACAGAAATGCGTGGTCATATTTGAAGGGGTTGTTTGGACTTTTAATGAGAGCAACATTTAATAAGTCAAATAAAACAACCAGTCAAAAATTTTTCGACTCTCGTTTATTTTTATACCAGTAATAGATCTTTTAGGATTTAAGGAATTACACAAATTCGTCTATACCCTATATAAGGTCCATCTATTCATACACGAATATTTTAAGGAATACATCTACAAGGTTAGTTTTAGTATATACTAAACCTGAAACTAGTTTGTTCAGAATCACTAGGAGAATCGATTAACATATTTTTTACACGACTTTTTTTTTTTTTTCATTTATTTCGAAATTTGTTTCAGTAGTTTTCTACCCATAACAGTGAACGGGAATAGACACCTTGAGGCTTACGACGGTCCTCTCGGTCAGTTTCCGTGTATTAGACAACCCCTGCATAGCACATCTCAGGCATTTCACACTTTTTTAGGGAACTTGACGCGACATAAACTAAGGTGTAACTTGGAGATTTACTAAAAAAAAACACATATTCAGACAGTTCTGATGAAAATCTTGTTGGGGTGTCTCGGTTTTCGTATAAAGTAAAAATAACGTTGTATAGGTGGCAAAGAAGCCAAAGAAAGGCGATAATATTTTTTTTAAGTTTCTTATTTTTCGTAATTATTACAATTACAATAATGCTTGAGACATTTTGCATAAATTTGAAAAAAAAATGCCCGCTTCAATGACAATAAATCCTACGTAGAAACTAGCGTAATGGATGTTGAAAATAGTAATGAGCCAGTATTTGTTATGTGTATCAAGTAAATTTAAATTATTTAATTAAAAAAAAAAAACTTAATTTTTCTTTTTTTTTCATTTATATGTCTTCTTTATCACCTGTAGATGTATCCCTTAAAATATTTCGTGTATGAATAGATGGACCTTATATATAAAAGTGAGTTTAATCGGTGTTTTTTTCTCACTTTGGTGATCTCTTTCTCTTTCAGATCGCTTCTGATCTCTTCGAATAACAATGACAATCATTACATAGTATAAAACAAAGTCGCTTCCCACTGTCTGTCACTATGTATGCTTAGATCTTTAAAACTACGCAACGGATTTTGATGCGGTGTTTTTTAATAGATAGAGTGATTCAAGAGGAAGGTTTATTTGTATAATACATGCATATTATAGTAGAGAAAAAGACGGAATACGCGATAAACGACATCCACGCGGGCGAAGCCGCTGGCGACCTCTAATACTTAATAAAATTAAGTTTATGAGCCGCATGCTGCATGATAGCACATGAATAACTAATCAGTACCAGCATGTTTTAGCTTTGGAGATAATATCTTATCAGCTAGTAGGATTTTAAGTACATTTTGTATTGCAAAAATAGTACTAAACACACATGCTTTATTAGACTAGAGGACCCTCGCGTCCTCTAGTCTCTAGTATCGCGTATTCCGTATTTTTCAGTATAAAAGTAGCCTATGTCCTTTTCCAGGTTCCAGACTATCGCTATACCAATTTTCATCGAAATCGGTTCAACGGTTTAGGCGTGAAAGCGTCATAAACAGACAGACAGAGTTACTTTCGCATTTATAATATTAGTAGGGATAATTAAGTGTAATCTTCTAGCTATATGTATATGTTACGGCTAATAGCCGAAGTGCGGCTACAACTAGTTTTAGCCGGGTACAACTAGGTACAGCCGGCCACATGCGGTTAAACTTAGATGTATCCTATTTATCCTCGGTTAGAACTAGGTTAAGCCATCATCATAGCGGATAGAACTAGGTGCAGCCGCACACCGGTGATTAAGAGGAACCCCGACACGGATAGGTTAGGTTCGAAGGGGATGACGGGGGCTAGAGTGAGCAAGCGAAGCGAGCGAACGAAGCCCCCGTCATTCCCTTCGTGTTAGGTTACTTTAAACTCTGCAGACAGAAATAGGAGCCCCGCTCAGCGGGGCTCCGTCGACTTAAGCTACACCTAGTTCTAACCAACTGCTACTGGTTGCACCTAGTTGTATCCGGTTAAACCTAGGTGTAACCGCCATTCGGCTTTTAGCCGTAACATATATATAAAAATGAATAGCTATAATGTATGTACGCGCATAACTTCCGAACGACTGCCCCAATTTGGATAATTCTTGTTTTTGTGTGTTCGTTATTGTCAGGACAAGGTTTGTACAAAAGAAAATTTTTAAAAACTTGTTTTTTTTTGTCGAAATCTAAGAATGTAATTTGATAAATAGATATGAACTTGAAAAGTTAAGAGAAATTTCAAAAAGGTTAATATTTATTTTTGATGTTATTCATAAATATTAAATTTTTAAACTTTATAATTTGTTACTTATTTTGTTGCAGAATCTAATACGAAGTGCGAGTCGGAATTGAGCACCCAGGGTTCCGTATCTTAGAATGATACTAGTTGCATAAACCTTTTTCAACTTGATTTAGGTACTCCAGATTTGTCACTTTGCAAACTTTGGAAAATAGGGGCATACTATTTTTAAAGACATTTTTTATTGTAAGTCAAACACAGTAAACAGCAAAAAACCTAGAAGAAAAAAAAAACTAGCTACCACGTTTGACCTAGTAACCCTGTTTTAAAATTCCAACCTTTGGTTTGCAATGAAAATCAGTTTATAATTATTATATAACATTTTTTTAATTAATCTACTTACAATATAGATAGAAAAGCATTATTCAAAACTATTCCAATTTTCAAGTCGATAGCATTGGTACTTTCTGAGCAGCCGGACAGACATACGGACGGACGGACGAAGTCCCGGAATCCTTATAGTGCAATAAGGGTTCCTTTTTTATAATTTTAATACGATACCCTAAAGAAGAGGTATCACCAGAAAACTTTCAGTCCAATGCATTTTAATATAGATTTTGTAACAAGATTGGTAGGCGAATAAATTCGTTAACTGTAACTTTGCCGTTTACAAACTTTTATCTGGATATCGTTCTTTTTGTGATATTTTTGCTTTACTTTTTCCTTTGCAAATATAAATTCCTGGAATATATTTTTTTCTGTAAAACAACGAACCAATGATAACGATATCTTCACAATAAATATTTAATACAAGTATGCAAACTTGAACGTGAAACAATGAAACGTCGATTAGAATTTTTCTGAAACTTTGACTTTTACTATAAAATTCAAATGCAATTCATTGACATGCACATTGTGTTTGCATAATATTAATTTTTCCTTTACTAAGTAAAAAAATAGAATTAGTTATTTTCATTGTTCAGTACAGATAAAATAAAAACAGTGTTTTTAACCAAAAACAGCAATGCTTTTAGTAAATTTACGATGTTTGTTCTGTTCATTCATCAGTTCTAGTGGGCGTCACGTCAGTTAGCGCGGAAAATCGGATTAACTGTAAACTCTACAATCTACACCACAATGTTACAAAATTTAATTTTAAAGATGAGTTTTTCTGCTTCTCTGGACACTTGATTTTTATTATTTACTTGAGTAATTACAGGTTAAAGGGGTATTTCTCCAATATATCAATAATGTAGTCCGTAACTAGTCACCAGATAAGCTAAATGTGACCCAGAAATATGAAATTTGTGTGTTCAATAATCTTGTCACTATCACTATTGATATGGTGATTATATTTTAATAGTATATTATTGAAAAGTTTACAGACTAAATTAGCTTAATGAACTGTTGATGATAGGTTGGTGAAATACTCCATAATAATATTTCGTGGTTTCATTTTCGATATAAATTAACAGGTAGTCCTTTGACCTACAAGGCAACTTCGCACGCTTTAAAAGTTTTATTTAATTAATTAATTCATAGCTTAAATCGATTTTTTATTTTATTTTAAAAGTCGATTAAAGTATCGATTCGGTCTACACCTCCCTATACTAGACAGTGACACCTCATTTTCTTTTTCCGTGCGGGGCAACGAGTGCACGCGTTTCTCCCTTCGATCGTTCGTTAATTGCATAGGAATAAAGTTTGCATTTTCACGTACCTACAATGCCTAAAAGATCTTATTAAGAAAGTATGGACAATTATATGAGGAAGATGGAGAAATTAAGGGATAAACACCGTCATAAACGACGACGTCGAGTAGATTCCCTTTCGTCTTCAGATAACCAACAAGGTTAGCAAGTTTATTTCTATTATTACCGTACAAGTACTGTTCAAAGTGAAAGTTTTGATGCGGTATTTTGCCATAGATTCAAATATGAACACGGCAAAAAATCTACCCGCCATAGATTCCTAAGCGAACGAGGCCTTTGAATTTAAATTATAATGGATTCGAATTTTGAACCATTACTATTTAACGTACCTAACTACCTACGGTTGCGTTACGTTTATTACTTTTGTCCCATAGCAGTGATGTGGGATTTAACGGAGCCATTAACCGAAAATGAGCCACAACCCGGTTCGGATGAAGCGGTTATTCTACCCCCCGATGAACCTCAGCCTGAAATTTCGCTGGAACCTACTATGATCCAACAAAATGAATTACCACTACCGCCGACGCTGGTGCCGGCGGCTCTCGAGCCAACATTGGATCCAGAGATTCTATCCGCCCTCGGCGAGGCGACCGATCAAGGACCAATGTGGGGTCAAGATATTCACAATAATTTAACACAGTTGTGGCAACCATTGCTCAAAAAGGAAATGGTTAAAGAGATCAGAGAACAGATATTAAAACAGTATCTCATTCCTAGTAACTGTACGTTACTTCAAGCACCAAAGTTAAACATTGAAATCTCAGCTGCAGTTGCAGAAATGGTAAGGCTGCGTGATAAAAAGTTGAGACATCTCAATAACAGCTGGGTATCGGCATTACAGCTATTAGCTGGGCGATGACGTCATTATTAACAAGTGATAACAAGATCGAAGCGATCAAAATTCTTAGTAATGGCTGTCGCATTTTATGTGATTTACATCACTCCGAAACCCAAGCTCGAATTAAAATGATCACACCCGGATTGGACAAACCTTTTCTCAATGTCATACAGGATAGTGAGCGAGATGAGACACTGTTTGGTGTCAGTTTACCGGAAAAAATAAAGGCGTCTAAAACTATCGAAAAACAGGGGCTGCAGATCAAAAAGACTGTGCAGCCAGCACGATCCAATCCAGTTGTCCAACCCAAGAGTATAATAACAGCGCGCCAACAGTTCCAGGGAAACTGGGCTGGACCTCCTCGTTACCCGACGAGCAGGGGGGGGGGGGGGGGGGGGGGGTCAGAGGAGGTTCCCTACGTCAGCGCGTCGATCAGCACCGACAACGGCGACAACGACGTCGCAAACCAAACCGAGCCAGGGCCGGTCACGTGCCCCTGCACGCCATTAAATCAGGTGCATGCTAGCAGGGTACATTTTTTCTATAATTGTTGGACTTATATTACCAATAATACCAACATTCTTAATTGGGTCTTAAATGGAGTTCCTATTCCATTTATACGTACGCCATTTCAAACTTCTGTCCCTCGAATCACGTGGTCATTGAATGAACAGCGTGACATGTCATCGGCTATCGAAAACCTACTCGAGTTGGGTGCTATCTCACAAGTTGAGCCAAGTTTAGATCAGTTTATTTCCAGTACATTTTTAGCTCCAAAGTCCAATGGCGGTTAAAGATTCATTCTGAATTTAAAATGTTTAAATCGTTTTCTAAAATGCATTTTAAGATGGAGGATAGTAGAACTGCCTGTAGATTAGTACAACCCAACTGGTTTATGGCGACGATAGATATGAAGGAATCTTACCTTCTTATTCCTATTGATAACGAGTTTCATAAATACCTTCGATTTCATTATATCGCACCAAACTCGAGCGAAACAATAACATACGAGTTTAGCGCGTTACCATACGGGCTCGCCATAGCACCCAGGTGTTTTACTAAGATTGTCAGAGAGGTTGTAGGTTTTTTACGTGGTCGCGGGTTCAAATCCGTGTCATATTTAGATGATTTGCTTTGTTTAGGTAGCAGTTACGAAGAATGTCTTCGTAATTTGAAGGAAACTGTATCGTTATTAGAATGTTTGGGATTCGTAATAAATTACGAAAAAAGTGATTTAAAACCTAAAAAATCTTGCAAATTTTTGGGATTTATTTATGACGCCACTGATATGACATTATCGTTACCTTTAGATAAACGTAATAAGATAGCCCTTTTGATCCAAAAATATTCTAAACTACCTACTGTATCAATTCGAGATTTTTCCCGTTTGATAGGAGTTTTGGTATCAGCATGTCCAGCGGTGCGTTACGGTTGGTTGTATACCAAGATATTAGAAAGACAAAAATATTTGTTTCTACAGCAACACGGCTCATTTGATGTAAAATTAAACTTAGTAAACTTTCGCGTATAATTTTAAATGACCTAAACTGGTGGTCTAAGAATATTTACAAAGTAAATAATCCAATAAAGCCTCCAAGTTATGCGTTGGAGATTTACACTGACGCGTCACGCACCGGCTGGGGTGCGTTTTGTGACGGGTTAAGAGTTAATGGTGCTTGGAAAGATAGTGAATTGAGTTTCCATATTAACTATTTAGAACTATTGGCTGTGTTTTTTGCCCTTAAATGTTTTGTTCGGGAACAAACTGAATGTGCCATACTGCTCCGCGTAGGTAATACTACGGCGATAAGTTATATTAATCGCATGGGCGGTATTCAATTCCCCCATTTAAGCGCACTTTCTCGTGACATTTGGCAGTGGTGCGAGATGCGAAAACTGTGGTTATTCGCTTCATATATAAACGCGAAGGATAATATCGAGGCTGACGAAGAGTCACGCCGGGTGAATCCTGACGTGGAGTGGGAGTTACATTGTTAAAAGGTTGAGTCAACCCGAGATTGATTTATTCGCTTCTCGCATCAATGCTAAGTGTCACGAATATGTGTCCTGGAAACAGGACTCGGATGCCATAAACGTTGATGCATTTACGATTAGTTGGTACCCAAAATTCTTTTATGCTTTCCCATCATTTTCTCTGTTACTAAAATGTATACAAAAAATTATGCAAGATAAAGCTACGGGTATCCTAGTTTTCCCTATGTGGCCTGCGCAGGCTTGGTATCCGCAATTAATGGATTTATTAGATAAATATGTTGTTATATTGAAACCACGTCCAAATTTAGTATTGTCGCATTTCAGGCAACAACATCCGCTTCACCAGACGCTTACCCTGGGAGCAGCACTGCTCTCAGGCTCGCGTTCTCCCGCCGCGGCGCGCCACCAGCCGCCCTGCGTCTGATGCTCGCCTCACTATCAGATAGTATATTGTATCAATATGGGGTTTGTTACAAGCTTTGGTGGCAGCATTTTCAACAGAATAACTGTAATGTGTTTGAGAGTTCCATCTCTCACATTGTAACCTTTTTTACTGAGCAATATGAAAAAGCACGCTTAACAGCCATCGCTCAGCCTTATCATTGCTCATAGGAAATAATTTAGCTTCAGACGTATGTGTCAAACGTCTCCTTAAAGGGGTATTTAAGTTCATCTTTCTTTATCTTTACCTAAATACTCTGGTACCTGGGATCCTCAGATAGTGTTAGGCTACATCTCGGAATGGGTTCCCCATAATCAACTTAATTTAGAAAAATTAACCAAAAAGCTTGTCGTTTTACTAGCTCTGTGTACTGCACATAGGGTGCAAACTTTCTCTTTGGTTAAAATTAGTAATGTTAAAATTAATACAAATGATATCGAAATTGTTATTACGGATATTATTAAAACTTCGGGGATAGGACGGGATCAGCCAGTTTTGTATTTACCCTATTTTCGGGAAAACCTTTCTATTTGTCCGGCCACAACGCTAGTCTGCAACGAAGGACTTAAGGCCTTCGGACACAGATCACCTCTTGATTACTGTGAAGCGTCCTTACAAGAACGCGACAGCACAGACTATAAGTAGGTGGATTAGGCAAACGTTGTGTGTGAGCGGCGTCGACGTGGCAGTGTATGGCGCACACAGCGCTCGCCACGCTGCCACATCGACGGCGCGCGCGGCCGGTCTTAGTCTTGATCTTATCCGAAAAACTGCTGGCTGGACCGCGTCCTCCCAAACCCTTGCTAAATATTATCATTGGCCTATTGTTGAAAAATCAAACTTCGCAAAATCTGTTTGTTTCACTGCCAATATAAATGATTGTTGATCATTCCTATGCACAATGTTGTCATTCAATTTTGTTTTTGCTGAAGCGCATAATACGAAATTAATGATTTATGTAATCTCGTGTTTTATTTGTAGTACATCTATTTGAAAGACGTAGGTACAACAAAGAGTAACAAAACTCAATCTCTGAACATCTACCTGTTAATTTATATCGAAAATGAAACCACGAAATATTAAATATGATCAAACGAACTTCTTAAGTGAAGTTCGATCGATATAATATGAGTGGTTTCATTTGAAGATATAAATCACCCAACCCACCCGAAACCCAGTTTTGTTATTAACACGAGAAGACTTGAACCCAAGTCGCGTCTCTAAAAAGAATGAGGTGTCACTGTCTAGTATAGGGAGGTGTAGACCGAATCGATACTTTAATCGACTTTTAAAATAAAATAAAAAATCGATTTAAGCTATGAATTAAATTAAATAAAACTTTTAAAGCGTGCGAAGTTGCCTTGTAGGTCAAAGGACTACCTGTTAATTTATATCTTCAAATGAAACCACTCATATTATATCGATCGAACTTCACTTTAGAAGTTCGTTTGATCATATACAGGGTGTTAACGAAATCGTGTAATTCCTTCAAACCGCGTGATCTACTGGTGACACAGATTAACCCTAAGTGGGAATTTTCGAAATCGAACAAAAAAAAAATTAAAAAAAAAAATTTTTGGTTTTCAATTTCTGAGTCTTTTTAGAGCCTTGAGTTATCTGACTGCAAAGAGCGATATCGCATTAGTCGTTCCTGCCAGCCGTGTCGCCGTAATTTCGTTAATTTATGCGTGGCATCGAAATGTTCACACAAATAAAATTATTTTTTTGCAAAAAAAAAAAACTTTTTTTTTTACTGAATCCTTAATAGGTGGTTTAGATACGATCGGTAACAAAGCCGCATGAAAAAAAAAAGATTTTTTTATTTTTATTTTTAATCAAACTAAATCCCGTGCGGGGCCTGTCTACACCAGTAGTAGATCATGTGGTTTTAAGGAATTACACGAATTCGTTAACACCCTGTATAATATTGTATTCTGTTCATAATCGATCTTTTTTGTCAATAACAATAGTCGTAGTAGCTTTATCGATCAAGTCAATATTTTATAAAGTTTTCCTTTTAGACTACATCAGTCTAAGGCAGTTTTTTTTTCTTTAGTCTTACGAATTAATCTCAATGTGCCCGACCCAGTTCTCGAGAATCGTCATGTCACATTGTACTGGGATCGATCTATCATCACTGACAGGACTATTGTAGCCAATAAGCCTGATATAGTGGTGATAGATCGATCAGAGCGCCGCGCAATGATTGTTGATATCACTGTCTCGCATGACAAAAATCTCGTGAAAGCCGAAAACGATGAAAAAACAAAGATCTTGATTTGGCACTCGAGGTTGTCGACATGTGGGATGTTGACTCAACAGTTATTGTGCCGATAGTCGTTACAGCCAATGGCTTAATAGCCAAGAGTCTCGACCAAAATCTGATGAGGCTCTCGTTAGGCAGCTGGATCAAGGGTTTGATTCAGAAAGCGGTACTTCTGGACACGGCGCGTATCGTTAGGAAGTTTCTCTCTCTGGATCCCTGACCGCCGGTAGCTTGGACCCTGTTCCGATGCCGGTGGGCTACTATTTTTTACATTTTTAAGTGTTTTTTTTTTATTTTAGAGTTTTGACGACACGTTTGGGTGCAGTGGCTAAGCGATTGGCTTCTGCGCTACGGGCCATGTGTTCGATTTCCACACGGAAATCGAACCCATGACCCGTAGCGCAAAAAATTGTATGGCCTACAGATGGTTGTTTCGGGTCTGGGCGTTTGTTTGTGAGATTTGTGTCTGTAAACGCACCCACGATACAAGAGAAATCTTAGTGAGGGGCAATTTTTTTTTTAAAGAAAAAAAAATGCATTGAAATGAAATATTTAAAAATGTGACTTGTATGTAAATAAAATATGATGAATAAAGGAGATAATAAGCCGTGGTCGGGAGGTTACAGACTTGCTTATTAAGCATCGGGTTGTGGGTTCACACCCAGGCATGTGTACTATGACTTTTTCAAAGTCATATGTAGGTACTTTATTAGTTATAGTCGCCACGACAACCTTTGTAGGAAAACATCGTGAAAAAACCTGGACTTAATAGGCTAAAATCGCCAACCCTCAGTGAGCAAGCGTAGTGATCAATGGTCCTTCGCTCTATGTATGAGAAGAGGCATTTGCCCTGCAATGAGACTGTTACAGGCTGATTTATTTATTTTACATTTTTATAAAATAACATAACATCACGCCTGCATTCCCTGAAGGGTTGGGCAGAGATATACAGAATGACTAGTGAGACACTAACAATCTCATAACAATCAGGAAAAAAAATCAGCTGTTTCCTACATTTATGTTCGCATTACTCGTCAAAATGTAGGGAACAGCTGTTTTTTTTTCTCGATTTCAGGTTTGGTCCCACAGTAAAAGTGGTTCAAAATGATGAAGTAAAGTAAAGTAAAAAAGTTCATTGACAATATAAATGAACAAACCTAACACACAAATCCTAACAATCCTGTGATTTGTGTCTACTAATTAATACAAGAATATAATGGCATGTATTTAACGCGGCGACAAACTAATCTGATTTAGGGTTTTAAAAATAATTAAAATGGGTAGCAAAAACAATAGGTTGGCAGCTACAGTGAAGTAGCATTTTAAGCAGGCAGGGGGTTTTAAAAATAATTAAAATGGGTAGCAAAAATAATAGGTTGGCAGCTACAGTGAAGGAGCTTAAGTCGACGGAGCCCCGCTGTGCGGGGCTCCTATTTCTGTCTGCAGGGTTTAAAGTAACCTAACACGAAGGGGATGACGGGGGCTTCGTTCGCTCGCTTCGCTCGCTCACTCTAGCCCCCGTCATCCCCTTCGAACCTAACCTATCCATGTCGGGATTCCCCTTAACCACCCTGCTAACATTATTAGTCGCCAAGTCATTATTTATAGCTCCTCGCCTCATTTTATTAGTTGCAAACACTTAGTCGCCTTTTAAGTTATTAGTCACCTGGAAAATAATAAGCCGAATATAATTACATATGTCGTTATAAATACCTGTGTAAGTTATGCGGTTGTTTGAGCTTAATTCACACTGACCTCCGTACTAGTGAAAACTGTATCACGGTAGGTCAGTCTTCCTTATTCACAAACACTCACACACTTCCATAGAGATGAGTACAATGACCCCTTAAGAGATTGTTAGTGTCTCACTAGTCATTCTGTATAGTACACCCCCATTTCGCCGTTATGTTTAACTCCTATGTAATAGGGGGCGAGTTTATTGCCGTCAACCGGGCACAAATCCAGACAACAGGTTGTTACCGAGGTATTCCACACGGAAAAACCCAATAACACATTGCCCGACCAGCAATCGCATTTACAACCAATAGACCAACGAGGCAGATTCATAAAATGATGGATATTTCCCATCAACTTTGAGAACAGTATCTCGTTACGTACTTGTTATACTGTTTTCAGTACATTGCCCATCTTGTATCAATTATAGAGTTCCCAATTTCTCGAAACTTGATCTAACTGTTCGAAACTTTGAGTGCCTTAGGTTCTTCGCTGTTATACAAGAAATACTGTTTGACTCGTGTTTTGATAGATAGATAAGTTAGTTTTCGAATGTACTGCCTACTGAACACTAAAACTAACAAAATCAAAGCCGTAGCGATTACGAGTGTGTTGCGCAATTAGAATGCAGAATACCTACAGAATCAGAAATTCAGAATACTAAATATTCTGGTCGTAAAACGTACATGCACGGGTATGAATTGCTATCTATAGAAATACCAAGAAATCTAACATAGTCTGAATACAACCGTTGAAACAATTCATGGAACATCATTATTCCAGATACAGGCAGGTAGGTATTATAACACCTTGTCTGTCGCCTGTAGCTTTATGCGGGTGACCTAGAAAGTGCACTGGCATTGCCATCTCTCATATACACAACTATCTTTGTTTCAATCTAGTCTAAAGCTAAATGAACTTGACAACCGTATCTTAATTGAAATGTCCTTGGCGTTGTATTTATTTATGTAAAATGGCAGCATGTAAAAGCATACAAACACCTAAATGTTTTGAAACTTTCGCGATTTGTACACATTATAAAAATATTGACTGGGGTCTAATGGCGTAGTATAATTTTTAATAGTCACAATACATTTTTGTATTATAACTTTCGTGAGACACATTCATATTTATGATTAGTTACGGTTTACTCACGTGCATTTTTCAGAATTTTCCGACTAGTGCATAGACAGTTCGACTCGCGACCTCGCCGCGTGATCAGCTCATGATTAAGGGCTCCGCTTGGGTCCGAAACTAGTCGGGCAATCCCGAAAAATGCACGTGAGTAAACCGTAACTTATCATAAATAGTTAAAATATATATTTTATTCCTTTATCCCGATGTTTCGACCGAATTGCACCAGCCGTGGTCACGGGTATACTACGCGATTAGACTCGAGTCAATATTTTTATAATGCGTTCAAACATGTGTTTCACTTCTATTTTTTTATCAAAAATTGGAGGGAGTGAAGGACTTGGTCTGTAGGTGGAGGGATTAAGAATATATTTCCCGTCCATCCCCGGACAAGCGAGCCGTAAGAAGCGATGAACCGGCCACCATAATTGTGTCAGCAATAGGCTTGCCATCTATAACATGGAACTTAATACTAGACTAGAAAGATAGGAAAGAAGATAAGATATTTTACAAAGGATTCAAGGCTTTATTACACTACTCTGAATTTAGGAATCCTAATTAGTATTTAGGACAGGAAACCAGAAAAAAGGGACTGTGATAAGAGTAAGGACGGTTGGGATCCTAATGAGCCAATCAGGATGGTTCCTGCCTTCCTGACTCGCTAAATCCTAATAAGAATTCCTAAATTCAGAGTAGTGTAATAAGCCTTTTAGGAATACAAAACTTGTGTTTTATGTCTAATATTCCATCTATGAACTGGAAAATAAATGAATTTTGTCCAAAAGGCTGGGTAAGCGTGGGTTTGTTATTATAGTATTGAACGAGAACCCTGTTCTAGAAAATATGATATCAGAATTTCAATTTTAAAGTATGATTAGTTTATAGATAGGAACTAGAGTTCAAAATTCATGGATTGTTCATCCATAAATTTAAATCCAGCTGAAGTTCATTTCCAACTTCCAGCTAATAGCGCTTACTAAAACAATTATGATGAATTCTACTCTATTTTAACTTTTCTATTTTAAGTATTCACTAAAGAAAATATACCGTTCGCTATGTGAGAACTATTGGCAAACTAAAACCCATTTGCTCGAACATTTCATTCTATGTATTATTGTAAGAATTTCCTCGCCTAATATGAAAATAATGATACGATGTCAATTTACGATTTTCAATGTGTACTATCTTGTTTGTAACAATCTACAAATAGGAAAAAAATCTAGAATAACTTTCAATATTACAAAAATAACGACTGTATTTTCCAATCTGTAAACAAGAAGGAACTACGTTATTTATTTATTATAATTGGGTACCTATTATCTATTATACAAAGATTATTATAATGATTGTTCTACATACCCCAAGGGTCTGTATACAAAATATCGATTTAATTCAGCTGGCTAGTAAGTTCATGAGTGGCCTTGCAGACGATAGTTGTCTTTTTGCATAGAAACAATGAGGTCGTTTTTCTACACGACTGTCGCAGAAGGAGGATAATTAAGACTTTGAATTCGAAATTAGGATTCAAATTGCGAAAGTGATTAATTTGTAAATACTGAGGCAATTAGATCGGGTCTTTTTTAGGGTTCCGTACCCAAAGGATAAAACGGGACTCTATTACTAAGACTCCGCTGTCCGTCCGTCGGTCCGTCTGGCACCAGGGGGTCTACTCCCTAAGCACGAAGTCCGTGGTTTCGGCCTTAGTTACGAGCGTTTCCTACTCCCTATCACCTACGGACATACGATTATTTCGGGGCCCGAACTAAGAATGAATGACAACACGATTTGACAGTTGTCCGATGTGTTTTTACCCGTCCGAAAAGTTGAACTTGACACTTGTTTTGTTCACTCCTACGTTTCGGGCTACTTTCGGACGGGCGACTAACTTCGTTGACGGACTTAGGGAGTAGGCCCCCAGGCTATATCTCATATACCGTGAAGTTGAAGTTTTCACAGATGATGTATTTCTGTTGCCGCTATACCAACAAATACTATACAAGGTTAGTCAGAAAGGGGGTACTAATCCGAAAGGGTGTTAAAGTACACATAAATAAAAAATAAAATAAAAATAAAAAAGCCTTTTATTCCTTGCAATTAATACAGGGCTAATCTTATAAAATATCTAATACGTATGTTGTTTGGTTAGTAAAATAAATTTATTGTTGTTTTTGTTACGTTTTGTTATGTTTCTTCTTTTTAGGTTTCTTCTTTTTTAGGTTTCTTCTTTTTTTAGGTTTCTTTTTTTTTTTAATTATTCTTTTCCTGCAAGAACCCCAGATTGGGTGAAGGCCTCCTCCAAAGATGCCCATTTGTCTCTGTCTTGTGCTATTTGCCCCCAGTTTGGGCCGGCTGTTTTCCTAATCTCGTCTTCCCATCGTGTCAGTGGTCTCCCTCTGTCTCTTTTGCCTTGTGGGCCTCTCCACATGGTTGTTTTTACGGTCCATCTCTCATCTGTACACCTCGCTACGGGGCCTGCCCATTTCCACTTCAGTTTTTGTGCATAATGTCAAAGCATTTGTTGCATTTGTTATTGTTCTTATTTTTGTGTGTCTTATTTTGTCTATTTTTTTTATTTTGAGCATGCTACGCTCTATTCCTCGCTGGCAGGTGTTGATTTTGTGTTTTAAAGTTTAAAGTACACATAATAATGAATAACTTTTGTTCTACAACTTTTCCCAAAAATCAATAGTTTAAGAGAAATAGCTGTTCAAAAATCTCAAAAATAAGTTTCTAAAATCTATCTATCCCCAGTTATGATCAGCTGTGTTTACATTTTAGGTCATATTATTTGGGGTCATGAATTAGAAGCACCATTTTCTGAATTTGTAACTAAAGCAGGGATGAATAATTTTTGAAAAAACTAAAATAAAAATCAGTTTATTTGAAAAAAAATTATCGAATTTTGAAATTTTAACACTTGCTTTCAAACAGTCATCAGCGATACTATAACGACGGGTCCTACGTATACTAGTATAAGTGCAAAATTCAAACTTTACAGAAGAGCAGTTTAAAAGTTCGAAAGCTTTTAAATTTGACATAAATCAGTAGAAGTATTTGAAATTTTGGAATGGACCATACCACACCATTTGAAAATTACAAATATTTCTTTTGATTTACGTCAAATTTAAAAGCTTTCGAACTTTTAAACTGCTCTTCTGTAAAGTTTGATTTTTGCACTTATACTAGTATACGTAGGACCCGTCGATAAGTGGGCTTCGGATTAGTACCCCCTTTCCGACTAACCTTGTATTTGCTATAACAAAAAATAAGTATTTAAGGGGGCTCCAATACCTACAACAAACGTGATTTTTTTTGGCGTTTTTAAAGATAATGGTACGAAACCCTTCGTGCGCGAGTCCGACTCGCACTTGGCCGGTTTTTTTACTTAAGCTTAGGACCAGTGTTTTTCTAGGTAATTTAACTTGAATAAACCGAGAATAGAAAAAGCATTTTATTATTCAATCTCCTAAACCTAAGGAGACTATTTAAATGTTTATCCCCAAGGAAAAGAAAAATGTTAGCACAAGGAAATACTCAACGAACTCGAATTGTGTGCTTATCCTACAATGGGTTATACAGGCCAAAGGAATAAGGATTCTTTTCAACATCCAAACCAAGATTTATTCCGGAAATTTAAAATTTAAATTGATGAAGTAGAAGTTCGGGTTAATTACATCCCTAGCGATGAGTAAATGAAAATGTCCTCTGTGTGAATCGGTTGAATATGGGACAAAACTAATTTCTCTTATAGGAATTATTCATCAACTTTCATGCATAATTGTATGAAATATTTCAATAACAAATATTAGAACGAATGTTTAACGTCGTTTACTTTTTGTTATCAATCAAATAAGCAGATTATTGCTGCATATGGATAATCTCTTGTACCATCTTGTATTTAGGCTTCCTGATTCTGCTATAAACTGGCGATCACTTGCAAGCTTTAAAGCTAGAAAACAACAGCTCAGCAATATTTATAGCGATACTCTTGCTGCAATTCAAATGTGTAATAATATATTTCCTAGTATATACTAACAAGGTTTAATTAAGGATTGAGGATTGAATTGAGCTCGTACACGTGGAGCAATAGTGACGCTATAAATCTGAGCGATCGGGCGGAGGAGGCGAGGAAAAAGAGATGCGCCTATATAATAGAGCAAGGAAGACATAAATACAGTCAGAGCGAGTCAACTGATCAATTACCGGCAACATAGACACTATAGATAAACACTGGAAGCCGCTGCAAATACACAGCGTTAGTCATTATCATTAGCAATCTATTCGACGCGCGGTTAGACATCGGATGCTTGCGACTACATGCAGATATGAACACACAAGTTGCACTGAGTTACACGATATAGTCGGCTATACAACAGGGTACCTATTTGACTAGGGTACACCCTTTATAGCAGAACTTTTTACGTCATAATTTTATTTTGCATAACAGCTGATGGCGTAAACCTCTTTTCGCAGAAAATCGTTTGGCATACACTCATTTAGCATACACTAAAATCCATAATTTTGTAAGTCAGAATCATCTTTAGGCATAAATTTCATATCCATAATACTTAATCAAAAATTATAACCATCATATCGCAGAAAGTTCACAACCAGAATCATCTTTTGGCATATATTTCATATCCATAACAATCAAAAGTAGAAACATCATATCGCAGAAAGAGTCGACGGAGCTCCGCTCGGCGGGGCTCCTACTTCTATCTACAGGGTTTAAAGTAACCTAACACGAAGGGGATGACGAGAACTTCGTTCGCTCGCTTTGCTCGCTCACTTTAGCCCCCGTCATCCCCTTCGAACCTAACCTATCCGTGTCAGGGTGCCCCAAAAAACCGAGCTCGCTTCGCTCGCTCTTGAAATTAGTCAGTTGGAAACCAAGTAATAGTGTTTGGCCAAAAATCCAGTATGCCAACTGAAACTATACCAAATCAAAGTTATGCTAAACGAAATTATGCGGAATGTTAACTTTGCCAAATGTAATTATGCCAAATAAAATTCTGCCATCTTAAAAGTATGCCAGTGTAAATTCGGACATATAAACATTCGGCCAACAAATAATTATATTAAATATTTTTTATGCCTTATAAATGTTCGTTTAAAGAAGTTTATGCCATGTGAGTTATGCCAAATAGGTTTCGGAGTATCAAGTTTCTGTCAGATAGAGGGCACCCATTTGACTAACGTTAAAAATGTACAACAATTTAGTATTATTATTATATACAAAGTATAGAAAAAAAAATGTATAAAAATTATGAAAAATAGAAAAGATATACGCTTTAGAAGTTTGTTGATAAGGCGTTTTCTGCCTTTGTGACGCCAATCGAATATGATACAGTGTTGTCAAGCCACTATGAAGTTTTGAATGTATGACGTCATATGGTCGTAGTGTTGCCTCTCCCTTATGAACAATTTTAAACCAATTATAACTTGGGCATTTTGTTCAATATTTCATTGGAAAAACAAATTCACTGTTTCTTATTATTTTTGTAATAGTGTCGAGATTTCTAATAAAAAAAAAGGCATGTATTTAACGCGGCGACAAACTAATCTGATTTAGGGTTTTAAAAAGAATTAAAATGGGTAGCAAAAATAATAGGTTGGCAGCTACAGTGAAGGAGCTTAAGTCGACGGAGCCCCGCTGTGCGGGGCTCCTATTTCTGTCTGCAGGGTTTAAAGTAACCTAACACGAAGGGGATGACGGGGGCTTTGTTCGCTCGCTTCGCTCGGTCACTCTAGCCCCCGTCATCCCCTTCGAACCTAACCTATCCATGTCGGGATTCCCCTTAACCACCCTGCTAACATTTTTAGTCGCCAAGTCATTATTTATAGCTCCTCGCCTCATTTTATTAGTTGCAAACACTTAGTCGCCTTTTATGTTATTAGTCACCTGGAAAATAATAAGCCAAAAAAAAAATAGTCAAATATCATATTGCAGCTAGAAATTGCCACAAAACTAGCTCGTTTACGAGGAACTTTAGATAGCGCGAAGACGCCATAAAATGTTGCTTGCTCAGCCCTACCTACCCTCTGATTCAGAACATTTTGATAAGTCAATTGTCGATCGATACGGTTCGTTAATTATATCGTTTTGTGTTCGATTCTCGTAACTATTATACAGGATGTTAACGAATTCGTGTAATTCCTTAAAACCAGATAATCTACTACTGATGTAGACAGGCCCCGCACGGGTTTTAGCTTGATTAAGAATAAAAAATAAAATTATTATTTTTTCATGCGGCTTTGTTACCGATCCTATCTAAACCACCTAATAAGGATTCAGTAAAAAAATGTTTTATTTGTGTGAACATTTCGATGCCACGCATAAATTAATGAAAGCACGGCGACACGGCTGGCAGGCACGACTAACGCGATATCGCTCTTTGCAGTCAGATAACTCAAGGCTCTAAAATGACTCAGAAATTGAAAATCAAGTTTTTTTTTAGTTGATTTTCAAAAATTCCCATGTAGGGTTAATCTGTGTCACCAGTAGATCACGTGGTTTGAAGGAATTACACGAATTCGTTAACACCCTGTATAAGGTTAGTCGGAAAGGGGCACTAATCCGAAAGGGTGTTAAAGTACCCATAATAATGAATAACTTTTGTTCCCCAACTTTTTCCAAAAGTGAATGGTTTAAGAGAAATAGCTAGTCAAAAATGTCAGTTATGATCCGCTGTGTTTGCATTTTAAGTCATATTTGGGGTCACGGATTAGAAGCTCCATTTTCTAAATTCGTAACTAAAAAAAGGATGAAGAATTTTTGAAAAAACTAAAATAAAAATCTTTTCTGGAAATAAAAATGTACGAATTTTGAAATTTTAATACTTGCTTTAAAAACAGTCATCAGTGATACTATAAGTGGCCCGCGGATTAGTACCTCCTTTCCGACTAACCTTGTATATTCTGGGAACTAGATAACAACCCATTTTTTAAGGTTACAATATTATTATTTTCTGTAAGACAGTTGTTATTAGGGTATAGGGGCTGGTGTGCACATTGTGTAAAAGACACGATAAAAACATTAAAAGAAAAAAAAAGCCAATCGTTTGAGAACTGAAACGGTCACAGGAGTTAATAACGCCGCGATTGGTGAAACATATTTCGTTTCACATTCGAAACCGTAACTGCAAGGGGGCTGCATGGGTAGCCTTACACCAACCCCGGTAAAACTGCTGTACCCACTGGCCGGTATTGCACCACCAGATGTTCGTAGGGCCGTTTCGAGCTCCGCCGAGAGGGCCAAGATGTCCGAGACACGGCACCCCCTGCATGGCTATATTCCAGTGCCACAAAGGCTGAAAAGACGCAAGAACTTTTATAAGTGTGTCGAATCTCTGGCCTCGGATTTGCCAAGAGCGAGGTGCAACCTTTGAACAGATGGGATCTCCCTATCAAACCCATTCGTGCCACCTGCGGAGAGACCTCCAGCTGGACATGAACTGCCATGGCCGATCTGGAAGTCATTAAATAGACTTCGAACTCAGGTCGGTCGGAGCAAAGACATCATGTTTAGGTGGGGATTCAGTAATGGTACCGATTTGAGCTGTTTGTGCGGTACAACCCATTCGATGGCCCATCTCACATCATGCCGTGCGTGCCCTAACAGCTGCACGCAGGAAGACTTAGGCCCGGACTCCACCAAAGCGGAGATGTCCGAAGCGGAGACGAGAAGAGATGTTTTTCAGCTAGGGTGTATCCACCGAAACTGTGCGGAGACGCGTACTGGCTAGACTGTAGCGGAGATTTGTGCTGGCTAGGGTGGAAATGTGCGCTGACTAGAGCGGAACTGAGCTGCGTGTGGCGAGCGTTGGATGTGAACGCACAGTTTAGTGCGATCTGACACGAAAGTTAGACGTCTCAGTCATGTCGCTATACAAATTGACATGATAAGTTGACATGAGAAGTGTGACACCGCTCACTGCACGCCGCACACATCTCGTCTCCGCTGCGCGCCGTCGTCAAAGCTCACATCTCCGCCTTGTACCGCGGCGCAGCTCAATCTCAGCGCGGAACAGCTCACATCTCCGCTTTCATCGCGCCATACAAATATGATACATCTCTCCGCTCAGTGGTATCCGCTTAAGCTGTGTGGAGACGAGATGTGTGAATAACGAAATTCTATTGGTTTTTTAAAACACATCTCCGCTCCGCTCGTCTCGTCCCCGCTTTGGTGGAGTCCGGGCCTTAATGGTTGCCAATGACAACGCAGTCTAAGTGACCAAGTTCTGGGCCGCAGTGATATAATTAAGTTTTAATTAGTTTGTCATTGAAACGCTAAGAAGAAGAAGAAGAATGGGCTGCACATCCAGTTAGCAGTTAAACAGTTTACAGTTGCAGCGCTATTAGTGCCCTGGTCGTTCTGACCTTATTCTGGATATTCCATATACCTATCAAACTTCTCTTTTTAAAGATCCCGAAGTTTGTCTGAGTACATATATGGATGATTCTTGCCACCTACTAATAAATAACCATCTTGTCTTGTGTCGGCACCAACTATAGGAGGATAGCTCATGCCGTGGTAAAAATATTAGTTGGTCAGCAGGGTTTGCCTCTAGTCTCAGTAGTTCGGTTGTTTTGTTCGGGACCGGACTACTGAGACGAATTTTGTCTCATTAGTTCGCTTATGACGTCAAACTGAACTGTTGATATTAAAAAAGATACCAGTAGTCCGGTTAGGGATGTAAATAAAATGCTTTTATTAAAAATAAATAAAAGAATCAAACATATTCTCTGAAATCATAGTTTGGTAGTTATTAATTAATAGGCACTTTCATAAGAATACTGACCGGGGAATACTAAAATCATTAAAGTCTCAACAGTTCGATTTGACGTAATAACCGAACTAATGAGACAAAATTAGTCTCAGTAGTCCGGCCCCAAACAAGACAACCGAACTACTGAAACTAGACGGGGGTTTGTACTGAGGCTAACTGCCTAGAGTGCGCCGGACGGACCTATATAGGCATCGTCACTCGTTCTTCACGAGTAGACTTTTTTTTGAGTTTGTCTCGTTTGATCCTAGCCGCATCTGATGGTGATAATATGGAGCACACAAATCCAACTAATGGAGATAATATAGAGGTATTCCTCTATACCTCTCTGGCTCTGAGCGCCTTTTCAGTGTCATGCGTGTTTGCGCCCGCGTGCAGGCCAGGCACGCATGCTTGTTGCGGGCCGCACGCTGAGCTGATTATTTTCACCTCTCCGCCACAGTATTGTGCGTGTCGCCAGGAAGAGAACTCGTGTCAAAATGAATGTAAAAAAATTCATATTGATCATACAACGTGCGTGCGACCCGCTTGACAGTAAAAACAACACTGACTGTCAAGGTTCGCCACACGCACACGGGCGGCACGCATCCGTGTGAGCCACCCGCGATCCGCCCGTGTGCCGCGTGCGTGTGGCGCGCATGACAATAAAAACATGTATGATACGATAGTTTGCGGGCAGCACGCATGCGTAGCTGGCCAGCACGCGGGCGCAAACACGCATGACAATGAAAAGGCCCTTAAAAACACACGACGAAACACTATCAACTGCTTAGCCGACTTTAATGTGAGATGGGTAGCTAGCCAGACAAACCGTATAAATCCTACCACCAAGCATGCTGGGTTTTGTTAAAACTTCGAACACGCGTCTATTCCCAGCGTGCGATGAGGAAGTTTTATATGCTAGTGTGGGGACCACACGGGATAATCGTACCTACGTAAGTCGTGAATTACATAGAAGCGGCGTAAGGCGCGTCGCTTTCATACATTTTTTGCGAAAAAGATTCAAGCGGCACGACAAAACGTATGAAAACGACACGCCTGCGCCGCGCCTGCACCTTGTGCCTTTCCTGTGTAATTCATGCTTAAGACATAAACAACGATTTTCAACCAATTAGTGATAGAATTTTATTTTATTAATTTAAAATAGGTAGGTACTAATTACAAATTTTAACATCATATATTATATTATGTTTAGTGGAACTTTGAGAAACTTACGCAATAAGCTATTCATAATGTGACGTCATGGATTACAATATGGAGCCTGTAATTATTGATACAACTAGTCTTATCAATATAATTGCGGGCCATCATACAGTACGTATGTTCAGAATATACTTTACAAAGTGATAATTTATTATTCACAGGCTGTTATTAAGGGTGGAGACAATTCGATTATGTAGGCAAAGTTTATTGAGATACATATTTTAATTATGTGTGGTTTACGATTATTTATGTATATCTTCAAGTTAGATAATTTAAGCACTTCATGATTTATGACACCCTTAGGAAGTTTAGGCGCCTTATCTTCGCCATTGCACTTTATTTTGCTTTTAAAATTACGTAATTAATTAAGTAGGTCCAAAATTTTTCGTAAATCTGGTAAGGTATTAGCTTAAAGTTATTTTTACGTCGGCAACCGTAATTACACATGGCTACTTATCAAACTATGAATTTCCAGTATAAGATGATCTCACATTGTATAGGTTTTCTGTATATGGAGAGACCAGTCTTATACTGGGCATTTATAGTTTAATATACAGGGTGTAAACGAATTCGTGTAATTCCGTCAAACCGCGTGATGGTGACACTGATTGATGCTGCATAGGTTTTTTTCAGAATCAACAAAAAAAAGTTTTCAAAATATGAACCATGGTGTTCTGTATCTGAGTAATTTTAGCATCCCAAGTTAACTGACTGTGTGGAACGATATCGCGCTAGTCGTGCCCGTCAGCTGTGTCGCCGTGCCTTCATTCATGGCATGGCATCGAAACGATCAATCGCTTAAAAAAAAATTAGAAAAAAAAAGTTTATTTTTAAATTTTTAATCAGTCTGAATCCCATGCTCGGTAAATCTATACCATTAATAGATCATGTGGTTTGAAGGAATTACACGAATTCGTTGACACTGTATAGGCGTGTGAACCTGATTTATACCTAATTTAAACGTGTGATCATGCGGAGGGTCAAATTGAAAATAACGACTGTTTTCGATAATATTTAAATCGATTTCGAAACTCCCCGCACAATCGTGCGCTATTGTCGATTTCATAGAAATGACACGAATTCAAATTAAACTCGATTGACTCAGAACTCGGAAGCTGTACATTAGTGGTCGCAGCAGGTACGTTGTTATTAGTTTCCTCAAAGACGTGCCCTGAACGCTTTTGTACAGGAGGGATTCTGAGATGGTATTTTAAGAGGACACGTGCTGACGGTACCACTGGAGTGGTTTTAGTTATATGAAAATCTCAGAATTCCCGGTCTTATCCCCGAAGGCCGAGCGCCTTTTGAAGGTTTCAACCCGAAAACATAAAAAAAATGTTATTTAGCACACATAAAATGCTGTTGAGTATCCAATTGAATAATATCAGGTTCCATTTCTAATTCCTTCGCTGTCTCAGCACTCTGGAACGTGCTCCCCTTGATATTAAAAAAGCTCCTAATAAATTCTCGTTCAAACACAAAGTACTCCTAATCATCTAATTTATAAGTCTTCGTCATAATTGCAATTTGGTTTTCACAATGTTTTGTACTGTATTTATATTGTTATGTAATAGATAAACTCACGCCTGTATTCCCCGAAGGGTTGGCAGAGATGTGTAGTCATCATCATCATCATTCAGCCGAAAGACGTCCACTGCTGGACATAGGCCTCCCCCAACGGGGAGGTTTGCCATAATCGCCACGCTTGGCAGGCGGGTTGGCGATCGCAGTATGGTTGTCAAAGTACTCAGAGAACCCTAGAAAGAAGTGATCTTATCCTATGGGTGGTAATAGGATGGAAACACGATAACTTTTAAAGTGGACTGTAATTAAATTATAATAACAAACGGTAATTTCAAATGACAACAAATAGGTTGATTTTAGTGTGCTCTTAGTGAGGCGGACGATGACGCAGAGCCGAGTGCCGGTCGGTGAGCGCGAGCGCTGTCGCTTCCGCGCCCCGCGCCCTCGTCTACCGCCCGCGGTCGCCCGGGCGCGTAGTGATGTGCTGAACATGCTCCCGGCGTTGAAGAGTTGTCTTCAAGAGTTTATTCATGCTGGAAGAGGACATATAGTGTTATAAGCGCGTCTGACTAGTCCCTTCTTGGTTTTGACGTCTGCGACTCTGCTTATACCGTCTCTACCAGGTATGAGACGTATGATACGACCGAGCGGCCACATAAGCGGCGGTGTATGTTGCTCCTTAAGTACCACCAAGGCTCCCTCTTCAAGCATTCCATCGGAGGCCGTCCACTTCGTTTTCTGTTGGAGGTAGAAGATGTACTCATTAGAAAACCTATTCCAGAATTGTTGTTTCAAGTGTTCTATGCGCTGGAAACGTTTCAGGTTTGAGATGTTTTGATTGACGACTTGTGGATGCGGCAAGGATATCAGAGATCTCCCAATAAGGAAATGAGCGGGAGTTAAAGGGTAAAGGTCAGAGGGATCAGTGGAGAGAGGAGTGAGAGGACGAGAGTTAAGTATTGCTTCTACCTGTATCAAACACGTAGACATCTCTTCATAAGTGAGATGTGCGAAGCCTAATATACGCCTCAAGTGATGTTTTGTGGATTTAACGGCAGACTCCCATAAGCCACCGAAGTGTGGGGTGTATGCCGGAATGAAAGAAAAGTTAATACCTGATTCTGCCATGTCTGAAGAAAAGTCCTGTTTCAATATGTCAGCTAGTTCGTTACAAGTGCCAATGAAAGTTGTACCATTATCGGAGTATATTGTCTTTGGTTTACCGCGACGAGCAATAAACCTGTTCAGTGCTGCAATAAAGGCCTGCTTTGTTAAATCTGAGACAAGCTCCAGATGAACCGCCCTTGTGGCTAGACAAACAAAGACACATATGTATGATTTTACAAGTCTACATCCTCTACCTTTACGGTCGGCTATAAGGATGGGTCCAGCATAGTCAGTGCCCGTCTCTAAAAAAGGAAACTCTAACTGAACTCGCTCCTTAGGCAAATTACCCATAATGGGCTGAACAGTTTTACCTTTAAATCGTTGACACTTGACACATCTATGAACAGTTGATTTGGCAAGGTTTCTGCCACCTAAAGGCCAATAATTATGTCTTATTGTAGCTAAGAGTAGTTGCGGACCAGCATGAAAAAGGCGTATGTGGTATGAATTAAAAATTAATTTAGAAATATGATGTTTACTACAGATAAGGATTGGATGTCTGACATTATAATCGTCAGAAGAATTGTCTAATCTTCCCCCGATTCGAATAATACCAGATTCGATGAAAGGTGATAATTTAATAAGACGGTTTTTACTTGGTAACTGCTTTCCTGACGAAAGTAACTCGTACTCTACAGGAAACATGTCCTTTTGAACCGTTTGAATAATAAAGTCAGCGCTGTATGATAACTCTGAATGTGTGAGTGTAGCACTATGACCTGTATCTAGGTTTTTGCATCGATTAATAAATCTAAATATGTATGCTACAATATTTTGCAGTTTTGAATAGTTTGATGATTTTTTTATTAACCCTATTCTTGGCACAGTGGATAATTTGATACGTTGAACTTTCCGAAAATCTAGAGACGTATCGAGACGTATTTTCAAAACTTTTATTACTTAACATGTTACAAAATATCATACTAATTCTACCTAAAAATACTCTGTTACTGCTTGCAACACCCAAAAAGCTGTAGAACGCAAGATAGCGGACCGATCGAAGGCGTCTGCGCAACGCAAAGTAAAAATAAACAATTTTTATTATATTTTGGTAATTTTTTGTTCAATGGTGGTCTAATTCGAATAGCTTATAATATTTCTAGTCGAAAAAGCTACTTTTGTGTATCAAAATTGATTTTTAATCGTATGTAATACGTTGTTTTATTCGAGTGTAGCAAATATGCCACACTGCCAGATAGTCGATATTCTAGATATTTTTTGATATGTATCAAATTCGCGACATTGCTTGATTTGTGCAGATTTTATTTACTTATATTATATTTGTATTTTACTGTTACAAGTGCTTCATCAGCTTAGTATGCAGCAACAAAGAGCTCGGCAGCTTGTGGCCCTTGTTCCGATATCGGTGGCAAAATCGGATCACGACAAAAGTGAGTCATCTGAGGATGAGTTACAGTACTGTTTCCGCCCAACGTACTCCGACAGTAATTCACCGCCTCCATCACTGCCATCTTCAATAGAGAACCTTAATCTTTTATCTGATGACGATAGTGAGGTAAATCAAGTGGTTGCTTCAACATCATTGGTTCTATACCCACAGTCATTGCCTTCAATTAACGCCAGTTTGCCATAAATTTTATCGCCCCGTTTATCTACAATGAGACAACTACATTGTGCTGCCACCAATCCATTATCTCTGGTACTACCATTATCACATCAAGTAAGTCCACTATCTCCTTTGGCATCTTCCTCATAAGTACCTTCACCGAGGTGCCGTCTCCATTGTATGCACCTTCTCCCTCAGCGGTTACTTGCTCAATAAAACCCAAAGTTGTCGCGATAAAACGAAAAATAATACAAGCCAAAAGATTAGAACCTACTTGGCGTTGTTCTAAGTTCACTGGTTCTGCTGAAGTTGAAGATGATACATCATTTGAGATACGTGAAGAGAAGACCGCTATAGAATACTTCAGGCTGTTCTTTTCAGATGACATCATCTCTGCCATAGTGCAACAAACAAATATACCTATATAGCACACAAAATAATGGCAGCTCAATCAATATCACCGAAGATGATGTCAAAGACTTTCGGGCAATTCTTTTATTCATGGGGGTCGTTAAAATGCACGCATTATTGGTCCAAAATTCTACGATACAACAAAGTAGCTGACATAATGACTCTGAATAAGTTCCAATTACTGAGGCGACATCTACATTTTAATGACAATTTGAAAGACGATGGCGATAGATATCACAAAGTGAGGCCACTTCTTCAAATAATCCGTGAGAACTGTGTACATGTAGAAGAAGAGTCGCGTTTCAGTATTGATGAAATGATGGTTCCACATAAAGGAACCAGAGCAGGCAGCCGCAAACAATATATAAAAAATTAAATAGTTACATGATAACAAAAAAAACTATTCTAAGACTGATATTTTAGTAGATATTCGTGATTGATCTCAATTTACCAATAATTTAGATTTATAAGCTTCAAATAATGTTTTATTATTGTTAATTTTTAATGATATTATAATATATTATTATAAATGAGTAAAATAATTGTCATAAGAATTATGTTATTTCACGTTAGAATATGATATTTGTGTTTTTTTGTTTTTTTTAATAACATTTAAAACTCTTTGAAAGCCTGGCAATGCTGCAAATATGATACATTTACATTTTAAGGTTGATTTTTGTGAGTCTGGCAATGTGCCTTATCTGATACGTTCAATAAATCACAAATTAATGAAAACATATTTTTTATTTTATTTTTTCCCCCTTCAATGGGCACCTACCAACACATTTTAAGTAAAATTTATCAAAATTTTTAGAAAAAAAAATCTTGCCAAGTATAGGGTTAAATTGTGAATTAATTGATTATTTGTATTTGGATTTGAATTAATAGTATGGAGTGATTGATTACAATATTGTATTTGTGATTTTAATAATTCTGGTAATTGTATGTTTACGTCTGTATTAGGCATTGAAGGCCAAAGAGCGGGATCCATTAATAGGTATGAAGGCCCTGACCACCACAAGGAAGACTGACCTATGAGATCAGCACTAATTCCACGGGATATGAGGTCGGCAGGGTTATCTTTGGAGGGCACATAGCGCCAGGTGTAGTCACCAAAACCTTCCCGTATCTCCGACACTCGATGCCTGACAAATGGTTTGAGTTGAGCTGGTGAAGACGATAGCCAACCGAGGACGATCATCGAATCGCACCAGAATATGCATTTGTCAGGTTTAAGAGTCAAAGAATCCAGTACCTTTGCACATAACCTAGTCCCTACTAAGGCACCACAAAGTTCCAGCCGCGGAATGGTGGTCGACTTAATTGGAGCAACCTTACTTTTTGATGTAAGAAGCCTTGTGTGACTTGTACCGTTACTGGATACAGAGCGAATGTATATGCAAGCACCGTATGCCCTTTCTGATGAATCTGTAAATATATGAAATTCGACGGATGAAGGTCTATCGCATACAACCCAGCGTGGAATACTGAGATGATTAAGCTGTGGTAATGTTTGTGTGAATTTAAGCCATGATTTTTTTATGTCAGTAGGAACTTCATCATCCCATGAGCACTTGTCAATCCATAGTTTTTGCATTATAATTTTTGCCTCGATAATGCACGGAGAGACAAGTCCCAGGGGATCGAAAACTTGCGCGATTGTGGATAGTATGTGTCGCTTTGTGATAGTAATATTTGTCTGATGAAGTAAATGTATAGAAAATGTAAGTGAGTCAGTTTTACAATGCCAATTAAGACCGAGAGTTTTACTTGGCTCATCAATACTTAAGTTGACTGTGTTTGTTGTGTTTGTCTCTGTGCATGATCTATGAGTGGATGAGTCATGTGTAGCTGTAGTGAGTGCTTGTAATATCTGTGAGTTATTTGATTGCCACTTTCGAAGTGGGAGCTGTGCAGATTTAAGTGTGTTGATGACGTCTCTACATAGAGCTATAGTGCTCTCTACTGAGTCACTTCCCGAGAGATAGTCATCTACGTAAAAATCGTGTTGTATACTTCGTTGTGTGTGTGTGTGCGGTGCTTCCTTTGCCAATTGAGATAGACACCGTGTACTGATGTATGGAGCGGAAGCTGTACCGTAAGTAACCGTGTTAAGTGTAAATGTTTTAAGTGTTGATGATGAATCCGATCGCCACAATATTTGTTGTAGAGGTCGCTGCAAATCGTCAATTTCAATTTGCCTGAAAAACTTTTCTATGTCAGACGATACGACAAATTTGTGTTGACGAAATCTCAATAATATGGATAGTAAGTCATCCTGAATTCTTGGGCCTATAGCCTGAATCTCGTTAAATGATTTACCAGATGATGTGATGGCTGAAGCGTCAAAGACAACGCGAAGCTTTGTCGTTGTGCTAGACTCTCTGAAAACACCATGATGTGGTAGAAAATATGAATGAGTTGATGATGAAGAAGGATTAGAGTATTCACTCATATGACCTAATGCTTCATACTCTTGCATAAATTCCACGTAGCGATGCTTGAGTACTGGGTCTCTTTCGAGTCTACGCTCCAACGACAAAAAACGACGTTTTGCCATGTCGTAAGAGTTTCCCAGCACCTTAGGACTTTCCGTTAAGGGAATGGTCACTACGAAACGTCCATCACCATTGCGTTTCGTAGTGTCTTTGAAGTTTTGTTCACATGCTCGCTCTTCAGACGTGAAATAAAATTTAAGCGAGATGGAATCAAGTTCCCAAAATCGTGATAGATCTGTGGGTGTATGGACGTGTGTTGTGTGCTTGTCGTGTGTTAACATGCACACTGATTGATGTACGTTAGACTGAGGTAAGGCACCTGATATGAGCCAGCCGAGTTTTGTCTCGAAAAGCGTTGGCATATGTTTACCCAGTTGTATACGGTTATGACCAATCACGCTCCAAAAGATGTCTGCTCCAACAAGTATGTCGATGGAGGACGGAACATTGAAGGACGGATCGGCGAGACTTACCCCCGACGGTAAGGGCAAGTCACACAAGTTTACATATGTATGAGGTATGTAAGTGGTTATGATGGGTAAGACAAAACAATCAATGTCAGTCTCATAAGACCCATCAAGTGACTGTAGATGTAAAGCACAAGATTGCGTAACGGTAGACATTCGATTGTTTATGCCTGCAATGTTGGAGCTTACATTACAAATAGGTAAATTTAGCTTACCACACAAGTCCTTGGTTATAAAATTTGCCGTGCTTCCATTGTCAAGTAAGACTCTGGCGCTGTGCGGCGTCCCGGAATTGTCCGTGACTCTTACCAATGCTGTGGAAAGCAAAACATGAGATGAACAATCATAGTTAGCACCAGATAAAGTAACATGTTCTTTATGATTGCTACTGGGTATGTCATCACCATGAGAATGCAGCAAAGTATTATGCCTAAGATTGCAATACTTGCAGTGGCCAAGCTTACATGTTGCTTCTGAATGACCTGGACGTAAGCAATTCAAACAAACTTTGCATTCCTTGGCCTTAATTATGCGTTCAGCGACTGCCAATGATCTAAATTTCTCACAAACAAATATGTAATGGTTTTGATTACACAGGGGACATAATATAGAAAATTTACCTTTATTTGAAGACAAGAAGCTTTTTGCCTTACTATTTTGAGTCTCTGGTTTTGACTTCAAAACCTTTGCCTCCTCAAGTGTTTCTAGAAGATTGCAACGATTAGAAATAAATTTAACAAATGTGTCTAAAGAGGGAGGCTCAATTAAAGAGTTTCTATGTTCTTCCCATTCTCTGCAGGTAACTGGGTCCAATTTAGATGCCATTAAATGTATTACAATTGCATCCCAATGTTGTACAGGCTGCCCTAAAGTTGCCAATGAGCGCAGATTTTTATTCGTCACATCAACAACTTGGCGTAAACTGCGGCTACATTCTTTATGAATAGATTCTACGTTAAATAAAGCCTGAATATGATTATTAACTAACAATTGTTTGTTATCATACCTCTCGCATAGTAATTGCCATGCATTTACGTAATTTTCCCCATTAAAATCTAAGCTTCTTATCACCAAGGCTGCACTGCCATGAAGAGATGAACGTAGGTAATGATATTTATTTATGTTATCTATACTTTTGTCTTCATGAATGAGTGATACATAAATGTCTTTAAACTCTAACCAATTCTGATAACCGCCGCTAAAGTGAGGTAAATTAATCTTTGGTAATCTAATATTATTTTGTCTATATGTAACCACTGAATTTTGTTCATCGGAGCTTACCTTAGAAGCCAGTTGAGAGCGATGCTGCGACACGAGTGCGCGAGCAGATGCAAGCTGCCGGTAGTACTGGCACTCGAATTGTTCACGATCAGCAAATTGCTCGTCGGGCTTGGTAGACAGGTATTCCAATTGACCCTGAAACTGATCATAAGTGGCATATAAGGAGACCAATTTATCGATTCTCATCTCTAATTCAACTAGCTGCTCCTCGCTAAGCTGTGCACAAGACTTAGTTGTCGTTAAAAAAGAAGTAAATTGCGTTAGCTGCGATTTTATAGAAGCACGCTTTTTGGTAAGCTCTTTAATTTTCGTTTCTTCAGCCATGGCTATTCAGTAATTTTGTTGCACTTGAGGAAGGTGGAAAGAAAAAAAATTTAAATAAGAATAAATGCAGAAAAGAAAGCAATATGTGCACAACGAAAAGCCTATAAGTTTATAAGGAGTGAACAGCTGATTGCAATAACGTTGCTATTTGAAAGCGGTAGGCGGTTATGAAAATTTAAATTTAAAAGTGAAGAAAAAAAATATATATAATGTAGGTATGACACTAACTAACGGATAAATTAACTAGATGAAATTCAAATTAATGGTGTTAAATTGATGGCCAAAATGCTACTAAACAGGGTTGAGAACTAAATACAATGAAATAAAAGCACTGATAACCTAAAAAGGTTCGAATCTACTGAGTGATTTACGCTAATTAATGACTAATGCTAAGCAGCATTAACTAAAATGAATTATGTACTGGGATGTGATTCTACGGGCAAATGCACTATCTAACACTTCAATGAAATAAGATGGAAATGATAGTTAGTATGTGTGATGTAAATGAATATTAGTATGTAATAATTGGAAAGATCTCACGAAATTCCATTGACTGCGAGTCCAAATCGAAAACGTTTTCTTGCTTGAAGTGCTTGAAATGGATGGCGATGTCCTTGGGCTCTGCTTGGGCTGCTATTCCGCTATGACCCCGCGATGATGACCACTGAAGAACAATGATCGCTCCAACAATGACGTCTTCTTCACACTAACGTCGAAGATGATAACCGTAGACTGGAAACAGGTACGCACGAAGGGCGAGAAGTCCTCTTGAAGTCCAGTTACAAAAACGGCCGTTTTCAAATTTTTGAAAAAACCGCTTGTCACTTCCTCTGGTAAACAACTTTTTACGACGGTGTTGAAGGACCATAGAAAGAAGTGATCTTATCCTATGGGTGGTAATAGGATGGAAACACGATAACTTTTAAAGTGGACTGTAATTAAATTATAATAACAAACGGTAATTTCAAATGACAACAAATAGGTTGATTTTAGTGTGCTCTTAGTGAGGCGGACGATGACGCAGAGCCGAGTGCCGGTCGGTGAGCGCGAGCGCTGTCGCTTCCGCGCCCCGCGCCCTCGTCTACCGCCCGCGGTCGCCCGGGCGCGTAGTGATGTGCTGAACAACCCTGCTGCCCATCCTCTAGTCTAGAATCCCTTAGTCGCCTTTTACGACACCCATGGGGAGAGATGGGGTAGTGCTATTCTTTACGTCCGGCACCACACGGCACTGCACGGCACGGAGATGTGTAGTACACCCACATATTTTCTCCGTTATGTTTTACGTTCCATGTAATAGGGGGCGGGCCTATTGCCGTCGATCCGGCACAAATCTAGACTCCGGGCTGCTACTGAGAAATTCTACATGGAAAAACATAATAACACTTTGCCCAACCTGGAGATCGAACCCAGGACCTCACGATCAGCAGTCGCGCTTGCGACCGCTAGACCAACGAGGCAGTCATATTGTAATATCTGTATATTTTATTATGGTATTTTAATGTATATGTATATATATATATATGTATTTTACTATAGTAAAAAAAAACTTCAAAATCATCTTGTTTTTTTTTGTACGTACCGTTTTAGATGCTTATATTTTTAACCCAAAGTTTGACTGGTAGAGAATGCCTAATGGCAATAAGTCCGCCTTATGTATCACCATAGTGCATACAAGTATAAATAAATAATCCATTGGTAGCCATTTACAACCCACGGGAAAAGGCAGTTAGCCGGAACGATGCGACGTGACCAACTATTCTACGTAGATAATTAGTAGACGACACGTTTGGTGCAGTGGTTAAGCGATTGGCTTCTGCGCCACGGGTCGTGGGTTCGATTCCCACACGGAACAACAATTTGTATGGTCTACAGATGGTTGTTTCGGGTCTGGGCGTTTGTTTGTGAGATTTGTGTCTGTAAACGCACCCACGATACAAGAGAAATCTTAGTGTGGAGCAAAGTTTTAAAAAAAAAAAAAAAAAAAAAAAAAAAAATTACGAGGAAGTTTATGACATTTATACCTAAACTGTAGCGTTTCTAATTCAAATAAAATGGCCCTTGATATACACATCGCGTGTCAACGTTGGACAATACTGCCGTCGTATCAGAGAACACAGTAACTTTGAAAAAGTCGTTTCGAGAAAAACGCGCCTAAAGTTTTTTTGAAACTATGTTCGATTGTGAGAAATTTGTGAAAGTTAGCAACCTAACTAGAATGTAGAGCGATGAAAAAAACGTTGCGCTATTAAATGGGTATTTTTATGTTTTATGTATCTTTAAATATTTCGTTTTAAATACATAACTGTGTTCTTGTTGGTAAAAAAAAAATAAGTAAAAATTGTTGTACTAGACTAAATGACAGTAACTGACACAGTTACTGTGTACTAGCTAAGATTTACGAAATACTGTGATTAAGCTATGTAAAGATGCTGTTTAATTCTTTACTTCATCACAGTAACTGTTATTTTGCTGTGTTATAATCTAATTTACTTAACGAAATTTAGTTAACTGTGAATCTAGTAAGTCAAATTACTGTATTTTAACTTAAACCGATAAAAGCTAGCGATGATTGTCTAATCCAGTATTTTTTATTACTGTGTTATAGACTAAACTTTGCAAATGTTTGTATTAAAAATGATATAATTTTCTTTATTAAAATGTATCGAAATAGCATGAATATGGTCCAGGTAAATGAAACGAATAATTACTAAATGTTAAAACAGCTAAACTAAACAAATCCGTCTCAAACTGAATGCCTTTCTAGGCTTTAACATTAAATAATCTATATATATAAAAGAAAGTCGTGTTAGTTACTTCACTTATAACTCAAGAACGGCTGAACCGATTTAGCTGAAAATTGGCAGGGAGGTAGTTTAGAGCCAGGAGAAGGACATAGGATACTTTTTATCCCGTTCGACATCATGTAGGTAGGTAGTAGGTAGGTAGTAGGTAGGTAGTAGGTAGGTAGTAGGTAGGTAGTAGGTAGGTAGTAGGTAGGTAGTAGGTAGGTAGTAGGTAGGTAGTAGGTAGGTAGTAGGTAGGTAGTAGGTAGGTAGTAGGTAGGTAGTAGGTAGGTAGTAGGTAGGTAGTAGGTAGGTAGTAGGTAGGTAGTAGGTAGGTAGTAGGTAGGTAGTAGGTAGGTAGTAGGTAGGTAGTAGGTAGGTAGTAGGTAGGTAGTAGGTAGGTAGTAGGTAGGTAGTAGGTAGGTAGTAGGTAGGTAGTAGGTAGGTAGTAGGTAGGTAGTAGGTAGGTAGTAGGTAGGTAGTAGGTAGGTAGTAGGTAGGTAGTAGGTAGGTAGTAGGTAGGTAGTAGGTAGGTAGTAGGTAGGTAGTAGGTAGGTAGTAGGTAGGTAGTAGGTAGGTAGTAGGTAGGTAGTAGGTAGGTAGTAGGTAGGTAGTAGGTAGGTAGTAGGTAGGTAGTAGGTAGGTAGTAGGTAGGTAGTAGGTAGGTAGTAGGTAGGTAGTAGGTAGGTAGTAGGTAGGTAGTAGGTAGGTAGTAGGTAGGTAGTAGGTAGGTAGTAGGTAGGTAGTAGGTAGGTAGTAGGTAGGTAGTAGGTAGGTAGTAGGTAGGTAGTAGGTAGGTAGTAGGTAGGTAGTAGGTAGGTAGTAGGTAGGTAGTAGGTAGGTAGTAGGTAGGTAGTAGGTAGGTAGTAGGTAGGTAGTAGGTAGGTAGTAGGTAGGTAGTAGGTAGGTAGTAGGTAGGTAGTAGGTAGGTAGTAGGTAGGTAGTAGGTAGGTAGTAGGTAGGTAGTAGGTAGGTAGTAGGTAGGTAGTAGGTAGGTAGTAGGTAGGTAGTAGGTAGGTAGTAGGTAGGTAGTAGGTAGGTAGTAGGTAGGTAGTAGGTAGGTAGTAGGTAGGTAGTAGGTAGGTAGTAGGTAGGTAGTAGGTAGGTAGTAGGTAGGTAGTAAGTAGGAAAAAGTGCATTGCAACGCATGCGGGTACAGCTAGTAATCTTATAAAAGTATTTTTAATCACTTTTCGGAAAAAGAAGTGAATACAAAAAAAAATTAAAAAATTAGCAGACTTCTAACAAATTATAATTATGTCTAGTTAAGACTTTACTTATTTATGATTATTTACGGTTTACTCACGTGCATTTTTCGGGATTGCCCGACTAGTTTCGGACCCAAACGGAGCCCTTAATCATGAGCTGATCACGCGGCGAGGTCGCGAGTCGAACTGCCGCTGCACCGCGCCGCGTAGCGTTGCGCTCGCGATGAGAGGGGCGCGCTCTGTTTCGGTATTGCTCGTGCGTCTTCGTCACTTGTCGTGTCCGTGTTGTTTGAGGAAAGAGTGCCGGTGCATGCCGCGCTAACTGTGTCACACTCCAGACTTATCTCACTTTTATATGAAGTAGACTTCAGAGCTGGTTTCCAGGCAGGAGGCAGTGTCCAACCACCATCTCTATTAAAATTCGGGTGACGGCTGATTTCGATGGCTTCACGTACTTTTCGCGGCACGAAATATTTTTCCTTCGCTAGTACGGAAGCCTTATCGAAACGTATGAAATGAGCCGTGCCCGTATTACAGACGTGTTCTGCAACTGCCGACCTCTTGCTGTCCATACTCTTCATACTACTTATGTGTTCGCTAAGCCTGGTTGCGATATTGCGGCGAGTTTCTCCTATATAACTCAGGCCACAGTCGCACGGTATCTTGTATACGCCGGGAACGCCTAGCGGATCCTTGTCCTTTGGTGAACGCAATAGCTGCCGTAGTTGTCCAGGAGGGCGATAGATCGTCCTGATGCTATATCTTCGGCGTAACAGGTGACCTATCTTGTCGGTAACTCCTCGCACAAAAGGCAAAAACGCAGGAGTACGTTCCGCTCCAGCGGGTCGTCTACGGGTCGTGTCCACCGTACTCAGACTTCGAGTGCATCGCCGCCATTGGTAACCGTTGCGCTCCAATACGTTTTGTAAATGACGTAATTCGGCATCCACGTACTGAGGATCACACAAACTGAGCGCACGGTTGATCAGCGTTCTGGGTACAGAAGATAGGTGTGAAGGGTGATGATGGGAGTCTGCGCGTAGATAACGGTCTGTGTGAGTCGGTTTCCTGTATACAGTATGCGATAACTGACCGCCGGGCTCACGTATAACTAAAACGTCTAAAAACGGCAACACTCCTCTATTTTCTTCTTCTATTGTGACCCTTATCTTTCTGTGAATTCCGTTTAGATGACTCGTAAAATCCACCAGCGCACCTCGGTCGATAATGGCGAAAATATCGTCAACATATCGCCACCAGTATCTCGGCTTCAAATGTGCGGATTCTAAGGCCTGGTGTTCAAACCACTCCATAAAAATGTTAGCCACCACCGGCGCGAGTGGTGAACCCATAGACACTCCGTCTACTTGCAGGTAAAACTCACTCTTCCACAGGAAATAGCCACTTTTAAGACAGAAATTTATGCACTCAATGTATTCAGTGGGTAAAGCAGCACCATTCAGTTGGGTTGAAATTATATTAATGACCTCTTCCACTGGTACATTGGTAAAAAGTGAAGTAATATCAAAACTGACCATAATCTCTGTATCCTGTAGCTGCACATCCGCTAATAAGGTGACAAAGTGCCTTGAGTCCTTTACATAGCTACTCGATTTCCCGGTGTAGGGTAGCAATATAGTAGCCAAGTGACGCGACAATTTGTAAGTAGGTGCGTCAATTTGGCTGACTATAGGTCTTAACGGCCAATCCGGCTTATGGATTTTTGGCAAGCCATAAATCTTGGGTGGTGTAGGGTTATGTGGTCGTAACAGTGTCATCAGCTCCTTGTTATTCAAACCCTGTAACAGCTTAATGACTTTAGTAGTCACTCTGGCTGTCGGGTTGTAGGTTACCTTTTTGTAAACAGCTGTGTCGCTCACCAGTTGCGTGATTTTACTATCGTACGCTTCGGTATCGACGACAACAGTTGCATTACCCTTGTCTGCTGGCAACACTAGTAGGTCCGGATCATTACGTAAATCACGCAAGGCCACGATATCCTGGCGGCACATATTGCTCTTTGGTGGCGATGATTTACGCAATAACGATGACACATCTTGTCGAAGGCACTCAGCATCCCCGTGCGGTATTCGATTGCGCACGATAGTGTTCTCGATGTTGGAGATGATGTCCTCGACCGGTATTTTTCGAGGAGCCGGCGCGAAATTGAGTCCACGGGATAAGACCGATATCGTTTCCTCAGGCACTTGTTTAGAGGATAAATTGACGACCGTTGAGGCATTATGTGTGTTATTTAAATTTGCCTTATCATAGGTATGAGGGTAGTTTTTCATACCGTCTATCAGGTTCATCAATTTATTCTGTTGCCTATTTATCGTGTTAAACCCAATAGTCTCCGTTCGACTATGCGTCATTGTATCCAGTACACTCCACAAATCCGCATCCAAAAACCCCGATAACTGGAGATGTAAATCGTATACACAAATATTTGCACACATTAACTTCCGACGGTAGTCCGATATCGCACGACACAATAACTTCTTACTCGCGACACTGAAGAATACATCGTAATCCCGAATGCACTTAATGGGTTTTATTTGGGCGAACTTTGGCACTACACCATGGTCCCGGCACTGCACTAGAAACAATAACCCGCACTCGAGTTTCTTACGTTTTATTCTTAGTCGCGTAAATTCCTTCACTTTATTTAGCCATACCGCACCGTAACGGTTTACTATTTTTGTATTATAACTTTCGTGAGACACATTCATATTTATGATTATTTACGGTTTACTCACGTGCATTTTTCGGGATTGCCCGACTAGTTTCGGACCCAAACGGAGCCCTTAATCATGAGCTGATCACGCGGCGAGGTCGCGAGTCGAACTGCCGCTGCACCGCGCCGCGTAGCGTTGCGCTCGCGATGAGAGGGGCGCGCTCTGTTTCGGTATTGCTCGTGCGTCTTCGTCACTTGTCGGGCAATCCCGAAAAATGCACGTGAGTAAACCGTAAATAATCATAAATATGAATGTGTCTCACGAAAGTTATACAAGACTTTACTTATTAAACAAATGAGATCAATCAGTCATAACATTTTAAAATAATTATACATAAAAACAGTTAGGTACGTAAGAAATATAAATAACACAAAATCTCTTATTTGGTAGCTCAGCCTTTTATGTTACGACTTTTTAAAACTAATATTGTTCGTACAAACTAACTTTACTTATTACGTGATGAAGAGACGATGGTATTAAAATTCTTTAGTTTTATGGAGTGAACTATCACTCAAGAGATCTTGCATTATTTACATAATTAGATAAGGCTTTCGAAAAACAACAAATTAATGTTTAGATAAACTCAACAAAAGATCCAGTTTATAAATACAAAATTATATAAAATTTCACATTATTAGGGAATCTTATTCACAGCCATCTTCAATATCTGTACACAGATCCAGAGCCATATCATTTGTGGGTAATTCACTCCAAAATATAAGGCGACTAGAAGGCATGAGTGGTTCCAGTTTGCCAATACCAGCATTTTTTAATTGTGTGCTAATTCCTCGCGGGGAAGATTTTAAGACAGGACAAGGAACACCACTTTTTTCACAGTTCGCTTTCAAAAACTGTAATTCAGTATATTGTCTTCTTGAAATCACTTTTTAATATACATATAAGCTGTAAGAATTTCGTTTGCCTTGTACTTCTACCATCATCATCTGCCTAGCCTTTTCCCAACTATGTTGGGGTCGGCTTCCAGTCGAACCGGATGCAGCTGAATATCAGTATTTTACATGGAGCGACTGCCTATCAGACCTCCACAACCCAGTAACTGGGTAATACGATACTCTTGGTAAGACTGGTTGTCAGACTTTCTGGCTTCTGGCCAACAGTAACGACTGTCAAAGATCTACAAATGACAGCCGAGGCACGGAGGAAACTCGCTATGGTAAATGGTCACCCATCCACAGACCAACCTCGGCAAGCGTGGCTTAACCCGGAAGATCGGTCTATGCGGCTGTAATTATTTAGCCACGAGCTGCCTTGTACTTCTACCAATTCACGCAAATAAATTCTAGGACATAGTTTCTTGAGGCGTTGAGCAGATGAATGGTCTTCGAAATTAGCGAAATTGTTAGCGGTCATAACCTTGACGTCGACTTTTCCAGAGTTGGATGATTTGACAACATTCTCAAAATCATTAAAATCGTATATTTTTGGTTTGCGCTTCATTAAAAGTTCCACTTGGTGATGGAAGGAATTGGCTCGAAGTATTTAAAGGTTTTAGTCTTTGTGGATATTTCATCGCTGTTGATTATGTAAATTAAAAAACAAAATAGCATCCACCACTTATTTTGAGAAGCACAGTTATCAGTCCTAATAATTATGTTACTCACATCTCTCTTGTATTTAAAAACTGGTGGAAAGTGCTGGTTATGTCTTCTGCTCTACGTCCACACACAGCTTCATGCCAGATGACGGCAAGTGGTTTTAAATTTGCTTGATTGCCAACAGGCAAAACCCAGCTAAAACCCAGTAAATATTGTTTCCGCGCTCGAAAGGTCTAGGCAAAAAAACAGTAAGTAGTTAAATACTGTTATTTTGTCAAGGAACTTAAATAATCGATTGCCAGCATAATTCTCTTATAACACAGTATCTTAGGTACTGTATTGTTGCCAGGTGATATAATTATAATCTTGAAATCTTGAACTAATCTATAACAACGTATTTGGAAAAAATGCTGTGTTTTAGACTAGCAAGAGCGTTTTACTGTGTTCTTATCTAAAGTTTATTCCTTACGGTATTTATTGTTTGTTACCATTAACACAGTAACCTCTTACTTACTGTTTTCAAGTTATGTAATACCTTCATGCTGTGTTTCGTTCTATTATTTGGTCTTAGTTTGTAAAAGTTACTGTGTTTTTAGTAATCGTATCTCTGGAACCAGAAGTGCTAAAAATACACCGAAAATTTTGCCGGGTAGAGTTCAGTCTCGTTGTTACGGTAATAAAAAAAAAGTGAGAACACAGTAAGTTAAGATACTGTGTTTTCTATTACGACGGCAGAATAATGGTAAGTCGTTACAAAGTATTGCTAAAGAGTTAGTCAATTGTATTATTACTAAGCGGAACGATTGTACACACATCAAAAGTGTCTAGGGATCAAGCATTTTTATGCGGATTTCTTGAGATTGAGATGTGGCTTTGTAATAAATTTATGATTTTATAAATTTATATGGATCCTTTTTGGTGCATTTCATAATTTGAATCAGGAACTGTGAATCAAATTCGAGTAAAAGATGAAAATCAGCTGTCAATATTTTCCCTATAAAAACATACAACGCATTGAAGACATTATTAGTGCTACTGTTTCCCTACTACTGATTAAAACCAACGTTATTATGGAGCAGCGACGTCATTTAAGCAGGGAAGAAATGCTCAGAGCCGTGGGAATGATAGAAGCTGGTTCCCGGCAACGTACTGTGGCTTTAGCTCTGAATACAAGTCAGAGTGTTATCAGTCGACTTTGGACACGTTACCGAAGCACTGGTACCGTGGCTGAGCGCCATGGAGGACGGTATCGCTGCACCACACGGAGACAAGACCGATACATTCAAATCTTAACTCGAAGAGCTCCAACAATAACCGCCATGATGTTAGCCGTGAGGCTTCATCACTCTTCAGGGAACTTAATTAGCGACCAAACAGTCAGAAACCGCTTGCATGAAGTGAACCTTCATTCCCGAAGACCGCTACGGGTACCACCTATAGCAATGCACAATCGTAGGATTCGATATCAATGGGCTCTTGGACACAGAAATTGGGCAGAAGAACAATGGCGTTTCGTGTGCTTTTCTGATGAGTCTCGTTTTGGTATGAGACCGGATACAAGACGTATACGACACTGGAGAACCCCTGGACGCCAACAGCGATTAAAATCCTGCCAGGAAGTCCATCCTTATTGTTACGGACGTCGTAGCTTAAGAATTTATGTTGTATTATGTACATTATGTTATTTAAGAATTAGATTTAAGGAATGTAAATAAAGACTGATTTGATAGTAGGGAAGTAATTAAGTACTTATATGTAATTAAGACTAGGCTCCAGTTATTTTCCCTTAGAATAAGCATTGTAATGTAGCGAAGGGCACGGTTCCAACAGGTTCGAACAAGTCGAAACCTGTCGGTGGGGGGCGGAGCCAAGAGGCGATGCCGCAGTGAAACCCGCGCTCCCATTGGTCAACCGTGCCCTACGCCGTGTCGGTACCGCACCTTAGTTGTGCGACATGTAAAACTACTTAAATAAGACCAAGTTTTGTTAGTTAGTTGGTTCATTCGCGCTCCGACGCTCGCTGAGGACGGACGTGCCGCAACTCGCGCTGCGTACTTTCTCGACGTGCTCGCTCACGAATATCGCTACGCCCCGCCGTAGTGTTCTCCACTTCACGACTATAAGTTCAAAAGCTGCCTTTTTCAAGGCGGTGGCTGAACGCCTATTTCTTTGTTAAACGCGTGTGCCCCTTCAGGGAAAATCCACAGTTTCGTGGTCCTCGGCTGATACTTTGCAGTGTTAACGAAACCGAGCGGGTGTTGACCCAATACACCAGCTGCGCCCCTTCAGGGCAAGGCGAAAATTGGAAGGAGCTAGTACCACCGGCCTTGGGGGGTCTCCTAGTCGACGCTAGCTCTAACCCCGTTCTCTCCCATCTAGCACTCTCTAGTATTGCACCTCACTAGAGACTTAGGAACCCGTTCGCACAATAAGACTGGCGACGGGATTACAAGCTTAGGGCTCACCAATAGGCACTCAACCTCCCTGTCTATACCCGACAGGGAGGGTTTTCACACACCCCCGGGCTCATCCACCCGGGGAATCGCGTTTTTAAAAAAAATTAAATTGTTAGGACTTATAGGCCGTTACTAAAAATAGTCGCGTACTTGTGCGCGCCGCGTTTTTATTAAGCCTAATTCCCATTTTTACACACGGCTCAGGCATCTTTTCCGAGATGTCTGACGCTGTGTTATTAGCGTTCTTCCGGGAACTTTTAAAGGACCCCGAATTTCTCGCTAAATATGGCGCTCGTATTCCTAGTAGTGGGCCCATAAGGCACACTACTAATCCGTTATCGCCCACCTGCGATACCGACTTTGATTATTTCGGCGAAGGAGAGCCATTGTTCGACGAGAACAATGGCATTCCAAGCCTTTTATCGCTTCCGCCTTTCTCTCCCGGTCCATTGTCTCCGGAAACAATGGAAATTTCGCACCTGCACTCCGCAGCCGCGCCTTCCGCTAATTTAAACACCCCTTCCCCGTCCCTCCGACATGCTCCAGAGATGACGTCATCAATGGACACGTCAGAGCCCTTAGTCCCCGATTCCGATATTGAGTCCGAATCCTATTCGTCGGCTTCCTCTTCCTCAGAAGGCTACACTACCGTAGTCGGTAAGGGGAAAAAGCGTGCCCGCAAAAATAAGGCGACCTCCTCCAGCCAAGTCCCGGCTAAAACCCCCAAGACAAACGTTGCGACCCCCGCGTCGGCTGCTTCCCTTAGTCCCGTCCCGGCTACCTCCCCGCAGGCCAGTCGTCCTTCCTCCCCCCGCCCCGTCACCGGCTCGAAAACCTCGACTCCGAGGAAAGAGCCCTCTCCTCCGCCTCTGTACATTCAGGACAAGGCGAAGTGGACCGATGTGTCCAAGATGTGTGTTGATCGCAAGATCAACTATCTTAGTGCCCGCACCACCCAACAGGGCATTAAAGTCATGGTCCCCACGTCAAAAGACTTCCGCGATCTCACGCGTATGTTAAGGGAAAAAAGCGTGTCATTCCACACCTTTGCCCTTCCCGATGAGCGACTTATCAGAGTCGTTATCCGCGGCATCCCCAAGGAGATTGACTCCGACGCTATCCTCAGCGACCTTAAGTCGCAAAACATCCCCGCCTTGGAAGTCCACCGCATGCACCGCGGCCGCGGTGGCACCCCCTACGACATGGTCCTCGCAGTATGCGAGCCTTCAGACGAGTCTAAGACCGTCTATAATATTAAGACCTTGTGCCACCTGTCTGGCATAAGCGTCGAGCGCCCCAATAAGTCCGGTCCGCCTGGTCAATGTCACCGTTGCCTCACCGTTGCCAGCTTTATGGCCATTCACAGCGTAATTGTTACGCGAAACCCAGGTGCGTCAAGTGCCTGGGCGACCACGGCACTAGCGACTGTGAACGTCCTAAAGATAGGTCCCTATGTCTCGAGCCTCCCAGCTGCGTTTTATGCGGCGAGTCTGGTCACCCTGCGAATTATCGCGGGTGCGCTAAAGCGCCAAAACAGCGCAACCCTAAGCTGGCTAAACGCTCAGCCGACCGTCACCAAAGAGAGAGTCCCTCCACGGCTCCCCCTCTTTCTTCCCAACTCCCCGCCCGCCTCAGTCCCCAAAGGCCGTCCCCATGGAACGCGCTGAACCATCAGCAGGCGTTCCCCGCCTTAAGGCCCACTACCCAGTTGCCCCAGCAACAGCAACAAACCACAAGACCCCCAATCCCGGCTATCCCCACCCTGATGAGCTCCACTATCCCCGCTCCCACTATAGTGCCAGCTGCTTCACAGGCTGCACGTAGTCCCCCAACATCACAGGCTGCCCCCGCACACACCCCCGCACCCGCCCCCGCACTCGCTCCCAGGCCAGCGCCGACAGCGGTTGCTCCCTCCACTTCCCTCTCGTCCACTAAAGTGCTCCTTAGGGACACGATCCCCAGCCTTATCCAAACCCTCTCCTCCTGCAATACGCAGTGGGCGATCAACATAGTCTCCGCTTGGAACGCCTCTCAAGGCGATCCAATCGCTCGCATCAATGTCCTCTGCGAACTAGATGACATAGTCATTTTCCTCATCCAATAAATTCCAATGGATACAGAAAGCTGTAGAATTAAGCCCCGATCCCTTAAATTAGGCTTCTTCAACGCTAACAGCGTTAACGGTCAACGAGATGAGATCGCAATCTTTTTGCGTGATCATCAAATTGACATCTTCCTAGTGCAGGAAACGTTTCTCAAGCCCCACAACAGGAACCCTGGAATTGCAAACTATAAATTAGTTCGCAACGACAGGACCCGTAGTAGGGGCGGTGGTACTCTCATCTACTACAAACGTTCCCTGTACTGCACTCCCTTAGACCCTCCTCCTGGTCTCCAATTCCTGGAAACTTCCATATGCAGACTAGGCATGACAGGACACCAGCCGATCACAATCGTCTCGGTGTATAATCCTCCCTCCAGTAATAAGATCCAACTCCGGAGCGATCTTAAAGCCCTCTTTGACCTCGGCGGAGGTTCCGTTATCATAGCGGGCGACCTCAATGCCAAACATCTCTCGTGGAGCTGCAACTCCAACAACCACGCGGGTCGTAACCTCGAAGAGTTGAGCCCGGAGCTCGAATTCGACGTTATCGCCCCGATGTGTCCCACTCACTACCCCCATAACCCTGACCATCAGCCCGATGTCCTTGACATAGCGCTCCTAAAGAACGTAAACCTCGGTCTACGCTCTATAGAGACGCATGAAGAGCTAGACTCCGATCACCGCCCCGTAGTCCTTCACCTAGGTCCCCGGGGTGGTCCCCCGGATCCTGGACAACCCGCCCCGACCAAAACTGTCACGGACTGGGGTAAACTAGAGGAGCGCCTCAAGTCTTCCTCGTCCGTTCACTTAGATTCCATCCCCGACGATATCGTTACGATTGCCGACACGCTGGGCGCGATCGACTCCCTTACCAGTCACGTACAGTCCGTGGTGAACGAGTGTTCACGGCAGGTTCCAGCGGTGGACGAACACCGCTGGAAGCTGCCGGACGATGTGCGTGAACTGCTGACGGAGAAGAACGCATCCATCCGTGCCTATGACACTTTTCCCTGCGAAGCTAACCGCGCCCATATGCGTTCTCTACAGCGTGCTGTAAAGAAACGTGTACGGGAGGTTCGGGAAGCCCGCTGGGACAAGATGTTGAGCGACTTAGAGCCATCCCATCTGGCCTTCTGGCAATTACAACGAAATCTAAAATCCGATTGTGTAGCTTCAACTCCCCCTCTCAATCGTCCAAACCAAAGGCCGGCCTTTGAAGACGACGAAAAGTCCGAATGTCTAGCCGACAGTCTAGAAGCCCAATGTACTCCCAGCACCCAACCCGCAGACCCGGTCCATCTTTCCAAGGTGGATCGCGAGGTCGAACGTAGGGCCTCCCTCCCTCCCGATGAAGACCCCGACGATCCCTTACCCCCCATCACCGTAGACGAGGTCCACACGATAGTGAGGAATCTCAAACCTAGGAAAGCCCCCGGCTCAGACGGTATCACCAATAAGGTGATCAAACACTTTTCCGCCCCGCTCATAGTCCTCATGACCGCCATCTTCAATGGCGCTCTGAGTAATAACATCTTTCCGCAAGCTTGGAAACAAGCCACCGTTATCGGTATCCCCAAACCCGGCAAACCCAAGAGTGAGCCCACTAGTTACCGCCCCATCAGTCTTCTCAATGTATTTGGGAAAATCTATGAGCGTCTCATTTATATCCGTTTAAAAGATTTCGCTGACTCCCGTAAACTCATCCCCGACGAACAGTTCGGTTTTCGAACCCAGCACTGTTGCATTCGACAATTGCACCGCATAGTCGAACACATTAGCTCCCGTTTTATGCGCTCGTACAAAACGGGCATGCTCTTCTTCGACGTAGCGAAAGCCTTCGACAAGGTCTGGCACAACGGTTTATTATACAAACTGTACCAATTCAACGTGCCGGACCGTCTCGTGCTCATCATTCGAGACTTTCTGTCGGATCGCTCCTTCCGCTATCGCCTAGAAGGCACCCTCTCGTCCCCTCACCCCATTCGCGCCGGCGTCCCTCAGGGCTCCGTGCTATCGCCCCTTCTGTTCACGCTGTACACCAGCGACATTCCCAAACGTGGCTTGGCCAAGTTGGCTCTCTTCGCCGACGACACGGCTATCTACTATTCCGGTAGGAGTCTCGATAGCATCTCTCGAACCCTTCAAACCGCAGCCAACACCCTCGGGGTCTGGTTCCGGAAATGGAGAATAGAGGTGAATCCCGAAAAGAGCGCAGCCGTTCTTTTCGAGAGACACGGTGATTCCCACACCCACATCCGTCCTGTCCTCATGTTCGGCAAACAGATCCCTTGGGAGATGAAAGCCAAATACCTGGGGGTTATCCTCGACCACCATCTGAGTTTCCGAGACCATATCAAAGCGGTGCGCGCTCGCGCCGCTTTCGCTGTCGGTCGCCTCCACCCCATCCTTAGAGCGCGCAGTAAATTGTCACTTAGAAATAAGCTGAGAATCTACGTGACGTGCATCCGCCCCATCTTGACTTACGCTAGCGTCGTGTTCGCACACGTTAAGCCTTGTCGCTTCAATTCCTTCCAAACCCTCCAGAATCGAGTGTTGCGCAGAGCCGCGGCTGCCCCGTGGTTCATGCGTAACGTCCAACTCCATCTCGATCTAAAAATGCCAACCATCAGGCAATACCTCAAACGCATTTCCAAGCGTTACTTCGACAATGCCCCCCGCCATCCGAACCCCCTAGTCGCCGCAGCGGCCGACTACAGTCCCTCTCTCATAAGTAAAGTTCGCCGTCCCAGGCACACACTTTTAGAACCCGACGACGAAATAACCCTCCTCCAGGAGGCGAGTAAATCGACCAGCACACTACACAACGTCCGCCGCCGTCCGGCATACCATCCTCGCCGACGAGGCCCGTCGCGACGTCCCACCGCCGCCGGTCACGATCCACCGAGCTCTCCCGTCGTAGAGCCGGTCGTCTCTTCAGACTCCGCAGTCACACCGATAATTCAGCCCTCATCAAGCTGTCTCCCCCCCCTATGTCCACGCCAGCAACGCCCTAAGCCGAGGTCCGAGTCCCACTAGGGGTCGCCCTTAGTGCTGTTGTTGCAGGTAGTCATGATGTTAGTGTAGTACAAGTAGTTAGCTTAGGTTAAGTATTTTACTTCCCCCCCATTGGCTGGAGACCCTTCAGGTCTCGCCAATAACTGCCCGGTTACGTAGAAACCGTCCCCTAGGACGACCTACAGCAGTCCAATAGAAAAAAAAAAAAAAAAAAAAAAAAAAAAAAAAAAATGTTAGTTAGTTGATTCCTGAAGATATTAATGTTTTACGCAAGATTCTTGAAAGTTGTAAGTGAAAGTCTGATATAGCAAGTGTTATGTATAAATGTTAGTGCTAATAAAACAACGTAAGAAGTCTGAAGAATTTCATTTGAATATCAACTCAATACAGTCCACCATAGACAGCTGGTCCTTCGAGCCGGATCTGAAGACTGAAAATAGAAGATCGCGACTTGAAGATCGCGAGTTAAAGATCGCGAATTGAAGACTGCAGATTGAAGTTTAGAATTAAGATTAACTTCAAGCTCGAACATGAAGACTAGAAGTGTTGCGGCCAAGGAAAGTGAATCGGAGTCAGGCTATGATAGTCGACGCCCCCGCGCATTCGTAGATCCGCCTAGGTCACCGTCGACCATCGCGTCCGCGTTACCGCGCACCCCGTACGGTGCGCCCGCGGCCGGGACCGATCCCGCCGCCCCCGCGCTCGCGATCGCACCCCCAGCCACCGTCGCGGCTGGGAGGGTTGCGTCGACCGTGTCCGATGGCGCGCCCGCCGCGCCGGCTCCTCGCCTCGTACCGGCAAGTAGAGCCACCGCGACCGCGTACGACTATGGGGAACCGCTCGCCACGCCATCCACGTCGTTCTACCCCACGACGTCCTCGGCGCTACGAACCCAAGACTCCGCAAGAACCATGACGGCCGCGCACGACGTTTCTGTGAGGGATACGGCAAGTACGATACGCTCCCGAAGATCATACCATAGTGACGTGACACGAGTGAAAAAAGCGGAATACGAGGCACAAAGAAGGATCGCCGCGATACGGAACGAGCAATTAGAGATTGAAAAGGCGCTCGTTAATAAGCGATTCGAGTATGAGGTGTCGGCAATTGAAGCAGAGGCGGAGGCCCGCGAAGAGGGGTCCGTGCACAGGAGTGATGACAGGGTGGATGAGTGGCTTCAAAGTATTGACCGAAGCCACCCCCGAGTCACGGATCAGCCTCAGGAAGAGCCGCCCCCGCACCCCGCAGCTACGTGCGCACCTCAAGAAGCAGCCGCCTACGTCGAACCCGCTACGTGTGTTGATGCTGTCACGCCCGCCAGGGATAACCGAAGAAGACAACGATCGGCCTCGCGGTCACCCACCAGGGGGGAGCGCCGATTCGGAAAAGGAATCGAACAGCTGGCCGACACGTTAGGAAAAATGATGCGCGTACGACCGCCGCCGCGACAAGTGACTGAGCTGCCTACGTTTACGGGGGCGGCCACCGAATGGTTACCGTTTAAGGCGGCATACACCGATTCATCGAGTGTATACAAGTTCAGTGCGATCGAAAATTTAGCAAGACTACGTAACTGCGTTAAGGGCGAAGCGAGAGCAGCCGTATCGGCGCTCCTGTACACCGCCACGGACCCGCAGGTGATTATGAAAACGTTAGAGCAATATTATGGGAGACCGGAAATACTCATGGATCGAGCGATGGAAGACTTAAAGAAACTACCTCGACTCACGAGCGCAGCCGGAGAATTAAATTCGTTCGCAGTGAAGCTACAAAATATAGTGTGTGTGTTATCTAACATTGATAACCGCGGTTATATATGGAACCCGATGTTAGTTCGCGAAGTCGTAGAAAAATTAAACCCGCACATAAAATCAAGGTGGTGTGATTACGCTTCGGAGGCAGTGGAATCGTCGCGTGAACCGGAAGTGGTACTACTGGCCAGGTTCCTGATGCGGGAGGCTGATCGAGCTATGAAATACGCCTTCACGACCACGACGCCCGCGCCCCCCCCCAAGAAGGAAACAAGAAGCGCACCGCAAGTCAACGCAAAGAAGAAGGTGAACCGAGACGCAGTCTACGCGACATCGGAAAAAGAAGAAGAAAGAAAACAAGAGTGTTTGTGTTGCGGCGGTGACCACGAGGTACCTAAATGTGCGAAGTTCCTGAAAATGAATATCGACGACAGATGGGAGTGGGCGCGGAATGAAAAGGTATGTTTCAAATGTGTGACTAGGCGCCATCGACGCGAATATTGCCGAGCCAAGCGATGCGGCAAGGACACGTGCAGCCGCCCGCACCACGCGCTGTTGCACAAGGAGCAAGAGGCGCCGCGGAATGAAAAATCCGAAAAAACAACTGACGCCGAGAAGCAACCCTCAAAGGAATCGGTGATGGCCGTCTCCGCGCCGAGCAATACGTCGCAGCGTGTGTTGTTAAAGGTATGTCCCGTGATCTTAAAGGGGCCCCGCGGACAAGTGTCAACGTTCGCGTTAATGGATGAAGGGTCAACGACATCACTCATCGACGAAGAGCTGGCGCGGCGTATACAAGCAGACGGGCCGGTCTCCACTTTACGCATACAAGGCGTGACCTCGCAGCAACATGAGGAATGCAGCCAGGAGGTCAAGCTACGGATACGCGGTCAGAGCGGCGCCTTCCAAGAGCTGAGCGCGCGAACAATGAAGAACCTGCGACTTCACGGCCAGACGGTGGACAGGTCAACGCTACTGAACTATCCACACCTACAGGGCGTAAGAAAGGATGCGTTCTATGAGGGGGCCACACCGAAGGTACTGATAGGTGCTGACAATTGGCATCTGATAGTCACACGCGAACTGCGCATGGGCAAGAAGAACGAACCCGCGGCTTCGTACACCCAGTTGGGATGGGTGATCCACGGGACTGCACCGCGCGCAACACTAAAGAAACAAGAGGGACAAGTTGTGCTGCACCTATACAACGCGCCCGCAGCAGAACAGACAGAAGATGTACGTCGTGTAGAAGAGCTGGTGAAGTCGAACTTCAAGATCGACGCCTTAGGAGTTTCGCTAGCGAAGAAAGTCAGACCAGAAGATCAGAAGGCGATCGACGTAGTTCAAGGCACCATGAAGAAGATCGGCGATCACTTCGAGGTAGGGCTGCCATGGCGCGATGAAGACGACCCGATGCCCAACAACTACAGCAGTGCCCTCAGAAGACTACGGACGATAGAAAAGAAGATGGATTCGTCCTCACACTTCGCGGCACAATACGGCGCCCTGGTGAAAAACCTACTCGACAAAGGATACGCCCAGGAGTGCGACGGAACAGAAGATAAGAACAAGAAGGTGTGGTACCTACCGCACTTCCCGGTCGTGAACCCAAACAAGCCGGGGAAGATGCGTATGGTGTTCGACGCCGCGCACCGATACAGTGGAGTGTGCCTAAATGACCACCTATTGGACGGGCCCGATCTCTTGAAGTCGCTGCCGGGGATCCTGTTCAGATTCAGAGAGCGTCCGGTAGCGGTCACAGCGGACGTTCAAGAAATGTTTCTCCAGATAAAAATAAGAGAGCAAGACCAAGCTGCGCAAATGTTTCTCTGGCGGGACGCGGAACGCACTAGGCCACCGAAGAAATACAAAATGACTTCAATGATCTTCGGGGCTTCGTGTTCGCCCTTCATCGCGCATTCAGTACGGGACGCCAACGCGAGACTGTTCACCAAGGAATAATACCCCGACGCTACGCAAGCAATAATATCAAGCCACTACATGGATGACTACGTGGACAGCCTCGCGACCGAAGACGAGGCGATCAGGACAGCGCGCGAAATCGTGAAGGTACATCAGAACGCACACTTCAACCTAAGGGGCTGGTGTTCAAACAGACCTGACGTGGTGAAGAACATAGCCCCGGAGGAGCAGGCACACGACACAGAAGTAAGACTTGGACAAAGAGAAGAGAATACGGACAAAACACTGGGCCTGTTGTGGCAAACAGGCTCCGACGAGTTAGGCTTCAACACTGGACTGAGTCGGCTGTCACCCGAAGTGAAGACAAGCGACAGAGCGCCGACAAAACGAGAAGCCCTCGGAGCGGTGATGGCGGTCTATGATCCCCTGGGTCTCATCAGCCACTTCACAGTCACCGGCAAGATCTTGCTCCAGAACCTGTGGAGGCACGGCATAGGGTGGGACGACGCCATCCCCGAAGAAGACGCGCAGCACTTCGAAGAATGGATGCGAAGCCTGCATGAAGTAACGAAGCTACGCATACCAAGGTGCTATGGCAAGGGACCAGACGACTCCATGGAGCTCCACGTCTTCTGCGACGCGAGTGAGCAAGCGTACGCGGCAACCGCCTACTGGAGGATCCAGAAGCCGGACGGAAGAGTGGACGTGAGGCTGGTCGCGGCGAAGGCGCGAGTGGCCCCCCTGAAGCCGGTCACCATTCCACGTCTAGAGCTACAGGCGGCAGTGATCGGCACAAGACTGGCGGAGACGATAATAAAGGAGCACCGCGACAAGCCCGGAAGCGTGACCTACTGGACGGACTCACAAACCGTCCTGCGATGGATCCAAAAGGACGCCGTGAAGTACACACCATTCGTGGCGCATCGCCTAGGTGAGATCGCGGAGCTGACTAGCGCCAGCCAATGGAGATGGGTACCCACCGCCCACAACGTGGCGGATGACGCCACACGCCCCAACTATGTCGTCCACATGAAACCGGAAGACAGATGGTTCGTCGGCCCCATGTTCCTGTACCACGACGAGGAGTCGTGGCCGAAAGAGAAGCCCAAGGACGTTACCACCGACGACGAGGCAACGTACACGATAGTGGAAGAAACGAGAGAGCGCCCTTCTCACCTGCCCGACATAAGCAGGTTTTCTTCATACGAAAAGTTACTACGAGCAACGGCTGTACCCTTCCTCTTCAAGGAAAAATGCAAGGACAGAACAAGCCAGATGACCGTCGACCTGATAGAGAAGGCCGAGAAACTATGGCTGAGGCAAGCACAACTTGAAGATTACGCCGAGGAAATACGACTACTCGAAAAAGGGAAGCCGGTGCCCAAGTCCAGCAGCCTGTACAAGCTGGACCCTTACCTAGAAGACCAGGTCCTTAGAGTCCGAGGGAGGATCGGACACGCGGCAGTCACGGAAACAAAGAAGACGCCATTGATTCTACATGGAAGGCACCCGTTCACGCGACTGCTTGTCGAGGACGCCCACCACAAAGCCGGCCACGCCAATAATGAACGCGTGATCAACGACTTGAGACAACGGTACTGGGTGGTCAACCTACGCCCCACGGTACGAACCATCGCGCAACAATGCCAGCTCTGCCGTATCAGGAAAGTTATGCCAGTGAAACCAACCACAGGAGATCTACCCATGGAAAGGCTAGTGAAGACTCAACGACCCTTCACCCACTGTGGGATCGATTACTTCGGGCCAATGACGGTGGTAATAGGGAGAAGACATGAGAAACGCTGGGGAGCCTTGTTCACCTGCCTGGCTACGAGGGCGGTCCACCTGGAATTAGTGTCAAGTCTGTCCACCGATTCGGCACTAATGGCAATACGAAGGATGGCGGCGCGTCGAGGTTGGCCCAGAATCATGTATTCAGACAACGGCACCAACTTCAGAGGGGCAGACACCGAACTACGTGTGGCCTACAAAGAATGGGCAAAGGAATTCATCCACTTTGGGCTTGAACACCGAATGAAGTGGAAATTCATCCCGCCAGGGGCGCCGCATATGGGGGGAGCATGGGAGCGATTAGTGCGCTCCGTGAAGACAGCACTGGGGGCGACCTTACATCAGAGGGCGCTGAGAGAAGAAGTGCTGCTGACGCTGCTGACAGAGGCCGAACACTCCGTGAACTCCCGGCCTCTGACCCACGTCTCTGTCGATCCTAAGGATCCGGAGGCCCTTACACCTAACCATTTCCTCATTGGAACCTCCTCAGGTCTTCCCCGCACTGGGCCTTGTGAGGAGGCCAGCCGCAAGCAGTGGAGAACCGCTCAGGCGCTCGCCGACCACTTTTGGCGGCGCTGGGTGGACGAGTATCTACCGACGTTGGTGCCTCGAGGGGCATCAGACGACCAACGGCGACCCCTTCAAACTGGCGACCTGGTCGTCGTCACCGACTCCGCACTACCAAGAGGAACATGGCCCCGAGGCGTCGTGGAAGCCGTCTACAACGGTCCAGACGGCAAGGTGCGGTCAGCTGACGTCAGAACCACGGCGGGCATCCTGCGGCGACCGGTCACGAAGCTCGCCGTCCTCTGCGTGGAAGATAAGGCTACGGTAGCCCTGCGCCGGGGGGAGGATGTTACGGACGTCGTAGCTTAAGAATTTATGTTGTATTATGTACATTATGTTATTTAAGAATTAGATTTAACCCAGTAACGCCTAGCGTGTCCATATGGACACGTAATTAGTGGTACAAAGGTTAACTCATTATGGCAACATAATCTATATTAAAAAAATAAACGTTAATATCATTTGACTCTATAAAGTGTCACTTGTCATTGTATGTCACTTTTGGCCCGAAATTTTTATGTTATCATATAGAAATTTACGTTTATTTTTTTACAACTTGTAAATTCGCAATAAAATGGATTCGAGAAGAAAGTGAGTATATTTTATACAATATTTATATGATATGTAATGATTGTTTGGGTTGTAAACTATTTGGTTGCTATTGAACTATGTTTTTATAGAGTGAAACAACAGATGAAACTTTTTTATCGTTACGTATTATCGCTTCCAACTTGATGTGTCCATATGGACACGCTAAGCACTTGTCATAGCTTTATACTATCTTTTCTGAATCTTTGATATCGATCAGTTAGGAGGCCGATGCACGCTAAATGATGTACTGGATATATTACTGGATGATGAAGAAGGTGATGAAAATCATTCATCACCCGAAGCCATTTCATAGCCCCTCCAGAAGCAGCTGTTTTGACGGATGAGGACGATGATGAGACGAGGATGATGGTGGGACAGTTGAAAATGGTTGGAGGATCCTCCCTTTGGTTGGAGGAACACCACACCAAGTTTCTCCACATTGGTGACCCCGACGTGATCGTTACAGACAGTGTTTCCACACTGGTGACGTCACACGCAACCTTCGCAGCCTCGGCAGCAACATCGTCACTCCCTCCGCTTAGCATTCAATCGAACAGCAAGCAGCGAGTCACACAGCCAGCCAGCATCCTCGGCGCATATATACTGCACTTCGGCCGGTCAACTAGAAGAGGCATTTCTCTCCTGGTCGACAGCCACCACTCATCGCTCTCACAGCTCCGACTCACTGGAATGACGCGGTATCCGGTTTCGACTCAAAGGAACCCCTCACTGGCCCTGGCAAGCTCTCAAGACGCAACGACCGCTGCCTCATCAAGACAATCGACCTCCGGTCTCAGGGGGGGAGTGATATGGCGGCATCTATCTCGCCACATGCGAACTATCCTATGTCACGCAATCAAGATTTAACACGCAGATAGTATATATACAACCTCCCAACATCAACTGTTGGGCAGTAGCCCGCCAGGCACAAGACTCCGCCTAGTTGGAGGATCCTCCCTTTGGTTGGAGGAACACCACACCAAGTTTCTCCACAATCATTATATTCGAAAGACAGAAAAAAAAGAAGATGCGTGGGACCTTACTGCAAAGCGAAATCTTCTGCTGGTAGAACAGAATGTATGAAATGTAATGTGGGATTATGTGTTACATGCTTTGCAGCATACCATATGAAGTAGTATTATTATTACCATACTGATTTATTTACTGTTTAAAATTGGATTGTTTGCAGATTACATTTTCACCTATTACTTGTATTTTTTGATATCGCAAATGCTTAGCGTGTCCATATGGACACACAATTTTTTATATACTTTGAATACATTTCTAAAATATATTTTTGTTTTTATCATTTATGTACCCCATTACCAGTCATTTCATCGAAAAAAAATCAGGATTAGTAAAAAAAAAAATTTGGGCATTACTGGGTTAAGGAATGTAAATAAAGACTGATTTGATAGTAGGGAAGTAATTAAGTACTTATATGTAATTAAGACTAGGCTCCAGTTATTTTCCCTTAGAATAAGCATTGTAATGTAGCGAAGGGCACGGTTCCAACAGGTTCGAACAAGTCGAAACCTGTCGGTGGGGGGCGGAGCCAAGAGGCGATGCCGCAGTGAAACCCGCGCTCCCATTGGTCAACCGTGCCCTACGCCGTGTCGGTACCGCACCTTAGTTGTGCGACATGTAAAACTACTTAAATAAGACCAAGTTTTGTTAGTTAGTTGATTCCTGAAGATATTAATGTTTTACGCAAGATTCTTGAAAGTTGTAAGTGAAAGTCTGATATAGCAAGTGTTATGTATAAATGTTAGTGCTAATAAAACAACGTAAGAAGTCTGAAGAATTTCATTTGAATATCAACTCAATACAGTCCACCCTGACACTTATAGTGGTGGAACCATCATGGTATGGGCGGGTATTTGGATCGGCGGAAGAACTGAGTTGATTTGGATCAGAGGCAACCTCAACGCTCAAATTTATGCTGAGACGATTGTATCAGACGTCATCGTTCCTCTACAAGCGCAAATCGGTCCCTTATTTCAGTTAATGCATGATAATGCACGACCGCACACCGCAAGAGTTGTAAGACAGACTCTCGCCGCAGCTAACATCAATGTCCTGCCCTGGCCTGCTCAGTCGCCAGACTTGAACCCGATTGAGCATGCATGGGATATGCTACAGAGAAGAGCTCTGCCGAATATGGAGGGTATCCAGTCGCAAGAAGACCTTTTTTTGTTGTTGCAACGAACATGGGCGGCCATTCCACAGCGTGATTTGGATGAACTCATTTTGAGTATGCCAAACCGATGTTCTTGTGTTGTTAGTGTTCGCGGTAGAAACACGGATTATTAATTGTTTAAGTTACCCAATAAAATTTTAAAGAAAACTGTTATTTCAGTCTTTTTTTCGAACTTTTGTGTTAGTGGTTCAAATGTCAAAAATCCCTTTATTAGGAAAATGGCAAATTTCTTTATTAATGCAAAGGTGACTTGGTTTATCGTTACTGTGACAAACGAAAACACTTTATTTGATGAATCCTTAAAGAAAATTTTAATTAATATCAATCAGGAGAAAAGTTATTGCAAAAATATATGTTGATCCCTAGACACTTTTGATGTGTGTAGTACTACTTCGCTGTAAATGAAACAATAAGAAACTACGAACATTATATTTCCAAGTTGAAGCAACTTGAGAAACTTGTTATGAAGTACCGAATTATTTTATAGAGTAGGTACTGGGAAATCATGCGTATTTCGTGGTAAGTTTACACGTTTCTGTAATGGCCGATTCCTATGGTTTAAGGAGAATTCACACGTTCCACAACCACACTACGTCGCAGCGACAAAAAGTGGTCAAGCAGTGGTTACATGCCACATACATGGTAATAGTGTCGCTGCAGCTTCTTGCAGTTGCGTTGTGATAACTACAAAATGTCTATGTGGTTGCGTTGTCGCTAATAGTTGCAATGTGGTTACGTTGTGGCTGGTGTTTGCAGACAGACAGCGACGACTCTGGCTTCAGGCGTGGCTCGCGGTTTCATTGCGTCGATGAAAACGTTGTGTTTGCGAAGTGGCCGGCCGCAAGTGCGCGGTGTCGCTGATGGTCGCGTTGTAGTTACAATATGGTCGGTATCGCCCACACGGTTGAATTTGGCGGCAAAATGTGGTTCGTGTGAATTAAACTGTTCATTTTCATTCGAATTAGTCCCGCCCACGTGTCGTAGTTATGGTGTGGTGCAGTTTTGGTACGCATGAAACAAGCCTTACGAGCGTTATTGGTTGAAATTAAGACTCTTATATCTTTAACAATAATGAAGCAAGGAAGACCGCCATAGCTTTGCATGGAAGACCCTCCCATACGTTAGAAGTAAAGTAAAGTACACAGGTAAAGTTAACTTACGTGTCTATGTATATGCCGCAATGAAAAATGCTACTATTCGTAAGCAAGCCACAGGAACCGGCATAAGCCTAGAGATGTGAAGCGGTAAAATTACCCAGGTAAAATATGGTACAAAACGATATTTTACGTAAAATACGGTAATATATGATAAAAACGTATTAAACGTAGGTACTCATACCCACTAACACTATAAATATGGAAGTGAGTGTGTTTGTGAGTATGTTACTACTTCACTCTTTAACGGATAAGTTTTAATGAAAGAACAATGGGAAAATTTGTTTGGACTCTGTCCCCAGCAGTGTAGCACCATGTGTGAAAAAATAGATGTTATTCTGAATAACAAAATTACTGAAAGAAAGTATAAAAGAATGAATGTATGAATTGGGAAAACAATATTTTTTTCTAAATTATTTTTATGCTATCGACCCGCCCCGGCTTCGCACGGGTGTAATGTATTACCTATACATATAAACCTTCCTCTTGAATCACTCTACCTATTATAAAAAACTGCATCAAAATCCGTTGCGTAGTTTTTAAAATCTAAGGATAGATAGGGACAGACCGACAGCGGGAAGCGACTTTGTTTTATACTATGTAGTGAAGTACCAGCACCATTTGGAAGATCACAAAATTTTCGATGACACGTTCTGTGCAATGGCTGAGCGATGGCTTCTGCGCTACGGGTCTTGGTTTCGATTCTCTCATGGAACAAATATACGGCCTACAGATAATTTATTATGTTGTGCCAGGTCTGAGCGTTTGTGCATGTTAAGATTTGTGTCTGTAAACGCACCAAAGATACAAAAGAAATCCTAGAGTTGAGCAATGTTTAATTAAAAAATAAAGAAGAATAAAAATGAAGGAGTGCACTGCGTCTTTCGATCTTTGAGTGAAAAGGTAATCTCTCAGCAAGAAATTATTCTTGCTGAGTTACGTATGCGCGTTCAGGGCCTTTGTTTGTATACAGGTTGTAAACAAATTCGTGTAATTCCTTAAAACTTCATGATATTTATATCTGATATAGATAGACGCCGCACGGGATTTAGCTTGACTAAAAAAAAAAAAAAAAACCTTTTTTTCTTATTGTTGGGGTAAGGGATCGTACCTACCTAAACCACCTAATAAAGTCTCAATAAAATAAAAAAGTAAAATAAATTAAGTGATAGAACACTTCGATGCCACGCATAAATCGTCACCTTCGGCGCTAACTGTCGTATCTAGCAATTGATAATTTTTCAGTAGTTGCGTTAGCTGTGGCTTTATTATTTAATTAATAACCTTTTTTTATATTGCTCTTAGCTTACTCTTGGCTTGGTTAGTAGTTGCCCTAAAGCCCTAAGGTACCTATTGATTTATTTCTATTCATTTGAAGCAGATACGTCACTCTGTGAGAATTACTCTGAAAAATTATCAATGCCTAGTTACGACAGTTAGCAGGGAGGGTCACAAAATGAATGAAAGCACGCCGACACATCTGGAGGACACGATTAGCGCGATATCGCAGCTCGCAGTCAGATTAACTCGGGGCGCTTAAAACGACATAAAAGTGGACACCATATTAACATTAACCTCTTAATTTTTTTACTTTTTCGGTCTTATACACGGTCAATCTGTGTCACCAGTAGATCATGCGATTTGAAGGAATTACACGAATTCATTTACACCCTGTAGAAGGACATAGAGTTGATTAATTATATTTCCGCGTGGTTTACTAAATGACATGCAGATTTAACGCAGTGACACTTCATTTATCATTTTGTTTGTTTTACTAGTACCACAAGACTGCGATATATTTTTCAAAAACCACGAAAATGTATCTTCACATTTATTTTGCATCGTCCTATGAATACCTTAAAGTACCTCCGTGCTACAGTACTTATAGGAACCAATTTCCTCGAATCTAATGCACTTGTCCCACCACAAACGATGAGCGAGCAGCGAGTAGAGCTAGAAGCTAGAAACGAGTTGGCGAGCAGCGAGAAGCGAGTGTGTAGTTCCGATAGTTTTGTCGCTGGGCTATAAACGAGAGTGCGACGGGCGATTACTCGCACCACTCGCAAATGACCGCTGGTTAGTCATTCGACATGTGTTCTTACCGCCAAGCGAGCATCGCTGAGCAAGTATCGCTGAGCGAGTATTATCTTTGGTAGCTCTTGTCGCTCAGCGACAAACTAGTGGAGCGAGTCCTCGCCGGCAGTGTGAACGTGAACTCTTTTGTTTACACGGAATGTATATCTATTGTACGTTTCTTGAGCGAGAAAATAGCCGATAGTTAGTCGCTTCCTCGCCGGTGGTGAGACAACTGCCTAATAGACGCCGAAGGCAGGCCCGTAGTAATAAACCACTCTCAACATGGCGGCTTGGCAGCAGGCTCCCAAGAGGAGCCCGCTGACGAGTTAGCTCTATATATCTGCCAAATATTGTTAAAATTTTTCAAAGAATACAAGAAAATTACAACTTAGAGAAGTCATGTACAAAGGCGAGCTTAATTCAAAAATGAGATTTCTACCAGAAAACCTTTGAGTGATAGAAAGAGACTGATAATGTAGTTGAGGGCAGACTCCAGTGTACTTATTTATATCTACTAATTTATCATCATCATCACCATCATCATTCAGCCGAAAGACGTCCACTGCTAGACATGGGCCTCCACCAAAGGCGGGGTTTGCCATAATCGCCACGCTTTGCAGGCGGATTGGCAACCACAGTATGGTTGTTTACGTACTCACAGAACGCTGCTGCCCATCCTCTAGTGAATCCCTTAGTCGCCTTTTACGACACCCGTGGAAAGAAATGGGGTAGTGCTATTCTTTACGTCCGGCACCACACGGTACCTACTAATTTATGCTATAAAATATAATATACCTACCAAAATAAATAAACAATGTGGCTGTTGATCGTAACCCCAAGCTGATAAAATTTTAATTTTTCCAATATTTAAAGAAAGTTAGTTTTTAAGACGGCTACCCCGAAGCCCGAAGAGGAAGGCCGTGCCCCGCCATCCACACAGCCCTTTAGAGCTCGGCCGACTCTGGTCACTCTTTCACCGCTTGGAGGACATCAAATTTTATTTAAATTTTCAGAAATGTCATAATTAAGAAAACTAAAGAGACATTGAAAGGGATGCAAGTGACATATATTGTAATGATAAAATAAAAGCAAAGGGAGGAAAACAAGGGACATATATACGGGAATACGTAACGCTTGCGATCTGAAACACATTTGTGTTATATTAATTAACTACATTACAATAGACCGCCATGTTATGATGCGCTGTCGCATCGTACGCGTACCGCTAAAGTCTAACTGCCACGAGGCCTGTGGTTTTACGGTCCGCGTTCCTAAGCTCTCATGTCTTACTCAATCCTAAGGCAGAGTCCTGCTAAGTCCATCTGCCATTCAGTGAGATATGTTCCCCACACAGTGACACACTGGGTGTGTCTAAATTGTAGGCACTGATGAATTATTATAGTTCTACAAAATTGCAAATATGTATATGATAAGCTCATTAATACATTTATTAATGCCTGAGTACCTACCAAAACTTTGTTATTAAATGCATGTATAATCATGCGCACCAATATACCTAAGGCATTCAGTTCGCCTCTGTGCTTGACTTGTGCATAAATAAATAGTTAATAATAAATAAACAGGTATACATAAAGCGAAATTTTACAATTAATTAATTAAATGAGCAGTTATTTTAATTTTGAAATATTCTTAATTTAATATTTGCGATCACTACGGAATCTTGGCATGTAAAAAAAACATAATTATCTAATAATCTTTTCTTTCAACTACGTAGTAATGTTGTCATTAATCGCTACAAAACCGATCACAAAATACGTATTTTCTGCTTAGAAGCAAAACAGTGCAGAAATGTTGTATGAAATCTCATTACTGCACTGCAAACAGTGCAGAAATGTTGTATGAAATTTACTGCACTGTTTTTCATTAGTGCAGTTTTTTATTTTTTATTTAGATATAAATTTACCACAGAGGTTTAATGTCTCCCGTTATGTTTAATATTAAATGTATGCATTCTTATGCATTAGATCAAAAAGATACTGGCTGAAAATTAAAAATCGGCTGAATAAAACCGAATTGGTGAAAAAAAAAAAACAAATGGCGCGCATTTTGTACCATTGTAAAACTTTGATACTTCTTATTTAGCAAGAAAAGTTTAAAAAAAATGGAAATAGATAGCGATATGAATTCAAGTCCAGAAAGTATAAAAACAGCTGCAAATGAAATTGTTAATAACCTTTTGCCGCAAAAGTCACAGGATAACCTTGTTTTCATTAACTTGAGTTTTTATTTTGAGTAGGTATATTTTATCACGGTAGGTAAATTGGTAGTTGAAAGAAAAGTAGATTACGCACCTTGCTGAAGTGAGTGATTAATGCACTCGTGCTAATTTAGTGCCCTCGCTTGCGCTCGGGCACCAACATAACACTCGTGCATTAATGACTCACTTTGCGCTCAGTGCAACAATCTACTATTATGTGTTTAGAAAAAAAAACACTTTTGCAAAGTGTATTTCTTGTTGATGCTCATGACTATACCTATATTTTTATTTACGCTATTTAAATGTACTACTATGTAATTTACAACAAGATGCTACTTAAAATTTGCATTTATACGGATATTAGGCTATTATGATTATGAGAATAAAAAGTGAAGGCCGTCGTCGCGTCGCATTTAACCCGTGTATTCAAAAAAGAAATTGCATAGAAAATGAACTAACCACTAGAAAAATAAAACCTGTTAAGTGCAGATACGCGCGTATAAAACAGAGTTCAGTATTCATAATTTTTTGTTGAATACATTAAAATTCTAGAACAAAATGTTGTCAATTTAAATTATACATGTATTGTATTTATTTATTCTTTCGCACAAAATTTGTACAGAGATGGACTTAATGTCTTAGGCATTTTCTACTAGTCAACCTTAGGTGATGCAGAGAAAACATGGTAGGTGCAAAACACCTAAAAACTTTGATAAGCTATTAAAAATAAACACAAACATTCGACAACGTAAACATTTTTGGAGTTAATATACAAAATACAACGTGTTACATGATTTCCATTAAATAAGAAAATGTTAAATAAGTATGTAGTCTTTTATGGTTGTTGTCATTTACCTCTCCGAGGAAATTAGGTAAGCATGTCTTTACTTTTATGTTTTCAGGGTTGTGTTCAAGTGATGATTTTATTTTATGATTTGTCCAAATTTATTTTTTGAGTTTTTCTTTTATTTTAAAATATTGCCAATAGACTCTTTACAAGGGACCTTTTAATCCCCTTTTGGCTTTACTATTTTTGTAACACGTTGTATATATTATTCAAAAATAAAGATATTTACGTACATGTTAAACAAACTAATAAATATTAGAAAATATGCATACGTAATTACAATTATGTATATTAATTAATAAATCAAATAATACCTACAAAAATATATAAAAGGATAAATCAGCGCTGAGATGATTTCATTATTGCACTTATTGTCACTTCGAAACATTTTAGAAGCAACTTAGATGATCAAAATGTCACCTGTTAACTTATAAAGTTAGACATCGCACATTCTAGAAACGGAGAAAAGATGAAGTGACGGAATTGTAAGGTTTATTGTACGAGAGAATCCTAAAAATATTTTTATTGTTTTTTTTTTTTCACAAACTGTTTTTCACAAATTTCACAAACAAACGCCCAGACCCGAAACAACCATCTGTAGGTCATACAAATTTTTGTTTCGTGTGGGAATCGAACCCACGACCCGTAGCGCAGAAGCCAATCGCTTAGCCACTGCACCAAACGTGTCGTCAAACGTGTCGTGTTTGAAACAAGTGAATGATGACCATGCCTCCACAATGACTGAGTTGATTATTCTTTAACAATCGTTGAAAGACTACAAACTTATTTAATGGAACCTTTACATTTGAATGGATTCACAGCTGTTCGTGTGACTCACGTGAATCTAAATAAGATTAAAATAAATATATTAAAGAACATTTTGAAACCAACTTTTGAACAGTAATTTAAGTTTGTTCGTAGAAATTCAACGGAATACTATCTCCTTTCGATAAAGTTTGCCTCTATTTCAGAATTTTATAAATTAAGTTCTGAAATAAGACTGACAAAGTTTCATTACGCCTTGGTTACACTGAAAAACAAGTTTTGATACAAATCGTCAAGAGATTATGTAGAAGTCTTATAAATGTAGTTACTTCTTTTCAGCATAATAATAAAGACCATGAATGAAATCTGCTGTCTACTTATTTTAAAACATTGACTGATACATGTACCTAGAATACATTATTTTATATCTTGACATAAACGAGGGGTGAAAGGCATTATAAAAATATAATAAATATTAGCCGTTACTGTACAGCACTGCTGGGCAAAGGCCTCTTCTCATACAGAAAAGGAATGAGCATTAATCGCCACGCTTGCTCACTGCAGCTTTTTTTTTTAAGTAAAACATAGGAATTCCTAATTTGGTGCAACCCACTCTAGGATTTCTCCTGTTTCGTGGGTGTGTTTACAGACACAAATCTTCACATGCACAAACGCCAAGATCCGAAACAACTATCTGTAGGCCATACGAATTTTTGTTCCGTGTGGGATCCACGACCCGTAGCGCAGAAGCCAACCGCTTAGCCACTGCTCCAAACGTGTCGTCATTCTTGATCCTTAAAGAAATAATAATGATCTTTAAATAAATGGTTATCTGAATTGCCTGTGAAGGAATAACACACATTAATTTCACTATTCTCACGACACAAAATTCATCAACGAGTGATCTAAGGCGTGAATGATATAGAAGCGGTGTAAGGTGCAGGCGCGGCGCAGGAGCTTCGCTTTCATACATTTTGTACGAAAAACATTTGAATCGGCACGATAAAACCTATGAAAGCGGCGCGCCTGCGCCGCGCCTGCACCTTACGCCGTTTCTATGTAATTCACGCCTAAGTAAGATCTTTTGTTTTGTTGAAGGATCAATGACCACGCACGGCCGGTGCGCGAGTTGTTATACAACAAATAGCTGAAGTTAATGTTATTAGTTACGATTTGTTTTTCAGTCACGTTAAGTCGTTTACAGTGTTTGTTTTCAAGCAGACTTTTTTTTTAAGGAAAACTTTTCCCATCTCTAGCATTTCTCCTGTATCATGAGTCCGTTTACAGACAAAAATCTCACATGCACATACGCGCAGACTCGGAAGAACTATCTGTAAGTCATACAAATATTTGTTCTGTGCGGGAATCCAACCCGCGACCCGTAGCGCAGAAGTCAATCGCTCAGCCACTACACCAAACGTGTCGTCGAAATTAGTAACACATTCTGAACAATTAATTACTATTAAAAATTGGGCATTTCGACAGAACGTTATGTAGAGTATCCTACATTTACCTGTAAAGACTTATCAATTCACCATAATTTTATCGCCAAATTATTTTTGCATCTCATATACGATGTGCTGTATTAGAGAGCCTGTCAAACAAGATCAGTAACGCATGGCTTATGATACATAACAGATTTTCATGCCTCGGTAAAAGGTTGCCGTTTGGGATAATTCCATTAGTTAACACGTTTATTGTTAAATAGTTTGTAGTAAATACATATAAACTGACATTAATGTCGCTTCTTTGATCTCGGGGAGTAAACTTTCAAAAGTCTAAACTATACAATGATAGTTTGAAGTCTGTTGTAATCATTGGGCTCTAATAACATTCTATTGAAGATAAATTTTATGAATTAAAGATATTATCAAGACCTCCCCGCGCGGCATTCATAATAATCATTATGATTTAGTAGAAACCTAGATTGAAGCAACGTAGATATTTAACTGAGCAATCATTTTCACCAAACACCGGTTGCTTATTCCTCTACAGACTAAAGGTCATGGCACAGTATACCGGCACCGCAACGGCACCGCTCCAACCCAGCAATTAACTTGTCATTCAAATTAGAGCATTAAATCGTGTTTCGTATAATATATTTCATAATTTCAATATGAAAAAGCCAACGGCGCGGCGGGCAGTCAGCGCGCTTGCCGCTACTATACAACTCGACTCGCAGCCAGCGCGCTGCAAGCAAGCGGACCGCGTGCTTACAACGCGCCGACTGCGTGCTTACGGCGCGCCGGCTCCGAGTCGCCAGCGAAACAACCTCGTGCAAATTCTAGGCGTTTTTAATCACAAATGCCATAAAAAAAATTGTGTTTGCGGTGACAGCAAGCTTGCACCTCGCAGACGACTTGTAGTTAGCGCGCTGGTAACTAGCCGTAGCCTAAATTCGAGACGACGCCGTGCTGCAGCTGTGCAATTGCTGTGCCGGTGTAATGTGCCCTGCTGGGCAAACGCCTCTTCTCATACAGAGAACGAACGAGCTTTGATTACCACGCTTGCTCACTGCGGGTTAACGATTTCAGATCATTAAGTCCAGATTACCTCACGATGTTTTCCTTCACCGTACGTCAGTGGCATCGTAAATTAACTAAGAAAGTATGTATGTATATGACATTGAGAAATTCACATTGGTACATGCTTGGGTATGAACCTGTGGCGGCATCTATCCACGCCACATGCGAACTATTCAAGCCTGCATCACGCAATTAAGATATAACACGCAGATAGTATATATACAACCTACCAACTTCAACCGTTGGGCAGTAGCCCGCCAGGCACAAGACTCCGCCTGGTTGGAGGATCCTCCCTTTGGTTGGAGGAACACCACACCAAGTTTCTCCACATTGGTGACCCCGACGTGATCGTCACAGACAGTGTTTCCACACTGGTGACGTCACACACAAGCTTCGCAGCCTCGGCAGCCACATCATCACTCCCTCAGCAGCTCAGCATTCAATCGAGCAGCAAGCAGCGAGTCCCATAGCCAGACAGCATCCTCGGCTTCAACGGGTGATGTGACCACTAGCCTGCAGCGAACGCGCAAGCCTGGTCACGACCCTCAGCCCACTCCAGCATCATGGCGCATCATACTGCACTTCGGCCGGTCAACTAGCAGAGGCACTTCTCTCCTGGTCGACGCAGTCCACAGCCACCACTCACCGCTCACAGTTCCGACTCACTGCGAACTACGCGGCATCCGGTTTCGACTTATAGGAACCCCTCACTGGCCCTGGCAAGTTCTCAAGACTCAACGACCGCTGACTCATCAAGACGATCGACCTCCGGTCTCAGGGGGGGAGTGATGTGGCGGCATCTATCCACGCCACATGCGAACTATTCAAGCCTGCATCGCGCAATCAAGATTTAACACGCAGATAGTATATATACAACCCCCCAACATCAACTGGTGGGCAGTAGCCCGCCAGGCACAAGACTCCGCCTGGTTGGAGGATCCTCCCTTTGGTTGGAGGAACACCACACCAAGTTTCTCCACAAACCCGCAACCTGGTGCTTAACAAGCGGGTCTGGAACCTTCAGGTCACCACGACATCATCATCAATCATTATCTACAGAATGACTGGTGACACACTTCTTCTTCTAAAGGGGTCATTGTACTCATCATTATGAACAACTTTTACAAAGGGACAAAACCTGAAATCCAGAAAAGTAACGCCAACATAAATGTAGGAAACAGCTGATTTTTTTTCGCGATTTCTTTTGTGGTCCCATAGTAGAAGTTGTTCAAAATGACGAGTACAATGACCCCTTAAGAGATCGTTAGTGTCTCACCAGTCATTTTGTATAGTAGTTTTTTGATGAAACAATAAAAAAACCTCGTAGACAAATCAAATTGATTGTCAAACACGTCCGTATTTAACCAACATTTTGAGAGTCTACAACACAGGTTAAATGAGGTTGCGACCACAGTTAACCGGCCATTGAGAGCATACCCTTGGTTGCGAGGTGACTATTATGTTGACCCCAGTACTTGGTGTGTACTTCAACACACATTTAGCTTCGTTAAAGGAATAAGTACATACAGTCTACAACTAATTACGAATATTTAAATGATAGGTACTAATCGTAGTATAAGTTCGCAAACGTCCACTGGTAAGCATGGTACTTATTATTACATTTTTTTCTAAATAAAGAAAGATATAAAAAACGTTTATTTGACAAGACCGAGACACATAACACAGAGAAAAGAGAGAGAACATACACACGAAAAAGTTAGCCAAAGAAAATAATCATCATCATCATTTAGCCGAAAGACGTCCAGTGCTGGACATAGGCCTCCCCCAAGCCATATTGGGGGGAGGGGCTTCCATAATCGCCACCCTTGGTGGTGGGTTGGCGATCGCAGTATGGTTGTTAAAGTACTCAAAGAACGCTGCTGCCCATCCTCTAGTGAATCGCTTAGTTGCCTTTTACGACAGACCCAGAGGAAGAGATGGGGCAATGCTATTCTTTACGTCCGGCACCACACGGAACAAGATAAAATAAAAATAGTAAAAGGTTTTTTTTTGTAACGACAATTTCGCAACGTGCTAAAGAAGGAGAAAAATAATAAATAAATGTAAAAACCGATTTCAAAAAAACGAAAAAGAGTAAAAAAAAATACCATAATACAAAATTAACAGTTTCAGGAAGTCGGTGGGTTTTATTTGTTTCAGTGTAGAATTTCACCGACTCCAGAAACTGTTAATTTTATATTATGGTAATTATTCTACTCTTAAAAAAAACACATTCAGACGAATTGAGAACCTCATTCTTTAGGAAGTCTGTTAAAAAAACAGTTTTTGACATTTACTTAAAAGTCGTTTACTATAGGATGTTTCGTAGGTAGGTTTGTTGGAATTCCTCCTACCTAACCGGATCTAAATGTTTGGCAAAACTGGACGGGTCTCCTGTCAAAAGCATGGGCCGACGACAGTGAATAGGAAATGCTGTTATCCGCGTGGCAAAAGGATGGTAATCGAATGTTTATTATTACTAGCAGACGGCTGTCTCTTCTATCTCGACGTAATCCCTTACTCGCTGTACTACAACCACGTAAGCAAAAGCGGTTGGTGGTTTTCAGGAAACTACATGCAAAGCACAAAAATAGTACTACGTAGGAACCTCACTGAATGAATACGTCAAATTCCTAGAAAATTAACTAGCTCCGCGTATGCAAAATTGAGTTTTAATTTGAGGTAAGAGTGCTGACATTCAGCTGTGCGTTCGCGCTCCTATTATGCTTGTTACCCACGGTGCGTGATTTTACGGATAATACCCACACACAGCCGGAGCATGTTATCACGCACCATGGAAAGCCACCTTTATATTTCGTTTCGGTCAATCACTATATTCTTTTTTTTCGGTCTTTTACTTAGAGGTGAAGCGTGTAGCCATGTTTTCATACTTAAAACGCGGAGTGACAAAAACCTTCTTCTTCTGCTTGCCCTTATCAAGTTACTTGGTGTCTCTTCCCACCCATCCATCAAAATTAATATATTCATCACTCTCTTAGTCACATGCTTTTCGTTCCTTCTCATCACACACCCATACCGAGATAATCGGTTCTCTTTCAACTTTACTGAGTGACATAGGCCTGCCACATGTTAAAAATATTCTGTGCCGTGCAAAAATATTGTACGTAATAAAGCTTATCAGTCCCGCCCAGCTGGACGAATCGGTCGAAAGAAAAATAGATTATTATGATCCATAAAGGAACATAACCGGCGACCCGTGATATTGACCGACCGATGATATTGTGATAATCTGAGCAAAACTGTTTGGGTAAATGGATTTTTTTTTCCTATCTAAATTGATAACGGAAGACAATATTAATATGGGATAAAATTCTATGATGACATAATTATGAATAAATAAAACAATAGTTACGACTACTTTATAAACATCATGCGTATGACCGATAACGATTCTAATGAGATTTTCATGTCCGACGATATATTAGAGACTAGCTTTTGCCTACAGCTTCGCTTGCGTAAAATTTTGAACCCATTAAGTGACGATTTTCCATACAAACTTTCACCCCCTATTTAACTCCCTTAGGGGTTGAATTTCGAAAAATCCTCCCTTCTTCCTTGTCTACATTATAAAGGGAACCTCTGTGCAAAATTTCAGCTTTCTAGGTCCAAGGATTTGGGCTGGGCAGTGATGAGTCAGTCAATCAGTCAGTCAGTTCAGTCAGGACTTTTCTTTTTATTTATATAGATTTTAAAAATAGTATAGTGACTCCCGCCATTATATTTATTGTAGAAAAAGAAGTACACTAAAGAATGAAATATGAAGCGCGATGTTTCTAAATAAATTGTCTACATCAACGATATTCGTATAAATTCAGGCGAAAAATAGTCTCCGGTTAGCAAAAAAACTTTATAAATCTATCAGCAATATTATTTTTGAACGAAACTATTTCGAAGGTGTCAGTTTTCCTACAACAAACACCGGTGGGGTACCAGGAAAGCATATCGACCGTAAGCTGCAAATACCTCCTAAGTGCTTTGACGTTAAGTTTACAGAAGACTTAAAAAACTGAATATTTATAAAAATACGGATAATATTTATGAATCCAAAATCCAAGTTTATTAATTATACGTAAACCTATCATTTCTAGTGAGATATTAATCAAATCATGTTCCTTTAGGGCTGTAGGTAACTTAGAAGGAGTTTCCATAAAATAAATAGAAGATATTCCTTGATAAGTTTTTTGTATGTTTAGTGTGTTTTAACAGTTACGATAAGTTGTCACGTTTATGATTACGATATAAGCTAACAGACGGCGCAAAAAACAATATTTTGATAAAAATGTTATTTAGGAGGTTTTGGCATACGGTCGATATATTTAGACTACCTCGTCTCGCTTCTTATCTCACGTTCATCATCTATTAACGCCTGTATCTTTATTCGACAATTGATTTTTTTTGTAGCGGCTGAAGGTTTGACATAGATATTAATTAGCCTTCATGTAGAAATATACATAAAGCAGGTTGTGTAGGTCATAACCCGTACATCCGTGTTTTGTATGTATAATTGATTTGGTGTCGTACCTGAAATCTGTTATCGATGGTCGAATGAAAGATTTTATTGAACTACGTTACATTTGAAATTAGTAGTTTTGTATCGTGGTTGCGTTTACAGACACAAATCTTCACAAGCATAAATGCCTAGACCCGGAACAACTATCTGTAGACCATACAAATATTTGTTCCTTGCGAGAATCGAACCCAAGACCCGTAGCGCAAAAGACAATCGCTTAGCCTCTGCACCAAGCGTGTCGTCATCGTAGTTATAAGTTCGATAAGTAACGGAAAATATTTTTGTGCTTAATAAATAATTCTAAAATTATGCCAATAATAGATATGTATTCTTTTTTTGCACTGCTCTCATGTTTATTATAACAAAATCTTAATAAATAGTTTTAATATTTATTAACCTAAATTAATACATTATACAATACAAATCTAAAGTAAAAACAAAGATAAATTATACCCTAGACTAAACTACCAATATAAACTAAAAGACCTAAACTAAAGACTAAAAGATCAAAATATTCCTCCGCATCGCTGTCCACTGGAAACATGCACAGAAGGCTGGCAGCGTTGCCACGTTGTATGGCAACGCTAATTCTCTGGCCGAAAAACAAGCCAACCCTCTGGTCACGTGAAGTGTCGACCAGTCTTCTTCCTATTTCCGTATGTATTTTTAATTCCCTACTTCCGATCAGAATCCGAGATAGTATAATTCGAGGAAACTCGGCTGCAAATCTGTGAAATTCGGATCCGATGTAGATTTACAACCGTTCATACAAATAATTCTGCAACTTGTTTGGACCCTATTTTTTCGGATTCAGATCGTACGCCACTGCATACCACGTAGTGCTACGATGCACTCACAATCGCTCTTATTATTAATTAGAATAAAAATATTGGCATTTTACGTCTTAGAACGTTATAAAACGTAGACTTAAATGATTCATTGAAATACATAGCGTCGTCATAACTGTTTTTATTCCGAATTCTAGCAACAAACACTTGATCAATGAAAGTATACACAACTGAAAAGTTTGCTTAACAGCTGAAAAAACACTATGTTGCTATAGCCAGTGTGAAAGACGAGTAAACATTTTCAGTGTTACACGTAAAGTGACGTGCTTCAGGCAGTTCTATTCGAGTAACCGTCGCGGACTGTCGTGTGGACGCCAAAACGCGTGATCGAATCGCGAAGAAAAAGTTTTCGTTATTTTTGTTTAGTGCTAAATAATTACAACAGTTATGCTATAATTAAGTGGACAAAAAATATTCAACTCGAATATTGTTTTAGTTTTTTTATTGGACAATTTAATAAAGTTTGGAAACTATTACGTAAGTTTTTTTGTGGCAATATTTCTAATTGTAGTGTAGTTTAAAACTTTTTGTGTAAGATTTTTAAGCAATAGTTAAAAAATATATGGTAATTAATAACTTCGTAATAAGTTACGAAAAATAATGCTGTTTCAACTTTGAAATATGTTTTATAATTGGTATACAATTACGTGTGTGAAATGTTAAAAGATAATTGCATTTAGATTTCCGTAACATTTTGTATTTGATATATATTATAATATCTATATATTTTATTATGTTATATATGTATTTTATGTAATTTATATTTATCTTAGGAATTCGTATCATATTCAGTTCAAAATTGTCAACTCTTGTTTATTTATTTTTTTGCTGTACCTATTTCGATGTTTTTCTTTTTAACCCAAAGGTTGACTGGTAGAGAATGCCATATGGCATTAAGTCCGCCTTATGTACCACCATAGTGCATAGAAGTTTAAATAAATAAATAAAAACTCAACTAACCCAATTAATAACAATGCTGTAAACAACAAAATTATTAATATATAGCTACTATTATTAACACTATGCGAAGTAAATAAATAGAATTGCAACCTCAATTAGCACAACTTTTGTTTACTTACTTAAATAAATTAAAGTATAGAATTATTTCTTAAATGACTATGAATGCTTAAAAACCTCACCGATGCCGATGATACGACGATTTTTATGTTATATAACTTAGGTAGTAGGTAATTTAAGTTAACGGTCCTCGAATCCTTTAACGATCAAAAATCATATACAAATGAATGAACAGTTATTATTTTAGACTATTTTATAGTTCTTGTTTCCGCGTCAGGCGGTTTTTAATTATTTAATTTAATTAAGTATGTATACACCTGATAAAATATAAAAAATCCCCTTCCGCATTAAATCGAACGGTTAAAAAGTCTAGAAACTTTCCCATGAGGAAGCCCATCGATGTATTCAAATGTTTATCTATTAATTAGATGGTAAACTTGGTTTTCCTTTAACTGTAACTTTTCCTCATTATTCTACTTTGTTTAGAAAATATTTTTATGGGAATTTTGATTGAATCAAACATTTATTTGAATCTAGAGGTCACTCGCGGCTTCGCCCGCTCGGATGTTGTTTATCGCGTATTCCGTATTTTTTGGGATATTATAATTAACTAGCTTTCGCCCGCAGCTTCGCTTGCGTGAAATTTTGTACCCGTTAAGTGACGATTTTCAATACAAACTTTCATCCCCTATTTAAAAAATCAACCCCTAAAGTAGTTACTTTAGGGGTTGATTTTCGAAAAATCCCTTCTTAGTGGATGCCTGTGTTACAAAAGGAACCTATTGTCAAAATTTCAAGTTTCTAACCCCAGCGGTTTAGGCTGTGCGTTGATAGATCAGTCAGTCAGTCAGCTTCTCCTTCTATATGTATAGATTATGATTCGAAAGACACATGGACATATTATCATATGAACGTTATTGTTGTTTTCCTCGAGAACAATACTTTTTTTCGGGATGAAAGGTTCCCTGTTTCCGTTTCTGTACACCTGACATAAAATATACAACATTTCAGGATGATCGGTTCAGTGGTTAACAACACAAAGGTAACAAACAAACCTACTTTTGCATTTGTAATATTAGTTAGAATGAAAACCGAGTTTCAAATTGGTTACGGACTTCTATCATATATTAGTTAACAATGGTGGCTATAAAATGACTGTCCTCTACATGGAACTTTATCAGAACTCGTTTACAATAGTTGTTACGAAATCACTATAGGATGATTTCTGTATCATTAATAGTTGGGGCTCAGTTGTGGGCGTTCGTTTCGGCCCGCATCTTACAGTCGGCACGAGATATAAAACGGAATATCTTGTTGTTCGTGGTTTATGAAAATCTTGAGTTGTCTGTAGCAAAAAAATATTGCAAAGAAATTATTTTTAGAAGTAGAGCTTCTTGTGAAGATTTCCTTCCGGAAAATACTACTCAATATTTCTAATATATTTCTACCGCCAAGCAGTATTGCCGTGTTCCGGTTTGAAGGGTGAAATTGAATGAGACTTTTCAACTTAATGTCTCTAACGTTGGCAATGCATCAGCAATTCTCTTGGTGTTGTAGGTGTATACAGAGTGTAAACTAATTTGTGACATCCTTTAAAGCCACATGATCTAATATTTGTGTAGATTAAGCACGGAAGGGAATTAGCTTGATTAAAAAAATAAAACTCTTTTTTTTTCTTGCGGTAGGGGTAAGTGACAGTATTTTTTTTTTTTGTGTCGTCGGTTACACATTACAGTATTACACAAAATTTGAGCTAATGTATGAGTGAGTAAATGTATAACCAACGACATTTTCCACATAATAAAGGATTGAATAAAAAAATAAGCAATCTATATATATAAAAATGAATCGCTATTTCCCTTGGTCATCGCATCACGCGTGAACGGCTGGACCGATTTCGCTAATTTTTTTTTGTTTTGTTCGTAATTCTCAGGAGAAGGTTCTTATGAAAGAAAATTTTGATATTAAAAAAAAAAAAACTAATTATATCAGGTAGGTAGTAGGTAGGTAGTAGGTAGGTAGTAGGTAGGTAGTAGGTAGGTAGTAGGTAGGTAGTAGGTAGGTAGTAGGTAGGTAGTAGGTAGGTAGTAGGTAGGTAGTAGGTAGGTAGTAGGTAGGTAGTAGGTAGGTAGTAGGTAGGTAGTAGGTAGGTAGTAGGTAGGTAGTAGGTAGGTAGTAGGTAGGTAGTAGGTAGGTAGTAGGTAGGTAGTAGGTAGGTAGTAGGTAGGTAGTAGGTAGGTAGTAGGTAGGTAGTAGGTAGGTAGTAGGTAGGTAGTAGGTAGGTAGTAGGTAGGTAGTAGGTAGGTAGTAGGTAGGTAGTAGGTAGGTAGTAGGTAGGTAGTAGGTAGGTAGTAGGTAGGTAGTAGGTAGGTAGTAGGTAGGTAGTAGGTAGGTAGTAGGTAGGTAGTAGGTAGGTAGTAGGTAGGTAGTAGGTAGGTAGTAGGTAGGTAGTAGGTAGGTAGTAGGTAGGTAGTAGGTAGGTAGTAGGTAGGTAGTAGGTAGGTAGTAGGTAGGTAGTAGGTAGGTAGTAGGTAGGTAGTAGGTAGGTAGTAGGTAGGTAGTAGGTAGGTAGTAGGTAGGTAGTAGGTAGGTAGTAGGTAGGTAGTAGGTAGGTAGTAGGTAGGTAGTAGGTAGGTAGTAGGTAGGTAGTAGGTAGGTAGTAGGTAGGTAGTAGGTAGGTAGTAGGTAGGTAGTAGGTAGGTAGTAGGTAGGTAGTAGGTAGGTAGTAGGTAGGTAGTAGGTAGGTAGTAGGTAGGTAGTAGGTAGGTAGTAGGTAGGTAGTAGGTAGGTAGTAGGTAGGTAGTAGGTAGGTAGTAGGTAGGTAGTAGGTAGGTAGTAGGTAGGTAGTAGGTAGGTAGTAGGTAGGTAGTAGGTAGGTAGTAGGTAGGTAGTAGGTAGGTAGTAGGTAGGTAGTAGGTAGGTAGTAGGTAGGTAGTAGGTAGGTAGTAGGTAGGTAGTAGGTAGGTAGTAGGTAGGTAGTAGGTAGGTAGTAGGTAGGTAGTAGGTAGGTAGTAGGTAGGTAGTAGGTAGGTAGTAGGTAGGTAGTAGGTAGGTAGTAGGTAGGTAGTAGGTAGGTAGTAGGTAGGTAGTAGGTAGGTAGTAGGTAGGTAGTAGGTAGGTAGTAGGTAGGTAGTAGGTAGGTAGTAGGTAGGTAGTAGGTAGGTAGTAGGTAGGTAGTAGGTAGGTAGTAGGTAGGTAGTAGGTAGGTAGTAGGTAGGTAGTAGGTAGGTAGTAGGTAGGTAGTAGGTAGGTAGTAGGTAGGTAGTAGGTAGGTAGTAGGTAGGTAGTAGGTAGGTAGTAGGTAGGTAGTAGGTAGAAAAAGTGCATTGCAACGCATGCGGGTACAGCTAGTCTATATATATAAAAATGAATCCCTATTTCCCTTGGTCACGGCATCACGCGTGAGCGGCTGGACCGATTTCGCTAATTTTTTTTTTGTTGTGTTTGTAATTGTCCGGAGAAAGTTCTTATAAAAGAAAATTTTGATATTTAAAAAAAAAAAACGAAATTATCTCAGTATGCCCATGTAGATAGTAGGTAAGTAGTAGGTAGGTACTCGTAGTAAGTAGGAAAAACTGCATTGCAACGCATGCCGGGTACAGCTAGTACATAATAAAAATAACAGTGTGAATAAACATTTCGATGCCACGCATAAATGTATAAAAGCACGGCGACACAGCTGGCGAGCACGACTAGGGCGATATCGCTGTTTGCAGTCATTTAACTTAGAGCTCTAAAGTTACTCAGAAATAGAAAATCAAGTTTTTCTTTGTTTTATTTTATTGATTTTCAAGGAAACCCTTTTAGGGTTAATCTGTGTCATCAGTAGATCACGCCGATTGAAGGAATTACATGAATTCGTTTACATCCTGTATAGGCGGTAACTAGTAACTACCTACATCCCATCAGGTAGCCTTGGGGCTTGTTTGCCAGGAAATTACTTTAAAAAAAAAGACAAAGGTTTCGTATATGTACATACATTTTTATTCCCGAATAGGAAATCTCTTTGTGTATATTTAAATTTGGACTAGAATGGGACTATTTGAATATAAGACCTAACTTGACCTGGCTTATTGTCGTTAGGTCTCAATCAGATGCGCATCTGTTTGTAGTGATGTAAGTTCAATATGTACCTACGATTAGAAGTTCAAGACTTAACTTTTTGTATTATAAAAATACAGATTCGGGTGTAACGCTCGCACTGAGGCGCTTTGATCTTGAAGCGTTTGCCGACATATGTTGGCTTGTCCTCGCACGTGCGTAGCATATGCCTCGCCACGAATATGAAGGTACACACCTTGCGAGGCATTCGTTGTGCACCGTTTGCGGCGCATGCCTCGCAAAGTCTGTATCCACCTTAAAAGGCACGAAATACTTTTTTTATCTCAACGTTTCGACTGAATTACACCAGCCGTGGATCGTATGCGATAAGGGGGTCTACTCCCTAAGCACGAAGTCCGTGGTTTCGGCCTTAGTTACGAGCGTTTCCTACTCCCTATCACCTACGGACATACGATTATTTCGGGGCCCGAACTAAGAATGAATGATAACACGATTTGACAGTTGTCCCTACTACCGATGTGTTTTTTGCCCGTCCGAAAAGTTGAACTTGACACTTGTTTTGTTCACTCCTACATTTCGGGCTACTTTTGGACGGGCGAATACCTTCGTTGACGGACTTAGAGAGTAGGCCCCAAAACCCGAATCTGTATTTTTATAATGTGTGCAAATCGCGAAAGTTTAAAAACATTAAACTTTTGTATTTCAATCGGATGACCAAATAATCTTACTATCTTACTAATAAGTTTGTTAGTTTGTGAATTGGAATATTTGTTAATCAATCACACCCGGCTGAACAGATTTGGATGAAATTTGGCACACAGATAAACCATGATCTAGATTAGGACATAGAATACTTTTTATCGGTACATTTATTTATTTATACAAAAGGTAAACTAACAACTTAATTAATTAATTACAAATGAATATACAAATATAAACATTCACCGGAAGGTCCCGTGTAAATAAATCATTTACATGACAATGCACATGACAGCGGGGCGAATAGACCATTGCCATTTAATTATTAATAGTATTTTAATGACTGTTATTGTAATTGAATTATTTAATTTGTACAAAAACAAAATGATATAATTGTTAAATCTAATACAGATTCGGGTATAGTCGCGTAAAAAATGTAAAAGGCACGAAATACCTTTTTTATCCCGATGTTTCGACCGAATTGCACCGGCCGTGAACCGTACGCGATAAGACACGAATCTGTATTTTTATATTGCGTGCAAATTGCAAAAGTTTAAATACATGAAACTTTTGTATTTCAGTTGGATGACCAAATAATCTTACTATCTTACTAATAAGTTTGTGAGTTTGTGAATTTGAATGTTTGTTAATCAACCATGCCTTAACGGCTAATCTGATTTCTTTGAAATTTGGCATACAAGTAGACCATGACCTGGATTAGGACATAGTATACTTTTTATCGGTATATTTATTTATATAAACAAAAAGCAACAACTTATTTACAAATGAATAAGTACACATACACAGGTATAAACATTCCCCGGAAGATCTTGTGTATATAAATCATTTACATGGTATGCACATTATTCACAGTAATAGAATAGACTATTGCCATTTAATTATTAATATTATTTTACTTATTGTAATTGAAGAAAAACGACAGAATTGTTAAATCATCTAGTAATTACTATTATTTATGTAAAAATTCAAATTAGTTTAAATAGGTATCAAATTAGATTCCAAAAATAATAATAATACACATATCTTTATGAAGTAGTTCCCCTAGGATGCAAATAAAACCGCGGGCAACAGCTTGCAAATAATTTATCCGCGATAGAAAGGATTAAAATTATTTCTTGGTACAGTAGAATCTTTTTAATAACCCATAACACGTTTCGTGTGGTGAGCCACCTGACACAGTAAATTTTAAAACTTCAGGCCCGTATTCAGAAATGTGATTAAACTTACTCACCGTCACCACATAATTCAATTTAAAAAAGTCGCGTTATAGCATAATATTTTTCTTTGTTGTTTGAGTGACGTCAGCTCAAACTTTGGTGAGGATATTGAAATTAAACTTTTCATATTATTCTGGAGTCTATTCTTCCTTCATCCTTACTGTTTCACTCGAAATTCACCGTTTTCCATGGGCAGTTTGGACTACGTAACAGCCAAGATATGAAATCTGAATTGTGCATGCATACGACGTTCGTACCAACTATACTGTCCAGTATAAACTGATCTCGCATTGTATAGACTTTCCGTATAGTTAGAGGTCAACTTAAACTGGAATATAGTAGCTTGTTACGTTGCTGTGCGTACAATAATAGATATTCCTGAATAGCCTGCTACACCACATACAAATTGATGGGGGAAATTTAGGTAGTCAGATAGTTTTGGTAAAAACCAATTGTCCATCGTCGAAATTCTGACAATATTTCGTACAATACAGGTTTCCTAAAATATGATGGTAAAATTAATTAGTTATAGATAGGAAACAAAAGCTTAACAGGTGAGGCCGCAAAAAGGCAAGTTGACCTACTGTTATTAAAACCAAGCCATTGTGTATAATCAGGTTACTTCACACAGAAGTCCGGAACTTCTTGAAAGATTAATTGATGTTCTTTTAAACGGAAAGTCCGCAAGTTCCCTGTGAATAAAACTTTGACAGAATCACCTCTCTCAGTAACAGTTTTTCTAAGTTTTATTATACGAGTACGTAGTGTTAAAAAATTTGCTCTAATAATTTTTTTCGGTATCGGAAATTGAAAAACTTTTCGAAATTCGCGTACTTTTTTATTTCTTTTCATACAAATCAAATAAAATTACTTTTTAACTCACAAAATACTTAGAGTTAATTTTACACCTTAGAAATTGTATATTATAATTATTATTTCCTCAAGGCGGAAAGAACCTAGTTGCCATTCCACCAAGTCGCACTAAGCACTTCCAAACATCTTTCATAATGCGCACGACAATAGAGTGGAACTCACTACCTGCGTCTGTGTTCCCGAAGTTATAGTGAACAGGCTTCTTCTGGGTAGGTAAGCTCGCTCCATCGTAGACTTTGTCTCTGTCACCTCTGACCTTGATAAGAGCAAACGCATCTCAAATAATAATAAAAATAAGCACGAACGGGACCAGCCCCCCCCCCCCCCCATTCTTCGCGATAAACAGTAGTCGATCGATTCGATTACTTATCTCGTTTCGTTAACGATTCTCTTAACGAGAGAGTAAGAGATGATAAACTAAAATGATAACACCCGAGTGGGTGTTCCCCGACAGCTAATCTGGGTGTCTTCAAGTCACGAGTGAATCGGTTTCTCCCGGGCAAGCGTGCTCCATCTTAGACCTCATCATCTTTTAACATCAGGCGAGATGGTGGTTAAACGCAGACATAATATCAAAAAAAAACGTTCGACATCTAACTTATCGAATCGTTCTGAACTAACGGGCTGGAATGAAAGTAAAATATTGAAGTAATCTAATTTTACTCAAAAGAAACATTCCTAAATAAATATTAGGTACTACATTCATCGTTTCTTTTAATTCTCTTATCTGACCTAATCGAACTGACATAATCGGAAGGTATATAAATGATTTACAAGTATACTGTGCTAAAAAGGTGTATCTGCAGGCGTAGTGTGGCCACCGTAGACAAAAGTTATGTTGAGGGAAAAATAGACAAAATGACATATTGCCCTAGAGTATATGTCATTTTGTCTATTCTTCATTTGACAAAACACTTGTTTACGGTGGTACTGCTACGCCTACAAAACTGCAAGCCTGAAGTACAAGACAAAGTTTATTGAAGAATTTTATTTTAAAAAGCCGAGGTAACTATATTCTAAAGAGGAATATAACGTTTATTGGGTTTTGTTTGATGATTTGTGTGGGAAAAGCAGAAAGGCTAAACGAATTATTGTTTCATGTTTGTACACAATTAAATCTGTTGTTAGTCGCTTCGAACCAGGCTCCTATTGAAATTTACTATCAAGTCGGCCTATTGTAGTCCACTGCAGCTGTACATAGTCCTCTCCGTCTCCCGCATCCAGTCCATCCCAGTTAACTTCTTCAGGTCATCGGTCCATCTGGCTGGGGGGCGTCCTATGCTAAGTTTGCCGATTCGCGATCTCCACTTAAGGCCTCATCTGCTCCAATGGTCATCGCTGCATCGATTCTCCTAATCTAACTACTCAAATGCATACCTACTCAAATAACAAGTTAACATTCTGAGTTTTTCAATAGACTCTTAACCAACGTCGCATTACCGACATCGGTATTTTCTGGGTCACTTAAGAGATGGCGCTACTTGTCGCTATTCAAGAGGTATCCAAGAATTTACTTTCAATGTGTGTATGGAGGCGGCTTACCGATTTACGCAAGTTATTTTGTTTTTGACAATAATAGGCTATAAAAAAAAATGAAGCCTAACTTCTTGAACGAATAAAATTGTTTAAAATTCAATTTTATACCTAGGTACCTACAGCACAACGAAAATAACTAGTACAAAACAAATAAATACTTTTTATTGCAGTAATAATAAACATCCGTGGTCTTGAAGTTACACTTATTTCGGAAGTGATCGATTTCACGAAGTTTGCCGATGCAACTTCTTATTTCTGTTTAGTTACGTTATAGTTTAGCCCTAAATATGTGCAATCGTGTAGATTTATCCATTGTACATACAGGATGTATCTAAAATAGTGGTCCAACGTTAACACCCCGCGTATTCAGCTATCACATACCACAATTTGAACCACTTTTTACCATAGGGCTCAGTTTTTTTTTTTTAATTAATATTATCTCTTCGTTTTACTAATTTAGCTGTAATTTCAACCCAATACGTTATTTTCCTATTTTGATTTTTGTTTATAACTGCTGAATACATGCAAGTAATTTTTAGATACCTAAGTTTTTCGAAAAAAAACAAAATTGTATGAAAAAAAAACGAATTGTGGTATGTGATAGCTGAATATATCGCGTATCGACCCCTTAACGTTGGACCACTATTTACGACACACCCTGTATATCTTCCCAGATGATGTAGGTAACTATTCTGCTTTATATATCTCGGTAAGTGCTCTTGTTATCTTCATCATGCTGACTCCAAGCGTAGTGAAGATTCTTATTTCGCCACTTATTTTCAAGAAAATATATTGTGTTGACTTGAACCCTTTATAAAAGCACCCTGTTATAACGAGAATCTTGGATACGGTGTCCAATATCGGGCATCGATTTTCTATTTACTTGGGACTGCCAATTTGTGACGTGAAGAGATTGAGAGATGATAACATCAGCAAAGTAGGCCTATCATTTTTCATATTATGACAAGCTGTTTTCACGAAAATCAAATGTTGTATTTTTTTTGAGGTACGTGTTATTTTGGGTATATTTATTTTACGTAGAAGTCCGTCGAAATGGACAAATTACCATAAAATGTCAGAAGCTTAATAATTTTTACGTTTTACTTTTATTTCTCATTATCAGAATCGAAGAGCCTTCTTCGGAATTGTCATCCATATTTCCATGTACCTACTTAAAATTCGACAATGCTCTCAAACTACCGCTACAGTTAATCAAAATAAAAATTGTTTTTTTTTTTAAACTTTAAACTTACTGAGCAACTTTTGTAGAAGCTAAAACAAAAAAAAACACATTAGAAATCGAACACATCATTTCAACTTTGAAATTATGAATCGGTCCAAAAATTAGTTTCATAAAGCCTTCGCGTTGAAATAACTTCAAACTGTTAGAAAATTCATTTATGTCTATAAAATTTAATTCCATTTCTAGAACTGCAGCAACTTCGACTGGAAAAATCTCGCTCTTTCCTGGGCCACTAAATGCCTGGAGTTGGTACTTAATTTTATACTTCCACCCGTATTTTTAAGGTTTCTCTCGTCAGCAGTTTTGATCGCTCTAACAGTAGGTTTCTTTAGTAAATAACTCCAACTAACAGTTCATTATACGTTTTTTGTTTCAGTATATTTCAGTTCTCAAGAACGCTAGTTAATTTTTAATTTCTAGAAAATATTTCTAGACTATTTCGATATTTTTACTCGGCGCGCCGATTGGGTTTCAAAGTTCATACTACCGTAGTAGTTTTATAAAGGTAGAGGCACTGTTAATTACTGCCTTAGTAGTATAAATTCATAATGACCTTGATATTTTTTCCTAGCCAAGAATAGTACTTACGTATTTTTCAGTAGGTGTTATTGGGGAAACTGGGTTGGTATCCGATAGAAGCTGTACAATTTCGCATCAATTTTACATTTACTAGTGGAATTCAGCAATGAATGCAACTGCATTAAAGATACTCTTACATTATCAGTTTTTGAGAGAATTTTGAGGAGCTAAAACCGAAGCTCTTCTGGAATTTCAGACCATAATAGTATCGTAGTAAAGAAGTTGATAAATATGTAGAGATAAATAAAATTTCATTTGCCATTGGTACTGTTCTTAATTACGTGTATTCCTTCTGTTACATTTCTTACACCTCCGGTTTCTGAATTGAGAATTCGGGGTAAGCAATACTTAAGAAGTATTTGAGTACGGAGTTGTCAAAAAAATTACGGATTTCAAAGCATTTTTTTGACAACTCCGTACTTAAATGTTACTTAAGTACTGCTTATCCGAATTCTCAATTCAGAAACTGGAGGTTAGTGTACAATAAAGTAATTTATCTATCTATTGCAAGACTTACGAGTACCTCGTCACCGCCAGGATGGCTAGATCAAGGGGACATTTTAAATTTAAACTGACTTCGAAAAGGAGGAAGTTATCAACTCGAAGAGGTTTTTTTTATTTGTTTTCACAGATTTCTCAGTGATTTGTCAACCGATTTGAGTAATTATTTTATCATTTAGTTCGAAATACTCTCGTGTTGGCCCATATGCATTTCATTAAGTTTGGTTGAGTAGTATTTTTTTATACAATATTATTATGAACTTAAAAAGTGGTCAGACATTCTGTCGTCAGGTTGGCTGACCAATTTCATTTCAAAATATCTGTTAGTGCTTTAGGTAACAAATCTATCATTATCTTTAGCAAAAAGGTAAATAATGACCATAATTTGAATAAAACACCTTGTTTGGTTTAGCCATTCTGACAGTTTACTGCGACGATACTTTTTTAAGATTAATTATATCGGCATAAAATAAACAAAAGGTAATATACATCAACGTGTTACGAAAATATCCCTTAAGCTGATAGGGGATTAAAAGGTCCCTTGTAAAGAGTCTATTGGCAATATTTTAAAATAAAAGTAATAACCAAAAAAAAAATTGGACGTATCATAAAATAAAATCATCACTGAAACGCAACCCTGAAAACATAAAAGTAAAGAGTAGACTACCCAGAAAGTTATTTACATTCTTACCTAATTTCCTCTGAGAGGTAAATGATAAAAACCATAAAATACTACTTGATTAACATTTTCTTTTTTAAGGGGAATTATGTAACTCATTGTATAAAGCTGAACTTTTTGCAATAATTGTATACAAAGTGCATCCAATTATAACAAATTCGCTTCCACAAAATAGAAGTCTTCGCAAACTTATTATGACGGTAATTAAGAAATTATGAAAGCTTTTAAATCACTCCAGACACTGTCACCGCTCAATTATTTCTTTTTCGACCCAGTAACCGGTAATTTATTTTAATTAAACAACTTTATTTGATCAAAACGATAGATACCTTTATTTATGTCGGTCGATTTTCATGTCGCATTTCTGAAAATCAGCTAAATTGTCCTTGAAAACATTTGCGTCAAAGCGTAAGTAAATATTGCATATTTTATTTACAGTTTAATAAAGCAAATAAAAATCCTCAAATAAATTAATAATATATACACACATTTTATTAAAATATTTTAATTGGAATTAACCCAGATATTGATTATGGTATGATATGGAGTATGATCAATTCTGAAAATGGAATTCCTTCATAAACTGAATAAACTTAGAGTTCAATCACTACGATTGAAAATCAACCGTGGCTTGGTGATCGCATATCATACAATACAAAGCATATACTCGTAGTTAATGCTCTTGCCAAAACAAATAAATAATAGATAGGTTATTTTTAAAGTAAAGTGCAGATTATTATTAGCAGTTGCATGATTATATCAATCAGTATTCTAAGCACTTATAATAAATAACCATAAACGTATACTAAAGCAGTTCAAACACGGGGTCAAGCTGACCCCAAATGCGAACGTGATCGCTCCTGAACGATACTCACAATTGTAAGGTTTCAATTATTTTTAAACAGTTTTTAACTATATTAGTTGTTCATTTGACTATTTCCAATTTTATACATCACAATATGGTCTCAACCATGTGACGTTTGTTGCACTTGGGAGGGGGAATAGACACGATTGAGGAAGGGATTGGCAGTTGACACATTCTGGCGGCAATAGCCGAGTGATTCGGACGTTTTCATTGCTTTCTTATTGAGTTGGATAATTTTAGCAGTGTATAAATAAAAGTGTGATTAAATAGAAATTAAATATATTGTGTGTTGAAAAGTACAGTTTGGAGTTTGATTTGGGCTTCCTATAGCTCAGAAGTGGGATTACCGGCGTAAAACTGCGTAAGTGCTAGCTATAATTATTATTTAAATGAGTATGAAATTACGAATAGTACCGAGTTATTATTTTAATTATTCAAAAAGAGTAATAATAGCACATGAATAAAAAAAAAAAAAATCATGTGATAATAGTCAAGTGGCATTTTGAATAGATACTGAGTTGTTTTTAAACCTAATCCGTTTTAGTCATAGTTAATTAATGTGTGTGGTTACAATAATAATTAATCTTATTTACTGTTGAGTCCATAGCTTATAGACTTGTTTAAAGGCAATGAAAATTAATTTCGTTTTTAAAAAAAAATGGTAGCCTGTCTATTTGGATATTTTAATTTGTGTTTAGGATGATGTGTGCGATTTGAATAAAATATCCCATCAAGTTTACATCTACAGATTTAATTATCATAAAATTATAAACAATACATGGTGTGTCTAAATAATAGAATAAAAATAACATTGTAAATTGTTGTGAGTTACAGAAAAGATGGATGTTTCCAAAGGCAGTGAAGAGGGTCACCGGTGTCTGACAACGCCTCATCGTGAGCCGAGTACTGTAAGGCGCTCACGTAGCCGTAGCCGTAGCCGCTCTAGTGGACTTCGTCGCCGTGCCAACCGATCTTTGGACGAGCGTGAACAAGAGTTGGAGCGTGAACGACAGCGACTTTACCGCATGGAGCACAAACTTCAAAAGGAGCGTGACGCGGAACAACGGATGAGGCGTAGCGAGCAGCGGCCGCGGACGCCACATCATGGGTCGCGTGTCGATTCTGAGCAACGTGGACGACGTGTCGACTCCGAGCAACGCAGTCGCCGCTTGGACTCCGAGCAACGCGGACAGCGTGTCGACTCCGAGCAACGCGGTCGGCGTTTGGACTCCGAGCGACGCGGTCAGCGTTTGGATTCCGAGCGACGTAGACAGCATGTTGACTCCGAACTTCGCGGGCACGATGACGACTGCAAGCAGCGTAACAAGAAGTCTCCGCGATACCAGCAGCGAGGTCAACAGAATCGCGATGGCAGCACCGGACGGCATTCAAGGTCATGTAGCCCTTCTTTTTCTACTAGAGATATTTATAAAATAATTCAGTCGTTTAAAAACGATAAATCGTCACAGCCGTATGAACAGAATACACATTCAAGCACTAAACTTGATTATAAGAACATTTTGCCGGAATTTGATCCTTCTACTAAAAATCAGCGAATGGACGTTTGGCTAAAGAAAGTGAACGAATGTGCCTCTGTTTACGGCTGGAACGAAAAGACTACGATCCATTTCTCTATGCAAAAACTGCAAGGACTGGCCAAAACTTGGTATCAAAGTTTAACTACTATCCTTTATTCATGGACAGAGTGGCAAGAGAAACTGCTTAAAGCTTTCCCGTGCGAGCAAAATTATGGCCAGTCCTTGGAGGACATGTTAAGGCGAAGAAGTAGGTTTAATGAACCAATCGAAAATTATTTCTACGAGAAACTTGCTCTTCTTAATCAGTGTGAGATCACCGGTAAACGTGCCGTCGACTGTGTCATTCATGGTCTCACAGATAGGACAGCCAAATCTAGCGCTTTAGCTCTGCGATGTTCAGAACCAGATCAACTTTTACAGTTTTTACTAAGCAATAAAGACAACTCCAATCAGACTGCATTTAGAAACAGGAACTCTGATCACTTTAGTTTAACTGACAATAATCAACAAAATAGAACTAATGCTAAGACAGGCGGTAATAATAATACTTCATTGTTTTGTTACAATTGTAAGGAGAAAGGACATCCTTACCTAAAGTGCCCCAAGCCAATAGTAAAATGTAACACTTGTCACAAAATAGGACACAAAACTGAAAATTGTCAATCAAAACCGGAAAATTTATCTACAAAGCCTAATAATGTGTCAAAAACAATATTGTGTATATCGAATTCGAATCCGAGTGATAAATATATAAAAAGTGTACTAATTAATGGAGTTTTTCTGGAAGCGTTCATAGACTTCGGTAGTGAAGTTACTTTGATAGGAGAAACTAGTTTCACTAAGTTAGGAGTCGCGCATGACGGGGTACCGTCAACGATGAAAGGTTTTGGAAATGGAATAGTTCAGTCTTTAGGGTCGGTGTCACTAAACTTATCGATAGATGGCGTAAATGCAGCGGTGACTTGCAGGGTAGTGAAGGATTGTTTGCTTGAAAAATCGATGCTTATTGGTCAGACATTTTCGGAACAGCCTCATATTGTGGTCGTCAAAGATGCAACTAAGTTGCAGTTCCTCGATATTGCTACTGAGGTACCATTTCAGTGTCTCATTGATGATGAAGAGCGTCTAGAGCGGGTTAGGTTAACGGGGCATAGTAGGTTGTATGGAATAGCAAGTATAAGGGCCGCAACAGAATCTAAATTTAGTGGAAACATCCTACTGAATACGAATATAGTAGGGAAGCCTAATGGACAATACGTTGTACTTGGTGGTATCTATGAGGTTAAAAATGGTATTCTAAATGCGATGATTACGCCTTGTTCTATTCCTTGTTCACTGCAAAAAGATTTTGTATTTTCACGAGCCGCAAAGGTAAATGTTGTTGATAGGCTGGTCTCTTTATCCGATACAGTTACTGCTGCAAGACATCATTGTGTTAGAAAGATTGAACAGCATCAAATAAAGTGTGGGGATTCAGCGTCTCAGCAAGATCAAATTAAACTTTTTAAGTTGCTTCAGCGTTATGAACATTGTTTTGCTTTTGATTTAAAAGAATTAGGGTGTACTGATGTTACGGAAATGCAAATTGAACTGAACAGCGATCGTCCGGTCGTATACAGGCCTTACCGACTTTCACATCATGAACGTGGACAGGTTCGCGGTATGGTAGACGAGATGCTAGATGCGGGTATCATTAGAGAATCAGTGTCAAATTATGCTAGCCCCATTATCTTAGTTCGAAAGAAAGACGGCAAAGTACGTATGTGTATTGATTACAGAATGCTTAACTCTGTCACAGTTAAAGAACGATATCCAATACCAATCATCGAAGATGAAATATCCCGTTTATCTGGTCAGGCGTGGTTTGTCACTCTAGATTTAATGTCCGGTTACTACCAAGTACCTGTTGCCGAGCGACATAAGCACCTGACCGCGTTCGTCACGCCGGACGGACAATACGAATTCAATCGTGTGCCGTTCGGCTTGGCAAACGCGCCGGCCGTTTTTCAAAGGATGATGAATCGCGTCTTAGGTTCGGCGAGATTCGATAAAGCCACCGTGTATATTGACGATTTGTTGATCTATGGTAGGGATCCCGATGAAGTTCTGATGAGGCTCGAAGAAGTATTGCAACTCTTAAATGATGCTAATCTTAAGTTGAATCTGTCTAAGTGTAGCTTTCTGCAAAACCAAATTGATTATTTAGGATACGAGATCAGTTGTTCAGGAATGCGACCAGGTGAGGCAAAAATTCGATCAGTAACCAATTTTCCCAGGCCTAAAAATGTTCATGCGGTCCGTCAGTTCTTAGGGTTGGTTAGCTATTTCCGAAAATTCATCCGAGGCTTTGCTGAGCTGGCTTCCCCTCTTACAAAATTGTTAAAGAAGGATGCCAAGTGGGAGTGGGAAATTAGCCAAGAAGAGGCTTTTGAAGCTCTAAAAGACAAGTTAGTTAATAGACCAGTTCTTGCCATTTATGATCACTCTGCAGAAACAGAGCTCCACACAGATGCCAGTAGAATTGGTATTGGTGCAATCTTGTTACAGCGTCCAGCTGATGCGGAATCTTTAAGACCAGTTGCATACTACAGTCGTCAGACGACTCCAGAAGAGAAGAATTTTCACTCTTACGAGCTTGAAACGCTAGCAGTAGTCTGTGCTCTAAGAAAATTTAGAGTGTTCTTAATAGGTAAAGAGTTCAAGATTGTCACTGACTGTAGCGCTCTTCGTTCGACATTTCAGAAACGTGATCTTATACCCCGAATAGCGCGATGGTGGCTAGCATTACAAGAATTTGATTGCACTGTAGAGTATCGGGCTGGTGTAAAAATGGCACATGCAGATGCGTTATCAAGAAATCCAGTAGATGAAATTGTTTCAAGCACGCAAGACGTTGGTCAGTGTCCTTATATATTGGCAATCAGTGATGAGGATTGGCTACTTACCTTACAGTTAGGTGACACAGAGTTGGTTAGAATACGTGACATTGTTGACAGTGACTTAAATTCAAAGGGGCTCGAATATATTAAGGAAAATTATGTCATACGGGACAATAAATTATACAAGTATTTAGACGGGGATAAAACTAATGTTCGGTGGGTGGTGCCTAAGGGTGCGAGGTGGCAGGTGTGCAAAATGAACCACGACGATATAGGGCATGTTGGTTATGAAAAGACGCTAGATCGTATAAAAAGACGTTATTGGTTCTCTAAAATGTCGCGGTTTGTTAAAAAGTATGTAGGATCGTGCATTGAATGTGCGTATGCGAAGAAAACGGCAACCACTCGCGAGGGATTGCTACATCCTATCATCAAAGTTGCAACTCCATTTCATACTGTGCACATCGACCATCTCGGACCATTTGTGAAGTCCAAAAAGGGCAACACTCACATATTAGTTGTTGTTGACTCCTTTACCAAATTCGTGTTCATAAAAGCAGTTCGGAATACTAAAACCTTAAATGTGATCAAAGTGTTAGAAGAGATATTCGACACGTTTAGGTCCCCAGATAGGTTAGTAAGTGATCGTGGGAGTTGTTTTACCGCGCACCTTTTCAAGAGATTCTGTTTAGACCGGGGCATTAAACATATTTTAAACGCTGTGGCAAGCCCTAGGTCCAACGGACAGGTCGAAAGGTATAATCGCACTATATTAGACTCTCTCACAGCCCAAAATCTGAAAGACGACGAAAAAAACTGGGATAATAAATTAGGAAAGATTCAATGGGGCCTTAACAACACTGTACAGAAAACAATAGGTAGGGCTCCAGCTGAGGTAATGTTCGGGTTGATAATGAACAGTGAGAATAATCCAGTACTTAATGAGATAACGAACTTAAACCAGGAGTCATGTGATATATCCTCGGTTCGAGATGAAGTTAAAAGTAAAATCGACATAGAGCAACAGAAACAAAAACAATATTATGACAAGGGCCGAAAACCGGCTCGTACTTACAATAAAGGGGATCTTGTCAAAATTACCAAAATCAATTTTCAAAATAATGGCAAAAGCACTAAGCTTCTGCCTACATATGAAGGCCCATTTAGAGTCGTGAAAGTTTTAGGAAACGACCGCTATAAAGTTGCTCCTATTCCCGGGTTTGAGGGGATGAGAAATAAACGTAAGACTACTGTAGCCTCGGATAGGATGCAGCCATGGATACATATTGTTTCCTTAGAGCTTGATGATGACGATAATGATATGGAAATGATGGATGATAAGGGTGACGATGATAAAAGTGATGATGATAAGAGTGACGATGATAAGAGTGACGATGAAACGCGGGACTCTACTTAGATAATGATGAGTAGAGTTCTGCAAATGAATTATGAAAAACATTATTTGTGATTTAACTACATAAAAATTATGAATTGTTTCAGATCAAGTGCGAGAATGGACGGGTTCGCAACTTGATGGCATTAAGATGTTGTTGATTGATAAGTGATCAAGAGCGAGAATGGATGGGTTCGCTACTTGATGCTTTCAGTTAATTTATGATTTTCGGTTGGTTCATTGTAGGTCAGGAGCGAGAATGGATGGGTTCGCTACCTGACATAATGATACCTAGTTTTAATTAAGAAATTCTCGAGAATGGATGGGTTCGAGATTATTTTATAGCAGATGGATTTATTGTTTTAAAGTATTGGTTATTTTATTGATTTTGTAAAATGTTTATTTTTTATCTACAAATAAATGTGATTCATGCGTTGTATTGTAAATGTATTTACAAATCAAGATAATTATTTAATAAAATTCAGTAAAATATAGCCTTTACATTGTCCATACGGAATGTGTCGACTGGCCGCGTGTAAGGTTCCCAATGGTTGCGTGTATGGGGTCATACACGTCATCAGGATGGTCGAGTGTAAGGTTTCAATTATTTTTAAACAGTTTTTAACTATATTAGTTGTTCATTTGACTATTTCCAATTTTATACATCACAATATGGTCTCAACCATGTGACGTTTGTTGCACTTGGGAGGGGGAATAGACACGATTGAGGAAGGGATTGGCAGTTGACACATTCTGGCGGCAATAGCCGAGTGATTCGGACGTTTTCATTGCTTTCTTATTGAGTTGGATAATTTTAGCAGTGTATAAATAAAAGTGTGATTAAATAGAAATTAAATATATTGTGTGTTGAAAAGTACAGTTTGGAGTTTGATTTGGGCTTCCTATACAATTTACCCGTCAGGAACTTCTAGAAAAAGATAAAGCCGATATAAAAAAAAAGCTATCAGCCCGAAAAGTTTAAGTTGGGTCAGATTTACCCCACTCGCTTGATTAAAGGGTAATCGCGATAATTTACTACTTCAAAGCTAATATCGTACCTAGTAATTTCACGTTGCAGGCAAAAAATGCATAAAGCCGGGCCCGCAGCGCCAATTTTCTAACATGTTATTGTGTTTTTGCGAACAAAACTGTTAGGCCATGCCCCCTATTCGGTTAGCAAACAATGTTAAGGCGGGTCCGCAGTGCCAATTATGCTAGCAAAACTGTTAGGCCACGCCCCTATTCGGTTAGCAAACAATGTTAAGCCGGGTCCGCAGCGCCAATTTTGTTAGCAAAACTGTTAGGCCACGCCCCTATTCGGTTACAAACAATGTTATCCTGTTTGCAAACACGAAAACACGGCGCAGCGGACCCGGCTTCAGTGTAGTAGTAATTGGTTCCTAGTCTACATTATAATGAGAGGCTCGTGGATAATTTATCAACCGCACGGGTCATACAATTTGCAAGGTTAAGCTGCCCTTGCCACTGTCAGTCTGTGGATGGGTAACCATTCGATACATATTGAGACCCCTCCGTGTTTCGTAGAGCACGTTAAACCGCCGGTTCCGGGTGTCATACGAATACCTATGACAGTCGTTACGGGTATTCAGAAATTTCAGAAGCTCGAAAGTCTGACAACCGGTTTTATCTTAGGTATCGGCATTGCCTAGTAACTGGGTTGCGGAGGTCTTATAGCAGTCGCTCCGTATAAAATACTGGTAGGGTAGAAGTTGACTCCAATACAGCTGGGAAAAGTTTAGGAATAAGGAAGGAATCTACATTAAAATATTTGTACTTTCATTACACATTTTATGAGGAAAGTAACCATGATATGTTATATACCTGTTATACGTTCATGAACATACCATGAGAGTTTCACACACATAAAAAAGTCTTTTAGGGAAATAATACTCTTGAGTAGCGTCTTTGCAGACGTAATTTTGTCCCGAGTTCATTGCAATACCTTGAAACAGACAGTCGGACAGCTACAGAGCTGACACAATCAGTTGATGGAACAACAGTTAGGTTAATTGTTACAAATGTACAAGCTTTCTACTGTGTAGATTGGCTAAGCTGCAGCTTTCCTTAATTAATGTTTGCTCAACAAAAGAGTTTAGATATTCATTTGCGTGGGCGACTTCAACGCGATGTTTTGTAGTGTTAAGTATTATTAGGGATAATACATTTTTGCTCTTACATTTTTTACTTTTATTTATTTAATAATTTATGTAAGTACATACAAAACTTAATAAAAGATAAGTTCATCAAGACCATAGCGTCCAAAGGCACTGCTTATTTCTATAAGAATTCTCTTGTAGCAGACCCGTCAGAGGAGAATTTAGAACAAGAAATGTAGACAATAGTGAGTTAAAACATGTTTTTTTTATTATTTTGTCTTCGTTGCGTTTCGTCTAGTCGCACCTCATGGTAAGCGCAAACACAGTCGAAGATGGAACACACGAATCCAAGTAACAGAGATATAGAGGGATTTCCCTATACCACTCTGCCTCTCAAGGCACACGCCAAAGCCCGGCTTCACCCAGCGGGTTATTGCCAGCGGGCTATTGCGACCAACTAAGCGAGCGAACATGACGCAAAACAAGCCTGGCGAACCTCACTAATTGTGCTTTGGTGTGTAGAGGCCTTTACATACGCACGACGAAACACAGTACACTGCTTGGCGCTGTACTTTAATGTGACTAGTATCTAACCAGGTGGACCATTACAGACTCTACTAACAAGCGTGCTGGGTTTTGTAGAATCTTACAACATGCTACTTTTCCCAGCGTGCGGTAAGGAAGTTTTATATTCTAGCTCGCCCCCACACGGGACAGTGGCTAATATGACACGTTGTGTGAAGTCAGCCCTTAAACGTCCACTGTTGAACATAGGCCTGCCAATGACCGGTTAAAGGGGAACTTGCCATCATCGCCATGCTTGGCAGATGGATTGATGATCGCAGTTTCGTTTTCTTCTTCTTCTGTCTGCCCCTTTCCCAAGTTACTTCGTGTCTGCGCAAAATGTTTTTTCTTCCATTCTTCCCTATTAGTCTCAGGGGGTGCATGAAAAGAGCCTCCACGAGTGACGATACTTCAGTATGTCCGGCGCACCCTGGGCAGTCAGCCCCGCTACCAACCTTGCTGACTGGCTAATCTTTTCACCACAGCATGAGCTATTTTCGTATAGCTCGTGCTGACACGAGAGAAGAAGAATCAGCCTTAGCGTTATCATTTACTTCCATTCATATCGTCTCTCACACAAATCCATCCATGTATTCTTTGGTTTCTTGGTTTTCTTTCTTCTTCCCCTCCATCCATCAACATTCATCAACAGTTTCGTGTTATTATCAGAAAACAACGCTACTGCCCATTCTCTTGTAGTAATTCCGTATTCGTCTTTTAAGACACCTACTGGCGGTGAAGGTGTTGGCTTATTCTTTGCCGAATCTACACGAAACAACTATAGGCTCCACACACGTGCACATTTCAGGGACGTCCGGCTAGTTTCGGATGCAACTGGAGCCTTTAATCCGTTCTTAATGAGATCTTCACGTTGCGAATTCGGACGTCTCTGTTCGAGAATGATGAATGGGAGGAAAGCCTTACACAGTCATCAACTTGAGTATACAATCTTAATTACGAAATAAAATACCCAGTTGTTTAATACAGGGTGTATCTAAATTCAGACTGGACTCTCTACGACTTGTCTCCGCAGAGATTTGGAATTTTTCAGCCATATAGCCAGAAAAAATGGCAATAACCTCGAACGACTGATGGTTACCGGCAAGGTGGACAGTAAACGACCAAGAGGTCGTAGTCTTTTGCGATGGTCTGACCAGATAAGCTCTTCTCTCGATAGGAAATTTTACGATGCGCTTCACTTGACTAAGGATAGACAGAGATGGCGTGACATTATCAGGGCAAAGATTCTGTCTCCCTTGTCGTTTTCTTCTGAATCATTTTAACGCCCATAGTTACAGATGAAGCGATATCGCACTACTCGTGCCTGCCAGCTGTATCGCCGTGCCTTCATTAATTTATGCGTGGTTTCGAAAAATCTATAACATAAAATTATATTTTGCTTTTTTTTATTGAAACCTATGTAGGTAGCTTAGATATGAAAGGAAATAGAGAAAGAAAAAAAAAAACATTTTTCATCATCATCCCGTGTGGCGTTAATTTAAATTTTTACTAGTATGTATAATTTGTGGTTTTGAAGAATTACACAAGTTCGTTTACATCCTGAATAGTTTACTAATACGTTGAAAAATAAGCGTGGAAATAAAGATGAAACATACCTGTTACCTACAGACGGTTATTAACATTAATTATTTGTGTCTTGTATTTAATTGTGTGAAAATGTAATTGTGTAGTAGTTATGATTCATATACGTATGAATGGCGCGTTTTTCTTGAAGAGCATGAACAATTTGATTCGGTTCAATACATTTCCTTTTGACGTATCAAATAAGATTCTCGTCATATAGGATATTGACTTAGAAGTCATTGGTAATTGTTACGATCAATGGTCTTATAGCCATCAGTTTCGAACAAAACCTTAAGAGGCTCAAAGGCTTAAAGCAGAAAGCGGTATTCCTGGAAACGTCGGGTATTATTAGGTTTCAGGTTCTTGGGTCTTGACCACCGAAGGCTTGATTTGGAACATAACATGACGCCTGTATTCCTCGAAAGGTTATGCAGAGGTGTATCACCCCCATTTTGCCGTTATGTTTAAGTCCCATGTAACGCTACGTTCACACGGAGTCACGTTTTGCCGAATCTTATTTTCATCGGATCTGGAAAAACCGAATGTTGTGTTCACACGACACATCTTGCGTTGCCGTATACGAGGGTCCCAAATTAGGATCCCGTGTGAACAACTTCCCATGTCCTTCCCCACCCACTACCCCGCTTGTGCAACCCGACATGTATTCGGTTTCAAGATCCGGGATATAACCGAATCTACACCTGCTTGTATCGTATGAACGCATATATTGAATGCGCTATGCCACTGCACCGTATCCCAAATTTTGCGTTACGGCCGGATCGGTTTGTAGTCGCCAAATCGGATGTCAACTTCAGCAAGATTCGGTTTTTTTGCCGTGTCTTGAAATTGAATGCATGTGTGAACTCGTGTATTGAAATACTGTTGCCACTAAACCGAATCCTGCAAAAAACCGATTCGGTAGAGAAACACAAGACGCCGTGTGAACGTACGGTAATAGGGGGCGAGCCTATTGCTATTAACCGGGCACAAAATCTAGACTCTGGGCTTCTACTAAGAAATCCCACACGGAAAAATGCAATCACACTTTGCCCGAGCTGGATTCGAATCCAAGATCTCACGCTCAGTAGTCGCACTTGCGACACTAAACCGATGTCTTTTAGTTTTATTCTTTTAAATGTAAAATTTTGTTTTTACAACATTAAATTATGCATCTAGTTTTAAATTTAAAGAAATTTTCATACAAGCGTTCGTTACAATTCGTTTCCTTTAAGCTTATCTTCTTTCATTGCTGTCATCATCTCAAAAACTTCTCGATATAAATATACCCCAAAAAGAAAATCAATAATAAACTATCAGCCTACAGTGTACCTCAAAAGCCTCTTTACACATCTTTTTCCTGGCTTTAACCGCCACCTCGGCCTATCCTAGATAAGAGACTAGCTTCCGGGCCTCATAAAAACTCTACTTAACTTCCCGTCAATTTTGCTTCGACATATTTCACTGAACAGTAATGGAAAAAGGGTAAATCTTTTATTTATAAATTCTTTGAGCACACTTTGCTTGTTAGTTGAAGCCTTTCAGGTACTTTGATATCAAAAGTACGGGGTTTTGGGTTGCGGTCGAGAACACAATTTCTTTATATTAAAGTAGAGCCTATAATACAAAACGGTTGAACAACACATAACAAGGAAGCGGAAAAATACTTTCTTTCCTTTAGTGGGAAAAGTCAAAGTAGACTAAAACCCTTGTTGAAGTTTGTAGGAAAATTTAATTGGCTTACCAACGTACTGAGAATGGACTACCAAGTACCTATTTAAGTTCAGTTAAGTTTTCAGTGGTCGCTCACAATGGGCCTCATAAGAAGGCTCAAGGTCACCCAAAAGGCAATGGAGAGGGCTATGCTCGGAGTTACCCTGCGTGATCATATCAGAAATGATGAGATCCATAGGAAAACCAAGATAACTGACACAGCACGAAGAATTGCCACATTTAAGTGGCAGTGGGCGGGGCACATTGCTCGCAGAACGGATGGCCGATGGGGCCGAAAGGTTCTGGAGTGGCGACCGCGTACCGGAAGACGCAGCGTGGGTAGGCCTCCCACAAGGTGGACCGATGATCTGGTGAAGGTCGCGGGAATCCGTGGGATGCACAGGACCGGTCGATGTGGCGATGCTTGGGGGAGGGCCATGTCCAGCTGTGGACGTCTTTCGGCTGAATGATGATGATGATGAAGTTTGCAGTAATTATTTGCTTCTTGAGCAATACAAGGGTGAAAGTTCGGAGACCCTAATGTTCAGAGCTGCAAAGATAAATCGGCCGTACTTTACGTGTTTTTGTGGTGGTTTTTGAAGGAAGATATTAAAGTTCTACCAAGCCTTTTCCCAACTATGTTGAGGTTAGATTTCAGTCTAACCAGATGCGGCTGATACCAGTAATTTACACGTAGCGACTGTCAACACACCCTCGCAACCAAGTTACTGTGCAATCCTGATATCCTTACACACCACGTTTTTTTCAGGCGCTGTCGACGCGCGTCGCACGCAACTATAACGCGCTGCAAACGCGATGTTATCGCAACCAATTTACCTATTCACACGTTCATAAAATTGTAGTATGCAGACGACGACTTTTTCGCGAGCTGTCGACGCGCTGGTAGCGCGGAGTTACATCGATAAAGACGTGCTGGCACAGCGCATCTCTTTAGCTGCAAACACATACGTACAGCGCGTTTTAATCGGCTACTTGCCGACACGCGCGTCTGTAGCGCGATTCAAGCTCCTTCGCGCGCGTGCTACACGCGTTTTACTTTGCAAGGAAAGTTGCTCACGCGCGTCTGTAGCGCTTTTCTCGTGAGTTTGCAGCGATGCAATCGCAAGTAATCTGGCTATTTTAAGTTTAGCAGCGCCGTAACGCGCGATAGCGAAACGCGCGTCGACGGTGCCTGAAAAAAACGTGGTGTGTAAGAGCTCTTAGATCGGTTGTCAGACTTTCGGGCTTCTGACTACCCGTAACGACTGTCATGTCTAGGCATTCGTATGACACCTAGGACCGACGGCTTAAAGTGCTCTCTGAGGCAAGGATGGGTCTCGATGTGTAACGAACGGTCACCCATCCACGGATTGACCGCGGCAAGCACAGCTTAAACTTGCAAATCATATGATCCGCGGGTTGTTTATTACCCACGAGAGCAAATATTAAGGTACCCGCTCTAATAATATGCGTATTACAATTCTAATCTCAATCAGGCGTCGGCAAATAAACAGCTTGAGTAATTTTGGCGAAACCCACGCTTAGTATGGTTACATTCAGTTCATAGTAAACATATTGCGAAAACGTATCCTATTATTATTTACGTAGCATTGTAGTAATATATATTGTTGTTTACGAGTACATCACTGCTTTAAACCAGCTCCTCAAAATGCCTTTTAAATAACAAGGTAATTAATAACGCTTTTGTTTAAATCTGTCTAATGGCCGAAATTATTATTTTTCCCGTTCAAACATATGGGTTGATGTAGTAGATTTTTACCATTACTTACATCATTGAATTTATTTCAAAAACCTATACCTATCAATCCATAGATTTTAGAACGGGATCGATTATTAATTTCAGCCGTTAGACGTCAACGAGAAAGTTTAATTTTTCACGACTAATTAATGAAAATTTCACCTTCTCAATCACTTTTCTAATTGAACTCTGAAGCAAGATTTTAAAGTTTAATTTAGTTAAATGACCTTCTTCTGTAGACAATAACATGAGCTTATTGATAAGATATACTACCAATAAATGAATTTGGAGGTTATCGAGTAATATACTGCCTACAAAAATAATCTACGATTAATATTGGTATACTAGCATAATATTATGCCTGAGCTAATCTAACATACAACACAAAAATGTTTTATTTTCCTGTGCGTTCGAACTTTCTTTTTTTCTAAACTTAGCGTTAAACAATTTGTCTTATTTTTAACCGACTTCAAAAACAGGAGGAGGTTCTCAATTCGGTCGGTATTTTGTTTTGTTCAATAAAAACCTGGCGTTGTTAAGAAATACGTACCAATAAACTGCCAAATACATATAAAAAACTTTACCGATTCTAAGACAAAGGAGTAATTTATTTGTAAATAACCATAACAATCGACTGAAATTCACAGAATCAGCGGAAAATGTACTGCACTCGGTGCGATTCGAATCGAAGAAAATACGATCCGAGCAAGCTGCAGTACTATTTGTATGAACAGCTGTCCACTACATCCAATGCGAATTACAAAGATTTGCAGCGGAGTTTCGTCGAATCCTCGGATTCGGATCGGACGTAGTACACGAGTGGTCTTATAACAAAATTGTAAATACGTCTATAATTGAAATAAGACAAGTACAAGCATAGACGTGCCAAATTCCAATCAAAAGCATTTCCATGAACCCCAAAGGGGGAAATAAATAATGTTGCATGCAACATCGAGGTCAAAACTTTTTCACACCGTATAGTTCAAAATGCAATTATTTTGTTATAGATAGCTTTTTCATTTTCAGTTTTCATGCGCTGCTTCTACAATTGCTAGCAATTTTTCCCGTCTACCTACAAATTATATTAAAATATATGTTTATGAAGTATATATTTCGACACAAACAAAAAATACTGAATAACATTTAGCATGTGGTTTGGGTTGCCGCGGTACTGTAGTGCATCCGGTATTCCGGAAGCGCGAACAAATGACTTTTGCGCTGTTAAATGGAAACACACCACGTCCATACTAACCAAAATGTGTAGCATTTCCAGTAGCATTCCGAAAACATTAGCTGATCAGTACAATGCTCCAATGCTGGGGCATGCATTTTGGCAAGCACGCATGTACAGTTTATTTTGCAAGTGTTAATTGTACGACCAAGGAAACCTTGTCGTTCCTAAATTATGTTCTCTTTTCAAATAATGTTTAAATGAGTAAATTATGTTCGTTTTGTTTTGTTTCTTTTATAATACTAAGCGATTTTAATTACTTAATTTTTTCCTAACAAGTGGGCCTTTGTAGTCACAATAAATGAATAGTAATAATTTAGAGGGTTAGCTGGTTAGAACCCCAATTAAACGTGAAATTGTAAACACTCGACAAATCGAATAACTTTTACTATGAGAACAAACCTGAAACCGCGAAAATAAAATCTGCTGTTCCCTACATTTTGACGAGTTATGCGAACCTAAATGTAGGGAAAAGCTGTTTTTTTTTAGTGATAGTAAAAGTTGTTCACAGTGATGAGTATAATCTCCCATTTCGGTTTGTCAAGTGTTTACAATTTCAACCTGTAGTGTCGCGTCCATAGAGCAACGCCACCAATAACGTCACCGCATCGATGGACACGTTGCACTGAGGTCCCGTCCGACGACTGACACTCTCCGTACAGCGAAATTCTAAATAGGATGACTTTAAAGTTTCAAACCACGTCTAACAGAGCGGGACCTAATCCATCTCGGATTAGGTCTCTCGTTCTTTTATAGCGTACATAAACCCCACTTTATAAGTACTTTGACCCAAAGGAATACCAGTAAATATCGTCGAAATTGTAGCAGGATTATTTGCCTTTTAGGAATTTCACATAGTAGGTAGGAATACAGGCTGTAAACGAATTTATGTATTTCCTTCAAACCGCGTGATCTACTCGTGACATAGATTAAACTTAAATGGGTATTTCTGAAACCCAACAGAAAAAAAAAAACAAAAAAAAAGTTGGTTTTCTATTTCTGAGTCATTTTAGAGCCTCGAGTTATCTGACTGCAAAGAGCGATATCGCGTTAGTCGTACCCGCCAGCCGTGTCGCCGTGCTTGACGCCGTGATTAATTGATGCGTGGCATCGATATGTCCAGTAAAATAAAAAATGCATAAAAACTTTTCTTTTTTTTACTGATAGGTGGTTTAGATATGACCAATTATCGCAACAGCATGAAAAAAAAGATTTTTATTTTTAATTAAGCTAAATCCCGTGCGAGGCCAATCTACACCCGTAGTAGATCATGTAGTTTTAAGGAATTACACGAATTCGTTTACACCCTGTATATTGTTTTAAAGAAATCACATTAAATTCGTAAAAGCCAATTTAGTGTAAACTGACTTATTGGTTGCAAAAATTATACGCTAATTACAAGAATTTGTGCCATCCAAAGAACCATACAAAATTAGAAGCTAATTCCTTGTCAAAAAACATCAGCTTTTCTGATGAATTATATTTTTTGTTTTATACATACCTACCTAATCTTCGCAACTTGTTTTTTACTTAATTACTATCAATTTTACGGTACATCATTTAAAAATCATTTGTATTCTAATATCAATGAAGTAATTAAATAAAATAACTATTAGGTAATATGCAATCTTCTTAATCGCAACATTAATTTATAATAGTGATGTCATTTCTTTTTAGATTATTTTTCAATATTTAATCATCTTATCTCCCGGAGTTGAATTCACATCAGTATCATGGTAGGTATTCTTTAAACTGACTTCTTTTAAGAACTAGAAATTCATCGCGATATTATTATCTACATGAAGGAATCAGTTGTGTATTTTTTGAGAATGTTCACGTATCACGTCACTGTTCGATATAGTTAGGTAAAACTTCGTGAACGTAACTAATACTGGTCTAGACTAAACAAAGTTTTAATTTTATTAACTTGTTTGTATGTTCATCCGGTGTGGGGACGGGCTAGAATATAAAACTTCTTCACCGCACGGTGGGAATAGACGCGTGTTGGAAGATTCAACAAGACCTAGCTTGGTGGTAGGATATACAAGGTGTAATATAAATAAGTGTACAACCTCTTATGGGGTCACTGTACTCATCATTATGAACAACTTTTAGTAAAAAAAATCTGCTCTTCCCTACATTTTGACGAGTTATGCGTACATTAATGTAGGGAACAGGTGATTTTTTTTCGCGATTTCAAGTTTGGTCCCATACTAAAAGTTGTTCATAATGATGAGTACAGTGACCCCTTGAGAGGTTGTGCGTTATTTATGTTAGACCTTGTATACGGTCCGCCTGGCTAGCTACTACCCTCACGTTAAATTCAGACGCCAAGGAGTTTACTGTGTTCCGTCGTTTGTATATGAGAGCCAGAGGGGTATAGGGGAATCTCTCTGTAGGTATATCCGTTACTTGGATTTGTGCACTCCATCTTAGACCCTTTTTGGCTTACCATCAGGCACGACTAGCGTCATACGAGACCATGTCAAATAATAATAAAAAAAAACCTCATAGAAATACTCTTCTTCTCACGTGTTATGGTGAAAAGATTTGCCAGTCAGCTAGGTTGGTCGCGGGGTTGATAGCCCTGGGCGCGCCGGCCGTCCTTAAGTATCATCTCACTCGTGGAGGCTCTTTTCATGCACCCCTCAGAAAGATTAGCCTTGTCCTCAATAAGCGTTTATTACAGTTCACTTACGCGCTGTCGGTAACATTAAATAATTACTTTGATCAATGTGCTCATCCTAAATAATGTTGTAGGCGATTAAATCTATTTATACAAGGTGGGGCAAAAGTAATCACCCGATGTCTTTATGCTGTAATTTTTTTTAGGAATGAAATTTTTTGGGTCTACTAGTGGATTATGTTTATTTAATGAATTAGAATGTTTTCCATCAATTCGAGAAAATGATTTCGGTCAAGTGGCCGCCGTTAGAATTGATGACCATACGGACTCGTTTTATGGCATTTTCCATCACTTGCGTCAGAACTTCCGGCGATAGATTCTCGCATTCCTTTCGGATATTCTCTTTAAGGGCTTCAAGAGTCGGAGGCTTGTTTACATAAACCCGGGACTTCAAGTAACCTCATAAATAAAGTCTGGAGCGGTCAAATTGGATGATCTGGCCGGCCAGTGCAAATCGTCAAAGCGAGAGATTAGACGCCGCGGAAATGCTTCCTTCAGAATGTCGGATGTGGCTCGTGCAGTGTGCGCCGTTGCTCCGTCCTGTTGGAACCACATTTCCTCCACTCCCAAATCATCCAACTGAGGAAGGAAAAAGTCGTTGATCATGGCTCTGTAACGCTCGCCGTCCAAAGTAACCGTTAGGCCCGCAGTGTTCTGGAACAAAATGGAAAATGCCCTAAAACGAGCCCATATGGTTATCAATTCTGACGGCGGCCAGAAGAACCATAAAGTTTCATTCCTAAAAAAATACAGCAAAACAACATCGGGTGATTACTTTTGCCCCAACTTGTATGTACGACTGTATTTTTTTCTTGTTTCGACCGGCACGAGCTATATAAGAATAGCTCATGCCGGGGTAAATAGATTAGCCAGTCAACAAGATTGGTCACGAGACTGATTGCCCAGGGTGCGCCGAACGTACAACCCGGTCAAAATATCTGTGCACCTGGTGTCGATGACGTCATATCGGCGCTCTGGTACGGTATGTATGGTGATGGGGCGAGCGAGGCGAGGTGAAGGGGGAAGCGCGAGGGGTATTGCATTCCAGCGAGGTGCACAGATATTTTGACCATGATATAATTGAGTATCGTCACTCGCGGAGGCTCGTTTGTTGCAGTATTTATAGTCTGGGGGATACACTTAGTCTTAGAACTTATTAATAATTCTGAACTGAGTTGAGTAAACGTTATTCTAGCACTAAAAGTTGTTCTGTCTAGCCTTTTCTCAACTATTTTTGGGTCATCTTCCAGTATAACCAGATGCGGCTGAATACCAGTATTTTACACAGAGGGACTGCCATCAGACTTCCGCAACCCAGTTACTGGGTAATGCCAATACACTAAGGTTACGCGTCATCCTACGTGAGCGATCTACAAGCGACACGAAGCGGCGCGAAAGCGGCGCGTCGCGACGCGAAAACAACAAACAGTCGATACCTATTGAAGTGGCCTACGTGACCAAACGCACGTGGAGAGCGATGCAGCGCGGCGCGGCGCGAAGCGAACGCTGTCAGTTGGCTTGATATTTTCACGCGAACTGGATGCGGTGCCGTACAGTTCTACTGAATGACGGCGGCGCGCGGCGAGCGGTCCGCGCGCTCGTAGGACAAAGCCGCCGCTTCGCACCGCATCGCGTGTCACCGCATCGCATCGCTTCGCAATCGCGTCGCTTTAAACCGCCTACGTATGACGTCGCGTTAGACCCGGGACCAACGGCTTAATGTGCTATTTAAGGCATGGAAAAGTCTCGATGCATATCAAACGGTCGCCCATCTACGGACTAACCGCGGCAAGCGTAGCTTAACCTTGCAAATCGAATGTTCCGCGCGGTTATTATGTAGTCATGAAACCCTCCAGTTCTGAAAATTGAATCTTAAAAATTCTAACTAATCCTAACTTAGTATTATAAATGCGAAAGTAAGTTTGTTTGTTTGTTACATTTTCACGCCTAAACCACTGAACCAATCATCCTGCAATTTTGCATATACATTGTCAGGTGTACAGAAACGGACATAGGGTACCTTTCATCCCGAAAAAAAGTACTGTTCCCGATGAAAACAATAATAATGATAATAGATGGCGCAACGTGTCTTTAGGATCATGATTGAATTATGTAATTACAGAATCTTTAGTAGTGTGTTAAGAGTTGTTTGACAAATTCTAAATTAACGCGGGCAAAAGCTAGTTTAAAATATTTTACTCGCCTTCGCTAGCATCAAAGTAAGCTTTACATTGGCAAAACTAACACTATAGTTGATTTACGGTAAACAAGTGTAAATCACGTTTTTATGTTGACCGTTATGATCCAGCTCTTTTAAGTTTATTGAGTTTCGCCTTGTAGTGTAATCAGATGCTCTCAACTATCAAGGGAAGCTAGGAGAAAGAGTCTAAGCCTTAAATCGACAACAACCCTTAATTGAGTAAATGGCACAACTTAATTAATAGGCAAAACGACGCTGATTTGATCGTGTGTGATGTAGAAAATTTATTCGATTTCAACCACCGCTAGAATTTTGTTTGATACTAGCTGCGCCCCGCGGTGCTTCCCGTTTTTTTCGGGATAAAAAGTAGCCTATGTATTAATCCAGGACGTCAGCTACCTCTATACCAAATTTTATTACAATTGGTCCATCCGTTTGAGCGTGAAGAAGTAACAAAAATACAAACACACACACTCACAAACTTTCGCTTTTATAATATTAGTGTGATAAAATCGACTGTAGGCTTCTGCATAAATCTAAAAGTCAGGCAAGGTAGGCTTCTAAAATTCAGTTTATTCATTATTAAAGAACAATGAATTGAATCCCTAAGCACAATCAGCTTACTCCGCTTGTTTTAGCGAAACGAAAAATTACTCGACATAAATACAACTTTTAACAGGAATCACGCAAACTCCTGAATTAGAATATTATTATTTAGTTCTTATCATAATACATTCACTGAAATTTTATTTTTATGTGCCTTTTTTGAGAAAATAGCATTCATTTTTCATTGTTAACTGCATTTAAAATCCAGTTTTATGTCCTTGACACATGGGTCAATTTTATTTATCTCAATTAAAACAATTATACAAAAAAGCACGTCTAAAAATAAAATACACATTAAAAATGGTTGAAATCATTTAAGTTACCGATTCTTAACAAACTATTTTAAGGGTTTGCGTTTGCATGTGTATAGGGTTGACAAAAACTGTTACTCCTATTTGTATCCAGAGAGTTTTTCACATTCAATTCGATAACTTTTGGCTGCCCCGCACTCGTTCGTTTTGAAAAGGATTGTGTAAATCGTATCGGATGTGAAATTGTTACACAATATAGAAACGAAAAAATTGGTTTGTATTTTTTTGAAATAGGCGAAAAAAATGCCATCCCGTCACTGAAAAGTTTGATTCGGGTTATTTTGTTATTATATTATAATACTAGCTTCTGCCCGCGACTTCGTACGCGGATCCTGTTGCTTATGCCAGCGACAACGGGGTCGTCAAAATCGAAGATCTGAAATGTCTGATGTGGAATTCTAAGAGCCTGGGGACGGGTAAACAACGGGATGCGCGAGACGATTCGAGACGTTCCAGATCTTTCATTTTTGTAAGTTAACAGGAAATGCCCATCAGACTAAACAACTTTTGCTAAGACGTCATTCCTATACATGTTGTTGTATCGATGGGCTTTGGAGTTCCACAACAGGTGTTCCAGATCTTCAAATTTATTCTCACAGCAGAAAATGCTCTTCACGTGGAATAATTTTTGCTATGGCACCATTTTTATATCTCTTACTTTAGCTGGTCTGTTGCGGTTCTGCATCAGGTGTTCCATTTTCCAAAATAAATTATAGCCTATATGTTGCCCAGACTTAATACCTATTACTACAACAAAAAAAAAAATTCTTCCCGTAATTCCGCAGCGGATCCCAAGGGTACACTGAATTAACAATAATTTTGAAAAAAACTTAAAAAAAAATTCTTTATATACTACATTTGGGGTTTTTCCTTCAGGAGCTAATATATAAAGACAGGAAGCGTTGCAGACCCTTGAAAAACAACATAAAGTTGGCCATGAGAAAAACAGCTGGTTGTCAGGTCAACACCCTGACTTGTTTATTGTCATGGCAAAGCATGTAGTCACAGGGAACTGTATGCGCTTAAATTGAAAGGGGAAATTGTTGAGGATGAGTGGTATGCGCGGTATGAACACAGTCTCACCGGCACCACATCCAGTGAGGATTGTAGCAACAATTATATCACGTTGTAAAGCGTTGACAATAAGACGGGTGCCGTTGCATAGTTTTGGCGGAGTTAAATTTCGCATCAGCATTATGGGAACACCGACTTTAAAACTTATTTTATGAACAGGGAGACCACTCGCTGTAAGTGAATTGAGAAATTAAACTGGGTAATTAGTGGCGTCTTCCTGATCGAAAACACTGTCGAAAGAAGTGTAAACCACTTCATCCCCTACAATATCCGCCAAAATGTTTTGATTAATTTTTGCAGTTTGATCATTTTTTGGGGTCAATATGGCGCGTTCGCATGACCATTTTCTAATAATCTAAATGACTGCTCCCCTGCGTTACCGGGTAGGCTACCGTGTCACGAAGATAAATGGAAAAGGAAATTAAACACTCAAATAACATAAGCTCGAAGGCATATTTATCCGATATAAAAAAAAACTTAAAAAAAAGTAAAACCCGACTTCAAAGAAATACTAAAAGGAGTAAAATAATTACCATAATATAAAATTAACAGTTTCAGAAGTCGGTGGCTTCTATTTGCTTCACAGTAGAGTTGCACCGACTTCTGAAACTGTTAATTTTATATTATGGTAATTATTTTACTTCTTTTAGTATTTCTTTGAAGTCGGGTTTTACTTTTTTTTTAAGTTTATTTTTTTATTAAATACGTTTTAGTGTCATAACTTTAACCCCCTCCTTCATAACCCTTCTTTTTGGCTTTGACGTAGTCGGGCGTAAAAAGTCCTTTCAAATGATACCTTACACGATATAATGAAAACATTCCAAAGGGGAGACACGCACCCCCTCCTCTTTTCCAGTAGTCAGTTCCCAACAACAAATATAAACAAAGCAATATTAGTAATTTGAGAATTTTGCTTTGATCCGATGAGGAGTTCCGTTCCATATCTCTGAAGTTCATGGTCTAATCATAACAAAATTTATATGGGACCAATCGGGAAGTATACCCTTTTGAACAAAAAAAGAATTTTACAAATTGGTTCATAAATGACGGAGATATGAGGAAACAAACAAAAAAAAATACAACCGAATTGAGAACCTCCTCCTTTTTGAAGTAGGTTAAAAATAAAAAAAATAATGGGAGTTTTGGCCAGTAGAGTCAAATTTTCAATGATATACCATCGTCATCGAAAATCAGTCCTAAACTGTTACCGTCTTCACCGTGTGGAGGTACTCCAAGCTTATATTATTTTATAATTATACAGTGAAATTAGTGATAACTTTGATTTCCACATCAGATGTTTCTGATCTTCGATTTTTATAAGTCAACAGGAAATGCCCATCAGACCGAACAACTTTTGCTAAGACGTCATTCCTTTATGTGTTATGGTGTAGCTGGGCGCTTGGAATTCCACAACAGGTGTTCCAGATCTTCATTTTTTATACGTCAACAGAGAGTGCTCATCAGGCTGAACAACTCTTGCTAAGACGTCATTCCGATATATGTTATAGTGTAGCTGGGCTCTTGGAGTTTCACATCAGGTGTTCCAGATCTTCAAATTTATTCTCTCATCAGAAAATGCTCATCACGTGAAATAATTTTTGCTATGGTACCATTTTTGTATCTCTTATAGTTTAGCTGGTCTGTTGCGGTTCTGCATCAGGTGTTCAAGTTTCCAAAATAAATTATAGCCTATATGTTGCCCAGACTTAATACCTATACAACAAAAGAAAAATCATTCAAATCCGTCCAGTAGTTCCGAAGATTAGCGTGTACAAACAAACAGACAAACAGACAAACAGACACACAGACAAACAGACAAACAGACAGACTTTTTTTTTTGGATTCGTGCTCTATTACTGTTTCTAAACCCCCCTCAACTATTGTTTTTTTAATATATTCAATGTACAGACACAGTTTTTTTACTGTTTTATTATATGTATTTTTTGGATTCGTGCTCTATTACTGTTTCTAAACCCCCCTCAACTATTGTTTTTTTAATATATTCAATGTACAGACACAGTTTTTTTACTGTTTTATTATATGTATAGACTGTAGGATCGGATAGTTCCTACTATGTTTGTACACATATTTTCGCTTAGAATTATATTGTTTACACGGGAATACCTTCTTTTCGCATAATGTTTTTTCCTAATATACTTTGGCATTACTATTTTGGTATAATTGTTTTGCCATAATAATACTTTGCCATATTTTTTTTGGCATACAGTTAATGTTGGCATAATTATCTCGAAGGCTAATTTGTTTTGGCATAACACTAATATTATATTATAACACTATCACTTATCTTCCAACTGACTAATTTCAAGAGCGAGCGAAGCGAGATCCGATATTTGGGGCACCCCGACACGGATAGGTTAGGTTCGAAGGGGATGACGGGGGCCAAAGTGAGTGAGGAAAGCAAGCGAACAAAGCCCCCGTCATCCCATTCGTGTTAGGTTACTTTAAACCCTGCAGGCAAAAATAGGAGCCCCGCTGTGACTTATAACTTTTATTGAAACTGGTTTTAATTTATGCTTTAGAATGTTATGCTTAATCATTATTATGATAACAGAAATTATGCTTAAAAAAATTATGCACAAGCTGTTACGCGTAAATAATGTTATGCAAAAATATAATTAGGAGAAACAAAAGTATGCCAAATTATTTTAGAACTTAAAATTTTATGCCAATGGATAGGGAACGTTTTCACGGTAACTTGATTAAAATGAAGGGTTAGCATTGTATGATCAAAAAAAAAAATGTACAAATTATCACTTCCCAAACAATTTTCCGCATAATTTCATTTGCCAAATTACTGCTTAGCAAATAAACTCTTTCCAAATAATTGTAACGCAAACTTAATGTTTGGCAAGTGAACGTTTAAACAATAACTTGCTTACCAACTAGTACTTTTACCAATTTTAATGTAGTCAAATATTTCAGTTGGTATAACATATTTTTCGCAAAATAAAATAAGCCAAATATGTAGTATCGTCTTAACTATTCTGGTAGTAGTAGTTTCTGGTTTTACATTCAAAAATATATTTCTGGCGTTGTGTGGTCACAGTTCTAACCTAACCTAACTATTTCTAGCTGTACACCTATGTTTTGCGTCTAGTATTAAGTTCCATGTTATAGGAGGCAAGGCTATTGCCGTCACAATTCTGGTGCCAGGTTCGTCGCCTCTTACGGCTCGCTTATCCGGGGATGAAGGGGAAATATATTCTTAATGCCTCCACTTACGGACCAAGTCCTCCCTCCAATTTTTGATAAAAAATAGAAGTGAAACACATGTTTGTACGCATTATAAAAATACTGACTCTAGTCTAATGGCGTAGTATACACGTGATCACGGCCGGTGAAATTCGGTTGAAACATCGGGATAAAAGAAAAAAAGGTATATTGTGACTAATCATGATAAATTACGGTTTACTCACGTGCATTTTTCGGGATTGCCCGACTAGTTTCGGACCCAAACGAAGCCCTTAATCATGAGCTGATCACGCAGCGAGATCGCGAGTCGAGCTCGAACTCGAGTCGAAACTAGTCGGGCAATCCCGAAAAATGCGCGTGAGTAAATGATAATTAATCATAAATTGAATGTGTCTCACGAAAGTTATAATATAAAAATGTTAAAAGAAAACCAGAATGTGTCAGATGATACCATCCGTTACTCATCATATTTGACTATGGGATTGGTTGTTGTGATTCAAGGTGATACACGATACAAGTTGTCAATATAAATCATAACTTATTCATACCAAATGTATCGGCATACAATATTTTGGCTTCCAGTGGTTATACATATTTTATATTTACCTGTGCAGGAACCACGAAATAGAAAAAACTAATGGAAGTGCCCTTTTACTTCCTTTGTAAACCGGTTTCGCCAAACTGACATAATAAATTATAGTGAAAGATATCAAAGTTTACGAGATTAGGATATATGGGTTTATATTGTATACACCTCTGTGAGATACATTTTACCTCCTACTAGGTACAATTTCTACACGGTAAAATTACACAATATGGCATGATTCTAATATTTTACATAATGAGTTCGAAACGTCATGACCAGTGATCGGAAAAGGGTGAGCTAATTTACCTAAACTTCAAAGAACAGAGACAAAAACTGGAATCTTCCTTACGACAACATTTTTTTTCGGGAAAATTTTCTCGGAGACTTTCTTTCATTTGTTTTCAAAAAATAAAAGACATTCTCCTTTTTTGAAAACAATAAACAATCTCTTTTTAATAACAATAAAAAACGTGTCATCTGGTTTTGTGTCAATTTTGGGAAACAAAAACTGGTAACGAATTCAATTGTTTTCTGAATTAATAACATTAATATTTAAATGTACTTTAGTGATGTCCCGAAACCCGGAATAATTTTCCCGAAAAAAAAGTTGTCGTAAGGAAGTCTCCACTTTTTGTCTCTGTTCTTTTGAAGTTTAGGTAAATTAGCTCACCCTTTTCTGATCACTGGTCATGGCACAGAACGTAGCAAATCTCGTGAGCCAATGTGACATTTGCGCGATAGCTGCGTGGCACTTCCACTTGTTATTTTCTATTCTGTGTTACCTATGATCCTGATATTGGGATATTATTATGTATTCCAATAGAACTCTTTTTACCATATCCAAATGGAATATTCGAGTGGAAAATAAACCTCATAACAAATTCTGAGCCATGAAAGAATAAGCTCATCTCTCAAAGAATATTATATTAGGTCGGCTTCATAGTTACCTAATGTCCCGCGAAAACAAAACGGATAAAAAGATCCTGTTTTAAAATTAACGTGGGCGTGATACTGTCACGATAAAGATGAGCGTAAAAATAAAATTCTGAATCTAAAATTAGACTGCTATGTTTAAGAAAAATAAAAAAACTGAAATCCAATAAATACGCCACTGTTTATGGAATGCATTTTTTATATGTGTTTGGATGCATGTATCTCCAACAATATGGGCACTTTTTAGGGTTCCGTACCCAATGGATAAAACGGGATCCTATTACTAAGACTCCGCTGTCCGTCCGTCTGTCACCAAGCTATATCTCATGAACAATGATGGTGATACAGTTGACATTTTCACAGATGATGTATTTCTGTTGCCGCTATAACAACAAATAACGAAAAACAGAATTAAATAAATATTTAAGGAGGCTCCCATACAACAAACGTGATTTTGTTTTGCCGTTTTTATAGATAATGGTACGGAACCCTTCATGCGCGAGTCTGACCCGCACGTGGCCGGTTTTTATTTTCTATTATTTTATTAGTAGACCGCGTAAAAGATGTAGAGTAATTATTATACTAGACTAGATGTCGCCCACAGTTTCAGTCGCAACCCAGGGAACCTCCTACATGTACCCGGATAAAAAGAACATGGTCTATTTGAAAGCCAAATTTCATCCAAATCCGTACTCACGTTTTTGTGTGATTGAGTAACAAACATACAAACATCTTCACTAAGTTTCACATTTATTTATAACATTAGTGTGATATCTTGGTAGATAGTATTATAAAAGACCTAAGAATCTTCAGTTTTATGGAACAAAACCTGACGTTCGGTCACCTGTGACGTTACGAGATTTTGGCTGGAGAAGTGGGTTGTCAACCCGTCTGTCATCGGTTGTCAGCGCTCAATTTAGTTAGAAGCAAGGCACACAGATTGAGATAGGTTTTTACTTGAAAAATATTTATAGACACATAACATTACACACATCACGCCTGTATTCCCCGAAGGGCTAGGCAGAGGTGTATAGTACACCTTAATTTCGCCATTATGGTTAAGTCCCATGTAATAGGGGGCGAGCCTATTGCCAATCAACTAGGCACAAATCCAGACTACGGACTGCTGCTGCGAAATACAACTCAGAAAAACACAATAACACTTTGTCCGACCTGGGGATCAAACCCAGAATTTCACGTTCAGCAGTTACGCTTGTGACCACTGGACTATCGAGGCAGTATTTATTAAGTTTTTATTGTTTATCGAGTATTTATTCGCTTGTCCATCTTTAGACACAGTACGCAGATGAATTTGACGTTTAAAGAGACGTGCGCTACTGCATTTCAAAACTCATTTCAGTAAACATTACAGAGATCAGAGGATATACCTAGTTATCTCAGTTTATTAATTTATAACGACCCACACATTAGACAGATAGACCATCACATTTCTCCCGTGTAGGGACGGGCTAGAATACAAAACTTCCTCACCGCACGTTGGAAATAGACGCGTGTTGTAAGATTCAACAAAACTCAACACGCTTGGTGGGAGGATCTACGAGTATACAGTCCACCTGGCTAGATCCCACCCTCACATTAAAGTCCGGCGCCAAGCAGTTTTCTGTGTTCCGTCGTGTGTATGTGAGAGTCGGAGAGGTATAGGGGAATCCCTCTATATCTCTGTTACTTGGATTCGTATGCCCCATCTAAGGAACCAGACACAATTGTTTACTAAGTCAAGCGAAAATTACAAATATAAGTCAAGGGGTCCTACTAAGTTAAAAATAGATACATGTAGAAGCACATTTCATAAAAAAACAGCCTAATGATGTCTATTAAAGTATTCAACAATATCCCACGATCAATAAGAGAACACCTTTAAATCAATTTAAAAAAAAGTTAAGACTGGCTGATAGAAAATTGTTGTATACATTAAGTGATTTTTTTTACTATAAAATGTATTAATAACTGTAAACTCACTAAGCACCTACTTACCTAGTAAGTAATTTAATTTCTCATACCTTGTACAGGAGAGATGTGTTAAGCTCTATAATTTTTTTGTAACATCTACTATGTATTCCATATCTCCTGCGAATAAATATTTCTATTTTTATTTATATTTCTTACCATCACCACCACCAGGCGAGACTAAGGTCAAACACGAAAGTCAAATAATAAAAAAACACATTATGATCTTTAAAATACAAAAATGTTCGTAATATAATTACGTAATCTTCATCTTAGTAATATATTCATGAAAACGGACAGTTTGATCGAATTACGTTCGTCTTAATCTGACACAACAGATAAGGTCACTATAATTATAAATTTTACACGGTGCAAAAATAAAACGAATTATACGTCTATTAGCGAACTATAAGAATGAACAAAACAACAATCATAATACATAATAATATATAATTGCCGATTATGTAATCGTAATTATTGGTCTACACTTCACAGCTAAAATTTTTGCAACTAATATTATAAATGTGTAAGTAAGTTTGTTTGTTACCTTTTCACGCCTAAACCACTAAACCGATCATCCTGAAATTTTGCATATACGTTTTCAGGTGTATAGAAACGGATATAGGGTTTGACAACACGTTTGGTGCAGTGGCTTCTTCTTCTATCGTGTCGGCACTAGCTATACCAGAATAGCTCATGCCGTGGTGAAAAGATTAGCCAGTCAGCAAGGTTGATAGTCGGGCTGACTGCCCAGGGTGCGCCGAACATACTTATGTATCGTAGTCGTGGAGGCTCTTTTCATGCACCCCCGGTGCATGGTGCAGTAGCTGAGTGATTGGCTTCTGCACTACGGGTCGTGGGTTCGATTCCCACACGGAACAATTCTTGTAATTCCTTGAAACGACATGATCTACTAATGGTGTAGATTGACCCCGCACGGGATTTAACTGGATTAAAAATAAAAAAATCTATTTTTTTCTTGCAGTAGGTAGTGTTATACGATCATATCTAAACCACCTATTAAGGATTCAATAAAAAATTAACAATTTTTTTTATTTATTTTTTTCTTTTAACTTTTCGATGATGATAAATGAAGAAAGCATGGCAATACAGGTGGTGAGCACACAGTTTGCAGTCAGTTAACTCGGAGCTCTAAAATGAAGCGGAAATTGAAAGAATAATTTTCGAAACAAAATAAAAAAAACATTTAGGGTTAATCTGTACATCACGCGGTTTGAAGGAATTACACGAATTCGATTACACCCTGTATATCTCTGCCCAACCCTTCGGGGAATAGGTACAAGCGCGATGTTATGTTATATTATGTCATAAAAGAAAAACTGGTTAAGTTTTAGCAACTGAACTTGGAAGTTAGCCAGTGAACTCAAACTGACTTAAAGTCTTTGGCTAATTCCCAAGTCCAGGAGAATAATGGTACAAGGTTTTGTGTAGAACCCCAATTATTAAAATGACCGTGTCATCTATACATATAAAAGGAGAAGCTGACTGACTGACTGACTGATCTATCAACGCACAGCCTAAACCGCTGGGGTTAGAAAGTTGAAATTTTAACAGTAGGTTCCTTTTGTAATGTAGGCATCCACTAAGAAGGGATTTTTCGAAATTCAATCCCTAAAGGAGTTAAATAGGGGATGAAAGTTTGTATGGAAAATCGTCACTTAACGGGTTCAAAATTTCACGCAAGCAAAGCTGCGGGCGAAAGCTAGTTTTTTTATGAAAGGCAATTATTTCGCACGAACATGGAACCTGATGACGTCATTCATATTCACATAGACACTTTGGAATAGACACGTTATTAAAAGTTTTATTTTTCATTTTTGTAATGGATTGTTGAGCAAAGTACCTAACTAACGCGCCATCCTACGTGAGCGATCTAGAAGCGACGCGAAGCGGCGCGGCGCGACGCGAAAACAACAAACAATCGATACCTATTGAAGTGGCCTACGTGACCAAACTCACGTGGAGTGCGGTGCGGCGCGGCGCGAAGCGAAGCGAACGCGATCAGTAGGCTTGATATTTTCGCGCGAACTGGATCCGGTGCCGTACAGTGCTACTGAATGACGGCGGCGCGCGGCGGGCGGTACGCGAGCTCGTAGAACAAAGCCGCCGCATCGCATTGAATTCGCGTGTCACCGCATCGGATCGCTTCGTAATTCGCGTCGCATTGAACAGCCTACGTAAGACGCCGCGTAATATGCTATACCAATAACCTGACCTTGTACATTAGGTAAGGCCCGGACTTCACCAAAGCGGGGACGAGACGAACGGAGCGGAGATATGTTTTAAAAACCACTAGAATTTCCTTATTCACACGTCTAGTCTCCAGTCAGCTTAAGTGGATACCACTGGGCAAAGATGCATCATATTTGTATGGCGCGATGGAAGCGGAGATGTGAGATGTTCCTCGCTGAGATTGAGCTGTGCCACGGTACAAGGCGGAGATGTAAGCTTTGCCTCGCAAGCTGACGACGGCGCGCAGCGGAGACGAGTTGTGTGCGGCGTGCAGTGAGCGGGGTCACACTTCTCATATCAACTTGTATAGCGACATGACTGAGATGTCCTTTAGTGTCAGATTGCACTAAACTGTGCGTTCACATCTAACACTCGCCGCATGCAGCTCAGTTCCGCTCTAGTCAGCGCACATCTCCACCTTAGCCAGCACACATCTCCGCTACAGTCTAGCTAGTACGCATGTCCGCACAGTTTCGGTGGATATACCGTAGCTGAAAAACATCTCTTCTCGTCTTCGCTTTGGACATCTCCGTTTTGTCCGGACCTAAATGATAACATAACTTCACGCCTGTATTTGTATTTGTGTTGTGTAGAGGTGTAGTACACCCTTAATTCGCCGTTATGTTTAAGTCCCACGTAATAGGGGGCGAGCCTATTGCCATCAATCGAGCACAAATCCAAACTCCGGGCTGCTACTGAGAAATTCCACACAGAAAAACCTTTTGCCCGACCTGGTGATCGCAATCTCACGCTCAGTAGTTGCGCTTGCGATCGCTAGACCAACGAGGCAGTGAAACATTTAAGAATATCTTTTATAATTTATGTACACAATTTATTTACAAAAGAAAAACAATACACAATTATGAGTACAAAGGTATCGCTTATTTCAATAGAAATTTCTGCCAGCAGACCAGTGAAAGGAGAAATGAGATATAGACGTAGACTGTGTAGAAATAGAAACAATAGGAGAAATAAGTCGTGTACATGTAAAAGGCTATCTTCTAATCCACGTTCTATTTAAAGATACTTTCTCCGTAAGAGATAATAGCATTAATCAACTCGGAATTAATGGCGTAGTGTTCATCGCTACTAAAGCTTTATTTCTAGTTTATATGTTTATATTGATTCTCTGTACTTATTACCAAATTAGAAGAAATGAATTTCGTTTGGAATTAGCTTGTGAAGGTGCAAGTATTTACGAACGCAAGCCCAACGCGCGTTTGGTTTAGTGACAGCTCTAGCGTTTAGTTGGTTGATTAGTAGTATTTTTTGCAAAAATATCTCTAAAACCTAATACTCGTATGGAGGAATATCAAAGGACTGTCGTAGATTTTCATATGAACGCTGGGACCAACAGTTTCATAATCATCATCATTATCAGCCCATTACTGTTCCAATAAGGCGCGGGCCTCTTCTCAGAATGAGAACGATTTAGGCCTTAGTCCTCCACACTGCGGCCCGATGTGGATTGACGGACTACACACACCATCGATAACTGTTTGTAGCATTCTCAGATGTTAACGACTGTATTACTGAACTTCGAAGTTTAAAATACCGATGTACTGTATTCATAAAGTTTAAAAGTACGAATTACGTGAGTTAGAATGTACGCTATTACGAAATACTTTATTCAGAATGTTCATCATTCCGATGTACGTTACTCCGAAAGTTCACTATTACGAATTACGTCATTGAGAATGTTCATCATTCCGATGTACGGGACGCCGAAAGTTTACTATTACGAATTACGTCATTAACCTTTAACTGTGGACGCGCGGTCTCACAGACCGCTCGCAGTTTCTAATTTTCGTGTTTACCCACTTCCCCGCCCCCATCACTACTGATGCGCTCAGTAGCTTCGCTTTTAGTCACGAAACGATAGTTGAAACGGGAGGTTACGTCTTTGGCTGCAAATTGAATAAGTTATTGGGCTTCAAACTTCGTTCGCGGTCTGTGAGACCGCGCGTCCATATTTCCAATACAAAAAAATCACTTAGATTTTTTTTTTGTCTTAGTTTATTTCAATTTAAAATGTGACAAAATAACCAAAAAAATAGTGACAGATCAAAACGACCACAAAAATCACCATTGCAATAGCGTCCAAGCAAAATTTTGCGAGTTGAAGATCCTAACTTCGAGAAGCCCTTATGCAAAAGTTACCAAAAATTTAGTATATTTTGGACCTTTATCAGTTTTTTTTTGTTTTATTTTGAGAACTAGATTTTTTGTTTTTTATTTTTGTTATACCTTAGATTTAAATATATTTTACTTGATTTCTCAAAATACTTTACAGTTAAATGTTTTTTGTTCGTTTATGTGGTCTCAAGTAAATTTAAGACCAAAAGTGGCTAGTAATGGTTAATTTGATTAAAATGTTTAAGAAAATAAATATGTTTGATTAAATACATACAAATTCTTTAAGTCTGATACCTGTAGAGAATAAAAAAAAGTAATAATTATTTAAAAATATAGAATTTCGTTATTAATTTGACCTTCAAATACAGCGGTCCGTGAGACCGCACGTCCATGTAAGTGTGACAAAAAACGAACGTCCACAGTTAAAGGTTAAGAATGTTCATCATCGCGATGTACGGAACTCCGAAAGCTTACTATTACAAATTACTAAATTTCGAATGTTCATCATGGACATTCTGAGAAAGTATTTAGGTACTTTGGCATATTTAAAATTTATTAAACTACTATTACCTATTTAGATTAAGATTTTTAATTTCTGTAGCCATACACTGTAATAGTTTATTTGTAATTATAAAATTGTATACTTATATGTATAGCTTTACTTTTTTAACGTTGTTAAATCATGAATTGACTTCTTAGGGAAGGAGCGGAAGGGAGTGTCAGACTCTTACTGACTAAAACCCATCCGTGTTCCTCCTAATGCCCTTTGCGTTCCAAGGCCGCGGTAACTTTAGAACAAAGTCCGCAACCCTGGCAAGTTAGTGCCTAGCTAGTTACACAAAATTAACATGAACTGAACTTATAATTTAATAAATTTAAATTAAGTTATCCTTACCTATCTATCCTTATATATCTATATACATAAAAGCGAAATACTGTCTCAGAATCTCGATGTTGAACATTCGAAATTTAGTAATTTGTAATAGTAAGCTTTCGGAGTTCCGTACATCGCGATGATGAACATTCTTAATGACGTAATTCGTAATAGTAAACTTTCGGAGTCCCGTACATCGGAATGATGAACATTCTCAATGACGTAATTCGTAATAGTGAACTTTCGGAGTAACGTACATCGGAATGATGAACATTCTGAATAAAGTAATTCGTAATAGCGTACATTCTAACTCACGTAATTCGTACTTTTAAACTTTATGAATACAGTACATTGGTATTTTAAACTTCGAAGTTCAGTAATACAGTCGATGTTAACAAGCATAAGTTTAACTCTCCGCTATATTCGCGGATACGCCTACTAGGTATCTGCGTTTGGCTGAGATCCTAGGCACCAACGAATTATATGATTCGAGTTTTCTTTATTTCTGCTTCGTTTATAGTCAGCTGTTTATTTCTTTTGCATGCATGAGTAAAAACAAATAGGAGTACTTCTTAAAATGGGATTCAATAGGGTATTTGAGTGAAAAAATCTCATTAGTTCGTCAGTTAGATTATCAAAAAATATTTGACCCGTATTTTTTCTTTTGTTACGTAAACCAAAATTGACGAAGATATGACACTTTTAAAATTAGCAAAACGTCACAAGCAAGTACAATTTTTACTTGTTTCTGACGTCACAAGCTCCCACTCTCGAGTTTTGATGCATTTTATCTTTCCAAATATTCATAGATTTAACAAAAGAAAAAATACGTGTCCATTATTTTTCAAAACTCTAACTGGCGGACTTATTAGATTTGCAATTTATTGATGCTGTCAACATGCCTATTAGGTACAGCTAAACTTACTTTTCCATCAATAATCAAAATGATGTAATGTTTCATGCAAAGTTTGCTAAAGCTTTTAGCTTTACAATTGCGTATTTAGACAATTTATAATTCAACCATTCAACAGTCTTAAATGGTCGTGAAATGCGAACAGCTAACTTTTTAATGTTTAATTATTGTAACTTGCGGATCTTATCAGCAGAATTTGCCAAAACAATTGTTGTTTATTCATGCCAACGTTTTATATTTTCATAATTTACCTGAAATAGATTACGCTCGAGGCCATAATCTAACTAAGTCTACGAGTAATCTTTGGGATGAATGAAGTACAAGCTAGATTAAACATGGCTGAAACATTGTTACGGAAATGGTCCAATCTAAAAATAAACAAAATGTCCGAATATTCACCATGGTGATGATGTATGAGGAATGTGGTTTTCTTTAGCAAATTTTTGATTTACGATGTATTCAATGAAGGGATTTATCACACTGGACGATTAATAAACATGAGATGACAGACTAATTACCTGAATAAATCATAATCACCGAGATAGAAAAACAAGCAATGTTAGTCTTACAAACTTCCCATAATTTCCAAAACTTGGATTCCATTAACTTCACCGTCTTTGTTTTATTAAAACAATCCTATTTCAATATGTATTTATAGGAAACGACCCGAAGTAAATCAGTCGCGGTGACATTCGTTTTATACTTTATTTTATTGTCTGTGTGGGCACTATCTTAGCTTTTCTTATTATTATATAATATAATAAATCTCGGAATACAATATTGAAAGAATAATATTGAGTTAGCTACTTGTCCTCCGATATTAATCGAATGAATGAAAAGGGTAAAGGATGAAACACTAAAGCTGGTTATACACCGAAGCCACATCGCATAGTGTACGGAATAATTTAGTGCGGAATGACCTTTGCAGGCATCGCAAGGCACCCAATTCATTGTTTTTTCGAAATTGGTACATCCATAGAGATCTACTATAGAAACTCAAATCATACGCAGGTGTGTATGATTTGAAAATAGATATTATTTAATCGATTTATTTACGTCAAAATTCCTGTTTTTTATTGATTTAGTATGAAAATTAACTTCAAATTATTTTTTATTGAACGATAAATTCCACTGTAGGCAAAAAAAAACTATGACATGGGGTTTTACTCCGTTGTATAATATACCCATATTTTTGTAGACGGTCAAAAAGTCACCCGGTATGTACCTATAAGCCAAAGTAGCAGTAATTTGTCCAAACATTAGGTAACCTAATGGTACCTAATTAACCTATTGATTGGTGGATAGGTTGGTTTTTTATTTTTATTATTTGGCTCAGTCGCGTTTGACCCTATTCGCACCCGATGATAAGCGCAGGCAGGGTCGTACATGGAGCACACGAATCCAAGTAACAGAGATATTGAAGGATTCTCCTATACTTCTCTAGCTCTCACATACACACGATGGAACACAATAAACTGCTTGGCACTTTAAAGTGAGGGTGGTAGCTAGCCAAGCGGACCACTAGATCCTACCACCAAGCTTGCTGGGTTTTGTTAAATTTTACAAACACGCATCTATTCCCAGCGTGCGGTGTGGAAGTTTTATATTCTAGCCCGTCCGCAAACAAGTGTTTTGTCAGATTTCATTGTAGGTAGAAACACATCGAAACCGACCAAATTACTTTTTTTTTTTTATTGGACTGCAGTAGATGGTCCTAGGGGACCGTTTCTACGTAACTGGGCAGTCATTGGCGAGACCAGAAAGGTCTCCAGCTAACGATCAAATGACTACATGCTGTTGAGTTTTTATTTCATGTTACTAGCTGCCACAGCAAGATGGAACTGATTCAGTGTCATCATCATCATTCAGCCGAAAGACGTCCACTGCTGGACATAGGCCTCCCCCAAGCATCGCCACATCGACCGGTCCTGTGCCTCTCGCATCCAACGGATTCCCGCGACCTTCACCAAATCATCGGTCCACCTTGTTCCCACAAGGCCTACCCACGCTGAGTCTTCCGGTACGCACTCATGGACTCAGTGTAACACCAGTGTTATGGCACACATAGCAATTTTATTAGGATTTCTCTTTTATTGATATTGTAACTGGGATCTTATTGCCTTGCGAACTGAATACATAAATAAAACTACTTACAGTGTTTCAGAAGCGGGTCATTCTCCTTAGATTAGTGAGCCAAAATTTATGGGATATGTAGGGTAATGTCTGAGTTATCTAGTTCATTATGTAGCTAGCTAATGCTTACTCATCATAGCGATGATGCTTTCTATTTGATTAATGTTGAGCGTTCGTTTTATTGGTGGTGACACGCGTAGGCTCGTTTTTAAGCAGCATCCTAATTGCGCAAAACACTCGTAATCGCTATGGCTTTGATTTTGACAGGTCAACAATTTCCATGGCAACTTATGTATTAACAATCCGGCTTTTCCACAACTATGTATCACGCAATAAATATTGTTGTATTGACAAAATTACAGCTATTGAAATTACGAATGAATGTGATACGCAATTCGAATGCTGAGTTTGCCCCAATGTTTCTAGAAGTCCACTTAAATGACGCCTTCCTTAAAAAAAACTACGTTTTACAATCGATACAATTTAAAAGGAGAATGAACAATTATAATTAAGATAATAAAGTACGTAATGAACCCGCATTGATCTGCTTAATGACTGGATATTCGAATGACGGAAAACTGTAGGTTTATATTGACGGAGCCATTTTTTTTCCATCATCTTTCAATAGATTCAACCCTCCCAGCTTTCTTCGAAAATGGGACATGCACTTTTCTCCGTTTCGTGTTGCAAAATACGGCTGTTTCTTTCTCATAAAAAACAAAAACTAAAAAGAGTAAAAAATTACCAATATATAAAATTAACAGTTTCAGAAGTCGGTGGCTTTTATTTGTTTCAATGTAGAATTGCACCGACTTCTGAAACTGTTAATTTTATATATTGGTAATTATTTTACTCTTTTTAGTTTTTGTTTTGAAGTCGGTTTTTACTTTTATTTAAAGTTATTTATTATATACGTTTTAGTGCCATAAATTACACGGTATAAGATTACAAATTTAAATGACACGATTGCGTAATCTTTCCTACAATGAAGTAGTTTTCTTTAAGAATTAATGTATAATTATCATGACGGCTCCTTACAAACACATACAAACTTATTTGTTCTTGGCTAATGTTCTGTGATCACAGTTAAAACAGAGATTGAAAGTCCTCATCAAAACTTTTGCAGAACCACAAACGAAAACGTCATCTAAGTATATTTTTTTTTTGTTTTTGTTGATTATTTCAAAAAGCGCTGAATTTATTTCGATAAAATTTATATGGGACCACCTCTGAAGTATGATCTACCAAACAAAAAAAGAATCATCAAAATCCATTCATAATTGGAGGAGATATCGCGTAAAAAACATACAAAAAAAAAAAAAAACATTCAGACGAATTGAGAACCTCCTCCTTTTTGAAGTCGGTTAAAAAGCAAACTGTGATTAGTTTATAATTAAAAAGAATCCAATAATGCCCTTCGGAAATGGCAATCATGTATTTGTTTATTTATTTACTTATTTAGTACAGCACAACCAATAATACTAAATAACATTAGATTATAAAATGTTGCCATCCCTACTAATATTATAAATGCGAAAGTAACTCTGTCTGTCTGTGACTTCATCACAACTAAACTACTGAACTGATTTTGGTAAAGTTTGGTACAAAGAAACTTTGGAACCCAGAGAAGGATATAAGCTACTTTAATCCCGAAAAACGCGGAGGACGCGATAAATGACATCCACGCGGGCAAAGCAACCTCTAGTATAAGAAACCTCTGAAATAAAAAGAGCATTCAATCATAAACATGCAGCATTTATGAATGAAAAATGGATAAATTCGTATCTAACAAAAAAGCGTGTTAAAAGTTGTTCAGGATTCATTTATTTCTCACACGATGAGTTTATCAAAGAATTTACATCACTTTTCTCTCACATAGTTGTCTTGAGTACCTGCGCTTTACCTGGCTAAGTTTAATCAGTTCTAGAAAACTCCAAGAACTAGTAACATGCTGTATCTCGTTACTGTCTTAATTACTCGTTAAGATACGTCGAAGTTTGTAGCTTTTAAACATTAATAGCGGTGACATCTGACTTACTGACTACCAAGCCAATAGTGATCCAATAAATAAATCTTGAAAAACATAATAAGAATCAATATTTCCTTCTCTTTCATAAGAGAAAATAGTTTCTTAATTATAGGTGATCGAGTACACTAAGATTGAGACGTGCTTGAGGCCCAACGTAGTGAGCAGACAGAATTTATTACTTATACATAGACGCACAGCGATGCGGTAGACATTCCAACCAAACGCACAAAACGTTTTGGCAACACGTTCTTTGTGCGTACAGCTAAGGAGTGGAACTCCCTGCTAGAATCTGTGTTTCCCGATACCCGATTCCCGCTACGTTGAAGTTTTTAAATCTCGAGTTAATAGTGAGTTACTTCTAGTGTAAGCGTGCACCATCGACTGCGTCTTCATTCACCATCATGTGAAATACTGGTCAAACGTAAGTCTAATAATAATAAAAAAGACACTGAAATATATTTTCTTAACGGCACAGACACATTTTATTAGTTTAAAATATTATACTAATGAGTTTACCAAACATTTACGTACCGAAATGTTTAAATGCTAATAACTCAATGTATTAATAATTAAGTAATATTCTAATGAATGGAAATTAGGAACATAAATCAACCGCCCCAAAACGTATTAGGAAGTTTTCTTGACTTACCAAATAATCAAGGTACCAACCGTGTTCCAATTCCAAGATTTACATATTCCTGCGGCAATTACTTAGTCATAATAGGTGTTATAGAATATGAGAGCTAAAGAAATAAGTAGAATTAAATCAGTGGTTATCTTCCAAATTGGCTATAGCTTACATTAGTCTAGCGAATGAAGATCTGGAGTTTAACTTCTAGGTTTATTAAACTACCCCTTATCTGGTAGGTACTTCTGAGAATTTTAGATGAAATTTAAACTGACTTAATTTCTAATGTATATGCTCCTCGTATCTGATCTTAAAAATATATATTTACCCTGATTTTGGACTAGTTTGTGCTGTTGTTCTCTAGATTTAAGCAAGTTGTTGTTTATAGCAGTCATGATGCTGGGCATCTCATGATGAGACTTTTAGTTTATTTCTTTGTCTTCTTCCCTCGTATCGTCACCATCTCTACAAAATATATAGCTCATGCCGTGATGAAAGATTTGTTAATCTGCAAAGTTATTTAATAGAGCGACTTTGATTACCCAGAGTGCGCCAGACGTACTGGAACATCGTCACTCTCTCTTATTAATTTAATTAAAAACACTGAGATTGAGTATAACCTAACTTTAGATCGTTTCATTGAATTTCAAATATATTTTTTTATTGTTCGTCGTACCCTTAGCAAAAACATTTTAAATTGTGCGTCCAGTAACATTGACTGCACAATAACAAGAAAAGAAAACATCATCATCGTTCAGCCGACAGACGTCCACTGCTGGACATAGACCCCAAGCATCGCCACACCGACCGGTCTTGTGCTTCTCGCATCCAGCGGATTCGCGCAACCTTCACCTGGTCATCAGTCCACCTTGTGGGAGGCCGACCCACGCTTGGCCTTCTAGTTCGCGGTCGCCACTCCAGAACCTTTCGGCCCCATCGGCCATCCAGAAGAAAAAAAAAGAAAGAAAATATAACTATGTATTGTAACGGTACAAAGAGGGTAAAAGTTTTGACCGAGTGCATATGGCTTACCTTTTATTTTTATCGTGAGAAAATCCTCATGGATACTATCGCCTGGGGAATGCAAAGGGTTATGCCGGACTCTTATCGGCTAAAAATCCACGGTGTTCCTTTACCTGACCCTTGGCCGGGATCGCGGGATTCGCAGCTGCATGCACCGCAACCCCGGCAGGCTTCGGTCCGCCAGCCCCTGGTGGACCTCTCCTCCGTTGGGGCCTTGCCCCACGTCCTCCTGAGAGGCGCGTACGGAACACATACGCGCCTAGCATATGGCTTACCTACTCTAAAACCAAAAATTCAATTATCTTTGATCTTTCGCAAGGAGAAATCCATCTTCTGGTCAATTGGAGACCTGGTAGAAAGCATCTAAAACTACCTACCTGTGCCAATCAGATTAACCAGAATGTTGAATGTTGTGTTTATCGCATATTCATAATAGCTGTTTGCATCTGGTTTCGACTAAAATACCCATCGGAATGTCTTTATAAATCACGTATTACTATAATGTTAACCTTCATACCCATTACACAGTTAAGTAAATAAGTTGAAAACAAAAACACCGTTAATGAAATATTATTGTCATGAAAAAATACGTTATTACTATGTTGCTACTAAAGTAGGAAACTCAACTAGTTTAGTAAATAGGATATTAATTTTTTTTACCTAAGAATTTGTGGGGTTATTCACTATCGGAAATTGATCAACTTTCGTAGATAAATCTTTCAAAATTCGCGTACTTTTATTACTTTCCACACAAATAAAATAAAACTATTTTTTCTTTTGAATAGAAACTAACGATGGCGGCAATATGTCCTACGAGGACAAATAAAGAAAAAAATATCCTAATATAAAAATCATAAACTGAAAAGGACATCAAAATATTCCTCCGCGTCGCTGTCAACCGGTAACACGTTACCAGACTGGCAGCATTGCCACGTTGTATGACAATGCAATCGTTTAGCCAAAGTTAAGGCCGGCTTTTGGGTTACGCATTTTGTCTACCAGCTACCTTGTATTGAGCACTTGGAGCCCATGATCCGAGTGTTTCAACCCCAAATGATTCGAAAATATAATTACTATACTCTGTTCAACGAAAGATGAGTTCTGACATAGCAGCCATTTCATAAATTATAGCCGCAAGAAGACTGCTATAGAAAAAACGTAAACGACATCATATAAAACCGTAAAATAGCTTTAGTATCCATGTTTTGTTTTTTATAAATATTTGATATTCTTTGTATGGTAACGTGAGAAACTTCATGATTCACCTTACGGTGAAAAGGGTATATTATAGTTATTAAGTATATTTTTACTAATGGAGGGTCTCCGCATTGTTTTAAATGAGGTATGTACCTATAATCGAAGGCAAGAATATCTTTTGAATCATTTCTTCAAATAGAGTTTTAACTCATCTTGATTGACCGTGAAGGCTCATTAAAATCGAAGTACACAAATGTTGTTTATTGCTGTATAAACATGTTCTTGCTACAAATGGCTCTTATTTATAAAGGGTCTTATTTATACCTACGGGTCTTATAATAAATAGAGTACTCTATGTATTAGTTGCCAATATTATCTGAGTTAATCCAAACATTGTTTTCGTATTAATCGTATATTTCTCCATTCATGGAAATAGAAGCTGTCTCCTGCTCGTGTTGTGCTCTCACCAACTCATTATTCAAAGTTTCTAACTTTAACAGTAACACATTGTAACGAAATGTGTTTTCTCAAGGTCAAGAGCTGGGCAAATGAAATGTAATGGCAAATACTACTGTGTAGATAATATTTATTTTTATTACCCCTTTTATGCTGTTATTATTATACTAATCCCTTATCTGCGTTCAACACTGAGTTCTGTTTTATGTGACTTGGAGTTTTATTAGTCATAACTAAGCGCGTTTTATGCTTATCCAAATAACTTAAGTATGTCGTTAATACAAATATGAAACACTCTCTTTAATTGTAATAATAATCTGGCTACCCTGAGATAAGAAAACTAGCTGTGAAATTAATATCCGATACCAAAATCGTTCGGTAAAAAAGTTCGTTAGGGCAAAATTGCGAGCTTGGGTTCGCAGTTTCGCCCTAACGAACTTTTTGTGTAAATAAAACTTTTTGTTAATACTTACTCCTACGCTAATATAAGCCTCTTATGAACTAGAATGAATCCATTCACAAATTCAGAACTTTGTTCTAAACTTCAGAAAATTAAGCACTTACTATGACATGATTACCTACATGAACAGGATAATTATGGCTCCTTGTTAGGAAAGCTGTAAGAGCAACTTAGATACCTAATAATCTAAACTGACTAGCCATCTAAAATCGAAAACCTTGGCTCAAATCGATTAGAATTCTAAATAAGCAAATTGATATGAGTGCATAAAGCTATCCAAGTATTAACCACGTCGCCGCGTCGCGTCGTCTTTTCTAATTTAAAGGATGAGTTTATCCGTTATAAAACGATGATTGCTGGAATTGATATCGGCTATCATTTTCTAAGTGGTTAATTAATCTTTTTGTAAAATAACAGATAAAGCACGGATGGCTTTTCTAAGTACCTAGAGTCCTAAAGTTTAGTTACCTAAGCGTAACACGTTGATTTTCTAATTTAATGTATCAAATATATCTTAGAGTTTGAACCGCGACCTCACCACGTGTTCAGCTCATGATTATGGGCTCCGTTTGGGTCCGAAACTAGTCGGGCAATCCCGAAAAATGCACGTGAGTAAACCGTAACTAATCTTAAATGTAAATGTGTCTCACAAAAATTAATAAAGATATATCGTTGTAATAATTTCCCATAGGCGGCATGGGATAAAACCCATAAGTTTGTGGACATTTCATTAGTTGCTTTTAGCTTATCATACGATCAGCAACCACGATAATTGCAATCGAACAAATATTGGCTAGACAGATATCGTATCTAACCATCTGCATTATCAGTTTTGTGAACGTTATAACTAATAAGCAAAGTTGTTGTTAATATTTGCTCATATACATAGTCACGTGCAGTATGTTGGTATAGTTACACAATTTATGTGTTTTGCTACATAATTATTTTGACTCAAGTCTTCTCCTTCTTTCGTATCAGCACGAACTATACGAAAATAGCTCATGCTGTGGTGAAAACGACACGTTTTCACCACAGTGACGACACGTTTGGTGCAGTGGCTAAGCGATTGGCTTCTGCGCTACAGGTCTTGGGTTCGATTCCCACACGGAACAAACATTTGTATGGCCTACAGATGGTTGTTTTGGGTCTGGGCGTTTGTGTATGTGAGATTTGTGTCTGTAAACGCACCCACGATACAAGAGAAATCTTAGTACGGGGCAACGCTATATTTAAAAAAAAAAACATTAGCCAGTCAGCAAGGTTGGTAGTGGGGCTGACTGCCCAGGGTGCGCCGGACGTACTTAAGTATCGTCACTCGTGGAGGCTCTTTTTCACACCGATAATTCAGCCCTCATCAAGCTGTCTCCCCCCCCTATGTCCCCGCCAGCAACGCCCTGAGCCGAGGTCCGAGTCCCACTAGGGGTCGCCCTTAGTGCTGCTGTTGCAGGTAGTCATGATGTTAGTGTAGTACAAGTAGTTAGCTTAGGTTAAGGATTTTACTTCCGCCCCCATTGGCGGGAGACCCTTCAGGTCTCGCCAATAACTGCCCGGTTACGTAGGAAGGGTCCCCTAGGACCACCTACAGCAGTTCAATAGAAAAAAAAAAAACGAGGCTCTTTTCATGAATTGACTCCAGTGATATTGAACGTATTACGTCGGCTATTCGTAGTTCGAACATATGGACGAGAAACGTGACGTCATAGGTCGGCCGTCATTTGACGTGTCAATCTTTCCCGACAAGAAAACGCTGACAACGTACGAAAAAGGCTACAAAATGAACGAGCTCTCGAAAAGAAATATTGACTTTTGATTTCTGGGAATTTCATTCGATCAGGCCGGAAACGCTCACCTAAATTCGACGGACACGAAATATCGGTTTAACTTGGCGAAACTGTAGACAACTAGTTTGCCTCTTAAACATAGTTTATCTAATCTGTCTCGACCATTGATCACGGAAAGATAATGATTTGTTGCCATGAACTTCAAAGCTATAACTCTCTTTGAAATAATAAACAGAAAATGGGCAATTTGCCAGATGTTCCGATTGTAACGAAACGTGTCCGAACGACGCAAAGCCAGATGCAGAACAAGACTGCAGCTGATTGATATTCTTAATAGGTAGGGTGTGTAATTGACGTCTAGTTGGTGTATTTGTTGTTGGTAAGTAGATGACTTCTTGAATAATCTCGACCAGCTTAAGGTGGATCAGTCGGACGGCACGAGAAATTCAATATTTTGCGAGTGTTTCATAATTTGCGTAAAATAATTTTATTATTTGCGTTTTTGAAATATTGCATATTATAAATTCATGTTTTAGTAGGATTATGTTTACCTATTAAAATTACATTTAACTGCAAAGTTGTTAAAAATACTATGGGTCTCGTTTTCAATTAATGTTCTACCGAAATGTGTACATTGTATACAGGTGTATACGAATTCGTGTGATTCCATAATACCACATGATCTCCAACTGGTGTATCAGTCGTCGAGACCGCAAAGAATTGAACATAATTAAAAATAAAAATAAGGAAAAAACTAGCAGAAAAAATTACAAAACAAAAACAAATTTTATGTGATAGAACATTTCGATGCCACGCCTAAATTAACGAAAGCACGGAGATACAGCTGGCGGGCACAAATAGCGCGATATCGCTTTTTGCAATCAGTTGACTTGGGGCTCTAAAATGACTCAGAAACAGAAAAAAAGGTTTTTTTTTTTTTCATATTATGACCATTTAGGGTTAATGTTTGTCACCAGAAGATCACGTGGTTTGAAGGAATTATACGAATTCGTTTACACCCTGCATAATAGCCCGTGAGCCAGAGGGTATATTTTGTCAGTCATTTCCTCTCAAGCGATAACTCGTGGAATGCTTCAGAGAGTTGTATTATGCAGCATGGTGAACGTCAGCTGCCGCTCCGTGGGTGGGTTGGGCAAAGGCAGCCCATCAAACATGTAAAAAAAAAAAAAGTTTTCAGTCATTTCCTCCCGACTGAAAATTTGTTAAATGATAGTTAACGCAATTATTCGAAGATAAAAAAAAGTCAGCTGGCCGTACCGTGGTGGATTATACGTCAGCTGGTCACATGAACATGCAAAAAAAATTTTTTCGTTCAGTGATTTCCTCTCACTTGAAAATTTGTCAGATGATAGTTTACATGCTATTTTGAATAAATAAAAACGTCAGCTGGCTCTATGTTGGTGGAAAGGTCGTCAGCTGATGCAGTGAAAGGTGGAGCATGGGAACCAGACGTGAGCGCCGATCGCTTATTTAAATACGTCAGCTGACGGGTTTTCCACCAACATAGAGCCAGCTGACGTTTTTATTTATTCAAAATAGCATTTAAACTATCATCTGACACATTTTCAAGTGAGAGGAAATTACGTAACTACAGTTATTCGCAATAGCTTCATGCACGCGCCCTTATATGTACCAATCAAATCAATATTCTCATTAATCAATCAATCAGCAATATTTAAATAGACGCACTTTGGACAGAAATCAATCCCGTTATTTATACGCAAGGAAAATCTACCGAAACACAAAAGAAAAAAAAAAGAAACTTGTGAGCCATTCGAAAATAAACTTGAATTTTAATGTAAGTATAAAATGTCCAACGTAACTCCTTTTTGTGTTTTTTGCCAAAAAAACAACTTCAAAGTTGAAAGTATTCTGCGAAGAAAGTTTGAACAAGTGCAGTGAAGTTTTAAATATTCGAAAATGTAATAGTAGTAGTATAATGTCGTGGCCATATCTTAGAATTGATCATTTCATGATTTGGCCGGCCATTTCATGAAATGGTTGTATTTCATGAAATGGCCAATACCCGCTGCCCACATCATGATGTGGCCTGGCTAGATCAATGAATAAATTAGCGTTCGACGATATGATCAGCTAAACGCACGGCTACTTCATGATGTGGTCAAACATTAGTGATCATATCATAAAATTAGTTACATTATCCACTGTTAGAGGCGCTGATATCGTTTTGTTCTTGTGATGCATCGTGGCGGCGGACAATTATTCTGACAAAAAAGGTAATAATATTAAGTAAAGTAGGGTGACCACGCAACGAAAATTAATGGACTATATGGATTACTACTGGATTTCAAAATATGACTTCATGGTAATTGCGGGTAAACTTTTCATAGAATTTTATTTGTTCGATTACTTATCTGGTTAACCTGTCAAAGTACAGAACAAATAATCATCGAAACTTACGCGGTCGACGCATTCATTCGAAAGATTTATAATTAATAAAATTGATACATTTTATGTAAATCCGACTCAGCGTACCCCGACTGCACGTGATCAGACCCTGTCCTAACCCTAGAGTGTTATTTAAAAGCGTGGAACCAGAAGCTCGCGAAGGAGGTCCTGAGTGGAACAAGTGCACGAGGCCAAAACGTAGCGAGTGGGGGGAGGTGGCGAGCGAAGCGAGTCAGCGACCTCCTGAGCGCAGCGCTGGTCGAGTGTGCGAGTGAAGCGAAGGGGCGACAAAGCGAGTCTTCTGGCGGAGCGAACTCAGAAACACTTGCATGCTGGCTTGCTTTTGCTTGCATGGTACACGTTTCCTTCATTTGTTTTTTTATTAAACCTTTGATATCATGGAAACCCTACATTAATGATATAGCCAAACGTGGATTGACATATCACTAAACGTTGACGTTTAAATGATATGGTCAGTTTTAGCTGGCCATATCATGAAATACAACCATTTCATGAAATGGCCGGCCAAATCATGAAATGATCAATTCTAAGATATGGCCACGACATATATACTACTACTACTATTACATTTTCGAATATTTAAAACTTCACTGCACTTGTTCAAACTTTCTTCGCAGAATACTTTCAACTTTGAAGTTGTTTTTTTTTTGGCAAAAAACACAAAAAGGAGTTACGTTGAACATTTTTATACATTAAAATTCAAGTTTATTTTCGAATGGCTCACAAGTTTCTTTTTTTTTTTCTTTTGTGCTTCGGTAGATTTTCCTTGCGTATAAATAACGGGATTGATTTCTGTCCAAAGTGCGTCTATTTAAATATTGCTGATTGATTGATTAATGAGAATATTGATTTGATTGGTACATATAAGGGCGCGTGCATGAAGCTATTGCGAATAACTGTAGTTATGTAATTTCCTCTCACTTGAAAATGTGTCAGATGATAGTTTAAATGCTATTTTGAATAAATAAAAACGTCAGCTGGCTCTATGTTGGTGGAAAACCCGTCAGCTGACGTATTTAAATAAGCGATCGGCGCTCACGTCTGGTTCCCATGCTCCACCTTTCACTGCATCAGCTGACGACCTTTCCACCAACATAGAGCCAGCTGACGTTTTTATTTATTCAAAATAGCATGTAAACTATCATCTGACAAATTTTCAAGTGAGAGGAAATCACTGAACGAAAAAATTTTTTTTGCATGTTCATGTGACCAGCTGACGTATAATCCACCACGGTACGGCCAGCTGACTTTTTTTTATCTTCGAATAATTGCGTTAACTATCATTTAACAAATTTTCAGTCGGGAGGAAATGACTGAAAACTTTTTTTTTTTTTACATGTTTGATGGGCTGCCTTTGCCCAACCCACCCACGGAGCGGCAGCTGACGTTCACCATGCTGCATAATACAACTCTCTGAAGCATTCCACGAGTTATCGCTTGAGAGGAAATTGGTCCGGCAAAACTGTTGCTGGCTCACGGGCTATAAGTACAATGCAATGCGAAAATTGCAGGCTGACCAACGGATTATCCTTATGACGCAATTCAAACCGAGAACAGTAGATGTAGACAACGGTCACGGACGTGGTGTGGATATTTGTAAGCTTTGTAACAAGTAACAGTTGATGAAGCCTTTGAACTCATTCCAGTGAACACTTCGTGCTGTTTAGAATTCAGCAAGCATTTTAAGTGGTGTTTACAACTAAAAAGGGTTATGTGTTGTAACGTTATGTTATGTTATAACTTGTTGATGAAATAACTAAAATAACTTGACCTCATAAATTTTTGGTATCATAACATGTTGTTACAGTAAGCCGTACATTAAGTGACTTTGACATTTCTTTGGAACTCATGTATGTAAGTACTGTAGCTCTTTGCAAATGTCCCTCAACTCAGCCTACAGTACCCCAAGTGTGAGTGTTATTCGTTAACTACTGTAGTCGTGTCACGCCAAAAATGGATTAAAATTTAGACATAGGCGCGGCGTTCAATTCAAATCACGTGCGAATTTTAGTATTGAACGCTGCGCCTAGAGGCGCTGCCTAAATTTTCATACATTTTTGGCGTGAGGTGACTTCAGTAGCTAACGAAAAAAACTCACACTTAGGGTACAGCCTCCCTGCTGCACATAGGCCTCTCCTAAGCGTATACACTAGCACTCTTCTACTTTAAAAGTATAGATGACAAAAAAAAAAAAAAATTTAAAAGTGTAGAACAAAAAAAACCTTTGATCGTGAAACATTATTTAATCTACTAAAATAATAAATAAATAAATATTAGCCTGTAATTGTCCCACTGCTGGGCAAAGGCCTCTTCTCATATAGAGAAGGAACGAGCATTGATCACCACGCTTGCTCACTGCGGGTTGGCGATTTCAGAACATTAAGTCCAGGTTTCCTCACGATGTTTTCCTTCACCGCATGTCAGTGGCGTCTTAGATTAACTAAGAAAGTACATATGACATTGAAAAAGTCACATTGGTACATGCCTGGGTTTGAACTCGCAACCCGGTGCTCAACAAGCGGATCTGTAACCCCTGGGCCACCACGACCATATACTATATATATATGTTACGGCTAATACCCGAAGTGCGGCTACACCTAGTTTTAGCCGGGTACAACTAGGTACAGCCGGCCACATGCGGTTAACTTAGATGTATCCTATTTATCCTCGGTTAGAACTAGGTTAAGCCTTCATCATAGCGGATAGAACTAGGTGCAGCTGCACGCCGGTGATTAAGAGGAACCCCGACACGGATAGGTTAGGTTCGAAGGGGATGACGGGGGCTAGAGTGAGCGAGCGAAGCGAGCGAACGAAGCCCCCGTCATTCCCTTCGTGTTAGGTTACTTTAAACTCTGCAGACATAAATAGGAGCCCCGCGCAGCGGGGCTCCGTCGACTTAAGCTACACCTAGTTCTAACCAACTGCTACTGGTTGCACCTAGTTTTATCCGGTTAAACCTAGGTGTAACCGCCATTCGGCTTTTAGCCGTAACATATATATATATATATATATAATAGACTAAAATAATTAATTCTCGAAAAAATAAATAGGTATAGTAGTAGATACCTAACAGACAAACTGCCTCGTTAGACTAGTGTTCACAAGCGCGACTGCTGAGCGTAAGGTACTCTGGGTGTGATCCCCAGTTGGATCGGGCAAACTGTTATTTATTATTGGGTTTTTCCGTGTAGAATTTCTCAGTAGCAGCCCGGAGTCTGAATTTGTGCCCGTTTGATGGCAATAGGCTCGCCCCTTAGTGAAATTTGAGTGTCCTATACACCTCTGCCTAATCCTTCGGGGAACACAGGCGTGATGTTGTTATCTTTTTAAAATAATAGAAGAATACGTGTTAAATTCTTCTACAAATGTGTATGTTTAATGCTTAACTAAAGTAAAATTATATCTTTTAGTATCAAAGGTTCACATTTTAAACCAAAGTTTCAATAGCGAACTATCGATGCTTCACAGTCTTGCATGCACGTTAAATATGAATGGGTGCTTTAAAAATGGCCGCGCCAGCGTAGGTACCTATTTGTTGCCACGAATAATTTTCTAATGCAGAAAGTATAACCCAGAAGCGCATTTTGCATTTAAATTGCAAGATTTTGCTGTTAGAGGGTTTTGTGGGAGATAGTTTAATGTAACTAAAGCGTGTAAAAAATGATGTAAAATCCGTGTAAAGAGATGGCTTTTACAACGGTTCTACACTTTCAAGGGATGAGTCGATGTCTAATTTATTTTTAGTAGCTGTTACAACAAATATTGTGAAAATGCAGGTGCAATCCGATGTTTTACTGTATAATGTTTTCAGGTCAAGTATAAAAGGAATGTGTAATGAAAAGTCGCTATTTACATTTTCTAACTCGGAGGGTAGAATTTTTATATCGTATCCATTTCCAAACTCAGTCTGCGCCAAAAGTGGCTATTTCTCAGTTAAAAATACCCCTGAAATTCGTTACTTTGGGCAGAACAAGCTATATACTACTACTAGAAATACGACTTATAAGTTTTTGGTCATTTCGGAAAAAATGTTTATGACGTAAATGCCACTTTTGATCATATACTTAATGTTGCGTGGTTATAGCACATTTGCTTGTGATATTTGTAGGTAATGCGTTAGCTGTTCCTTGTCAGCTTGATTTGTTAAATTAGTTGGGGCGGGGTTGAGCTCATAAATCACTTGACGTGTATTGCAACTACTGACTACAAACCTAACCCCCTTTATTGACTACTACTCGTACTAACTAAAAATGAATCCGTTAGTTGCATCTTTTCTTCTATCTTTCTTATACTTAAACCTCGTATATCCTGTGTGGTGATGGGCTAGAATATAAAACTACCTCACCGCCGGGAACAGACGCGTTTTGTAAGATTCAACAAAACCTAGCACGCTTAGTGGCAGGATCTATACGGTCCGCCTGGCTAGCTATTACCCTCGCATTAAAGTCTGGCCAAGCAGTTTACTGTGTTCCGTGGTATGTATGTGAGAGCCAGAGAGGCAAAGGTTTTTTTTTTTATATCTTGCCCCACACTAAGATTTCTCTTGTATCGTGGGTGCGTTTACAGACACAAATCTCACATACACAAACGCCCAGACCCGAAAAAACTATCTATAGGCCATACAAATGTTTGTTCCGTGTGGGAATCGAACCCACGACACGTAGCGCAGAAGCCAATCGCTTAGCCACTGCACCAAACGTGTCGTCTTTCCTCTACATCTCTGTTACTTGACTCTTAGACCCTATTTGCGCTTACTATCAGGTAAAATATGTTGCGTACCCGATTTAAATATTGTGTTGTCCACAACATATGGGTCAATCCGCTTGAATGCTGAGCTATTGCCAATCGCCGTATTAGTTGGCCGATGGACGAATTCGCTTAGCATCCCAAACCAATCGGAATACAATACGCTGATCTCACGTATCCTCGTTTGACTAGGGTTAAACGCGACCAAGAGAAATAAAAATTAAAAATACTCCTGCAAACACAAACACCTATTTTAGCAAACAATATTATCTAATCTTTTCCATTTGTTTCCCATGACGTCAGACGGTATTGCAGCTATAATTATACCCCACGTTTCATTATAATGTTTATTTCATTAGGGATCGTCATCATTAGGAGGTCTCTTAAATATCACTCGGGTCGTTAAACGACATCAGAGAGAATAAACGTTACACTCTGGTAACTGTTAAATACAAAATATTTATGGCCATAGCCACGATGAAGCTACAACTATAAGTATAATAATTATACCAGGTGTAAGGAATGGTGTACCGAAAACTGAAACAGCGAATTCAGCCTATTATCAAATATTATTCTGAATTGAAAATAAGTGGAAATTTTGCTGTGAATCTTCCGACTTTTCCGATTTTTTTTTCACAAATTTTACATTGCTCTGCTGTACAATAAGTAATCCTAATATGACACACATCACATTGCAAAAATAAAATGTATTTTTTTACAAATCGGAAAATTCGAATGATTTCGTTAAAATTTTCCACGGATTTTCAATTCAAAATAATGAACTAAATTCACTGTGTCAATTTTTGGTAACCTGTCCTTTACACCCAGTTTATTTTCCTGTCAAAACACTTATAGAAATACAATAAAACAGAAACAAATTAGCAATTTCCAGTAAATTCGGAAAATTCCGAGAACCTTATTTTCGATTCAGAATAATGGGCTGAATTCACTGTTTCAGTTTTCGGTACACCATCCCTTACACCCAGTATGTAAGTTCAGTTCGCTCAAATTGTGACGATACACTCAAACGCTGTTCAGGAATTTAATGTAGGTACTTATAAGTTGACAGATATTTTTGTGCTATGCGAAACCCAGGTGCGTCAAGTGCCTGGGCGACCACGGCACTAGCGACTGCGAACGCCCAAAAGACAGGTCCCTATGCCTTGAGCCCTCTAGTTGCGTTTTATGCGGCGAGTCTGGTCACCCGGCGAATTATCGCGGGTGTGCCAAAGCGCCAAAACAGCGCAACCCTAAGCTGGCTAAACGCTCAGCTGACCGTCATCAAAGAGAGAGTCCCTCCACGGCTCCCCCTCTTTCTTCCCAACTCCCCGCCCACCTCAGTCCCCAAAGGCCGTCCCCATGGAACGCGCTGAACCATCAGCAGGCGTTCCCCGCCTTAAGGCCCACTACCCAGTTGCCCCAGCAACAGCAACCAACCACAAGACCCCCAATCCCGGCTATCCCCGCCCTGATGAGCTCCACTATCCCCGCTCCCACTATAGTGCTAGCTGCTTCACAGGCTGCACGCACCCCCGCACCCGCCCCCGCACTCGCCCCCAGGCCAGCACCGACAGCGGTTGCTCCCTCCACTTCCCTCTCGTCCACTAAAGTGCTCCTTAGGGACACGATCCCCAGCCTTATCCAAACCCTCTCCTCCTGCAATACGCAGTGGGCGAATAATATAGTCTCCGCTTGGAACGCCTCTCAAGGCAATCCAATCGCTCGCATCAATGTCCTCTGCGAACTAGAGGACATAGTCATTTTCCTCACCCAATAAATTCCAATGGATACAGAAAGCTGTAGAATTAAGCCCCGATCCCTTAAATTAGGCTTCTTCAACGCTAACAGCGTTAACGGTCAACGAGATGAGATCGCAATCTTTTTGCGTGATCATCAAATTGACATCTTCCTAGTGCAGGAAACGTTTCTCAAGCCCCACAACAGGAACCCTGGAATTGCAAACTATAAATTAGTTCGCAACGACAGGACCCGTAGTAGGGGCGGTGGTACTCTCATCTACTACAAACGTTCCCTGTACTGCACTCCCTTAGACCCTCCTCCTGGTCTCCAATTCCTGGAAACTTCCATATGCAGACTAGGCATGACAGGACACCAGCCGATCACAATCGTCTCGGTGTATAATCCTCCCTCCAGTAATAAGATCCAACTCCGGAGCGATCTTAAAGCCCTCTTTGACCTCGGTGGAGGTTCCGTTATCATAGCGGGCGACCTCAACGCCAAACATCTCTCGTGGTGTTGCAACTCCAATAATCACGCGGGTCGTAACCTCGAAGAGTTGAGCCCGGAGCTCGAATTCGACGTTATCGCCCCGATATGTCCCACTCACTACCCCCATAACCCTGACCATCAGCCCGATGTCCTCGATATAGCGCTTCTAAAGAACGTAAACCTCGGTCTACGCTCTATAGAGACGCATGAAGAGCTAGACTCCGATCACCGCCCCGTAGTCCTTCACCTAGGTCCCCGGGGTGGTCCCCCGGATCCTGGTCAACCCGCCCCGACCAAAACTGTCACGGACTGGGGAAAACTAGAGGAGCGCCTCAAGTCTTCCTCGTCCGTTCACTTAGATTCCATCCCCGACGATATCATTACGATCGCCGACACGTTGGGCGCGATCGACTCCCTCACCAGTCACGTACAGTCCGTGGTGAACGAGTGTTCACGGCAGGTTCCAGCGGTGGACGAACACCGCTGGAAGCTGCCGGACGATGTGCGTGAACTGCTGACGGAGAAGAACGCGTCCATCCGTGCCTATGACTCTTTTCCCTGCGAAGCTAACCGCGTCCATATGCGTTCTCTACAGCGTGCTGTAAAGAAACGTGTACGAGAGGTTCGGGAAGCCCGCTGGGACAAGATGTTGAGCGACTTAGAGCCATCCCATCTGGCTTTCTGGCAATTGCAACGTAATCTGAAATCCGATTGTGTAGCTTCAACTCCCCCTCTCAATCGTCCGAACGAAAGGCCGGCTTTTGAAGACGACGAAAAGTCCGAATGTCTAGCCGACAGTCTAGAAGCCCAATGTACTCCCAGCACCCAACCCGCAGACCCGGTCCATCTTTCCAAGGTGGATCGCGAGGTCGAACGTAGGGCCACCCTTCCTCCCGATGAAGACCCCGACGACCCCTTACCCCCCATCACCGTAGACGAGGTCCACACGATAGTGAGGAAACTCAAACCTAGGAAAGCCCCCGGCTCAGACGGTATCACCAATAAGGTGATCAAACACTTTTCCGCCCCGCTCATAGTCCTCATGACCGCCATCTTCAATGGCGCTCTGAGTAATAACATCTTTCCGCAAGCTTGGAAACAAGCCACCGTTATCGGTATCCCCAAACCCGGCAAACCCAAGAGTGAGCCCACTAGTTACCGCCCCATCAGCCTTCTCAATGTATTTGGGAAAATCTATGAGCGTCTCATTTATATCCATTTAAAGGATTTCGCTGACTCCCGTAAACTCATCCCCGACGAACAGTTCGGTTTTCGAACCCAGCACTGTTGCATTCGACAATTGCACCGCATAATCGAACACATTAGCTCCCGTTTTATGCGCTCGTACAAAACGGGCATGCTCTTCTTCGACGTAGCGAAAGCCTTCGACAAGGTCTGGCACAACGGTTTATTATACAAACTGTACCAATTCAACGTGCCGGACCGTCTCGTGCTCATCATTCGAGACTTTCTGTCGGATCGCTCCTTCCGCTATCGCCTAGAAGGCACCCTCTCGTCCCCTCACCCCATCCGCGCCGGAGTCCCTCAGGGCTCCGTGCTATCGCCCCTTCTGTTCACGCTGTACACCAGCGACATTCCCAAACGTGGCTTGGCCAAGTTGGCTCTCTTCGCCGACGACACGGCTATCTACTATTCCGGTAGGAGTCTCGATAGCATCTCTCGAACCCTTCAAACCGCAGCCGACGCCCTTGGGGTCTGGTTCCGGAAATGGAGAATAGAGGTGAATCCCGAAAAGAGCGCAGCCGTTCTTTTCGAGAGACACGGTGATTCCCACACCCACATCCGTCCCGTCCTAATGTTCGGCAAACAGATCCCTTGGGAGATGAAAGCCAAATACCTGGGGGTTATCCTAGACCACCATCTGAGTTTCCGAGACCACATCAAAGCGGTGCGCGCTCGCGCCGCTTTCGCTGTCGGTCGCCTCCACCCCATCCTTAGAGCACGCAGTAAATTGTCACTTAGAAATAAGCTGAGAATCTACGTGACGTGCATCCGCTCCATCTTGACTTACGCTAGCGTCGTGTTCGCACACGTTAAGCCTTGTCGTTTAAATCCTTTCAAATCCTCCAGAATCGAGTGTTGCGCAGAGCCGCGGCTGCCCCGTGGTTCATGCGTAACGTCCAACTCCATCTCGATCTAAAAATGCCAACCATCAGGCAATACCTCAAACGCATTTCCAAGCGTTACTTCGACTCTGCCCCCCTCCATCCGAATCCCCTAGTTGCCGCAGCGGCCGACTACAGTCCCTCTCTCATAAGTAAAGTTCGCCGTCCCAGGCACACACTTTTAGAACCCGATGACGAAATAACCCTCCTCCAGGAGGCGAGTAAATCGACCAGCACACTACACAACGTCCGCCGCCGTCCGGCATACCGTCCTCGCCGACGAGGCCCGTCGCGACGTCCCACCGCCGCCGGTCACGATCCACCGAGCTCTCCCGTCGTAGAGCCGGTCGTCTCTTCAGACTCCGCAGTCACACCGATAATTCAGCCCTCATCAAGCTGTCTCCCCCCCTATGTCCACGCCAGCAACGCCCTAAGCCGAGGTCCGAGTCCCACTAGGGGTCGCCCTTAGTGCTGTTGTTGCAGGTAGTCATGATGTTAGTGTTGTAGTACATGTAGTTAGCTTAGGTTAAGTATTTTACTTCCCCCCCATTGGCTGGAGACCCTTCAGGTCACGCCAATAACTGCCCGGTTACGTAGAAATCGTCCCCAAGGACGACCTACAGCAGTCCAAAAGAAAAAAAAAAAAAAAAGATATTTTTGTATTAAAATGAAATTAATTTGGCTACTACTATTCTTCATCACTAGAAGTGCCCCCGGAATCACCAATTGTGTTTATATTAAAATATTCAGAGGCGTCTCGCGGCGCCACTATTTTGGCGAACGGACTTTAGGTATGACCGGATTCCATAAATGTATTATGTAATTCGTAAACTCACTGACCAAATCATAAGTGGCCTCCGACTATAATTATGTTATGATTTGATAACATGATTATTTAAAAACCTACGTAAATATTTACATTATGAATGTTATGTTTAGAAGTACGTCTTGTTTACATCTTTTCTGTTCTTATTTTTTTAGTTCGCTTTTATGCAGTCGGGTTTTTGTTTTTTTTTTAACTAACTTTTTTATTAATTTAGTGGAGCAAATTAAACCTTGAAATATAAGGATATTAGCCTTTTTTTCCAGATTGATAGTTATACAACCTACTTACATAAAAATGAAATATAAAACCCTTTTTTTTTTGCAAATTACACTGTGCAGTTCATAAGTGCAAGCCCCAGCCAATTCCAATATCCATTTTTTATTGGCACGTCTTGTAGGTAAAGGCATCCTCGTTGCTCGGTTTAAATGTAGAATCATTGCTCTGGAACTTTTGTAAAGCCCTTAGCTTAAATTCCAAGTCAAGGGAACCCAAAGTTTCGTAGAATTTATTTTGTAGCAAATAATGAATATAGAGTTTTTGGGTTTTTCCGTCGTGTGGAATTTCTCAGTAGAGCAACCCGGTGTCTGGATTTGTGCCTGGTTGATGGCAATAGTCTCGCGCAGAGTCTAGAAAAGGGAATACAGGCGTGATTTTTTAAACTGTGCCCAATAGATAGGTACCGAAAGTTTCAGCCCAAATTACGTTGATCTCTATCACTAACAAATTGCATAATTACTGGCGAATTGTTGATATGGGTACGATAATAGGATCCTGGTTTACGTGAAATAGAATATTTGGTAGAAAATTGCAGATAACAAGCGTAAATACTATTCTCAGGGAAAGCAGTCGACAGATGTGTGCTAGGAATTTAATTTACAAGCAACGTTAAAACAGTGTAAGTACGGAAAACTTGGCTCAACTTTCCCAGAACGAAAAAGTCAAAGTATAAAAAAGAAAGACAAGAAAGTTGAAAAGCCACAGGCTAGGCATAGGCTGTATCCAGTGAATGTTAATTGTACCAAACAACCTTTTCTTTCCATATTTAAGAGCGAAAATTCAATAAAATATACAACGTTATTTTTACTTTATACGAAAACCGAGACACCCCAACAAGATTTTCATCAGAACTGCCTGAATATGTGTTTTTTTTTTAGTAAATCTTCAAATTACACCCTAGTTTATGTCGCGTTAAGTTCGCTAAAAAAGTGTGAAATGCCTGAGATGTGCTATGCAGGGGTTGTCTAATACACGGAAACTGACCGAGCGGACCATTTCAAGCCTCAAGGTGTCTATTCCCGTCAACTGTTATGGGTAGAAACCCACTGAAACAAAATTGAAAATTATGAAAAAAAAACAAAAAAAAATGTGGTGTAAAAAATATGTCAATCGATTCTCCTAGTGATTCTGAACAAACTAGTTTCAGGTTTAGTATATACTAAAACTAACCTCGTATAATATGTTGTTACTTCATTCATTGTGTTGTCTAGAATACGTTGATTAATTTTTATTTAAATTAATATGTGCTGCTCTAAAAAATACATTACAAGCACCGTTTTTAACCTTAACTTGAATACTCATAAGCAAATTTTAGGTAAGCGTTTTTTTTCTTCAAACGATTTCTTTTCTATCCTCTAGTCAATTGGTTAATATTATAATACAACAAAGGTAAAAAGTTGGCAGCAAAAACTTAGATCGCCGGTAGTATTCGAGCCATTCGTATGTGTCATTTTCCATAGTGATATTTTTTTGGGTCGCTCTTTCCTTAAGTTGGTTACTTTTTTTCAAAAGAACCATTCCAGATTATTGATACTATAAATATTTTGTTTGCAAGACATCAGAAAGACACTACTCCACGTTACACTTTTGATTCACACGTCTCGTTATTTTAACACGTTTTATATAGGTACTCAGTTGAAAAAAAGTGTAACTTTATTACACGAATGCCCGACCAAAGTCAAAAGGCAACTAAGTTTTCATCGTCAACTTTTCAAGGAAAAACTTCATAAAATTTTATTAGATCTATTTTAAAAATAATGTTGTGTTAATTTTGTAGTGTATTAATTTTAGGTAAGTACGGTATTCTTTGCAGCATTTTTATTGAGATAGTTACAATAATATTATTGCAAGCCATCTTTATGCGTCTTATTCTTCTTCCTGCCTTCTTCCTAAATTACTTGGGGTCGGCGCAATATATTTTTCTCTTCCGTTCTTCCCCGTCAGCCGTCATCTTATCATGTACTGCCTTTTCCTTAATATCCTCTCTAAAACCAACCGTCCATATTTTCTTTGGTCTTCCTTTCCATCCATCGATATTCATATTCGTCACTCTTTTAGTCACATGCGTTTCATATGTACGTAGGTAAACATTTTGCCTACTGTAATAAAATAATCTACGAAGAGGTCCCACTTCAAATTATTATATATATTTTTGTATACCTTGAACTAAAGGTACTTTTTAAAAACATAGACACTGAATCACAATCAGTTATTAAGTTATCACAACAAAGTTAAAGATAAAAGGTAAAAGAGCAAACATATCGGACGTTCCTCAATGGCGGTTATTTTACTTACTCTCCTAGAGCTCATGCACGTGCCGTTCTTTTCAACCTGTGGTAGACGTTTTTCCAACATTGCCAACAATATATTTTCCGTTGAAGGATTAGTAATCCCTCAATGTCGTTATTCCTATTTTATCTTCAAGGTTAGTCGGATAGGAGGTATAGGTGGACCAACTTAGCTGTTACTTGACAACGTCGCTAGTGGACAGCGTGAAAATGGAATGATATGGCAAAATAAACTTTATTACCAAGAGGCGGCTTTAGTTCCAAATTTGTCCACCTACACAGCTAAGTTGGTGAAGTTCTACTAATTCGCCGACCGACGATGGCCGTTCGGGCTTAAACGCTTCTCAATTTAAAGTTGCCGTTAAGTTTCGTGCTGTCACTGCCACTTTAAGGCGAAATGAAAGTGACATTAAATAACTGCTAGAAAGTAAGTGTTAAAATTTCAAAATTTGATAAAAAAACACGTTTAAACCATACCCCCGCTTTTGTTACGAAATCAGAAAATGTAATCCGTGACCCCAAATAATAATTTAGGTAGGTAACCTAAACTGTTAACACAGCTAATGATAGGTTATGATAGGATTTTAGCGTTTTTATTATAGAAAATATTCAACAGCTATATGTTTCCTACAACTGTTGAAGTTCGGGGAAGTTGTTCATTATTATGGGTGAACAATACATACCCTTTTGGATTTTGTCTCCACTTTCCGACTAACCTTGTTTATATATTAATTAATAAAATAACTTTTAAACAAGGCCTAATTATTCATTTACCTTAATACACTTCCCATTTGCGAAAAAAATATGACCTAAATAATCATTAATTTGCAAATTGTTATCAAATTACGATAAATTTGTAGAAGCTAAATTCTTTTTCCCATCACTTAATTTGGCAAATGCGAGTGCCATTAACCAGAATCATATTAACAGCACCTATTAAAATGGTTCATAGCTATTTCCATACATCAAGATAAAGTCTTTATCAAACGTGATAAATGACTCAATATGTATTCATTTTATTTACTGCATAAACGTATTGTTTTAAAAGCTATTAAGATAATTAAAACAATGAAGCACGTGAATTTTTATAAACATCGTACGATATTTCGGAAGGGCTCGTGGCTACTAGACGATCCAACGCGCTCTGATCGCGCGCGGCAAGAGCGCGCTCCACAGGAGCGTTTGGTGTGGGCGCGATCCAAACTACGTGGCTGGAGCGCACGCTTCTTGCCGCGAGCGATTCGTTGGTTGTCGGTTTTTGGATTAAGTAAAAAGGTGCCTAAGCCTCTTGGCGCGTGTGGCGTGGACGGTTGTGTGCGGAGCGCGCGATTAAACGCATGATCTGTGACCAAACTCCATAGCGAGCGAGAGTTCAACTGTAGGCGGATCAGTATGAATCGGTTGGAGCGGGATTACGATGACTCGTTTCCCCTTTGACTGTTCATTGCAGTATCGGTCAGTAGGAGGCGTCTGTTTATCAGTAGATATCCGGCGTCAAGTTTACGGGCTATTGAAATGTGAATGTCATCGAATAGTCAAAAACATTGTTTAAAATAGTTCTTCTTCTACTCTTTTTATCGTATCAGCATGATTTAAACAAGAATAGCTCATGCTGTGGTGAATAAATTTGTCAGCTAGCAAGGTTGATAGAAAGAAAGAAAGAAAGAAAGAAAAATCATTTATTCAGCACAAATTAATAACGTAATATAATAATAACATAATTAACACTACCTATTTATAATATAAATTGCGCTGAAAAGGCGCTGGTTCAGCATATGCCAGACGGAATGCCTGGCGCTGGTTTTCAACCAGACCCTAGGGCGCTGGTTTTCATTCAGACCCTAGTAACCCACGGATGGTAAGACAGTACAAAAAATAAAAATGAAATACTTAAATAAATAAAAACTAGTAAAAACAATACATAAATATAAATAAACTTGTTGTAATAAGAAATAATAATATATAAAATAAAATATAAAAATACATTATGTGTTAGTCGTTTGTGTTTGTGTGCGATGTGATATAGTGTGTAGTGTGATAGCGAGGCTGACTGCCCAAGGTATGCCGGACGTACTTACATATCGTTACACGTGGAGGCTATTTGAATGCTCTTTTAATGTAAAATAGTTTAGCTCATAAAAAACAATATAATTTACGCTTAAAGAAGTTATTCGCTGAAATAGATAGAAAGTAACTTTCCGTTGAACAGGCAATTAGGAGCAGTTTGCAATTATTTTCCTACCGGTTAGGTCTTCAGGTCTAGCACCTCGGCTCACTCAATATTGAGCTAATTGAGATTAGCTCAAGTGATAAGTTTGCCCTCTATTACAGTGAAATCAGAAATTCTAATTGGAGAACCGTGGGCGTGTTTCGAGTACATCTCCGCCTTTTAGGAATCACCTAAGATTTATGGCGAAAATTTGAATTCTAAATAATTTTCAATTTCAATCTCGAGATAAAGGTCGTGGAAAAAAAACATACAACATTTAAAAAAAATACGAATATCAAGCACCTACTTCAACCACAATGAGCTTATTCACAGAAATGAGTCCTCAAAATGAGAAGTAATAAGAGAAAAAAATCAAAAAGATAAGATAACGAAATGTGTTGTTAAAAAAAATGAAACTGAATCTTTTCTAAGATTATTTTTGTATTATAACTTTCGTGAGACACATTCATTTTTATGATTCATTACGGTTTACTCACGTGTAGTTTTCGGGATTGCTCGACTAGTTTCTAACCCAAACGGAGCCCTTAATCATGAGCTGATCACGCGGCGAGGTCGCGAGTTGAACTCGTCGGGCAATCCCGAAAAATGCATTTGAGTAAACCGTAACTAATCATAAATAAAATTATTTTGTTCAGAATAGACGATTGAAGTGCAATAATAGTAGTTTATGAAACTGTTCTCTACATAACAGGGGTTATTAAAACAGGAATGTGAGTTTTTAATAGTATCACACGAATGTTTCTATACCTTATTATGTACAGTTTCATACATTTCTTTGTCTAAACTCATGAAATAGGTAAATAAAACACCAAAGTTAAAACAAAAGCAATAATGGCGCCCGAACCCAGCAGACCATCGGGCATGCGGTTGCAGCCGCACGCCCCGATAGACAATGTGCAAAGAGAATTGAACTTTAATAAAACTTTTTAAATTGATTAGGTATGCACGTGGATAAATCATGTCATTATAGTACTATTTTTGAATTCATAATTGGAACTTAACGACATGAGTGTACTTAGATAAAATATGAAATAGATTAATTGGTTTGTTTATTTGTAAGATAAAATTTGACAAAAGATTTTAATTCAGTAATTCAAACGATTACGTGAACTAAATGTCTTCATTGCGTGTGGGACAAGATACTCTGACAATATCGTTAGTAACTCTCACGCGCAGGTAAGTACAATGTGTCCGGTCATGGACTAGCGATATTCTAGGTACTTATTTATAACAGCCATTCTAGTACACAAATACACTATACACTATGGTCAAATCCACTTCCATTTTTTTGTTGAGATATTCTGTACGTGTGTACAAAAAAAGAGTCTAGAAAAAAAATTTCTAGAAAAAACCATTTTACATGTTTACAACTTAAAATTAGGTTTATTCAAAATCTGAAGGCAGCTAAACTACATGATCGCGAGTTTATTGAATTTATTTAATAAGTACGCGTTTCTTAATAAATACTGTCTAATCTAAATTGATAGATCATTGAAGAAATGGTAGTCATATTATAATTTATGGAAACATAAACAATGATATTACGTTCTAAATATTCACGAAATACAAAGTTCAAAAGTTTGTAACTACGTACACAACACTGATCGCATATTATTATGACGAAACTCCCTTAACTCCTTTATAACCAAACTGGAGTAAATGGGGATAATATTTCTGCGTATTTCATATCAAAGTTATGGAAATCAGTCTATGATTTCCATAACATTGATATGAAAAGTTACATAAGGGTAAAGTTTAATTATAACGACAACCATATCATACGACTGATAGTTCATTCCACACGGATAAATGAATCGTACATTTCGCACCTTGATAACAAAAGTGGCATTATACCAAAAACAGAAATCCTGAGTTAAAACGACATTAGATTACTCAAAAGAAAGCGCTTCTTATGAAAAGACAGGCATTGTTATAGTTTCGATACTTTTTCCTAGAGGCCGCTAGTGCAGTTTGTACTTTTACAAAAAGTGACTAAGTAGTGATTCATAAGGTGACACCACTATCTCAGTTCAAGACAAGTATCTGGAGAGGAACGCACGCTCCGATGACTGAAAAAGTGACATTTTATATTTAGTGTCACTTTAAACGTAATTTAAGATATACCTAATCTACGGAAGTAATAACTACATAAATGACATTTTAAACATACTATGGGTAATTATTCAAAAAATCGGTAGGCTCAAAACAAAAGTGGCACTATGCGGAACGTGTATTTAAAACCGTTTTTCTAATTAACTACATTATTCACTAGCATGTTTTCAGTACTTAACTAAAAGCAAGGTAGTCGAACTGACAAGTGAAACTAATTTCAGTGTTGTATTTCTAATAATTGCTTAGATAATAATCATAATGATGCGTTAAATATTTAAACGGCCATACTGAAAAAAATACTATTTACGAATAATTTCACTTTTGTTATCCAGGTGCGATTTGAATTTTACTAATTCCACCGCGAGCCTTCTTTGCATCAAAGAAGCACCAGTTAAAGGGGAACCGGGTAAGAATATAATTCTCTACTGTCAACGGGCAAGCGAGTCGCAAGAAGCGACGAACCTGCGAACCTACTCCGAAAAATTAACATCGAAGTTTTGGATCGAAACGGAACACCGACGAACATCGAAATTATAAATAAAAGATCAAAGTATTGTCAAATAACGAACAACTAAGTGTCAATTAACATTTCGGAGTAGGGTGAACGGATGACAAACTGACCAACCGTGAAAATCGAATCCGAAAAACTATCGTGGTTGGCAAAAGTGCGATCCGTTGGCCGAAACTTCGCAGTTCGACTTTTGGAGTTGGCCCCCTAGTACTATAACTTTATTGTATCTTGCATTAGACTCACCACCTTTTACATGAAACTTAAGACGAAACGTGGGTGTACAGATTCCTGTAATAGGAGAAAACTTCTGCTTACCCCTTCGGGAATTGCAGGCGTGACTATTTTATGTTTATCAACAACAAAATGGAGGCCAAAGTCTGACACCTTTGATTTTGATGCCAATACCTCATAAACAATTGAAGGTCTTTATTTAAATTTCTTTGTCTAAAGCAATAAAAATCGGATGTTTCTGTCAATAATAATAAATTATTCTTAACCTAATAAAAGGTCCTCAGTCGCCCATGAATAAAATAAGTCTTGAAAAAGCGAATTATAGATATACATAATTATTATAATTAACTTAATAATCGAAAAAAATATATTATACAGCATGTAAGGGTAAACACACGACGCGGCGTACACGCACTCGCTAGCGAGATAGCTGACTGACTGGGGTAGCGAACTGTGCGGGGCCGTGCGTCGGGCCACGCGGCGATTTCCTCGCGCCCCCTCCCGTAGCTTTTTGCCCCCACGCGTAGGGTGAAATGCTTTCGTGGAAAAATGAAAATGTTATAAAAAAAAAGTTTGTTATTTTTCATTGATTTTGCCACCCAAACCACTCCACCCAACCAAACCACTGGTTTCAAGGATGACGGTGTTTACCCTTACAGCCTGTATAATAATAACGAGTAAAATTATTTTAAAGACTTTTAGTAGACGTCAAGCTTTTACGGACACAAGGGTTTATTCCAATATAAATTTGAATAATATTTAATATTAATGAATCTTTACGCGGCGTAGTAGGTGGCGTGACGATTTAAGGTCATGGCACACCATACCGGCACCGCAACGGCAACGCTCTGACCTAACAATTAACTTGTCACTCAAATTAGAGCATTAAATCGTGTGTGATATAAATATTATATTTCATAATGCCAATATGAAAAAGCCAACGGTGGGTAGTCAGCGCGCTTGCCGCTACCATACAACTCGACTCGCAGTCTGCGCACCGACTCCGAGTCGCCAGCGAAATAACGTCATGTCGTTGCGCTGCCGCCCGATGCCATATAACAATTGTGTTCGCGGTGACAACAAGCTTGCTCCTAGCGACCGGCGCGCGGTTTTCGAACTTGCACCTCGCGAACGACGCATAGTTAGCGCGCTGACGGCTAGCCGTAGCCTAAATTCGAGGCGACGCCGTGCTGCAGCTGTGCAGTTGCGGTGCCGTTATAATGTGCCATGACCTTTAGACTTGATTGCGGAGCTGGCATCGCCAAACACGGCACAAAATAGAGATGTTTGGAAGGCAAAACGGGAGGCCTTTGCTCAGCAGTGGGACAGTAAATAGGCAAGAAAGAAATATAATTTGGCTGTCACTCGCATTAACAGTGAAGGAAAAACATCGTGAGGAAACCAGCACACCTGAGGGGGCTTCATAAAGTTCTCGATGGTGTGTGTAGTCCGCCAACACGCACTAGAACAGCGTGGTGGATTGAGGCCTAAACCATTCTGAGAAGAGATTATGTTATGTATTGCAGAAATATAATTCAATTAATTTGCAACTTTATATAAACCCACATAAACAAAAAAGCAGAGTGAGCACTCGTAAATAAAGTCGTAAAACCAACGGGCAGTCAAATAGTCGGCCGCTGAAAGTTAATCGTTATTGCTTCCTAGAAAAATCGCTCCGGAGAGTTGTGCAATGGGTTCCGTATCTGGAAATTTTATCTATCAGATTACTGGGAATTTTATTAGTTTGTTTTGTTTACGTGAAACCCTTTCCCCCTTATGACAGAAGATGGTCTAAGAAAAACCTAGGTTTTAGCCCCGTCTCTTTTTGTTATATGACATAAGAAAGCGATGGGTATATTTTAAACCTGGGTTTATCTTAGTTTTGCTTTAAACCATCTTTTGTAATAAGGGGGTTTAAGTTTGTAGTGATGATAAAATGAAAATGATGACATTCAGAATATAGATGGAGGTTTGAAGCCACACGCTTCACATAGGTACGCATAACCAGGACAGATACATTTTTTTTTGCAAAATATTTCTGTAAAACTTTGTTATGGCTCAGGTATCGAACCTTGGACGCTCGGGTGCTGTACTAACTATTACTAAAGCTTAGCGGCGAGTATTTAATATCTTTACAAATAACATAAAATAATAAGTGTTTTCTTTTACAGGAGTTTGCGCACTGTGAAATGGTTTTGCTGAACAGGAGTCCTATATAATTGCTACGCTACGCTATGGTTCAGGGCAACATGCAGCGATAACGTAAGTATAGTTCTTATTCTTAATATTATAATAATAATAAAGTTTATTTTTGAAAATACAGGTTTTAACAAAAACATTGTAGAGGTCTTCTTTTAAGTATGGAGATACCTGTAGCAGAAGACCTCCCTCTTCCATAACTATAACATTCAAGCAAACGAAGCCTGTTAATACTAATAGAAAATAATATTAAATTTTAACTCTTACTCGTAATTTAAATTTTATCTTTACACTGATTTAGGTATTACGAAATAGTTTGATGCTTCCTGTTAAATACTGAAATCCAGTCGCATCTGGTTTGACTGGAAGCCAGCCGTCTATAGCATAGACAAGCAAAAGGCTAGGCAAATGATTGTCAAGAAAAAGGCTAGACAGATGGTTATAGTTATCTGGTATTAGTCAAATGGCGATAGTAACCTGTATTAGTCAAATGGCGATAGTAACCTGTATTAGTCAAATGGCGATAGTTACCTATATTAGTGAAATGGCGATAGTTAACTGTATTAGTCAAATGGCGAAACTCCACAGTTCCTTTATTACCAAAAGTATCTGAAATTTCTAGATTTCTACATTTCAACACTTACTTAGTTATTTTAGTTCAAAGACCGCAAGCGATCTATCATGTCTGGTTGATAAATGATACCGTTTGATAAGTCAGGCATCAATCAACTGAGCAAACTGAATAATGAGGTAGATTCGTCAGCAAAGTCAAATAAATGAATCGATTGAATCGGTATCGGTTTAACGACGAGATAATATCCTTTGTCAGTTACCAGGACAAAGAAAATGGACTTGTTAATGATTTCCAAGTAATCGTTAGTGTTTTAAATTTCAACGAAGTTTGAATAAAATTAACTAACGATTTTGAAATCAATTTATGGAACCCAAATGTCTATTAAATTGAAATACATTTAATGCTGTTACATTACGACCGTAACACAGCAATAAATTGAGACGGTGGTATTAAATTTTAAGAGTTTTTTAATCGTAATAAATCTGTAAAAAATAATGTTATAATGTCAGTGTTTTACGACCAAACCTTGAACACTTTTACTATAAATAATACTGACTTTATTGCAGACTATTTAGTAGGTATCTGAACCCTAACCAAACAGCTAACATTGCAAAATAGACCTTAAGTTCACGTCATAAGATATTTACCGGAATCTTGTAAAAACTTTTTTACTAGATAACATAAAATCTTTTAATTCATAAACAGTTGCCGTGAAATTTTGATATTATTAGAGCACTGAACTCTATGAAAATCTATCAATAGAACTCTTCACCGCCACCAACTTCGCGATTTACATCGTTTTGTGTATATTTAAATCCCGAAATTCAACAATCTTTTGAATTCCTCTACACCTGAATACTACACTGAGATGTTATTATTAGTATTTGGAAAGGAAAGTTTTTTTTTAATGATTTTGTAGATATTTTTCCTGGATGTCTTCATCTCTTCTATGTACTGAATACATAATTACTGCAGTGTAATAATGATTTCTGATAACAAGATAGTAATAGTACGAATATAGTATACTGTTTTCTTAGCATGGATTCCAAAAATATAAAAAAAATGGATTCTTGTGGTCATGTCATGTCCACATTAATTTATTGTTTGCATTAAAAAAATACACGTGTAATGTAAAAGTATAAAACTATTTTAATGTCAACCTTAAAGGAGGCTAACTTTATTGTAGATATACTTTTCATTTAACAAGTAGGAGATTTAAAATCTAAAATAGACAAAAAATATCCATCGTAAAAGTATTAAATAAAAGTACGCAGGCCATGAACTAGATGGCGGGACGAAATGGGTGGATTCCTTGAAAACTGGAAGGAAGTGGCGCGGTATCGGGAAAAGTGGAGGAAATGAAGGTAGGCCTTCTCCCAGAAGTGGGACCGCATAAGCTGATAATAATAATACCAGTTTGTATGCAGGCATAACAAGAAATTCAAATATCAAAATAACCTCAACTTGGTCGACACTTCACGTGACCAGAGGGCTGGCTTGTTTTTCGGCCAGAGAATTAGCGTTGCCGTACAACGTGGCAACGCTGCCAGCCTTCTGGGCACGCTTTCAGTCGACAGCGATGCGGAGGAATATTTTGATGCACTCTTCTAGTTTATATTGGTAGTTTAGTCTAGGATATAATTATTCTTTGTTTTTACTTTAGATTTAGTTTAGAATTATATTGTTTTAATGTAGGTTAAAAAACCACAGCTTAGTTTGTTCCAAACTTAGTTTTTAGGCTAGACATTTTAATACAATTGAGGAGCTTGAGGCTAATAAATTAATTAACAACAGCGCGGATCACGATTTGTAAGGTTAAGCTGAGCTTAACGTAGTCAGTTTGCAAATGGCTGACCATTCGTTACACATCGAGACCTCTCCGGGCCTCAGAGAGCACGTTAAACCGTCGGTCTCGGGTGTCGTACGACTACATATGACAATCGTTACAGGTAGCCAGAAGCCCGAAAGTCTCACAACCGGTCTAACTTTAGGATATCAGCATTGTCCTAGTAAGTGGGTTGCGAAGGTCTGATGGCAGTCGCTCCGTGTAAAATACTGCTATTCAGACGAATCTGGTTAGACTTGCAGCTGACCCCAAAATGGCTGTTAAACGGCTAGGCAGAACAACATTTTGTAACTCAATTAAAATATGGAATCATCACTTTTGTTCGTTTAAACGTTTCAATTGTAAAATAATTAATACACATTCTCACAACATCATGATTTTAACATTAAATTGTTTTAGTTATAAATAAAAATACCGACAATGTTGTTTCAACCTACTGTTATGAATAGACGGGAACGAAGTGCAAAATATTTTTCTAAAGTGACATTATTGTATTTGTTTCAACACTTCAGAGTGTAAAATGATACACACTTCTGCATTTTCTTTGCTTTGACGAACAATGTTGACTCAGATACGTTATTCATACATCGTCACGCCATTATTTTTCTCAGGCACAAATTGAATGAAATAAAATGAAAAATGCAACTTATCTAGGTATTTGTTTTATATATACTTTATTTAAAAAAATAAAAATAAAATCTACTCATATTTTTAGATGTGTCACCCGCCGTGAATACTATGCAGTTTAAATGTTGTCAACTGTCATATGAAATTTCTTGTTACCGGCTTGGTTGGTTGGACTTGGACGGCAGTGGCCCGGAGACACTTGCAAGGCTTTGAAGTATACCTACTCGCTCTGTAAGTGTGGCCCGGGGCTATAATATTATGTATCCATCGTTTTTCACGAAAATTGAAGAACTTCATCGCTTTGATGATCAGTCGTTTCAACTGAATTTTGTTGGATGTCGATTTAAGTATAGGTACATTGTTATCTAGCGCTCATTAAAATCAATACGCCAAAGTGTCGCATGGTGGAAAATAAAGTTTTTTAACCGACTATATTTATTCTATACTAGCTGACCCGGCGAACTTCGTACCGCACTTTGATATTATGAGATGTTTTCATGTATACAGACCTCGTCCTGACAATAACGAACACACAAAAAAAAGAATTATCCAATTTGGTGCAGTCGTTCGGAAGTTATGCGCATACATACATTTCGGCGATTCATTTTTATTTATACCTATTAAATATCAAATCAACTAACGTAAACGAGACCTAAATCTAACTCCTTCTAAAATAATAACAAAATACTTTTATCTCGTTACCTATTAAAAATAATAATCCATCAGCGAGACAATTTGACATGAATGTCAGAGAAGGAAATAACAAATGGTTGTTGACAGTTTGCTACAAGATGTATACATAACATATTCGTTTAAAATGAAATTATACGTTTCAGTAATATGTCTGACATCATGCAAAAACGAAAGTGTCAGTTATAAATGATTTATAATGTTCGATTGTTTGGCAACGCAGTGCAAAGTCATGAGCGGCAACATGTATAAATATACAGGGCTACTGGTAATTCGACGTATTCCTTGCACCACGTTATAGGGGGGCTAATATGCAACAAATTTAACCCCACATATGTTCTACGAAATTCAATGGATTTCGAGATATTGCAATTTTTATATTATTTTGAATAATACCCAGAATTCCTCCTTAAACATTATTTATCTATAAAATATCAAATTGATCGGCTTTGATTATGATATTAGCTAGTAGCTGATACTTTTACGAAGCTTTCTGCGTATTTAACTGTTCTTAATGACCATCCAATTGAAAGTAATCATTAAAAGTTAAATAAGTGTATTAGAAAATCATCGAGGTACACGATAAAGAATGATGTTTATCTCAAAAATTTACTATGACACTAAGTGTACAAAATGCAAGACAAACATCCTTATTTAATCAGCTATCAAACGAGGTATAGACGTTCAAAAAATATTTAGAAACTAATGTAAAAATGTCTTATAATACTGACAAAGGCGATTTCTGAAAAATCTCTACAAGCACGCAGATGGCCCGTTAAGTGCAATTGATTGCTTGTTCCTCACGTAGAGATTAAACAGCAGTCTGTCGGGCACCAACTGTCCTCTAAATGTCAGGATTAGATTAGGTCAGGTTGTTAGGTTATGTTTGGTCAGGGTTAGGTAGGTTAGGTTAGGACCTAAGTGTGCGAGAAAACACCAGGGTGGTTTTAGTCAGTAAGAGTCTGACAGACCCCTTTACCCACCCCCAGGACGGAGGACATCCATGAGGATATCCAGAAGGCAAAAAAAATATGGTCAGGTTAGGTCGTTAGGTTAGGTCACGGGCGCCGGGCGGTTAGGTTTTGGTTAGGTCACAACTCCGATGCCCTGGGATCTGGAGGCGAGGGCCCTCGCGTTGAGATATCACCAAAGCGAGGAGGCGCTTGAGCGGAGTGGTCTCCGCCAGATCTTAGAGGCTGTGGAGGGAACGACTTGGGCAACCCAACGCAAGGCACGCCGCATTAGTGGCGGTAAGACCCGTAATGGAGAAGTGGCTGGAGAGGCGGCATGGTAACCCCAGCTTCCAGATGACGCAGGTGCAGATATCTCAGCGCGGGGACCCTTGCCTCTAGATCCCAGGGCATCGAAGTTGTGACCTAACCTAAACCTAACCGCCCGTGACCTAACCTAACGACCTAACCTGACCATGTTTTTTTTTTTGCCTACTGGATATCCTCATGGATGTCCTCCGTCCTTGGGGTGGGCAGAGGGGTCTGTCAGACTCTTACTGACTAAAACCACCCCGGTGTTCCCTCGCACACTTAGGTCCTAACCTAACCTACCTAACCCTGACCAAACATAACCTAACAACCTGACCTAATCTAATCCTGACATTTAGAGGACAGTTGGTGCCCGACAGACTGCTGTTTAATCTCTACGCGAACGCAGCGCTGGTGCTGTCTGGGATACTCCCTCTCGACCTCCGAATTCGAGAGGCGGCCTCGTTATACGAGGCCAAGAAGGGGGTTGTGTCCCATCCCGCGCTGGCGGGCAGGGAGATCGAGCGAATGGCATCAGCGCTAGAGGCACCACATCCGGCGGAGCAGAGGGACATGGAACTGCGACGCCTGGTAGACGAGGAACAATATAACGACCACCGCGACTACGCGGTGCGCATTTTCACGGACGGCAGCAAGATTGAGGGTAAAGTCGGAGCCGCGCTATCAGTATGGACTGGTGCGGCTGAGACGAAGACCCGAAAACTTGCTCTGCCGTCCTACAGTACCGTCTACCAGGCTGAGCTCCTCGCCCTCTGCGAAGCCACAAAAGAAGCCCTCCAAAGGACCGAGACGGCGTTCGCCATTTACAGCGACTCCATGGCAGCCCTCCAAACAGTCGTGAACCCCGAAGCCCTCCACCCCCTTGCAGTGGAAACAAGAGACGCCATCCGCCGCAGCAACATCCAGAACAAGAGCGTCTCCTTGTTCTGGATCAAAGCTCATGCGGGGCTGGAGGGTAACGAGAGAGCCGACTTTCTCGCGAAGGAGGCTGCCCTGAAGTCGAAGCGTGCACCCGACTACGACAGATGCCCGGTTTCATTCGCAAAGCGAATGATCTGGATGGAGACGCTTGGCGAATGGAACCGGAGGTACTGTATGGGAGAAACGGCGGCCACCACAAAGTTGTTCTTCCCTTGTGCAGTCGCGGCGTACAGGACGGTGCGGAAGATGGAGATGACCAAGGAACTGACCCAAGCCTTAACAGGGCACGGTGGGTTCTCCGAATACTTGACTCGCTTCAAGTGCAAGGAGAACCCAGCATGCGCCTGCGACCCCGACACGCAGGAGACAGTCCTCCACCTGCTCACGGAGTGCCCTGTGTATGGCTCCCACAGGCACAACCTGGAAATGGCCATCGGAGACCAAATTAGTAAAGAAAAGTTAAGCGTCCATATTGCGAACAAGAAAAATAGAAAGAAATTTATAAAATTCATTGTAAAAATAGTAAAATTAGTAAATATCAGAAATAAGTAGTAAATTCAAGACCCAAAGTAAATAGAAAATTTAAATTAATAGAAATAAAAAAGACCTATAAAAACATAGAGTAGTAAAACTAAAAATTCGGCTCAAATGATATAGAGGTGTATGTATAGAAAATAATAAAGAGCAAAACAGAAATACACAGCCCATCGAAATATCCCTGCGTAACCAGTACGGCAGGGGCTCACGCCGGGGCAGGAGTGTGGTTTTAGTCGGTAAGAGTCCGACACTACCCAAGCCATCTAATCCGTGAGGTGGCTTGGGTGTCCATGAGGATTTCCCACTCCTGCCAAAACAAAAAAAAAAAAAAATCTCTACGCGAGGAACAAGCAATCAATTGCACTTAACGGGCCACCTGCGTGCTAGTAGAGATTTTTCAGAAATCGCCTTTGTCAGTATTATAAGTCATTTTTACATTAGTTTCTAAATATTTTTTGAACGTCTATACCTCGTTGGATAGCTGATTAAATAAGGATGTTTGTCTTGCATTTTGTACACTTAGTGTCATAGTAAATTTTTGAGATAAACATCAATCGTTATCGTGTACCTCGATGATTTTCTAATACACTTATTTAACTTTTAATGATTACTTTCAATTGGATGGTCATTAAGAACTGTTGAATACGCAGAAAGTTTCGTAAAAGTATCAGCTACTAGCTAATATCATAATCAAAGCCGATCAATATGATATTTTAGAGATGAATAGTGTTTAAGAAAGAATTCTGGGTATTGTTAAAATAATATAAAAATTGCAATATCTCGAAATCCATTGAATTTCGTAGAACATATGTGGGGTTAAATTTGTTGCATATTAGCCCCCTATAACGTGGTGCAAGGAATACGTCGAATTACCAGTAGCCCTGTATATACACGTAGCGAAATTTTCAACTGATTTAACTAAAGAGTTTTAATGAAAAATCTTAAAATACTGTTAAACGTAGTATCTGGAATCACATACAAACACGTGACATGTAAAATATTTCATAAATGCAATCGGTATTTAGGGAGAAAATCACTTGATGTTTGCTTCATGTATACCTACATATTGGGGTTCATTAACGTACCTACATAACTCGCAGAATTAAAATTTAATCATTTTGTAGTAGGTAGATTACAATAAGAGCGATAAATATAATTCTTTAGACATTATTGGCGTATGCTAGCGGACCTATTGTAATGCCAGCTACACACTTTCGCCGAGACAGCTTGAGACGTTATCGACTTTTAACATCAAATTGCCAAAAGCCAGTATTTATCTAAATCTTGAACTGTTAAGTCTCGAATAGTCTCGATGAAAGTCAGGAGGGGCTTGAAAGATATTTTATTATTTTAATTACAATAATTTGCGTTTTTGTTTTGTATGCTTTGCAGTATTGAAGGGTGGGCTCATTTACGGGTTATACAAGGTTAGTCGGAAAGGGGGTACTAATCCGCGGGCCAATTAAATTATCACTGATGACTGTTTTAAAGCAATTGTTAAAATTTCAAAATTCGTAAATTTTTATTTCCATGTAAAAATATTTTTATTTTAGTTTTTTCAAAAATTCTTCGTCCCTACTTTAGTTACGAATTCAGGGAATGGAGCTTCTAATTCGTGACCCCAAATATGACCTAAAATGTGAAAACAGCTGATGATAGCTGATCGTAGATAGATTTTAGCATATTTTTTATGTAATTTTTGAACAGCTATTTCTCTTAAACTATTAATTTTTGGGGAAAGTGATAGAACAAAAGTTACTCATTATTATGGGTACTTTAACACCCTTTCGGATTAGTACCTCCTTTCTGACTAACCTTGTATATGAGTAAGCACTAATTTTAAGGCCTTGAATAAATGAGTTTTGATTTTAAAAGGAACAGGACCACATCCGCGAGTAGAAAGGTTAATTAAACCTTGTTCTTAATGACATACACGTGATGACAAACATTAATCTCGCTAATGATCCTGGGTTAATCAAAGTTCCAGAGTGACGAAGTATTTCTTGAACACGTTGGCTCAATACGGTTGGTTGACATGATTTAGTTGCACTATATCCATCAATTATTCAAAGTCAAAGTTTTTTTTATTTCAAATAGACAAGATTTCAGGCACTTTTAACTTAAACTAGGAGCACAGTTCCAAAAGATAGGTTCTATGGAGAAAATCTGGCAAGAAACTTCATGAGTACTCTTATTAAAATAGCAGATCATCACAATTCCATTAATGTAGTGTGCGAAATAGAATGAGAATAATGCAGGTTAATGTAACAAATAAACCCACATAAGAGTAACAAACAGAAAAATATGCCTTCTATCTAGTATTGCCATAGCAGTTAAGGGCTGACCAGTCCCGACAGATAGCACCCGTTCACGAGCATGACGTGCACATCCGCATCGCTCAGCTCAACAATATTGTAGAGAACCCAAAGACCGGATATACAACGCCACTATTACTTTTGTCCATACTTATAAAACTGTGGATTCATATCCAATATACTATTACCGTTCGAACATACAACTACGTAACTTCCCGATTACTTCTTGCATTAATAGAAACAGGGTATCATTGCGGTATTTCTTAAGATTATCTCTAGAAGAAGGTCGCTTCTTTCTTATTGAAGTATTTATCTGACCGGAAAGAAAGGGTTGAAATAAAACCGATGTGGATATTGACTTACAACCATTTCTTTTACGAGTAAAGTATTAGGGTTTGTCGTTACTAAGAATTGCAGGAATCCCTGATCACACAAGAGAGAATTTCCATTTATATTGTTTAACTTACAATCTTCACTAACGTTCCAAACAGTTCGTATATTGGGAAAGTGTTTGCTCTGTACTATTCTACTTACAGCCTTTTCCCAACTATTTTGGGGTCGGCCACTTGGCGTTCTAGTTTAACCAGCGGTGCGAGCACGGAAGTTTTTATCGAGTCGATTCGAAAAATTGATCTATTCTAAACGTCAAATTTGACATAAGATGTAGACAAAATGACAACTGCTGTCGTTTTAACTATATCTTATGTCAAATTTGACGTCTCGAATAGATACATTTCTCGAATCGACTCGATAAACAGATCCGTGCTCGCATCGCAGATGCGGCTAAATGCCGTATTTAACACGGAAACAATTTTATGTAAACATTCAGGTATTTATCTGTAATTTTTCTATACACTATAATTATATTAATTTCCAAACTACAATTGTAGCAAAACAACGGCCATATTAGGAACGGTTTAGATTGGATTAACAAATTAAAAGCGGGTTCAAACACGTATATACCTGAAAATACTTTCATGTCATGTCATGCGGAAAACGCCCAGCTTGTGCCCGCCCACACATTATTAGAAATTTCTCTCAGAAAAATTCTGACGCGTGCGCCAAAGCCTTCTGCGCATAAATTTTGTACTAAAGGCCGCAGTCTGCCGGATCCAGTAAATTCTAACACTGTGCGGGCTCTAATACAAAATTTATACGCAGAACGCTTTCGCGCACTCGTCAGAAAATTTTGACAGAGATTTCTTACAGAGAGCGGCCGGGCTAAATCTGATCCTACCTGACTACCTGTAACAACAATCCAAAATGCATGATAGTCTGGTAACTAGATTCTGCATCAAGTTCGGCGGACGTATAATACAAATATACGGTAACGTTTGTGGAAACGAAGAAAAACCAATAAGATAGAATATTTCTAAGTTTTCGTACGAACACAAACTTCAACATTTCTCCGAACCTCTAGATTCAATAAACAAAAGTTTTCAATTTACCATTGGCTGGAATTTTCTAGTGCTATTCAGATACTTCAAGAGGTACTCCAAAAAAGTTGTTAGTACCTACAACACTAGACAAACTTCAAAAACAATTAATTTCAAGAGTATTTTAATTGATTAATGAAAATAAATATTTGCAGCCGTTTAATTAAAATATAATACTGGAGGTAACAGTATATATTAATTTACAAGAAATATGTATTGAACACAGTTTTGAATTTAAGTGACATTGCTCAAATATAGGAGGACATTACAACTCCAAACTGATCCAATCCTGGTGTCAATTTCATTTCCATTAATATGCCAATATGTGAAATTTCTATGGGTTTGAAATGATTGGCAATATTGGAATAAATTGCTTTCTAGTAATACACGAATATATTTTTCGGGATTGCAAAATGTTTTGTTGAAAATGCTGAACTTAAAATAACTTTGCTAGTTTTTGCAACATTGAAAATACTTTTACAATCTAACTATTGCTGTGAGACACAAAAACGATTTTGAAATAACTTTCATAGTTCTTCAATTTATTTTAGTTCTCAAAATAATTTTGACTTGGGTGTTGATTATTTTTAAGATGTTTAAATAAAACTTTAGATTAAGCTTTTTCTGGTCTTAAACTATGAGAAATATGATATTTACGAATGATTCACTATACCTTAAGGATAAATTTTCAATGTCCTTTTTAGTATAACTTAGAAGTTACGTTTTTCAAGTATTTTACTTTCATTAGAAAAAATATCGCAAGCTTCTGCTGTTGCATTACTAGAAAAGAGTTTAACACAAAATAAAATAATGCGGTCTGGATGTGCCATTACGTTTCATCACTTTACATAAAATTAGCATGAAATTGTATAACCGTTTATTTTAACTGCTGTAATTAAATTCCGAATCATTTATTTATTGTAATTAAATGCTCTTTCCGCAAATTTACTCATTACGTCATAATTGTTTGGGAATGTGTGAAGTAGTAAAATGATTCTCTTGTTAATTTTATGTTATCCTTGAAATTATAATGTGTGAGTAACTTATACAAGTTCAAGCCTGAAAAACATGAAAGAGGAAAATGTAATCATGTTGCTACGTATGCATCGTCTAGAAAGTTCCAAGTATTTGCTATTCTCCTCACTTGATGTCTTACAGCAGAGAAATTATATCTTTGCTGAATTTTGCATAGTTTCCTTGAAATTTTAAAAATATGTTCAGAATACATTCTATTTTGTACATGCTCTTTTCATCACACATCGTATTTTTCTTTGAAGGAATCCACTTTCTGATATGCGTACATTTGAAATATGTGGATATTGAAACTACCCGTTTCAATATCAAGTAGATAATTCAACAAAATAACCACAAAGGACGTACTACGATAAACTAATATTGTACCACTGAAAGCACTTTCGCTTTCAACCCATTATTTCTGTCACATTATGATTAACGTAGGTAACCTACATATTAATAAACGTGACTTGCTAACAGTGACTTGACAAGGTTCCCAAAACAGAGTTCCGGTAAAATTGAGCTATTTGAGAACCACTAAGCTAATTGGTATAAACATGTTATAGGAGATTTTCCGACATGTTTTTTAAACTAACTACAATTTTAAATATTGAAATATAAACCTCTTTCATAAATCCCTCAAAGAATTGTAAGGATTTATGAAAGAGGATTCTCTAATTGATATAGGTATGTATTTTTTCAATTTTATTTTCTTCCTTCCTTGATTGTCTTTATCATTAATTATTGTAATTGATCACAGACCGTTTTAATCATAGTAAATTAATAAATAAATGCAACGAAATTGAAAGCGTAAATACATAGCACATGTGCCCGTAATGGTTAAGCACGTTCCTTAACTGAATCAATTGAATTCCAAATAGCCGCGAGGTTCGCAATTAGCCCCTTTTTTACGGTTCCAACTAAAATAAGTAGAAATTGTGTTCAATTTTTCTTTACAAAAACGTACCGATTTTTCCATAACGCAAACAAAATAACTCTTGTTTATGCCTAGTTAATGGAAATTGAATGGTAGTGTTTGTTTAGGCTATCATACATAAAACTTCACCATTTAGGTGCAAAAGACCACAGTCATTTGTTTACAAATGGTATCGTAATCTTGTTTACATACATTGATCGTAAAACAACTTCTATCAATAACAGATGGTAGAAATAAAAATGATTACAAGGAAACGTGCAGTATAGATGGAATATGATCGATTTTATTGTTGTTACCAGTCTTGGTAACACATTTGCAATATTTTGGATAGCCCATTTGCCGTATCTTGAACGCAATAAAATATGGAAAAAAATCGTAGATATTATTTTTTATGGGAAAAATAAATTCTTACTCAAAGATATAATCTGTTGTGCAAACCTGTGTTTTTTTGTGATATCTGTATCCGAAATCGTGTAATTCCTTGAAACAGCCTGATCTACTTACTGGTGATACCAACGTGGTGGTGGTAATGTATCGATGGAATATGATCGATTTTATTGTGGTTACCAGTCTTGGTAACACATTTGCAATATTTTGGATAGCCCATTTACCGTATCTTGAACGCAATAAAATATGGAAAAAAATCGTAGATATTATTTTTTATGGGAAAAATAAATTCTTACTCAAAGATATAATCTGTTGTGCAAACCTGTGTTTTTTTGTGATGTCTGTATCCGAAATCGTGTAATTCCTTGAAACAGCCTGATCTACTTACTGGTGATACAAATTGACTCTGCATGGGATTAGTACTGATTGAAAAAAAAATATTTAAAAAAACATGGTCTATTTCTGAGTCTTTTTAGCGCCCCAAGTTAACGTCACGTTAGTTAATTTCACGCTAGTCGTGCCGGCAGAACGCTGCTGCCTATCCTCTAGAAAATCCCTTAGTCGCCTTTTACGAGACCCAGAAGAAGAGATAGGTAGTGCTAGTACTATTCTTTAAGTCCGGTACTACTCGCGACTTTTATGATTTATCCCGTGTTAACCTATACCAAGAATCAGATCAGACACCAAATTATATGGTTTTAAGGAATTACACGAATTCATTTAAACCCAGTATAAGGCATAGATAAAGTAAAAGACATCGATCACGAAATTAGTCTCTCGGAACAACATGTCACTCGTAAAGACCTGAACTCCCTGCACAAAGCTGTAGTTTCTCGCACGAACGAAACTGAAGTCTGAACAGATTCAGTACTGAACGTACTCACTTACGAACACTCGCAACGGCTTCGGAATCCGAAGTTAAAAAGTAACTACTTTCTATTATGTAGAATCACAAAGCTACGGGTAAGTATCTTTTGAAACCGGAATGGCGCTATGAAACGAGATCAGACTAGTTTTTGCAACCATCTAGTAAAAGTCGGAATGTGAAGATGAATTCGCTTTGCCCTCTATCAACGGCATAAGACTGGTTTTGTTTTATTTGTTTTATACATTTTCTATTATCATTAATCATAATCAGCCCATTACTGTCCCACTGTTGGGCAAGGGCCTCTTCTCAGAATGAAAAACGTTTAGACCGTAGTCCACCACGCTGGCTTAGTGTGGTTTGGTGGACTACACATATCATCGAGATTTAACCCTTTCAGTAGTGCAGGTGTTGCTTCACGGCTGCGGAATTTGTTCGAAAGAGTTACCGCGGCCCTGGAACGCAAAGGGCACTAGGAGGAACACGGATGGGTTTTAGTCAGTAAGAGTCTAACACTCTCTTCCGCTCCTCCCAGAGAGGAAGAAGTCAATTGATGATATAAAAAAATATTTTAAAAAAAACTTCACGATTTGCCGTCACCGTTAACGCGAGTGATAATCAAATTCTGATCCACTCATGAATTTCAAAAGTAAATATTAAAATCCATGGTTTTACTGATTAGTGTTCATAGTTCCTAATTTTCTGGATATTCTATAAAATATAACTTTAAAAAGCATATTTTGCACAACTCAAACTCAAAACTCATTCATTCAAAAAAGACTAGAATTTATTAGTTCTTTTTGAATGTCAATTTTACATAAGACAGCCCCCAGAAAGTCCACCCTTCACTGAAACCCTTCACAAAATACTGTTCAAGTGAGTAGTCGAGTTACCTACTATTTTTTCGTACAAAGCAAACAATAATATTTTCTCTTTTGCTATGGTTTCCATGGAATTCTTTCTTTATGGTCAATTAATTCAATATGGAAGTTATGTTCGTAATAATAATTTGTCTTCTTTCGGGAATGTCGCTTTTATCTTTATTCCCGAACACACATATCAGTTACAAGTATAGGAATGATATCTATTGTTACGCATGGAATTAATATTCTTGAGGGCTTGATTGTTTATGCAACCGTGTTGTCGCACGGTTGCGCGATGTATGCCACCCATTCCACGGACGCAATACGCGCTCAACTGTCTCCTGGAATCTATTCCATCACTAAATCTGTTTGCTGATGAATGGAAGGTGATATCGTTGGAATGCTTAGTGTATTGTGAGAAGACTTGAGTGAAAGTGAAAGAGGTTGCCCGTAGCTTCGTCCGCGTGGGTGTCGTTTACCGCGTATTCCGCGTTTTTTGGCGATATTTAAGAGAAAAAGTGTACGTCAATAAGCCAAGAATAATTTAAGAGCTAAAGGATGAGATGATTCGGTACATTAACGACATTGAACCTCAATTATGCCTCAGCGTCATAGAAAATATAGACCATCGGATAGAGATATGCCACCGAAGCCGTGGCGAACATTTGGCCGATATTTTGTTTCACGTATAATTGCCATAGATCTTTCTATTTTAATAAAAAAAATTAAAAAAATTCTCTGAAAACGTTTTGTTTTATTTACAATTAACATCGAGCGTTATGGTTGGACCACCCATAAAATAAAATACAAAATACTCGTTGATCCGGATGACCAAAATGAAATATTGTTGGTATTGCTTATAGGGATTATATTAATTAATGTCAGTATTTATAATATGTGTAACTATCAGTATCAGGCTATATATCGTTCTAATTTTTAAATAAATAACATTACAATTAGTGCGCAGTCTGCAAATTACTAAATAGTAGATTGTTCACCAAGGGGATAAAGCAAAGTCTTACGTCGCATCGCGGGCGTCATATTGAATCCCGAGAGTAACGAAGTATTCTAAGGTTAACTTGAATTAAGAGTTAAGACTGAGTGCAGCGTGGGATTCAAGCTCGCTCAAGACGCAGACACCTTTATCCCCAACGAGAATACTCTAATGTTCACACCTTCTGCGAGATAATGAAAAGCAATAGTAGTTACTAGAATCAAAGTATTTCATTAAAGGTTAATTACAGAAGCAGACATAATACAAGGTTAGGAAAACGTGTAGATACAAATCTGAAAGGATGTTAAAGTAACTATAATAATGAGTAACTTTTGTTCTACAACTTTCCCCAAAAGTCCATAGCTATGAAATAGCTGTTCTAAGATTTCAGAAAATGTACGCTAAAATCCATCTATCCTTAGCTATGATCAGCTGTGTTTACATTTTAGGTCATATTTGGGGTCACGAATTAGAAGATCCATTTTCTAAATGCGTAACTAAAGCAAAGAAGAAGAATTTTTGAAAAATCTAAAATAACTATAATTTTTATATTTTCATTTTTACACTTGCTTTAAAACAGTCATCAGTGATATTTTAAGCGGCCCGCAGATTAATACGCCCTTACCGACTAACGTAGTATTAAAAAAAAGGTGTTAGGTAATGTTTGATGCATTATACCAGTTGTGGAAAGACAAAGTTATGTTTTTATTCGGTATATTTAAAGGAGTTGAGGCCAATTTTCAGTATTCGCGCCGTTTTTTTCTTTTTTGTGTTCTACTCGTGATGGCCAGTTCTTTTTGTGTTTAAAATGTTTGTATGTTTTCATACGAATTTTTAGCTTAGGTTCCAAATCCAAATCACTTTATTCACCAGCGGGTTATAATGAAAGTCATTACAATATTATTGGCCGGCTAGATCCTAGGGCTATAATGACTTACTTTAAGTTAGGTTTGCATGACATTTGAGCAAGTGGTGTGAAAATAGTAGATTTTTGCACCGAGCGCAAAGTGAGATATTAATGCACGAGTGTTATGTTGGTGCCCGAGCGTATGCGAGGGCACTAAATTAACACGAGTGCATTAATTACTCACTTAAGCAAGGTGTGTAATCTACTTTTCTTTCAACTACCAATCTACCTACCGTGATAAAATATCCATAAAACATTTTTTTAACTTTTCTTGCTAAATATGAAGTATCAAAGTTTTACAATGGTACCAAATGCACGCCATTTGTTTTTTTTTCACCAAATCTGTTTTATTTAGCTGATTTTTATTTTCAATCAGTATATGATCTAATGCATACATTTTATATTAAACTTAATGCGATACATTAAACATCTGTGGTAAATTTATCTAAAAAAAAAACAGTGCATTAATGAGCACATTTCTGCACTGTTTTGGTTCTAAAAAACAAATGGCGCGTATTTTGTACCATTGTAAAACTTTGATACTTCATATTTAGCAAGAAAAGTTGAAAAAAAAATGTTTTATGGATATTTTATCACGGTAGGTAGATTGGTAGTTGAAAGAAAAGTAGATTACGCACCTTGCTAAAGTGAGTAATTAATGCACTCGTGTTAATTTAGTGCCCTCGCTTGCATTAATAGCTCACTTTGCGCTCGGTGCAACAATCTACTATTATTGACCGACTGTTTATAGCCATCAAATTATGCTTGGCTGAGCGATCAGCGATGACAGATACCACCATCAATTAAGAAAATGTCTCAACAAAATATAAACTAATTAGTTTACAACTCAAATAATTTCAAGACAAATAATTAATCGAAATTCACTGCCAACATTCAACCGCGCCTTTATCTACTAGATTGCTTGAACTCAAACAAACTTGATTATAAAGTTTTGACAGTTAAATTGAGGTATTACTATTATATTTCTTTGTAAATAAATAATCGGAAAGTTTTTGTATTTAAACAACAAAATTTAATTAAGCAAAATCGGATTTACCCATCCTATTAGTTTCCTAAAATTGAAAAGTTAAAGGCCTTACAAAAATATTATGATCATTGCGTCTATGTGAGTGAAAGCCAAAAGTAGCGGTTGGTCTAAAGGCGAAGGTTCTCTGTTGGAATATCGAAATATTATTAGCCGATTCTTATCGGGCCGAGAACCTTTCGCCGATTTCAATTTCGCCGAATAATTAAAACGCCGAGTGATTAAAGTCCCTAATTATGTTTTGTAACTTTTTGTTACGCCAACTAGTCTGCTGGCCACTGTTTCATTAGTTAACTGTATTATTGGTCACTTTACACTTTTTAGATGGCTCATTTTCCTATCATGCAAACAAGAAAGCATGCAAGTGTTTCTGGGTTTGCTCGGCCAGAAGACTCGCTTTGTCGCCCCTTCGCTTCGCTCGCACACTCAACCAGCGCTACGCTCGGGGGGTCGCCGACTCGCTCCGCTCGCCAACTCCCAACACTTGCTGCGCTTCTGCCTCGTGCACTTTTTCCACTTAGGTCCTCCTTCGCCAGCTTCTGGCTCCACGCTTTTAAATAACATTCTAGGGGTAGGACAGAGTCTGACCATGTGTAGTCGGGGTGCGCTGAGTCGGATTAACATTATTTTCCGCTGTGTGAAAATAATGTTGTGTGAATACTTATTTGACAAATTAAACAATAGCCAAATAAGTATTCGACTAAAACATTGTTGAATGATTGTTTGGCCAAATAATTATGGTGGCTAATAAATAATCATTCGGCGTAATCAAATTAGGGTAAAAATTTGCTTCGGCAAAGATTACGTCGGCGAATCGATGTCGGCGTAGTGAAATTCGATATAAAATACTTCGGCAAAAACAAGGGGACCCAAAGGCGAGATTCATAGACCGCATTTGGACTTTAAATTTGCTAAGTAAGCGTTTCATACGAATATGAACCTTAACTGTATACAAATAATGTTTCTATGCGCATAAGCGAGTGTGAATAAGCATTTCATAGTATAAGTCTTATAGGTACAAACTGTATCCTTGTTGCAAAAGCTGATAGAGCTTCCGAACATTATATTACACTGGGGTCAATCATCCGGTATTTATAATGGTATGATAACCCCCCCAACTCCACCCCACCAAATTTTATCGAATAATCGGTGAAATCTTACTTTCAATTTATTATATTCTAATTCTGCAAAAACATTTAATGACTATCACGGCGCAAACTATATTACGGTCACCAAATTAACTATCACAACGCCTAGTGATCTTCCATTTTTTTCACTAATAATAATAAGTAAATGAAGGCTTAGGCTTTTGTGACGATTTTATAACTGCCTCTTACAGTATATGTCTCATATGATGACATAGAATCTTCTACCATAAATGCCGAACTTCAGAGAAGATATGAGATATTGAAGATTTTAAAGAGAGTTTTTTTAAACTGGATATTACCCAGTTTAAAAAACTCTACATTTTTATTTGAAAAGCTAGCAGTGCCCGCGGCTCCGTCCGCGTTGAAGTCGGAACACAACACTGTATCGCAGCAACTAGATAATGTATAAGTACTCAATATATTACAATAATAGACAAAAGTGGCCCACCAGGGCACTAATCTTCACGTAGACTTTCAGCTCATCTTGATTGACCGTTAAGATTCATAAAACCTATTATTTCTACACATTTCCTTGCTAAAATGGATTATAATTGTATATTGATATTTATTGTGAATTAACATGTTACACGTTGTTAACAAATTTATGTTTATCGATTGATTTTATAATTTCATTTCACCATACATAATTATATTTAGTTATGGATAAAAAATAAACCGTGATTATTTATTAAATAAACCACGGCGATGACAGGCTTTTTATAATACCCCTTCCTGTACACCTTTTTAAACACTTGGGTTCACAGCATAGATACATATAGCATAATCACCCCATTAGTGCCCTACTGCTGGGAGGCCCGGCCTTGTTCTTAGGATAAAAGAGTTTAGGCCGTAGTCCACAACGCGAGCCTCGTTTTATATCAAAAGTTTATAAATCATAACTATTATATTATATAAAAAATCTGTAATATTGCGCCACGGAGAACATTAGTCTATGTTGTGACGTAACCTAAACATAACAAAGTACGCGCAATTTGACATAGTTGGCTCTCTCTACTTACCGGAGCAGTTAGAATATTCAATGTAGTTCGATAATGTTGTCCTAGACATTTAAGACTAAATTATCGTAGAACTTTGTCTGCATACTAAATACTCTTAATTAATAAACAGTTTTAATATTATCAAAATTCTGAATGTTGGGATGGCCAATTAAGGCCAAAACAATAATTCTGTACTTTTTATGTTTTGATATAATTTACCTTCTATATTTTATTGGCGCGAAATAAGGGTGTAACGATAAACCTCTGTCCAACCGTTCGGGAAAAACAGGTGTGATGGCACATTATGTATAATTTACCTACTGTATGTATGTACCGTAGAACGGGGTTACTTTGATAATTTTTTTGAGCTTCCTGTGTTTCTATCTTATTTATTTTCGCTTTTAGCTGCTACATCAAAAATATTTCAAATAGACTGAATTAACTGAGATATGTAAAATTACATAGACTAGATAAAAAAAGAAACTACAGAGCGTAGTTTTCGATAAAAAAAGGAGAAATGTTCCTTACCAAAGTCGGACCGTGGGCTTTTACTTTGATAATTCCTATTTTATCATTCAGTGTCAAAGTAGCCCCAATTGGGACTCGATTTTTGTACATAATCAGGGGTGTGATTTAGTATTTTTTATCTTCGCCATCTAACTTCGCAGACACCTCTGTACCGTATGGTAAATAGGAAAACTGTCAATGTTGCCTATACAGTTAAGTTAAAATGCATAAGTTCCATTTTTGCAGAGATATTTGATCAAATGCAATATTTTTAGCAACTATCAACGTCACCCCTTGATATCAAAGTAACCCTAATCGCTGGTAAATAAGCGGATGTCATCGAACATTGTCCCGCAAACAATCAACAGGATTTCGTTAAATCTCTCTTTTGGTTTCAGCGGTGACGCGCATTTCCAGCCCCGTCACACAGGTCTTTGATAGAGTGTGAGTTCAGATATCTCCTGTGCGCTCTACACAGTTCCGCTTCGCTAGAGGCCCTTAGTTATAAAATGTCAAAGGCAAACGCCATTTGCTAACGAAGTGCGACGAAGCTAATGGTGCAATGTGTATCTTGTATCGGTTTATATTGTTATGATTTTAATGGGTATAGGTATGTTCGATGATTTTATAACTTAAAGGTAAAATATTGCACAAGATATTAAAGCTTCATTTCAAGGTTTTAGACTAGTAGTAGAGCTCCTTGTGGCAGAGTTTGTCCGGGGAAGTACCTACTGCCTCCTTACCTGTTTCAGCCTTTAATCAGCTTTGCTATGTTCCGGTTTGAAGGGTGAAATTACACGCACATAACACTTCCCAACTTTGTCTCTAAGGTTGGCAACACATCAACAATCCTCTTGATGTTGTAGGAGTATACACCGTGTCCCAGAAAGTAGTGTCAAGCGGAAGTCCAGGGGTAAAGCACCCTTAGTGGTACCCGGAATACCCCCATGTATGTTCCGCGATTTTTTGTAGTTTTTTGTAGTTAGTGACAAACAACAAAACTCTGATTTTAATGACATTTTTGATCATAGTGTCATGAATACATGATAAAAATGCGTGTTCTATTCATCTAGTTTGGAAAAAATATCTATTCACATCACTCATCATCTGCCTAGCCTTTTCCCAACTATGTTGGGGTCGGCTTCCAGTCGAACCGGATGCAGCTGAATATCAGTATTTTACATGGAGCGACTGCCTATCAGACCTCCACAACCCAGTAACTGGGTAATACGATACTCTTGGTAAGACTGGTTGTCAGACTTTCTGGCTTCTGACCAACAGTAACGACTGTCAAAGATCTACAAATGACAGCCGGGACCAACGGCTTTACGTGCTTTCCGAGGCACGGAGGAAACTCGCTATGGTAAATGGTCACCCATCCACAGACCAACCTCGGCAAGCGTGGCTTAACCCGGAAGATCGGTCTATGCGGCTGTAATTATTTAGCCACGAGCTCCTCACATCACTATGATCACAAATGTTATTAAAGTCAGAGTTTGGTTAAGACATGAACAGAAAGCATAACTCGAAAACTACGAAAAATCGCGGAACATACATGGGGGTGATTCGGGTACCTCTAAGGGTGCTCTACCTCTGGACTTCCGCTTGACACTACTTTCTGCGACACCGTGTATAGACGGCGGCAACCACTAACCCTCAGATTGGCAGGCGGCTTGCTTGCCAAACGATAACACAAATAACAGACAAGAAGTACGAATGTATTCCACGTATTCCTCGCCTGTATTCCCCGAAGTTTTGGGCAGAGGTGTATAATACACCCTCATTTTGCCGTTAGGTTTAAGTCCTACGTAATCCGGAGGCGAGCCTATTGCCATCAATCGGGCACGAATCCAGACTCCGGACTGCTACTGAGAAATTTCATACGCAAAAAAACAAAACCCAATAACACTTTGCCCGACTTGAGGATCGAACCCAAGATCTCACGCTCAGCAGTCGCGATTACGACCATAAGGCCCATCGCCCACAGCAAATTTTTATAGCGATGCTGTCGCGCGTTTCGTAAACACGCTTCTGCATCGCTACGGAATCTGGGCGAAGGTACACAGCCAGCGACAGCATCGCGGCTGTATCAGTACACATGCGCGATAGCATCGCTACTGCATCGAAAAAGTTGCCGAGGCCTCTTAGACCAACGAGGTAGTTCTAATGTTGATACATGTTCAATATAATTTTAGGAGTAATTCGGATATCAAGCACCGTGATTGGAGCTTTTAAATGCCAAATTCTCGGTTAAAAATTACGTTAGTCCTGATGGATCACCGCAACCATACAACCAATGAAATATGTATGGTATTTGATCGTACGCTCTTACGATCAACAAATGCGATTAGCATGATCCGAACGCTGTCCAATAGGACGCCGCTTTCCTATAAGTTAACAACATACTGGAATTACAAATCTGACTTCCTTGCGTTCTAATTATGTCTGACAGTTAATAATAGCAGTTATTGGAAAATCTAAGCACGGCAGTGTCCATTAACGGGCCTGTATGAAATGATGATTCCTCTCTTGCATTTATTTATTTCAAGAAAGTGTCATTTACTATTAGGGTTGCCATCTCTAAAATTTGACAACCAGGACAAGACGCGTGGAAACCCCGGATTTTAGCGGCCAGAACCCGGATAAGTCAACAGGTTTTTTTAAACATAGTGTAATAAAAAACAGTTGTTTAGCGAGTCGGTTCGTCTGTTGATCGCGGCGTGCGGGCGCAGTGCGTGTGTCGCGGGCGGCCCAAAACTTTAAATTTTTAAACCCGGACTACAAATGAAGCCCCGCCCGGACGCTTCCCGGATGCCCTCTAAACTAGGACAAATCCGGGGAAACCCGGACGGATGGCAACCCTATTTACTATTAACTTTTTTCTTTTATAGTCGGAATTTGCGTCACTTACTAAGTTTTGATCATACCAGGTTATTGGAAAATCTAAGTACGGCAGTGCCTATTAACGGGCCAGTATGAAATGATGATTCCTCTCTTGCATTTATTTCTTTCAAGAGAGTATCATTTACTTTAATATTTTTCTTTTACAGTCGGAATTTGCATTACTTACTAAATTTTGATCGTAGGTACCAAGTTATTAGAAGATCTAAGTACGGCAATTTAAATTGACGGGCCTATTTGAAATGATGATTCCTCTCTTGCATTTATTTCTTCCAAGAGAGTATCATTTACTATTACTATTAACTTTTTTCTTTTATAGTCGGAATTTGCGTCACTGACTAAGTTTTGATCATACCAGGTTATTTGAAGATCTAAGTACGGCAGTGCCTATTAACGGGCCAGTATGAAATGATGATTCCTCTCTTGCATTTATTTCTTTCAAGAGAGTATCATTTACTTCAACATTTTTCTTTTACAGCCGAAATTCGCATCATTTACTAAGTTTTGATCATACCAGGTTATTGGAAGATCTAAGTACGGCAATGCCCATTAACGAGCATGTATGAAATGATGAGTCCTCTTATGCATTTATTTCTTTCAGGAGAGTATCACTTTTTTTTTTTCAAAAGCGTACCGTCTGATATATTTTCCCAACTTTATTTTTTGGTTTCGTATATATTTTTTTTTGCGTCATTTCGGCGCTTATTAACATATTTTCTTTCTTTCAAGCAGAATTTGTATCAGTTACTAAGTTTTGATCATACCAGGATTACGGTCACCGTGGTTAATACCGCAACTTACTGTTCGCATGTTTGACTTTACAAGTTCAGTAGCTGTTTAACATCCCATCCGACCTTTGTTCCTGCCTAATAGTTTATATCCTGTTAGTTACACTAGAATGGAGCACCACGACAATATACTGCTATATATTGGTTTCGCAGTACTGGTTAATTAATTAAGTCGAGTGTGAGTTGTGGGATTTCATTCAACGGGTATATTGTACAGTCGGTTGGTATATAATTCTCATGGTATTAAGTCTACCTTGGTCACGTGCATTAATATGTATATGTTACGGGTAAAAGCCGAATGGCGGTTACACCTAGGTTTAGCCGGGTACAACTAGGTGCAACCACTAGCAGTTGGTTAGAACTAGGTGGAGCTTAAGTCGACGGAGCCCCGCAGAGCAGGGCTCCTATTTCTGTCTGCAGGGTTTAAAGTAACCTAACACGAAGGGGGCTTCGTTCGCTCGCTTCACTCGCTCACTCTAGCCCCCGTCATCCCCTTCGAACCTAACCTATCCGTGTCGGGGTTCCCCTTAACCACCGATGTGCGGCTGCACCTAGTTCTACCCGCTATGATGAAGGGTAAACCTAGTTCTACCCGAGGATAAGTAGGATACATCTAAGTTTAACCGCATGTGGCCGGCTGCACCTAGTTGTACCCGGCTAAAACTAGGTGTAGCCACACTTCGGCTATTAGCCGTAACATATACACTATCTAATGTTTCAAATATATGTAATCATAATATATTTCAGACATATCTACACCTTTTTTGGCTCAAAATAATGTAGCAACTAAATTGAGTCATAATTAAGTATAGATTTTAGTCAAAAATATATAAACAATGTATTTGCAGATGATTGAAAGCGATAAGAATATTTTTTTTTCATATATTAAGTGATTGTTACACTTGCAAATGTATATCTGGCAATCGCAATGTAATTGTTACGTGTAAACAATTGTTGGTTAACCTAAATAAAATAAATAAGCGTTTTTTCCCAATAGAGGAATTAATTGTATTTTTTCACAGGCAATTTCAGACTTAAAGTCTCAAGAACTGTAATTATAGACACAATAGATAAACAATGGCACTGACGAACCAGTTTGTCGGTCGGGCCGCTAGCGGTTTTCATGCACTTTGAAGTAAATAAATCGAATAAATGAATACTAAATTCAAATCATATACACCTGCGTATAATTTGAGTTTCTATACTAGGGATATGATCTATAGATATATCAATTTAAAAAAACGAAAACAAGAACAAAACTGTGCCCACGCCTTCTACTCCGTTCATCCATTTTACCCATCTTTTTTCCAGACAGTAAAAAAGTCATCCAGAATAATACATTTATTTGACCGTAGCGGGATATTTTCCTGAGTTGGTCATTCAAGTTTTCAATTCCACCGGATGAATTGAAGTCTCGATCGTTTCATAGAACGAATGCAAAAATATTGTAACTGGAACGGAAAGTTACGACTTTTATCATTCTACCAGACGTCTGAAAAACGAAAGTTCTTTTTGCTCTATTCGATGCACATGTAAGCGAATAGTTCACCATTGAAGTCTGAGAGGACTGTCTTCAGAAACAAGTTTCAAAATTGGACTTTAACAGAGTGTTTCACGTTATTTTCTTATTCTTTATGATATTGGACTGGACTGAAAGACGAGACTGCCTCGTTGATCTAGTGGTTGCAGGTGCGATTACTGAGCGTGAGGTCCTAGGTTTGATCCCTAGGTCGGGCAAAGTGTGATTGGGATTTTCCCCGTGGAATTTCTCAGTAGCAGCCCGGAGTCTGGATTTGTGGCCGGATGATGGCAACAGGCTCCTCCTCTATTACATGAGACTTAAAAACATAACGGCGAATTGAGGGTGTATACCTCTGCCCAACCTTTCGAGGAATACAAGCGGGATGTTATGCTATGTTATGAAAGAAGAGTTCATAGTAATGTTTTGCATTGAATTTCTTTAAAATTCAAAGAGAGAGATAGAGAGAGACCATAACAATAAATTCTGTGCGGTTCAGCAAACGAACATCTGTTGTGGAGATGAAACAAACAGAGTCTTATTGCAGATCTCCTTCTAATCCGGCATATAAATCAAAATGTAAATAAATGAAAATATTTGTAAAAAGCGCATTTTTGCCCTGTTTTTAGGAAGGAAGTGGATTTTCGTAATTCTCTTTCTAATCCTCACTGCTTGTGATAAATCAGTTGTATTGTGCAGATCTGTATAAAAAATATACCGACATTAATTTTGGCATACCTACGCTTAAATTTTGCTGTCGTTTCCAACAGATGATGAAAAATAAAAAATATTTTACTGAATACCTACATTATATTTCATCAATGTCAGGTATTTATTATACGCCTATAGGCGTGGACGCCCGTATTTCTCGTGCATGTTGGTTTTATGTAGGTTATCACTAACAGGCAGTGAAAATGCTTTCAGTCAATGCCAGTGAAAAATACTGTCACTGTAATTTTTTTAATTTATTTACGAAGCATCTTTAGAGATACTCGAAATTTTATATATCACATATTTTACGTAATACCTAGTAAACTTATTTTACATACATAAACTCACGTCTTTTTCCCAAGGGGGTAGGCAGAAACTATAGAACGCCACATGCTACGATCTTTAAATACTCCTTTCGCTTCGTCCACCTTCATACATCTTGTCATACACGCACGCCGGTTGAGAGTACTAGGCACCTGTCCGTTTTGAAGAAAATTACCAATAACATAGATGTATGTCCTTCTAGGGCGTCCTCTACCGGCGTTGCCTCCTGTATTTATTAATTTATGTACTATGTTGGTACATAAGGCGGACTTAATGCCATAGTGCATTCTCTACCAACCTTTGAGTTAAAAAGAAAAGCATCGAAATAGGTACAGCAAAAAAATAAATAATAAAGAGTTGACAATTTTGATCTGAATATAATACGAATTCATAAGATACGTATAAAATACATATATACAAATAATAAAATACATAGATATTATGATATACACTTCTCATCAAATAAATCGAAACACTTCCGAAATTATCTTTGTGGCGACAATTAAACAAAAAACAAGCACTAATTCACTATAGAAAAAACATAATTTAGTTGCTGGAAGTTTGGCCTTTACAATGGTGTACGAAACTTTCAAAATTTTGTTTTTTTTTTTAAATTTTATCCTTTATATGAATGGAACATTGTTTTGAGATAAACGTGTGTTTAGAGTTGGAGTACATTTGTCGTGCAAAAAACGCAAAAAAGCGCATGACTTTAAATTTTTCTGTTTGTAATTTGTTGATTAGGCTCTGTGACGTCTGTTAAAAAGTTTTTTTTCTAACACACATGCATACTTTCCAAGGCCAAATTTCCAGCTACTAAATTATGTTTTTTCTATAGTGAATTAATGCTTGTTTTTTGTTTAATTGTCGCCACAAAGATAATTTCGGAAGTGTTTCGATTTTTTTGATGTGAAGTGTATATGAAATAAAAACATGATGAAAATCTAAATGCATTTATGAAGAAGACTAAATTAGATGATTATGAGTGCAGCGACTTCAAGTAGTATTCCTTAACTTTGCGTTTAAACGAGAATTTACTGTATCTACGGAACAATTTCTTTTGTAAGAAATTATACGTGCCAAAATGCCAATCCTCTCGAGATCGTATTTCCGTGTATATTATGATGCCCGCCCATATCCGTAACTGAAGTTTACGTATAAATCACGCAAGTAATAAACTATAGGTAAGTCGTTTCTCCGCGAATCCCTCGCGAAAATAAACAATACCTTTTCCTTCCCATTTCGATTAAATATCATACAGATATGTACACCTACCTTATAATATACCTACCAAAAACCTACCGGTTTTAAAACCGTGGGTTGCAATTTTAAATGACTGACCAAAATACTAAAGGGCCGATTAAAAAGCCGATATTGGAAATCGACACACGACTCCGTTCTTTTGAATCTTTTGCTTTGTATAAAAATTGGTACGCAGGTGCCTTTTGCGATATCGTAATTACGAATTTTACTGGAACCGGCTTAGACAATTTGTAATTAAAAAGTGACACGAAGGCAAGCTTCAGGTGCCTTAAAGGTAATTGAATATTCTCTCATCCTAACACTTTCACAAGACAATTTATAATAGAAATTAGTAAAGATACGTGAGCAAAAATGTTAAGCTTGTCTGTGTGGATTTTGTGTACGTAGGCCTACTTGCGTAAAGGTGCGTACAGATTAAGCAACATGTTGTGTAACTTGTGTTATATAACACGTCCACAAGATGTAACATTGTTTTTTAACATTGCATTATATAACAATACTGTACACATTAGAACAACAATGCAATATAACCATGTCATATAACATTGTCGTTTGTCGTTCTGCAGTGCTGTTCACAATGTTGACACGAGAGGACATTTTGCTAGCTGCTGCAGCGACTGTTACTTTTAAATAACAAAAGAAAAACACGTAGATGCTGGGTCCGTCCTAGTTTATTGTAAATATTAATAACATGTTAAATAACACGTTTGTTATTATAAAACGTTTTATAACATTCAGTCTCCATATTACTGCAACATGTTATATAACATGTTAACATTGAAGTATTTGTTTTAGATTATGATAGCGGCCACATTCGTTCATTTTCATTCAAGACGTCCACTGCTGGACATAGGCCTTCCCCAAGCATCGCCACATCGACTGGTCCTGTGCTTCTTACATCCCGCGGATTCCCGCGACCTTTACCAGCGGCCACATACGTAACTACTTTGTTGCGCAAGCTATAGAAACAGTTTGCACAAGTATAATGGCTTGTAAATATACAATTCTGAAAAATGGTTATGATTTTCATGGTTGCTACACACGTAAGTATTTTTTGGGAAGTTTAGACTTGCACAAGTATTCAGTAACGTGTGTGGGATTACTTTGTGCAAGTATCTTGGCTTGCACAAGTATAGAAAACGGTTATGACTTTCATTTCCAAAACCCTCAATCTCTTTTCAATTGCGATTTGGGTTTGCACAAGTTTATATGAACATGCGTGGTATAACGGGCTATTAATAAACCTCAATGCATGTCTTGGGTTAGAATCTACTAAAAGGGTAAGTAATTGGATCGCACTGTTAGAAAAAGATCTCAATTACAGCTTGGGATTGGATTTCCGCCTCATAATGGCATCGGACTGAATCCTATCATATCGGAACCCAATATTTATATTGGCGAACTGTGATTGTTAATTACCAACCCCTTCGGAGGTACACTTATAATAATAATAGCAGCCTGTAATTAATTGTCCCACCTGAGGGCAAAGATCTATTCTCATACATATAAAGAACAGCCACAGTTTTCTTTTTTTTACTAGCCTTTTGACTGTCCCACTGCTGAGCGAAGGCCTTCCCTTAGTCTTCCAACCATCTCTATTTTGTGCCAGTTCTGACCGTGCTAGCTCCGCAAAGACGTCTAGATCGTCAAGCCACCTACGCCGAGGTCGACATCGACGGCGATGTCCTCCTTCAGGCGTCCAGCAAGAGAAAGAAGTCGAAAGACGGATTGAAAACGCCTGGAAGAGCTTCTGGTCCCTTAAAGAATACATGAAGGGAAACCTTTCGGTAACCCTGAAGCGTAAACTCATCGATATGTGCATCCTGCCCGTTCTAACCTACGATGCTCAAACTTGGTCACTGACTGAAGAACAAAAGTCCAAACTCAAGATTTGCCAACGAGCAATGGAGCGTAGTATACTGGGTATTAAACTAACCGATCGTGTTAGAAACACTACCCTGCGCTCCATAACGCAAGTAACAGATGTTGGAGAAAAAACAGTCAGGTTAAAGTGGGAGTGGGCTGGTCATGTCGCTCGAATGCATCCGGACAGGTGGGCAAAAACCGTTACTTACTCGTACTAATCACAGAATAGAAAATATAAAAACAACTGGAAGTGCCACGCAGCTATTGCGTGTGTGTTGTAATTATGCGGAGATCCGCAACATTAGCTCATCTCACGAATTTACTAGTAATATCATAATAATAGAATCATGGCTTTTTGTGCAATTTTAACGTGTACTTAAATCATAGCAGAACGAAAAATGTATCTCATAGTGGTGTTTAAAGTTTAGAACTTTGATATCTCTCAGTATAGTGTCAGTTTGGTGACACTAGTTCCCGTACGAAACAACCATTGATCACCACGCTTGCTCACTGCGGCTTGGTAACTTCAAAACATTCAAAGTCCAGATTTCTTCATTTTGTCAGTGCTGTTCCAAGATTAACTTAGAAAGGACATACCTACATATAACATTGCAAAAGTCACATTGGTTTTAAACCCAACCTTATGCCTAGCCAGTCGGTCTGAATCATCCGGGCCACTACACCGTTTTACGTCCAAAATTTGAGTATGATAGGTTGTGTTGATCGATTGCAGACATTTTACAAAAATATGTAACGTGAAGCAATATCATAAGAGTTAAAGCCTTCGGCAAACGAAACACGGCAATATCATTTCAAACTTAAACTCAAAACTCATTTATTCAAAATAGATTAGAATTACTTAGTTCTCTTTGAACGTCAATGTTACAATATACAAGGTGTAAAAGAATTCGTGTAATTCCTTCAAACCACATGTCATGATCTATTAATGATAAGATTAACACCGCACAGGATTTAGATTGATTAAAAATTACAACATTTTTTTCATGCGGTACGAGTAAGTCATCTTATCTAGAACACTTAATAAGGTTTCAATAAAAGAAAAAGCAAAAATATTTTTTGCAAAAAAATTTTTCTATTTGGTAGAACATTTCGATGTCACGCATAAATGAATGACATTACGGCGACACAGCTGGCAGTCACGGTCTGCGCGATACCGCTCCGTGCAGCCAGTTAACTCGGTGCGCTAAAATGATTCAGAAACAGAAAATCAGGATATTTTTATGAAAAAATATTTTATGCTGAAACTGAAAAAATGGTTGATCAATCTGTGTCACTAGTAGATCTCGCAGTTTGAAGGAATTACATGAATTCGTTTACACCCTGTATAGCCCCCAAAAAAAGCCCGTTCTTCACCGCTTCATAGTGTTTATGCTGTGAAAAATAAATGGTGCAACAAACTCCCCAGCAACACAGTTCTGTTTGACAGGTGAATAAATTAATTAAGTCAAAGAAAAAAATAATAATGTAAAAAGGTGTACAATAATAAAATTATGCAAATTAAGGATAAATAAAATGAACAAAGTATATAAAACAATTCTGTCTGAATGGACAAAATTACATTAAAAAACAACCGACAACAAAAAAATAATACTAAAATTACCAGTTTCAGAAGTCGGTACTCCTCTTCTTGGGAGTCAGTTAAAAATGGCCACAACCCACACTGTCATTTTGTGTATCTTGGTCCAAAATAGCACCTTGGATATAACTCACACGGGCTCACCGATGCTCACACCCTTCTCACGACCGCGTTTGGTCTGACGAAGGCCTAAGATATTCGTTCGTCGATCAATCTTCCAAAATTGGATGAAGTGAATAAAAATAAGTACCTAAAACCTTAGCTTACTTAACTAAAATTGACTGATGTTTGAGTAAATAAAAATTATCAACAATTTTTTATTTGAATAAGTAGCAAATACTGATTAAATACCCTTTTAAAACGAAACTTTCTCATATGACCCATGCCAATATTTGCGTAAAATCATCGCGTTTTCAAGGTTTGATGAACTAATAATTATTTTGCGTTATAAAATTCTTCAAAGGCGATATCAGATCTTTCTGAAAATGTTTCAGAAGTTTCCGGAACCACTAATTGACCTTTACTAAAATAGCTTTCCATTAAAAAACAGTGTTATGGAGGAAATGGGCAATATTCGTAAACTTTTATGTCTTTTTAACATCAGGCCGTACGGTCGGCCAAATAGGTGGTTTACCAGTTTTGACAACCGTTCCTATCAAATGAAAATATCGCTGAGGTTGTTTTCAGATAATTTTTGCAAGTGAAAAAAACTTTAAAAAAGTAAAAACCGACTTCAAAAAAAACTAAACGGAGTAAAATAATTATCATTTAATAAAACTACCCGTTTCAGAAGTCGGTGCATTCAATTTGTTTCAGCGTAGAACACCGACTTCTGAAACTGGTAGTTTTATTAAATGATAATTATTTTACTCCGTTTAGTTTTTTTTGAAGTCGGTTTTTACTATTTTAAAGTTTTTTTTATTTATACTTTTTAGTGCCACAAATTACAATTAAAATAGTGTACAAATTCTCGGACCAGCACTACAACTAGAATGTCGTCTACATACGATTTGTGTATTTTTTTTTTGTTTTTGTTGATTTTTCCAAAAAAGTGCTGCACCAATTTCAATAAAATTTATATGAGACCACCTCTAAAGTATGGGCTACCAAACAAAAAAAGAATCATTATAAAATCCACCCATAATTGGGGGAGATATCGCGTAACAAACATACAAAAAAAAAAAAACATTCCCGACTTCAAAAAGGAGGAGGTTCTCAATTCGTCTGAATTGAGAACCTCCTCCTTTTTGAAGTCGGTTAAAAATCGACCTAATTGTTTTATAACGTATAAAAAAATTTCAATCTTAGGGTGGTAATTCACTTTTTGGCCGAGGTTACATCACATTATACAGCCTAGCTGTTGAACGCTTGCCTTCCATGTAAAAGGGTCTAACTTTGACCCGGCCTGTACACACAGCTAAAGAACAATGGGAAAATTTGTTTGGATCCAGTCCCCAGCAGTGAAGCACTATGGGCCATGTGTGAAAAAATACATGTTATTCTGAATAACAAATTACTGAAAGAAAGTGTGAAAGAATGAATGTATGAATGTGGCAAAAAATTTTTTTTTCTTAATTATTTTTGTATTAGACTGCTCTTTATGATTACTATTTTATGATTATTATCATGTTTTTAGATTTTAAAAACAACAAAGTAATCATAATAAGATATCTATACATATAATAAATCTGTAGACATGGCGTGTCTGTACATATCAAATATTTTGAAAAAACCTGGTTGGGATGTTAAACTATAACCAATAGAACCCATTTTTAACATTTTTGGAATTTTTGTCTGTTTATCTGTTTGTCTGTTTATCTGTTTGTTTGTTCAAGCATCACGTAAAAACAACTGATCCAAAGTTGTTGACTTTTATAAATAAATATTGTGCTTATCTCCAAGTAACATATGTTTTTTGTTTCATCGCAATCGGTTCACGCAATCAAAAGTTACGCGAATTTTAAGTTTTCTAGAAGAACTTAGCATGTATTTGTGTATAAGTACCATTTCTTTTCAATAGATGGCGTTACGTGTATCAAATCACGTTGTGAGGAAATATAATCAACGAATATATTACTATTCTCAGTCTACGGAAGGTCTATTGAAATGCTATCCGAAGAAGGTACTAACTAAGCTTTTATAAAAAAAACGAAAACAATGTTATTTAAAATTTATTAGGTAGGTATCTATCTATCTGAATGGCAGTGGAAGAGAAATACATTCAATTTCATATCTTATTCTAAATTTTGAATTGTGCAAGGCAATACGATAGATTAATTTGAAATACTCATTTATTTTATTATGAATACTTAAATATGTATTTATAAATCTATTTACTATTAATAAAATTCAAAGTGCAATTTGTCTGTAATTAAATATTTTTCCAAAATTTCGATTCGGTGGTACTATACTATCGATACAGAAACCATAACATTTCTTTCCATCTGGACATCACGTAAAATCCCGTGGATGGATTTTGATGGGACTTTCGCTGATGTGTTGCGTAAAGAGCGACAATTTTGCTGCTACATATATCATCACGCTATTGTTCATAGGAGCCGAGCAGCGGAACATTATTTCCACATACTGCGAAGTATAAGCTTAATATTTGGATCGTAAAATCGCGTGAATCGATTTTGATGGGCCTGCGCTTATGCTGGTATTCAAACTATCACGCTATTGCTCATAGATGCCGAGCAACGGAACATTATTTCTATATACTGCGTAGTATAAGCTGTAGACAGAAGTAAGTGCTGCAGTGAACGGTCGCTGGATCAGTGTCCTGCGTTAAAACTTCACTTTAAAAAATACACTTTTTGTAATTTTTTTGGAATGTTTTTGTATATTTTATTTTGTTCATTGTTGTCAGAACTATTCAAAGCCGGTCGTCGCCGTTTTATTAAGTTTATTTAAGCCTTAGGTAATGTCCCAAAACACATAGCCGTGAAGGGAAAGTACTTTAAATATTAAAAATTGCTAATTTCACTCAAAGGTGACTTCCTTTTATTTTTAAAAGTAAGAAATATTGCCTTTACTGATTTTTTTTTGCCTGAACTTGGAATCAAACTGGCAAAGCTATACCATCTGGTGGCACCTGTTGATAATATCTTTATGGTCAATAATCAGGATCAAATCTCTCCAACAAACACACTGTCTTAAATTGAACGAAGTGGAAAAATTAAGAACTATATCAACAATTAATAAGTGCTTGAATTTAAATGTTCAAGTTAGTTAGTCAATTTTCGTTTTATGGTCTTCCATCAATTTCAGATACAATGTTTATTGGAGCGATTTTAATCCGTATTATTGATCCTATCGATTGGTGAAATAAAAATACAGATGATATTTTTTCGCATTTGGGTTGGTTAGATTTCCAGATCAAACTTTTTGGAATCTTTGAAAGCAGTACCTATTTCTAACTTATAAAAATAAAATTAAGTCTTCTATAAGTGAAATTTTTATATATTTAAAGTACTTTCCTATTCCACACCTCGAATGAAATCATTTTATAGACTGCACTGCGTAAAATATTTTGATTTAGTTCGCCGATTGTGACTAGATGGCGTTGAAGCCCTTTTTGGATCGCCATAAGGTTTCGTTACATTATTATCACAATGAATATCAATATTCAATTATAATCCATTTTAGCAAGGAAATGTATGGAAATAAGCAACGCGTTTTTAGTATTATGTTTATATGAACTTTTACGGTCAATCATGAAGAGCTGAAACTCTACCTAAAGAAATGGTATAAAAGATATAAGTGCCTTGGTGGGACACCTTTGTCTATTATTATAATAAATGGAATACATATACATTATTTAGTTGTTGCGACACAATGTTGTTTTCCGAGTTCCACGCGGACGGAGTCGCGGGCACAGCTAGTTACAAATGAATCTGTACACGTATGGTTCAGTATAGTAATAATCAGTGCCTATTGTTGTAGAAATTAATACTTCTAAAAATTATATTTATTATAAATATTGATGTATTTTTTACGCTCATTCATTTGATATATGAGAAAAAGTGCTACAAGGGTGGGGACACTTTTTTCCGATGTTCTTTCTTTTCCTATATTTTTCCAGTATAAACTGACCTCTCACTGTACGGAAACCCTATACAATGCGAGATCAACTCATACTGGAAATTGCTTGATATGTACCGTGTGTACCTCTAACTTTTCGAATTAAGTGGATCAGAATATGATTATCACGTGCGTTAACTATGAAGGAAAATATCGTGAGTAAACCCTTTGGGCCGCACTATCGAAAACTCTTTTCGGAGCGCTCTCATGTGTGAAAGCTTTCTCACGATGTTTTCCTTTACCGTTAGCGCAAGCGATAATCAAATTTGTGATCCACACATGAATTCTAAAAGTCTGAAGCGAGGGCCGGGGTTAATCTCAGAACCACCTGCATAAAAGAACATTACATATTGTAAATGAGAGCAAAATGCAGCCATTATTGTGAAATTGTTGACTTCTTTGAGTTTAATTAGATATGTTGCTAATGAAAGTGTTGGGTTCCCATATTGTTATGGTCGAGCCTCATTTTCCTGATACTGTATTAAAATGTAAGTCATTAGTATTATATTTTTACTATTTATATTTTACACTAACCTGCTTTGATCTCACACAATTTAAATTTTAAGCACCATATTGTAACAATACTAGTTTTTTGTTGTTGAAATTTTGAATGAATTGGCAACTTTGAAATGTTATCACGAAAATGGTTTCTTACAGGTTTACGGGTTATCACAAATAAATGATTTTAGTTAGTGTGTTTTTTTTTTGAGATCGCTGTAAAGCGCCAAATCCACTAACTAGCAAGTTCTATTAGGTACGCAAGTTGACTTTTTTTACAAACTAAGCGAGCAAAAGAGTGTAAATAATAACCTACGTAGTAAAACTTATTAGTACGTTTGGCGCCTAGGTAGCCATACAACAAACCCAAAACTCTACAAAGGAAAATGTTATACATTAGTTGTGTAGGTATTAATTACTTAGAGACCTTAGTTCACGTATTCAGAACACGTGTAAAGAAAACTTTAGCTCGTCTACAGAAATACAATATTAGTGTAGTTTCTTTAATAATTGTGGCTACAGTTACATGAAAAGGAGTACAACAAAATTGAGTTCGTAACTTGCGCAATAACTATATTTGCGTCAGTGCCTACTTATTATGTATTATACATTATAATATTCATGATATAAATAAGACCACGTATATGGCTGATTATCCTTATGTCCAATAATCTTGTTATGTAGGATTTTATTAAATACCGATGAACAACAAGCGCGTGTAGCCACAGGCCTACGCAAACGTCAATCTTAGGTGAATGTTTCACGCTCAGTATTTATCGCGATATTTGCATCGCGAACCGATATTTAAAGCGTTTAAAAAATAAATGACGTAAACGCGTAATAAATATCACGATATTTGGATCTCGATCTTAAAGGTGTGTACGGACAGCGCGTACATTGGTACGCGTAGTCGGTTACGCGTACGCAGGAACGCTTAGTTCGTACAAGGCTTAAGACAGGCACCTCCATACTATTACTAAGCGTTCTTGTGTACGCGTAACCGACTACTCTTATATTGGAACGCTTAGTCACTTACGCGTACACAGGAATGCTTAGTCCGTACCTACAGCAACGCGTACACAAAGGGGACGTGAACGCTCAATTAGCCTGTACGCGTATTCAACATACCTAGATGACGCGTACATTGGAACGCTTAGTCAGTACAAAGGTTTAGTCTGTACAAGGCTTTAGTCCGTACAAGGCTTAAGAGGCTATACTGCCTTGTCCCGGTTTTACCCCCATACCTGGTTTTGGACTAATCTCCCCTGTCTGTATATCCTATAGAAGGGCCTATGGTGACTAACTGAATGGAAATTACAGGCAAAAAACATTGACCTCTTATCCCTTTCCTTAGATGGGTATCTTTCAAAATTGCCCTTTGTACCACTAGCCATCATGAGATTATTTAACGAAAAAAATAATAATTGAGCTATGTACTTAAATTAAGCCGAGCGATGTATAAAGAGGTAAACAGACTCCTGTCACTTCTGGAAGAAAAATGAGCGCTTACTAAATAAAAAAAGAAAAACACAAACCACTTTGAGTCACCTAAAGCTTAAAGTAGAGTGTCCTAAAATACCTTTCTGAAGATAAATTGGAAAAACTAAACACATAAAACCTTCCAAGTATTAAAAACTTTTGTAAAAATAAACAATATAGTAAAATAAATATAAAAGTTCTTGAAAACCTTCTAGGAAAGCGTTGGTTGGTCTATTTTATAACTGACTAAAGTCAAACGCACAACCTTCTGTTATAAAAACCACAAGGTTCAATCAACTTATATGATTGTTGAGTAAAAAGCTTATTAGAATTTATTTTAAACAAAAGCGTCAATTTTATCGAAGACGTGACTTTTTTATTATGTATTTCAATAATTCGCAAAAAAAACTGTTAGATCAGTAAGTAAAAGAACACTTAGGTAAGTAAGTAAAAGAACACTTAGGTAAGTAAGTAACGACATTATTCAATTTGTTTTAGGTGTACTTAAATTTGTTTTGTGTAGGTACACGCGCGCTGGTACTTAAGAATATAAAAAAAAACTTTAAAAAAGTAAAAACCGACTTCAAAAAAAACTAAACGGAGTAAAATAATTATCATTTAATAAAACTACCAGTTTCAGAAGTCGGTGCATTCAATTTGTTTCAGCGTAGAACACCGACTTCTGAAACTGGTAGTTTTATTAAATGATAATTATTTTACTCCGTTTAGTTTTTTTTGAAGTCGGTTTTTACTTTTTTAAAGTTTTTTTATTTCATACTTTTTAGTGCCACAAATTACAATTAAAATAGTGTACAAATTCTCGGACCAGCACTACAACTAGAACGTCGTCTACATACGATTTGTATATTTTTTTTTTGTTTTTGTTGATTTTTCCAAAAAGTGCTGAACCAATTTCAATAAAATTTATATGGGACCACCTCTGAAGTATGGGCTACCAAACAAAAAAAGAATCATCAAAATCCATTTATAATTGGGGGAAATATCGCGTAACAAACATACAAAAAAACAAAAACATTCAGACGAATTGAGAACCTCCTCTTTTTTGAAGTCGGTTAAAAAAGAAAGACACTGTTTATTTCTTAAATAAATCTGTTCCATGCAGATGTGCGAGTACTTAAGTAAGATTTACATTCTTAAGTTAAAAAAAGCACGGTCGGAATCAAATAAAAAAAGCTGTTCTTAATTGTTTATTTATGCAACGAAAGATGAACATCGCTTATCCGAAGATTTCCGTCGCAAAATGTAAAATGTATTTTGAAATATAAGAATGTTTCAGCGTAAACGTTTCTTAACGAGTTTTGTAACGAGAATTTTGACGGAACGATACTTTTTTATCTCACAAAATTTCAAGTGATAACTTGAGTATGACTTAACAAAAGTCTATAGAGCGTAACTGGTTAGTCACTTTATATCCGAAAACCATTGACTCTGCTTATAACTTTTTTATAGGACAAATACTGTTTTCGTGAAAAAAAAAAAACAGCTGTTACATATAAAATAATCATTGTTGCTTGGTAAAATGTTTAGAATAGACTTTTTTTATTACGAATTCAGATTTGTCCCATAGTAAAAGTTGGATAGAATGATGAACAGAGTTTATGGTTTTCAGATTTAAAGTGACTTACCAGTCATGCTGTAATATCAAGATCGGACAATGTGCAGCAGTCTGTGGAGAAACCAGGTGTGGTGTTCCTCCAACCAAAGGGAGGATCCTCCAACCAGGCGGAGTCTTGTGCCTGGCGGGCTACTGCCCAACGGTTGATGTTGGGAGGTTGTATACAGGGTGTTAACGAATTCGTGTAATTCCTTAAAACCACATGATCTACTGCTGGTGTAGATAGGCCCCGCACGGGAATTAGCTTGATTAAAAGTAAAAAAAAAAACATTCTTTTTTTTTCATGCGCCTTTGTTACCGATCGTATCTAAACCACCTAATAAGGATTCAGTAAAAAAATAAGAAATATTTTTTTTAAAAAAATATTTTATTTCTGTGAACATTTCGATGCCACGCATAAATTAATGAAAGCATGGCGACACGGCTGGCAGGCACGACTAACGCGATATCGCTCTTTACAGTCAGATAACTCGAGGCTCAAAAATGAATCAGAAATAGAAAACCAAATTTTTTTTTCAAAAAAATTTTTTTCTTGGTTTTCAAAAATTCCCATTTAGAGTTAATCTGTGTCACCAGTAGATCACGTGGTTTGAAGGAATTACACGAATTCGTTAACAACCTGTATATACTATCTGCGTGTTAAATCTTGATTCCTATGAACTTTGTACCTAATTTTAATGTGATACATGGACAATGAAAAATTATAATCCTTAAAACCATGTCCCGCGTTTTTATTGTTAAAATACAGAACACGGTCAAAATTATGGCTGAAAAAAGGGGCCTCCTATAAAGTACAGGACAGTTAGCCGTCCTATCTGTGACTAATCATTTAGGCAGTCTTTCGGATTCCCAAGCAGAATAGTGGACTTTCACGGGCTAATATGATGAAAAAAGAATCATAACATTATTAGGAATACGTTAACTAATAGTTTACGACATATTGCGCTTTAAAGTAGGCAAAAACACCATTTTCAAGCATTTTTTAGCTTTCATTCCCGACTCAAAAAGAGAGGTGTTATACGTTTGAAGCCTATTTTTATGGCGTTATATCAAATCTGAGCTGAATCCCGCAGACTGCGCGTCAAGAGGTCTTTTGCCAAGCAAACTGATGAACTTCAACCTATGGTGGCAAGGCCCCGATTAAGTCGTCTGTCCAGGGTGTCATAAGAATACCTGTGATAGTCGTTACGTTAACCAGAAACTTGAAAATAGGATATCGGCATTGCTGTAGTATCTATCGGGTTGCAGAGGTCTGATGGCAGCCACTCCGTGTAAAATATTGGTATTCAGCCGCATTATAGTTAGACTGGAAGCTGACTCCTGACTGGAAGCTTATCTATCGCCGGGTTAATTCAAAAACCAACTAATTGCCCAAAGTCTAAGTTTGAGTCCTAAAATCTCGTATACTATCTTATCTAAGATATTATATGAAATTTTAGGACGCAAACTTTCAAACCGCCATTATTCGATATCAGGATTTGGGCAGTTAGTTAGTTTTTGAATTAACCCGACACTATATTTACATACTTTTACTTTTGTTTTCAATTCATCCAGAATTATTCTAGGTAGGTAAATGTTTTGTTTATCATCCTCAACTAACATAATTGAATCAATGTAATTAATAATACCTTTTTTTTTGTATAAGGACTCAATAATTTATTCACTTGATAGACTGAACTGTGTTTCTGGGGAGTTTGTTGCGCCGTTTCTTCTTCACAGCATAAACACTAGGAAGCGGTGAAGGCGGGGCGCTTTTGGGGGCGGTATTATGTAAAATTGATGTTCAAAAAGAACTAGGTTAATTCTAGTCTATTTTGAATAAACGACTTTTGAGTTTGAGCCCAACATAGTTGGAGAAAGGCTATAGAAGAAAGACATGAAATCAAATCTATCTCATATGTACAGTACATAAACAGAGTTAATTTGCCGTAGTCCCCTTACTAGGAATGCGTGTATCAAGGACAAGGACGGCAATGAGCATCCTTGTGTCACAAGGTACAATAAAACCTACATAGACGTCATAGTCCTTGTGACTATTGGGCGGATTGATGTGGTTTTGAGCTGCAACAGAGCAATGCAATGCTCGACAAATTGTAACATTTCAACATTACTTTTCTCTACTAATGTAACTTTTCTGGAAGCTTTTCAGCTTTTGTTTTGGGATTTGCCAACATGAATAACAATTCATCTTAGACACATGACATAACATTGTATTGTATTATACCGTATTTCCCGAAGGTTTATGCGAAGGTGAACAGTACACCCTCATTTCGCCGTTATGTTTAAGTCCCTTGTAATGGAAGCGAGCCTGTTGCCATCAACCGGGCACAAATCCAGACTCCAGGCTGTTACTGAAAAACCCCATACGGAAAAACCTTGTGTCACTTTGCCTAACCTGGGGATCAACCCAGGATCTCACGCTTAGCAGTCGGCTTATGATCTGTATCCGATATCTTATGCTTGTTTCCCACGGTGCGTGATATCGCGCACCGCGACGCACGAGCTCGAACCGACGCACCATGGGAAGAGACTCGTCCGTGGTAACGCGGACGCGTGCGGAGCGGTGCGCCGTATCCATAACACGCACCCTCATAATGTGGGTTCCCACGGTGTGTGATTTTATGGATGTTATCACGCAAAGCCGGTGCGCGCTATCACGCACCGTGGGAAGCCAGCTTTAGACCTTTTTGCAATGACAATTTTATTATGCGTTGTGAAGTTATTGGCTTGCTAATCGGAATAATGAATGCAGTGGATATAATGCAATGGAAACACTTGTACTCTCTTACGCTATTTTTTTTCATGAATCGTCTACTATGGGCAAGCTTCTAGACTATTTCTATTTAACACGATTGGTCAAACAATTTGTTATGTACCTACTGACAATGATAAGTGAATCGAAATCTCGAATGATAAATTAATGTTTTTCTCCTTTACCGTGAGAGTAGTGTGTTCACAAGGCCGTACGAACATGAAGGCTACAGGAAGGTAATTATGTATCTTTTTTTATGAGAAGATTCTCTCGCTTGCACTCATGTGTGAAAAACCATATTCACAGTGTGTCAGCATTATTTTTATTTGGCCCGGTAAAATAAACTACCCTGAAATGCCTGAATAATTTAAATTGTAGGAGATTGCTTTAGTGCAGCGCTTTAATGCGAGTCTGTTGTGGCATTAGAGAAAGACAACCACCGACAACTAAGAGCGTTGCCGTGTTGGTGACCGAGTTGAACTGCGGTTAAGGCTTTCATTAAATTTGTATAAGTAGGTAAGGGACGACAGTATTTTGTTAAAAACATTAGTTTACGGAACAAAATAAAGAAAGAAAATCAATTTATTCAACATACAAAATGACACACTAGATATACACCGTGGGCCCGAGGTACCCGAAAGATTTTAACAACGCCTTTCTGATGCTATTAAGAGTCAAATGTAATATCTACAAAAGCAGAAAAAAGTAAAAAAATAAAGTTTTTTTTTTCCCGTAAGAATGAACTTTAGTGCTTCCTTGTAAACAATACCTTAGGTTGTACTGGCAACATTTATAAATTATCGTGTGAGTGGTTATGAAACTTCTCACTTCACAATCCTCCTCGTCAAATAAGACATGCGGCGAGAGGGGTATGGTATGACAAAAGTCGCTACACCGCGTTCCTGGGACTTTTTACCATAGATATTTTTCGATTTGTGCGCTGATTTTCAGTGACGACCAACCCTACCAAATTTATACATAGTTGATAAACAAATTGAAGGTTATCTATCTGAAGCCTTCTCGCAATCTATTCCTGGAAAATATCTGTGACTTTTCGCACTCCCAAACTGCATTTCGACAAATCGTTCTACAACAAGATTTTACTTCAACACTATGGAACTCCGACATTACGCGACTCCGACAATTATGGAACTTCGACACCTAATTTGGGGCACCCCGACACGGATAGGTTAGGTTCGAAGGGGATGACGGGGGCTAGAGTGAGCGAACAAAGCGAGCGAAAGAAGCCCCCGTTATCCCCTTCGTGTTAGGTTACTTTGTAATGTAACAGACGGCCCTAGGATCTCCTGAGCACGTCTGCTACACCAGTTATATAAAATGGTGTAGAGCATTCATTACCTAGTAGTACATAACAATAATAAAATGCTCATAGAATAAGAGGCAAGACAGCTTTACGTCCATTGGGGTAGTCAGCGAATTCCTTCTTGTAGTTCGGTGTGTGCCGATGGCCCACACAGCTATATGATAGAAACCAGCGGCAGCAACAGACCGGCCTGAGCGCGTTTAGTCATGACGGTGGATAATAGCCAGGATCCGAACTGGTGAGTGTAGTTAGGGCAGGAGGCATCTCACTTTGGTACCAAGGGAAAGCAGGTTCTCCAATAGGATGTGGAGGCTCAGGTTGTCCAGCTCACATAAAATAAATCAGCAGTGCAGAGCAGTGTACAGGGAATCGTTGATGTGATGAAGGTGATACTACTACTTTAAACCCCAGTGACGAAGTTCCATACTTGTCGGAGTAGCATAATGTTCCATAGTGACGAAGTAAAATCTTGTCGTAGAACGTTTTGTCGAAATTCAGTTTGGTAGTCGACTTTTCGATTCCGCGTCAACCAGTTCACCTGACAAAGATAATAAAGGCTATCACGTACGGTATAGAAACAGTCATGTATTTTATCTGTGAGTATCATTTTGCGCATAAAATTTTATAGTATCTGTAGGAATCACACACAGAAACTGTATGCTAATATCTGAAAATCGAGGGTGCATGAAAAGAGCCTTCACGAGTGCTTAAGAACGTCCGGCGCAGCCTGGGCAGTAAGCCCCGAGATCAACCTTGCTGACTGGGTAATCTTTTAACCATGGTATGAGCTTTTCTCATATAGCTCGTGCCGACACGAGAGAAGATATATGAAAACCGATACTTTCAGTTGATAATATTTGTGTATGAAGATTTATCTTAACGCATATTTTGAATTTGACAAAATCTGTCGATGTCGGTCGGTATCTTTAGATACTTAACGATAGAATTATCTTATACGAGTACTAGCTGACCCGGCGAACTTCGTACCGACATTTTTTCATTTCGAATTTTCTTTTATGCAAACCTTGTCATGACAATAACGAAACAAAAAAAAACCATTTGGTGCAGTCGTTCGGAAGTTATGCGCATACATACATTTCGGCGATTCATTTTTATTTGTATAGATTAAACATGCAAACATACATATAGTCACGCCTTTTTCCCATGGGAGTAGGCAGAAACTGTAGAACGCCACATGTTACGATCCTTACATAGATAAACAAATTCATGTATTCCCTTCAAACCGCGTGATCTACTAGTGACACCGATATACCCTAAAGGGGTTTTTAAGAAAAGCAACAAAAAAATGTTTAATGATAAAAACTTTATTTTCTGTTTCTGAGATTTTAGAGTCCCGGGTTAACCGATTCGAAAGAGTGATATCGCGCTAGTCGTGCCCGCTAGCTGTGTCGCCGTGCTTTCATTCATTTATATGCGTGGCATCGAAATCTTCTATAAAATACCTATTTCTTCTTACATTTTTTTAGTAATCCTTTGTTAGGTATGTGGTTTACATACGATCACTTACAACAACAGCAAGATTTTTTTAATTTTTAGTCCATCAAAATTCTCTGCGGGTTCAATCTACACCAGTTTAGATCAAGTGGATAGAAGGTATTACACTAATTCTACCCTACCGTGGAGAAAAAATTAACGAAGTGATTCACCGAATATCAGCTTGTAGGTGATAAAAAAGATACTATGGAAATTACGACATGTTGCGCCTGTCCAACGCTTAAATTGCAGCGGCCATTTTGTCGGCCAAGTTTGTTTCCTTCTTTTAACGATCAAAATCTTACGATTACAATTAAAATCAAGTGGTAGGTAATAAAAAAAGGTATGCTCGCTAAATCGACACGTTTGAGGGCTCGGGGTGTGAAAACACTGCATATTCAAGACTTTTCGCAATAAAAAAAGTTGTCCGACTCCTCAAGATGAACGCATCTGCGAAGTATCAGCTTGTAGGTAATAACTGAAAAAAGGTGCCTGGGCCCGCCGACTATTCGTTTACACCCTGAAATATATTATCTGCGTGTGTAATAGTCCATTTATGTATTTCTTTATTTTCATCTCTAGTTTACCGCCAATAAAGTTGTATGAGTCCTTATCCTGACGGAGAAAATGTGTCGAATTTCCGGACGTACTCATAGGTAAATGAGAAATATCTCGCAACTGTTGTTTTGTTTTAGTGTTGTGTTTCTTGAGTTACGAACCTTGTGCACATGTTGTTTATTACAGCTGAATATCTGAGTGTTGATATTATGTTCCAAGTAAGTAACAAATGTTGTACGTTTATTTATTTCTTTGTTTCTTTTCTCGCTAGGTTTCTGATTGGGTACCTATTGATATTATATCACGATATATATATTATAGGTTTTATATATCGTGATATTTGTTCTTCTTAGACTTTTCCCAATCATGTTGGGGTCAGCTCAAGTCTAACCAAATGTGGCTAAATACCAGTATTTTACACGGAGCGACTGCTATCAAACCTCCGCAACCCAGTTACTTACCAATATGAATATTGTGTACATAAACTCAATTTTTATTTAAACGAATATAAAGTCTGAATTTATTCTAAGGTTTGAATAGAATTTAAATCGGAAACAACACTACTTTCACTCAAAACAACAAGCAGCTGTGCTATCTAAATGCAATCAAGTAATTTAAAACTATCAAAACTTTTTTAGGTTTGAAACTTACTTACATTAAGTCAACAAAAAAATGTTGGTATTTTCTTCTAGCAAAGTATATACTGAAATTAACATTAGATGTTATAATACACTCAATTCCTCAAAAAATCCATTCCCAAACGAATAATCAAAGAACAACAACAAATCCAACCTTCCATTTTTCTTCGCTTCCTCTAACGCCCTACTAATTTTCATTCGTGCGTACCGATTTCGGATGAACGGTACCTAATCCTCCAATCTGAAAATATTTCTTTGTATTTTGATTTTATCCGCTTTCTATCGTTAAGTACGAAAAAGTATTCAATCCAATAATTCGATATTTTTAGATACTTATCAATGAAATGTCGTCGGGTATATATCCAATGACTAATTTAATAAAACGCTAGCCTTCTTCAGGTTCATTAGAACCCTCAGACTCGTCGGAATTTAATTAATGGAAGCAAAATGATTCCGATATTTACATAATTCAGGCTGGTTTTCATCAACTTTATAATTCTCTGGTTAAACAAGCGTTTACGTTTTTTTTTTATCTAATTGTTTGGCAATCTATCAATAGCCCATCTGATAGAACGTGATTAACGCTGCCTATCTGCGGGTCCGAATCTTTATTTCCAAAGACACATTCGCTTAACATGTGGTCGAAAGAATTTTGAATCGAATAAGTACCGGCGCCCACGGACGGCATGGCATAGCATGGAGTGGTACGGCGCGCTTCGGCATACCGAATCATCCTGTGGCATCCCGCGGCATCCCGCGGCATACCACGTCGTACCGCGGGATGCTTCAGCATACAAATACAAGTGCTAACTTTATTAAAATAAGGTTTAATATGCATTGTTGATGAGAAAGAAGAGAGACAACTTAGCACCCACTTTCCTTAACATACAACAGTAACCTATGCGTCTCACGTGTTGCAGCGGCGTACCGTGGCATATTGTGAAATGTCACAACGTGCTGTAGTATCCCACGACGCGTCACAGTATCTCGTGGAATGACGCGAAGTTCCGCGGCATGCCGCGGTAAGTCGCGTCATACGTTTCGATTAAAATAAAATAATGTCAGTGTTAAACTCATTGAAACAAGGTCGAAAATCATTTGTCCACGAAAAAAATCCTTTGCCACGTCATGCCACGCCGTTCCGTCACTGGGCGCCGGCCCTAACAATTTATTTGAAGTCTTTATTCCGACGAACGTTTGATCCAACCTCAGAGACAACCTTGGAAAATTTCCATATGTCTGTATTCTCACCAGCACCTTACCCTTCATACCAGAACAGATCAATGCTGCTTGCGGGCTAATAGATTAATTATTTAAAAGAATACTGGTAGTACCCTATCATCAGCACTTTAAAGGGGATATTTACCACGTATTTTATTCGTAAAACTCACTTTTCGATAAATATCCCATTCTCAGTGCTAAAGATAGTGTTCGTGACCATGAGAATTTAAAAACTTATATAGTGTTAGTTATATACCTCTTCGGACGAACTCTTTCACTAGAAGCTTTACTACTACGAAAAATGCTATCCAAAATTCTGGTACATTTTTCGAGTAAACGATTGTTTAACCAGAGAATTAATGTTGGTGAATACCAGGCTTAGAGGACGATATTTTTGCTCCGTACACTTCTAAAAATAGAACACCCATCTCTTTGGGGAATCTGGGAATGTTATTAAAGGATGCTGAGTTTAAATTAGATAGATGATGCAAAATTCTGAAGGTGAAGGCGACCTCAAAATTGTGGTAGACGTCAGATTAATGATAGTCACGTCGAATTAAAACAGAAATACAGATTCCTTACTTCAGTAATAAGTGTTATCAGTAAAGTACTACCTAATTACTGCAGAGATCGGAATAGGTAGAGTATATTTACTTAAACTTCGAGGAAGGAAGTAACGTAGAGTGGATAATACCTCCTCTAAAATTCCGGAAAATTATAATGACGTTTTAATCCCGGAATTTAAAAATCATGCACTAAAAGTATTAAATTAAAGAGCTTTATTTTACATATTACATACATTGTTTTAAATTTTACACAGTACGGAACCTTAAAAAAATTTATTTATGATTTTTCCTACCAATAATTTGTAACTATAAATAAAGTCAAATAAATAATTCGTGATTTTTAAATCCCGGCATTAAAACGTCATTATAATTATTCCGGGATTTATGGAGGTATTTATCCACTTTATGTTACTTCTTTCCTCGAAGTTTAGGTAAATATACTCTACCTATTCCAATCTCTGCTAATTAGTTAATGACTCAAGATGTTTGCTATACTCTGGTCAACGAAAGATAAATCCTGCCACAGCGGTTTTTTAGTAAATTATAGCCGTAACGAGACTGCTGTCGAAAAACGTAAACGGCATCATCAAAACGTAAAATAGCCATGTTTTGTTTTTTAAAATTGTTTGATATAAGTACTTTGTTTGGTACCGTTTTGTAGAGAAACATCAGGTCTCACCTTACGGCGAAAAGGGAATAACAAAAACACGTAAATTTTCCACAATGCGGAAGCTATACTTATTAGGTTTCAGTAACTATTATTTTTAATGACGATAGGTTGACTGATTGTAGATTGACTGAGACTAAATTATACGAATAGTAGCAAGAGTCAATTATGTCGTACACCGTTTTATCTTTGAGTAATGAAACGTATACACCAGCCAACGAACCGCTAAAAACTGAATGAAATCGGATTCGTTTTATACAAAATTTTGTCACATTCAAAAAACGGCGAACATTGATTGGCCTTCGTTGGCTAGGTGTGTACACTACATAATATAGTATAAATACAGTAAAATAATAATAAAAAGACAGTTCAATATAATATCAGTAATTGTTACAATAAATTTTCTCCCGTTGTATGGCGCGAATTTAATTACCAAAATCTATCCTTATCACGTAATGACGTCACCACTTCTACGAAATGGGAACGATTTTCTAGCCTTCCATTATTGTTTGTATAGATTTATTTTATTCGCTTTTGATTAAATCTATTTCAAGTTACACGGTCTGATTTCTCTCGAGAATAATGTAGAACTTGTAGGCTGCCTACTTTTTATTGATAGGCACTACGCATGTATCGAGACAAAATTGAAACTGGCCTTTTTATTAACTGAAATAAAAGTAAATCCTTCTTCATTTTTACGGGTATTCTATTGCCGTGATGTCGGAATATAATAAGGAAACTCTTAACAAACATAAAGAAACTCTAATCCCATAGTTAAAACCGGCCAAGTGCGAGTCGGGCCACGCGCAGTAATAGGGTTCCGTAGTTGCACAATAATGTGGACTAAGAAGAGGGCTTGGAAATTTTTCAATGGAATTTGTACAAATTTTTACTTTTCGAAGTCCATTTTGTAAGTTACTAGCGACCCGCCCCGGCTTTGCACGTGTACGTTTTATAGCTTAAAACCTTCCTCCTAAATCATTCTATGTATAAAAAAAACCGCATCAAAATCCGTTGCGTAGTTAGACAGCGGGAAGCGACTTCGTTTTATACTATGTAGTCATAAGGCTATTACTCGTAAAGTTGTAAAGCCTACTTAGCTGTGATAGTTTTTCGTTTAACTTCGTTGTATATACTACTACCGTAAATTTTTTCACGTATCCAAACTAACCGTTTTGCTGGCAGGGGGGGGGGGGGGGGACACTTGACTCTAACAAAAATTAGCACTTTAAAGCTTAATATTTCAGAAACGGCTCCCTTAATCGAAAAATTGTATTTTTACAAACCCGCAATATTTTTGAAAGACCTATCCAACATCACCTCACACCATAGGGTAGACGAGAAAAAAAAAACACCCTCACACTAAGGGTAAAAGAGGAAACCTAAAAAAAATTGTTTTCATTATTTTGTTTTACCACTTTGTCGGCGTGATTAATAATGTACATACATCAATGCCAAACTGTAGCTTTCTAGTACTAAGTCTCCAAGCTAAGCTGCGAACGGACGGACAGACAGACGGACGGACATGGCGAACCTTGTTGACTACGGAACCCTAAAAATGGTTTGGTTATTGTAAAATGATGACATAAATCACAAATTCACCAAGCATGATCGGAATCAACACCGCTTTTGCAAATAGCGGTTTATTTATTTATTTATTAAGGACCTCCAACAAAGGACATACACAGAAAATCACAAAAATATATAAATAGAATGAGCCTTATATCCGAGTACTCCTTCAATTATAGGAGGCCACAACATGCCATTTTTTTCAACTAAGCTAAATTACAGCATTATTTAATAAAGTAAAAAATGTGAAGTAAACAGTTAAAAACAATTTAGAAGTTGAGAAGTTGTTTTACAAATGTTGTTTTAATACCTTTTTATATTTTGATAAAGACTCGCAGATGTCAATATCATGGACTTTCGACAAGGTATTGTATTCGACTATTTGTCGGATATTTAAAATTCCAATGACAGTGATTAACTCGACAACAGATACGTCTGATGGAGCGTCTACTCCAAGCCAATGAAGGCCAACAAAGTCAAACGAACGTTTGTCATTTGTTTTTGATCGAACTTTGTGTACAACGAATCCGGTTTCATCCGGTTTTAATCGGAATCGAGTCTTGTTCGTTAGACTTCGTCGGCGTTTGTTGATTTGATGTGTACACACCACCTAACACTACGTGCCTGTCACTTCCAATAGAGAATAAAATAAAAGAAAACCAAGAGATAATAGGAAAATGTAGTTTTGCAGAAAATAGATAAAATAAATGAAGTGACGTGACTGGATAACGAAAGAAGCCAAAACGAAACGTTACCCTTATTGTAAGAAATCTGTGTTCAATTGAGAATAAAACACAACTGTATGTAATATGAGCGATATTACGCTTATAATCCCAAAAGGATTGATAGGAATTAGATTTACTGCCAACTTATTGTTCGAAACCACAATTGGTGGAATGAATTGGTTGATTACAAAAGGGATGTTGCTAGCCGAGAATTTTATCTAGTAATTTATCCTATGCGAACTAACCAGATGTTGCATTTCTATCACGTTTTATTTTTCATATCACTCCAGAAACGTTCACTGCTGCTAAGGACTCTTCATAGACCTTGCACTAAATAATTGTACATGAATTATGTCATAATCACCCCGCTTGGAAACTGTCCTCCCTTTAACCGCCCCAGTCGATATATCCGACAATTTTAGTAACCTATTTATGGATAGTAATGGACACAGGTATATCCGACATGGTCGAAATAGAGTCAATTTTTTTTGTGTGATTTATCCGACTTAGGCGGTTAAAGGGTATGATCGCCACATCAAACGCGGGGCGAGAGCGGGGTATGTCGTCGGCGGGCTTGCGTGATTTGTAGGTATGCAAAAAAATACTATGAAATATGTTATCCATACGATAAAACAGGGGGCCAATTCTACTAACAGAAACTTTTATCAATTGCAACTGAATCGTTCATTCAGACAGTTTTCCTTTACGAAAACTGTCAAATTGTTTGGTTTTGTTTTTGTTGTCACAACAAAACAAAACAGTGAAAATAGCAACAGAAAAAGGAATATATATTTTTTTTTAAATACAATCACTACATAGTATAAAACAAAGTCGCTTCCCGCTGTCTGTATGTCCCTATGTATGCTTAGATCTTTAAAACTACCCAACGGATTTTGAAGCGGTTTTTTTAGTAGATAGAGTGATTCAAGAGGAAGGTTTAAGCTATAAAACGTACACGTGCAAAGCCGGGGCGGGTCGCTAGTCACTTATAATTAATGAATGCGAGGGATTATTATATTAAATGTAAATAATCAAAGACATGAGTAACAAATAAATTAATACCTACTAACATAAAAATGTACGCCATACAAAAATATGAAAGACTAGCTGTGCCCGCGACTCCGTCCGCGTGGAACTCGGAAAACAACATTGTGTCGCAGCAACTAAATAGTGTACATGTATTCCATTTATTATAGTAATAGACAAAGGTGTCCTACCAAGGCACATATATCTTTTAAACCATTTCTTTAGGTGGAGTTTCAGCTCTTCTTGATTGACCGTAAAGGTTCATTAACCATAATACTAAAAACGCGTTGCTTATTTCCATACATTTCCTTGCTAAAATGGATTATAATTGAATATTGATATTTATTGTGATAAACGATGTGAAGAACTAAATCAAAATATTTTACGCAGCGCAGTCTATAAAATGATTTCATTCGAGGTATGGAATAGGAAAGTACTTTAAATATATAAAAAATTCACCTATAGAAGACTTCATTTTATTTTTATAAGTTAGAAATAGGTACTGCTTTCAAAGATTTCAAAAAGTTTGATCTGGAAATCGAACCAACCCAAATGCGAAAAAATATCATCTGTATTTTTATTTCACCAATCGATAGGATCAATAATACGGATCAAATCGCTCCAATAAACATTGTGTCTGAAATTGATAGAAGACCATAAAACGAAAATTGACTAACTTAGGTAGGTACTTACATTTAAATTCAAGCACTTATTAATTGTTGTTAAGTAGTTCTTATTTTTTCCACTTCGTTCAATTTAAGACAGTGTGTTTGTTGGAAAGTTTTGATCCTGATTATTGACCATAAAGATATTATGAACAGGTTCCTTTGCAGATGGTATAGCTTTGTCAGTTTGATTCCCGGTTCAGGCAAAAAAATCAGTAAAGGCAATATTTCTTACATTAAAAATTAAATTAAGTCAGTTTTGAGTGAAATTTGCAATTTTTAATATTTAAAGTACTTTCCCTTCATGGCTATGTGTTTTGGGACATTACCTAAGGCTTAAATAAACTTAATAAAACGGCGACGACAGGCTTTGAATAGTTCTGACAACAATGAACAAAATAAAAATATAAAAACATTCCAAAAAAATTACTAAAAGTGTATTTTTTAAAGTGAGGTTTTAACGCAGGACACTGAGCCAGCGACCGTTCACTGCAGCACTTACTTCTGTCTACAGCTTATACTACGCAGTATATGGAAATAATGTTCCGTTGCTACATCTATGAGCAATAGCGTGATAGTTTATATACCAGCATAAGCGCAGGCCCATCAAAATCGATTCACGCGATTTTACGATCCGAATATTAAGCTTATACTTCGCAGTATGTGGAAATAATTTTCCGCTGCTCGGTTCCTATGAACAATAGCGTAACAGTATATGTAAAAGCGAAATTGTCGCCCTTTATGCAACACATCAGCGAAAGTCCCATCAAAATCCATCCACGGGATTTTACGTGATGCCCGAACGGAAAGACAGACAGACGATAATTTAAAAAAAAATGTTTTGGTTTCTGTATCGATAGTATAGTAACCCCAATCGTTTTTTTGTTAATATTTAATTACAGACAAAGTGCACTTTGAATTTTATTAATAGTAAATAGATTTATAAATACCTACGTATTTAAGTATTCATAATAAAATATATGAGTATTTCAAATTAATCTATCGTATTGCCTTGCACAATTAAAAATTTAGAATACCTACACTCGCTTATGAAATTGAATGTATTTCTCTTCCACTGCCATTCAGATAGATAGGTAGCTAGGTACCTAATAAATTTTAAATAACATTGTTTTCGTTTTTTTTATAAAAGCTTACTTAGTAGGTACCTTCTTCGGATAGCATTTCAATAGACCGTTCGTAGACTGAGAATAGTAATATATTCGTTGATTATATTTCCTCACAACGTGATTTGATACACGTAACGCCATCTATTGAAAAGAAATGGTAAGTATACACAAATACATGCTAAGTTCTTCTAGAAAACTTAAAATTCGCATAACTTTTGATTGCGTGAACCGATTGCGATGAAACAAAAAACATATGTTACTTGGAGATAAGCACAATATTTATTTATAAAAGTCAACAACATTGGATCAGTTGTTTTTACGTGATGCTTGAACAAACAAACAGATAAACAGACAAACAGATAAACAGACAAACAGACAAACAGACAAAAATTCCAAAAAATGTTAAAAATGGGTTCTATTGGTTATAGTTTAACATCCCAACCAGGTTTTTTCAAAATATTTGCTATGTACAGACACGCCATGTCTACAGATTTATTATATGTATAGAATAGATATGTAAACTCAATATATGTTTGTTGTAACTATGCAACTTTGTGTGTGTTCAGTGCGGACACTGCTCCCGCTCCGGATCTTCATCTCTACAGAATACGTTGCCGCCGAATTGCCGCTGAACTTACTGAAGTTCGAAGTTCCGTGTAATCTAAAAGTGTATGTATGCTATTAGAAATTAAGAATGAAATAAAGGCTTTTTTATTTATTTTATGTCATAATCATAACTAATGCGAGTGCGGGCCTGTTGGCGGCGCGGCCCGCTCACGCCCATTGAGTTATTGCGTCCTTAGGGCGCATAAGTAAATGCTACTGCCAATCCCCTTGACATTGGATTTTTGTTTATTTTCTACGACACCATGGAAAAGAAAGTAAATCGTTTCGGTTTTTTCCGGACCGTTATAACCATAGTTATTCTATCTTCGACGCGTTTGGCGCAGTGGCTGAGCGATTGGCTTTAAGCGCTACGGGTTGCGATAAAATTTGTATGGCCTAGAAATAGCTGTTCTGGGTCTGGAATGTCAAAGTCAAAGTTTTTTATTTCAAATAGACCAGATCACAGGCACTTTTAAAACGTCAAAACTGGGTGCACGGTTCCTAAAGGTAGGTTGCATGGAGAAGAGCCGGCAAGAAACTCCAAGAATACTCTTTTCAAAATAGTAGTTCATGACAATCCCATTACAGTAGTGTGAGAAATAGAATGAGAATAATGCAGGTTAATGTAAGAAATAAACTCACATAAGAGTAACGAATAGAAAAATATGGCTTCTAGAATTTCCATAGCAGTTAAAGGCTGACCAGTCCCGACAGACAGCACCCGTTCACGAGCATGACGTGCACATCCGCATCGCTTAGCTCAACCATATTGCAGGGAACCCAACTACCGGATATACAACGCCACCATCAGCAGGACATTTAATTGAGCATGACAGACTCATACTACCAGACAATAGGCAGTAATATGCTATGAGTATAGGTGTATCATTAATTGCTGCATGATGCTCAAACTTTACAGATTGGAAAATTATTATTATAATTATAAAACAATATCAGACTATTTAGGCAGAGTATTTTATAATAAAAAATAAAATTTTAATGGGAAGGAATATATTATAATTTCAGTATTTGAATTTAAAAAATAATAATGCCGTTGTTGTTGATGTTTGTGCGAAAAGGTTAGGTAGAACAAATAAGGAATCTGCTTTGCTTGACGAAGTTTTTATTTTCAAATCAAAACTAATAATTTTTTATTTGTGTAACATAGTAGTGCATACAGTTCTTAAATTAAAGTTTCTGAAATTTTACGCAGCATATTATGTTAAAATAGAAGATAAAGATCAATTTATTTGCATTAACATGAGTAGATTACAAACATACAATGGTGTTAAAAATAATTAGGTGCTACATGTTATGCCATAGAAGGCGTACAAATATAGAGGTTATGAATTTAATTGAAATAAGTCAGTACCTATTATGAAATGACTGTATTAAATTATAATTTTAATGAAATGCTTAATAACTTAAACTAAGAGTTTATCATTTAAGAAGTCTGTTAAGCTATAGTAACATTTCACAGTTAACATCTTTTTCAACCTTGCTTTAAATAAAGGTGTATTTAATTGTTTGATGTCCTTAGGAATTTTAGAAGCTTGAAACGAGAACATAAACTATTTGCTTACCAACATAATATTGTAATGTACAATAAATTATTTTCCCTATTGTTCCGTTGTTAATGTAAATACCTAAAGAGTTAAGTTTATTGACCTCGCAGTTTCGCTTTACTTGTCAAAGGCTAGTTAGGCACGGACCCGTGCCATCATCATGATCATTGGGAGTAATCAACCACTACAAATTCCTCTTCTGTTGTCACTCATTAAATCGAAACGATGGGTGCACAGAATACTTTATTAGCTTAGGAGATCGTAAAGGTTCTAGGAAACAACTCGTAGCAGTTTTTTTGTTTTTTAAATAACGTTGCCTCGCACTGGGATTCTTTTGTATCACGGGTGTATTTACAGATATGAAAAATCATATGCACAAACAGACTACCCGTTGTAGTATCACCTTCATGGTCATTCACCTACCTACTTGCTTTTTATATTTGATACCTTTTTATTGATTACAGATAGGAATTTAAATAGGGACTTGCTTCTGGATTTGGTTTTGTGGACACCATGGTGATGTTTTTTTGAGACAAAATATTTTCTGTATAATTTATATTGATATATGTTATAAACTGAAATTTGGCATATTTCTATGGCAGAACAGTTTTTGATATTTTACTGAAATGAAGCGTATCAAGTTAAATAAAAAGCATTTGTGGAATTTCTACGTGTTTCCCTTAGTGTTATTAACAGCTGTGGCGTGTTATCCAACTGGAAAGCCAGATAAAGAAGCTGCGCCCCGGTGGTAACCCCTTCTCCCTTCTTTTCACTTCGTCTCCTGCCCTACCTACACTTGTGAGATCGGCGATCGGACCTACTGTCGTCTACGTCTACTACTACGACTACGACTAAATGCTACAACCGGTCTGTTTGCTGCCGCCGATTTCTATCAGATGGCTGTGTGGGCCATCGACGAACACCGTGAATATAAGAAGGAACTCGCTGACTACTCCAAGGGACGTAAAGCTATGCTGACTCTTACTCGTATAAGCACTTTATTATTGTTGTTATGTATTAGGTATTGAATGCTCTACACATTCTTTACAACTGGTGTAGCAGACGTGCTCTCAGGAGATCCTAGGGCCGTCTGTTACATTACACCGTAACGACTGTCATAGATATTCCTATGACACCCGGGACCGGTTTAACGTGCTCTCCGAGGCACGGGGGTCTCGATGTGTAACGATCGGTCACCCATTCACGGACTGACCGCGGCAAGCGCAGCTTTACTTTGCAAATCATGAGATCCGCGCGGTTAATAATTAGCCAAGCGTGACCAAAAATATGGATTTAAATCAGATTCCTTAGGGCCTGTCCACATCTCCACGTCACGACGTCGTCAACGTGGAACGGTGTGGTAACGGAACACGGTGCGTTGACATAACGTGCAAATTTATGTTACCGTATCGTAAAAATGCACGTCAGTATCATTATTAGATTTATCGTTGATCATGTAGATGCTGAATTTTAATAAGAGAAACAGTAAGGTATGGTTTTAAAGGAGCACATAGACGGCGACTAACTCGCGGACGTGGAAAGCGCGGGCGGAACGCATATACGTGTGCGCTTGCGGCTAGAGGCGGAACGTGTTACGATACGGTAACGTAAATTTGTACGTTATGTCAACGCACCGTGTCGCGTTACCGCACCATTCCACGTTGACGACGTCATGACGTGGAGATGAGGACAAGCCCTTATTCTGTTTTATAAACGTGTATGCGGTCTTGGCTAGTTATCTCTCATCATTTCATGAACGAACATTTCCTTTCATGATGGCAATTTTACGGATTTACGAGAAGGGACAACCAACTAATCACCATCTCACTTAGGAACACAAAGGCTTCAAAATATTATGATGTTATCACTCTAGAAGCATTGTTGTGTATCTACTTGTTGTATTAGTAATTAGTATGCCTTCCAGGGCAAACATGTTAAGCGCTTTGTGTGTTATTTCACTATGTCAAGACGTATATGTTAAAATTATGTACTATTGTCAGATGAGTTTGTGTAAATGCCAACACGTTTTAACTAAAACAACAGTGTTTATGTGTTGCAACTTAGGATGGAGGCAATAATGTATTGTTAGTAAATTCCCATGGACTGTATTGCAGGTAGAAAGTACTTTGATAGGATTTTTATAGAGTTTTAGGTACGTACTGAATTGGATGAACAACAAAACAGATTTCTTAGTGTACGGTTGCGTTATAAAGTAATGGACAATGGGCAAAATGGGCCCAGCTTCAATAAGAGTGACCTAAAAATTACTACTTTTAAAGTTGAATAACTCCAACCACACAGTGAATTCTGGTATGTGCGTTTTCGATAAAGAATACATGAATACTGATCTATATTTTGATAAACGTTGTATATAAGTGTATTCTTACTGGATCTGGGCCTACACTCTATACATTTTTGCCCATTGTCTAATCAAGTTCCCAACTTTAACGGTTTAGGCTATGTAGGAGTCTTAAATTAGGTTAAGCTCTGTTATATCTCTAATAGTAAGATTTGTGAAATATTGAAGACGAATTACACAGTCTATACAACATCATTCTAAGCTACATGTAAATAATAAATTTATACATACTTAAAAACTCCATCAAAAAAAGGAAAACGAGGATAATTCGATATTTTTTTAAATGTATATGTTTACATTTGCTTTTTACAATTTATTCGACGTCATACGTGAAACAAATTGCTTTTTAGGCAATCTTTGCTTCATAAATTGTAAAAAGGTTCTTAGCATACAAATTGTCGACTTAAGTGACGTTTCAAGCATCATATTTTTAAGTAATTGAAATTTTTTTCTCGTCTCATCTCAGTAATCAATTACACCTTACAGAATTTTCAGCGAAGGTTTAGTAAAATTCAAATACCTATTTAATTATTCTTATTGCTTGGTATTTCAACATTTATTTTTCTATCTTTAATTAAAACACAAGAAGCGTTCTTGAACAAAAATCTAACGATAGGTAACCTGACTAACTATTTTAAGAAGTGAGAAAGAAGTAATACTGTAGTCTATACCTACTTTAAAAAAAAGATGTAATTTGAAAACTTTTAATTATAAAATTCATTACTTATTTATTTTACGACGTCCTATCACGTCGTTAGTGGTGAAAGGGTTAATTAATTCATTGGTTCCGAGTCTAACTGGTCTAACTTTTCAAAAAGTTCATTTGATTAATGAACGAAGTTAACTAACTTCGATTAATAATTAATAATTTTCGGAGCGAATATTTGTATGAATAACCATTTCCAAAACAATTTCAAACTTATTTACATGATCACCGTTCTGAAAATTGAGTGATTGAATGAGATTAATGGGCTAAACGCACTTGCGCTGCGCTGCGTGACGGTAACTCAACTGTAGCGGCTGGTCCTGAATGCACAAAGGCGGCGCGCCGCTGCGTGCCTGGACAGCTGCAAAAACGTCTCAGTTTTCTATTCGTGATACTCGAAATGAGTGACTCAGATGTAGAAGTATTAATGTTTGCTTTAAAACCCTAATCTGGTAGCCCTTGGCGGCGGTTACTTCTCCTGCACCCTGTGGCGCAATTGCCTGCCACGTCGCTCAAATACATTTTCATTCGTGCAAACTTATATAAAGAATATTTAGCTGCGTCGCGCAGCGCAGCGCATTGGCGTTTTTAGCTTAAGAATTATCAGATAAATGATGGAATCAGGCGTTAATTTGCGGAAACCCATGACATACGAAAATGCAAATAGCATATCTAGCTTTAATTCCGCTGAACAAGATCGCTAGTTTGGATGCAGTATGCAGCACCACGCTCCCGCCTACATGCAACCAAACCAATACACGACACGTGTTTCGTCCCTGCACGGGGCATCCTCAGGATATGTTGACTCTTCGACCGCTAGGACGCGAATGATTGGCGTCCTAGCGGCATGCAACAATGCATGTTGCATTGTTTTTTCACTCTTTCTGCATGTGCATATACTTGTGGGCGGGAGGGTGGTGCTGCATACCACCCTCTGCAAACTAGCGATCTTGTTCAGCGGAATTAAAGCTAGATATTCTATTTGCATTTTTGTATAAGAATTGTCAGGTTATAGGCTCACTTGCAGCAATAGTTATTTTATTGACAGTGGTTGTTATGGGCCTTGGGTCTTAAGATCGTAAGTTCATCATTAACTAAGTTTAAGTGCTCCGTTCTTTGCAACCCTATAATTTTAATCGATAAGTAGTCACCGACATTTAGACCATAACGATACGTGAATTTTGTTTCGTTTTTTTAGTAACATTTTAACCCTTTTTTATTTTAGTTTATTTTTTTAATTTACCTAATTTAATTTTGTACAGAAAATTTTAACTATACAGGGTGTTAACGAATTCGTGTAATTCCTTCAATCCGCGTGATCTACTGGTGACATAGATTAATTCTAAATAGGTATTTCTGAAATCCAACTGAAAAAAAAATAAAAAAAAAATGATTTTCTGTTTCTGAGTCATTTTAGAGCCTTGAGTTATCTGACTGCAAAGAGCGATATCACGTTAGTTGTACCCGCCAGCCGTGTCGCCGTGCTTTCATTAATTTATGCGTGGCATCGAAATGTTCACACAAATAAAAAATACGTTTTGCAAAAAAAAAAACTTTTTTTACTGATTCCTTATTAGATGGTTTAGATACGACAAATTACCGCTACTGCATGAAAAAAGAAGTTTTTATTTTTTTTTATTTTTAATCAATCTAAATCCCTTGCGGAGTCATTCTACACCAGTAGTAGATCATTGTGGTTTTAAGGAATTACACGAATTCGTTAACATCCTGTATAGGCGTGGCTTGAAATTGACCTCTTTACCTAAATCAAAAACGTTGCTTAAAAGTGTAAGGTTTCATTACTTAGGCCATACTGAAAGTTTCTGGATTCTGATAAAGTAAAACACTTATTAACGTTTACATTGTATTCACTGTTTTCCAAAGTATCGTCCCTGACAATTAATATTTTTTTTCATTCTTTGAAACCATTGGGAAAAGTTTTATTACATCACTCTACTCACTGTCGCTTTTGAATTCCAGTTAACTCATGCGGTATCCGTCTCGATCAAAGCTTCCGAACGTTCAGGTTTACGTGCAAAATATTTTTCACTTGGCCCATGCCGATGTTAAATTATGGACGAATTTGCTGACATGTAATTTGTTATCTGATTGAATTAGTTGTCGTGCTGCATCAATGTTAGTTTCTGTTACCGCTGTCGCCGGCCGCCCTTCACGTGAATCATCTAGGAGAATACGTCCACGTTTGAATTCATTATACCAGAAGTTCACAGAGTTACGAGATAGGGCTTCATCACCAAACGCTAATTTAAGTCTTCGGCAACTTTTTATGTTGACTTAAACCACAGTGAAAATTTTCTCGACTTTCCATCGTTGGGTCAGCACGCAATTTTCGAATTGGCGCCACAAAAAAAAAACAAGTGACATTAAATGTAAAATAAAGTTAAATGTATTATACAACCAAAGTGTTCCATTTTCAAAAATAGGAATTACTTTTTCAATATGTTTGACGCAAGTGGCCCGTTCCAGCAACTTTCAGTATAGCCACGGTAAAAATATAAGCTAAAGCAGTACAATACGGCCGACGTATCTTGGCGAGTCTGAAGTTAGTTGTTTGGCTGCGCAATGAATCTTTTAGAAACGAAATTGTCTACTGCGTAGCTAATCAGCTAACTTCAGACTCACGAAGATACGTCGGTCGTTTTGTACCTCAACTTACTATAATCGCCTGAATTGACACACTCACACAGACACGCAATGTATACTGAGTATATGCACTTTCTATATGTGACTGTATCCCGAATATACCATAGAAGTCTTGTTGCAGTGCGTGTCTGTGTGAGTGTCAATTCGGACGATTGTATGTAGTTGAAGTACTGCTTTACCTTACACAGGGTGAAATTGTAAACAGTCGACAAACCGAAATGGGAGATTGTACTCATCACTATGAACAACTTTTACTATAGGACCTAATCGGAAATTGCGAAAAAAAAACAGATGTTCCCTACATTTATGTTCGCATAACTCGTCAAAATGTAGGGAACAGCAGTTTTATTTTTCGCGATTTCCGGTTTGGTCCCACAGTTCATAGTGAGTACATATAATCTCCCATTTCGGTTTGTCGACTGTTTACAATTTCACCCTGTATATAAACAGTGGTATAGCTCACGTTTAAGGAAGTGTTTTTATTAAAAGACGAACTCGAATATATCATTAGACTTCCTTTTGCTACTTTGTAGTTAAAAGTAGGAACGTCAGAAATAGAGTTGCTTAGAAAATTTCCAGACTACTTATTTCCAGATAAAACCCGATGAAAGATATACTTTTCAATAATAACTTTTAGCGTCGCTCAAACTTTCTTGTTGCTTGACTTTTGCTATGTAGGAACGATTATTGTACTTGGCTGCGATATGTCTGTGAGCTATTTTTAACCCCCGACGCAAAAAGAGGGGTGTTATAAGTTTGAGAGCTATGTATGTCTGTGTATCTGTCTGTGGCACCGTAGCTCTTAAACGGGTGAACCGATTTAGGTGCGGTTTTTTTTATTCAAAAGTTGGTTTTCTAGCGGTGGTTTTTAGACATGTTTTATCAAAATCGGTTCAGCCGTTTCAGGGTCATCAGCTGTTTTGTAATTTGCGATGGGGGTTTTTTAAATTTTTAATTTATTATACTTCGATCCTAGTTGAAAACATAAAGTTTTACTTGATGGTTGGTGCGTTGTTCTGCTATTTTTGCGGATAATAAGTTAATAAAACTGCTACTTCTTTGCGTAACGAGATCCGACCAGAAGCCTTTTTATTATGTTTGTACAGGAAAAATGATTTCCATCAGCAAACTCAACACACAAAACTCATATATAATATTCAAAATAGACTAGAATCACCTAGTTCTTTTTGAACGTCAATGTTATAATAGACAGCCCCAAAAAAGCCAGAGTACACGAATTCAAGTAACAGAGAAATAGTGGTATTTCAGTATACAGACGACGTTAACTGCTTGGCGCCGGACTTTTATGTGTAGGTGGTATCTGGCCAGGCAGACCGTATAGAACCTACCACCAAGCGTGCTGGGTTTTGTTGAATCTTAAAACATGCGTGTATCCCCAGTTTTTTTTTTTATTTCCATTGGACTGCTGTATACGGTCCTTGGGGACCTCTTCTACGTAACCGGGCAGGTATTGGCGAGACCTGAAGGGTCTCCAACCAGTGGGGGGGAAGTAAAATACTTAACCTAAGCTAACTACTTGTACTACACTAACATCATGACTACCTGCAACAACAGCACTAAGGGCGACCCCTAGTGGGACTCGGACCTCGGCTTAGGGCGTTTCCTAGCGGGGGCTTGGGGGGAGGGGGTGAGATAGCTTGATGAGGGCTGAATTATCGGTGTGAGCCCGCCCTTCACCACTTCTTAGTATTTATGCTGTGTGCAACTATTGGATTTAATGAATTTCGGAATATAGAAGATCGTTATGCATCTTATGTTTGTTTCTAACTTACTCCTAAAACAGCATTATGGAAGTGTTTGTATTGTATGTAGCTCTAAACTTTTAATACTTAGTTTGAAGTAGAGAACTTCAATTTATAGCCCGTAAAACGTCATCGAATATGTAGTTCACGTAATCCTTCTTCATAATTTTATTTTCTCTCGAAGCGTTAAAGGATTGTTTTCCTGAGCTACCCACGTATATGTACCTAACATTATTTTTATTTATTGCACCCAGACCTAAGTGCTGTATAATAAAAGTAAACTTAGCTGCCTACACGCTGGATTGGAGTGGAAAAAACCTTATTGTTAGAAACATTTATTATAATAACTATGTTTCTTCTTCACAGCATAAACACTAGGAAGCGGTGAAGGGTGGGAGCTTTTGGGGGCAGTCAATTGTAACTACCTAAATTTGACGTTCTAAAAGAACTAAGTAATACTAGTCTACTTTGAATAAACGGGTTTTGAGTTTGAGTATGCCTAGGCATAAAGTCCGTCTCTGTAAAATTTGTGTATGTACCTATACTAAATAAATAAATAAGAAAATTAAATAAATAAACTTTATAGAACTGTTTCACATTCATTTATTTTTTGCAGATCTAGGTATGCGATCTATTTGTTGAACTGTGTTATCAGTAACAACATCAAATTTAAGATGAATAAACTTTATTGGAGATCACGTTTTCATATTGTACACTCGGGAGTAATGAATCCTGGTCACCAACATAAACCTTAAGGTTTATGTTAGTTTTCGAGATATTATTATTTCGAAAACTAAAAGCTTATTCAAATAAAAAGTATTTTATAGACTATGAGTCCTATGTCCAGTGGACGTTTTTCGGCTGAATGATAATGATGATGATGATATAAAATTAAAATTAACAATATTTCTTAACTCTATCTACATCTTAATTTTAATGCCATGCATAAATGAATGAAGGTACGGCGACACAGCTGACGGGCACGACTAGCGCGATATCGTTCCACGCAGTCAGTTAACTTGGGACGCTAAAATTACTCAAATACAGAATACCATGGTTAATTTTTTGGAAACTTTTTGTTGTTTATTCTGAAAAAAACCTATGCAGGGTCAATCAGTGTCACCAGTAGATCTCGTGGTTTGAAGGAATTACACGAATTCGTTTACCAACTGTATAAAATTATTTTCTTTGAATAAGTTATCATTCTTAGTTTCCTAGATATTACTGTTTATTTTGGTGCCCCGAATTTATTGATCCCGAGTGTAGATAATCCATCGTAGTCCAGAGCTTGTTATAAGCTATATAGATTCATGTGAATGTGGGGCGTAGAAGCCATTCAATCCTTCGATACGTGGAACTTAGGCGTTAGCTTTTCGCCGCTTTCTATGTGGCGGAGGCTTACAGTTATTCCGTGATTCCAACTTATTTGATTCCAAAACAATCAAGTAATTAAAATAATAAATAAACATTAAGTAATTAAATTAATCTTACCCCACTATGAGCATAGCGTGGTACCTTTTTTTATTACTTAAGTTTTTTTAGTCTTTTTTAAACAAGATCAGAGTTAACCATCACGCGAGATCTAGATAAACTTGGCAGTTAAACTAGGTTTCAGTGAATTACTTTACGATCTAATTAGGTACCTAATAAATTAACTGTTGGTTTATAGTTTTCAGATTGCAGTTCAAGGTTTTGTTATCATGGTCCATTAAAAGTACCTTAATGACTATAATAAATAGAGGTTATTTTAATATCAAAGTTCATTAGTTGTTTGATACTAATATGCTTTATTTATACAACTAGCTACAACCCTGGGTCAAAATGCAAAACATGCGCAATTTCAGCCAGTTTAATCTTAACGTCAATCTATACTAGCGCAGAGTCGAAGCGCATCGCAGCCTTAATCTGAAACTTAACATAGCAAATTCACCCTTATCGCCACAACGTAATGCACATATTTCTTCTGAGACTCAGAGCGCGAATTCCGTCGAATGCGCGCGAATTCACGCGTCTTCTTTTTATCTCAGAAGAAATATGTGCATTACGTTGTGGAGATAAGGGTGAATTTGCTATGTTAAGTTTCAGATTAATGCTTCGATGCTCCTCGATTCTGTGCAAGTATGAATTTACCCATATATTTAGTATGAAATGACTCAGACCATAATTAAAATAGTTCATGGCTGCTTGTTGCCGATAAGTATTTTCCAGAATTCCACCCGAGCGAATCCTCATTGTATATTCCACTTTCTTTTTTAAAAAAAACCTTCGCAACATTATCATACTCACTTGTTTACTCATAAAAATGGTTTGAAATTTAAAATAATTAACATAATTATCTCTGTACCCTCATACATCTGACATATGAATTTTATCAGCCCTCACGCGCATGGCAGTACCTACAGTTGTCAGTTCATTTTCAAAATAAGAACATGATTTTCCATTCATTTTGGCATTTTTGATTGATTAACAATTTTCCGGGAAGGTATTGGAATGGAATTAAAAGGGACTTTTGGAAATCAATTTCTAAGTTACATTTGGTTTTCCAATTTAATTTATCGGAGACGGCCTCACTGGTTTTATTTTAGGTTCCGTGTTAAAGGCGTGTTCGTTTGAATTTGATTCCTAATGAAACCGTTTGTCAGTTTTTCATGATGTCTAAAAAAGGGTCTGATTGAATAAACGAGTCAGAAATTGTCATAGATTATTTTCCAGTGTGTCCATTGCCACAGTCTCTGATACGAATAACTGTGCATTCATATTCATAGAACAGAGCACCAAACCGAATCGGAATAAAAAATATGCACGTCAACCGATGTCTGTTGTCTATGTAGATAGATATTGTATATTTGCCCCACTGAACGCTGTCTCCGCGAGGCTCTATTGTGGCATCGGGGCTAAGATGTTGCTGGCGCATGCTACATGTTCAATATTTACCACGATATTTGGATCGTGATCCTGGATTTTGATATTTATTGAGCGTTTAGATCGGTGTATTGGATGTTAAACGTTGATATTGTGGTAAATATTGAACATGCAGCTTGCTTCTAGGGATCACGGGATCCTTATTTCGTGCCATTTTTTATCTCCCACCCAATCTGGGAAGTAGTAATAGTAGAAGTGCTCCTTGTGAAAGAGTTCGTTAGGGAAAGTACATAGATACCTATGCGGAGCGTTGTGTTGTCCGCGGACCACTTATGGTATCACTGATGACTGTCTTAAAGCCAGTGTTAAAATTTAAAAAAATCGTCAATTTTTTTTTCAATTTTGATTATAATTTTAGTTTTTTCAACTCTTAAACAATTGACTTTTAGAAAAAGTTGTAGAACAAAAGTTATTCATTATCATGGGTACTTTAATCCCCTTTCGGATTAGTACCCCCTTTCTGACTAACCTTGTATAAGGAACCTTAACCCTCTTTCGACTTTAGGGGTATTTTTGTAACACGTTGTATAGGCGGTGGTAATAATTAGTTTCCATCAGTGGGGTTCTAGGCTTGTTTGCCAACCTATCACATGAAAAATCTACTCCTAATTGCGAATAATATTACTGTACACATTTTCATAAAGCTACATTCATTTTCAGTTCCTATGATAATAATTGTTAGCTAATAGCATACTTACCTCGACAATTATAATGAGGAACTAAGGTTCCTGTCACATGCAGAACAATGCGAACTGGAGAGACTGTCAAACCAGTCTAAGCTTCATCCGCAACTAGTTACATTCGCGTTTCCTTATTTATTAGAATTAAGCAGACTCCCTAGATTTATGATTTGAGATCGTTGAAATGGATTAAAATAAAGATTAAAGAGTTGGTATTTAGTCGTGACCTTGATTGAGTTTTTAAACTTCGTGTAGTGTTATGTTTTTTTGTAACATGGAATTAACACACTCGTCACTGACATCGGAACTGCCTACACTCGTAAGCAATGAATTTGGGTCAACAAAACACACAAAACAGTATTAAAAATGTTAAACATTTGGACAACCGAGGACGACACCGCTATTGTTTATCTATTGTGTCTATAATTACGGTGATTGAGAGGTCACGGTTTATAGTTTACAAATGAACCGATAGATGAGTGTTGATGTTTCCGTGATATTATGGTTTATAGTTTACAGAAGATATGAATGTGAATGGATATACAAGAAGAGGTAGGCCAAAGAAAAGATGGATGGATTGATGGTGAAAGATGCTATGGGTAAGAAAGAAGTGAGTACTGAGATGACGGCTGATAGAGGAGAATGGAAGAGGAATACATGTTGTGCCGACCTCACCTAGAGTGTGATAAGGACAGGGAGATGATGATGTTGATTTTTTTGCATTATATTTGTATTGTCTTACACGTATTAGCCGTGACTATTTGTAACAATTCGCAGATTAAGAGATAAGATAAGATTTCTCGGATACCGAATAGCGTCATTGAGAGTTGAGGTTTTCATGACTTTTTTTCCCAGCAGTAAGCGCTGTTCTTACCACGATGCCGTTATAAAAATGTATATTAGCCTGTAACTGTCTCGCTGCAAGGCAAAGGTCTATTTTTATACAGAAAAGGAATGAGCATTGATCACCACGCTTGTTCACTTCAGTTTCATATGTCCAGGTTTCATCACGATGTTTTCCTTCATGGTATATCTTAGATTAAATAAGAAACTAACATTGAAAAAGTCACATTGGTATGTGCCTGAGTTTGAACCCGCAACCCGATCACGCCGTTATAATAGGGCAAAAAAAAAACAATTTACGAACGGAAAAAATATTAATGGACCTTGAACAAAATTTTCCTCAATCGAACTTAATCCCACCTGTTAAATCTCTTGTCAAGTGATGTTATTGGTTACTCGTATTTAGCTCAACCAATCACATTCGTTGAAATGAAATTTGTCAACAGATTAAATTATCAAGCGATAACATGTGACGCTCAACATGTTCGACAACATTGCCAGATGACGCGGAACATGACGTTGAAAGAATTAGTACGCATGAGTTTGTTGCACGTAGTCGATCATCGTGTTGTTCCATGTTGAGAAACATGTTGAGGAACATGTAGCGCGTCAATAAAATCGTTGCCTAGCGGATACGAGGCTTCAGCCTTTCAAAAATCGGATTAGTTGTCAAAATGACAATTTGGCATTGACTGAGATTTATTATCCTTCAATTTATATTAATAAACAGTGTATTGTTCATAAAATCGAAACATCATTCCACAATGCCATTCGACGGTAAACAGAGCGACTAACTTAATCAAACCGAGTCTCGATTCCTAGAACCGACGGGACGGCTGCTATTACTATGTGGATCGAAATACAATCGGAGAGCGACTGGTCAGAAATGGGCAGAGCAAATGGCTAAAAGTTTTCTGGGAAAAACATTCAGCATTGCTTGGAAATCCGTGCATTGATATGATATCACGTGGATACAATAATTTTGCAGTAAGCTTGTTCATTTTGTGAGGCTGTACGGAGAAAATAATAGCTTAATACTTTTATGTTTTAATTCTTAAATTAGGTCGCGTTTAAACCTTCGCACTTGAAGATAAGCACAGTCAGGGTCTAAAATGGAGCACACGAATTCAAGTAACAGAGATATAGTGGTATTTCAGTGTACACACGACGTTAACTGCTTGGCGCCGGACTTTTATTGAAGGTGGTATCTGGTTGGGCGGACCGTATAGATCCCACCACCAAGCGTGCTGGGTTATGTTGAATCTTACAGCATGCGTGTATTCCCAGTTTTTTTTTTATTTCTGTTGGACTGCTGTATATGTTCCTTGGGGACCTCTTCTACGTAACCGACCAGGTATTGGCGAGACCTGAAGGGTCTCCAGCTAATGGGGGGGAAGTAAAATACTTAACCTACGCTAACTACTTGCACTACACTAACATCATGACTACGACGCCGGATACTAAATGTTACAAAGACAAAAAGTCAATGGGCAACATAGTCCTAGTGTCAAAATGTACAAATGTCTTAATGTATATGAATGTGCAAATGACAAAAAATAATTGTGATATAATGCGTAAGGGTCTAATTGTTAGATTGTCAAAATGTACAAAAGATAAAACACAATTGTGCCAAAATGCATCGTGGTCCAATTGTCACACAGTCAGGATTCGAACCCGCAAACCTATCTGCTACTTGATATCAACATAATTCTCTGCACTGGATATCTAATTAAAATCTCTTCTCTATCTAATCTCTTTGAGTATAAATACTTCTTGAAAGTCCGGTATCCTTGAAAAAGATGATTGAAATGTCATTTCATTTGTTCTATCATAGCGGAATTTGGGCAAAATGACATTTTGGCACTGGGCAATTTGTACAATTGAACATTACAGCTTTAATGTACTCTATCATAGCGGCATTTGGGCAAAATGACATTTTGGCACTAGGCAATTTGTACATTTTGACACTAGGACTATGTTGCCCATTGACTTTTTGTCTTTGTAACATTTAGTATCCGGCGCCATGACTACCTGTAACAACAGCACTAAGGGCGACCCCTAGTGGGACTCGGACCTCAGCTTAGGGTGTTGCTGGCGGGGAGTTTAGTGGGGGGAGACAGCTTGATGAGGGCTGAATTATCGGTGTGAACGAGGTTACCTGCTTGGCGCCGGACATAATATATATGAAGGTGGTATCTGGCCGGGCGGAGCGTATAGATCCTATCACCAAGCATGCTGGGTTTTGTTGAATCTTACAACATGTGTGTATTCCCAGTGTACGGTGAGGAAGTTTTGTATTCTAGCCAGAACATGGCATTTATTTACTAACTGAAGTATCTTAAACAGAATGAAGCAGCAACGAAAAACTCGCTCCACAAACTTGGAAAATAAGTCTACATTAAGTGGGGCGTAAATGTATTAGCTTCGACGTAACATGAGAAGAAATACTTTTGCTACTAACGAACTTGTTCTGAATAAATCCAGAAAAACTCTGGCAAAAGTTGGGGTTAACAAGCAGCAGCATCTTAATTGCGCAGAACATTCGCAATCACTATGGCTTTGATTTTGACAATACAACGATATTCATTGCGTGGTACATAGTTGTGGATAAGTCGGATTGTTAATACATATGTTGCTATGGAAATTCTTGACCTGTCAAAACCAAAGCCATAGCTGTGACGAGTATGTTGCTCAATTAGGATGCTGATATATTAAATCTTGGAAATACGTAAACATTTACTATCACTGTTAAATATACTACAGAAAATTCATCAGGACAATGTAATTAAGACGATGCATCAGCTATACAAAGGTGGGACCTTTAATCCAAGACAAGATAAATGTATAATCAGAAGGAAATGACAGAGAAATATGATAATGATATTATAATTGTATAATTTTGGTAATAAAATATGATGTAATCTATGTGATTTGTTATGAGACCGATGTTTTGTTGTTTAATCAAATTTGTGTGTCCTAAATTAATTAAAATCCTCAACTTTTACGTAAAAGATACAAACACAGACTGTCAACTTTTTACAACTTAATAAAGTAAAGAAGAGATAGCTATAACTCAGCCAAACTACTGTTTGAATAATATTCTTCTTCTTCTTCTTCTCTCGTGTCAGAATGAGCTATACGAAAATAGCTCATGCTGTGGTGAAAAGATTAGCCAGTCAGCAAGGTTGTATTAGCTGGGCTGACTGCCCAGAATGCGCTGGACGTACTTAAGTATCGTCACTCGTGGAGGTTCTTTTCATGCATCCCATATAAATAATATTTAGATCGACCTAAAATATATTATACTTAGTTGATTTTTTTAAGAGCAGTTCTAGTATAGCGGTTTTTGCATGCAAGAGGGTCTGACTGAATTCCCGACCGCGTCTCTGACTTTTTAAATTCATGTGCGGATCACAATTTGATTATCTCTTAAGTTAACGGTGAAGGCAAAACATCATAAGGAAATCTGCACGCACACCTGAGAGGATTCCAAAAAGTCCTCGATGGTGTGTGTAATTTGCCAAGCCAGCCCAACGCGGTCGACTAAGGCCTAAAACCTTCTCATTCTGAGAAGAGACCCATGCCCAGCAGTGGGACTGATTATGATTATGGTGATTATGAGATTTTTGTAGGCATCAGCCAATATTAACGATTACTTCGTCGCCTATTATAACAAACATTTTTATTCTCCAAACAGTTTACACCTAAGATGAATTAAATGGAAATAAAATCTAGAAAATAAATCTCTAATCTCTACTCAGCTTTTCACAACAATTCATCTTTTGTGCAAGTCCGTGCCGGTGGAATTGAATAGCGGTTCCCTGATGTCGATATATTAGGAGTTATCTATGAGGCTTGCATAGTCACAAAATGTGAGAGAAAGACTCGAATCAATTCAATTCAATTTTATTCACGAACAATTCACATTGTGTTTGAAATTATGTAAATAAAGACACGTTCATTAAAATTATAAAACTAACACATTCATAATACAATGAATCATAGAAAATAATAAAAATAAAAACGAAATAAAAATAATAAAATTACAAATTAAAAACATTCAATACAATTCATAATTCAATAACATTCTACATTCTAATATTACCCAGTCTCACATTAAATAATAACAAATTCCTTTATAACGTGGATATGTCATCGTCTATCGAATACAGACATTTCTCCAATAGAAACGCTTTGAGTCTTGACTTAAGAGTTTTTTTAAGTTATAGTTTTTAAGTCCAATGGCAACCTATTAAAAATTCGCACTGCTTGATATTGAGGAAAATGTCGAACAAAAAAAAACAGATAAAAAATTGATTAAAAAAAGCATTGTTATACATGGGCTGCTATTACAGAGAGAAGTGTATAATACTCATACTTACCGTATCAAAACGTTGGAAAAAAGGGTTGATAACACCTACATTAAACTCGTTGTTCCGATGTGATGCCGGTGACGCATCTACACTTCACAGAAATTTATGACAGCAATTTTAACTGTTCAACAGCAATTAGAAACGGTGTTAACGTCAAATATTATTTCGCAAACATCCAAATCATTCAGGGTTTATGCAAATAAATGATGTAACAATTTCTTTTATGTTCAATTGAATTCGATTTTGCAATAACAAATACAATTGTGGCCAATTGTCCTTGGCGAATGGCGTTGAAACACAATTTGGCGGCTTTTGTTACATTTTACACGTGAAAATCGTAAGGTAAAAGTTAATAATAATAATAACAGGCTGTCATTGTCCAATGGGACTATTCAGCAGTAAGCAGTCATTAATAACAAGAATATAATAAAGCGAGTAATGCGGCAACCCAACAATCATTTGGACGTAGTTAAGTAGAAAGCGAACATCGCTGAAAACCGCGTTTTGAGATATGGCCTTTTTAAGGTATTTTGGTTGTTATTTTGTACACAATAAAAAAAAGGATTGAAAAGTCACATTTATAATGAAAGTACAGTACACATTATTGTTTCTAAAATAACTTAAAAAAAGTAAAAACCGACTTCAAAAACGAAGAAGAAGTCTTGAAGTCGTTTTTTTAACGTGATTTTATTTTTCTATTTTAAGTGGCATAAACGATACACACGCATGCAATTACAGCAATCCCGGGTAATTTGCTGTTATCCATTGAAGAGTTCCATTGTCAATCTCCGAGGGTCTTCATCAGATCTTTACCAAGTTTAAAAGGGACCACCTCGGGAGAGTATTCTTTAAAACAAAAAAATTGCATATCTGTCTATATATGAGCGAGTTATGCCCGAACATAGACAAAAAAATATCTACAAACATCCGAATTGAGAACCTCCTCCTTTTTGAAGTCGGTTAAAAAATAACAGCCAAAATACCTTAGAATGGCCATATCTCAAAACTCGTTACTCGTCGATGGTAGTTTTCTGCTTAACCACGATCATTTTATTTTTAAGTAAGTAGTTGTACGTAGTCTTAGACAAAGTATGTGAACTAGACAGAACCTTTTTAAAATGAATGTCATTCTACTTTTTGTCTCTTTTGTTCAAATGACAATTAAGAATTAAGAAAAAAGAGATAACCATAAAATTTTGACTCCGTCTTAAACGTCAAAATTTACAATTGCGAGTCGGCTTGGTATAATGCACTATACCAAGCTCTTACATAGTTTTCATCGAATTATTCTTCTTTTGGTGCCATTGTGACCTGAGTGAGTGTGTTCATTGCTTGCCCCATTAAATATGGCTTGTGTTGCAGTCGGCTGTAAGAGCCGTATGAGTGTTCTAAGTGAAAATAATAGCAAGTTATCTTTCCATAGGTAAGTTATCGACACTCATTTTTACGAAAAGACTGTTCCCAAATGCCGTTTTAAGCCATTTACGTTTAGTATTAGTAATCACTAAAAGTTTTATCAAGTTTCAGTAAGCTTATACAACGTAGTTTATTCAAGAAATAACATTGTTGTATTTTACAAAGAGTTTTTGGCAGATCATCTACCTTTACTCGCACAAGTAGGGAAGATCCACAATATCGATATTTTTCTCAGTCGCTTTATATGTTCACTTTAAATATTTCTATTCATAAGTGAATGCTTAAGATAATAGTAGAAATATAGTTAGGTATAAGTGCGAACATCATTATACAACATTTATATCATTTATAAATTTTATAATGTAATTATATAATGTTTTTTTTTAGATTTCCTTTGGAACCAAAAATCAGATATAAGTGGGTACGTAATCTTGGAAGACAAAATTGGACTCCTTCACAGTACTCAAAATTATGTTCACTCCATTTTAGAGTGGATTGCTACCGTGAAGGTTACAAAAAAAGAACTCTACGTAGTGATGCCGTACCCACTATATTTCCAGAACAATCAATATCAAAGGTACATAATTATAGTGATCATATGTTTATTTTACATGGAATTCAATTAATATTTATATGTATAAGTATTTATGTACATTTTGTTTTGTAAGCTATGTTATTATTTATGAGGTTTAAGGTTGTAGAATAATTCAATTATATCAATATCTTAAGTTTTAACTTCAATTTAACAAAATAGTTATAAGGCTGCAGACACACTGAACGTATCTGGCGCAGCTCATGATTCGTCGCATTACGCGTATACATACAAATTCTTTTGCGCGACCTCACCGCGCGCGTTGTACGTTGATAAGCCGAGCCTAATGGGGCCTAGAACGAGTAAAGTTTCGAGCGATGTAAAGTTAACTAAGTATATTCGGCGTATTTTCAGCGGCTACAGCCACACTTACGCGTGCGTCGCGTATCTTGCGCCGCGTACTGCGCAAGATACGCTAAGTATGTTTTGGCCCTAAGATTTCTAAGTTGGTAGAATGATTTGTATAATTTACTTAATTAATCAGTTAGGATCAGCTAGTTATTGGAGGCCAAAATCAAATAGTTTTTTAAAAACAGTGTAAAAGCCGTAAATTGTAAATACGTAAAAAAAGTTTTGAAATTATTTCTAACAAAACAAAGGTATAAGACTACAATATTAATGTTATTACCACCATTAACAAAATCATGGATTTTTGTTTTGTATTGTTTTGTAAATGGTGATCTTTAGATTTTGCGTGATGAATTTACAAACAGGAGACAGACGTACTTATTGATATTGACAGATGAAAGCGGTGGTCTGTGGTGCCATATCTTTTTCCAAACCCGACCTGCTTCGGTGGTTGAAATTCGTCGAATCTTTGCGCGAAACGATTTATAACAACTCTCGAAAACAACTTTTAGACATGGCTCAGAAGCGAAATTTATAATTCTTCAATAAAGTCTTCGCTCTTCTTGAAGAAGAGAACGACGACGCTTCTGCCCCATACTTCTATAGCTCTCCCAGTAAAAAGGGCATAGTTAAACTCGCGCGCGTTTGTGTTACGCGTTTGTTTTAACCTAATCTAACCGATTCGGTCGGGGTGCCTTACATAAGTAATCTACGACCAGTATTTTAAAATGTTTCTTATTATTTTGGAATAAACGTGTTTGATCAAATGCTGTCTGTTTTAATTTGTACTCACCTTTGTTAAAGCCCAGTCCTCCAAATATAGAAGAGTGATTGAGTAAGTAGATACCTATGCATATAGCAAATTCCAGTGGTATGTTGTAACCCACACATAAGCAACATCAAAATGTGAGCTTAAGTGTTACGTCACACGTCTTCCAAGCATAAGCAAAACACTGCGGGGACACAGGCCTCCTCTCTAGAAAGAGGGGATTGGGCTGTAATACACTGCGCAGCCCCAATGTGGATTGATGGATGACACATGTATTCGATTTTTTGGATCTTGGACATGCCGTTTTCCTTTACAGCTTTAAGAGCAGTGACAAAACAAATTACACAGTGCGTGCCTGCCTGGGTTCGAACCCGCGACCTACAACTCAAATTCAACGTTTTTTTTTTTTATTTCTAATATGCAGAGTACATGCATTTAGGAAATGTCGCGACAATTTGGTTGCACGGTTCCAAAAAGTAAGTCCTATGGAGATGAGCCGACAAGAAACTCCATGGTAACCGTGGCGCTGGCGCCGTTACTTCTGGACCACCACTGCTCCAGTCTGCTAAGCGTTAAAACGATAGTCAACTACGATACGCCGTTGGTCAATTATCATCATTCACGTCGTATGCATTCTTAGTTCTATTGTAAACTGTATTTAGTTTGAGTGATTTTTTAGTTAAACTAATTACGTATTTTATGAAAAGAATTTTTACATTTTGAAAGGCGTTTTTGAAAAGTCACGTCGCTGCAAAAACGTTTCAAATTCGAAAGTCATTAATTATTCAATTTTAAGGAAATAAATATTTAAAGTATCGATACCGTCCCTAGATTATTCTGCCTCATCTCTAATCATATATTTAAATGCATTCAGGATTTTCAACTCATTTAAGCTTCATTTCGTTTGACGAGTACACGCATGACAGTAAGTTCGTCTCTTTTTCCCTCGGATCATCTCTCATTAGAGTGAAGAGATGAACTAGAGCAAATTTTTCGTTTTAATAATGTTCCATCTAGTTACATACTTGATCTTAGTACGTAGTACTTATTACTTCTATGGTAGATTCCAAACTTTTAGTCGTCCGTAGGCCTAGCACGAATATTTTGACGTATAGTAACGTAAACGTAACGTTAATGTTAGTGAATTTTGAATCGAAAATACAACTATACAATAGCATTTTAGTTTATGCGACAACCACAATTTGTATCAAACATAGTTACGAATAAAATTTTCAATTCGATTAAATATTATGTGCGAAACTAGTATTTCCAATTCAAAATTTACTCGCGTTAACGTTACGTTTACGTTACTATACGTCACAACATTCGTGCTAAGCCTACAGTAGTGCCGATTTTCTTATTCACCAACTAAACTAAAATTAGTGGATTGCCATTTTTATTAACAGACAGTGCGAGAAAATAACGGTCGTAAATAAGAACTAAGTTAAAGATGTCAAATTAGTTCACGCCTTGAACTTCAGCGTAGTCGACACGTTCTGACGTGTCGTCTAAATTTGCATGGAAATAATGTAGTTGAACTAAATTTGACAGCTCTTATTTACGTCGGTCTCTTTCTTATTTTATCAGAGCGAAAAAGATGGCAATAGATTACATTATGTTTAATTTGTTCACAACTGAATCGGCATCAGTATATAGACTTCAAAAAATAAAAACAAGGGAACATACGAAAAATAAATGTAATTTCATTTTAGATTTTAATTGTTTGTACCCAAATAGATAGTTTGTCAATACGTACCTAATTTAAGTTAATATGGCTAGTTTGAAATTAGATTTCTGCGGAGAGTGGGGCCAAGTGATGAAATACAGGTTTTTAATTTTTAACCTAGTTCTGGAATGGATGCTGGTTTCATCTAATTTTGACATAATTTGTAGCCCATTTTTTTATGTTGTATTTTTTTGGCTTTAATGTTATTATATTATTCTATTAAGTATTTCAAAAGCCATGCATTAATACCTATTGCCAAACATTGTCAGTAGTGCTAACGCTATTCGCAGACCGTTAGCGAGATTCGATAGATAAACAAACGCGTTAACGGCATGGCACTCAAATCCAATGCAGTACCAAGGGATTTAATCCCCACTCCAATCCCACATTTGTTCAACCGGAAAACTACGCAAAACCTTTTCTGGTTTTAGAACAGTGAAAACAGTTTTGTTTGAAGTCCGCACTATGACTAGACTATGAGGACTATTCACGAGAACATTAGGTAAGGTGCCAGGCGTGTCAAATATACTATGCTATGCAAGAAGTGATGAAAAAGCATAACACTTATATCAATTACAAAAATAATTTTAACAAATACTGATCTGCCGTTGAGTATTAACCGTTTAATGTTTTGAATGTTATTATCATTATTCCGCATAAGACAGGCTGGAATTTATAAAATAAAAGGTGTTTTTTTTTTCTTTGTTGAATGGGGTAGGAAACTGGGGAACTATTGGTGCCATCACCGCTCGTACCAAAGCAATGGCATTGGTTAAAGTTAGTGTGACATTATTACTACTGACAATTTAACTCATTCTGATTGGTTGTAATTGGTACTAACAGAGGTGCTGCCATCTATTTTAGTTTTTCGTTTCCCTCCCCATTACTCTACTACAACATTTTCAACGGAAGTATTTTTTTATTACTCAAAAAAATCTTTTTGTAATTGCTTGTCAGTGCTCAATCATCCATTTAAGCAGGTGTCCTATTTTCGTAGAAAGGCTGTATATTGAAGTCTCAATGACTTTGAATGTAAATAAAAAACCAGCCAAGTGCGAGTCGGACTCGCGCATGAAGGGTCCCGTACCATTATCTATAAAAACGGCAAAAAAATCACGTTTGTTGTATGGAAGCCCCCTTAAATATTTATTTTATTCTGTTTTTTAGTTCAACTGTCTAACTAACACGGTTCATGAGATACAGCCTGGTTACAGACGGACAGACGGACGGACAGTGGAGTCTTAGTAATAGGGTCCCATTTTACCCTTTGGGTACGGAACCCTAAAAAGTAAATAACTAAAACAAAATGATAAAAAGCTTGACAGGAATTTACTTAACACGCCATCTGTCGTGTAAAATACGTGTCGCTGGTAAATACAAATGGGTGCAATTTAAATAAGAAAGTTCGAAAACCGTGTAGTGGTTTTCAAACTTACGGAACTCTAAGGAAACGAGACAACACAAAGATAAACGACAGTTTATGGAGACCCGGAATTTGCCGCGCATTCCGCCACTATCATCACATACAACTAATTAATGTAATTTGGTCACAACTGTAACTTCGTTATATAAAATTTATATGTAAATTGGTCATAGGTACATTTATTCCGTGTAAATTGGTCACAGTTTTTTTATGTTTCAAATCTTTGAAAAATACATGCAACAGGAAAATGTAGCTCTTTTTTAAAGTGAGGACTCGAACTTTTGAAATTCTTTCAAATGCATGCATGGTGTGTCGTTCGCTCCTTTTCCCCTAACCACGCGCCCGCGCAACCGTAACGTACAGGTACAGCACATAATTGGTGCTAAGGTGTGTTTTTTTTTAGTTATAATTATAAATTACACATGTAATTGAAAGTTAAATCAGTAGGTCAATCACAGATAATATCTCAATACTTTTTGGGCAAATCAGTAGGTCTGAGTTTTTTTTGTTTTAAATCAAATCAACTGAACTGTGATATTTTTTTTAGGTTTAACAAGGTACCTTGTTAGACAATTCAGTCAAAGAGGGATATATTTTCCGTCATATTAATTAAAAAATCGGTGGATTTGTAACGAATAAAACATATTATTGATATACTTAATACAAATATTGTTTTATTTATCCAATGATTTTTTTGCTGTCTGTACACAAACAAAACATTTATAGCTTATGCACCTATGACGAAATTACACAAAAGTACTATTCAATAAAAGCAGGTACCTGTGACCAATTTACATTCAGGATAGAATTATCAAAACTGTGACAAAATTAAAATATGACCTAATTACACAAACTCAAACAATACGCACGGAAAAACGCGTCTCCTTAAGCGCTATAAAATGTCGCATAATTATGTTTGAATTGTCCCTTCACGCCCCGCATTACGCTCCGCGCTAACCTCCACTTCTCCATAAACTTGGCCTAACTTGTTATTGGGCTGTTTCTACGGCTCTGTCTATAAAATATTTACTTTTCTGTTAAAGATCATGCGAAATTTTTGAGCAACGCAAATATCAGTTATGAATATTACGGATCTCTCGGGAGAAATGAATATTACAGATGGTTGGGAAATCAAATACATTTTCGGGGCTTGAATGGAAATGGTTTTTTTTCTTATTGGCTGTATAAATAAATAGGTATTTGAATATAAATCGATGTGTCAAATATTTTATTATTTTTACAGACAGTTAACTTCTTTTCACGAAAAAGTAAGTTCGAAAACTAAAACCCGACTACTGAAAAATGAATGAAACAAGGAAATTAACATCTGAAATTGTTATGTGCAAATTATTCAATATTTATCGTCTATTAAATAAACAACTTAGGTACACGTAATATATTTTAATGTATTTAATACATAATTGTCTCGTGTAGTGCCGGCTTAAGGTCTATAATCACTTGCACATTACATTGCATTTTCATAAGGTCGCTCTCGTCTCGTCTCGTGTAGTACCGGACTTAAAGAATAGCACTACCCCCTCTCTTCTCATGGGTGTCGTAAAGGCGATTAAGGGATTCTCTAGCTAGAAGATAGGTAGCAGCGTTCTCTGAGTACTTTAACAACCATACTGCGCTCGCTAACCCGCCTGCCATGCGTGGCAATTACGGCAAACCCCCCCTTTTGGGGAAGGCCTATGTCCAGCAATGGACGTCTTTCGGCTGAATGATGATGATGATGAATACATATTCATAGTGATCTTCAGAGGATAGCCGTGGTCCGTGGTCGTATGTGCCGGGAAACCATCTTCTTAAAACCACATTTATCTGTAAATATGGAGTGGAACATCTTCTATTGCCAACAACTGGGCACAAATATAGACTCCAGGTTGCTACTGAGAAATTCTAAACAGAAAATCCCAATAACACTTTGTCCGACCTGGAAATCTAACCCAGGACCTCGTGCTCAGCAGTCACGCTTGAACACTAGACCAATGAGGCAGCCGAGGTACTTTACGAGCAAGTGTGTTGAAATAGTAAATTGTTGCATCAAGCGCAAAGTGAAAAACTGTGCAATAATGAGATTTCATACAACATTTCTGCACTGTTTTGGTTCTAAGCAAAAAATAAGTCCTTTGTGATCGGTTTTGTAGTGATTAATAATAACATTACTACGTAGTTGAAAGAAAAAATATTATTTATCACAGTATGAGATTTTTAAATTCCTTTTCCAAAAAAATAAACAATAATTTTATTTATTGAAAGAAAAGTGGCAGGTGTTGTACCATTTTAAAATTTTGACTAAATGGGCCATCTTTTGAAATGACTTGCCGCGGGAAGTGTAGTATTTTTTTTTAAAGATAATAAGTTTCAAAGTTTTTTTACACAATTTTTTTAAACCAGAAATCTATCTTTCTTCTTTTTTTTACTGAACTAACAACGCTTTTTGTTTAATTTGTGACTGCAATTAATAGTATAGTTATTTAGAATTACGGAAATAAAAAAAAAGTACTGCAAAATTGGGAAATTTGTGATCACAGTACCTAAAAATGTGGTCTAGGGTGCCGATTTTCAACGTTTTCAAAAATATGCCTATTATCACTTAACTATGCGACATGGCTTTTTTTTCTGATTTGTGCCAGAACTGGTATAACCTGGCCTCTCGCCCCGTACCCACTTGACTTTGAGTTTCCGGATACAGTGTATTATACCTATTTTTGAAATGTGCTAATTAAACTCGTTCATTTGATACCAAACACGGCTTCATATACCGGTGTGCTACCGCGGTTCGTCCGAGGTCGACACCGCTATTGTTTATCTATTGTGTCTATGTTTACGGCGATTGAGTGAACAACATTTTTTTTTACTTCACGACTTTATGTACTCTAGAGGGCGCCATATTCAATTTAATATGACGTCACATAACCAGCGGACGATCAAAACGTTACCAAATATACCTCATTTGTCAAATTATGATAAGTATTTTGGAAGTTAGTAGGGAACAGATGAAAATACATACCCACATACATACCAGTCAAAATCATATACTCTCCCTTTTTCTTCGCCGTAGTCGGGTAAAAAGTAGACAAAATTAAATGTGTGATTTTGGAATGAAAGCTATTGTTTCTATATAGATCTACATGATGATGTTTCGAACCAATTCGGCATTAAGACAGACTGAAATGATCATTACGGGACAAATTAATGTAATCAAAATTAGCTATTATGTATAGAAGCTATTGCAATACTTCTAAGTTTTATAGTAACACTTGCCCGCGGATTCACTTGCATTCTAGGGAAACTACTTCAAGTACCCAGATAAAAACTATGTATTAATACAGGATATGGTCTATCTCTGTGCTAAATTTCACCCAAATCCGTTCAGCGGTTTATGCGTGATTGAGCAACAAAAAATCATCCATTCATCCGTCTTCACAAAGTTTAATATTTATACTATTAATAGTGGGATGATAATTACCTAGTGTAACATATCCTACATTATTCTGGTACCAAAATTATGCTTCGAAGTAAACGTTATTAACCCACTTCCGTGTCAAAATGATTAAATCTAATTAAATTATGGCGTGACATATGAAACAATTAAATGTTCATTGTTACTTAAATTACACGAGTGTACTGTTATTATAAGCCCGCCACGTGTACGACGGACTGGCAAGCATTTATTGTGATGCTAATATTTATTTCAAAAATTTATTTCTTGGTAACTTAGAACTTCCTCTTTAAAGGATTAATATCAGATTACCGTTCGTTCTTTTTTTTATTAACAATCTTGGTAAATGGAGCTTCTTTCGAACAGGCTCACTTACTAAAGGTACGAGTTCGTAGGCGACTGCATACAGCAGCAGCAGATGAAGTGTCGCTCCGACACTACAGGTTTCTATGTATTTCTATGAAATACCTTCCGCAGCTAGCGACACGTCGCTCGACTACACGTCGTACGACCGCAGAAGACGTGTCGTACGACCGCAGATGACGTGACGCCCGACCGCAGATCAGTTGTGCCACCGACGCTGGAGCGACGACACGTTGAATCTTTCTCAAAAAATGATATTTTCCAATTCCGTGGAAGAAAAACTGATAAGCCAGGTGGCCCAATATCCTGCACTGCACGATGCATCTAACAAAAACAAAAGATACAAAAGTAAATCGCAACTGATAATCCTAAACAGGTCACACATCTTGTCTCACGGAACATTCAGAACTAACTGGAATACGACGTGTCGTCTGCTGCAGCCATCTGCAGTTGGGTTCGTAATCATGACTGGAGCAACATGACGCTGCGACGTGTCGCTACGACGTGTCGTAACGACACGTCGTCTGCTGCTGCTGTATGCGGTCGGCTACGAACTCGTACCTTTATTTAACTAGTTAGAATTTTAACTATGATACCGACTTCTATCGGGTGTAAAAAGACCCTTAACGATAACGAAAACCACGTATTCTATCCATCATTGGGATCATTTTTTTCGAACAAACCATACCTGGGAAATCATTGGTTTTGGAGATATTGAAGGTCAAAGTATACATTTTTTTTTTAAATTTTTTCCAATAACGATTTCCAAGTCATAACACTAAACTTTCCTCCATACAAACATTATAAAAAAATCAATTTTTCCTAACAAATTACGCATTTGCAGTTACAAAAACGCAATGAATATCAAACGCACACGACCGCCATGGCTCGGCTGTGTGGCCGCTGCACGCATGCAAACGCGCGGCATCGCCACAACCATAATTTGCGCGCTACAACAAATAGCGTTTTTTTTATGCCAAAAAATAAAAGTCGTTTCCCAGCAATTATTTTTGGTCAATGTAATTTAGTTTGATGTACAGAGTGCATAGATTTCGGCTATGTGATGGGTCTTTTTACACCCTGTATATTTCAGTTCCGCCAGCGATGAAGGTTTTTATTATGAAATATTCTACCGCACCTAATTTCGTTCAACATAACATTACGCCTGTATTTCCTGAAGGGTTGGGCAGAGGTGAATATAGTACACCCTCATTTCGCTGTTATAGGGCGAGCCTATTGCCATCAACCGGGCACAAATTCAAACTTCGGGCTGTTACTGAAACATTCCACGCGAAAAACCCAATAACAGTTGGCTGGCCTGAGGATCGAACCCAGGACCTCACGCTCAGCAGTCGTGCTTGTGACCACTAGACCAACGAGGCAGACAAATTCATTTAAAGCCGATATTAATAACTGATCTCGATACAAAACCTCTGGATTGAAATAGGGTTTTGACATTACTACTATTTAATTTCTGTCAAAAACCTACATCAATCCAGAGATTTTGGATTGATATCCGTTATTAATATTGGTCATTAGTAAACTCAATTTCATTCAAATCCATTCAAATGTTACGACTAGCTGTCAAACCTTTACTGTCTGTTACATCATCACGACTTAACTACAAACCGATTTTGTTAAAGCTTCGTAGCGATAGTCTGGAAGCCGGAGACGGACGTAAGCTACTTTTATCCTGAAAAACGCGGAGTACGCGATAAATGACATCCACGACATTATATAAAAATGAATCGCTAAAATGTATGTACGAGCATAACTTCCGAACGACGGCACAAAATTGGATAATTCTCTTTTTGTGTGTTCGTTATTGTCAGGACAAGGTTAGCATAAAAGAAAATTTTGAAAAATCGAACAGTTTTTTTTCTAAACTTTCGCGATTTGTACACATTATAAAAATTAGGCGAGTGTAAAGACGTCGTTAGTGTGGTGCGTCGAAGTACCGACAACAATTTTATAAAAATCAAGATCAAGTGAGGGTAGATGAAAATGCCCTTGCTTCACGAAGATGACAACTGCTCCGCCACTTCAGTCTACCCGTGACCACGGCCGGTGAAATTCGGCCGAAACGTCGGGATAAAAGGTATTTTGTGCCTCTTAAAATTTGTTACGCGAGAAGACCCGATTCACTATTTTTATATAGTTTTTTTTTTTAATCTCGTAATATGAAAAGTGATTGAGTGAATGAGACAGAAGACTGTGTGAGATCTTCAATATATTGACAAAACATGGACAGATTGACGTCCATTTGTTCAGCCAGCAGTTGATAACTTTAAAAATATTGACAGTATGGATTGACATTAATTCATTATAATGAAGCCGAGACTGGCATAAATAATATAACACGTCTTTCAGGATTTTCGAATATATTCACGAAAACAGGCGGTATGAAGTTTGCCGGATCAGCTAGTATTAATATAAATAAGATATTGTCAGTTATTTTTAACATACACGTAATCCGAAGTACTCAAATTTAGCTCAATGTAAGCTAAAACAATGGAATTAAAGTTACATAAAAGTTTGTTGAAAATGTAAAAATTGTACGTGTTACATAAACTTTTAGTACCATTACGTCACATTTATCGCTGAGCCGTGCATATTTTAAATAGTTCCAAGCTTTTTATTACGTTCGCGGTCATGGGATGTTATGTGCTGTGAAATACTACCACTGAGAGATAATTAAATAAATGTAAATAATCCACTTTGTTTTCCATTTTATAGCAAGCATTTTATTGTTATTTTACTGTTTCGGATAGAACATATCCAATAATCAGCATCCGAATTGCGGATCACATTCGTAATTTCAGTAGCTTTAATTTTGACAATACAACAATATTTATTGCGTGGTTGTATACACCGTGGGCCAGAGGTACCAGAAAGATTTTAAGCTTCGATTCCGATGCCTAATTGGAGACGAAAAGCTAGGATATGGTTTGTTAAATAAAGCTTAATTTTCGAAATGTATTCGTTATTTACGGAAATTCACAAATCGAAATATATCTATGGTAACAAGTCCTATGAACGCGGTGTTGCGATTTTTGTCATACCATACCCGTCTCGCCGTATGTCTTATTTGTCGGGGAGGGTTGTGAAGTGAGAAGTTTCTTATCCACTCACACGATAATTTATAAATGTTGCCAGTTCAACCTAAGGTATTGTTTACAAGGAAGTACTAAAGTTAATTCATTTACAAAGAACCGAAAAAAAAGCTGAATTTGACTTTCGTTGATATAACATTTGACTCATAATACCATCAGAAAGGCGTGGTTAAAATCGTAGTTGTGGAAAAGTCAGATTGTTAATACAAACATTGCTATAGAAATTGATGAACAGTCAAAATCAAAGCCGTAGCGACTACGAGTGTTTTGCGCAATTAAGACGGTGGTCATATTTTCCGTTCACACTCAATACCAGTTGAAAGCATTTTAATTAACCTATTACTATCCCACTACTGGAAACGGGCCTCTTCTCAGAAGGAGAAGGGTTAAGGCCTTAGTCTACCACGTAGGCCTGGCGCGGTTTAGCGGACTACACATAACATCGAGAACTTATTGGAGCCTCTCAGGTGTGACAGTTTCCTCACGATGTTTTTCCTTCACCGTTAACGCAAGTGATAATCAAATTTTTATCCGTACATGAATTCAAAATGTTCAAGTTGCGGGCCGGGATTAAACTCAGACCCTACTGCATGGAAGGATTGGATTGGAAGGAAGCATTATATTCATTTAATCAAATTAGTCACATGCATCTAGGCTTGACTTTATATAAGCAATTTTGATCGGGTTTTTTAGAAAGTAAAATATGTTTACGGAGTTCCGTGTGGAGCCGGATGTAAAGAATAGCACTACCCCACGTCTTCCCATGGGTATCATAAAAGGCGACTAGGGGATTCACTAGAGGATGGGTAGCAGCGTTCTCTGAGTATTTTAACAACCATACTGTGGTGCATGAAAAGAGCCTCCAAGAGTGACGATACTTCAGTACGTCCGGCGCACCCTGGGCAGTCAACCACGCCTTGCAACCTTGCTGACTTGCTAATCTTTTCACCACAGCACGAGCTAATTCCGTATAGCTCATGCTAACACGAGAGAAGAAGAAGAACAACCATACTGCGATCGCCAACCCGCCTGCCAAGCGTGGCGATTATGGCAAACCTCTCCTATTTGGAGAGGCCTATGTCCAGCAGTGGACGTCTTTCAGCTGAATCATCATCATCATCAAAATATATTTTGAACTCATCGTAGTTCACAGCTGAATGTCGATCTCTTCCAAGTTGTGGAACAAAGTGAGGTATTGGAAGGCCTAGCTAAGCCCAATATTTAGACCCTTCTAACGGCAACGAAGCCATTTATTCTAAGTGAGTAACATCATAAGGGCGTATCAATCTTGACTGACAAATACGTACTATTCACAGTTGTCAAAACATGCGGGCTTGTTTTTGATAACAGGCAATCATCGACGTCCATTCGTCCGAAATCAGAAAAAGGAAAAAAGGGAACCGAAACGTATTTTATATGTCAACTCCATTACACATCTTGTTAACTATAAAAGTGTTTTGTCGGCTTTGGTTTTTCTTATATTTGTTTTGTTTGACGAGGGAGGGGCTCATGGCTAATTAGCAACTTGGCGCGTTCAGTTCGTGGATTTGTGACCGTTCGTTAGACAGCGAGACCCCTGTCGTGTCTCGGAGCGCACGTCATGGGGGATTTACACGGGTCGATTTTAGCCTTGCGGCAAGTCACCAGTCGCATCGCTTGTAAAAATCGAATCGCCACCCCATTTACACCGGTCGATAAAAATCGCATGCGACTTGTTCATTTCTAGCGGAACAACACAGCTCAAAACACACCTCATACGGCGGGCGATCGCCTGCAACTGACCATTTACATAACACGGTCGACTTTAGTCATCCGTCGCATGCGGCTTGTCACCGCACGGCAAAAGTCGGATGGCACCCAACTTTGGGGCTTGCGATTTTAGTCACTTGCGGCCTAGTCGAATTTTCATTTAGACGGTCGTAACCCGTATAACCCCGGATCCGTGTAAATTTCTATTATGAATACCTAGGACAGTAGTCAGAAGCCTTAGGATATCGGCATTGCCCAGTACCTATCTGGATTACGGAGGTCCGATGGCAGTCGCTCCTTGTAAAATACTGGTGTTCAACCGCATCTAGTTAGATTGGAAGCTGACCCCAACATAGTTGGGGAAAGGCTAGGTAGATAGATAGCGAGAACTAAAATTCAATAGCAAATATATGAATGCAACCTAACAAGAGGAAGATTCTAGACTATTCAATCGATCATTCTGAGTGATGGATAATAAATTTATGATCATTGGTATTTGCAAGTGTATTATCCGGTGTTCCCTTGTTTCGCAGACAGAAGTTTCATAGAATTTCGTTTCCCAGAAAATGTTTACTATAATTTTTGGTCCTTGTATTTTGATTTCGAATATTATTGTTTCAAAGAATATTTACTTGAATGAAACATATTTCACAGAAACACAATTCAATGAATTTTTAATCACATTTTTTTGTTCAACAAACTTATCAAACATTAGAATTATTTTTTTAACAAATATTGTTTGTTCATACCCCGACACGAATAGGTTAGGTTCGAAGGGGATGACGGGGGCTTCGTTCGCTCGCTTTGCTCGCTCACTTTAGCCCCCGTCATCCCCTTCGTGTTAGGTTACTTTAAACCCAACAGACATAAATAGGAGCCCTGCGTAGCGGGGCTCCGTTTACTTTGGTCCCAGAATCTGTTTTTGGTGTAGATATTTGGTTGGTAGTGTGTCACTCGATAAAATGTTATTCTTGGTAATAAGTTTCGTAATAACTAAACGATATGAGGATAAAGAATATTTGATTTGTTATTCTATGATATGATTATTCTAACATTAAATTTTATGTGAAATAAAAATCAATGATTCAATAATCTTCAAAGTAAGTATTCTGCGTATTATATGTGTGTATATATTATTATATTCTACGAAACGAGAAAATGAGATATTTTTTACGTGAAACAAAATTCTATGAAACGATTAGCTATAAAACAACGTACAATCGTATTATCCTCTTAACATTAGCCACTCAAATCCAATTTCTGATCTTTCTGACGATTTTTAATTTTCAGTCAGATGAAAAGCGGCTCTATTAATTGCTGACTCTAAGGATGATTTCACACTAATAAACGAGATAAAGTGAAGGTTGTGACTTATAAATACGTCCAGGATAGCAGAGAAGTGCAAAGTGCTGTCCGATAAAAGTGTAGCTCTAAAATTACTCTTTCTAAAATTATTTTTTCAGGTTTTGTTCGGAATTAATAAAATCTAATAAAATGTCCCTGTGTCGTGGAAGCTAGGCGAAACTACTACATAAAATATGCATAGGATGAAAATACAATCCTAACTTCCTAACTAATATTTTAGATGCGAAAGTAAGTTTGTTTGTTTGTCCATCCGAACTCCCTAGTTGCCGCAGCGGCCGACTACAGTCCCTCTCTCATAAGTAAAGTTCGCCGTCCCAGGCACACACTTTTAGAACCCGATGACGAAATAACCCTCCTCCAGGAGGCGAGTAAATCGACCAGCACAATACACAACGTCCGCCGCCGTCCGGCATACCGTCCTCGCCGACGAGGCCCGTCGCGACGTCCCACCGCCGCCGGTCACGATCCACCGAGCTCTCCCGTCGTAGAGCCGGTCGTCTCTTCAGACTCCGCAGTCACACCGATAATTCAGCCCTCATCAAGCTGTCTCCCCCCCCTATGTCCACGCCAGCAACGCCCTAAGCCGAGGTCCGAGTCCCACTAGGGGTCGCCCTTAGTGCTGTTGTTGCAGGTAGTCATGATGTTAGTGTAGTACAAGTAGTTAGCTTAGGTTAAGTATTTTACTTCCCCCCCATTGGCTAGAGACCCTTCAGGTCTCGCCAATAACTGCCCGGTTACGTAGAAACCGTCCCCTAGGACGACCTACAGCAGTCAAATAGAAAAAAAAAAAAAAAAAAGTTTGTTTGTTACCTTTTCACGCCTAAACCTCTGATCCGATTATCCTTAAATTTTGCAAGTACGTTGTCAGGTGTACAGAAACGGACTTAGGGTACCATTCTTCCCGAAAAAAATACCGTTCCCGAAGAAAAGAACAATAACGTTTGTTTAGGATTAATTTTGTATTAGTACAAATTATACAACTAGATGGTGTTGGCATCGAAATGAATCGCGATATGGTTTCGTTACATGAACTTGTATAGGCAAACTGATGGCAGTGAATTAAATGGTCTTGCTCTGTGGGATACGTGTTTTATTCGGATACCACTGGTTCAAGGGATCTTGGATCGTAATTATACATGGTCCAATCGAGCCGAAGGGCGTTTTTGGTGAATCACAAAGCAGAAGAATTTGGCGCTGCAATCGCTGAAGTGTTTGTTGCTGGCTGGCTATTGCAAAGGAAATACGCATTGGACCGAGAGTGAGTAGTGAAGTGCAAAAACTGTAAGTACATTGTCTGTATTGTGCTAAGTGTCAAGTGGACTTGTAAAAATTTCGCGATTTAGTACTTTAGGACTTAGAATAATCGGCTCAAATTGGCTTATACGGGGAATCCATGCCCGATTTCTAAGCGACCTAAGTACCAAACACTTAGAAAATTTCGCATCACCGTGGGACTTGTAAAAAATTACAAGTTGAACATCAGATAGAATTTTACTTGAACTTTATAAATAACTTGAAAGATGGATAAGGAGTTAAGAATATTGGAAGACATAAAGCTGCAAATTGAAAAAGGGTTGACTAATTTCAAAAAGTCTCCTAAAGAAAGAATTGATGAACACTACGTAGATTCAAGATTGGAAATTTTAGAAAACATATTTAAGAACTTCACGGCAAAATATGAATTACTGATAGGCGACTACGGGAGTGGCAAGTTAACAACTTATTTTCAAGGAGACGTTTTTGAAGCGGTGTCGGAAACTTATTTGACCTATAAGGCGGAACTTAAAAAAGCAATGTCTAAAATTAAGATTGTTAATTCTAACGTTAATAGCAAAGTTTCATCTGGCAATTCTTTAGTTAAATTACCTAAAATTCAAATTCCAATATTCACGGGCAAGTACACAGAATGGTCATCTTTTCGAGACCTTTTTACATCACTCATCCACAATAATTCAAGTTTAGATGATGTTCAGCGTTTACATTATCTAAAAACGCAGTTGTCAGGTGAGGCAGAGCAACTTATCAGACATGTACCTATTACACAAGATAATTACAAGCAATGTTGGGGTATGTTAGTAGAGCGATACAATAATAAAAAGTTTTTGTCCACTTGCATATTAAAACGTTTGTTCAGCCAGCGCAATATGTTAGTAGAGTCATCTAACGCACTCAAGGAACTTTTAGATGTAACATCTGATTGTTTACATGAACTGTCAAATCTTGGTATAGATATAAGTAATTGGGATGTTATTGTTATTTTTGTAGTAAGTTTGAAGTTGGACGATGAATCTCGGAAGCAGTGGGAACTGCAGGTCAGCCAATCATCCGAGGATTTGCCGACTTTCCAACAATTCAGAGAATTTTTGGAGACTCGTTATCGCGCTCTTGAATTTGTTGAACCTAAGGTCAAGCCAAAGGTAAGCCACAATTGCACATCTCATCCTCAAATCATGCATAGCCTTACCAAGTTGTCATGTCCGCATTGTTCCGAGGATCATAAATTGTTTAATTGCAAACAATTCTCTAACGAGAATGTTGATCAGCGCCGTAATATTGTCCAGTCTTTGGGTGTATGTTTTAATTGTCTGGGAATCAACCATACAGCCAAAGTTTGCCGAGTGTTCACAAAGTGCCGCATTTGCCAGCGAAAGCATCACACCTTATTGCATCCTAAGAACCATAGTGTAACAAGTGTGGTTGTTACTCCATTGGAAGCTACAATTACACAGGAAAACCGTATAGATAGCCCACAGCAGCAGATCACGTCAAATATAGCAACCCATTTTCTGAAAGGAAATGCGAAGGGACAGGTCCTTTTAGCCACAGCTCTCATTAAAGCTGAGTCAGAAGATGGGTCCTCTCAAATTTTGAGAGCATTGTTGGATCAAGGATCACAAGCATCCTTCATAACTGAAGCAGCAGCGCAAATACTTCGTTTGAAAAAGATAGCAAGTAAAACTATGATAGCTGGTATAGGAGGTAGTCATGGCGGCGTTGTCTCTAGACACAGCGTAAAAATAAATATACAGTCGTTGCATGACCCTTCTTTCACCATAGAAGTTACCGCGCATGTATTAAGTTCACTGACTTTAGTTATGCCAGATACAAAGTTTAAACTTCAGGATTGGCCGGGAATTCATGGCATTAAATTAGCCGATCCTAAGTTTAACTTACCTAACAAAATAGATATATTGTTAGGAGCGGAAACATATTGTCACATATTAAAGGAAGGTTTAATCAAGAACCCAAAGGGCTCTCCGGTAGCACAAGACACTCGTTTAGGGTGGATTGTGTCTGGCCATGTAGGCAGAGAAGAAAGTTCGCATAACCAGCAGGGTATTATTATTTCTATGCATGCACATATTGAAGAAAATAATAGGTTAACAGGATTATGGGAACTTGACTCTGAGCCTTCCGAAATTAAAAAGCCCTTTACAGCTGAAGAGCAGGCTAGTGAAGAGTATTCTACAGCTACTACGCAAAAGGATGCTAGTCGACGATCCCAACTAACATTTTAGCGTTAAGACAAGCTGTAGTGGACCTATATATCGGTTCTGCTTAGATATTAAAGTGTTAGTGTAGATCTAACAGGAGAGTTATAGAGTGTAATAACACCTTTATATCTTCGATTTTGGCGCAAAATTTTGCAGGTAAAGTCTGTATAAACCCTTTAGAGTGGTTCTATACAACCTATATAGGTGTGTTTGAGAGGTGTTACAAGATCGTCGGTTTCCGCTTGAAACTTTATTGCATCTTTATATTGAAGTTAATTGATACCTTGAGTTACATAAAATATCTATATCGGTGTCAGATAGAACTTGGATCGGTATTTTGATACCTAATAACTCATTTGTAGCGTTTTCGGTGTCAAAAGCAAATAGTAAAAGCTTTAAAGTCTTCAAATTACTTAATTTTATCGAGTTATTATTATCAACTTGAGTTATCATTTTATCTGGCGGACATTGCAACAATTCATCACGAAAAGTATTTTTGATTAACAGTATTCTTGAAGTGTATAGTTAATCAGATATTAGTGCGCTTGCAAGTTTAATGTGATTGTATATCATGTTTCGCATCTCAATTTTGACGCGCCTTAAAAAAAAAAAGATTTTGTGAAAAAAAAAGGAAAACAATAAAAAATGCTAATAACCTAAAATAGTTTTTAGACACTCATTTTCAATTATTGGTTAGTTTTAGTGATTGTATACAAAAACTAAGTAAAATAATTCGGAAAATTTAGCTACTTCGTTACTTAAAAGTGATATTGTATTAATAAATTTTTAGGTTATGTTGACAAGAAGTGACAAAAAATGGCGATTTTTTCTTAAAGATACAGTCCTCTCTTAAGTCTATTATGAAACCCGATGAATTACTACGCCGGACGTTAAAAGTATTGTGCGGCCTATGGTTGACATAAGAATTACAACTTATTTATCTAACACCAAAACCTTTATAACAGGATCTTACGAAACTACTATAACTATTTAACCCTTCATTGCCTTTAGTCTAACAGGTGTAAGCTGTATATTAGAGTTATACAACGCATGTAGAGTTTGGTGTTATAACACTCTTAATTAACTCCGTTGCAGAACCGACGACGTTACTGAAGTTGAAATACAGCCTTACGATATATAAGCAACTCCACTAGATCAGATTTATAGCATTAAGAATTATAGGGAGTTAATGAAGATCTATATGCAGCTTTTAGCACTGCAGGCCGGTACAAGCTTTAACGTCTTAAGTATAAAAGTAGCCACTGCTACTACACTAACATTAAAGAAAATACTGCTTCGTTGTTTACAGTTCTAATACATCCTGAAGAGCTAAACGTATTTCATAAGTAAACTGTAGTACCTTTAGTGACAACCGAATCCACTATAAGTTGATAGTAGTACTCTAAGCTTTAAAATGACCTGCAACCAACGCTTAATTGTTTGTTGGGATATATCGTTGAGCTACCTTTTCGTTGTGAATATCCGCCATGTAAGTATGGTAATTCTAAAACTATGGCTATGAAAATATTATCAGGTTTAGAAAGGAAATTGTCTACGGGGGTTGAAATAAAACGTCAATACTCAGAGGTAATAAAAGAACATTTATTGCTTAGTCATCTGGAGAAAATTACAGAGGAGCCTGAAAGATACAGGAATGACATAGCTTACCTGCCTCATCATACCGTGGTCAAAGAAGACAGGCTGACCACCAAGGTAAGAGTGACTTATGATGCATCGTGTAAGGGTACAAATGGTGTTTCCTTATCCGATACCGTAATGGTAGGACCCACTCTCCAGGCAGACCTGCGTCATATTGTGTTGCTATGGAAACAACATCCCGATGACTTCATGACTGGTTGTCAATCTAAAACACAGGCTATAAAAATGTATTATGAATTTTTACAAAAAGGAGGTTTCAAGCTACAAATATTTCCAAGCAATAAGGTTCAGTTGTTAGAAGAAGTAAAGGAGGAATCGGGTACAGACCTGGAAATAAAAATGGACAACATTAAAAAGGGCTTAGTACTTACCTGGAACCGGAACACGGACGAGTGTGACTATTCCATGAAGATGTCATCACCGGCTGCATCTGAAACAAAAAGAAGAGTAAGTTCGGAAATATTGCGTCTGTATGACTATCAGAGTTGGATAGTGCATTCCATTATTAGCTCTAAGGTTTTTATACAGAAACTGTGGATTGCTGGCATCAGCTGGAATGATGAGTTGCCACCGAAACCACCTGACTATAATAATGCGTATTCTAAAATGCGCATGCTAAGTAGATGGAAATTAGTGCGACGTATGGTGCAGAGCTTCTTATGCAGGTGGTATCAGGCATATTTAACGCATTTCTTTCAGAGGCAAAAATGAGCTATTCGAGTTCCTGATAAAGCTTAGTAATGTAGTACTAATTAAAGCAATAACTTACCTTCGGCAAAATGGTTGTATGGTAGAATCATCCAGGTCCATCCGGGAACGAACAGTGTGATGCGCGTTGTCACTGTTCTTTGTAATGGCACTACAATCAAGCGTCCAACTTCAAAGTTACGTTTGCGTCCCGTGGCAGAACAAGTGTTATAATTATATGGTTTATAATTATATGGTTTAAGTTTTATCGCACACTTCTTTTGTTTTGGAATTTTACCATCGACGTTTTCAAATATGTAAGTTGTACTCTTGTTTTGTTTTAAGCTTTTATACTGCATGTTTTTAAACACAAATGTTTATGATATACATCTTATTAAAGATTGCAATAAACTAAAAGTTTTAGGGTTGTTAGGTTTATTTTGATACTTTTATTGTGTTTACATGACACATTGAGTAAATGCACTTTTAGTTTGTTATTGAAGGTTAAATTAGTTTAATAAGTTGTTTTATGAATGCATTATTTAGACTATTGTCATTGGTTTGTTAAGATTAGTTTATAAGCCATCTAGTAATCTGCCTTAGGATTTATAAAGCCACGGTCCACTATTTAATATTGTTTAGAATTGCATACAGTCCATTGTTCTTATTATCCATACTGAGTTTGTTCATGGTGGGCGGTAGGAAAAGGAAATATTCCTTTTGATGGGCGGAATGTTTAGGATTAATTTTGTATTAGTACAAATTATACAACTAGATGGTGTTGGCATCGAAATGAATCGCGATATGGTTTCGTTACATGAACTTGTATAGGCAAACTGATGGCAGTGAATTAAATGGTCTTGCTCTGTGGGATACGTGTTTTATTCGGATACCACTGGTTCAAGGGATCTTGGATCGTAATTATACAACGTTCTTATGATAATAGATGGCGCCACGTGTGTTTCGAATCATTATTTAATTATATTATCCCGAAAAATACGGAATACGCGATAAACAACATCCACGCGGGCAAAATTGCGAGTGACCTCTAGCAATACAATACAATAGAAAACTTACAACTATCGTAACAATACTATACAAAAACAATAAAATATAAAAATATAATTCATTAATTGTAAATTTCATCCTTAATTCATAATTATTTATAACGTGGCTTATTAATAACGAGCTTCAACTAAACTGCTACGCGCTATTTTTTGCTATTATACCCCTTTTTGCTCATTTGAAGCATTCAAAAGGCTTTACAACGTACGAGTGCCTGTTTCGGGTTTTTTTAACTTAACAAGGGTTACATGCCGAGAATTATTATGGTGCAAAATTTCTAATTATACAAGATGACAACAATAAAAACTTTAATTACTTACAAAATGATCGTGATTACGTACAAACGCTATGTCGCCTTTCTAACTCTTAGCCGTATTTCAGAGTGGAGGCGGGCGCGGTTGCTAGCGCGGGCGCGTGTAAATCAAATGTATGTAGACGCCAGTTGCATTCACAGTGCGCCCGCGAGTCGCGCACCTACATGAGGCGGGCGCGGGCGCGGTGGCGCGGGTGTTTCTAATGGCTCAGTCCACTCGTATCATTCACAGTAATATAGCGTCTGTTAACGACAACACACACGCACGCTACGATAGCTCGTTCGGCACTACTGTGAACACGCAGACGCCAAGACCTGAGCGCCCGCGCCCGCCCCCGCACCCGCTAGTGCAGTCTGATTGACCACTTAGGCTACACGATAAGGATGTTTGATGTATAGTGTACCTACAAACGAGGGGCTCGTGGCTAATTAACTACCGCGCGGATCATATGATTTGCAAGGCTGACTGAGCTTGCCTCTATGCCGCAGTCAGTCCGAGGACCATTTGATTACACATCGAGGCTCCTTCGTACCTCAGAGAGCACTTTAAACTGTCGGTCCCAGGTGTCATACCTATGATAGTCGTTACGGGTAGTCAGAAGCTCAAAAGTCTGACAACCAGATGACCGAAGTGCTGATATCCTAAGGTTAGACCTAAGCCGTAAGTGTCGAACGCACGAACGAACACGGACATCGCGAACACGAACATCTAACACGAATCACTATGAACGTGTTCGTGCGTACACGGCTTTAGCATATCGCCATTGCCCGGTAACTGGGTTGCGGAGGTCTGATGGCAGTCGCTCTGTTTAAAATATTAGTGAAATGGGAAACTGCCCCCAACATAGTTGAGAAAAGAATAGGCAGTGTAAATTAATGAATGTGAATACTAATTAATCCTTTTTGTTCATTCTCTTATATTTTGCAATTCGCGTAGCTGCTACGTGTAGCCTTAGCCTAAGTTTAGTAATATAATTATAAGCCTCAGTTTTCTTCCTATTATTATACAAATCGGACGAAATTAACATTTGGCATCCCATGTTTCCTTATTGTACTAATCTTTTAGTCCGAGCCTGACTGATGGCGCAATATATTCTTGCTAGCGCCCGAAACTGTTTGTATTCTGAAATATTACCAACACGTAGAGGTGTGTTTCTTTTAGGTGTATCTTTTACCCTATTTAAAGCTATGAGGTAGCTAATATCTTTGTGTCCAAAGATGGATCGATTTACGAGTATGATCGTTCCATTTCAGGTTTCAAATTATGTCTATGTATTCGCTTCTTCTTACTTCACCTATAGTTTTGTGAACTTAGGATATTTTTTAAACGTTGCCCCTCTTGATTTCTCCTAGATCGTAGATACAAATCTCACATGGACAAACGCTCAGATCCGGAAGAACTATCTGCAGGCTGTACAAATATTTATTCCGTAGCGCAGAAGCCAGCTCGCTCAAATATTTTATTTAAGCCAGCTCGCTCATGGCGCGTTTACATTAAGTCGGTGGCCGAATGCGGTCCAATGTGGCTTGAGTTTCATACAATCCTGTTGCGAACATCGATGGGAACAGTCTTGTTACGAAAAGCAATTTTAGCTATTTGCTATTTACTTAGATATTTGCCCCCGCGCTCTCAACCGACAGTAAGTTTCCAAAAGTCGGTTATGATCGAATACGGCCAAACCGACCAAAAGTAAACGCGCCATCAGCCACTGCAACAAACGTGTCGTCAAATTGTTATTGCCTTTCACACTGTAAAGGTGTGTCCAGACCTGGCGAATGCGCCGCTCGCGAGCCGCTTGCAAACTGCGCGCGTGTTGCTTGTGTGCGGTTACAGCCTACGTTTGGTGTGCCGCTCTAGTGAAACTCCGGCAAGGCTCGGGTGGGGAGCGCGAGCAACTCACGCGCAGCTCGTGCGCGCATAGCTTCTTTCGCGTTTGAACTATGAGCCTCAGTTGTGAATTTGCTTCCGAAGATGTCGGACCATACGACTGCCGTTAGCATAATTGCTGCGGCATCGGTTATTTTATTATTGACAACGAGATTACTGAGACCCGGGCGGGGCGAGAGAGGTGCACCGCGGGCGGCACGCACTCACCTTCTGCGCCGCTCGAGTACGGCGCGTAGCCTGCGCGCGAGAGGCGCGCGTCCGGTGCTGGGGCTGCGTTCGAACATGAAATGCATGCGCGCAGTTCGCAAGCGGTGCATTCGCAAGGTCTGGACACACCTTAACGCTTGCATTAGTTTGGATAACTACAAAATCTTAAGTATTTATTTTAAAACAGAAAACATAAAACAATATTATTACAATCTCGATTTCCCAAAACAGTAATTTAAAGTCGTTAATGTTCTTTTTGTTCTTTCTTTGAGTCATCTATTCTTCTGTATACAAACGGTTAAGCAATTTTTTTTATAGCAGAGATGACTTCCGCGTGGCAAGGATTCCATATCCTTTGTGCAATTATTGAGGTCACGAAAATTGTACTCAATTTAATTTCCTGATTTTTCATCTCTTTTCGTGTTCCATTATTTTTGTATAATAAAGCATTCCGAGACTCTCGAGTAAATTTAAAAACGTAGGTATTATAATAGTCTACTTTTATGCTTCTTTCAGAATATCAAGTTTTATTATTGCAAAAGTTTGATTAAAAGATATTTGAGCAGAACTCATTCAAGTTTGTGATTCTCATTTATTACCTCTTTCTTTATTTATGAAAACATTTTTAAACTTAATCCTTGTATTCCGTTTTCAAGTTTAGTACGGTCCTGACTATTATTTCAACAGCAGTATTAGTTTCTGTAATATAAACTTCACCGATTTACGTTCTATGTAATAGTGGCTAAGCGTATTGTTAATAACCTTGCACAAATCCAGACTCCGGACTGCAATTGAGAAATTCCTCACGAAAAACGCAATAACGCTTTGCCCAACCTGGAGATCGAACCCAGGACCTTACGTTCAGCAGTCGCGCTTGCGACACAGACCAACGAGGCAGTCAGGTGTAACTGCTGTTTATTTCCGTCTAGATTTAATCATAATATTTTGGGTTCTAAAAGTAGTTTAACCTGCATCCGAATAGCGCAAAACACTCGTAATCGCTTTGATTTTGACAGGTCGACAATTTCCATAGCAACGTATGTATTTACAACCCGACTTCTCCGCAACTATGTACCACGCAATGAATATTGCTGTATTGTCAAAATGAAAGCCATTGAAATTACGAATGTGATACGCAATCCGGATACTGGAGTACTAGTGATAAATTAGTATGCATAGTGTTAGACTACGCAAGAATAGTTTTAATATTTTTATCGAGTCCTTCCCAACCCATGGTAGAACGGCTGCAACGATATTATGCAAATACGACTTTTTTTCTTTCTGAATGAACTAGGATTTGCTATCTGTATTCTTTCATTTCATTTTGTAGCGCAGGATGTTTGAATTTCAAACTAGAACAGTTTAAATAACCCATTCTATTGCTACGATCAACATACATTTCAATAACTTATATTTGTACTACATTCATGTAATTCGAATTGAATCTTCCGCATATTCTGAAGGATATATTAATTAGTCGTGGGCATTAAAATTGCTATAAAAATACCTTTATGTAGTACTAGCTTTTGCTCGCGGTTAATTTACGGATCCCTAATTTTTTGATCCCAAAATATAGCCTATAGCACTCAGGGATAACGTACCTTCCTATTGGTGAAAGAATTTTTGAAATCGGATGAGTATTTTCGGAGATTACCTCCTACATACAAACAAACAAACAAACAAATTCTACCTCTTTATAATATTAGTATAGATATAGATTAGTAAAAATAACATAACATCGGCGACCAGTGAAAACCTCATATATAATAATTTTGGTTAGAACATTATGTCATACTTAGAAAGAAAACCTCGCAACCCTTAATTACGACTAGCCTGAGTTCAATTTGAATGCAAATAAAAAGTTGTTAATGAATAATGCATCTGTATATCTGCTGATAACCCCGTATTTGCCGACATAAATCCAATTATTTCCAAGAAAACCTCGTAATTCGCGTTTCTCAAAATGAGGTTCTCTTGGAAAAAATACAAGGTAAGTCGGAAAGGGGGTACTAATCCGAAAGGGTGTTAAAGTACCCATACTAATGAATAACTTTTGTTCTACAACTTTCGTCAAAAGTCAATAGTTTAAGGGAAATAGCTGTTCAAAGATTTCATAAAAATACGCTGAAATCCATCTATCCTCAGAAATATGACCAGCTGTGTTTACATTTTATGTCATATTTGGGGTTACGGATTAGAAGCTCCATTTTCTGAATTCGTAACTAAAGCAGGGATGAAGAGTTTTTGAAAAAACTAAAATAGAAATATTTTCCTTCAAAATAAAATTTATCGAATTTTGAAATTTTAACACTTGCTTTAAAACAGTCATCAGTGATACTTTAGGTTTTGAATACTGATATTCAGCTGCATCCGGTTCGACTGGAAGCCGAACCCAACATAGTTGGGAAAAGGCTAGGCAGATGATGATGATCAGTGATGCTTTAAGTGGCCTGCGGATTACTACCCCCTTTCCGACTAACCTTGTATATTTCCAGAATTAAAAATAAATTTGGAGAATTCATATTCAAATATTAATTACATGCTTTAGTAGATAATTAATGGTTCATTTATAATAAAATAATGAAACTAAAGTTCCTCACAAAAAAAATCAGGAAACAGTTATTTCCGTCTCCTGTAAAACGTTGCTTTTGGCTATAACGAGATTTTCACTGGTGGCCGTCGATAAATATCATTTTTTAAATTCGGACATGTCTCAAAAGTAAACTGAGGGAAAAGTTTTACTTTACACAAACAACAGACGATGAAAGAAACGAGGCTTCGAAGATGAGAAATTTCAGTATACACACTGTAATTGCTCATCTTCGAAGCCTCGTTTAGCTTGTGGTATATGTATATCTGTATTACACCCTGTGGTGTAAACAAATTCGTGTAATTACTTCAAACCTCGAGGTCTACTACTGACACAGATCGACCCTGCATAGGATTCATTTGAATAGAACGGAAAAATATTTCAAAAATAAGACATGGTGGTCTAAAGGTACAATTCCGTGAATCGCGGCCGATCGTAGCCGCGCGCGATCCTTCACGTGCAGCTGACGCATGCGGCTAATGCGTCAATAGTCAGAGTATGAAAATGCATGGCACCGCTTGCGATGTTTGCGACAGACGCGTGCGGCTAACGACAGATTAGTCAGTATATTATAGACACACATAAGCCGCGCGCATCAGTCGCACGCGATCGATCGCGCGCGGCTGCGATCAGCTGCGATGCACGGAATTGTACCTTTACCGTACCTAAGTCATGTTAGCGCCCCGAGTTACCTGCCTGCGCAGTAGCGATACCGCACTAGTCGTGCTTTCTATCTAACTTGACTGGCTTCCATTCATTTATACGTGGCACTGAAATCTACTATCCTAGATATTTCATAAAATCCTGTGCAGGGTTAATCTATAGCAGTAATAGATCGTGTCGTTTAAAGGAATTACACGAATTCTCTTACAGTCTATACAAGGTTAGTCGGAAAGGGGGTACTAATCCGCAGGCCACTTAAAGTATCACTGATGACGGCTTTAAAGCAAGTGTTAAAATTTCAAAATTCGATAATTTTTATTTGCATGAAAAAATATTTTTATTTTAGTTTTTTCAAAAATTCTTCGTCCCTACTTTAGTTACGAATTCAGAAAATGAAGTTTCTAATTCGTGACCCCAAATATGACCTAAAATGTAAACACAGCTGATCATAGCTGAGGATAGATAGATTTTAGCATATTTTTTTACAATTTTTGAACAGCTGTTTCTCTTAAAATATTGACTTTTAGGGAAAGTGGTAGAACAAAAGTTACTCATTATTATGGGTGTTTTAAGCCCTTTTCGGATTAGTACCCCCTTTCTGACTAACTAACCTTGTATAAGCTAAACGGAGTTTCGTAAATTATCACCGCTATTTAAAACTCTGACTAACCTGACGGGAATATAGAAATGGATAAAGTTTTGGACGTATGTATAATAGGTAATATACCTAAAAGCTAAGTTAACGACGGGTAGAGATTATGGCATTAGCCATATAGAATTCATGTAGCGGTTTAGGGGAACACTTAGGATCATTAATGGGCGTCTACTGGTAGTTATTTATTTATTTATGCAACGTGTCCCATAATAAACGGAAACTTTGAATGTAGTTTGTTAAGAATCAGCTCCAGAATATATGTATTTTTTTAAACATGCTGTTTAAAAGTCAGTCTTTTAATTAAGATAAAGAAAATTGAGCCTTATGAGCCATAACACTGAATTTAAATGCAGTTAACAATGAAAAAGTAATAGTATTTCCTGAAATAAAAAAAATTAAGCATATTAAAGTAAGATTTCAGGATATGGATTATGACTTTAATTGGATGTTCTAATTCGGGTGTTTGAGGGTTTGTTATTCCTGTTACATGTTGTAGGCAACTCTCTTGTTCGTTTTACTATATAATAATATATACGAGAAGTTCTCTATAACATTTCTAATTCAAGACGTAATCTCATAAGAATCCAAAATCCTTTTATACTAATTGTAATTGTGTTATCCATATTGTGTAAGTTTTATTTTACAAAAAGGTTTTAATTTCATTCAAAATATACGTAAATACGTAATCTAATAACACTAACGAAAGGTTGATTTAAAATTGTGCGATAAAAGAATTTTTGTGTTGCCAAACGTGATTTAATTTTATAAACTTTATTCTGATTCGTGCTCCAAAATGTTGCTGAAGTAAAATGTGGCTATATCAGACTAACTTTTGTAGCCTTATTGGATCAAGCAGCACTGGCTACAAGACATTTGACATTACGAGGGCCTGTGGATAGTTGTTTTCATAAAAAGATATAAAACTACTCATGCAAGTATCAACTTGAATGTTGTTCTTAATTATTTTATAGTCCACGACTGTTGTTTGTAGCTAAACCAACAGCTGGTTGAGTAATTTGGAAACCGATTCCTACATTTTTATTACCCTATAAACTCTTCCCTGAATGTGTCTAAGCCTTAAGGAGTCTTCACAACAAAGTCACCGACCCGCCGACACAGGCGGCTTGATGTCAACGGCTTTATTTCAAAAGAATCATGTCGGCGACTTGTACCCGCACGTGTCGCCTGGTGACAAGTCAACATGTGGCGCCATGTCTGCGACTTGCGTACCTAGATCTACGCACTCATTTCCCCGCCGACACTCGAGCTATAGTGACGTGTTAGTGTTTTTTTTTGCAATTTTGTGCTGCTTTTATTAGATCCGTATCACTATCCATGTTTAGGTAAATGTAGGCTGAATTATTCAAGAAACACAACACACGTCACTTTCCTAAACGCGGCAGTCACTAATTACCAAAAAAGTAATTTTTTTCGTGCCGCCGACAAAGTTTTACTACTTGAACTAGATGTGAAGTCGCCGACTAACCCGCCGACATAAAAGCCGACGGTTTGGTGTGTAGACTGCATTATGCGTCAATAAAGAAAACACACATGTTTACCAATTAAATCACTAAAACATGTATATTTTCGCAACCAAAGACAAAGGATTCCAAATCAAACGCCAATAAACGGCGTATTTAAATAGTAATAGTCAATAAAAGTCATACAAATATAGGTTCTGCAAATACGAGCCAAGCTACGAATCTTGTATATAGGGAAAACACGAGTAAATACAAATCTAGTAATAAAGCTTTTGTATAAACAAGTCCAAACAAGTAGTATTAAATTACACTTGACTTTGCCAAAACTGACAGCACATCTGTAATTCACAGTTTATGATTAAAGCCATAAATTATGTTTAGTTACTATACTAACGACCCGCCCCGGCTTCACACGTGTACGTTTTATAGCTTAAAACCTTCCTCTTGAATCACTCTATCTATTAAAAAAACCGCATCAAAATCCGTTGCGTAGTTTTAAAGATCTAAGCATACATAGGGACAGACAGACAGGAAGCGACTTTGTTTTATACTATGTCGACAATCGTTATGTTTTTTTCTTATGTAATCAATTGGCAAACAAGCGGCATCTGATAGAAAGTTGTTACTGCCACCTACATAGAGTGTAAACGAATTTGTGTAATTCCTCAAAACCACGTGATCTACCTACTGGTGTGTAGGTACTTACTACGGACCCGGCACAAAATTAAGCTTGAAAAAAAAAAAGAAACTTGTTTTTCTTGCAGCAAGTGATCGTATCTATAAGTCGCGCGGAGAAGGTTTGCCGATAGCCTCATGACGTCACGTGTCGATGTTCGGTACCTACGATTAGTAGGTAGGCCAGACGAGCGCGGGTAGCGGTCGGTGAAGTGGGAGGGGCAGTCATCGGCAAACCTTCTGCGCGCGACTAGTAAGCCACCTAATAAGGTTTGAATAAAAGAATATGAAAAAATAAAACCGGCCAAGTGCGAGTCGCACTCGCGCACGAAGGGTTCCGTACCATTATCTATTCTGTTTTTTAGTATTTGTTGTTGTAGTGGCAACAGAGAGGTGAGGAGCTCGTGGCTAAATAATTACAGCCGCATAGACCGATCTTCCGGGTTAGGCCACGCTTGCCGAGGTTGGTCTGTGGGTGGGTGACCATATTTACCATAGCGAGTTTCCTCCGTGCCTCGGAAAGCACGTAAAGCCGTTGGTCCCGGCTGTCATTTGTAGATCTTTGACAGTCGTTACTGTTGGTCAGAAGCCAGAAAGTCTGACAACCAGTCTTACCAAGAGTATCGTATTACCCAGTTACTGGGTTGTGGAGGTCTGATAGGCAGTCGCTCCATGTAAAATACTGATATTCAGCTGCATCCGGTTTGACTGGAAGCCGACCCCAACATAGTTGGGAAAAGGCTAGGCAGATGATGATGATGTTGTAGCGGCAACAGAATACATCATCTGCGAAAATGTCAACTGTCTAACTATCACGGTTCATGAGGTACAGTCTGGTGATAGACGGACGGATAGCGGAGTCTTGGTAATAGGGTCCCTTTTTACCCTTTGGGTACGGAACCCTAAAAAAAAATTGCAAAAATATAAAATTTATGTGGTAGAACATTTCGATGTCACGCATAAATGAACGAAAGAACGGCGACACAGCTGGCGGGTACGACTAGCGCGTTAAAATCGCTCACTGCAGCCAGTTAACTCGGAGCTCTAAAATGAATCAGAAACAGAAAATTAAGTTTTTATTTATTGATAAAAAAAAAACATTTATGGTTAATCTGTGCCACCAGAAGATCACGCGGTTTAACCGCTAGCGGCCCGACCGACGAACCGGTTCGTCAGTGCCATTGTTTATCTATTCTGTCTATAATTACAGTACTTGAGACTTTAAAGGAATTACAGCCTGTATACACCAACAACACTAAGAAGATTGCCAATGCGTCGTAACAAAAACTGGAAAGTCTCGTATGCCTGTAATTTCACAAACACCAATACCTTTCAAACCAACACACAGCAATACTGCTTGGCTGCAGAAATATGTAAGGTGGTACTTCCCGGTCGAACTCTTTTACAAAGAGATGTACAACTACTAGGTACTGTGTTGTCCATATCCAAAAACGAATCATTTTGCTCTAGCAATACTAACATGTAGCAGCAATCATTTGCAATCAACCGTTATGTTGAACGGTTCTGAAAACCCATTACATCTGTAGCTGCTATAACTAATGGAGAGATGGTGTACAAAGCCGCGCTATGAAAGCCATCGTTAAAATATACACGAGTCGTAGTTTTAACTATCGTCTGGTTTAGTGATTCATACGTTCTTTCGACTGAATTTCGAGAATCTTTTCTCCGCGTGCGGACGGGCTGCAATATAAACACTTCCTCACCGCACGCTGGGAGTATACAGGATTATTGGTAAAACACCAACAACCTCTTAAGGGGACATTGTGCTCATCATTATGAACAACTTTTACGATGAGACCAAAACAGAAATCGCGAAAAAAAAACAGCTGTTCCCTACATTTTGACGAGTTATGAGAACATAAATGTAGGGAAAAGCAGTTTTTTTTGTTTCATGTTTGGTCCCGTAGTAAAAGTTGTTCATAATGATGAGTACAATGACCTCTTAACACGTTGACGGACAGGACTGCCATGACATTCGCTTTTGGACTACTTATAACTACTGACAGAGCGGCTATAGCAGTCCAAGTTGGCCGTCGCCCTCACGGCAGAGCTGCTAAGACAGACGTTTGATCAGGGCTCGGATACCGGTATATTTTTCGAAACGGTTTCGTCTTAAATACCTAAGAAACAGTTTGTTTCGGTTACGTTCGAACGGAACGTTATAAAAAATGTTTTTGGAAAAGAACAAAATTTGAATTGTTCTCGGTTAATAAAACGTTTTTAACCGTTTTTTTCCATTTTTTTTGGGTTGTTCGTTCGAAACAACGAAACTTCGAAACAAAACTACGAATATTACGAATTTAATTCAGTTGGTATTTGACTGCCGTTCGTCGTTTCGTTAAAGCTTAAAGTAGACCCTATTATCACTGTGAATATTATTCTGTGAGTACGAGTATAGTGTGTGTTAAAACTTGGACAAAAAAATATCTTTGACATGCACATTTTATGTATTATTAAAAAAAAAAATTTTAGGTTTTGAAACATTTTTTCCATCCCACTTGCGACACACCCGACTTGCGACCCACCAATGCCCCTCAAGTTAAAGGAGAAAATCTTCAAGTCCGTGATAAGACCTATCGTACTGTATGGAACGGAATGTTGGGCCGTAAAGAAGACGCATGAAACAAGATTGCATTTCGTGGAGATGAGAATGTTGAGATAGATGTGTGGAGTGACCAGAATGGATAAGGTCAGGAATGAGTATATTAGAGGAAGTTTGAAAGTGGCGCCAGTGACAGAAAAGTTGAAAGGGAATCGTTTGTCTTGGTATGGGCATGTGAAGAGGAGGGATGAAACGCAAGTGACTAAAAGAGTTATGATTATAAATGTGGATGGATGGAGCGGGAAAGAAATGTCAAAGGAAAGATGGATCTAATAGATTGTGTGAAGAATTATATGGAAGAGAAGGGGAGGCAGTGTTAGCATGACGGTTGATAGGACGGAATGGAAGAGGAAAACATCTTGCGCCGACCCCAAGTAACAAGGGCAAGGGCAGGAAGATGATGCAAGATTCTTTCTGTAAGTTGGCTGGAGTAGGTACAGTGGTGATTTGAAGTTGTATTTGGAAGGCACTGCGCTATCATCGGGTGCCTCTCTACCTCCGCCACGTCGTTGGGGCTTATCTGTCGGAGAGGTGTGACACCTACATGGGACGCGATGGCAGTTACCAGCACCAAGTGACGTGCGGTGTTCCACAGAGCTTGGTCTGGGCCTCCTCCTGTGGAACATCGGATACGACTGGGTGCTAAGGGGCGAGCTCAGATCGGGGGTAGACCTGACGTCTTATGCGGACGACACGCTGGTCACTGCCCGCGGGAGCTCGCACAGGGAGGCAGCGTTGCCGGCGACAGCTGCGGTCTCTTAGGTGGTGGACCGCATACGTCGCCTAGGCCTGGAGGTGGCTCTCAGCAAGTCGGAGGTCATGATGTCTCACGGCCCCCGGTGGGCGCCGCCACCCGGCTCGCACATCGTGGTTGGGGGGGCTCGGATCGCTGTCGAGTCTACCATGAAGTACCTGGGATTGGTGCTCGACAGCCGGTGGGACTTCGGGCCCCACTTCCGACGTCTGGCGCCCAAGTTGCTGGATGAGGCTGGCGCGCTCACAACGCTGCTTCCCAATTTGAGGGGCCCGAGTACCGCCTGCAAGCAGCTGTGTGTGGGGATCGTGCGATCGCTGGCCCTGTATGGGGCCCCGATATGGGCGGCTGACCTGACGGCCAGCAGCATCAGCATTCTGCGGAAGCCGCAGTGGGCGATGGCTGACAGAGTCATAAGGGGTTATCGCACGATCTACGAGGCGGCCTGCGTACTGGCTGGATCTCTGCCCTGGGACATGGAGGCGAAGATATTCGCGTCACTCTACCAGTGGCGCGATGAATCGCGGGCGCGAGGCGAGCGGCCGATGCAGCGCCAGTTTGAGCTGTGTCGGCTGTAGCTTCGCGAGGTCCAGGTGGTGAAATGGCGGGACAGGCTTTCACGCCCTACCGCCGACGTCATCACCAATCTACGCGATCCGGCCGGTACTGGCGGACTGGCTCTGGAGAAGGCACGGCTCCCTGACGTTTCACGCGACGCAGGTGCTCTCGGAGCATAGCTGCTTCTTTTTAAATTAGGTTTTTTAATTTTTTCTCTTGCATCTCATTTTGTGATCAAAATAGGACCAATAACTAACCACTCGCAAGTCGCAACACAAACCGCAAAAAGGAGTCGTTTCGACCAAACTCCTAGTTTTCGGCATATGTCTGTTCCTATAACTGACCGGCTCGAGCTCCTCGGCATGGAGTTTACAGTCAGTCTCAACTTCGGCACCCCCCTTGAGCACAAAGTCTAAACCAGCCAAAAAACTGGGCATCCTAAATAGAGTGAAGCGATACTTTTCGCCTGAACATTTGTTGACTTTTATAAAGTGCAAGTCCGATTCTGCATGGAGTATTGCAGCCAACTTTGGGATGGCCCAGCAAAATACCAACTTGCCGCGCTTGACTCAGTGGAATGCAGAGTTAAGAGACTCATTGGCGACGTAAAACTGGTGGATGCCAAGCTTCACAGCTTGGCTCATCGCCGCAAGGTTGCCTGCTTGTCGGTCTTCTATAGACTGTAATTCAGTGAGTGTGCTCAAGAACTCCACAACCTCATCCCACCGGCCCCCTTCTACCATCAAACATCCAGACGCACTGCAAGTTACCATCCATACCTAGTTGCTATTCCACCAATTCGCACTAAACACGACGCACGGCAAAAGAATGGAACTCACTGACTGCGTCTGTGTTCCACGCTTACGACCCGAATATCTTCAAAGTTACAATGAACAGGCTTCTTCTGGGTAAGCTCGTTCCATCGCAGACTTTGTCTTTATCACCTCTGACCTTGACAAAAGTCAAGAGAAAACCCATCTTCAGTTCAGTTGCACACATCAAATCAAACGAAGATTGTAAACTCCTCCAAGGGGATATTAATGCCATCTACGAGTGGAGCGTTGTGAACAAGCTGTTCTTCAACAAAAACAAATGCAATGCCATGACATACGGTCGAGGATTGCGACCAATCCATTTTGAATACAGTTTGGGTGGTGAAATAGTTACTCGAGTCACCAACGTTAAGGACTTGGGAGTGACCTTCGACCGCTGTCTGACGTTTAAAGATCACGTATCCACTCTGGCGAAGGAATCTTTCAGGCGCTTGGGATTTGTCTTGCGTAATGCTCGTGACTTTCGCAACCCAAATGTTATTAAGCTGTTATACACCACACTGGTTCGCAGTAAACTTGAGTCCAGTGCCTGTGTCTGGCACCCCCATACTGCGACCCAAACACTGATGCTGGAAAAGGTACAGAAAACTTTCTTGAGATATTTTTTCAATAGGTCGTACAATTTTTATTCCTACATGTACCCCACCAACTATCTCTTAGGAATGTTGGGCTTTAACTCGTTGGAAGTAAGAAGAGGCCATGATCAGCTGATAGTAGCCTATAAAACCCTTAGGGGTCGTATCGACTGCCCTGAGCTCCATGGCCTTTTCTGTCGACTATTTGTGCCCGACAAATACATCGGACACCGTCAAAGCCGTCGGCACAATCTATTCGCGCAACCTTCAGCCAGAACTGTCGCCAGAGCTGAATCCCCTGTGTGTCGTACTCTAAGGATGCTCAATGCCCTCCTGGCTGCCAACCCTGAATGTGATGTGTTCGCGGATAAATGGAGTGAAATTGTGCGTGTATGTCTGATGTTCTGTGAGAGACAGTATGCGAGGGTGTCCACTATCCCATGTTAGTCTTAAGTATTTTGTGTATGACACAATTGTCGACATTACATACCTGTATTTTTCTACCTTCCATGTTACTTGTTTCTATGTTAATTATTGTAATTGGTGTTCACCGTTTTAATTAACTATAAATAAATAAATCTCAAATAAAGTAAAAACTATGCTCGACTATGCTCCGAACCAGGGTTGTTGCGAACATCAGCATCAGCATCCGCTGATCTTCAGCATCTTTTTCAACATCAGCATCCGCATTGATCGATGCTGATATTAATGCTGATGTTCGAGTCGTGACATGACCGCAGAGGGGGCGGGGCTTATATCCCGTGAAGTTTTTGGTTGCGAGTTTTGATCAATCCAAGGGCAGACCGGGATTGCGTTTACAAACAAAACAAACTTGTCTCATTCATTACGTTATACTTAATACGTATCTGCGCGTGAAAGTTTTTTTTCGTAAACTTTTGAGTTTGATAAATAATGCCGACCCCATTGAAAAGTGGATTATGTACCTACCTTTGATTAAATTCCAATACCTATTAATTAAACGAAAGATTGGTAGCAGGTTATGCACTAGGTAGTCTAGGTACTTAATTACTAATCTAGTACTATACTAATTATTACTAATCTACTAAGTTTGATTATATTTTTTACTAAAATCCCAAAATTTATGAGACAATCGTTTATTTCAGTACCACGGAAAACTGTGCAACTTTTAGATATTATTCAAAATGGTCACTACTTTTTCCGTTTTTTTAAGAAAATCATGAGAATCAGCATCAGCATCCGCTGATGTCAATGGTAAAACATCAGCATCAGCATCCGCTGATTTGAAAAAAATATGCATCAGCAACAACCCTGCTCCGAACTATGCTCGGAATGAATGATGTATTGAAATGAAAACATATCCTACGGAACTTAACAAGTCCATGCTTGTTGCCGCACACTATGTGCGGCTCCGTCCTGCGGAATAAACCGGTATTTGAAAACTAGCTTTTTGTTCTCTTTTCGTTTTCGTTCCGAACAAAATGTTGTACAAAGAACTGTTAGAAACGTTTTAAAAACGTTATTTTAAATAACGTTTCCGAGCCCTGCGTTTGATTCGTACAAAATAATGAAAAACGTTCCTAAAGCGCTTGTTACACTTGGCTGAATTTAGTCGTCTTAATTCAGTCGATAATGAATTTAGTCAAGTATAATCGCAATTAGCAAGCTAATTTTGTTTCTGAATTTAGGATGCTAGCTTGCTAATTGCGATTATATTTGACTAAATTCAGTAACGACTGAATTAAGACGACTAAATTCAGCCAAGTGTGACCCCATTAGTGTCACTTGTCAACTTTTCCCAATCCTCTCAGTGTCCATTTGAGCAGTTTTTGTACTCAAAAAACTTTTTATACAAAAAATTAGTGTCAAAGTGGTGTGCGTCAGTGTCCGTCAACGTATTAAGAGGTTGTTGGCGTTTTATCAATAACCCTGTATAATAGATGCATGTTGTAAGATTCAACAAAACCTAGCACGCTTGGTGGTAACATTTATACGGTCCACCTAGCTAGCTACCACCCTCACATTAAAATCCGGTGCCAAGCAGTTTACCGTGTTTTCCGTCGTGTGCATGTGAGATTCAGAGAGGTATAGGGGAATCTCTCTATATCTCTGCTATTTAGATTCGTGTGTCCATCTTAGACTCTGTCATCGCTTATCATCAGGGGCCTAAGTCTCCTAAAATAAATCTTGATAAGTCACAACCGAACCAAGGCCGAACCGTTCATTCAGACAGTTCTCAATTTCAAAAGCTGTCGAATTGTTTGACACAAAAAACAAAATCAATCATTTTGAAAGTTTTCGAAAACAAAAACTGACTGACGGTTGTGGTTCGATTGCGTTTGGCAACAATTTATTTTAGGAGATTTGGGTCCCTGGTGCGGCTAGGGTCAAACGCGAACAAGTATAATAATAATAAAAAACTGTTTGATTTACAAAAAACTCGATTTTAATTAAGGATTCAACTTTAAAACTTATTTATACAAAATAAACTAGAAAATTACTTTTTGTTTAACGTCAATATTAGCAAAGACAGCCGGCAAAAACGCCCGCCCTTTAGTTTAGTAAGCTAAGGTAACCGAGATATTTTTAGGAGCAAACTTCAAATTAAAGTCTACTTATCGAATTACGGTTCTGTTAACATAATCAACCCATAAGGGTGTGCCTTTTCATCAGAGATGTACTATGCAACTATGCTGCGAGAATGTAAAAGTTAAGCTACGAAACTATGTGACTGTTTCCACTGATGCTAAGCTATGTAGCGGAGCGAGTAAGATGTGCTCGGTGACAAACGCGCACCTACGTACACCGATCTGCACATAGCTACACCACTCGTGACCATTCATAGCACGTATCCATAGCTCGCATCCATAGCCCGCATATATAGTACGCATCCTTGCATATAATAAACGTAGCTTAGTTGAATCAGTTTCCACCAGTGCTATGCTATGTGGACCAATGAATATGAATGGTGGATATCAAACGCATCCATAGCAACGTTGCACCACATCATACCACATCTCTGGTGGAAAGGCACCCTAACTGTCCCATAACATTGCTGGACACGGGCTTCTTCTCTGAATGAGAAGGGATTAGATCTTACGGTGTTACCATACCAATCGATCGATCGTCGATCGACGCCATCGAACGACATCGGTGGACGTTTAGTCGATCGATTTATGTAGTAGAAACTATCGATCGACGTCAACTAATCCATTCTATCATCGATCGATCGAGGGAATGACAGGGGCTTCGTTCGCTCGCTTCGCTCGCTCACTCTAGCCATCCCCTTCAATAACTTTTTTTTTTCGTGGTTAAATCCTCATGAATGCCCTTCGCCCGGGGAAGGCGAAGGGGTATGCCGGACTCTTACCGGCTAAAAACCCACGGTGTTCCTTCTCCTGACCCTTGGCCAAGGTCGCGGGATTCGCAGCTGCATGCACCGCGACCCCGGCAGGCCTCGGTCCGCCAGCTCCTGGCAGACCTTTTTCTCTGTGGGGCCTTACCTCACGTACTCCTGAGAGGCGCGCACGGAACACAACCCGCCGCCCCCCCGCAGGCCACACACTACGGTGGCCGGAGATCGTCACGCGCCCTCCGGCGCCCGGTGCGTCTTGCGCGGGAAGGGAGAGTGGCAGCTGCCTCTCTCTCCCTCTCCGCTTCCTCTTGGTCGCCATCACCTCCTCGCAGAAGGAGGCGACGGCTTCCCACGCACTCTCGCTCCCTACCATGGACAGAACCACGGCCGGAAACGAGAATCTCCTTCAAACCTAACCTACCCGTGTCGGGGTTACCCTTAACCACCCTTTTTTTTTTTTTTTTTGCGCTGGGAAAAAATGCAATTACGCATACCACGCCCATTTGGGGGAATGGGGGGCTATGTGGGACTCCCCGGGCTAGCCCGGTATACCCACTAAAACAACCCAGCGGCATTCCCGCATCGTCTGAGTGGAAGGGCACTGGGAAACCGGCATAGCCTTTACCTCCAGTACCCCTCCGACGATCGCCCGCCTTCGCCGCGGCGGGCCCCGCACGTCCTCCCCATCGGGGGAGGCTCGGAATGTCCCGCAGAGGTGGTGTGGAGTGCAACGCGGGCGGAGGCGCCCCCCCCGCGCCTGTCGCCCGCCCATCACCACCACGAGGAGGGAAAGCCGGCATCCGCTCCGACCTCCTCCTCGCCCACAGAGGCGCAGCGAGAGGGCCATCCTCCCGCGCGCGCTCCGCCGCCTCCCTTTGCGATTACGTCCTCGCAAAAGGAGGCGACCGCAGCCCAAGATCCCTCGCTCCCCAGCACGGAACGCACCACGCTGGGAAGCGAGAGGTCCCGGCCGATCTCCGCAATCAGACCGCGGCGCGGCCCAGACTGAGCCGCCATTACCCAAGGGTGTGCCGCGCCGCGTCCTCCGCAGCACGGGTTGGTCAGCTGGCTATTGCCAGCTGACAAACCCGTCGCCCCTACACGTCTCGTTCCACCATGCCCTCTCCTAGATGAGAGGGCGGGGAAGAGCCCTCCCATGGCCAACTGGCCACCCCCCCATGGTCAGAATTCGCCACAGACAATAGCCTGCGAGAGCTATTGCCCGTGCCCAGGGTGCACCGGCCCGAGCAACTGCTGTTCCCCCCGGACGTATCCATAAGGGACCAGCAGCCACCGGGCACACGAGGAGGTTTCTGACCACGCACCCCACCCTTAACCACCCTGCTAACATTATTAGTCGCCAATGGTTGGTTGCAAAAATAGAAATAATTTGATCTACGATTATGGAAAAATAATTCTTTTCTCACAACTAGTTACGAAACAGCGAAAGAAAAATCTTCTCTTGTAACTGGTTAAGTAAGTTTAGTTACCTAAGTGGACGAAAGGAATAATTCTAGTCTATTTTAAATAAATGAGTTTGGAAGTTTCAGGATATCACTGTTATCCGAGTTCTATTAAATGTTTGGGTAAATAGCCTTAAGAAATAAACCCTTGTTTAATTCGTTAATTCGTCTACACTGTTATATTACGGCTAAAGGCGTTTGTGAAGTGAACCTGACAGGGGTAGAATTTCAATTAGTATCGACGTTCGAAAAGTTCTGGCGTTTAAAGCATGAAATTAGTAGAGGGTCGAGCTTCATTTTAAGCAATTACAATGCTAATTGCGTTCCTACTTACAGTAATGTTTACAACATTGTATCACAGTAGAAATTCAGAGCAAGAAAATGATTTAAGTGAAATAGTTTCTAAAGTTAGTTTATGTGGTGTGTGTAAGTTCCCTTATATGTTAGTGTGTTCAGTGAACAGTCATGTTTTATGCTGACATTTGCACCCGTCTTTGTACATATCTAACTACCATAAAATATATCTTTTGTTTAAACCGTGAGCCCGAGGTCTTCTCCTCTGATGGTATTATCAGTTAGTAATGTTATATCGTAAGTCCAATTCAGTCAATTTAACTATTTTGATTTTCGGAACAAACTAAATCAATCAATCGGTGAAAACAGTGCCTTAAGTCGAGCTGGCAACGTAAAAATTATCGTGTGAGTGGATAAGAAAAAATCTCACTTCACGAACCTTCCCGACGAAACACGACATACGCCGTGTGAGGTATGGGCATGACCAAAGTATGACAAAACTCTCACGCCGCGTTCATATTCACATGTGAATTTCAATACATAATTAATATTTTGAAAATTAAGCTTTATTCGACAAACTATATCCAAGATTTTCTTCTCGAATTAGGCATCGGAATTGATGGCTAAAATCTTTCGGATAACTCGGGCCCACGTTATAAAGAATGTAAAAGGAATAACGCAAACACTTAAACAACCTAGTTTGAATATTCAGTTATAATCATAATACATGCAATGATAGTTTAAGGCATTTAAATAAATAAATAAAATAAAATAAAAAAAAAAAAAATAAGATACATACACTGAAACTTTACTTGTATGCGCTTAAATATTGTTTATTTAAGAAAATTGTTAGTTGTTAACTGTATTTAAAATTCAGTCTGATTTCCTTGGCATAAGGCTCAATATTCTTTACCTAAATCAAAATAATGACAAGCGAAAACCCTTTAAATAAAGATTCCACATTTTAAAAATGGCTTTAATCGGTTCAGTTGCCGATTCTTAGCGAACTAGGTACTTTCAGTGTTCGTGTTTGTTATGTTAGACGTTGTATAAACTGAAATCCAACCATCGTTTGCCTGTCGGGTTAGCTGATAATAGGGCGTATACACGTAGAAAGCGGGTTGCCGGCGCCGATCTGTCAGCGCTTGTCGGTGCTTGTCCGCGCAGTTAGTCGGCGCAGGTAGTTTCTATACTGTGTGGCGAACCAACGCCGACAAGCTCCGAACGTCGCCGACAAGTTTCGACCTGTTCCGATCAGCGCTGGTAGGCCGTCATTTGTTGCTGTATTTGCAAGGGAATAAGGCGTATTTTTGTTAAAAAATGACAGCCCCTGCTTCTACCCGCTTTCTTTATGTAGCGGTTACCTGCACGGACCAGTACCGATAAGAGCTGGTAGATCGGCGCTGGTTACCTGCTTCCTTTATGTATTCGCCCTTAGACGGCGTTCTAGGCTCTAGTTACTAATTGCTTTACTATCACTCAGAATCACACGTTGCAATCACTTTAGTTCAAGTTCACAATTATGCGTCGTTTAGTTCCGGGAAGTCGTTAGTGGGACTTGTGGCACAGATTGCCCAATAATGCCTACGTAACATCTGGCTTGCTTATTGGGCACGTCGATCTATCTTCGTTTAGTTCCTATATTAGCCAGAATACTAACAAGTACTGTTACCTATCTACAGGGTGTAAACGAATTCGCGTAATTCCTTAAAACCACATGATCTACTACTGAGATTGGCCCCGCACGGAAATTATTTAGATTAAAAATAAAAAGTTTTTTTTTCATGCTGTAGGGCTAAGTTATCGTAGCTAAACCTCCTTATAAGGATTCAGTAAAAAATAAGAAACATTTTTTTTGCAAAAAAAATATTTTATATTTGTGAACATTTCGATGCCACGCATAAATGTATGAAAGCACGGCAACGCAGCTGGCGGGCACGACTAGCGCGATATCGCTCTTTGCAGTCAGTTAACTCGGGGCTCTAAAATGACTTAGGAATAGAAAAGCCAAGATTTGATTATGAATTTTTGTTTTACTTAGTTTTCAAAAATACCCATTTAGGGTTAATCTGTGTCACTAGTAGATCACGCGGTTTCAAGGAATTACACGAATTCGTTTACACCCTGTATGCTCTATTTCGTATAACATTAGACAAGTAAGACCCATTTTAGCAAGGAAATAACGCAAATTTTTTTTTTGTTGTATCCTTATTTGTCAGGAGAAGGTTCTTAGGAAATGATATTTAAAAAAAAACGATAAAAATGAATCCCTATTTCCCTTGGTCACGGATCACGCGTGAGCGGCTAGACCGATTTCGCAATATTTTTTTTGTTTTGTTCCTAATTGTCAGGAGAAGGTTCGTATGAAAGAAAATTTTGATATTTAAAAAGAAACGAAATTATCTCAGCATGTCCATATTCTTCATTTGTTTACCGCATGCATGAAAATGGTTTTAACTTTTGTTACTATTTTGATTTTGTTTCTGAAGGTAGGTAGTAGGTAAGTAGGAAAAAGTGCATTGCAACGCATGACGGGTACCTACAGCTAGTTATCGTATAAAAATGCGTCGCAAAGTTGGGTAGTGGACTGAATAACGATATGATAAAAAAAGACAATTTAGAACCACTGGTCTGAAGCTAGTTGCTTCGTGTTCAATATTGGCTGAAAGGAATTCAAAAATGCAAGCGCACAGAGTGCGACAGATCAAGTTCTCGCAAAACCGACTGCGAGCGCACTGTGCAATATTGACATAGTTTGTACACACGACTACATTTCAAGCTAACCATTTCTAGTATAAACTGACCTCTTAGTTGAATGGAAAGCCTATACAATGCGAAATCAGCTCAAACTGAAAATGTAAATCTTGATATGTAGGCGTACGACCAATTTATGTTAACCGCTCTGAATAATTGAACATAGGCTCTCTAATTTCGCGCATGTATACTCAGGAAGAAAGAGTTACTGCAAAAACTATTAAAAGAACTTTGCTTAATAAATTACTGTCCCTAAGACCGCTCCGGAGCAGTTTACCAGATTCTCAATTCACCAGATTCGCAACTCACCAGATTCTCAGCTCACCAGATTCGCAACTAACCAGATTTTGTACTATCAAACAGAAAGTGCGTATCACTATGATCAACAACAATATGCACATTTTGCGTCTTTAACAGAGAATAGAGGTCGGATAACATTAATAATTACACAAGTTTGCGGTGCGAAGGGTGGCACCGTCGCCTAAATACAAAAATAAGTTCCAAACCATCGTTGCATAAATGCATTATAATATTAAAAAGAAGCAGAAGTCCAGGACATAAAAATTCAAAAAAATACATTGCGTTTTAAAGAAAACAAGAAATAAAAAAATTATAGAAAAAAATAAGAAAAAAAATAGCATTATTACCGATTGCTTACATGAAAAAATTTGTGTAATTGATTGCATTAAGCATCTGGCTTGTTTAGACCCAATTTCACCATACAATGTTAGTTGTTAATGTTCTGTTAAGCTGTCAATGTCAATTTCAATGTACTGATAAACAGTCTGTTAAAATGTTTAACAGGACATTAATAACTAACAGAGTATGGTGAAATTGGGTCTTAAACTCTTAAATTTTTAACAGACGAGAAATGGAGTAAAATTTTGTTTTTTTTTGTATACTGTTTAAATTAAATTTGTCTTTGATTATACTTCTGGTTAATTGTGAATCTGGTGAGTTGAGAATCTGGTGAGTTGCGAATCTGGTGAATTGAGAATCTGGTAAACTGCTCCGGAGCGCCTAAGACGATGTTATTTAAAAGTTATTTAAACACCATTTTGTTCGTAATACTGGGGCTACATTAGCGGGCGAACATTCGTGTCGCTTTGGCGCGATAAAACATCGTGTATGGGCATACGCGATATTCTTGTCTGCATTAGGCGGGCGAAGATGGCCGAGACGTAAGCTGTAATTCAAAATGGAGGAAGTAGTGGCGTTGCATCATATGTCGGTAAATTATTATTTATTACAATTATACGAGTATCAGTTACAAAATAATACGAAAAAGAGACGTAGGTGTAGCCACCCAAGCGAATATTGTCGCGACAAATCCCTTTGATGCACGCCAGTTTACCGACAGTGCCCCGATAGTACATTATCTTTGCCCGAAGATACGCGTTGCAACGATCTACCCGGCCACACTGAATACTGATTGCGTTAACACGAATATTCGCCGTAGCCCGCTAATGTAGCCCCAGCAGCATAAGAAATCTATTGCTCAACTACCTGTACGAAGTAAGGACATTTCGGTTTAACTGTAGGTACTTGTGATAGTAATTACTGATCCAGTTAAATAAACACGCTTCGTCGGTCACTTAAGACTGCTTCGTCGGTCTAGTGGTCGCAAGTGCGACTGCTGAGGTTCTGGTTTCGATTCCCAAGTCGGGCAATGTGTTAGAGCGCTTACACACGAGCGGCATGTTCCCAACGTCAGAGGTAACTGCAGCCGTCGACGTGTCGACGGCTTCCGTTGACGCGTCGACGGCAGCCGTCAACATTTCAACTTCGAAGATCAGCGGCAGCGGCAACAACTGCAAGTGTCGCTGTAGGTCGACTGCTGCCGTCGACGCGTCGACGGTTGCCGCCGACGCGCGTCGACGGCTGCAGTTACCTCTGCCGTTGGGAACATGCCGCTCGTGTGTAAGAGCTCTTATTGGGTTTTTCCATGGAATTTCTCAGTAGCAGTCCGGATTCTGGATTTGTGCCCGGTTGCTGGCAATAGGCTCGCTCTCTATTACATGGGACTTAGACATAACTGCGAAATGAGGGTCTAAAAATACACCTCTGCCCAACCTTTCGGGGAATACAGGCGTGATGTTACGTTATGTAAAGTAAAAAAAAAAAAAAAAAATGTTGGAATTATTTTTACTTACTCTTATACAGACCAATAAATTTCTGCAAGTGGAAATTATTATTACCTATAACTTACTAGCTTTTGCCCGCGGCTTCGCTCTCATCACTACATATTTAAAAAAAAAACTCTTAACACACTACTAAAGTTTCTTTAGTAATAAATTCAATCATGATTCGAAAGACACGTGGCGCCATCTATTATCGTTATTGTTGTTTTCCTCGGGAACAGTACTTTTTTTCGGGATGACAGTTACCCTATGTCCGTTTCTGTACAACTGACAATGTATATGAAAAATGTCAGCATGATCGGTTCAGTGGTTTGGGTGTGAAAAGGTAACAAACAAACAAACTTAGGCCCGTATTAATAAACGTTCCTCAACTACATACTCAAGTACGTTATTATTTGATACGTCATTATTACGATGTCAGCATCTCAAGATCATTGCTAATTAATAAACACACCTCAAGGCGCTGTACTTGATGGCTTGGATTGACCGAAGTTTAGTAATCATTAATCATATTTCGTTATTCCTATGTCGTAAGACTTATTGAAATACTTACTTGTATTTTGTTAAAACTTTAAAGATATATTATCTCACACGTTTCCCCTACAGAGGGCGGGGGCGGTCAAAATCAAAATCCAAGATGGCGACTGCAAAATTTTACAAAATATGCGTCATGGGTGTCGTTTCCGTGGTTTTCGGGGGTACTGATGACGAAAATTAGGTCAACGTCAAAATCCAAGATGGCGGCTGCGAAATTTTACAAAATATGCATCATGGGTGTCATGTCCGTGGTTTTAGGGGGCGCTGATGTCGAAAATGAGATCAAAGTCAAAATCCAAGATGGCGGCTGCGAAATTTTACAAAATACGCATCATGGGTGTCATGTCCGTGGTTTTAGGGGGCGCTGATGTCGAAAATGAGATCAAAGTCAAAATCCAAGAAGGCGGCTGCGAAATTTTACAAAATATGCATCATGGGTGTCAACGGTGTAATTTTACAACCATGAAAATGACACCAATGACGCATATTTAGTAAAATGTCACAGCCGCCATCTTGGGTTTTGACTATGACCTCATTTTTGGCATCAGTGCCCCCGAAAACCATGGAAAAGATACCCATGACGCATATTTTGTAAAATCTCGCAGTCGCCATCTTGGATCTTGACTTTGATCTCATTTTCGGCATCAGCGCCCCCAAAAACCATGGACACGATACCCATGACGCATATTTTGTAATATTTCACAGCCGCCATCTTGGATTTTCACTTTGACCTTATTTTCGAAATCAGCACCCCCGAAAACCGTAGAAAAGACACCCATGACGCAAATTTCGTAAAATCTCGCAGTCGCCATCTTGGATTTTGACTTTGATCTCATTTTCGACATTAGCGCCCCCTAAAACCTCGGAAAAATTACCCATGACGCATATTTCGTAAAATCTCGCAGTCGCCATCTTGGATTTTGACTTTGATCTCATTTTCGGCATCAGCACCCCCGAAAACCGTAATAATTAATTTCACCCAAAATATTTTCAAACACCATGTTTCGCGCAACTAATCACGACCTCAAGTCACGGACTGCCTACACTCAGATTTAAGCATCTCGATTACCCACGTCTATTGTATACTTGAGTGGTGAGTTTCGTTTATTAATCAGTCCATCACTCAGCTGATGACGTAAAACCAAGCCGTAACTTGAGTACGTAGATTATATGTTTATTAATACGATCATGACCTCAACATTGTCATCAAGTGCGAGTTCTTGGGCTGAGTACCGTTTATTAATACGGGCCTTAGTTTCGCATTTATAATATTAAAGGTAATTTAGGAAGTTAGGATTGTTGATTCACTTTAGTAAATATTGCTACTGTAATTTTCACGATTGCCAAAAATATTTAGCCACATTATTTATATCGGGATATTGCACCTGTTTCGTCCAATTAGGTGGACCAAGGGATCTGTTTTTTTGGCCGTGTTCCTCCCAGGTGTACAGAACATGTGGACCCCGGGCAGTATCCCTTTATAAAAGAAAGAAAGGTGACCTTGCATACTTGGAAAAAAGATTCATCTATTTCCTCAATACGTAACCCGCAGATATCCGAAACCGAATTTTGCCCTTTGAAAGGTTTTACTAGTAAATACGAGCCTTCGTAATGGGTTTTGTCCATAATCCATTTATGTCCAGTTTCGGACAAAAGTATACACATTCTTTGCAATGCCAGTTAACAGCCGATTTTATTGTTCCTTTTTTTTGCACCGAAAAACAAACCGTGCAAAAAAAAGGAACAAAAAAATCAATCACAAAAAAAGTTTTTCAATTCAAAACACAAATAAAGAATGGTGATTTTGTATGCTCGCTTTTGTTGTTAATATACCGATAACTGTTTTCCATAAAATAAAATATTGGGTAATGCGTGCATGCATATACATAAGGTTCTAGGTATATATTTTTTTTAACTTTCTTTCTCTCTGTCCAGTCTATGAATTGGACCGTCCAGCCTCTGAGACAAAATTCCTTAAACGGTAAGGCCTGCGGAAGCGACAAATCGCATAGAAATTACATTTGCTTCTTTCTCTTCTTCTTTTTCAGTCTTTTATCAACCAATGCTGAGTGTAGGTTTCCTTTGCACGCAATTCTTCGCGGTGTTTAGCATACCTCATCCAATTTTTCCCAACTATTTTTAAAATGTCGTCGCCCGTCTAGCCGGCTAGTCTCGCCAATACGGAAACGACATTTGCTTATGGTAAATTCATATAAGCACAGAGTCGAAATAAATCAAAGCGTCAAATTCTTCACAATTAAAGCGAAGTTGCTCGAATGCACGGTATTCGCGTGAATTGCCGCGCATTCGCACGCTTTTACATAGGTACTGCTCCAGTGATTAACTCCGACACAGGTCAGTTTACGATTCTGACTGACGAGTGACGACGCGTTGCCGCGTTGGTTCGCGTAATAGGCGCTTCGGTGCGCGCGAACACGCGCACACCAATCAGTGTTGGTTGCGCTCAGACTCGCGAATTCCGTCTAATGCGAGCGAATTCGCGCGACTTCTTTTCATCTCAAAAGAAATATATTCATTACGTTGTGGAGATAAGGGTGAATTTGCTATGTTAAGTTTCAAATCAACGCTTCGATGCGCTTCGACTCTGCTAGTATGAATTGACACGTACGCTCAAACAAATGTTATTTTCATTCAATTCGATCTTTCTGCAGGCGATACCGATTAAGGAAAAGGGACATAGTCTCAAGGCCCTGGATCCTTCAAGCTTTCTTCCGATCTTGCAAGCAAAGAACCAACGAAGCTCTGTTCTTTAACTATTACCAAATGAATAATTGACACATTGAACAACGAATGTTTTATAACCAAAAACGTTTCACAGTATAATTCCGAATGATACCCGTGGTCATGGAGTTTCTTGCCGGCTCTTCTTCACAGAACCTACCTTTTGGAACCGTGCACCTAGTTTGACGTTTTAAAAGTGCATGTAATCTGGTCTATTTGAAATAAAAAACTTTGTCTTTGAATGAACATCTGAATGAAAATTATTCCATTTTCTTTTTCTATTCTACTGCTTGAGATGTTCCTTGCGGACCCTTTCTACATAACCGGGCAGTTATTGACGAGACTTGAAGGGTCTCCAGCCAATTATTCCATTTTATTTTATTTCCGGAAAACCTACAGCTAGCAGACACAAGTTTTCACAGATAGCTATGTTTAGTAAACAAACGATTTAAACAGGTAGTAGACAGTGGTAAATTCGCGATTTTAATTTACGTATACAATTTAAAGGCTATGTTAGATTGTCAAAGAAGTGGTTACAAAGGATCTACTTTAATTTAGACACACTAGTATTAAATAGATCGATATAAATTTCTTGGCAAGTCGTATTTTATTTTATACACGGCTTGCTCTAATCGTGTTGGAGTTTTGTCTATACACCCAGTAAACGAATTCGTGTAATTCCTTCAAACCACGCAATCTACTGGTGACACAGATTAACCCTAAATAAGTATTTTATAAAAACAAAATAAAAAAAAACTAAAGATATCTTGGTTTTTCTATTTCTGTGTAATTTTAAAGCCCCGAGTTAGCTGACTGCAAAGAGCGATATCGCGCTAGTCGTGACCGCCAGCTTTGTCGCCGTGCTTTCATTGATTTATGCGTAGCATCGAAATATTCACTCACATAAAAAATATGTTTGCAACATTATTTTTTGCTTATTTTTTTATCGAATCCATATTTAGTGATTTAGATGCGATCACTGAACTCGTTACTTAAAAAACGTTTTTTTTATTCAACCTAAATCCCGTGCGGGTTCAATCTACACCGGTAGTGCTGTACCTATATCACGTGGTTTAAGGAATTACGCAAATTCGTCTACACCTGTAGGTATGTAGTTCTTGTCGCTAGTATGTACAACAAACGATATTTACGCAGAAACGAAGATGATACGCGCAGCCAGCAATTTTGCTCACCAACTCAAGGCCGCGGTTGGTTGTGTGAACTATGCTCTAATTTTGGTACCAGGAAAGTGTCGCACTGACCCTGAACTGCATTATATAAATACGTGACCTAGTAAATATCTGTGTACAAAATCTATAACGTGCCGATATGAATTTTTCATGCTGTCAAAAAACCTTTCAGCAATAATTGAGAGGGATGAGCATCGATGGCCAACACAAAAACTGTTTTGACAACAGAAAAGAATAGTTTTAGAGATAGAAACTTTATGAAACCGAGTTCTTTTATACCGCGCATTTTGAATTGATAACACCGCGTTAGAGTGAAGCCACATTGCTCCGTTGCGCTGCGTTGCGACGTCGCAACGCTAGATTTGGACCAATCCATAGATTCCACGCAACGCAACGGAGGAGTGTGGCTTCACTCGATTGGTTCAAATCTAGCGCTGCAACGTCACAACGCAACGCAACGCAGCAGTGTGGCTTCACTCTAAAAATGCGGTTTTTTGTTTGTTACTTGTCTACCCTCAAGGGATAAGCAAAAGCGAGATATCGTGCATCCACAAGTCAGCTATTATTATACAACGACTTATTTAAATAACGCAAACCTCAGACACCCCACCTGTTTTCATAAATTATTGTAAAAGATATTTGTATTTTTGCTGACCGGAATTCGGATTCGAGTTTTCTGATCTGATTATTTTGATCGGACAACTATCCCGAATAACCCCGGCAACAGCCCCTTACTTTCCTACATATTTAATTTTAATCGAGGAAAATGGAGCGCGTGATTTGCGGTTATATAAAAAAGTACCTAATTGTAAAAACATATTTATTTGAAAAAACATTTCCTACATAAAGATGTTTCAATCGACTTTACTCTCGAATCTGAACAAAATACATTCAGATTTTGCGTTATTTCAATCAAACGCTGTAAAGCTATTGTCATTCGCCGGGCACAATAACAAACTCCGAGATGCTAATGAGAATATCCGAATAGAAAATCCCAAATGAATGAAAATAAATACAGAGTCAAATTACCATAAAAATGGAGCGCGATAAGCGTGCGCGGCACAAGATGTGTTGAACAAAACGTATAAAAACAACGAATACCTACGGGTATTCTGAAAGTCACACTGATAATTCAGCCCTCATCAAGCTGCCTCCCCCCCTAAGCCCCTGCCAACAAAGCCCTAAGCCGAGGTCCGAGTCCTACTAGGGGTCGCCCTTAGTGCTGTTGTTGCAGGTAGTCATGATGTTAGTGTAGTACAAGTAGTTAGCTTAAGTTAAGTATTTTACTTCCCCCCCATTGGCTGGAGACACTTCAGGTCTCGCTAATAACTGCCCAGTTACGTAGAAGGGGTCCCCAAAAACAACAAAAGCAAAAAAAAAAAAACGAGTATTCTGAATATGCCTGATATATTTGTACTGTCAAGTTGGACCGAAACCTAGCAAAACTGACTTTCTATAGATATAAAGTTCCTCTACATTCATGAATATGAAACAAAGAGATAGTTATCTCAGGTTGTATTCAATTATGTTATTCCACTTATTTGGGACTATTACGGCATGCCAAAGAGGCTGGAAAACAAACACGGGAACTTTGTAAACACTTTGTAAGGTAAAGCACTACTTTCACGTATTGTTCAACTTGTTCTGTGGCCAACACAAACGAAAGCAAATGTTTAGGTTTAATTCCAGTTAGGGGTCTAGTATTTAAGTAATTAGGCGCCATTTTAACGAGCGAGTGTATCGCGGTGATAGTCTCGCCGTGCCATCAAATTTAATACTAACTATCGCTGCGATGATATCGCCGTGTGGAGACTGAATCGTATAATGTTACTATTATTACAGCACCTTCTGTGCGCGAATCTCACTCGCACTTGACTTTTTTTACTGCTACCAAGGAGTGAAGGTTCATTGGAAAAAAGGTACATTTTAAGAAGGAAATTTTTTGCGAAAGGGATATTTTGCGAAAGAGACATTCTGCGACTGAGTCTTGAATTTGATAGCATGGCAAGAATATTGCCACAATACACTCACTCGGAACTAGCACCTTACATACAGACAGCCAGAATTATGCCACAGCAGAACGACAACTTATCGTTTCGCGGTCTTCTTCTCTCGTGTCAGCACGAGCTATACGAAAATAGCTAATGCTGTGGTGAAAAGATTAGCCAGTCAGCAAGGTTGATAGCGGGGCTGACTGCCCAGGGTGCACCGGACGTACTTAAGTATCGTCACTCGTGGAGGCTCTTTTCATGCACCCCTTTCGCGGTTTCGCGGTGAGAGTCAAGTGTCAGATCTTCACTTTGTTTGAACTTCACTACGCAAATATCTAGAAATACTGTCTGTAAAAGAGGAAGTAGAGCATGTGATTAGATTCTAGTTAGTTTGTTGAGTATACAGCCATGGGATCACTAATGAAGGCATCCTAACATTAGAAGGGATTAAATCTTAACAAATCTTAATCAAGCAAATCATCTGCTTATAATCGCTAAACCGATCGCGGGAAAGATATTACAAAAAAAAACCTTTGCTTGATCCATAATATTTGTGTGATTTAAAGATTATTATTCCGCGTCTGAGATTTGCGATATGGCACGTACTACAATAGATGTCATATCCCTATTTTTATTTTCTATGTGTTAATATTTATGTGAAATAAACAAATAGTGGATTTATATTTTAAAGGATGATGCGTAGACACGTTTGTACTATGTGGAAATTTTTTACCAACAAACATAAAAATAGTGTTGATGTGTTCGGAATAACCTACTGTTACTGTTATAGCCAATTTCAGTTCCAAAAGCGACGGGTAGTTAATATTACTTCCATTATTTATTTAATTAATCAGTAAAAAGTTATACTAGGTAGCAATTCGTTCCTACATTTAACACTAAATTAGGGCCTTTTCACTGTCATGCGGGTTCGTGCCCGCATGCGTGTGTCACCCGCACCCTAAATTTCACCTTTTCAAAGATGTATTTATTGTGATGCGTGAAACACGCATGAAAAGGTGAACTGCGAGCGCCACGCATGCGGGTGACGCACGCACGCGGGCACGAACCAGCATGACAGTGAAAAGGCCCCTATTGTTCATTTTTTTCCGGTTTTCCGAGGTTCACTCGGGACTATGACATTTTTGGCCAGAATAATATTTTTACTACGTAATAAGAGCTTTCGATTGAGGTATATCTTGAACCTGTTGGTGAATATTAATATTTAGAACGCTTTTACGCATTTTCATTTAAATTTTGTGTGACACAAAAGATGGAAAATCCTTTTATCTTTCAACGGAACTACATTGAAAACTCTATTACAATAGATATAATCGCAGTCTTGAGCTGGAACCCAATTTGAGCAGCCTCGAGGCAAGTACACTCACCCTGCGGCTGCCGTTAACTGAGGCATTAAATGGCCTCTTCAACAGCTTCGCAATAAAACGGGGCATAGAGATATCCGTACATTTACCACGATTTTGAGCACAAGCAAAGTGGCCGTCATTTTAAGTATTGTTTAGGTTAATTTAAGTAGCTTTACTATTTTTTTATTAACCATCAAGAAACAGATTAGGGTTACCGGCAACAACTTTGTCACGGGATTTTTTTCATTCTTCATAATAAAGTTTTTTTGAGCGCGATCACGAGATCGATGCAATATTTAATATATGGCACGCACTTTCGAGGTTTTCTCTAAATACGTTGAAGAAAATTTAATGGCCGGTGCGTCGCCCTTTTCTTCTCCGAACTTGGCTTAACACACTGCCGTGGATCTAGATTGAGAATTCATTACATAATTTCTTTGTTTCAGATAACCAAAAAAGCGATTGAATACGCATGACGAAACATGGACAGCGCAGGCAACAATACCACATTATATGACGATAACGCGTTATACCCAAGCGAATTGGCACTCCACAGAGAATTCAGTTCGGCCAAAAATGTTTTGAACAGCTATACCATCTGGCCTACAGAAAAATGTCTGGAAACATTCCTGTTCAACGGCACCCAGACAGATGACGTCACCAGCAACATTTTCGTATACAATGGCACTCAAGTTATGTGTCTGGAACACGCCCCAGTTTTGACTAAAAGCACGTTAATCAGAGCAAGTGTGCTGTCTGCTATGGCAGTGTTATCGTTCTTCGGTAATTTAGCAACGATTATTAGTATACAAAGAGGCAAAAGGGGTCGTGGAAGAGCAAGACCGTCATGGACAGCGATATATAGTTTGATATTCCAGCTGAGTATAGCTGACTTGTTGGTGACAGTGTTTTGCATAGCTGGCGAAGCGGCGTGGTCCTTCACAGTAGAATGGTACGCCGGGAACATAGGATGCAAATTGTTTAAATTCCTGCAGATGTTCGCTTTATATCTCAGCACTTTTATTCTCGTGCTTATTGGAGTGGACAGATGGCTCGCTGTGAAGTATCCGATGCGAAGTATGGCGACGGCAACGAGGAGTGGAAGGCTTGTAATTATTGCGTGGGTGTTGAGCGTCGTACTGAGCGTGCCACAGGTCAGTGATCATTAATAGCTTTTGCGAAGTTTCTACCGACACTTTTTCATTTCCATTTATATATAGGTACTAAAGAGTTAAGAACCAGAGCTAAAGTATTCTGAGATAAATGTTAGGTAAGAGACTGCTTTACTTGACTTTGCTGTTCCAGAGCAATTAAAACTTTCGTCTGACACATAATTAATGTGTAACAAGCGAGATTAAAGTGACAACTACGAGACAAAATCAGGGGGCACGGTGGTACCCCCGGCAAAGTCGAGCAGGCACGGCCCTTATCTCGAAGCAACTCGAGGCGCCTTTTAACCTCCTATTATTATTCGCCTAAATAAATCACGAAATATATTGCAGACGTGTTTAATACAAAAGCAGGCGATTAGTAGACATTGTTCCAAAAATATACATAGTGATTTATGATCTAGTAGATTTCGCTGAAGCAAAATGATGAGCACAGTTATTTTAATACAATGTAAGCTCTCTTTTCTATACCTACTTAATAAAAATGTTACCAATCTTAAGTTATAAAAAAAATGATTGGGTTTATCATCATTATAACTGTTATGATTTATAGGCATAATTCGTTAAAGAAAATATTTAATTTTGATTTTTGGTGAATAGTTTTTAGGGGTTAAGCTTGTAACTTAAAAGGAGGTCCCTGTGTGAGATTTATCGCAAAGTGTACAAGATTCGGAAATAAACCTTATTTTATTTTATTTATTTTAACTGTCCGGTGAATAGGCTCGTTTGTATGTTTTATTGTCATCGTTTTTTAGTGTAAATTGAAACTCGTTCGCAATGCTGAATATTTTTTAATGAAATATCTTCTTCAATATACAGTACGTATACAACGAAGGGCAAACCTTAAACTGCAGAGCAATTTGTAATGTAACCAACATCAATCATAGCCATTGATGTGTCAAAAACAATATTCATTGCGTGGAACATAGTAGTGGAGAAGTCCGATTGTAAATACAAACGCTGCTATAGAAATTGTTGACCTGTCAAAATCATAGCTGTAGCGATTACGAATGTGTTTCGCAATTAGAATACGGGTTGATGGGTAACGCGATGTCTTACGTAGGTGGTTTAAAGCGACGCGAATTGGGAAGCGATGCGATGCGGTGACACGCGATTCGGTGCGAAGCGGCGGCTTTGTCCTACATGCTCGCGGACCGCTCGCCACGCGCCGCCGTCATTCAGTAGCATTGTACGGCACCACATCCAGTTCGCGTGAAAATATCAAGCCAACTGACAGCGTTCGCTTAGAGCCGCGCCGCGCCGCACCGCACTCCACGTGCGTTTGGTCACGAAGACCACTTCAATAGGTATCGACTGTTTGTTGTTTTCGCGTCGCGCCGCGCCGCTTCGCGTCGCTTGTGGATCGCTCACGTAGGATGACGCGTAAGTGAAGTATGATACAATCATACACTTTTTGTCACTTCCCCGCTATCCACCTAATTTGATTTTTCTCACATTTTCTACCGTCTTTCTGTTTTCTAGTGGATTAACATAATTTATATCATCCTATTAGTGATGCACAATATAAACCAGTTAGAAATAAACAATCTCTACGTACCCTGATTTTCTAAGTTTGAAATAATGACCGCGTTATCGCACAGTTTCGTGTAGTGCCGGACTTAAAGAATAGCACTACTCCATCTCTTCCTGTGGGTGTCGTAAAAGGTGACTAAGGGATTCTCCAAAGCAGCCATGTCAAACAGGCGGCCCGCGGGCCCCATGCGGCCCACTAAGCATTTTCCTGCGGCCCGAATCAATTTTGAAAACAGCCAGTCTAGATAATGCGTACCGCGAGCGTGTTAAAAACCATTTTTGAAAACGTGCGCGCATCTTCTCGTCCATACACGTATCACGACCGTTTTCGACGACCAACGTAAGTTGTCTGTTGTTGTATAAGTGATTTTGGTTATTAAACACTTTGATATCCACTGACATTTCCACAGAAATAAAAATTTTGAAAATAAATAAAAATAAAGTACGATTTTAAAAATAAAAATAATGAAGTCTGTAAATTAAGAATTTGCAAAAGTAGGTACAGACTTAATTAGGTATGTTGGAAGAAATATGTTTAACATGACAAATATTTTCGTTACGATTTTCAGTAGTTTGTCTTCTTTAAGATTAGGTTTTGCGGCCCATCTAGTCTATGGTCTTCATGCTTTTGGCCCTCCAGTGACTTTGAGTTTGACATGGCTGCTCTAAAGGATGGGCAGCAGCGTTCTCTGAGTACTTTAACAACTATACTGCGATCGCCAACCCGCCTGCCAAGCGTGGTGATTACGGCAAACCCCCCTTGTGGGGGAGGCCTATGTCCAGCAGTGGACATCTTTCGGCTGAATGATGATGATGATATCGCACAGTGTGATAAGTGGATAGCGGGGATAGTGAAAAAAGTGTATGATTGTATCATACTTTACCTACCCATCAACTAGTTTCAAGGTTTGCTTTTCGTTGTGTTACGAACTGTATGTGTGTTATCCTCTCTGAATGAAAATAAACATTTTGGACATAGGTATATGCTCTCTTGTTGGTGGTTTTCAAATCAAATCAAAAGTTTTTATTTCATGTAAACCATTACAGGCACTTATGAAAAGTCGAATTTAGGTGCACGGTTCCAATTAGTCGTTTTCTATGGAGAAGAGCCGGCAAGAAACTCCATGATTACTCTTTTAAAACGAATATCTTAAACAATATCAGTAAATACATTACTATGATTTAGGATAGGTTTGAGAGAACAATGTAGTCTTGAGCACAGACCAGTAAATAAGTAATGAATTACCAAGTCTTGAGTACGAGAATTTAAAGAGGCTATGCATCAAGCAAGTCTACGCATTTCTCACATTTACAAAAGGTAAAGATTTACTCAAGTTTTCAACAAACACCATTTAGTGTGAGTTCTATTCAAGAAAAAATTCTATTCAAAATAAGTGTACCGTTGTTATTACAAATTCTACGGTGCAATTACTCATTAACTGCGAAGGGCATAATGACCTTACAAACACCTGTTTAAACGATGGAATATTAATACACAATTAGGATATTGTTTTTAAACGTTACACAGAATTTGGTACCTACGATTTCACGCATTTTAAACATGCTACAAGAATGGACATGTTTGACCTTGGCTTGGAAAATCTTTTAAGAGTATTTAAGCAATTTCCGAAGATAATCAAATATCAGATGTTTTTTTCAGCATTTTTCTATTAATAGCTGAAGGCCAAGGCTTTAGCACTAATTGCTGATATTAAAATAGCCATAGTTTCGTCTACCATACATTCATAAATACAATACATACATATACTACAAAACATTCATAAATGTAGGTATGTGGCACGCATGTATGTTTCTTCTTCTATTCCTCTTCTTCTTTAATTATTATAATTGGTCTTAGTGCGTTTTAATTAAATTAAAATAAGTAAATAAATAAACTCAAGCCTTTTTTCCACGGGGTGGGCAGAAACTGTAGAACGTCACATGCTACGATCCTTACGTACTCCTTTCGCTTCGGCCAGGTTTATTCATCTTGTCATACATGAACGCCGGTTGAGATTACTACGCACCTGTACTGCAATTTCGTCTACAATATCTGCAAATATTTTTTAAATTATTTCATAATAGCCAATACATTTTAATGTCTGCTACTCTGCAATATTTTGTTAGTTTTTTTGTTACCAAGTGAAATTGCAAAATCTTTGTAAGGGAAAAATAGTAGAAAAATAAATAAACAACATTAACATCATATTGCGTATACACGTAGAAAGCGGGTTGCCGGCGCCGATTTGTCAGCGCTTGTCGGTGCTGGTTCGCGCAGTTAGTCGGCGCAGGTAGTCTCTATACCTACTGTGTGGCGAACCAGCGCCGACAAGCTCCGACCTGCGCCGACAAGTTCCGACCTGCTCCCATCAGTGCTGGGAGGCCGTGCTGTATTTGCAAGGGAATAAGGCGTATTTTTGTGAAAAGATGCCAGCCCCTGCTTCTACCCGCTTCCTTTATACAGGCTGTAAGGGTAAACACCGTTATCCTTGAAACCAGTGGTTTGGTTACATTTATAGAACGTAAAATCAATGAAAAATAACACAAACTTTTTTTTTAATATTTTTTTAATTTTTCCTCAAAAGCATTTCACCCTATGCGCGGGGGCTACAAGCTACAGGAGGGGGCGCGGGGAACTCGCCGCGTGGCCCGACGCACGGCCCCGCACAGTTTGCTACCCCAGTCAGTCAGCTATCTCGTTAGCGAGTGTGTGTGTGCCGCGTGATAGCGCCGCCGCGCCGCTCATTTCTCGCGCGTATATTTTTATTTTTTTATTTACTCGGTCCTATATTTTTATATTTAAGTCAACTACCCATGGTTTGAGTAATAACGGTGTTTACCCTTACATGCTGTATAGCGGTTACCTGCACGGACCAGTACCTATCAATAAGCGCTGGTAAGTCGGCGCTGGCTACCTGCTTTCTTTATGTATACGCCCTTATCATAGTACAATTTATGAAAGAGTAAGAATCCGTTTTTACTTTATTTGGTCGCGTTGACCCTAGTCGTACCTGGTGGTAAGCGCAGACAGAGTCTAAGATGGAGCACAAGATACCAAGTAACAGAAATATACAGGGATTTCCCTATACCCCTCTGGCTCTTACATACACGTGACGAAACACAGTAAACTGCTCGGTGACGGACTTACTAATGTTAGGGTGGTAGCTAGCCAGGCGGACCGTATAGATCCTACCATCAAGAGTGCTGGATTTGGTTAAATCTAACAACACGGTTCTATTTCCAACGTGCGGTGAGGAAGTTTTATATTCTAGCCCGTCCCCACACGATTAAATATTCAATAGTTCGCTACAGCCAGCCAAATCTTGCAATCGTTCATTGCTCTAGTATTTCATCAGGATCCTCATATCCAACAGTAGATCAAAACGAAGTGTTCTTCCAACCATCCTAGATAAACTGGGAGGACAAAAAATTTAGAACATAATTCTACAAATTATTTAATTTGGTTATAACGTACAACAACATCGAACTGTAGCCCATATTACGAGCAAACAACAGGAAATCCCTTCCAAGAACCCTATTGTATTGTATGAAATCTCGTTAACTATTATAATATAGTGGTATTATTGAAGGAACATCACCCATACCAATTAATAAGCGGGTCACCACACGACATTCGAGTGCTTTCTAATTAATTCCAGCCCTTTAACATGACCCTGCATGTTAGCTTTAGCATGGTATAATGGTATTATGATAATCTTCTTCTATAGTGTCGGAACGAGCTATACAAGAATAGCTCATGCCGTGGTGAAAAGATTAGACAGTCAGCAAGGTTGGTAGCGGGGCTAACTGCCCAGGGTGCGCTGGACGTACTTGAGTATCGTCACTCGTGGAGGCTCTTTTCATGCACCATTAGAGCCCGGCCACACGGTGCGGTGCGGCTCCGGCGCGGCGCCTGAGCGACGAATCGGCGGGCCGTACGAGCGGGGTGGCGTCACTCGTGTGCCCGCTGATTCGTCAATCAGGCGCCGCGCCGGAGCCCCACCGCACCGTGTGGCCTGGCCCTTAGTCTGAATCGAACATAAGTAGGTTTTTTTCTCGGAATTTTCTGAATTTACTGGAAATTGCTAATTTGCATCCTAGATTTATTGTATTTCAATAAGTGTTTTGGCAGGTAAATAAAGTGGGTTTAAAGGTAAGGTTACTAAAAATTGACACAGTGAATTTAGTTAATTATTTTGAATTGAAAATCCGTGGAAAATATCAACTAAATCTTCCGGATTTTCCAATTCATAAAAAAAATACATTTTATTTTTGCAGCTTGCTGTGTGTTCTAATTGGATTGCTTATTTTACAGCAGAAAAATGTAAAATTTGTAAAAAGAAAAATCGGAAAAGTCGGAAAATTCCGAGCAAAATTTCCACTTATTTTAAATTCAGAATAATGTATGATAATAGGCTGAATTCATTGTTTCAGTTTTCGGTACACCGTCCTTTACATCTAGTATGTAAATCATAATGGTGCCGTGCCACTTCTGTTGTGCAAAAACCAAACTTAATTTAAGCTAATGCGATCTTATTCACGCTAATACATAGAACAGGAAAGAGACGGACGTAAATAATAGCTGTCGAATTTAGTTGAATTATAATTTCCATACAGATGAGATCACCCATTCTGGGATTAAGTTGGGATTTTTGGCGGCCATCAATAATAGTTACACAATTTTAAAGCACACGTGTAACGCATTATTTTTTACTAAGGCGTCAAAGTCGAAAACTATTTGGGTTCGGAGATATATACCAGGTAAAAATTCAAAGGACGACTTGTATTAGGGGTTTTAAGAATTATTTTATTATTATTACAGCACTAGCTTTTGGCCGCGGCTTTGCTCACGTTAAGCTTAAAAAAACTCATAACACACTACTAAAGTTTCTGTAATAATATAATTCAATCGTGATTCGAACAAGTGGCGCCATCTATGAACGTTATTGTTGTTTTCCCCGGGAACAGTACTTTTTTTCGGGATAAAAGATACCCTATGTCCGTTTCTGTATATCTGACAACGTATATGCAAAATTTCAGAATGATCGGTTCAGTAGTTAAGGCGTGAAAAGGTAACAAACAAACAAACATACCTACATCCGCATCTATAATATTAGTAAGGAAGGATAAGGAAGTAAGAATTAGTAAGTAAGGATAAGGATAGTCGAACATTTCGTTTGTACTCCTGCCACCATTTAACCGCTAGCGGCCCGACCGCCGATCCGGATCGTCAGTGCCATTGTTTGTCTATAATTACAGTACTTGATAAGTTAAATAAAATATAATTTATTCCTGGCCGCCGACTTTTTTGTATCCCAAATCATCGAACAAAATGGGTGATCTCCTTTAGACGACTCAACAGTAAGTGTTGACTACAAACACGGTGAAGTTCAAGGCGTAAACTAGTTTGACGTGTCTAACTTAGTCCTTATCTATCACCTTCCTTTACTGGCGCCGTCTGCTAGTAGAAGATAACAATTCTCGAACTTTAGTTTGTGAACAAGAGAATCGACACCAATAGATTTCGATGCCTAGCAGCCAAAAAGGACTATCTGCCAATTTATAAACTTTACAGGAGAGTAGTTTAAAGTTCGTTTATGACGAAGAAATTAGGCTAAGCACTTTAATTTATATTCCGTCTAAGACACAAAAAGTATGTTATGAGACTTAAACCAATCGACGCAGAAAAAAAAGACGATTCCAAAGATATACAAGGTTAGTCAGAAAGGGGGTACTAATCCGAAAGGGTGTTAAAGTACCCATCATAATGAGTAACTTTTGTTCTACCACTTTGACTTTCTCCAAATGTCAATAGTATAAGAGAAATAAATATTCAAAAATTACAGAAAAAATATGCTAAAGTGTATCCATCCTGAGCTATGATCAGCTGTGTTTACATTTTAGGTCATATTTCCAGTCAGGAAATAGAAGCTCCATTTTCTGAATTCGTAAATAAAGTAGGGATGACGAATTTTTGAAAAAACTAAAATAAAATAGTTTTTATAGCATATTTTAGTTTATAGTTTTATTAGGATATATTTTTTTTTTTTGTTTGTAATTATGTAAATGTGTGTAAATAACTGTGTAATCTCTTGAAACTACCTCCGCAAATAATTATCATTACAAATAAACTCTTTGATGAGATTAACTACTTAAAAATAAAATTATTTTACTTGGTAATAAAAATTATCGAATTTTAACATTGGCTTTAAAACAGTCATCAGTGATACTTTAAGTGGTCCGCAGATTAGTACCCCCTTTCCGAATAACCTTGTATAGTAGAAGTGCATTTCGCAAAAAATGGCGCTCATCCCTTTTGGCTGTTAGGCATCGATCAGATTGTGACTAAAGATCGTGTACTCTGTACATAGAAATATTGTTAAAATATTAACATGTGGCGGCATCTATCACGCCACATGCAAACTACGCAGCACACCGGTAGTGCAAACGACTACAGCGATATTAACGGCAACTCTCATAGATGACAGTTCCTACATCGCGCTATCATGATTTAACACGCAGATAGTATACACAACCGCCCAACATTAACCGTTGGGCAGTAGCCCGCCAGGCATAAGACTCCGCTTGGTTGTAGGATCCTCCCTTTGATTGGAGGAATATCACACTTCATTCCTCCACAAACAAATACTGTACGTAACATTATAATAACAAGAAAGTATTTGTAAATTCCATATGTTATCTACTAAATACAGGCCCCATTTAGTAGCACTAAATAATTTATTTTCTAATGTTAGTCATAGCAAACGCTTGAAATTTAACGATTGAAGACGTGTAACTATGAATAATTAATTACGTTAGGACTTGTAGGAAATAACGGCATCAATATACTCTTTGCAAGGTTATTTAAAATATATGTTGCGGGCGGCGGGTTAAGGGATCCGTCGCCCGACCAGTAACAGGCCCGAGAAGGCGGCGCGCAGTGTTCCGTGCGCGCCTCTCATGAGGACGTGGGGCCAGGCCCCACAGTAGAATAGATCCGCCAGAGGCTAGGGAACCGAGGCCTGCCGGAGTTGCGGTGTATGCAGCTGCGAATCCCGCGATCTCGGCCAAGGGTTTTTAGCCGGTAAGAGTCCGGCATAACCCCTCACCTTCCCCGGGTGAAGGGAATCCAGGAAGATATTGCAAAAAAAAGGTTAATAGATAGGTTCAGTTTCAAAATCTCATTCCAAAACATAAATAAATGCTACATTATATAATGTCGCGAGCCATATTTTGCGCGAAAATAAATGGAGCCAACAAGATAGTAAAATATTTGCCCGCAAACTCACAACCCGTATGTTATAGTAGATTATTATCCCGAATAGAACATTGGATCCCGAAACCACAACGGGACTTTGAATCCGAGCATCTATAATATGCTTTATTTGTGTCAACAGATTGAATCCTGAATTGATTGAATTATGTGTCTACAAATACATACCTACCTCAATCAAAATGATATGTGACAGAATTCCCTGACGGAGTCTGTGTTTCCTGATAGCTACAATCTTGGGATCTTTAAGTCAAGAGTGAATAGGTTACTTCTAGGCAAGCGTGCTTCACCGTTGACCACATCATCGCTTAGGTAGTCGCCAAACGCGATGCAACAGCTAAATAAAAAAAAAGGATAAAAATAACATCACACCTGTATTCTCCGAAGGATTGGGCAGAGGTGTATAGTACACCCTCATTTCGTATGCCGTTATGTTTTAAGTCCCATATAATAGGGGACGAGCCTGTTGCCATCAATCAAGCACAAATCCAGAGTGCGGGCTGCTACTGAGAAATTCTCCCAACAAACCCAAAAACAATTTGCCAGACCTGGGTATCGAACCCAGTACCTCATGCTCAGCAGTCCCGCTGGGGTGCATGTAAAAAGCCTCCACGAGTGACGATACTTCAGTACGTCCCGCGCACCTTGGGCAGTCAGCCCCGCTATCAACCTAGCTGACTGGCTAACCTTTTCACCACGGCATGAGCTATGCATAGCTCGTGCCGACACGATAGAAGAAGCAGTCCCGCTTGCAACCATTAGACCAACGACAGTCTTAACAAAAAATAGATGTCGTAGACCGTAGTACTTACTAGTCGTAAAAATATAATCGTATAAAAGTAAGTTTTTAATAGTGGATAATACAATAAAAGGCATTAATCAAACAAAAAAACATCTACATAATAAACGTCATTAAATCAAAGTACAATTTCAATCTATTGGAAAGAGTGATAATAAAATCCGAGAGAAATCAAATTCTTTATTGGTGGAAATACATTAAATTGCCCCTTATACTTTTTATTGACGGGAGACAATAAGAAACGAAGATAAACTTTACTAAATAAACCTCAATATGGGCCAATAGAAAAGAACATGAATACTCTTCGCTTTCTCTAGTTCAAAATCAATATTGTATTCTCTCCTAAAATCTTATATACACCTCACAATTTATCGTCAGCAATATCGTATTATAAATCAGGAGAAACCTGTAAATCTTCCTACTGCATAGCGGTAATCTACTAGAGCTGGTGTTCACAATTTTTTTCTGGTAAAACAACCGTTTTAAAAAATACTTGTGTGTAATATAACTAGAGAATTAATGTTGGTGAATACCAACGGCGTCGTCCTACATGCAAAGCGGTCGCGCGACCATGCGATGCGAGCGATCGTACAAATTCTCATTCAAAAATACCTTAACGCTGGTTTTCCACCAGAGATGTGTGCTGCGGACGTGTTTCAAACCAGCCAATGGAATTGTTTAATTTTACTAACCTTGACATACGTTTTAAAATCAAGCTATCCTATTTGAGAATTTGATTCACATCCATATCACACATCTCGAGTGAAAACTTATAAATAAGCTGAGAATCTACGTGAGTGCATCCGCCCCATCTTGACTTACGCTAGCGTCGTGTTCGCGCACGTTAAGCCTTCCCGCTTCAAATCCTTCCAAACCCTGCAGAATCGAGTGTTGCGCGGAGCCGCGGCTGCCCCGTGGTTCGTGCTTAACGTCCAACTCCATCTCGATCTAAAAATGCCAACCATCAGGCAATACCTGAAACGCATTTCCAAGCGTTACTTCGACACTGCCCCCCTCCATCCGAACCCCTTAGTCGCAGCGGCTGACTACAGTCCCTCCCTCATAAGTAAAGTTCGCCGTCTCAGGCACACACTTTTAGAATCCGATGACGAAATAACCCTCCTCTAAGAGGCGAGAAAATCGACCAGCACAATACACAACGTCCGCCGCCAGCCGGCATACCACCCTCGCCGACGAGGCCCGTCGCGACACTTCCCACCGCCGCCGGTCACGATCCACCGAGCTCTCCTGTCGTAGAGCCGGTCGTCTCTTCAGACTCCGCAGTCACTCCGATAATTCAGCCCTCATCAAGCTGTCTCCTCCCCCTAATTCCCTGCCAGCAACGCCCTAAACCGAGGTTCGAGTCCCACTAGGGGTCGCCCTTAGTGCTGTTGTTGCAGGTGTAGTCATGATGTTAGTGTAGTACAAGAAGTTAGCTTAGGTTAAGTATTTTACTCCCCCCCCCCCCCCCCCCCCCCATTGGCTGGAGACACTTCAGGTTTCGCCAATAACTGCCCGGTTACGTAGAAATGGTCCCCTAGGTTCATCTACAGCAGTCCAATAGGAAAAAAAACGAGTGAAAAAGAAGTCTATGTTCGTAATATTTTCTAGTTGAATATACATATACGACGCGACGGCTTCTTAAGGTCTAATTGTTCTATTCAAAATGGTAAAAACACCATTTTATCTCACACATGAATCTTCATGCGCGCGATGCAATGGTGCAAATGCTATTGCTACTATGCTAATGTAAATAGATATTTGATTGAGCATTTGCACCATTGCATCGCACCACGATCGCACGCTCCAACACGGCCTGCTAGGACAACGTAAGCACTGCCGTGCAAAAACTCAGACTAACTCTTTGGAACATTTTATAAACGACGACATTGTTACGATAAATCGGAAAGTGTATTGCAGACTTTAGGGATCGTATCACATGAGAACATTGCACTGTCAAACTTTTAGAATTTATAGTATTTTAGTTTAATGTAATTTGTTACGACGAATTCTTTCCTCTGCACATTCTACACATAGAATACTGTAAATAGGGTTATACATGGAAAATTTTACAGTCCAAACGTACGTGACTAATAATGTAATAATTATCAGTAGATTCTTAGACTTTCGAGAATATTTGTAAGTTATGTCGTCTCGCGTTTATGTGTGCTACGTCGCCCGCCTGCTCAAACGTGGTATGTTAACAGCTAAACACGCTGGCGTCGTTGCATATTATCCTATAATTTGTGAAATTCGGCACGAAACCTGAAATAGCGAGTTGATTTTTCCCGGTTTCTGGGGTACTCTTGAACGGAGTTTATCTATTCGATAGCGCTATTGGTTCAATAAAGTGGCACATTGGGTTTCTGGACACCCCAGTCAGAAGATGATCGTAGTTCAAATTTCAGTTAACTTATTTTTCGGTTTCTGGAGTTTATAGAATAGATAAACTCCGTTCAAGTATTTAGTGACACATTAGGTTTTTAGGCACCCCAGTCAAAGACGATTTTAGTTCAAACTTCAGTTGACTTGACTGACCAATTTTTGGAGTTCATCGGTTCCATTATTTAGTTTGTCGTTTCATATGTATTACATTATAACAAGAGTATTTGCAGTTGTGTTATTAGTATTTTATCTTGGATATTGAGTGTAGGCATTCCAGCTAGGATAAATATTTTAACATAACAAGGGCATGATACATCTTTGTGAAATAATTAATTTTGCCCTAGAACCTATTAATTTATATCATAGGTACGTTATCCGTTTTTTTTCCAGATATAAATAAAGTTAACTGCCGAACATTATAAATTACTTTTTTTTAGATATTGTTTTAATATTTTCATTGTTTGTTGCTATGATGACAAACAAAAAAGAGAAAATATTGTGATTCAAAAACATTTTATGAATGTAATGGTTCGTTTTCAAGCTATTGCGTATACCAGTGGAGATTTTCATTTAATCCTGCGGCCTACCTGCAAAAAGTTGTAAAGTTTTAAGGCGACAAAAATATATTTATAAATAGACCCATCTAGAGGGCTTTTCACGAACTTATTTGTTGATTGAATAGTACTGAAAGTTGAACTTAGTTTAACTTACCGTTAACTTTGTCGAATCAATAGTTATTGAGAATTTAACTGTGGACCCCAAAAACCGGGCATGAGTCCATTATTCTGAATTGAAGTTTTTTTAATAATTTTACATTTCTTTGATTTAAAATAACTTATTCTATTAAGATACCAGATTTTGAACGAACAAAATATCATTTTTTATCGGAAAATTCGGATAGCTGTGGAGATGGTTTCCACTGATTTCAAATTAAAATAATGGGCTGAATTCACTGGTTCAATTTCCGGTTACCTTTCCTTACACAGTTTATTTACCTTTTAAAACATTAATTGAAATACAAATAAAATATTGGAAACTTAGATTTTTCCAATACGTTCCGAGAATTTCCACAGAAAGCTGAATTTGCTATTTTTGTCTTCGGTACAACCGTCCCTTACACCCGATATACGTACAGCTAACCTAACAACTTCTGGATTTAAGTGGGATTGATTGGCATTGGTGCATTCGGTACCAATTCTCTTCTTCACAAACTAAACTAAAATGAGAGAATTGCTATCTTTTATTAACAGACAGCGCGAGAAAAAATGGTAATAAACAAGAATTAACGGCCTGTCCTCATCTCCACGTCACGACGTCGTCAACGTGGAACGGTGATGTGACGTGGCACGGTGCGTTGACGTAACGTGCAAATTTACGTTACCGTATCGTAAAAATGTACGTCAGGATCATTGTTAAGCGGAGCGCCTCGCTACTAAGTCGCTTCCGAGGCAGCACTAACAGTATCCTGAGCGTATTGTCCGAGCGGTGGGACTCGGCGATGTTGGAGAGGTGGATGCACTTGCATGCCAGTTCGTCACCATTTATTAAGATGGATCTACGCTACTATCACCATCATAGATGGCGCTACGTGCCACGCATAACATCAGTTCCTCATATTTTAATTGTTTATAATTATTTATCACACACCTAAGTCATAAATGAATAGTAAAACATAAATGAAATAGTGCAATACTCAAGTGATAGTGTTATCATAACAAAGTTTTTCGTCAAAACAGTATTAAATACAATTTTCAAAAGACGCCGCGAAAAAGTTTTGTTTACAAGAAATAACAAACAGTGCAGTGCAAGTAACATTCATTACCTATTTGTAAAACATAAAAAGCTTGTAAAACAATAAACGATTATTTAACAAAGTGTTATATACGTAATATGATGATTGAGTGATTATAAAAAAACACGACGGTATTTTAGAAAATTCAAAAATTGTAACAGTCCTAACGCTTTTTTTATTTTTCGAAAGAACACTTTTTTTGTGGATGCTAATTTCGAGTAATATATATCTGTTCGGCTGGTCTAGAGGTTTACATCCCGCCTTTCAAATACACTTGTAAAGAAAATTGAATGTGACACCGGATACCCCAAGTTCGTAACCAGGAGAATACTCTCTTCTTTTTGTGTTTTTTTTTTTTGGTTTTTATTTTACTCTTAACACAAAACCATGGAGTACCAAAATGTTACAATACGCAAGACTAAAAAAAATATTGATGAGTCTTGTAATGAGTCATTCACGTCTACTACCTCAGACTATCTCTCGAAAAGTCTGCCTGATTTATCAACTGGGAATATGAATAATGATAATAATTATGAACTAGAAATACTGAAGGAAGAAATAGAACAGTTAAGACTTCAGCTTATGGCGGCCAACAATAAAATAACATATTTAATCTCAGAAAATAATTCCCTAAAGGGACAATTAATAAGTGAACAACAAGATACCTGCAAACCAACCCGTTCTGCATCCATAAAAAAGAATCGAAAAGTCCAAAGTAAGAGCCAAACAAGTTGTTATGATGAAAATCAAACAGATGTCACTATACAGAACATCAATGGAAACGATCGAGATGTAAACTTTAATAAAACGCTAACAGATGGCGCTTATCCCAATTTAAATACAATAAATAATGTACAATTGGACGAGCTGCTTACAGATGGCGGTGTACTCAAGACTGGAACAAAAGAAAATATATCACCTTCATCAGATCTGAATACCTCGAGCTATAAAACTGAAAAGCACAAACTATGTATTATAAGTAGCAATAAAATAAACAAGATAGTATCAATCGCTGAAGAAACGTTCCCAAACTACCAATTTTGTCACTATCTGACACCTAACTGTGGAATAAAGAAGCTTATACACAACATTGATCGAAAATTAAGAGACTATACACTGAATGACTACTGCCTGATCTTCATCGGTGAAGAGGACTTTCGTCGAACGAAGGACTACGTCGAGCTAACTGTTAATATACGTGAAACCTTGTTAAAAATACAACACACAAATGTTATAATATGTGCACCTACTTTTAAATTGAATCACTATTCCTCGATGTTTAACGGGAGAATAGAAACATTTAACAGCCTTTTATATCTAGATGCATGTACTCATAATTACGCGTATTTGTTCGATACCAATTTTTATTTGTCTTATGATTTTAAAATGTTTTGGAAGAGTAGTGGATCTCTCAACAATAGCGGCATGGCAAATATATTCTTTAATATAAGTCTTATGATACAGGAATTCGTTCATTTTAGCAATGCAGATATGTATTACCTTGACGAAGAACATGGCGAGTCTCCCTCTCTTTCGTGTAATAATGCTAATAATGAATTGTTTTTTCTCTAATAAATATGTCAACATTTTACACCAAAATATTGCAGGCTTAATAAAAAAATCTGATGTTCTCACGGTTTGTTTAGATGAGCTATCCGACAAAAAAATAAATGTGGATATCTTGTGCATTACTGAGCACTTTATTATGGAAGGATATCTTAATCAATTGTATGTGCCTAATTATTGTTTAGCTGCGTGCTACTGTAGAAAAGATAAAAAGCGGGGTGGTGCATGTATCCTTATAAGAAACGGACTACAATGGAAGGAATTGCCTAAAATAGCCAAATTATCAACCCCAGGCATATTTGAATGTTGTGCTATTGAGTTAACCTTATATAAGATAATTGTCATCTGTATCTATAGAGTCCCAAACGTAAATAATCTACATCACTGCTTCGATAAACTTGAAACTCTTATGCAAGAAATATTACATACACGTTATAGGAACATTGTAATTGCTGGGGATTTTAATATAGACATGCTTAAAAAAAATAGTCAAACAACTGCTTTTGAATGTCTGTTAATGAGTTATAACTTGTATTTAGCAATAAAACAACCGACTCGCATGGCCAGCCTGACGTGCATAGATAACTTTGCGCATAATTTTAGTAAGTGTAAGACTGACGTGTTAGAATTTGCACTGTCCGATCATACAGCACAGCTGCTTCAATGTCCAGTCCAAAAAATATGTTCTATTAACTATTGGTATACTGCTAGGAGGGATTATAACATGGAAAACATTGTGAAGTTTAAAAACTATATAAAAAATCTATCTTTTACAGAGATCTATGACACAGATGACCCGAATGTAGCCTATAGTGAATTTATTGATACATTTAAGTTGATATACGATCTGTGTTTTCCAATTAGATTTTTCAAAACAGATATAATAAAAAAACCTAAATGGTTATCTAAAGGAGTTAAATTATGTAGTCGAAAAAAAAGAAAACTTTTGTGGCAGTTTAGATTAAACCCTAACAGAATCAATAAAACTACTTTTTCTAACTATGCTCTACTACATAAAAAAATTATTCACTTGACACAAAAGGCACAAAATAATCACAAAATAAAAGCATCAAAAAATAAGTCTAAAACTACATGGCAAATCATTAATCGCGCTAAATATAACTTACCTAAACATAATATTAATAAAATTAAAGTCAGTAATCACACCCTATCAAATCCCAGGAGCATTGCTGAAGCATTTAATAATTTTTTTATTGATAAGATTCAGGCGAAACTTGATCTCAACAGCAAACCTAAACCTTGTTTAATAAACACTAGCAATAAATCAATGTTTATGGCACCTAGTGTACCATACGATATACAAAAAATTATAATGTCATTAAATAATACAAATAGCGTGGGATACGATGGTATCACTACAAAAATACTAAAGCATGTATCAATGGAGATATGTGGCCATCTAAGTCACATAATTAACCTCAGTATTAGCGCCGGTGTCTATCCTGATGCTTTAAAAACATCCATTATAAAGCCACTATTTAAGAAAGAAAATAGAGAACTAATGGAATATTATCGGCCTATTTCATTAATTCCTGTAATATCAAAAATATTTGAGAAATACATTTATAAGGAACTATACGCATTTATTGAAAAAAACAATATTCTGTGTGAGGAACAGAAAGGATTTAGACTCCGTAGGACAATTAATATGGCCATATATGACTTTTTATACAATGTTATTAATAATGTTGATAAACGAACACCTGTCTGTAGCATATATTGCGATATGACCCAGGCATTTGATTATGTACATTATGCTACTCTCTTAAATAAGCTTGAAGCCTACGGCATTAGAGGAAATGTTATCAACCTACTTGAATCTTATCTAAATAACAGAAAGCAAATAACTGAAATCAACCAAATTAATACAAAAAATAAGCATGAAGAGATATTTCGATCATCAGAGCGTAAAGTTTCATTTGGTGTACCGCAAGGAAGCGTACTGGGTCCTCTTTTATTTATCTTATACATTAATGACATACCGAAATGCGTTGAACACCCATTAACACTATTTGCTGATGATAGCACCATGACCATATCTTGTAACAATGTAGAAACATATGAAAGTAATATTAATAATTCTTTAAATTTAGTTATAAAGTGGTTAGATGATAATAATCTAAAAATCAACTTAAATAAAACAAAAATAATGCATTTTAGTCAACGTGTCCCTGGTATGAGCCAGCTTAAGGTACACTACAATAATGAGGTCGTAGAAGAAGTAAAATGTACAAAATTTTTAGGGCTCGAAATAGATACAAAACTAAACTGGAAATCACAAATTGAAATTCTGTGTAAGAAACTTAGTAAATCTGCATACGCTTTACATACATTATCGTCAGTTATATATACGGATGCACTTCTTACTGCTTACTATGGTATAGTAGAATCCCACTTACGATATGGTGTTATATTTTGGGGGAACTCAACCGAAAAAGAAACAGCTTTTAAGGCTCAAAAAAGATGCATACGGTCGATGTTTAAGCTTAAAACTACAGATAGCTGCACGCCTTACTTTAGACAGCATAAGATATTAACATTGCCTTGTCTGTACATTCTAGAAGTAGCTGTGTTTGTAAAGTCTAATCCAAATCGGTTTAAACGTCTAGCCGATGTTGTTCCACGTAATAGACGGGATAATAGTAGACTGTGTCTTCACACAGCTAATACAACACTCATGCGCAAAAGTGTTTTCTGCATGGCTCCTTTTGTATATAATAAATTACCTAAGTGTTGGAAAGAATTGCCTCTACCTTTATTTAAAAAAAGACTTCGTAACTTTTTAGCAGACAAAGCATACTATAGCATAAGCGAGTTTTTATCTGAAAAAGAATTGATGGTTTAATGTAAAGTTTCTGTTTTTTGTTGTTTTTATTAAGTAGGTATGTTAGATAGTTTTAATTAGAATCTTTTAGTGTAATTTTGCATGCCTACGGGTAAAATATGGCCGAACCTATTTTTTTTTTTTTTTCTTTATGTCCATTCACTGTACCCATATTTGCAAAATAAAATATCTTTTATCTTTTAAGTAAAAATGATAAGGATATTTTCGATTTTAATTTAATTTTAATTTTGATTGTTATTATTGTGATTTTAATTTTGATTGTAATTGTGATCTAATTTTGATTATAATTTTAATTTTAATTTTGATTGTAATTTTAATTTGTTTAATTGTGATTTTAATATTGATTTTAATTTTGGATGTTGATTTAATTTTGAATTTGATTTTAATCTTGATTGTAATTTTTCATTTTGATTTTAATAATGTAATGTGTTTTAATTTAAATGTAATTTATGTAATAATTATGTAAATATTAATTTATATGGGTATTAACCTGAAATTTATATTATTGTTAGATTTATCGTTGACCATGTAGATCCTGAATTTTAATGAGAGAAACAGTAAGGTATGGTTTTAAAGCATCGGAGCACATAGACGGCGATTAAGTTGCGGGCGTGGAGAGCGCGGGCGGAGCGCATATACGTGTGCGCTTGCGGCTAGAGGCGGAACGTTGCACGTTACGTCAACGCACCGTGGCACGTTACCGCACCGTTCCACGTGGACGACGTCGTGACGTGGAGATGTGGACAGGTCGTAAGTCAGAAATTTCAAACTAGTTTACGCCTTGAACTTCACCGTGTTTTTAGTCGATGCGTTCTGAGGTGTCGTCTAGTATGGAAATTTTCATCATCATCATCATTCAGCCGAAAGACGCTCACTGCTGGACATAGGCATCGCCCAAGCATCGCCACATCCACCAGTCCTGTGCTCCATGTTGGGGGGGGGGGGGGGGGGGGGGGAGGGAGGGGGGGGGTAGCCATAATCGCCATGCTTGGCAGGCGGGTTGGCGATCGCAGTATGGTTGTTAAAAAACTCAGAGAACGCTGCTGCCCATCCTCTAGTGAATCCCTTATTCGCCTTTTATGATACTCATGGGAAGAGATGGAGCGGTGCTATCCTTTACGTCCGGCACCACACGGCACGCATGGAAATTTTAGTTCGAATAAAATTGACAGTTCTTAATTACCTACGTCTGTCTCTTTTTTATTTTATGAGAGTGAAAAAGATAGCGATAGCCTAATTTAAGTTTAGTTTGTGCACAGAAGAATCGAGAAAAAAAGTAGAGATTTTGTTTCTGTTAAAAAAACCATTTCGTAATAAGCAGAGCAGCGTACACCAACTAGTTGAATACCAAATTTCAGTACCTAATTCCAATAATGTGTTGTTGATTCGAGTTATGTTCCTGTACAAATCGTTTACTGTCTACGCAATTTCATTCACACTACGCAGTATATTGTGGATCTGTTTACAAATTGTGTATTTAGAGAGGTGTTATTTCGTCTTTGTTCGGCTATTAATTTATAACCAGCTTTTGTCTCTAGTATCAACCGCGCGTGAGTAATGATGGTTATTGATTAAATATTTGGCAGCGATTTATTTAACAAAACTGCGCATAAGAAACGAAGTATCAGCCTCACACATAGCTGATTTCTATAATTTATCGAAAAATAATCTTGTATCTTTACCAATGATAATAATAAACTCATTTATTTTCAGGCTACTTGAGCCCATAGATACATACCTTACAAACTAACATACATATGTTAAATAATACAGTTTATGTTGGGTAGAATACGGAATTTCGACGCACAAAATATCGATGCACGTTACTGCGAAAGTTTACTATTTAGTTTATTAGAGAGCAACTAAAGCCTCAGGCGATAACTGGTGCCTTTTGTACGCTTAATTTTCGGCGCGCCAGCAACATGTCTACCTCTATTTATAATAACATAATTGAGGCGAGCTTAAATCAAAAATGAGTTTTCTACCAGCAAACCTTTGAGTGATAAAGACAGATGGTAATAATGTTGAGGGCAAACTCCAGGGTAACGAGGGTAAATTAGCTTACGAATATATTAAATGTTTGGCAATAAATAATGCTACCGTAAGCGAAACAATTCGTTTTTAACCGTATGAACTGTGCATTAGTAATGTCTATAACAGCCGAACAACTTTGCACGATACTGCTTTATATGACAAAACATCCAATACGTACCAAAATCCTAATCCTAACCAATATTACAGATGCGAAAGTAAGTTTGTTTCTTTGTTACCTACCTACCCACGCCTAAACCATTGAACCGATTATCCTGTTGTATATACGTTGTCAGGTGTACAGAAACGGACATTGGGTACCTTTCATTCCGAAAATAGTACTGTTCCCGAGAAAAACAACAATAACGATAATAGATGACGCCACGTGTCTTTCGAATCATGATTGAATTATATTATAGAAACTTAAGTAGGGTGTTAAGAGTTGATTGTCAAATTCTAAACTAACGCGAGCGAAGCCGCGGGCAGAAGCTAGTAAACTTATAAACTTTAGTGGCAGTGGGCGGGGCCACATTGCTTGCAGAACGGATAGCCGATGGGGCGGAAAGGTTCTGGAGTGGCGACCGCGTAACGGAAGGCACAGCGTGGGTAGGCCTCCCACAAGGTGGACCGATGATCTGGTGAAGGTTGCGGGAATCCGCTGGATGCGAGAAGCACAGGACCGGTCGATGTGGCGATGCTTGGGGGAGGCCTATGTCCAGCAGTGGACGTCTATCGGTTGAGTGCTGTTGACGATACCAAAATAGCCATAATTGGTCTGCTTATCTGCTGATTATGACTGGCCGCTCACCGGATAGAAGTTCGTTAAACAAAACATACAAAGAAAGATTATAGGATGTAAAATACTTGCGTGAAATTCAAGGACTTCCTCGTTGGTCCAGTGGTCGCAAGCGCGACTGCTGAGCGTGAGGTCCTGGGTTCGATCCGTAGTCAGGCAAAGTGTTATTGGGTTTTTCCGCATGGAATTTCTCAGTAGCAGCGCGGTGTCTAGATTAGTGGCCAGTTAATGGCAATGGCAATGCTGACTGGCTAATCTTTTCACCACGGCATGAGGTATTTTCATATGGCTCGTGCTGACACGAGTGAAGAAGAAGAATGGCAATAGGCTCGCCCCTTTTACATGGGACTCAAACAATAACGGCGAAATGAGGGCTACTATAATACACCTCTGCCCACTCATTCGGGGAATACGCGATGTTATGGCGTGTATAAGGCGTGATGTTATGTGGCCAGATCATGACCCACTGATCGGATAAAAGTTCGTTAAACACAAGATAAGATGAAATTAACTTGCGTAAAATTCAAGGACGCTAAATTACTAAACGATAGCACTCGATGATAAATAGTTTGTAAACTATGCTACTAAAGTTTTCCTGCAAGTGACTCTCCCACACATTTTCGCTAGAATTTCTTATTAGAATATTAGTTTTGTGCCTTTGAACAACAAACTCCTCAGTTAGGGTTTGTTATCTTATACTCAGACAAGTGTTTTGATGCTGCTGAAATATTTTGAAGGACATAATAATATTCTCCATCTAAAGCGTACTAAACCAACAGCCCTCTTAGCTGGCGTAACCCCACTTACTTACAGAAAGCGATATTTTGTTTTTATCTTTTTCCTACAAGTTGAAGACGATTTTCCTGTACTAACCAATTTGAACTATCACAATTATAATTATACATACATATACAGCGTTTGTATATACGATAACCGAGATGCCCCAACAAAATTTTCATCAGAACTGCCTGAAGGTGTGTTTTTTTTAATAAATCTCCAAGTTACACCGTAGTTTATGTCGCATTAAGTTCCCTAGTAAAGCCTGAAATGCCTGAGATATGCTATGCAGGGGTTGTCTAATACACGGAAACTGAGCGAGCGGACCATCTCAAGCCTCAAGGTGTCTATTCCCGTCAACTGTTATGGGTAGAAACCTACTGAAACAAAACTGAAACTTATGAAAAAAAAAATGCAAGATTTAAAGTAATCTATGCCAATCGATTCTCTTAGTGATTCTGAACAAACTGGTTTCAGGTTTAGTGTATATTAAAACTAAACTTGTAATAAACTCAGGAGTTTTTCCCATGGGGGTAGGCAGAAACTATAGAAGGCTACATGCTGCGATCCTTACATACTCCTTTCGCTTCGTCCACGTTCATACATTTTGACATACACGCACGCCGGTTGAGAGTGCTAGCGCCTGTCCTTTTTAAAGTAGGTACATCACCAATAACATGGATGTATATTCTTCTAGGTCATCAACTGGCGTTTCCACTGACATTAGCTTGGTAAATTTCTTTTGTAAATCATCGTTCAACATGACCAAAATCACCTTAGCATAGTCCTTTCAACTTTTGTTACAACATCATCTTTTAAACATCTTGAATTATTGTGCAAATTCTATGCAAAAATCGGAATTAATACCGAAATCTTGGTACGTTAACAACAAAATATGCAAAAACATGGCGACCTGGCCCTGGCCCTTGAAAGCCGGTATGCCTGGCACGTAAATCTGTGGAACGCTAGCAATACTTGTTTTTTACCGACACGAAGTATTTTTCGTTTCGGAACAATTTCTCGTTGTTTTTTTTATGTATTTACCGGAAGACTTTTATTACCGTCTCGAAAGAAAATGGGTAAATAGGTGAACGGAGTAGAAGGCTATGGCATAGATTTTTTCAGTAACTCAAAATTAAATTGTTCTGTCAATAGGTAAATACTACTAATTTGAAATAAACTTTTCACCATTAAACAATAGAAAAAATAAATCGATAAAAAATATCGAAATTCAATTAAGCACCCGCGAATGATTTGAATTTCGACAATATTGTATTAACATTGACAGATCAATTTAATTCTATTTTAATGAAAAATAAAAAATACCTATGCCGTAGGCACGGAATATATACAAGCTAAAGCAGTACTTCAACTACCTACTACTAGAATTGACACACTCACACAGATACGCACTGCAACAAGACTTCTAAGGTAATTTCGGAATACAGTCACATTCAAAAACAAAAAACTACTGAGTATATAGTGCCTGTCTGCGTGAGTGTTTCAATTCAGGCGATTACCTATAGTAAGTTAAGGTACTATGTCATAGTTTTCCACTCCGTTCACCTATTATTTCATTTTTTTTCCAGACGGTAATACAGTGATCCGGTATTAACAATTAATTTTGTTTTTGTCGTATTTATTCGATCTTGCGTAAATCCTCTTCGAAAAATCAGGTGCAGTTGCCTGCACTCGATTTTTTATGTCTACAAATAAATTCATTAGAGTTGCCTAAGATTGTGCAACTGTTATTTTTAATATCAGAATAGAGTGCTATGACAATTGTAAACAAAGTTTACGGAAACTACAAAAGTTTTAAAAATCTCGTAGAGAACACATTAAAAGTCTCCACATTTGTGTAATTTTGCTCGCGCCCGTAAGTAACTAAATAAGTATAAATAAAGTTACTCTAGAGAATAAACAGTCTAGAAGTAGGTTTAACTGTATCTTGAATCTCAATATTAACTTAGAAGTTAATTTCCGGTGGTGTGTGTACAATGTACAACCGATCGAGTTAGCAAACACGGTATACAAAAATAAATATATATCTATCAAAAAAATTACAGTTCTAGTTCGGGTATTTTTGGAATCGTTTTCACGAAAGACTTCTTTATTTTTATTGTTGTCGCAATCTCGTTGGTCGAATTTGATACCTTTCAAAATAATGTACACACGGCTACACTTCAAGCTATTCAAAACCAGTATCAGCTGACCGTTACTTGTGCGAAAAGATTATACAAAGCGACGCCAAGATAAACTGGTTTTGTATAGCTTGATGTGTAGCCGTGTGTACAGTGTGTAAACGAATTCGTGTAATTTCTTCAAACCGCGTGATCTACTAGTGACACAGATTAAACCTAAATGGGATTTTGGAAAATAAGCAATTTTTTTAATGATTTTTTTTATCTTTCTTTTCTGTTTCTGAATCATTTTAGAGCCCCAAGTTAACTGATTGCAAAGATCGATATCGCGCTAGTTGTACGGTCAGCATCAAAAGTAGCTGAACATTTGAGTTTTTAAACTTTGCATTAATTAGATAACTAATTGCTAGGAAGCAAAAAAATTAAGGCATACTTAGAGCTATATTTAGCAGCTCTAGGTATCTATTAAACTTTTTGTTTTAAAACAATTCGTTTTCTAATTAATGCCAAGTTTAAAAACTCAAATGTTCAGCTACTTTTGATGCTGACCGTACCCGCAAGCTGTGTCGGCGTGCTTTCATTAATTTATGCGTGGCATCGAAATGTATTATCTTTCTTTCTTCTTGTTAGATTTCTTTTTTCTATCACTTACCCCTACCGTAATTATTAATGCATGAAAAGAGCCTCCACGAGTGACGATACATAAGTATGTCCGGCGCACCCTGGGCAGTCAGCCTCGCTACCAACCTTGCTGACTGGCTAATCTTTTCACCACGGCATGAGCTAATCTCGTATAGCTCGTGCCGACACGATAGAAGAAGAAGACCGCAATTAAAAAAGACGTTTTTATTTTTTATGTTTAATCAAGCTAAATTCCGTGCGGGGTCAATTTACACCAATAGTAGATCATGTGGTTTTAAAGAATTTCGCGAATTTGTTTACAACCTGTATGTAGTATCAACACAATATCTTAATTAAACACGACTACGGTGCGCGATGTTGAAGTAAATAAAAACACAGCTTTCCTTAAGATCAATGGAGTGCAGCTTCTGTATAACGGATACCGAGAAGCGGAAACCTGGTGACCTGTAATACAGGTTTTAATTATCTACCACAGACACCAGCGCTTCACAACAAATGTTCCTTGTATTCTTGTTTAAGCGAATAAATTATTATTTACTTACAAATATGCAAATACAATATCGTGCTTTGATTCTGCCAAACCAGATCACTTGTTTGGATGCAGTATGCAGCACCACCCTTCCGCCCACAAGTATATGCAATGCCGATGCTTGGATCCAAGCGGACGGCATACGGCAAGCGGTGACTCAACGTATCATGAGGATGCCCCGTGGAAGGGCAAAACACGTGTCGGTTGCATGTTGCAGTATTTTTTCACTCCTTCTGCATGTGCATATACTTGTGGACGGGAGGGTGGTGCTGCATGGTGCATCCAAATTAGCGATCTGGTTTAGCGGAATTAAAGCTAGATATTGTATTTGCATATTCGTATGTCATGGATTCACGCAAAGTAACGCCTGATTCCATAATTTATATTATTTATTTATATATATTGTACTTATTTATTTTGGGGTAGAGTTTAGCGACCAATTCTATTTAAGTTACCGTATCACAATTCTATACAAGGTTACGGTTAAGGTAAGGCACTTAAAGTATCACTGATGACGGTTTTAAAGCAAGCGTTCAAATTTCAAAATTGTTTTTTTTTTTTCTATGTAAAATTATTTTTAATATACTTTTTACAAAAATTCATCATCCATGCTTTAGTCACAAATTCAGAAAATGGAACTTCTAATTCGTGACCCCAAATATGAACTAAAATATAAACAAAGTTGATCATAGCTGAGGATAAATAAATTTTAGCGTATTTTTTATGTAGTTTTTGAACAGCTATTTCTCTTTAACTGTTGACTTTTGGGGAAAGTGGTAGAACACAAGTTGCTCATTATTATGGGTACTTTAACAGCCTTTCGGATTAGTACCCCCTTTCTGACTAACCTTGTATAATTACAGAGGTTGATGATGGGCAATTCGCATTTGCTACGTTAATTACCTTTTGTAGACGATAGTGTTTACATATTACAAGGAGAGCCGTCCCCAGATAATGGGACAAGGCAAAGGAAAAATAATTTAATGTTTACTTTGATAGTTAGAATAAATAAAAAAACATACAGTCACCCAAAGTAAATCACTGAGCCACTCGCCACTATCCCTAATTTAGCCGTATTACTTCTTCCATACGAATATAACCCTAATTTTGCCAGATTTTTTAAAATTAAGCTAATATTAAGCGTGAATTACACAGAAAAGGCATAAGGCGTGTCGCTTTCATACATTTTTTGCGAAAAAGATTTCAAGCGGCACGACAAAACGTATGAAAGCGACGCGCCTTATGCCTTTTCTATGTAATTCACGCTTTAGATTCCTATTCCTATTTACTTAGCGTTATTGGTTAAAATTAAGACTCTAGTAACTTAACCAACAATGAAGCAATTACCTAGCTACCTAGCTTTGCATATTAAAGCGTCGGACACATTAGTAGCTACCGTAGGTAAAGTTAGCCTATAAGTCTATTGATATGCTCAGTTTTAGCAATAAAAATGCCACCATTAATGAACCAAACGATTCGTTTTTGACCGTAGGAACCGGGTATAAATCGACGATAGTCAAACGACTCAATGATTTAATGTGGTGACCATACCTACACCTTTTGGGGACTATTCTGCATGGTAATCAAAAATCTCCTTCTCTTGTTACAGGCAGTGGTGTTCAGTGTGGCTCAAGGACCCTTCATCGAAGAGTTCTACCAGTGTGTGACCCATGGGTTCTACACAGAGCGGTGGCAGGAACAGGCGTACACCACGTTGTCACTGGTGTTCATGTTTATACTACCACTAGTCATATTGGTTTCGACGTATGTGTCCACCGTTAGAACTATTGCCAGTAAGTACAAGTTTTATTGTGGAATATAGTTTTATTTGCAGATGTATCTGGGTTAGGCATAGGCTAAACCTTTATCATTCTAAAGCTGGCTTCCCACGGTGCGTGGTAGCACGCACCGGCTGTTTGTGGTATCATCCGTAAAATCACGAACCGTGGGAAGCCACCGTGTGATGTCAATACGGCGCACCGCTCCGCACGCGTCCGTGTTACCACGGACGAGTCTCTTCCCATGCTGCGTCGATGCGAGCTCGTGCATCGCGGTGTGCGCTATCACGCACCGTGGAAAGCCCATATAAAGAGGCTCATGCCCAGCAGTGGGACAGAAATGGGCTGATTAGATTATGTCATGTTATGTAGTTTATTTGGGTGTTTTTTTTATGTCTTGAGCTGTGTGTGTCTTCACCCGCTGTTAAAGCTACAGCACGAGTAAAATAAGTTTGCCTGTCTGAAGTCAGGTTCATAACGCTCAAAGCCTGTTTTCAGAGCGGTAAAGTTATGTTAAGAGTACAATAGGTAGGTAGGTAGGGTAAAGGATACTTTATATCTATATACCATGCGAGCAAAGCCGAGGGCATCAGCTAATTAATATTTAATTCGTTAGGATTAGTGTGAAGTTTTAGGTTGTGTTAATTGTTGATTTCATAAGATAGGTAATCTATTCAGATTAAACTAGTCACCTTTAGCCAATCGCATGCTTTACAATGGGCCACATCATGCGTTTTCTTTGTCTAGTAATTCAAATAAAGACAAACATGTATTGTGCAAAAATCTTGAAAAATACAAAATATTTTCTGATAGGTCAGAAAAAAAATATTAAACTTAAATTATAAAACTACCGACATTGAAGTTACTGCTGTAGTTATCATTAAAAATAGCCAAAGAACCCCTATTTAAACCAGCTTTCAAACAAAAGTAATTACACCCCTAATTATCGTTTTGCATCGAGGTTAAACAGCTTTTGTTGGGTCCGTGCAGCTGGGTATAACTCTTCTGTCTGATAGTTTCAAAGAAATTAAGCACTTCGAAACCTTGAGAACGGCAACAGATGGTACTACTTGCCAAGTGAGTAATAAACTGTCGTCTAACTTATATAAATTTATCTATTAATATAAGTTAGTTCGTTAAAATATACAAGGTTAGTCGGAAAGGGGGTACTAATCCGAAGCCCACTTATAGTATCGCTGATGACTGTTTGAAAGCAAGTGTTAAAATTTCAAAATTCGATACATTTTTTTTCCAAATAAAATGATTTTTAGTTTAGTTTTTTCAAAAATTCTTCATCCCTGCTTTAGTTACTAATTCAGAAAATGGTGCTTCTAATTCATGACCCCAAATTTGACCTAAAATGTAAACACAGCTGATCATAACTTGGGATAGATAGATTTTAGAGGTTTTGTTTTGAGATTTTTGAACAACTGTTTGTCTGAAACTATTGACTTTTGGGAAAAGTTGTAGAACAAAAGTTATTCATTATTATGTGTACTTTAACACCCTTTCGGATTAGTACCCCCTTTCTGACTAACCTTGTATACAGGCTGTCAACGAATTCGTGTAATTCCTTCAAACCGCGTGATCTACTGGTGACACTCATTGACCATGCATTATTTTTTCAGAATCAATAAAAAAAAAGTTTTCAAAAAATGAAACATGGTATTCTGTATCTGAGTAATTTTAGCGTCCCGGGTTAACTAACTGCGTAAAGCGATATCGCGTTAGTCGTGCCCGTCAACTGTGTCGCCGTGCCTTCATTAATTTGTGTATGGCATCGAAATATTCTATCACATAAAAAAATGATTTGGGAAAAAAAACAGTTTATTTTAATTTTAATGAATCTAAATCCCGTGCAGGGTTTAATCTATACACGAATTACACGAATTCGTTTACACCCTGTGTACAATACTAGAGGCCATTTATCGCGTATTCCGCGTTTATGGGGATAAAAGTAGCTTATATCCTTTTTCTGGTCCCAGACTATCTCTGTACCACATCAAAATCGGTTCAGCGGTTTAGGCGTGAAAGCGTAACATACAGACAGACAGAGTTACTTTCGAATTTATAATATTAGTAGGGATTAATAGGCAACGAGACTTTATGAAAACTAAAATTTGCAATGTCTGTTCACTCCTTCAAAATACTCTGAAAATAATTATGTCTCTATTACAAACATACAGGGTGGAAAAAGACCCATCACATAGCCGAAATCTAGGCAGTACATCAAACTAAATTACATTGACCAAAAATAATATTGCTGGGAAACGACTTTTATTTTTTGGCATGAAAAAAAACGCTTTTTTTGTAGCGCGCAAATTATGGTTGTGGCGATGCTGCACGTTTGCATGCGTGCAGCGGCCACACAGCCGAGCCAAGGCGGTCGTGTGCGTTTGATATTCATTGCGTTTTTGTAACTTCAAATGTGTAATTTGTTAAGAAAAATTGAAATTTTTGAAAATGTTTGTATATTATGACTCGGAATTCGTTATTGGAAAAAACTAAAAAAAAATGTGTACTTTGACCTTCAATATCTCCAAAACCAATGATTTCCCAGGTATGGTCTCGAAGAAAAAAATGATCCCAATGATGGGTAGAATACGTTGTTTTCGTTATCGTTAAGGTTCTTTTTACACCCGATATACCCTTCGATTTTTTTTCATAAATTTTACAAGAATCAAATTAAACTTACCATCTCGATAAAGAAATTCTTTGAAAAATAATGTGGGAGTAGTCTAGTGAGTGGGTGTTACAAAGTACGAAGTGTGTTAGTATTATCTCTTTCTAAAGAGCAACGGATACCTTTAAATACTTCGAACAATGTTTCTATGCCCTCTGGCACATCTAATTTTATTTAAATACATTCAACTTCGTGTTTCTAATTTGAATGATTATGTGCTGTGATCTCATTATTTCAGAGAAACAATATTATTCATTCATGAATAAATATTTTTACAAATCTGTTTTTAAACAATCCAAAATCTTAATTTTACATTTTGGTAATGATGAATAAAATTGCTAAGTAGATATTATTTACCTTGGTATAGGCACAATGCTATAATACTAATAATTGCGACATTTGTGTATTTTATAGAATTCACCTGCTTTTATAGATCGATTTATATGCATCTTTTAGTCATACGTGTAATTTTTTTTCATTTGTAATTTTCGCATTTATCCCTGTCCCTGTTGCTCCATCAGGAGCAGCGACTGAACTAACACGGAACCTCGACGAGATAGTGTTTCGAGAATAAATCAGTGTCCACGCAAAATGTCGACACAGTTACGTTAAGTTCTCAAAAATGGTTATATGGGCCTAGTCGTACCTGGTGGTAAACACAGACAAGGTCGAAGTCGGAGCACACGAATCCAAGTAACAGAAATATAAAGGGATTCCCTTATGCCCCTCTGGCTTTTATATACACACGACGGAACACAGTAAGCTGCTTGGCATCGGACTTTAATGTGAGGGTGGTAGCTAGCCAGGTGGACCGTACAGATCCTACCATCAAGCGAATAATCCCTACTAATATTATAAATGCGAAAGTAATTATGTCTGTCTGTCTGTTACACTTTTTGATGAAACTTGGTACACAGAAAGTCTGGAACCTGGAGAAGGACATAGGCTACGTTTATCTCGAAAAATACGAAATTCGCTATAACCGACATCCACATCCACATGGGCGAAATCGCGAGCGACCTATAATAATCTAATAAACGCAACTTTTAAAGCAGTTCAAAAAACGAATGTCTGTAAGAAATTACTATTCTTAAGAATAAGTAGAGTTGGCTTTTCTTGTGATGGAGCTCACAAGAAATAGCAAGTTAGTAGTAAAATATAACGACTCTCATTTCAGTAAAAGACTCCAGTTTCTTATCAACCACTTCGCTGAAAAATTAACTCAAAAAGTCATGTTTTAACATGATATTAGAACTGAAAACGTTCGCTCGTTTTTATTTCCATTTTTCATAAAAGAGCACATAGCTAACCATTGAAATAATAATGGAATTAAAAAGCGAGCTTCAAACGTAATTCGACTTTAAAACAATTACAATACTGTGAGCGAATGTAATAACGAACTTGCTGCGGTAAAAGTGTAACATCGTTAGGAACTCTGGGCAGCCATTGAGGTAAATGAATTATGGAAATACATTCAGAACATTACCGTTTGATTAGGGCAGCGGAGTTTTAAAAAGGTTGTATAGAACGATACAACTAGGTCGTGTCGTCGGCAAACATCGTAAAATCGATCACTTCCGAACTGAGTGCGACTTCAAGACCACGAATGTTTATTAGTACTGCAGTAAAAAATGATCTTTACGCTGACGCAATAAGTGTGAGTGGCGCGAAAATGAGCGACTGCCATTGGTTGTTCGAGCAGGTACATCGAAGTGAATTATTATTATTAGTAGTACTGTACTGTACGTATGTGGCTTCAGTATCGAGATACGCACAGAATGAAATAAATAAAAAATAGAGAGAAATTTATCATACGTGATTACTGTTTCATCTTCCATCGATAGTCATGTTTTATAGTCTTATCAATATTACTCATACTATATATAATATTTTTCATCTTGTTACAATAAACAAGCTTAAAATATTGATATCTGAGCTATTTTAATAAAACATGATATAGGATCACGAAAATATATTTCTTTGTTAGAAAAAAATGTATCGAAAAATTGCTATTCGTAACTAAATTTTCTGCGATGAAAAATTAAATTTGGAATGGATTTAGCGCGAATAGTAACAGTATTACGGGATTTACGAGTAGCGTTTGGTATGATCAATTGTCTTTTAGTATCGGGGTTGGCGTGACACTTGTATTTAATGAATTTCAACTGGAAAGCATTATTTCATAATGATAACAAATATTTCTCAATATAGAGCTTTAACTCAAGATATGAAACGTGACAGAGAAGCTTTTATGTGTGACCGTAAAGATTTTATTTATCACGTTTTCTAGTTATCGTATTCTCATCGAAGTTCCGATCATTCTTTCCGATTCGCAATATCTTGCAATAAGTATTGAGTTGTGATATTGAGAAATATTTTAATACGAGGATAGGAATTTTTGGCATCCCGTCCCCGAAATTCCGGACTTATTATTATTACCTTATATAAAAAGTTTTGATGTAAATATTCCTAATAACGATACAAATCTTTTCAGAGAGCGAAAAAGTGTTCAAGCCAGAAGTGAGGAGGGAGCAGAAGTACTTTACTCCTGATATGAATCGGAGAAGGCTAATTGATAGAGCGAAGATGAAGTCGTTGAGGATGTCGGTGGTGATAGTAGCCGCTTTCCTCATCTGGTGGACACCGTATTATGTTATGATGATTATCTTTACATTCCTCAATCCTGACAAAGACGTGAGTATTGTACAGAAAAAAAAAGGTTTTGTTTTGGTAAAGTGTCTGGTGTCGTGGACTCCCGGATGTTACAGACCCACTTGTTAAGCACCGGGTTGCGGGTTCAAACTCAGGCATGTTATACCAATGCGAATCTTTCAATTTTATACGTACTTTTTTCGTTAATCTAAGACGCCGCTGACATACGGTGAAGGAAAACATCGTGAGGAAGCGTGGACTCAATGGTCTCAAATCGCCAACCCGCAGTGAGCAAGCGTGGTGATTGATGCTCGTTCCTTCTCTGTGTGAGAAGAGGCTGGAGTGGGACAGTTAAAGGCTAATATTTATTTTATATTTATTAAATAATTAATTCCCTACGTACAGTTTGGGGTAGGAGGTCATAAGTTCTGACAGAATCCATTATTTTCCATTGTTTAACCGCTAATCCGCTGCGGATCAGTGGCGGCATCTATTGTTTCTAGGATATTAATTTTCAATCAGATAATATAGTTTTGGCCGTACTGTAGGCATTTGGTGTGCGGGAAAATATTATTGCAAACCTACACATTTATTTGGGCAAATAAGAAGTCTCTAAAGCTCAAATTACACCGCTGCGTTATGGAATGGAATGGAAGCATCAATTTCGCCTCATGACGCTAGAAGGCGCGCGAATTTGCGGGAATGCTCGCGCACCTTGAGGGACGTTCAGTTGTTACCACTACTACTACTACTACTATGATCGTCCCGACCGAATCCCCGTTCGCACCACTTCCCGTGGATTCCACAGACGGCGCCGACAGTAGCTAGGGGAATCCTTGAGAATGCGCGAGGATTCCCCGGAAGACGAGCGACCTTTTTTGGCTCGTATTTAATTTGTAGGTACTTTATACAATTGAGATAAAGTTTATTATGCTATGTACAATTTCGTCGCTTCCATTCCGCGGCGGTGTAAATTGAGCTTTAGATTAGAAATAATCCTCAAAGCATGGGTACGTGTTAAAACATTTGATCGTGATTCCACATATAGGGTAGGTACCTATATTATTCTTGTCACTTGACAGTCAAGTATAATAAAATTAACGGTGACGCCCCGCCGTCGTCCCAGGACGATACCTGCCATTGTTTATATATTGTGTCTATAATTACAGTACTGGAGTAATTAAAGTCTTGTTATCTACATTAGAATGAAAACAAAAACACGAATTACCTATTTCTGTTTTTTTTTAGTTTTCTAGCCTTTCCCAAGTCTGGCATTTTCTGAAAATCGGATAGAAATGAATATTTCGATTTACGTGTTATCTCAAAAACGTTTTATGAGAAGAAAATATAATTCTAATCCCTACTAACGTTATAAATGCGAAAGTAACTATGTCTGAATGTCTGTGACGCTTTCACGCTTATTAAACCGCTGAACCGATTTGGATGAAACTTGATACAGAGATAGTCTGAAATCTGGATAAAGACAAAGGCTACTTTGATCCCGAATTACCGACACAAAAATAATGAATATAAAACAACTATATATTTATAACACATGTATTTTCATCAGAAATTTCTCAACAAAAGCATTCACACAAATATCAATATAAACAAATTACTCAACGGAGCACACGACGAGCAAGCTTACTGGTTTTACCAAAAATTAGAACCAATTATGGCAAAAAATACTAACATTTGAAGGAGCACAACTGTATAATAAAATACTATCACGAATAAGAAATTTACACTCATTAAGAGTATTTAAAACTCAGCTCAGCCAGTATGTTCCATCTGGAAAAATAAATGCGTTGGGTGGGTCGGGTTTCCGATCTATTAGTTAATCCGTAAATGGTGATGTCGAACTTTTGTAAATTTTATTATGATTAGTATTGTTCTCAAGTAAGTGACATGTTATGTTTTCATTGAGAATAAAGTTTCTTTAAACCTATTATACGGAATACGCGATAAACGACGTCCACGTGGACGAGGCCGCAAGCGACCTCCAGTATTCAATATTTTTCTATTGGCACCAAAAGATTCAGTGCAAGGACTCAATCAAAACTGTCAATTGTGAGCGGAACGAGTTTAGAAGTTTGAACTTATTCAACCAAAACTTATTGGACTACCGAAGCGAATTTCGCTGTTTCATCAGAAAATTTTATCTGTTCTAGAGTTTTTATAGTGAATGGTTCATACAAGAAGATATCCATTAAAAGCAGATGTTTATAAAATGTAAAAAAAAACGTTTTCTCCGAGACACGGATTTAAAAAATAAATTATTAACTGACAAATGAAAAAATATTATGTCTACCTTTTACAGACAAAGGGTTGGTATAACCACAGATGAACATACCATCTGGTTAAACATGGATTGATCAGAAAATGTACCGAAAAACAGCTTATTTATAGCAGATCAGCAAATACGTCCTTGATATTACCGTTTGTATTTTAATATACAATCTCTTTTATCTTTATATTCAACTAGCGACCCGCCCCGGCTTTGCACGTGTACGTTTTATAGCTTAAAACCTTCCTCTCGAATCACTCTATCTATTAAAAAAAACGGCATAAAAATCCGTTGCGTAATTTTAAAGATCTAAGCATACATAGGGACAGACAGCGGGAAGCGACTTTGTTTTATACTATGTAGTGATAGTATAATCTCATGAATGATTTTGTATGTAGGATGTTACAAAGAGAGTAGAGCAAAAAAAACAACAAACATGTAAAATATAGCAAAACACCCTTTACACTTTGTTTGTTTTGTCAACGGGCGAAATACATAAAATATTATTATGTAGGCTTGGTATGATAATATTATCTCTATATTTTTGCCGTGTTGAAATACAGTTGAGAACAGAGTTTTCATAGCTATTAGTTTGATCGAAAAGTAGTTTCGTTTTAATTGAATTTTAAGTTAAGCCTTGTCTAAACTTAGACGTTTCAATTTATCATGAACGGTCGAATTCGATAAATTTAATCTCATACCGATCTCACGAGTTGTTATACGCAGGTTTGCATGGATTAACGCCTTTCATGTGTCTTCATCAGCTTCAACTGGCTTAAAGAACGTGGTGCATATATAACATCAAAATTGCAGGATTGAAATTTTGCAAACCAGTTTTGGCACTGATGTTCTATCAATAGATCTTCTCCGTACACATCGGATATATTTTTTTCTTGCTTGAACATCATTTTTAGAGGTATTCCTTGAAGCGCTACCATTTTGAGGCGCTCCTAATGAGGCGCTCCTTTTTTATTCCTCGGAGCGCACCTTTTAGTAGCGCTCCCGATAGCAATTAAAAATATTAAAATTTTATTCCTCGAAGCGCGCCTATGATTAACTTTCGAATAGAGATAAGATACTAACTGAAACTATCGATAATAAGTAAAACACGTTATTTTATTCAATTTGCAAAAACTCTATAAGTACTCCTTGACCATAGATTGGTTTAAAAAAAAAAGTGATCCTGTCTGTGTAAAGTGGACAAAGACAACTGTATCATTCAGTACGTACTTTAATGTCTGGCGACACGGCGCACGCGGCGCGGGAGCACTGCAAACATAAGCCTCAGCCACCCCTCCTCAGCCACACCTCTTACTATATCAGCTATCAAAATATATAATGATTATGTGGCTTAAATGTGAAACTAGCTGTGAAAAAATACAATTAAGTCATCTTTTGGGAAAAAACTAAATTACTTTCCGAACAACCTATTATTATTCGCTCTTCATTTAATATTTACACTCCAACAGTTTATTATTAAAAATAATAACTAAACATAATTTTTTAATCAATTAAATAATGTATAAGTTTTGATTTATGGTCATAACGTTTTCAAGGTAGCTGAAATTATGTAAAGGCCTTAAAAAGAATCTGTGTTATATACCATAATCATCTAATGTGTATAGGTACAACAGATAACTCCAAGTACCGTTTAAAAGAAAAAATAATCATATATCCAAAACACTATATAAATACATTTACTTTAGAAAAATGCAATAAAGGATGAAACAATAATATTGCAAAACCATGCACAAAGCATATCATAGTAGTAGACAATAGATATTTCAATTTCAGTTTATAAGGAACAAATAAAAACATTGTGTATAAGTTCGCATTCTATCAGGGCCGTTCATAAATTGCCTTCCTTTGAAGACACGATTTTAATAAATAATCCTTTAGATCGTTTGCTCCCGCAGCTAGAAACTTGTAATAGGTTTTTACCAAGAAAAATATTATATTAGACAGTCTTATGAATTATGGCAATGAGTAGGTGATTTCTTTGAAACGTTCGTGAATATTGAATAAGATTAGAGCACTAAGAAATGAGAGATAAAAAGCTGAAAATAATTTGAGCTAAAATAATATTAGCGTATTTTATAACGCTTTGCCTTAATTACTTTCGCATGAATTATTCGCTATAGCAATGTTGATATTAAAAGCTAGTTTGTAGTTAACACGAAATATTTTGCAAATATTTACTGTATAGTGTAGCGCATATTCATTTAAAACTCACGCTTCTCGTTAGTTATTACGCCAAAATAGCACACAGTTTAGCCCGAATCTTTTAGTTTAAATTGCTGTAATATCCGTTAAAATTTTATAATTTTTCGTTACGTTTCGTTTTATTTTCCTTTATTTAGTAAAAAAATATAGCCCGTTGATAATTCAAAAGAAAATTCAATTGAATGTGTTAAAAGTTTCCCTACTTTTAAAGTAGGTAAGGTAGGCAGTGAGGCGAAGGCTGGCTTTGAAGTTTGATATAAATCTGCATGAAATTGCATTAGCAAAACGTGGTAAAAAGACTCCGGTCTTCCTCACATATTGGATGAATCTTGCGGATAGCGTACCTAAAAGGATCGTAACCAAGATTAATGAAACCAAATGCCTGAAAGATTTTAAATTGGAAACCGCAGTTGCTACTGATCTAAAGGAATTTCCTGTCAATCTTAGATTAATGGAGTGTTTTAAAACTTATTTAAATTATGGATACTATCAAGGTATGTAAGAAAAGCAATGACTAGCAAAAATACGATAAATTGAAACATGCCGACGGCGCAAATGTGACTTCACAAATATTCAAAATGCTAAAATGTATCACTGCCAGTATTTTTCATACTGAAAAAGACAGTAAATATGATTTGCATGACAATGAACTTAGCAGACTAGAGCCTTTAAATGTGTTTAATAATTGTTTTCTTCTTTAACATTGATTCGTTTTGCTCATAACATGAACATTCTGTTTTGTATTTTGTGGATAACGGTGTGAGTTGCACATTTGTATCGTGTATTTGTTTTGTAAGTTAGCTCTTATGATCTAATGTGTAACTGTTTGTTGGTCCCAAATAAATAAATAAATAAACAAGCAGTTTGAAATAGAAAAAAAAACTCGTAGGCGATCATAGATCACAATAATTGAATAGAGGGTACGCAAAAGAATGGCAACTAATAATGTTTTGTTGTGTTAAGGACGTATTTACAATTAATCTGCTATAAGTAACCTGTTTCCGATCATGCCGTAAAACTTAGCTAAATGTTATGGTAAGCTACGTGTAGACGACATCTTTGTCTAAAAAGGGGGACAAAACATTTTTAAATTTGAAATTTTACATAAACTCACGCCTGTATTCCCCGAAGGGTTGGCAGAGGTGCATAGTATACACCCACATTTCGCCGTTATGTTTACGTCCCATGTAATAGGGGGCGAGCCTATTGCCACCGACCGGGCACAAATCCAGACTCCGGGCTGCTACTGAGAAATTCCACATGGAAAAACCCAATAAAATTTTGCCCGACCTGGGGATCGAACCCGGGACCTGACGCTCAGCAGGCGCGCTTGCGACCGCTAGATCAACGAGGCAGTCTATAATTGAATAATATTAATTTTCCGTAGCCTCCTCCCACGAAAATACTGAAAATGGGGTGAGTTTTGGAACACTTTTCTGAAGAATTCAAGGGTTTTAATCTTTATACAAGGTTAGTCGGAAAGGGGGTACTAATCCGAAGCCCACTTATAGTATCGCTGATGACTGTTTGAAAGCAAGTGTTAACATTTCAAAATTCGTTTTTTTTTTTCAAATAAATTGATTTTAATTTTCGTTTTTTCAAAAATTCTTCATCCCTGCTTTAGTTACAAGTTCAGAAAATGGTGCTTCTAATTCATGACCCCAAATATGACCTAAAATGTAAACACAGCTGATCATAACTGGGGATAGATAGATTTTAGAGATTTTTTTTTGAGATTTTTGAACAACTGTTTCTCTTAAACTATTGACTTTTGGGAAAAGTTGTAGAACAAAAGTTACTCATTATTATGTGTACTTTAACACCCTTTCGGATTAGTACCCCCTTTCTGACTAACCTTGTATACAAACTTAGCAGACACCTTAAAAACTTGTAGAAAAAAAATAGAAAATGTTTGAAGTACACATGCAAAGGAAAAGAAAAATGATTTTTAATATTTTCATATATTTTGCTACACAGGTGAATCTTAAAAGTATGACAATAAGGTTGGTTTTCCATCTGTCATTATACTGTTAGCCATCATCGTGAGTGGACTCTAGTCGCTTGACAGTAGAACTAAGAATTCAAATATGTATATCCCTCCACGTTCATAAAGATTTAAATTGACGTAACTTGAAAATAAAGGTATAAAAATAAAGGTACAAAATAAAGGTATAAAAAATGCGAACGGCCCACACACACTGTATTGTATGTGGGCCGTTCGCATATCGTATTTTTACTTTCTACCTAAGCTTTCTGCAAAAATGCGTCCCTAAGGCCGGCCAACTTATAGATGAAACTGTTAATTTATGACACGTTTGGTGCAGTGGCTAAGCTATTGGCTTCTGCGCTACGGGTCGTGGGTTCGATTCCCACACGGAACAAAAATTTGTGTGGCCTACAGATGGTTGTTTTGGGTCCGGGCATTTGTGTATGTGAGATTTGTGTCTGTAAACGTAGCGCACCCACGATACAAGAGAAATCTTTGAGTGCAACGCATTCTAAAAAAGAAAAATCGCTTGATCCTTTGATATAAAAACGTAGTTATGTCTCATTTTAATTACGACGAATACAATTAAATTTACCAAGCATTTTAACAACGAAACATATCATTGAAGTTTTCAAGATAAAGATTAAACAAAACGAATATTGTCATTAAAAGATGCCATTGAAATATCAATTTTAGAAAATTATTACCTAAGTTTTATTTTATTGAAACAATTTAAACCTTTATTGGACTTACGAAAGATCTTAATGATGAAGTTTTTGAAATGAGTTAAAATAATTTAATGGATTGTTTCAATTTGAAAATTTAGGCCTCATCTTAGCAAATTTTAAACTGTCGAGTAAAGTGGTATAATTTCTTGCATCAAATTTGAAATGACAACAGTTCATAGTATGTTTGTTATCCAAGACCAATCGTTATTCGACCTACCACATTTCCAAGAAAATATCCAACTAAAAAAAATTGTCGCGAAAGTTGGAGAGTTTATAATTACAGTCGTAGTTAGAAAGTTCTTAATGATTAATTGGAAACTTAAGAAAACTTATTAGGAGTTCGATCATTAGTCTCAAAATTTTCCACTAAACTACAAAATAAAACTTCCAAATTCTTCTTTTCTTGTTGTTAACAAGAAAGTGCCATTGTTACATTATTACAATGACATTGAAAAGGAAGTAATTCCATTTGATCATCGTTTAGTATTTGAGGTGTAATGTATTACCTACATAGGTACTCATTGGTTTCCGTTCTGTTAACAATTGTGGGCGTCCGTTCAAACTCACCTGAAATTGATTTCCTTAGTTAAAGTTTAATCAGGAATGTACCGTTATTTCATTTTTCGTCTTTATATGGAAATAGGAACTGATTTCTCAATAATTGTACTTCATTTCGAGAATTGGAGTGGTAATTTTGTCAATGATTGATTGGAAATGCCATCAAGTTATATGGGTTATACAGCATGGTTGGTTGGTCACACACACCCGAAAACTATGAACTCGGGCAGAGCACGAAAGCTGAATTTGTGTAAAAAAACTGCTGTTTCATACTAAATAATGAATGTCGCTTAACTAAACGTTGAACAGTTATTTTAGTTTGCACGAATTTATTTTTTGTACCATAGTAAAGTTTATACAAAATGACGAGCACAGTTCGTGGTTTTCAAATGTAAAGTGACTGGGGGCTAATTCTACTAACAGAAACTTTCATCAATTGCAATTGAATCGTTCATTCAGACAGTTTTCGTTTTCGAAAACTGTCTGAATGAATGTCAAAATGTTTGGTTTTGTTTTTTGTTGGCAAACAATTTGATAGTAAAACTGTCGGAATAAACGATTCAGTTGCAATTGATAAAAGTTTCTGTTAGTAGAATTGGGCTCCAGTCATGCTGTATAAGTCTCAATTATTCCAATTCTGATCCTTTGAGGGGTCATTGTCATGTTCGTAAAACTTCACTGAGCTTATTACTAAATCAATCAAATGTCTTGGGATCATAGAATTTAATGCGGCACTAATATTTTCCCAGGAATAAGAAAAAATGCATACATTTTAAGAAAATGTAATACATCGTAGGATCATAATAAACATAGGATCCTACTTACTTACTACCCTTGTAATGTATACACAATAGTAGCTATATTGTTGACAGCAAGATAACCATTTGGTCCTAAACAAATATTTTGCGATACGTGCTACTGGAACAGTATATTACTTTCGCATAAATCGCAACTAATCCTCGGATATGGGAGACAATCCCATGAACACGGCGTGTAGATAACATTATGAAAATATAACCAGAGGCGTATAAGTTACATTCACTGAACGAGCTTGTCTTCTTATCCGAGGATTACAAACGTATTCGCTACATAACGTTTCGTATTTATACGTAACTAATAAATTGTCAACGTAGTACATATCGCAGAATATTTTTAGACATTTATTACTCAATTAGTAGTTGAAATAAATCGCAGCCTGTAACGGTCCCAATGCAGGGCAAAGGCCTCTTCTTATACTGAGAAGGAACGAGCATTGATCATCACGCTTGCTCACTGCGGGTTGGCGATTTGAAACCATTTAGTCCAGGTTTCTTCACGATGTTTTCCTTCACCGTATGTCAGTGGCGTCTTAGATTAACGACGAAAGTACATATGTCAATGAAAAAGTCACATTGGTACAAACCTGGGTTTGAACCCGCAACCCGGTGCTTAACAATCGGGTCTGTAACCTCCGGGCCACCACGATAATTAGTTGTTACTTCACTTAAATTGTTCACTTAACACGTTTAGTGCCGGGTACCCTCCAGGAGGGCTCATTTTAAAGGTAGTTTTTTTTTAGAAAATTCACTGTCATGAAACAAGCAAACACCTATTTGACGACGTAGTAGCGTATTTTTCACGGTTTTTAACTTAAAGCCAGGAACCCTCGAGGATTCACTTTTAGCGCAAACGAAATGCCGAGGAAGGTCCTGGAAGGTCCACTAGCAATATGTATGGCATGATGGCGTATGAGCTTTTTGAAAAGTGGGGTGGACTCGAATGTGTTAAAAACCGCCAAAATAAACGGCTGTGTATGTGAAGTATGCTATTATCACCATGATTAAAAATTGTGTTCGTAAACGCGATATTGTTATCTGCTACCCATCCTCTTGGCATAATCCTTTAGTCGCCTTAACAAGATCTTAATTGCAAGTTGTGTCGATTATTTGTTTCCAATAATTACCGCCCGAGCAGAAAACATAAGCTGTTTGCTGTCCCGACATGTCGTACTGTGGCTCGTTCACGATCACCGCTCAATACTCAATATATTTTCTTTCAACTACGTAGTAATGTCATCATTAATCGCTACAAAACCGATCACAAAATACGTATTTTCTGCTTAGAAGCAAAACAGTGCAGAAATGTTGTATGAAATCTCATTACTGCACTGCAAACAGTGCAGAAATGTTGTATGAAATTTCATTACTGCACTGTTTTTCATTAGTGCAGTTTTTTTATTATCATTACCAAATCCAAGATGGCGGCCATGAAAATTTTCATCTAATAATCATGGGTGTTAATTTCATGGTTTTCGGGGTCACTGATGCCGAAAATAACTTCAAAATCCAAATCCAAGATGGCGGCCATGAAAATTAGTAAAGTAGTCGTCATGGGTGTTAAATCCAAGGTTTTCTGGGGTGCGGATGCCGAAAATGAGGTCAAAATCGAAATCCAAGATTACGGCAATAAAAAATGTCAAATTAGTGGTCATGGGTGTCATTTCCATGGTTTTCGGGGGTACTGATGCCGAAAATGAGGTCAAAATCGAAATCCAAGATGGCGGCAGTAAAAATGTCAAATTAGTGGTCATGGGTGTCATTTCCATGGTTTTCGGGGGTACTGATGCCGAAAATGAGGTCAAAATCCATTTCCAAGATGGCGGCAATAAAAATGTCAAATTAGTGGTCATGGGTGTCATTTCCATGGTTTTCGGGGGTACTGATGCCGAAAATGAGGTCAAAATCCATTTCCAAGATGGCAGCTTTTAAAATTTCAATTTAACCATCATGGGTGTCATTTCCATGGTTTTCGGGGATGCTGATGACGAAAATGAGGTCAAAATCTATATTCAAGATGGCGGCCATGAAAATTTTCAAGAAAAGTTTTAAAAAATGGAAATAGATAGCGATATGAATTCAAGTCCAGAAAGTATAAAAACAGCTGCAAATGAAATTGTTAATAACCTTTGGCCGCAAAAGTCGCAGGATAACCTTGTTTTCATTAACTTGAGTTTTTATTTTGAGTAGGTATATTTTATCACGGTAGGTAAATTGGTAGTTGAAAGAAAAGTAGATTACGCACCTTGCTGAAGTGAGTGATTAATGCACTCGTGCTAATTTAGTGCCCTCGCTTGCGCTCGGGCACCAACATAACACTCGTGCATTAATGACTCACTTTGCGCTCGGTGCAACAATCTACTATTATTGCATTCCACAATGTTAACTTAGGTGGTAACTTAAAAAATATGAGATGCTCAATGTTCTTCTGGACGCCAGACCGAATTTTGTTAAGTTTGTGGATGAATGGAGGGTGATTTTGTCGGAATGTCTGGAGTGCTGTGAAAGGAATGCATCATGAATGAGTGAAATAATATACAGTCAGAAGTATTGTAAAGGATTTATGAAAGAGTTTATTACAATTATTAGTGAATTTTTTACTTATTTTTTTCTTTCCCTTGTATTGTATGTATCGTCTTCTATTACTATCTTTAATTATTGTAATTGGTCTAATACCGTTTTAATTAAAATAAATAAACAACACCAATGGGAAGGACAGTTCGTCCGGGGAAGTACAGATGCCAGTACATCAAGCTACCCAAAACTGTCAAATTTTCCCAATCAATCTTGAACCTAATGCTTTTGGGATAAAGATGAAAATCTATTAAATTTATTTGACAAATTAGAGTGGATTTATGTGCTGGCGTTTGTACTACCACCATACCTATTTCTGCCGCCAAGCAACATTGCTGTATACTGGTTTGAAGGGTATGGGTGCCGGTGAAATTACAGACACAAAGTGTGACAGTTACCATTTTCCATCGGACTGTCAGCTTGTTTACATTTAGAAAAAGAAGGGAAGCTCATTTATTGTTCAAAATGATTTTTTACTAATTCTCTTTATTTTTTACAGCAAAGTGAAGAGCTCCTGAGCGGGATCTTCTTCTTTGGCATGTCAAACAGTCTAGTCAATCCCGTCATATACGGGGCCTTCCATCTGTGGCCCAAGAAGAATCGATCTCACAGACACAGTGACAGGTATGGTAAATTTATTATTTAACTGGTGATAAGGTGATTGGAGGTGCTGTACGTTCTAATTGCTGCACAGTGTAATGTTGCAACTTATGTCATCATCATCACCATCTCCCTGACCTTATCTCACTCTAGGTACTATACTCGCCACAACATGTATTCCTCTTCCATTTTATTCTAGCTGCCGTCATCTCAATACTCACTACTTTCTTACCCATATCATCCTTCACACAATCCAACCATCTTTTCTTTGGCTTACCTCTACTCGTATAACAATATCCATTCACATTCATATTTAACACTCTTCTGTTAACATGACTTTCTACCCTCCGCATAACATATCCATAAAACGCTAACTTATCACTCCACAACTTTTCAGTCACTGGTGCTACTTTCAAACTTCCTCTGGCATAATCTTTCCTTGTCTCATCCATTTTTGTCAGACCACAAATCCATCGAAACATTCGCATCTCCGCTGCATACACTCTTCTTTTATCTGTCCTCGTGGTGGCCCAATAATGTTGCTACTTATTACTTCGGCTTTCCATCAAAAAGCTCAAGCTTGGAATCGAAATTAATCTAGGCCGCTGCCACCGGGTACGGTGAAGAGGATTAAATATACCTAAATACGTACTGCACTTATCCATATTGCAGCATGTAGGTATGTAAAATCAATCATGCAAGTACGATGTTTTCCGTCCGTTGTTCTAACCTAACTAATTAATACGTTTATTATGACTATCATGTGAAACACACATTAGTGTTATTTATTTAAAAAAGTTTATATCGCATAACTGGTTAATCGCTTTACACCCGAAAACCATGAACCCTGATCATAATTCTGTATAACTTTTACATTGGGACAACAGCATCTGAATTCGTGAAAATAAAAACTGCCTGTATAAATTTTACAATAGGACAGAATCACCTAAATTCGAGAAAAAAAAAAACTGGCGTTCTACACAAAATAATCAATATTACTTAACAAAATATAGGACGGAACAGCTGTTTTTTTTTCACGTATTCATAGTTTTTCCCATAGGAAAGTTGTATAGAACGATCAGCAAAGTTCATGGTTTTCGGAGGTAAAGTGAGCAAGTCATGCTGTATAACTTTCAACCACATCTATTTACACTTCGCTAGAGAGCCGTAAATTTTCCAGAAAGAAAATAAGAAGAAAATTGGACCACTGTCAAATATAATCCCCTGAGTATCCCATGAAAGGGGGTGTACAAATAATAGCCATGTTTCCAGGGGGGCAGTTTTCAATATGGCGTTATTAGTTTGTGGAAGGACGAAGCTTTCTATTCTCGTGACAAAATGTATAAATCGTCTTTTGTGTGTGATGAAAAGCGTTTAGGAGGAACTTTTCTTATGTTGGAACCAGGCGTAACTCTGGCTCTACACCTTGGTCCCGTCGTTCATACCAACGTTGATTGATATGAACAAACTTGCTTAGTATACAAAGGTTAGACATGATGTTAGTTTAGTCTAAGCAGATGAAGATGTCTGATTTAGAAATTGCTTTTACGATTAATCAGTGCAAATCATATTTTTTTTGTTATTGTTACGCGGATGACATCTTGGTTCAATTTGTGCACATTCAATGTACGCCGCGGCATGACTGAACAAGTTTCAACTTGTGAATGAATTTATGAGTATCGGCGTGTATTTTATTTGAAGAAACCGATACAGTTCTGCTAACTTCTAACGTTGGCGCAAGTGTTGGGGCCAAAGCTTTTGTCTACTCTACATGCTGCACGAACAGTATCAGGGCCACCATTGGGGCCAACGTGTGAAGCCGGCCTAAGTTTTTTATTCATTCAGCATTCACGAGTATGTCCATGATCGTTATAGGCGGCTTACTCGTAAAATCATTCATCTTCCACCAATTCTGTGTGAATATTTGATGTGAAAGGTTTTTGGCAATTGGCATGCTCAATAGGCTTTTACTCTAATTTAATTTAATCCTTTACTCGGATTCGTCGAAATTAATGAATCATTATTCGCCTGATGGACTTGCGTACGACAAATTTCTTCTGTTTAATAACTTTTGTATTTGTGTAATTTTTACTGTGTATCTTTTTTGTTGACTACCTCGTTAGTCTCGTGGTCGCAAACGCGACTGCTGAGTGTGAACGTCCTGGGTTCGTTTCCCAGGTTGGGCAAAGTGTTATTGGGTTTTTCTGTGTGAAACTACTCAGCAGCAGCCTGGAGTCTGGATTTGTGCCCGATTGATGGCAATAGGCTCGCCCCCTATTACATGGGACTTAAAAATATCCGCAAAGTGAGGGTGTACTCTCTGCCCTACCCTTTATGTTTATATGTTTTATTTTTATCAAAGAAAATATTTGAAAAAAAATAATATTGCCAGGTGTATAGATACAAATATCACAAGGAGACTTTCGGGAATATTCCAAAAAAGTTGGTGATGCAAATATTGCCACTGCCTTTAGGCTGGACATCCACCAGAACTGTGCGAGGAAAATGTGCGGTGCGAAAATGTGTAGCGAGGATGTGAAACGGTGTGACCCTTTCCACCAGAGCTGTGCAAGGAATGTGTAATGCGTAATGTGTTAATGTGTACAAATGATCATCTACCTCTTCTAAACAACATCTATTGACTGACTGGTAGGCGCATATTTTCAAATCCTCGCACACATTCCTAGCAACACATTCCTCGCAACACATCCCACGCTCGCATTTCTCGCTTGATTTGTATGAACAAAAACCTCGGTCCGCTAAGTCCATATCCACCAGAGCTACGCAGAGCGAAGCTAGGTAAATTAAGAGATTCTATTGGTGCTTACAAAACACATTCCTCGCTACGCAGCTTAGTACAGCTCTGGTAGATGTTCAGCTTTAAAGGGTTCAGAGTTAATAATATGTTATGACAGGTTTATTGCTGAGCATAAACTTAATTTATTACCGTCATAATTTATTATAACTTTACATGACGTTATTATTCACGAACCCTGATTCAATTACCTGTACAAACCATAAGTATATATTAACAGAGCGGATGACAAAAAAAAAGCTTTTTGTACAAAATGATGACAAAATAACCAGTAATGAAGGTAGTATGTATTGAGTTAAACAAATTGATCCTTTTTTTTTGCTTTCATTCAAGTACAGTCAAAGTTAAAAAAGTGATAATTGTTAAAAGTTTCAAAATTGTTTTATGAATAAAAACTTGCTAATAATTGTTTTTCTGTATACAGGCTGTAGGGGTAAACACCGTTATCCTTGAAATCATGGGTAGTTGACTTCTACATAAAAATATAGGACCGAGTAAAAAAAAAAAAAATATACGCGCGAGAAATGAGCGGCGCGGCGCCGGCGGCGCTACGACACGGCGTACACGCACTCGCTAACGAGACAGCTGACTGACTGGGGTAGCAAAATGTGCGAGGCCGTGCATCGGGCCACGCGGCGAGTTCCTCGCGCCCCCTCCCGTAGCTTGTTGCCCCCGCGCATAGGGTGAAATGCTTTTGAGGAAAAATGAAAATTAAAAAAAAAAAAAGTTCGTTATTTTTCATTGATTTTACGTTCTATAAATGAAACCAAACCACTGGTTTCAAGGATAACGGTGTTTACCCTTACAGCCTGTATAAATGACAGAGAAGATAATATTTTTTTTTTCTATTGGACTGCTGTAGATGGTCCTATTTGTCCGATGGTCCGTTTCTACGTAACCGGGCAGTTATTGGCGAGACCTGAAGGGTCTCCAGCCAATGGGGGGGGGGGGGGGGGGGGGAAGTGAAATACTTAACCTAAGCTAACTATTTGTACTACACTAACATCATGACTACCTGCAACAACAGTACTAAGGGCGACCCCTAGTGAGACTCGGACCTCGGCTTAGGGCGTTGCTGGCGGGGGGACTTAGGGGGGAGAGACAGCTTGTTGAGGGCTGAAATATCGGTGTGAGAAGATAATACTGTAGATACTACTACTATTATAAATTTAGAAAAAGCATTGCTTTATACGATAATTCATTATCGTATAAAGCAATGCTTTTTCTAAATTAAATTTTAAATCAAATTAAAACTTTTGTAGAAACTGGTGTTTGTAGTACCTATCTACCTACTCAGTTAGTTTGTTTAACTCGGGTACAATGGTTGCCACTCCGCATTAAGAAACCGTTAGAAAAACGTTTCTTCAATATTACTGATCGATGACTTGCCATTTACACAGAGTAATACACTTAGTATTTCTAAAGGGAAAGAAAGTAATATGAAAAGGAAAGCTTACTTAAGTAGTGACATTCTAAGTAATGATTCAAAGTAGTGCTATAAAAGCTGGATTTGTATCGTGTAATGATCACTTAAGTTATACAAATAGGTGTCACGTGTTAATGCTAAGCACCATTTTTTCTTAAACATCTTCCATAGTACAGGAAAAAAAAAAATGAAAAAAAAGGGTTCTTTTTGGCCTACTATGTTCACGCTAAAAAACGTAGTTTGAATACAGGAATAGATCTAACAATAAAATTATTCGGATACAATGAATCAACATCAATGCGTAGCTTTAGTTAAAAAATTGTGACCGTGCAAAAAAATTCCCCAAAAAAGCAGTTTGTATTTTTTTTTTTTTGATAGGAATAAATAATATCAAATTGAGATTTAATGGCCCGCCCATCTGAAAATTACGTAGGCGCCTATATCCTGAAAAGGCACGTAGGATTTACGATAAAAATAATTTTGACGTCATTAGAGTTGCATAAAATTAATTAAATCGTGATTTTTGGCGGAGTACCTCTTGTCTCATATCAGTGGAATAGAGGCTGTAATTAAACACTTATGCAAGTGAAGTGCATGAATGTTATCATTGTGTATTTTTCAACTGTTCATTTTTGTAATTTAGCAGCATTTCCAAGAATCAAAATCCTAATCTTTTTGACTTGTTCGCATCGATTTAGAGTAACGATTTTTAGGAGAACTAGATTATTAACTTTATTGATTTTAATACAAAAACTTTTTATGCCGTTATTACGCGTAGAGTTATCGCCATCATCCAAGTAATACTTAGCTGGGTCTGTTTTTAGGGTTCCGTACCCAAAGGGTAAAACGGGACCCTATTACTAAGACTCCGCTGTCCATCCGTCCGTCTGTCACCAGGATGTATCTCATGAACCGTGATAGTTAGACAGTTGAAATTTTCACAGCTGATGTATTTCTGTTGCCGCTATAACAACAAATACTAAAAAATAGGATAAAATAACTATTTAAGGGGGCTCCCATTTTGGCGGTTTTTATAGATAATGGTACGGAACCCTTCACGCACGAGTCCGACTTGCACTTGGCCGGTTTTTCATATAACACATGAGCCTAAGATTAAGTATGACAAACGATGGCTTAGCAATTTTGTCAACGTTGACCTCGTTTTTAGTCAGCACAAAATACTAGGCTTAAGGGGAAAATCTAATACCTTTCAGTTCTTACATCAGTCACGTTTTACGCCTTTAGGGGTAAATAAATAGAATTTCAGAGGCACTCCACTTAGCGCACCAATTTAGATATCAACAATTCGAATCAAGCGCATTTCAGGCTACGCTATACTATTTCGCTATAGTAAAGCATATTGCATCATAAGCTAAAACTATATAGCATGACGTTCACACTATACGCTATATCGCAAGCCAGTCTACTATGTATAGCATGTTATTTGACGGCGATCCGTCGGGCGACAGACGGGGTAGAAGTGAGGCGGGGCGGGTACCGGAGAATCGTACTATACAGCTTGAAATTGTAAACACTCGACAAACCGAAATGGGAGATTGTATGTACTCATCACTATGAACAACTTTTACTATGGGACCAAACCGGAAACCGCTAAAAAAATCAGCTGTTGTATGCTGAGCGATATCGTTGTGCTATACAATATTTCTTAATATGTATGTAAAGTATATAATTACTGTGTTAGTATTACATTTCTCAATAATTTTTATTTAACTTTCCAGTGTTTGTTTTAAATTATTATTTTTTGTACCACTTTTGAAGTGCTTAACTTTTGATCCAAAGGTTGACTGGTAGAGAATGACTTATGGCATTAAGTATGCCTTGTGTACCACCAATGTACATAAAGTTTAAATAAATAAATATTTGCTATAATTCTATAATATGTTATAGCGTAGTCTGAACTACACTTCACACCATTATTCCCATTCCTATTCATGGTGGTGTGATTCGATTGGTGCTATTCAAATTAGTGCGCTAATGGAATGCCTCAAACACGCGTTGGTTAAGAGTTATAACTTTCGTAAGACACATTCATATTTATGATTAGTTACGGTTTACTCACGTGCATTTTTCGGGATTGCCCGACTGATTGCTGTCCGAAACTAGTCGGGCAATCCCGAAAAATACTTGACACATTTATTCCGGTAAAAGTTTGTTTATTCTAGTAGTTTTTTTTTCTATATCTGTGATTTATTCTATGATATTGAATCTCATAGAGCAACGCGGCCACCGATGACACGGAGAGCCATACGGAGCATTGGAGTATTACTCAAAAGAAACCTTATCGAAACTTTGCATGATGGTTACTAATTATCGTAAGTACTTGAATAGCTTTAATGTAGATACTCTAAATTAACCTCACTACGGAACAAAAAAGCGCTTCCAAAATGGTAATTTTAAGTTATGTTCGATTTTAACTTTGCTTATATTACGCAAAAGAACAATATTAAAGAAAAATGGCTCACTGTCGCTTCTCTAGCACTTGGCGCGCCTTCGTTTATTCGTTTTATGTTTGATGATAGAAATCTGTACATTAATTTTAGCTTTTATTTTATATTTTTGAAATGATTCACAGTGGGACGTTGTAGTTTTAAAATATTATAAAACTCTTTGTTCCAATTTTCGAACCCTGAAAAAGATTTAGTTACGCTTGAATTTTCCGAAATTCATCGATATTGCTTTATCGACAGTTTAGTGTTCCTAGAGTTTGGGTGTCAATGTGGTTTTGTTTTATTTTTATGTGTTAATGTCGTGGGTACAGTGTAGAATGCATATGTATGAGATTTCTCCCCGCTAAAGTGTCAGACTTTTTTGTATTGAAAGAGAACGCTATGGCCGCTCCCGATTGAGTCGTCGACCGCGTTGCTCTAATTTGAATCTAAAGGCGCAGTATTCGCGTGTAATTTAACAATGCAAGATTCGATTTTGAGCATTATCGCCAAGTAGTAATGCTCAAAATGTATTCTTGCATTGTTAAATTAAACGCAAATGCTCCCGGCGAGGGAACGCCTTAAAGATAAGCAGCTTGAATGTAGACCTCTAATTCTTTTTGTTATTTTTTTAAATTCCTTTTATAAAATTGTTTCTTAGTCCTTTGTTAGAGGTATGACGATTTTGTTTGCTGCGACTAGGCTTCCCAACAGTGATTGGCTTATCGATCATCTCTTTACAAAACTCTCGTAGATACGTCAAGGTAATAAATATTATGTGCATAACCGTATCTTCTTATCTGTCTATAGTAGGTATTTACTTGAGTCAAATAATTTTGATCAGAAAGTGGTTCCAACAGCCTAACTTAGGTCGTTTATCATTTAGATACAATATAATAAAGACACCTGTAGACCACAAGCTGAGTCTACATTTGGAGTTTGTCTTTATTATCTACTATTTTGTTAATCATATAGAATTATCTATAATCCTATTAGTTTACGCATCTAAGTAATCATGTATATTCAGTAATATTTGATTTTGGCATCTTCTAGCGTCTTTTTTTTAGTACCCAAGATTAACTGGCGTATTGTAACATTGATTGAGATAATTTTTCATCAGTAGCTATCTCAGGTAAAATTATTTAATAAAAAAATATTTACGAGTCCATTTCCATGACTAGTTTTGCAATAGAAAATGCTACTATTGATAAGCAAGACGATTCGTTTTGGTCATAAGAACCGGGCATTACTATTATTAAAGTCTCACTTTTCGTAATAATAATTTCGTCTTCCCCATTAAGTACACGACGCTTAAAATAAACACATTGTAGGTACTCAATTAACTCGGCACTTTGTTTAATTACTTGATGATTAATCACCGTGTTGAAGCAATATAGTGTTATGTTAATTAACGTTTTAATATTACAAGATTCTGTAGCTTCATTAACGGGGTGTGTTATTAAGTTTTAGTACTCTATAATAGTGACTTCTAACTAATTTATTTCCTTGTCAAACAAACAGGTTTTATAAAATCACGTGCAGAAATATGTAAACTATTAAAACGCGGCAAAATAAAAAGTGGTGATACAATCATTTATAAAAATTGAACATTGGAAATAATAAATTAAATTGTACAATCAGCATCAAATATATCGGGACCATCACCGTTCATAATTACTTAAGCCACTAAAGAAATTAAACTTTATCTCAATGGGATAAAATTCTCGTCTGAATGACGACAGTTGTCGTGTACATTTCATTCTGAAATAACCCTTGTATCATGGAGATATACTTAGTTTAATCTTCTCAGTTGTTCACACAATTTTGAACAGTCTGTTCTGACTGTACCTAAAATACCTGCAAAATATCCTAATTAGTACTTGTGTTTGTTCATAATTTCGTAACACCATAAAGAAAATCACTTGAATTTGGCTCCGTGTATTTTGTTTAATGTTTAGATATTATTTGGCTTGGTGTAGACAGTTGCACTAATTGGTTACCCTACTCATAAATAAACTCACAAACATCAAGGGTATCCAACTAAAACGTGCACCACAACAAACGGGGGGCGTGAGCAGTTCGTGTCTACAGCGGACCCGCGCTCGCATTTGATGTGATATACCACAAAGTAATTCATTGAATACAACTCACGAAGTCCCGCAGACGACACGCTCTCACTTCGCCTTCGGGCCGTTCGATGCGGCGATTATACACCGTATCATTTCTTTTCACTCTTCTATACAACCGTATTGCAGCTGTTCCTATATTACTGCAAGCAATTTTACAAAGAAACTGAGTTTCAAAAACCTATAATATGTTACTTGATCTATAGTTCCACCTGTAAACTTTAAAACTCATTTATTCAAAATAGACTAGAATTACTTAGTTAATTTTGAATGTCAATGTCACATGTAATACCGGCTTCTCACGGTGCGTGACAGCGCGCACCGCGAGCACGAGCTTGTACCGACGCACCATGTGAAGAGACTCGTCCGAGGTAACGCGGACGCGTGCGGAGCGGTGCGCTGTATCCACATCACATACCCTCATAATGTGGCTTCCCACGGTGCGTGATTTTACGGATAATACCACGCACAGTCGGTGCGCGCTACCACGCACCGTGGGAAGCCAGCTTAAGACAGCCCTCAAAAGCGCCCGCCCTTCCAATATTTTATTACAACTCTTAGGCACGCTTAGGTCCCTTCCAGGTATATTTAAAAGTTTTAACGACTTGTGTGTGCGACATTAGTTCAGAGTAATGGCTTGTAAGGTACTTCTGTAATGGTTGAAATGGGACAAGAACTACCTACTCATTAAATTTGGAAACCCAACTTACTCTAACTCGATCTAGCTAATTTATATTAAGTGGTTATTCAGCTTCGAAAACATAAAAAACCGGGTAATTGCGAGTCAGACTCGCGAACCGATGGTTCCGTACCTGAGAAGGAAACGTATTAAAAGTTATACTTTCATTTCTTTGGAACCGCACAACTAAGTATGTGTAAAACAAGAAAATAGTCAAAAGCAGTACTAAATTAATATCAATGGACTTACGTCCAAATTCTTAAACGTTAAGTACCTACTTAATTATAAGTTGCTGTTAACTATCACTGACCATGTACGGCGAAGCGACAGTAACAACACGATACTTAACGGCAACTTTAAATTGAGTAGCGTTTGAGAATTTGCCCATTGAACAGCCAGTAGGTAATACCAGCGAATATATAATAGTACAGGGTAATACCTATCTCGACCAAGTCATGAACATACAGTTGTGACAATCTATACTACTAAGGGTCAGTGTGACTGTGATGCGACGCGACTGGAAGAGGCCAGTGATTTCACGCTGCGCCGCGCGCCGCCTCGAGACGCATCGCAACGTCGCGACACGCATCGTAAAATCGTTGGCAGCACGACGCCTCGCTGCGCAGCGAGACGCCGCGCGGCGCAGCGGAACGTGTCTACATTCGTCGCGTGCCCCCGCCTCGCCGCGTCCACCCGCAGTCTACCATTTGCCAGCGCATGAACGGCGGCTTCAGGCTGCGCCTCACGACGCCGCGCGGCGTCACGCGGCTTCGCGAGGCGCAGCGCCGCTCTTGCACGCCGCGCGTACCGGCGATGCACCGCTGAGCCGCAAGGCATCCGTGCAACGTATTCTGAATTCTCACAATAAAATGTGTATGTTTTCGTGTAGTAAATAAAGTTATATTATGACTGGTTTATTAAAATATGCGCGCAGTGTTGCGTCGCATCGCGTCTCGGTGTGAACTGACCCTGATAATCACGTAATAAAAAAAATACTCACATTTATTATAAATTCTAAATATTTATTGAATGAAAAACATATGAAACTCTAAAAATATTTACCCAATATTAGTCCAAATTGACTGAACATTTATTAGATATTCTGAATATTTGTTGAATGAAAATCATACGAAACCCTAAAAATATTTGCCTAATATTATTCCAAATTGGTTAAACCAAATATATTCCAAGTACGTCGGATACAAAATTCGACCAATTTTCATGAATTAAGAGTTTCAAAATACTCAAGGGCACTTCAGTAATTGATCAAAAGACGTTGTGACGATGTTCGAGTTTTAATCTTTGATGTAGGGAAACATCGCCCTCAAATGTTGATGAAAAGGCTCTCTAAGCAAGAGTAATATACATATATACCTAATCTTTTTTTAGAACCAGATTAGATCTACATAATTGGATTTAGGATTCAAATGTATCTTTAGGGTATCTCAAGGATTTAATTTAATATTTTTAGCTCAAAGGCCTACTTTATCTAATTGAATATAGTAGACAGATTAGAACAGCAGAAGAATTTATGTAGGTATGCCTAAACTAGGTATTTGTCCTATCACCCTGTATCTTAAATTTCTAAAATGCAGTGGTCCTCTGTAACATTGCCCTATTTATAAAAGAAAATGAGTTTCAGAAATGAGTTAATGAAATGGCTCTATTTTCATTTTGGTTCTCGAATACGGAAAACCATTAAAAATACTCGTTTAAGGTTAGTTGGAAAGGGAATACTAATACGCATGCCACTTAAAGTATCACTGATGACTGTTTTAAAGCGTGTTATACTAAAATTTTTCGTTTTATTTCCATGCAAAATGATTCCAATTTCAGTTTTTTTCAAATTTCGACATCTCTGATTTAGTTACGAATTCAAAAAATCGAGCTTCTAATCCATGACCCCTAAAACTTAAACACGGCTGATTTTTGTGTATTTTTATTAAATTTTTGATCTGCCATATCTCTTAAAATATCATGAAAAACAGCCTCATGATGTCTATTAAAGTATTCAACAATATCCCACGCTCAATAAGAGAACTCCCTTTAAATTAATTTAAAAAAAAGTTAAGACAATGGCTGATAGAAAATTGTTTTTATAAACTCACTAAGCACCTACTTACCTAGTAAGTAATTTAATTTCGCATACCGTGTACAGGTGAGATGTGTTAAGCTGTATAATTTTTTGTAACATCTACTATGTATTCCATGTCTCCTGCGAATAAATATTTCTATTTCTTAATACACAGCTATTATAACTACTAGAACAAAAGTCGTAGAACAAAAGTCATTCATTATTACGAGTACTTTAACACTCTTTGAGATTAGTACCCTCTTTCTAACTAACCTTGAATAATAGCTACGTAATGTGGTAGGACTATTAATAGTTAAAAGAGTGTAAAAATAACTTATTAGTTAAGGTATTCCTTTAGTTACGCTCCTTTACGTGACAATCTTTTTTACGTCGCTTGAATCAAAACAAATGTTTTGAAAAATTATTTACTGTTTCAAAACCGGAAGGATTTATTAGTCTGTAGATTTTATTGTTTTGTATAGCCTTGTCCCAACTGTGTTGGAATGGATTTCCAAACTATACAGATGCTGAAGAATACCAGTATTTTACACGGAGTGACTGCAATCAGACACAAAGCGTCTGCTACCGGTTGTCAGATTTTCGAGCTTCAACGAGCCGTAAAGATAGTCATAGGTATTCGTAAGACCTTCGAGATTGACTATTCAACGTGCTCTCGAAGGCACGATGGTGTTTCGATGTGTAACGAACCGTCACTCACACATAGACTGATTGCGGCAAGTGCACGATCCATGCGGTTGTTAATTACCCACGAGCCCCTTGTAGAAAATTGTTATCTGAAATATACTGAAAATAATTTTGTAATTAAAATATTTTCATCACGTACTAACGTATCAAGCTATACATTTCCAGTATCATCTAATTTAGTCTTCGTCATAATTGCATTTAGATTTTCATAATGTTTTGTATTTGATATATACGCTGACATTTAATTGGTTATTTTGATAGAACAAACATTGTTCAGACCATGGTCTACTACCATTCTACACAATCAAATTAAAAAAAAACGTTATTGGTCTTTCAAAAAAACACAAAAAAGGCACCACCAAAGACACAAGGGAATAGACCTGGGGCCTAATTCTCCTAAAATAAATCTTGATAAATCACAACCGAACCAAGGCCGAACCGTTCATTCAGACAGTTCTCAATTTCAAAAGCTGTCGAATTTTTTGACAGAAAAAACATAATCAATCATTTTGAAAGATTTCGAAAACAAAAACTGACTGACGGTTGTGGTTCGATTGGCAACAATTTATTTTAGAAGAATTGGGCCCCTGTGCAGTCGGCGCCATGATGGTTCAAGTTATTGGCTGGGAACTTTACCGCGATTGCCGCGATGAGTAGGTACTTTAATGTTTGAACACGTTTGAGCAACAAGAATTTTTAAGAACGCCTAGTTTTTTTTTGATTCCGTACTGTGGTAGTAGACCATGATCTGAACAACGTTTGTTCTAGTAAAACAATCAATTAAATGTCAGCGTGTATATGTCTATATATTTATTATTTGTATTTATACATTTTATCTTACTTATATTTATATCTTAATATGAATTCGTACCATATTCAGTTCGAAATTGTCAACTCATTTTTATGAATTTTTGCTGCACCTATTTCGATGCTTTTCTTTTTAACCCAAAGGTTGACTGGTAGAGAATGCCTAATGGTATGTCTACACCCGTGCGCTTTCATGTTCATCTTGCGGTTTCAACTTTCAAATCCTCTTGCGTCAAGCGCATGCAATATTGATTGCCATAAGACTCGAACTAGTATTAGGGCATGCGCTATTGCATGCGCTATGGCGCTTCAGGCATGCGTCAGACGAAAGCGCAAGATGAACATGAAAGCGTACTGGTGTAGTAGACATACCATTATGGCATTATGTCCGCCTTATGTATCACCATAGTGCATAGAAGTATAAATAAATAAATAAGCGGACCTGTCATTGTACGGTAGGCTTATACAATGAGAGATCAGCTCATACTGGGTTTGTTTAACTTGATATGCAGTCGTGCGTACAACTTAATTAAAGAAAAACAAGCCGGTTCCCTAAAGATAAGCCTGTGTTTGGCTACGTGGCGGTATTAACAGCTTACCTCTTGTAATACTGCGTATGTTCAAAGCTTAGTTATTATGGAAATAGAGGCAAACATAACATTACATTATAGATGTACTTAGTTTGGTATCGCTATCGCATTTTTCTATTGTAAAATTGTCTCATAAATCAAGCCATTATCGACGTCCGTTGGTTGGAAAACTTTTGTTGGAAAATACTTAACCGATATTCCAATAAGGAGAAAATTTTAACAATACATTTTTCTCTTTTATCAGGTGACTTTGATAAAATATAAAATTTTTGTTGACAAATTTTTAACTTTTAATTTCAGAAAATATTAAATTCCCGAAATTGGATATCAATTCCGTCTTTTATTTAGATTGTAATTGACCTTCATGAAACCATCCAATTATTTAGGAATGGGAGTCCTAGATATTGGAAACGAATTGGTTTAATAAAATGCTTGATTTACTCGTAATAGACAATTCTGAAGGGCTATTAACCCTCTTCATGGATTTTTATCTAGACAGCATTCCGTATAAATTCCTGATCAAAATCCAATTAAATTTGATAATACCTACATACTCCGACGCCCGAGTATCATTATTCTTTCGTTGTTTAATTAAGATGAGATGCTGAAATAACAACATTTTGAGGCGGCGACTGACCTGTTTCTTATTTGTGTAATGTAATATGTTACAATGCGAACATTCGAATTGTCAATACAGCGAACACAAAGTTCGGAACAAACATGTTACGCGAATTTTAGCAGGCAGCGCGGCGTAACGTCATGTTCTCGCTCCAAGTGTTAGGTAGAGACGCCAGCACATCCAGCTACCTGAAACTGTAAAATTTTCCCAATCAACCTTGAACTTAATGCTTTTGCGATAAAGATGAAAATCTATTGAAAAAAATTGACTGATTGTAGTAGCTTTATATGCATTATGTCTGTACATTACGATCGAATGCTTAGTATTCCAATTGAGTATCACATGCGTAATTTCAATAGCTTTAATATTGTTGATACAACAATTCATTGCGTGGTATATAGTTGTGGAGAAATCGGATTGTTAATACATACGTCTCGCTATGTAAATTGTAGACCTATCAAAATCAAAGCTATAGCGATTGCGAGTGTTTTGCGCAATTAGGATGCAGGTTAGTCGCAACCTATAAACACAGTTTTTATGTCTGCAAAAAATGTCAACCTTAACAAATTGCCGTTAAGTGACCCTGTCTTACGTGATCAAGTACCTATCCACGTACAATTATGATTCAACCCCGGATCAGTCCATAATTACGCAATATTTTAACATTCAATTCTTTTACAGGGAGTCCGGAGGCCACCACGCTTCACTTCTTCGTCGCGGTGACAACAACACCTCCTCAATCCGACTGACCATGAACAATCGGTCGATGAGGTCCTCAGCCAAATACTCCAACGGCCATAACGTCAGTTTATTATAACCATTGCGTAAAACTGTGAAAAGTCGGGCAATAGCTATACCCGAAGAAACAGTGCATATGGACTCAAGCAGACAAATTACTTGTGTAGTGTGTATCGAAAGACAGAGAGTGAGAAATCGTTTTCATTATACCGATTTCTAACTACTACCTAACCTACATCTACTTTTATATAATTACCATGTAAATAGTGTAAATATTTTTGATTTCCTAATGTAAATTAGTCTTTTATAATGTAAGGGTGGGTACACATCTATGAACACGTGAGAACGGCTCGCTCACATAGCGATCTCCGTATACAAATAAAGTGCGCGGCGCGTGTTCGTAGATGTGTTCGTACCCTGATGCCATTCAATGTCGTGATCTGAGATTAGTAGAATTATTAAAGCAAGTTAGTTAAAGCTTTTGTGTTGAATTTTAATTATATAGCATACCTAATCAGCCATTAATTGTCCCACTGCTCGGTACAGGCCTCTTCTCATAATGAGATAGGTTTACATAGTGCACTAGCATAGGCTAGACTGGTGCAGCAGGCTACAAAGGCCATCGAAAGTTCTTGGAACTCTCTGGTTGCAGGTTGCTTTACGATGTTTTGCCATCGGTACATGGTGGAAATTCCACTCATACGTACAAAGCGTTTTGCGAACACTTTCACTGTGCCTCCGGTGAAAACTGATACAACTTCAAAATGACTAGTTTTCAGTAGAGCGATTTAAAGTTTTATTTATTTTCTATTTCATATAAAAAGACTATTATCAATAATTTTACAGATCAGTTAATGTTAAATACAAGTTGCATCGTTTTTCTTTAATATTACAGAATTTCGTAAAATTTCATTACAAAATCAGGAAAATATTGAGGAAAAACTGTCAACTATATCAAAGTGCACCAACATTATGTCCATGTAAACTAATGTATGTTAAGTTATATCAAATTACACCACACATGCAGTTCTCGTAAAGATTGATATCATGACATATGTTTTAGTATAAACACTGATATTAATTGATCCAAGAAAATTATTTTTGAACAAATCTAATATTACTTTTTGTTAGAAATCAGTGAAGAAGTTTAAAGTTTACCTAATTTAATATTTATTGAGATATATTACTTATCACGATGTTATTTTTTGTGTATATTGCTATAAGTAAACTTATACATTCAAAATTTTCGTGTAAAGTGATATTTGTAACTAATTTTATTTTAAGCTCTTGGTATTTAAAGTGGCTTTCATACGCAGGAAATAATAAAATATGCTGTTTTGCAAGATCCATTCGCTCATCATTAACTTTTTGATAACTCGTCATACGAATACGTCATACGTAATACGAATCGCACGAGGCGAGGCGATGCGGGTCGGATGCCGGGTGGTTCTAATGAGCTGTAACCTTTGTACCGTATTTAATTTTCTTTTCACAAATTGTTTGGACAAACCTATTGATTTCATCAAAAGTAACTAAAAAACATTTTTTGCAAATGTCGTATCGATCATTAACATTAATAATTATAATCATATAGGTACTTATTACTGTGTTCTCTTGTCTTTTTTGGTTCAATTTTAGAAGTATGCTTTTTACCTATTATTACCTATGCAATTACTAATAAGTATATTGTGCCCTTTTGTCGTAACAACCAAGTGACCAATATTCATCAAAAACTGTTTGTAACACTGTCTTTGGAATCTTTTCTCTACATTTTAATCTACAATCTGGTAAATCTTTAAGTTCTTTTGGTCTTTTAAATTTCCCACTTTTTTTGACATACGCTTGCCCTTGGTTGCGTAAGATAGTTCTGTCACTTCTTCATTCTATGTTACCACACTTGATCTTTCTTTAACGACTTTCTCTAGAAATGTTCTTATCATTACAAAATACAAACGATGGCCCTCGATTTTGGTTAGATTCCTCAGAAGATTGATGTGCTAAAACGCTATCAGTTTTTTCTCCACGCACATTACTTTCGGCTGTAGAATCAGATTTACTAGATTTATCGGATACATCAATAAGCATTGGAGGCTTACTGAGTCGACCTTAATAAAGCGCGATGTTTTAGTAACTCGTTCTTCTTACGATAATAGATACTAGTATCACTACTGTCACTTTTATCAGTACCGGGAACATAATCATCACTGCTCGACGAACCAAAATCGCCATCATTGAAAAATTGTTCATCGTTTACTTGGTTCAATACTACATCATTCTGAGGAGTTGAACTGTGTATAGGAAGATCGCTATTACACATAACTTCCTCATTATTTTCAGCATGAAATGGCGATATAGGGCTAAGGTGTTCGATGTCCTTATTTAATACATTTAGCATGCGTTTTGTATGCTCTGAAAATCGCTGAAACAATTAACATACCTACGTTCTATAAAGAAGTAACGATCAAACTATATGTAGAAATATAAAAAACCGATTTGATTTATTTTTTAAGTTTTTTTTATCATAGATACACTCCTAGAAGTTATTATAATGCATTGTGTAAAATGATATAACTAGAACGGTAGTTTAGTGTTTGATGATATAATAACTTAATAAAAACTATATACAATAACAACTTATAATTTGTGTAAAATGATACATGTAATATGTACGTCGTGAGCAATAGCGATACGCTGCATAGGCGCGTGCGTGCTGACGTCCAAAAGCTTTTTCGCCACTGACCCCGCGCGGCTTGCATATCCCCCGTAATGCCGTTCCCTGTGCCCGCGCGACCCCCCGAGTTAGAAGAAGTATCACTATACACATTTTTTTATGCAGTATTTTGAGTACTATTTACATGTATACTGCCGTGCAGGCCCTAAAGTGCAGTATGAGAGAAAAAGCGGTTTCGAGTAAATCGCGAAAAACTTTTTGACGCTGTTTTTTTTTATATTATTCATTTGTATGGTGGATATTTTTATTGCCACGAGGACTACCTGAGAACAAAGATTATATCTACGAATAGAAATATGAATTTAGTTTATTAAGTTCTAAATAAAACGATTTTTTCCAAAATCATGGCAGTTACTGCACGCAAAAAGGTACACGTATGCAGATTAAAATGCGGTAAAAATACTTGATACTGCAAAATCTTTGATTTATTTGCTACTTTGCAGAGTAATTTGCAGCGTAATAACTTTTTTACTGCATTTTAATTTGTATCTTGAACTAATTGCACGTGGAGTATGTAACAAATTTTCCAACTTACGAATTATGTCCTAGGTAGGAATTTACAGAATAAAACAATTTTATGTATGGAATAAGAATAACGTTTATTTTTTAACAATTTCTGCTAATATTGTTACTTATCTTTAGGCGTTTCGAGCACATGCGGCTATAAATATACTTAAGAAACAATATTAAATAGTAAGAAACTTTTTGCTTTCGCAAGAAACATGAGACTTAAATGGCACATGGTTTATACCTATCTAAAAATAAATCACAAAAATCTTAGGTATCAAAATAACATAAAGTAAATGCTCAACACTCGGTTCATGTTTACAAGGCATGCATAATCATAAAAATAATAAAATAGGGTATATGATACGCGTATCATTTACTCGGTATTATTAGGAAGGTAGGTACCAAAAACAAAAGATATAAGTAAATAACAAAAACACGAATGTATCAAAAAAACCATAAGTCCTCAACATTACCCGTTTTATAAGACGGGTATTTAGTCTGAACGGCCCAAAGCGAATGGACCGCGGGCCATTCGACCGTAACCAAAAATCGTCTACGTTCCAAAGGACCGGTGATAAAATGATTTTGAATTTTCATTATCTTCATAACCGGTTGGCACGACTTAACAATGACCCTTTATTTTAACTTTTGCACCCGAATGTAGGTACTTGATGTACTTTTTATCACCCGGTCCTTTGAAACGCAGACGATTTTTATTTACGGTCGAATGGCCCGCGGTCCATTCGCTTTGGGCCGTTCAGACTAAATACCCGTCTTATAAAACGGGTAATGTTGAGGACTTATGGTTTTTTTGATACATTCGTGTTTTGTTATTTACTTATATCTTTTGTTTTTGGTACCTACCTACCTAAGAGATTACAAAGTTATTTACACACATTTACATAATTACAAACAAAAATATACAAATAACGAAAAATATATCCTAATAAAACTATAAACTAAAATGGGGCATCGAAATATTCCTCCGCATTGCTGCCCACTGGTAGCGTGCCCAGAAGGCTGGCAGCATTGCCACTTGTATGGCAATGCTAATCCTTTGGCCAAAGTAGAGGCCAGCCTTCGGGTCACGGGAAGCGTCGACCAGCCGCCTTGCTACCTCTCTATATAGAAGTCGGGCACTCGGACCCCACGACCCGAGTGTTTCGACCCCAAACGGCTCGAAAATATAATTAATTACTGATGAAGTTATTATATTTTCGCCGCTTGAGGGCCTCCGCAGCTGCAGCAGCAGCGCCAGCAAAGCCTGCCGAGCTAGGAAGGTGGGATGGTGCAAGGGTATCGACGCACGTTGCGTCCCATACCAGAGGCCTACCCATCTTCCATGGTACCAATGACATGCCATCTGGTCTCTTACCATCGTCACGTGCCAAGCCATTGGGTTCCAATACAGCTGGAACGCCGGCGGTGACAAGAGCACGACGGATAATATCATTTAAGTTGGCGTGCCGTGCTATACGACCTGCACTCCTGCTGCAAGACAAGCCGTGGTGTCCGAGGCTGTCGACGGCACCCAAACGAAGGCATGTAGCGATCCGGAAAGTAGTGTCGTCCAACATAGTACCTATGTTGGGCGACGGAAGTGCCTGAAGCCATAGGCCCGACTCCCATTCACCCACAGCCAGCAGGCGAGCACGCTCAGCGGTTGTGATTGACGTATTTATAAGTTGATTCCGTATCACAACGCAGAGCGGCTCATCCCACTGTCTCTGGGAAATTGGGTTGACGGGCGGATCCGTATTCGGGCAAGCGATTTTCCAAGCATTCAAAGCCTCGGTCAAGCACGTTACCTCAAAATTAACCAGTGAGTTGGCTAAGATATTCCTGGTTAATTTTTCAGTATTGTGAACCAAGGATAGGAATGCCGGTAGACTTATACTGGTAATTTTGCGGACGCCGAGGCCCCCAAAACGGATGGGGAGCGTAGCTTGTTCCCAAGCTCGGTCGTCCAAAGCTACCTAATAATACCGAGTAAATGATACGCGTATCATATACCCTATTTTATTATTTTTATGATTATGCATGCCTTGTAAATATGAACCGAATGTTGAGCATTTATTTTATGTTATTTGGATATCTAAAATTTTTGTGATTTATTTTTAGATAGGTATAAACCATGTGCCATTTAAGTAAAAGATCTAATGTTTCTTGCAAAAGCAAAAAGTTTCTTACGCTTTAATATTGTTTCTTAAGTATATTTATAGCCGCATGTGCTCGAAACGCCTAAAGATAAGTAACAATATTAGCAGAAATTGTTAAAAAATAAACAATATTCTTATTCCATACATAAAATTGTTTTATTCTGTAAATTCCTACCTAGGACATAATTCGTTAGTTGGATAATTTGTTACATACTACACGTGCAATTAGTTGAAGATACAAATTGAAATGCAGTAAAAAAGTTATTACGCTGCAAATTACTCTGCAAAGTAGCAAATAAATCAAAGATTTTGCAGTATCAAGTATTTTTACCGCATTTTAATCTGCATACGTGTACCTTTTTGCGTGCAGTAACTGCCATGACTTTGGAAAAAATCGTTTTATTTAGAACTTAAGAAACTAAATTCATATTTCTATTCGTAAATATAATCTTTGTTCTCAGGTAGTCCTCGTGGCAATAAAAATATCCACCATACAAATGAATAATATAAAAAAACAGCGTTAAAAAGTTTTTCGCGATTTACTCGAAACCGCTTTTTCTCTCATACTGCACTTTAGGGCCTACACGGCAGTATTCACTACCTACACCACCGGCACGACGCGGACACCAACGTCTTTCTTCCGCGGCAGCGTTCGACACGACTGATTGACCGAGAGAGAGAGCGACAGATCCTAACTAGAACGCAGTAAAATATGGTCTCGATTGCAGTGGAATGAAGTAGCATTGTTCAAGTTACCAATTATAATGCAGTAACAGCTACTCATACTGCTATTTAATTAGCATTAAGTTATTTTCACCTTTAAAATAATACCGACTATACTGCAGTAAATAATGATCATACTGCAATTTAAACAGTAGCATTCATACTCGAACGTGATTTGCGATTAAAGTAAAAGCAGTAAAAGAAAGAATTTTAATTTTGCTGCACTTTAGTTGGTTTTCACTCTAAGAACCTACTTGAATAAGACTAAATAAAATACCACATACAAGTACTTTGCTGCGTTTTAATCAGTAATTCGCCTGAAATAAATTAGTGATCAACCATGCAGTATTAATACTGTTGGTACAAAAACTACTTACTGCGTTTTAATTTATATGCGTCAATATTTGTTTGAGTGTAGAATACAGATTTTTAGTGGTAATAAATATATTTACTGCATTTAAATAGGTAAAGTGACGAGTCGTGGTAGACGTAACAGCTGTTACTGTATTTTAGTTAGTCTTATGACATATTTAGACCTGCAAACGTAAGTTACTGCTTTCACTAATTCGTCTTTTTAACCGTTTAGAACATCCCAACTAAAAATCGGCAATATCACTGTGTTCCTTATAGCGTGACCGTCAAGGTTCAATATTCAACTCAAAAACGTGAAAAAACCTGTTACTGCGTTTTAGGGCCTGCACGGCAGTATAATAATATAACTTCACTTGTATCATTTGACACAAACAATTTTTTACTTTTGTCTTTGTATTAACTGATATATCTGAAGTTGTACCAGTAAATTACGCACAATATCTTCGTGTAAAAAAATATAACTGAATTTATATCATTAATCACATTTATTGAAGGTAAAGTTTACAAATGTATTGGAATATAACTCAAGACATATTTTTTACACAGAGCACTATCTAACTATTTCAAAATATTCAACGATTTATGTGGAGTTAAATTATTTTACACGTCATTAACTATTCATACGTAAATTTTTTGGCCTACTTGTATCATACAATCTCTGGAAATATGAGTTGTATCAAAATGTCGATTAGACAGAAACGTAGAGAATTTTTTTCTGATCCAAGTGCATTTTAAAGTCAATTTTGATGTAACTTGAGTTATATCAGTTTTCACCGGAGGCACAGCATTGTTCGCACAGCTAAGGAGTGGAATTCCCGGCCGGAGTCTGTTTCCTGACAGCTACAACCTTGGGGTCTTTAAGTCAAGAGCGAATAGGTTACTTCTAGGCAAGCGTGCTTCACCATCGACCACATCATCGCTTACCATCAGGCGAGATAGTGGTCAAACATTAGCCTATCGCTAAATAAAAAAAAAAAAAAAATTTTCCTTCACCGTTAACTCAAGTGATAATCAAATTATAATCCGCACATGAATTCGAAAAGTTAAGAGTTGCGGGCCGGATCGAACTAAGACTCTCCTGCTTGGAAGCCTAGCGTTCAACTGCTAGGCCAGGGCTTCCCTAACTGAATTATCCTAGGGGCGTCGTGAGCCGATCTAAATAGGTTGGCTGTCTGTGTCAATCTGTCAATGCGACCGAGTCGAGTGAGCGCCGTGCGCATTGTGATTAACAGAATTGTCCCGAGACGCCTTAAGTTCCAATACAACAAGGATAAGCTACTTGAATACTGAAGCTCTGTTTAACTAGAATTTCGTTCCATCAGCACTGCAGTATTGAGGGTTTTATTACCGTTTGCGACATCATACTTGTGCGAGACAGGTTTCTCTGCGGTTGCAGTAATTAATTACAAGTACAGATCGAAAATAAATTTAGAGACAGAGACGAGAGTGGCAATTTCGAAACTTGAGCCGCGTTTTGAGAAACTATGCTCAGAAAATCAAGCACATCCTTCTCACACACAGTGTTCGAACGCTCGTTGGGATGTAATGAAAGTGGACTGTATAGTTAAAACTTGGTATATTGCCGATTATAAAAAATACAATTGTAAGGGTCCCGGACAAACAGATTTTTGGAAACGGTTGAGTGTCGTCCGTCGCGGTCGTCTCCGAGAATGCGAGTGTCCGCTGGCCCGGCCGGCTCCCCCGCCCGCACCTCCGCTCGCTCGCTGATGACGCTTGGTGATGACGCGCAGCGGTCACGTCGCCTGCGCGTGCCGTCCGCGAGATTGTTGGGTTCGATTCCCAACATGCTGCCCGGGTTGAAGTGAAGACTTCAAAAATCTGGAAGGGGGCAAATATTATTGAAAGCCCTCCTTATGGTGCCCCTCTTGGTCTTTACCTCTGCAACTCTTGCGATGCCGTCGCTGCCAGGGTGAACCTTTGTGACCCTTCCTATAGACCAGAGTAGAGGAGGAAGAGCTCTGTCTTTTATGAGGACAAGAGAGCCTAACTTTAGCTCTGTCTTCGAAGAGCGCCACTTCACCTTCTGCTGCAGTAGAGCTACGTATTCCAGTGAAAAACGTTGCCAGAAGTGCTGTTTGATGTGCTCTATTCTCTTGAAGCGCTCCAGACGATTAATATTGAGATCAGAGACCTGTGGATGAGGTATAGCATTAAGTGGCCGTCCAATCAGGAAATGAGAAGGTGTCAGAGCGGAAAAGTCAAGGGGTTCTGAGGAGAGAGGAGTAAGAGGACGGGAGTTTAAAACAGCTTCTATTTGAGTGAGGCACGTAGCCATTTCCTCGTAGGTGAGATGAGTGGATTGCAATAACCTTTTAAGATGGTGTTTTGTGGAACGAACAGCTGCCTCGGCTAAGCCGTTGAAGTGAGGACTATATGCAGGTACGAATTTAAATTCTATACCTTCTTGAGATATTTGACCCTCAAGGTCTGATTGGACAAGAAACTTTGATAGCTCATTGTAAGTGCCGACAAAGTTAGTGCCATTATCGGACGTAATACTTTGCGGTTTCCCCCGACGTGACACAAAACGATTGAGAGCGGCTAAATAAGCTTCACTGGATAGTGCAGGAACGAGCTCGATATGACAGGCCTTGGTCGAGTTACAGATGAAGATTGCCAAAAACGATTTAATAAGTCTGCAACCTCTGCCCTTCCTGTCCGCTATCATCACTGGCCCTGCGTAATCGACACTACAATGTAAGAAAGGGTACTCTAATTCAGTTCGAGTTGTCGGTAACTGACCCATAATGGGTTGTGCCGATTCCGTCTTGTACCGACAACATCGAACACACTTATTTACTATAACTTTGGCTAGGCTTCTGCCACCCAAGGGCCAATAAGTTTGCCTAACGTTCGCCAATAAGAGCTGGGGACCAGCATGTAAATATTTTAAATGTAGATGCTCAAATAGTATCTTAGTAAAATGATGCTTGCTACATAACAAGATAGGATGCTTTGTATCGTAAGAGTATGGGGAATTGTCTAATCTACCACCGACACGTAGTAGGTTATTGGGGTCTAAAAATGGGGACAAGGAACTAAGTCTATTCTTTTTATGCAATGCTTTCGCCGTTTTAAGAATAGCATATTCGTCAGGAAACATTTCCAACTGTACTTTGTGTAATATTAAATTTAAAGAATTATTAAGTTCGACAACTGATAATGGACCAGTACGTTTGTTGGTTTTGTTTTGACAATTGTGTACAAACCTTTGTAAATATGCTATTGATCTTTGTAAATGAATTAAATTAGATCTTTTGTTAATCAAACTACTAATAGAATCTACATTTGAAGGATTGTTAGTTACTACGACAGAACAAGAAACCAATTCTGGTAGATCGTGTCTCTCGTTGTGGTTGGGCATTCTTGGCCATTCACGTTCATCTTTCTCTAAGAAAGTGGGACCAGACCACCACAAGGATGAACCACTGATGGAATCAGCCTTCAGCCCGCGAGAGACAAGATCCGCCGGATTGTCTTTCGACGGTACGTAGCCCCACACGTGACCCTCTGTGCTCTCTTGAATTTCGTGGATTCGGTTACGAACGAAATTTTTTAGTTGCAGTGGGGGTGTAGATAACCACCCAAGAACTATAGTCGAGTCACACCAAAATCTACATTTGCTTACCTTTAGAGTAAGAGAGGTTAAAACTTTTGCACACAACCTTGCAGCCAACAAGGCTCCGCAAAGCTCTAGACGAGGTATCGTCGTAGGCTTTATCGGCGCTACCCTACTTTTGGAGGTTAAGAGGTGTATCCTTGCTAAACCTGATTGATCCACAGAACGAATGTACAGACAAGCGCCGTACGCTCGCTCTGAAGCATCTGAAAAAACATGAATTTCATGAATCCCTGAGCTATCACTAAGAACCCATCGAGGAATTCTTAACTGATTCAGAAGAGGTAAAGTGTCAGCAAATGCAAACCATAAATGTTTGGTGTTTTGTGAGACCTCATCATCCCATGAATATTGATCGATCCATAACCTCTGCATGATGAATTTGGCTTCGACAATACACGGGCCGACGAGTCCCAATGGATCAAAGATCTGACTTATAACAGAAAGTATGTGTCGTTTTGTAACCTTTTTATTTAAGTTTATGTTAATGGAAAACGACAAAGTGTCCGAATCACAAATCCAGTTCAGACCAAGAGTTTTAGATGAGTCATCCATATTAGTTTGTGAAAAATCTAAAATATTATCATCTGTATTATTACAAGAAGGCGAAATTTTATTTAAAATTAATTTATTATTTGATTTAAATTTTCTTAATTTTAATTGGGCTGATTTTAAAGTTGATATGACTCCCTGAGCAATATCGATCGTTTTATTTATAGAATGAGAGCCACCCAGATAATCGTCAACATAAAAGTCTCTTTGAATTGATTGTTTGACGTCATCATCAGGGGCGCTGGAAGCTAAACTAACCAAACATTTGGTGGCTAAGTAAGGCGCACTTGCCGTGCCATAAGTCACAGTGTTAAGTGTGTAAGTTTTTAAAGGCTCTTTAGAATCAGAGCGGAAGATAATTTTTTGTAGGGAGCGTTGAGAAGGGTGAAGTTCAATCGCTCTGTACATTTTTTCTACGTCACCAGTTACAATATATTTATGCTGGCGAAAGAGTAGCAGTATCGAAACGATGTCTTCTTGTACAGTCGGACCAACCATTTGGATGTCATTTAGTGACACACCAGTACTAGTGGTGGCCGATGCATCGAAGACTGTACGAAGTTTAGTAGTTGTACTTGACTCACGGATGACGCCGTGGTGAGGTAAAAAATAACTACTTTCCTGAAGGCAGCCCGGCGAAGACTCCTTATCTTCAGTCATGTGACCTAGGCGTTCATACTCTTGCATGAACTCAACGTACCTGCTTTTGAAGGCAGGGTCTCTAAGAAACTTACGCTCTAGTGACATGAACCGACACTTTGCCTTTGAAAAGGAATCACCTAAGACTGAAGGATCTTTCTTCAGTGGCATGGTTACGACAAAGCGTCCGTCGTCTTTACGAGTGGTATGTTTCTTAAAGCTCTGCTCACAGGCACGCTCCTCAGGAGATAAGGAGTGCTTGGCTGCAATGGTATCTAATTCCCAAAAACGAGATAAGTCTGGGTCGGCGTTCTCGTTTAAAAAATGACAAACGGGAGAAGAAGAGTGTGACTTATGACGGGCAACGTACCCTGACACTAACCAACCCAATTTCGTTTCATACAACTTAGGCTGATTTTTACCTAAGTCTATGGAATTATTGCATAAGACGGACCAAAATACTTCGGCCCCAACTAGGATGTCTATAGCTGACGGTATATTATATGTTGGGTCAGCTAGTTTTATTCCCAATGGAAGAGGAATATAATCAATGTTTATGAATGAAGACGGCAAAGCTCTAGTGATCTGAGGTAAAATATGACAGTCTACGGTAAATTTACAGTTGTCATCATATTGGGACATTATAGTAAGGCTGCAAGAATGTGCACAATAAGAAGTATTGTTATTTATACCTGTCACGGTGGCACTCGCACTACGTCGCGACAAACCCAGCTTACCGCACAGTGACTCATCTACGAAGTTGCCCGTACTACCGTTGTCGAGGAGTGCTCGGGCAGTGTGCACGTCACCTTTGCTGTCAACCACTCTCACGATCGCTGTGGAAAGCAAAACATTCGGAGGAGTAGTAAACTGCTGAACATTAGTTGAGCCGGCAAAGTTATTGACGGGAACAACTGGCTCAGGAGTAGGAGTTGTTTCTGCCTCATGTAAATGAAGCAGAGTGCTGTGCTTTTTCTTGCAATATTTGCAAGGTACAAGATTGCACCTTGATTCTACGTGCCCTGGTCGCAGACAATTAAGACAGACCTTTGCCTCTTTGGCCTTTTGCATACGAGCTTCAACACACAGGGCTCTAAAAGCATCACAATTGAATAAAAAATGAGTCTGACTGCACATAGGACATGTAAATTTCTTTTTATTATTTTTATTGAATTTTTGATTTTGATTGTTATTTTCATTTGTTTTTTGATCAGATTTTGTAGCTGTAAGTAGATTTGAATTATGTTTGCAAGTGTCTGCCTGTTGTACTTTATTGATATTTATTTTATGTTCTTGCAAAGTTTCTAATAAGTCAGCTCTGTTGCTAAGGAACTTTAAAAAAAAATCTAACGAAGGTGGAATGTCTAATGTGTTTCGATGTTCTTCCCATTCCCTACGTGTAACACTGTCAAGTTTTTCGGACATCATGTGGATTATAAGGGTATCCCGTAAGTTAAATTCAGTGTCCTGACCTAACGTTGTCAACGCACGAAGATTTTTATTTGTGACATCAATAAGGTTACGAATTGAAGAACATAATTCACTCTGCATATATCCGGCTCGAAGGACCAATGTTCGAACGCTCGTTGGGATGTAATGAAAGTGGACTGTATAGTTAAAACTTGGTATATTGCCGATTATAAAAAATACAATTGTAAGGGTCCCGGACAAACAGATTTTTGGAAACGGTTGAGTGTCGTCCGTCGCGGTCGTCTCCGAGAATGCGAGTGTCCGCTGGCCCGGCCGGCTCCCCCGCCCGCACCTACGCTCGCTCGCTGATGACGCTTGGTGATGACGCGCAGCGGTCACGTCGCCTGCGCGTGCCGTCCGCGAGATTGTTGGGTTCGATTCCCAACACACAGCATAGTGGCTAGGCTATCAAAGTTTTATGTTAGATATATATCTATATATATATATATGTTTGTACTATACATGAACGCAATGATATCATTGCGTTCATGTATAGTACAAACATAAAAATAATATTTCGATGTGTGATATTGATCGATCTATCACCACTATGTCAGGCTGATTGGCAACAATAGTCCTGTCGGGAACTGGGTCGGGCACATATGTACTGATAGTGTGTTATTTCTGCGTCCACGGTTGTATTTCAGAGCAAGTTGCTGGTAGATAATTTAATCCAAGCCTCGAGGTTGTGCCTGTGCAAATACTTACCGTTAGCAAGACGAGAACAACCAGAAATAATATTGCAATAAAGCGTTATTATTAATTTTATTTCTACCACAAAGACTATGTCGGTGTTCTCATTTCTCAAGAAATTTAAATCAAATTCATAATCTTGATAATCTGCGATCTTAGGAAGGCGAAAGTCTTTAGAAATTTTACATCGACACATAAATGAAGAAACTTGTCTTATTTGTTGAATATTACTGAGACATGCTGATACGTCTTTTTAATTATAGACATTCCCTAAATTAAATTGTTCAATGCTAAGTCGCAGTTAATGAGAAAACCAGAAGTTTCTAAATAAGATTGTTCATATATCTAAGTTGTAATAATTCATCATCATCATAAAAAATACGTCTCTTCAATGTATTGATGACTGAGTTTCAATGGTATCTATTATACAGGGTGTAAACGAATTCGTGTAATTCCTTCGAACCACATAATCTGTTAATGATATAGATTAACCCTGCACGGAATTTAGCTAGATTAAAAATAAAAATCATTTTTTTTAAATGTTGCTTAAGGGTTAGTTCATCGTATCTAAACCAAACAATAAGGTTTCAAAAAAAAAAAACAAAATATTTTTTTGCACCAAATTAGTTTTCTGTGATAGAACTTTTTGATGCCACGCATAAATGAATGGAAGCACGGCAACACAGCTGGCAGGCACGACTAGCGCGACATCGCTCCGTGCAGTCAGGTAACTTGGGGCGCTAAAATTACTCTGAAAAAGAAAAACACGTTAATTTTATGAAAAAAACATTTTTGCTGAAACTGAAAAAAACCATTGCTTGGTCAATCTGTGTCACTAGTAGATAACGCGGTTTGCAGGAATTACATGAATTCGTTTACACCCTGTATATACGCATACATACAGGCTGTAAACGAATTTGTGTAATTAATTTAAACCACATGATCTATCACTGGTATACATTAAACACGTACGCGATTTAGCTTGATTAAAAATAAAATATATAATGCGGTAAAAGTACAGCAACAAAAAAAAGATTTTGCATAACATTATAGAGACACTTTAATTAGAGAGAATTTCGATGCCATGTATTAATGAATGAAACCACGGTGTCTCAGCTTGCGGGCACGACCGGCGCGATATCTTTCCGCGCAGTCAGTTAACTCAGGGCGCAAAAATTACTACGCGAATTCGGATACATTCTTATATTTTCTAGAAAGTGCAAGAGTTTCTTAATCTTGGAATTTATCAATAGCAGCCCGGAGTCTAGATTTGTGCCCGGTGGATGGCAATAAGCTCGCCCCCTATTACATGTGCCTTAAACATAACGCTGAAATAAGGGTGTACCTACTATTAGAGATGCAAAATTACGTAATTTTACTGAAATCGCTGATAAAATACGGGTATTTTACGGTCATTTATATAAATTACAGTAAAATTACCGGCAGTTTGACATTTTTAATTTTGATTTGTTTTAAATCCCGCGTGCGTAATGTTGCAAAATCATTACGCGACGTTGCCGATTAGTGTAGGTAGTCCACCATATTGCGCTCTTGCACTGGTCGTTCCACTCCACTCTCGGTGAGCGACTGAGCAAGGCGGGCGGCGACCAGTTGGTTTGGTTTTGTCCGGCTGACTACACGCACTGCGCAAGAGTAAGATTTGATTGTTTGAACCCAATTTTCTGTTTCTTTAAATTCCAATACTTCTTAGGTATATCTCTGTCAAATTTCATTCAAATTTATCCGATAAAGAGTGAAGTAGTGACATAACTACTCATAAACATACTAAATTCCATATTATAGTGTTAGTGCGTTTCAGTACCTACGCTTAATACGTAATTATCATATATTACCATTATTACCGAATACTACCGATTATTACTGAAAATTATCGAACATTACCGTATTTTATGTAAAATATCGTTTTTTACCGTACTTTACCAGGGTAATTTTACCGCTTCACATCTCTATAGTACAACAACGCTGCTCAACTCATCAGGGAATACAGACGTAATGTTATGTTAGTTCCTTAATCTAAGCTCTTACAACATGAATAGCAAGATTATACAGGTGAAGAAGAAGATACAGTATGACTCATAAAAGTCGGATTATTGGAAATCGTGACGTGTTCTGCATAAGTAAGTATTACGTAAGAAACTCTCAACAATCGCGAGATATATTGAGGACTTGCTTTGCCCCGCGGCTTCGCTCGCGTCAATTTAGAATTTGAGAATCAATTCTTAACACATTACTAAAGTTTCTTTAATAATATAATTCAATCATGATTCGAAAGACACGTGGCGCCCTCTATTAGTGTTATTGTTGTTTTCTGTAACAGTACTTTTTTTCGGGATGAAAAGTACCCTATGTCCGTTTCTGTGCATCTGACCACGTGTATGCAAAATTTCAGGATGATCGGTTCAATAGTTTAGGCGTGAAAAGGTAAGAAACAAACAAACTTACTTTCACATTTATAATACAGGGCGTCCCACGACTTTGCCACATGGAGGGGAAGTACCTTAAATACTGTAGATAGAAAAAATACTGAATGAAGACTTCACTTTTATTTTAAAAACAATACGAACTGCATTCAAAGAATTTTAAATAATCACCTGTCTGAGCCGGGAATCGAACCCGCTAAATGTGAAAATAAAAAAAACTGTAATTTTATTGTACTAATCGAAAGGCTCGATTAGATACATTTATTTCTTCTGAGTAACATAGCATCTAAAATAAAAGGAACACCATGAAATTTAACATTTAACTTAAAATTTTGTTCAGAATCATGAATAAGCATTCTCTCTGACTATGTCGTGCTTATAACAACTGACTTTATGTACTACTGCTTTATTACTACATATTTCGAAGTATTATTTCAAATAATTTCACTACCCATGAAAAAAGAAATAAATCAACGGTAAGCGAGATAGTTACAATTTGTATACAATAGGAAGAGACACATTTTGAGTATTTAATCAATTAAATTGTTTGTAAGTTGCACAGTTAAACGTGTCTTAATATTTCAAATAAATGTAAATTTTCATGGTGTTCCTTTTATTTTAGAAGCTATGTTACTCAGAAGAAATAAATGTATGTGATCGAGCCTTTCGATTAGTACAATAAAATTACAGTTTTTTTTGTTTTCACATTTAGCAGGTTCGATTCCCGGTTTAGACAGGTGATTATTTAAAATTCTTTGAATGCAGTTCGTATTGTTTTTAAAATAAAAATGAAGTCTTCATTCAGTATTTTTTTTCTATCTGCAGTATTTAAGGTACTTCCCCTCCATGTGGCAAAGTCGTGGGACGCCCTGTATATTAGTTAGGATTAGGATATTAGTTAGGATAGTTAGGGAGTTAGGATAATACAAAGGGTTTGCTGCTGGTCACTGAGATGAATCTAAGCTTATTATTTATAATATGGTGGCAAGAGAATATAAATAAGGCTATAAAAGACAGGTAATTAGCATTAATTTATGGGTCGAAACTTCGAATGCTTTTGATAGGGCTAACTTTTATTTATAGCTTTCTTTCAAAATTAATGGCGGAAGTGTAACAATTTAAGTGTACTTTATGAGCCATTACGCCTTGTCGACCGGTCGCCGGAGACTTGGTCGACGGCAACTGTGACTTTCTATAGTTTAAATAGGTGTTTACGCACTTGGTCGCCGGTCACTAACACTAAACACTAAACATGATTGTACAAGTGGTTGACAAAATCAGGTTGAACAGCTAGCTCCTAAACTAAGTAAAAATATACTTGTATCTCAGGAGCCAAAGTTCCTCATAAACATTGAATATGATAACTTAAATTCAATCAGGTTATAGTGACTCAGTAATTACAGGTATTGCGAAAGGTATTCATGAGGTGATCGTTAGAATATCTTCTGTATCGTCGTAAGACAACTTCTGCAACCAATTAGTTAGCCTTGCCTTCAGCGCAAACTTGGTCAACGTGTAAATATCAATTAACCGGTGTACCCTATTATGTAGACGAGCGCTTAGGACTGAGTAATGGCCGCTAGCAAATGCGGAACGACATTGGACGGAGTCACAGATCGGACGCTCGCGCGGTCGCTCGCGCGACTATGCTTATGATGTTTTGGTCGCCGAGAGACTAAGTCTCTGACAACCAGTCAACAGTTCGTAATGGCTCTAAATGTTTGACTCAGTTTTTGTTGTCGATTTGACAGTTTTTGTAACTGTACTATGAGAGCCATTACATTACGCACTGTCGACTGGTCGCCGGAGACTTGGTCGACGGCGACTGTGACTTTCTATAGTTTAAATAGGTGTTTACGCACTTGGTCGCCGGTCGCCCGGGCGACTCGGTGATTCGCCGCGCAGTGGCGACGCACAATCGACTGCTGGTCGCCGGCGACCTACAGAAGCACGGGTTCAAATGGAAGCAATCACACTGCGAGCAACTGTCGAGACGACCGGACGTCGCGCACAAAAATGGCTCAGGCTTTCGATACAGAGAAATTAATATTGAAAATTCAATTCCGAAAAGCTACTTGGGATTTATCGAGTGACCAATATTCCAATTGGGATACCCAATACTCTCTTGCATTTCTATTCTTTTTTTTCTCTTCATAATTAGTAACGCTACTATTGCAATAGTAGCTTCTTCGACGTCCATTCTTCAGGAATGTACAGGAAACACTACGCTCGGATTGGTCTCCTCGCCCTAGTCGCCTATGTTTTGGTTGCAGAGAGACCAGTCTCCGGCGACTAGTCGACAGTGCGTAATGGCTCTTAAAGAAGCATGCATGAACCCATGGTAAAATTATATGTTTTACCAGCTACGTCACGTGATTGGCCCAAGCCTACGTCGTCGGCTGGGAGTGCTGCCACTACGTGTAAATAAATTAACCGAGCAAAATGCATTTTTTCACTTGCTTGCTTTTATAAAGAAGCAAGGTTCAACAAGTCATTTTATACAATTTACTACATACTTTAACTGAATAGATGAATAACACGAAATAGCAAATAATTAGGCTTGTTAGCAATTTAATTTATATTCATTATGAATTAAAAATCTCCTTAATTGTATTGATGAAGTTAAAAATGGCAACACAGATCGTGACATTCATGACGTAGTCTTGGGCTTTCGCGAAAAGAGAATAGGGCGTACACATAAAGGACCAACGCCGACCTACCAGCGCTTATCAGTACTGGTCGGTGCAGGTAACCGCTACATAAAGGACAGAAGCAGGGGCTGGCATTTTTTAGCAAAAATACGCCTTGTTCCAAATACAAATTCACGCAAATACAGCAACAAATGACGGCTTACCATCGGAGCAGGTCGAAACTTGTTGGCGAAGTTCGGAGCTTGTCGGCGCTGGTTCGCCACACAGTATAGAGACTACCTGCACCGACTAAATGCGCGGACCAGCACTGACAAGCGCTAGCAACCCGCTTTCTACGTGTATACGCACTCTCTTCTATCGTGTCGGCACGAGCTATACAAGAATAGCTCATGCCGTGGTGAAAAGATTAGCCAGTCAGCAAGGATGGTAGCGAGGCTGACTGCCCAGGGTGCGCCGGACGTACCGAAGTATACGCACTTACCTGGTATTGTTATACTGTGACGCTGCAGCGGTGGCGACTAGCGGAGTGCGCCTATAAAAGGGCCGGCTCGCTGCACTTCGTCCTCTCCCCATTGGCTGGAGACCCTTCAGGTCTCGCCAATAACTGCCCGGTTACGTAGAAATCGTCCCCTAGGACGACCTACAGCAGTCAAATAGAAAAAAAAACACTTCGTCCTCTCTCGCGCCTCAGCAGCCGCCCAGTTAAGTTACTGTCTACCTACACCTGAAGACCCCGGACTCCTCGTAACGTATTGTCTAAAGAACCACGCCCTGTAAACTAAACTAATTTGTAACTAATATAAAATATATTATTGTATGGTTAAAAGTGTTTTCCTTAATATTCTTATGTAAGTACACTCCTGCTTCTGCTTCTTGCTAGATTCTGATTTTTATGTGCACATGCTCGTTAAGGGTTGACTCCTCAAGCCACCCTCAACCCGCTAAGCGTGACAATACTATGCATGAACCATGAACGTTTCCTGCTTCAAAAAATACTTGAATAAGCTTACTGTCTGTTGTAAGGAGTTCTACATAGAGGACTATTTTGAGCGCATTATACATCTAATACTATATTTGTATTAGGTTACTTCAAAATTACTGGCGAAACTTTACAGGGTTGCAAGCTTTACCTAAACTTTAGCTACATACAGCTAATTAGACCACAAGATACCTACTACATGCGCTCTCTTCGCTACTATATTAATTAGGTATCTTATTGTCTAATCAACGCAAGTTTAGGTAATTTTAAAGGGTTTGTTCTGTATTTGTGACTTACCGAGGACTTTTGAGGAAAGTTATCGAGAATCATACACGTTTACGAAAATTTTCCTACTTACTTATTCACTCTATTCAAGTCGAAGATAAGTAAAGGGCAATTAATTATTGAAAATATGTCTAAATACTGCCTCGTTGGTCTAGTGGTTGCAAGCGCAACTGCTGAGTGTGAGGTCCTGGGTGCGATCCCCAGTCGGGCAAAATGTTATTAGGTTTTTCCGTGTAAAACTCAGTGACAGCCCAGAGTCTGGATTTGTGCCCGGTTGATGGCAATAGGCTCGCCCCCTATTACATGGGACTTGACACCTCCGCCCAACGCTTCGGGGAATACAGGCATGATGACTTATGTTATGACCAAAAACATATATTTTCAAGATTCTACTAAAAGCAGAAACATCTTCATAGCTAAAACTTTACAACTTATCATAGCACTCAATGTGAACGTGAAAGCTTGTAAGAACACGAAAAACTTGGCAAATATAATTTATTAAGAACTGCCTTAAATTCAATATTGTAACAAAGGGAACAAAATCAATTACAGCATTCAAAAATCAAATTACGAAAGTCGAAATTGGGTTTCTTCACAAAAACTTTTCGAAACACCGCTAAATTTAACAATCAGGCACGGAAGTGACTTTGCTTAAATTTGGTTTAATGTCCTTCAATGTTTGTCGGTGAGACGAAAGTCCGATGGCTATGCAATGTATAACTGACGTTTTCAAATAGACTGCATATTAAAGTAGATTTGTTAACAAGCTTTTTCCATATATTTACTCTAAATTAACCCAGCGATACGCGTAGACACTATACTCTGTTCAACGAAAGATGAGTCCTATGTCCTGTCCGTAAACGACAAATCATCAATCAATCATCAAAAACCGTAAAATGGCTATACAGGGTGTAAACGAATTCGTGTAATTCCTTAAAACCACATGATCTACTACTGGTGTAGATTAGCCCCGCATGGGATTTAGCATGACAAAAAATAAAAATAAAAAATTTCATGCGGTAGCTGTAATTGATCATATCCAAACCACCTAATAAGGAATCAGTAAAAAAAAGAAGCATTTTTTTGCAAAAAATATTTTTTATTTGTTTGAACATTTCGATCTCACGCATTAATTAATGAAAGCACGGCGACACGGCTGGTGGGTACGACTAACGCGATACCGCTCTTTGCAGTCAGATAACTCGAGGCTCTAAAATGACACAGAAATTAAAAAAACAAGTTTTTTTTTATTTTTAGTTGGGTTTCAGAAATACCCATTTAGGGTTAATTACACGAATTCGTTTAGGTACATCCCATATTAGATATTCGTTATTCTTTCATGGTAACGTTTTGTAGAAAAACATCAGGACTTACCTTACGGTGAAAAGGGTATACATATAATAAACCACTCTCACGACGACACATGATAGCAGTATCACAACAGCAGTTATAAAATTTAAGTCTTCATTGGTCGACACTTCACGTGACCAGAGGGCTGGTTGTTTGGCTTGTTTTTCGGCCAGAGAATTAGCGTTGCCATACAACGTGGCAACGCTGCCAGCCTTCTGGGCACGTTTCTAGTGGACAGCGATGCGGAGGAATACTTTGATGCACTCCTTTAGTTTATATTCTTAGTTTAGTGTAGGATATAAATTTTCTTTGTTTTTACTTTAGATTTAGTTTAGTTTGTAATAATTTAGGTTAAAAATGTAAATAATATCCTTGTACCTATAAAAATATAACGAGTCTTCATTTAATTTAATAATTTTTTTAACAACGATGACACGTTTATCGCAGTGGTTAAACGATTGGTATTCTGAGCTACGCGTTGCGGGTTCAATTCCCGCACGGAACAAATATTTGTATGGCCTAGTTGTTACGGGTCTGGGTGTTTCTACATTGAAGATTTGTGTCTGTAAACGCTATCACAATACAGGAGAAATCCTAGTGAAGGCCAAAGATTCTATACTTAACAAGCTTTTGCCCGCAGCTTCGCTTACGTGTAATTCTAAACCCGCGTTTACTCCCTTTTTAAGTGTAGTACCAACTCAGTTATAAATTAATAAGGATTTTCATACAAATGTTAGCAACCCCTTAGGGGTAGATTTTCCAAAAACGCTCAAACACGTATATGTTTATTTCTCACCAAAAACATAAATATTTAATTTCATGCTTCTTACTTCAAAAATAACAGATTTCTCATACAAACTTTCAACACTTATTTCACCCCTTTAGGGGTAGATTTTCCAAAAACGCTTAAACACGTATACATTTATTTCTAACCAGAAACCATCACATTTAATTTCATGCTTCTTACTACAAAAATGACGGACTTACATACAAACTTAAATCCTCTATTTCACCCCCTTAGGGGTTGAATTTCGAAAAATCCCTTCTTAGTGGATGCCTACGTCACAAAAGGTACCTACTATCAAAATTTCAAGTTTCTAACCCCAGCGGTTTAGGCTGTGCGTTGATAGATCAGTCAGTCAGTCAGTTTCTCCTTTTATAGATATAGATATAAAAAATATTATGTTTAGGGTTCACGGCTCACTCGCCACAGCCACAAGGAGCCGGCCACGAGGAGCCGGCCACAAGTTGTGAACTAACTTTTCCATACTTTTCGCAGGAGCTTGCCGTACGTATGGCCGGTGGGTTCCACTCAAAATACTACATAGAAATAGCTTGAGGCTCAAGAGCTTTAGCCTTGTTGTAATTTCCTATCAAAACAACACCCACAAGACAACACACAAGAAGTAGCTTTAAGGTCACAGCTCATAAGAGCCACCCGGCATCCGACCCGCTTCCTCGCCTCGTGCTGTTAGTATTCTTTATATGAACTTGTATGGATGTGAGCTCACTACATCAACTCCGTAGCGTTACCGGATCGCCTCGGGCGTGTTTCGCCCACCCGCGGACGACGAGTTGACCACTCGGTGACAACTCGCTGCTCGCATGCTTGCCTTGCGTTGTTGCGCATTGCCAACGCACAAGTCCCGAGTGAACCGCGCGCTGTTATCGAGTGGACTCCTCCGACGACTCTTCTGGTTGACCACGCGGCGTTTACTGGTGATAACGCGGCGTCCACCCGTGAACCATCTGCTGTAACGAGTGGACGCCGAGTGACGAGGCGACGTAGGTCGGGTGCTGGGTGGCTGTAATGAGCTGTGACCTTTAAAATGAGAGCGTGTCATATATCACACAAAAAACACCTACATATAGCCAGCTATAAATTATACAAACCTCCTCTGTAATTCTAATCAAGTCTCTTTTCAATGAGGCGTGGAGTGTAGGCCAAAGGATATTAGATTAAAGCTTATTAAAGAGAACCTAGGCTGTTTTTAATTTAAAGAAATTAGTTTCCTTGGAAGATTTATGTACACTTTTATTTCTATCGTACGTTTGAATAAATAAAAATGGCTTGAATTAAATTATTCCATAAATTAATGGTGTGTAAACGTTTGTATAGACAATCGTATTCTCTGCGTGTATAAACTTGAAAATGAGTATAATAATAAAACTAAGTTGCCACATTAATAATAAAAGGGGAATTATAAAACAAGCGGAAAGAATTTTATTTGTGCAATGTGTGCAATGGAAATAGTTACTAGAACTGCTAATAAACTAATTCATATTTTATACACAATCAATTATTTTTGTACGAATACAGCGTTAAATAACGAGCCTATATAAAAAGCCTATGAAATACCTATTTTAGGATATTTGAAAGAACCGGGTGCAACGCGATATAAAAGTTTGTATGGGAAAATCAGATTACCTGTGTTTATCGAAACTTGGTCCAAAACTCTTTACATCAAGCAAAGTTTGTATCCAAATATCCGCTCGGAAAAAGGGTTTTTTAAATTTAATTTATATTCTGCGTGACACGATTCGAAACGTTCCAAAGAAATGGAATAGAAACCAATTTACAGTTGCTGAAGAATTTACAGATGACCCAGTTCTGCCGCTATCAGATTCACTGGAAAGGTCGCGAAACGACAAACTAAAACTATAAACGTGGATTTATCCCAAAAGTTTAATTCAAACAATTTTTAAGTAACAGATGTTTTATATCTTGTCAAGATATAAAACTTCTTTGTGAGGCTTAATATCGTTTAATGTCACAACTTTAGAATTGGAATCAAGACCGATGTAACTTTGTATTCTTCAAATAAAAAGTTACAAATTTATTTCTTTCCTACAAAAAGCTTTCATTAATCAAATAAACTGAAAAGTCCTTTCGATTTAAATTAATTCCTACAAAAAAAGTGTTTATTACTCGCCAATCTCATTTTTTTTCGATGCACGCATTTTGTGCTTTAGTCCATAACGACGGTACGCTCATTAGAAAATTATATTATTTTTTAACGTTTATCCTGTACGTACTGAGTTTACATAAGCTTTAAAGCTGGCAGTGAGTGATTACCTACTGCAGGAAAAATGAGAAGATATTTTTTTTTTTTTTTAATTTTACAGTGTAACCTACATAAAATACAAAAACCTAATCCTGTAGAATTCAAGGGGACTCATTACGTTTTTCTTTTCTAGATATCTAAATAATAACATTCGTGAGACACATTAATATTTATCATTACTTACGGTTTACTCACGTGCATTTTTCGGTCTAGTCGGGTGATGCCGAAAAATGCACGTGAGTAAAACCGTCACTAATCATAAATATAAATAATAACAGTCATTGTTTTTAAATTAAGAATGTTTTATTTATTAACATTAAAATGTTTATCATACTCCTTTGCTCAATCACTTAATCTACCCAACCCATTTCAACCCACTATTAAACTTATAAGTAACTCGTCAAAGTTTGTTTAGTAATAGATTGGCAAATAAGCTGACGGCTCACCTGAGGCTCAGGTATTGCCGCTGCCTAAATTTATCTACCGACAATCTACACCCCAAGAGGATTGCTACCAATCCTAGACTCAATGTTAAAAAGTCTCAATGTGCTTCTAATTTCACCGGTAGCCTTACCTTTCAAACCAAAATCTAACAATACTGCTTAGCGGCAAAAATAGGTATAAGCTATGTCTACACCAGTGCGCTTTCATGTTCTTCTTGCGTCTTCGTCTGAAGCATGCGTGAAGCGCCATAGCGGATACAATAGCGCACGCCTTAATACTAGTTCGACAAAAGCGCATGCCCCTAGCGCACGCTAATCCGTCTATTGTATGTTGACTGACGACTGACCGAGGCACACCGGTGTAGACGATAAGCTGCATGCGTCTTGTGGGAATCAATATTGCATGCGCTTGACGCAAGAGGAATTGAAAGTTGAAAGCGGAACATGAACATGAAAGCGCACTGGTGTAGACATACCAATAGAACACAGGAATCAATATAATTATTATTCAAATGTCTGTGGTATAGAACAACACAAAAAAATATTTTAAGAAGAAAGAGAGCTAATTACTTATTCAGAATGCAAAACGACACATTATAGTTTTTTTTTCTTTAAAATAAACGTTGCCCCACACTAAGATTTCTCTTGTATCGTGGGTTCGTTTACAGACACAAATCTCACAAACAAACGCCCAGACCCGAAACAACCACCTGTAGGCCATACAAATTTTTGTTCCGTGTGGGAATCGAACCCACGACCCGTGGCGCAGAAGCCAATCGCTTAGCCACTGCACCAAACGTGTCGATTAACATACTAAAATACCAAAGAGTGTCACGGTTACTTCTTTCACAATTACTTACGTGGTATAAAACATCACTGGACTGAAATTCTTTCACAAAATTAAACCTTCGGTCCGTTGCCTTCCACATTATTACTCTTAAAACACGTCTCTATCGGTAATCGCTACGTTTTATGTAAATAGAAGGCGGAAGCCAAGGGTGTCAAGTAGATTACCTTTGTAAAATCAGAATCTCGGTAATATTTAATCCTGTGAAACATTATATTCACTCAGAATACTTAGGATAATTAATTTAACGAGTACCTTATAGCTGCATTGAGGTTTAAATGAAAAGCTATTTACATAAAAGATAATGAGATAATAAGCCCTGCGAGCTGATGACTTTGTTTCGTGTATAAATTATACGGAATGTGACCCTGTTCGTGTAATTACTTGAAATCTACTGATGACACAGATTTACCCTGCAAGGGATGTTTTCAGAAACAACAAAAAGAATATTTCGGAGGATACAATTTGTTCTGCTACTTATCGCCGATATCGCGTTAGTCGTGCCTACCAGTTGTGTCGCCGTGCTTTTTTCATTTATTATTCGTGGCATCGAAATGTGCTACCACACAAAAAAATTTTTTGCTAACTTATTTTTTCTGATTTTTTTTAAACCTTATTGCGTGGTTTTGTTACGACCACTTACACGTAGAGCAAGAATAAAAAGTTTTTTTTTTAATTCAAGTTAAATCCTGTGTAGTTTATCTAGGTATACTTACTAGTAATATTTTTTTTGACGACACCTTTCGTGCATTGGCTAAGCGATTGGCTTCTGCGCTACGGGTCGTGGGTTCGATTCCCATACGGAACAAAAATTTGTATGGCCTACAAATGGTTGTTTCGGGTCTGGGCGTTTGTTTGTGAGATTTGTGTCTGTTAACGCATCCACGATACAAGAGAAATCTTAGTGTGGGGAAACGTTTTATAAAAAAAAAAAAAAAACATCTGTGGTTTTAAGGAGTTGCACGAATTCGTTTACACCCTTTATTCGATTCTTTGATTTCGATTACATTATTCTGAAATATCATTTCAGAAGCACCAGATTTTCTTATTTTTTAAAAGCATAAAAACTATCTTGGCTAAAACAAATGACCAACCTCTGAAACAGCTTGTTGAAACTAAGTACACTAGTTTAAAAGCTATTTCTTAAATGGGAAGATAATTTTCCTATGTTTGCCCGAGGATCATGGCTGCCAACGTTAAGAACGAAGTGAATAATAAACTGCACTAAAGGTTGTAAGGCTCCAAGCAACGCCTTTTAGTCTTTATACTTTCTGCAAACATTCTTTAATGCAATGGTCTATTTTTAACACAGGATTTAAACAAGTAACCGAGTATAAAACTTGGTATTTCTTTTATTAATTTGAATTATATTTGATACATTTTAAAATATTTATCTATAGTATGTTAAATAACAGAGGGCGTTCCCTTAATTCCGTTAAAATGTAAATCATTACTAAATTAAAATAAAAATCAGCAAAAAATAAGCGAAAAAAATAAAACAATTCGGAACGACCTGTTTAAGACCAAAATAGTATCGTAGATAGGTTAAATGTGACGTTGCCGTGTTTTTTACATTGAGCTGCTTTTACGTATCATTTTTATATTTTTTGTGTTTTTTTTTTTTTTGTTTTTTTTTTTGTATTTACTTTCGGTATAGTATTGCTGGTTAACGGGAACACCTTTCGTTAGTTAACAAAGTGTATATAAAACAAAAAAAAAAAACTATTGACGACACGTTTGGTGCAGTGGCTAAGCGATTGGCTTCTGCGCTACGGGTCGTGGGTTCGATTCCCGCACGGAACAAAAATTTGGATGGTTGTTCCGGATCTGGGCGTTTGTATGTGAGATTTGTGTCTGTAAACGCACCCACGATACAAGAGAAATCGTAGTGTGGGGCAAGGTGTTATAAAAAAAAAAAATTGTATCCCACAGGCGTCGGTAACAGGATCCAAGCTGCCGGCAGTCAGAGCTCCAGGGAAAGGAACCTCCTCACTATGTGAGCCGTGTCAAGGAGTAGTCTACCTACTGCTTTTTGTTTCAAGCCCTTGATCCAGACGCCCAACAAGAGCCTCATGAGGGTTCTATCGAGGCTCTTGGCTATTAAGCCATTCACCATAATGACTATCAGGACAGTGACAGAATGCCGAGCCCACATCCCACATGCCGACAATCTCATGTGCTAAATCATACATTTGGTTATTATTATCTCACGTAAAATTTAAAATGTTTACTATCATACTTGGTAGTTAAGTTTTTGCTTTGTCCTGCATTTACGGAGCGAGTGTGGTAATTTATTACAACGCTATTGTCTTCTTTAGACAAAAGACCGCTTTGTTTCACATTTATTAGGTCGCTTATAAAGACCAAACTTTATCCTGTAAACGCGGTCACAGGTGAAATATACCACACTAGTTTAAAACTTACACTCGGGAGCAATTTATCTGGATCACCACTATAAACCTTCATGTCTCAGAAATAAAGAATGCTAGCTTATTTAAATAAAAAGTCTTTTATAGACTACTTAAAGAGTCTTTATTTGGTTAGTATGTGGTGGCATCTATCCAAGCCATATGCGAACTACGAAACACACCGGTGGTGTAGACGACTTCAGCGACAATATCGACAACTCTCATAGATGACAGTTCCTGCATCGCGCTATAATGATTTAACACGTAGTTAGTATACATATATACAACCGCCCAACATTAACCGACGGGTTTGGCTGGAGACCCCTCAGGTCGCGCCAATAAACTGCTCGGTTACGTAGAAATGGTCCCCTAGGACCACCTACACCAGTATAATAGAAAAAAAAATTACCTTTGCGCAATCGCCCGCCAGGCACAAAACTCTGCTTGGTTGGAGGATCCTCCCTTTGGTTAAAGGAACACCACACCTAGTTCCTCCACAAGTACATAAAATACTTATTATTTGAATAAGCTGTCATTCTTAGTTTTCGAAATATGACAGTTTGTGTTGGTGACCCGGATTCATTGCTCCCGAGTGTAGTTGGTGGATTTTAATTAGACGTTTTAACACAGAATAATAAATAGTACAAGAACCTCACTCCTGAACGGAAGCGTCAAATACCTAGAATAATGCACTCCGCGCATACGAAATTAAGCTTCAAGCCGGGACTGCTGCGACTATATCATTGTTAGAAATTGCTAACATGTTTTTCTAACATAATCGGGGCGTGGCCTAAAACTAGGCATCCATTTAATGCTTGTTTCCCACGGTGCGTGATATCGCGAACCGCGACGCACGAGCTCGCACCGAAGCACCATGGGAAGATACACGTCCGTGGTAACGCGAACGCGTGCGGAGTGGTGCGCCGTATCCGCCGCGAGTGGGTAAATGCAAAGGTGCGGTGCGAGTTCTCTTCCACTTGGTATTTTGGATTGAAAAAATAGCTTCGAATCACGCACCCTCATAATGTGGCTTCCCATGGTGCGTGATTTTACGGATGATACCATGCGCAGCCGGTGCGCGCTACTATGCACCGTGGGAAGCCAGCTTTAGACGGGCAGGGTTTCAACTGGTTTCAACGGTGCGATGAGTTATTTTGTGAACTGGTTTCGATTCTGTCGCGTTCCATCCCGCCTTTTCTCTGATTGACGCAGTTTTATACGCAATGTATTATAGCAGGCAATTTTTGCGTTGTGATGCAGCCTGACCCGTCCCACCTGATGGACGCAATCCTTAACTATTTGGCTGAACAGAAACGTGGTATGACGTTTGTCAAATAAATCTTCAGTCTCTTGTTTTGCTTCAGGAAATCCGTATAGTTTTATTCCCGTTTTCCCTCTTCGTTTCCCGGATACTGCAAATAGATTTTTGTTGCCACTTAACAATGCATTAATTCACAATTGGTGTGAATTTCAGAAAATGAGCGTGGGTCGTCCGGTGCGCGACAAAATAATGAAAAGCGTAATACACTGGAATGCTATTAACGAATTATGGAGTAATGTGAATAAATAAGCCTATAAATTCCTAGCAGTAGCTAGAAATGGACTGTAAATGTTGATATATTTTTTTCTATTAGGCTGCTTAAACATGTTCCTTGCGGACCGTTTCTACGTAACCAGGCAGTTATTAGCGAGACCTGAAGGGTCTCTGGCCAATGGGAGAAAGTAAAATACATAACCATTTTTTTTTCGTGTAGAAATCCTCCTTTATACCCTCCGCCCGGGGAAGGCGAAGGGTTATGCCGGACTCTTACCGGCTAAAAACCCACGGTGCAACCCCGGTAGGCCTCGGTCCACCAGCCCCCGGCGGACCTCTCCTTTTGTGGGGCCTCGCCCCACGTCCTCCTGAGAGGTGCTTGGGACACAGCGCGCCGCCTTCTCGGACCTGTTACTGGTCGGGTTCCCCTAAGCCGTAGCCCGCAGACCACACAAAAATACTTGACCTAAGCCAACTACTTATACTATACTAACATCATGACTACTAGCAACAACAGCATTAAGGGCGATCTCTATTGGGACTCGGACCTTGGCTTAGGGCGAGGCTGGCCGGAGATTGGGGAGAGAGAGACAGCTTGATGATGGCTGAATTATCAGTGTGAGTAAATGTTGATAATAATACTTAGTGTATTAATAATAAGTTGAGCTGCATAAAACATTTTTCCGAAATATACCCGTAAAATATAACGTGTACTAGTTCGCAAATATCCACTGCTGGTCATAAACATCCCATACCGCTACAACTACCGGTCAGTTGGTGATCAGTTGGTCTACCATAAAAAGTTTATCGAAATCTTCGGAGCCGAACGAAACAAGAACGTAATACGAAATATGAATCTACCATGAGTTTCATCTCATTTAATTCTTTAGTAGGGAACTATAGATTACTTTCAAATTCAAATCTCACTTGTTCAAAATAGACTACAATTAGACTTTTTGATCGCCAATGGTACAAAAGACAGCCCTCATATTCACCCTTTCCCCGCTACCTAGTGTTTACGTTGTGGAGAAGAAACGGCGAAACAAACTCCCCAACAACACAGATCTGTATGTCAAGTGAATAAATTAATTGATTCTATACACTTTGGTGGTTGAATGAAAGATGAGTGGTTCGTTTTCGTACTCATTTATGTCTAATACCGACAAACTAATTTAATTAATTTTAAAACTAGAACAATAAAGGCTATTGGATCTATATCAACGGACCAATGAACTTCAATAGACAACAAGCAATTTAACCAAATAATCGTCTTCAATTCTGATTCAGTAATTTCGCTCAGTACAGCTTTAAAGTTAATTAACTGTTCTCCTATTAGGGGCTTGCACAGGAAATGAGAGGTGAACAGCTTCTGTAATTGTGCCGAGTAATCTATCGATTTTGGACAGTTTTGTCGGTTTACGAGAACGAGCTTAGTTCAATTTTCCATTAATTTTGAGTACAAAACATGAATTATTATATGCGGTAAGAAATAGTTAAGTAGACTATAAATGGTTGAATGATTGTCGTCCGTAAAAAAAATGTAAGCTAAAAATATTGGTAATTACTCTAGGGTGCTAATTAAACAGACTTCTTTTTAATAGCATTATTCACCTCTGAAAATCTACATTGGCTTCTAAATTACTAAGTCAGGCACAATTAACGAGCGTCTGAATGATACTATCTTAGCCACTAGTTATCTTCTATATAAGCCACTGTTCGTCACCCACTTTCATTTTCACAATAAAAACAAATAAAAAACAAATAGAGTCGACGGAGCCCCGCTGCGCGCGGCTCCTATTTCTGTCTGCAGGGTTTAAAGTAACCTAACACGAAGGGGATGACGGGGGCTTCGTTCGCTCGCTTTGCTCGCTCACTCTACCCCCCGCCATCCCCCTCGAACCTAACCTATCCGTGTCGGGGTGCCCAAAAATTTTGTTGGCGTTGTAAAAAAGTCGAATTAGTTTATTAGAGGTTATCTCATTTTCCCGTTGCTTAGTTATAAAATGAGAAGTTTGGTCACGTGGCCAATAAATAAATTTGTGGCTTGATTTATTATTTCTCATTACTCTATACTTTACTCTCTTATAACATTGAACAAGGCACAAATATCTTTTGAACCATTTCTTCAAGTAGAGTTATAAGCACATCTTAACTCATAAAAGTACAATACTGTATTGAATCTCTAATCTCTCTAATCTAATCTGTATTGAAGCAAACATTTTACTTCTGTCTTTATATAACCTTGCTATAATGGGTCGTATTTTTCTAATTCTATTTCAATCGAGTTTATATGCTTAATTAAATCGTTTCTTTCTATTTAAAAGGCTATATTGTAAAAATAAGGTAACTCAGTCTTTGAAAAATTGTTTGTATGTATACAGTGTGTAAACGATATCGTGTAATTCCTTCAAACCACGTGATCTACTAGTGACACTGATTGACACAGCATAGGTTTATATCAGAATGAACAAAAAAAAGTTTTCAAAAAATTAACCATGGTATTCTGTATCTGAGTAATTTTAGCGTCCCAAGTTAACTGACTGCGTGAAGCGATATCATGCTACTCGTGCCCATCAACTGTGTCGCCGTGCCATCATTCATATTTCATTTATGTATGGCATCGAAATTTTCTTACAAATAAAAAAATATCAGTGAAAAAAAAGAGTTTTTTTTATTTTTAATCAATCTAAATCCCGTACGGGGTTAATCTATACCATTAATCGATCGTGTGGTTTGAAAGAATTACACGAATTCGTTTACACGCTGTATATAACCTTGCTATAATGGGTCGTATTTGTCTAATGCTATTTCAATGGGAGTATACAAGGTTAGTTTTAGTATATGCGAAACCTGAAACTAGTTTCTTCAGAATCACTAGGAGAATCGATTGACATATTTTTACACCACATTTTTTTTTTTTTTTTTTTTTCATAAATTTCAATTTTGTTTCAGTAGGTTTCTACCCATAACAATTGACGGGAATAGACACCTTGAGGCTTGAAATGGTCCGCTCGGTCAGTTTCCGTGTATTAGACAACTCCTGCATAGCACATCTCAGGCATTTCACACTTTTTTAGCGAACTTAACGCGACATAAACTAAGGTGTAACTTGGAGATTTACTAAAAAAAAACACATATTCAGGCAGTTCTGATGAAAATCTTGTTGGGGTGTCTCGGTTTTCGCATAAAGTAAAAATAACGTTGTAGACGCTTAATTAAATCGTTTCTTTCTATTGAAAAAGCTATACTGTAAAAATAAGGTAACCCAGTCTTTGGAAAATTGTTTGTATGTATACAGGCTGTAAGGGTAAACACCGTTATCCTTGAAACTAGTGGTTTGGTTTCATTTATAGAACGTGAAATCAATGAAAAATAACAAACTTTTTTTTAAAATAAAATTTTCATTTTTCCACGAAAGCATTTCACCCTACGCACGGGGGCAACAAGCTGCGGGAGAGGGCGCGGGGAACTCGCCGCGTGGCCCGACGCACGGCCCCGCATAGTTCGCTACCCCAGTCAGTCAGCTGTCTCGCTAGCGAGTGCGTGTAGGCCGCGTCGTAGCGCCGCTCATTTCTCGCGCGTGTATACAATTTTAATTTTTTTACTCGATCCTTTGTTTTCGTGTTCACGTCAACTACCCATGGTTTGAGTGATAACGGTGTTTACCCTTACATGCTGTATATACAACTTTATTTTTAGTATATACAAAAACCGAGACACCCCAACCAGATTTTCATCAGAACTGCCTGAATGTGTTTTTTTTAATAAATCTCCAAGTGACACCTTAGTTTATATCGCGTTAAGTTCCCTAGTAAAGTGTGAAATGCCTGAGATGTGCTATGCAGGGGTTGTCTAATACACCGTCTCAAGCCTCAAGGTGGCTATTTCCGTCCACTGTTATGCGTACCTATTGAAACAGAACTGAAATTTTAAAAAAAAAGTACAAATATAATATGGTGTAAAAACTATGTCAATCGATTCTCCTAGTGATTCTGAATAAACTAGTTTCAGGTTTAGTGTATACTAAAACTAAACTTGTATAAGTTGAAATTCATAACCATCATCATGAACCCATTACTGTCCCATTTCTAGGCACGGGCCTTTCCTCAGAATGAGACGGGTTTACGCCTTAGTACCTACTCCACGTTAAAAGTTCCAAGTTGAAATTAAAAAGTACTTAGCAAAATCTACCCGGCAAGAACAAGCGTCAAGAACTTACAATAGTCCTAGCATAATTTTTGAATTTTCGCCACGTAGTAACACTTGGAGCTTATGAATCGACTTAGCGCCGAAAAAGAAGGCTCAAAGCACCGTTCGCCTTACTTAAAAGAGATTAAGCTGAATAGATAGGTGGATAACGTTTTTTTTTTCTAAATCCGCGTGCGGTGAAATGTTATTACGAACAAGGTTTTGCTTTTATCCAAACTTTTGTTGTTTATTTAGTTTTCATTAAGGGGGAAATGGTATTCAAAGGGTGGTTTGTATGGCCCAAAGTCATTGCACAAAACGAAATAAACTCAGTTACATTAAAATAAAACCACTACTCACTAACGTATCTATTAAGGAACTGCGGAAAGAAAATGTCATTGAAATATCTTTAGCAACAAACGAATGAAACTGGTTTTTCCCTAGATTACACAAAAAATTTGGATAGTAAGCTAACTTCGTGTTTTTTTCTGTCGTTTCCAGTTTTTAGGTACCATAATTCACTAACTTATATGCTTAAATTTCATTACCGATAATCACAAAAGTTAGATTCGTAGTTTTTAGTGTCTTAAATTAGATTTTCCGAGCGGGCGAAACTTCTACTTTGGGTCTCGGTTTACCTTAATAAGCTTTTTTTGGTTACATGAAACATCACTTTTGTTATTTCAGTTAAATACAGGATTAGGCCTCTTTCTTAAAGCAGCTTTGGCATTTGTTCAGCTATTTTGGTGAAGCGAATATCACATACTCGTACCATTATCTCAAGTTTATCGAGTTTCTCATCAGACAAATTGTATGAGGTACTAGCTTTCGCCCGCAGCTTCGCTTGCGTGAAATTTTGAACCCGTTAAGTGACGATTTTCCATACAAACTTTCATCCCCTATTTAACTCTCTTAGGGGTTGAATTTCGAAAAATCCCTTCTTAGTGGATGCCTACGTTACAAAAGGAACCTACTGTCAAAATTTCAAGTTTCTAACCCCAGCGATTTAGTCTGTACGCTGATAGTTCAGTCAGTCAGTCAGTTTCTCCTTTTATATGTTTAGATGAAAATCAGATACAAAAGGCAAACCAGAGGTAAAAGATGCGAATATGGCTACAATTATTTGTACGTATGTGTAAGGGTGTCCCAACTACCGCAGTGTCTCAAGACAAAAGTCTTTGACCAGTGCGTGTTGCCAGTGATTACATACGGCACTGAAACGTGGTCGCTCACAATGGGCCTCATAGGAGAGGGCTATGCTCGGAGTTACCCTGCGTGATCATATCAGAAATGATGAGATCCGCAGGAGAACCAAGGTAGCCGACATAGCTCGAAGAATCGCCAAACTTAAGTGGCAGTGGGCGGGGCACATTGCTCGCAGAACGGATGGCCGATGGGGCCGAAAGGTTCTGGAGTGGCGACCGCGTACCAGAAGACGCAGCGTGGGTTAGTCTCTCACAAGGTGGACCGATGATCTGGTGAAGGTCGCGGGAATCCGCTGGATGCGAGAAGCACAGGACCGGTCGATGTGGCGATGCTTGGTTAGGCCTATGTGCAGCAGTGGACGTATTTCAGCTGAATGATGATGACGTGTAAGGGAGAATTCACACGTACCACAACCACACCACATCGCTGCGACAAATAGTGGTCAAGCAGTGGTTACGTATGAATAGTGGTCGCTGCAGCTTTTGCGACAAAATGTGGTCCGTGTGAATTAAATTATTCATTTTCATACAAATTAGTGTACGCCCACGTGTTGTTGTTGAAGTGTAGTTGTGGTGTAGTGAGTAAGTAAGAAATAAGCCTAAGTGTACCTTTCAAAACAGAAATGATAACAATTGTCGGTGAATTTCTCACAGTGCGTAAGTCATTATGTGACAAAAACAGACGACACTGCGAAAGTGACAATATTACTTGAAATGAAAAAGACTATTAGGATTTTCAAAGGTTTAATAAATCATCAAAGAGTTTATCTGTAATGATAATTAAAAGCAATATTGCGTTCAGCGTAGGTTACGCTCGTTTTAAATAGTTTTTTCACTCTCTTTTAAAATAGGCATTTTTGACTTCCGCACTGTTAGAACTTCACTGACGCAATAGCTATTATCACCATTGACTTAGAATAAGTAAATTCAATGATTTATCACTTACAATTTAATTGACATTTAAGTTAATCTTGTGTGAATGATGGTCCATTAAGTTGACAGAACTCTCTAGCTTTAGCCTCAATCTTAGTGATAATTTAAATTTGAAATTTCAGATGAGAGTAACACTTAATTGGACTATAGCCAATCAAATACCATGTAGTAAATCAAATTTGATTCAGTGATTTTGTAGGATTTGGCAAATTTCGGAATAAAATTTCCAAGATTTCCCAAGAGTAGCCGCAAAGTAAGAAAAAGTGTTTGTCTGTCCATCTCTTGATAACATAATCTCTTTAAGAGAAAAGTGGCTCTAAGATCTTAGCTGGCTCTGAATTTGAAGGGTAGATTAATATTAAATCAATACTTACTTATAGAATCGAGAGGAACAAAGGGGGGAAGGGAACAGCGCAGATCATGCGATTCGCGAGGTTAAGCTGCACTCGCCACCATGAGGCGGTAGATGGGTGACCAATGGTTACACGTCGAGACCCCTCCGCACCTCGGAGAGCACGTTAAACAGTCGGCCCCGGGTGTCATACTTATACCTATGACAGCCGTTAGGGTAGTCAGAAGCGCGAAAGTCTGACAACCGGTCTACCCTTAACTTAACGGCATTGCCTAGTAAGTTGCGGAGGTCTGATAGCAGTCACTCCATGTAAAAGACTGATATTCAGCTGCATCTAGTTATACTGAAAGCTGATCCCAATACAGATGAGAAAAGGCTAAGCAGAACGAACTAATACTATAAGGTGTTAAAAAATCAACTCTACGAATTTTGTGGGGTTACTCGGTATCGAAAATTGAACAACTTTCGTTCTACAACTTTTCGAAATTCGAATTTTTTTTTATGCCTGCCCATACAAATCAATTAAAAAAAAATATTAGTATGGAAAGTTATAAAAATACGTGAATTACGAAAAGTTGATCAATTTCCGATAACGAGTAACCCCATAAAATTCTTAGAGTTGATTTTTTAACACCTTATACAAGGTTAGTCGGAAAGGGGGTACTAATCCGAAAGGGTGTTAGAATACCCATAATATTGAACAACTTTTGTTCTACAACTTTCGCCAAAAGTCAATAGTTTCAGAGAAATAGCTGTTCAAAGATTTCATAAAAAATACGCTAATATCTATCTATCCTTATACGATTTTTTTTTTTTCTGTTGGGCTGCTGTAGGTCATCCTAGGGGACGGTTTCTACGTAACCGGGCAGTTATTGGCGAGACCTGAAGGGTCTCCAGCCAATGGGGGGGAAGTAAAATACTTAACCTAAGCTAACTACTTGTACTCCTTAAATACGATCAGCTGTGCTTACATTTTAAGTCATATTTAGGGTCACGGATTAGAAGCTCCATTTTCAGAATTCGTAACTAAAGCAGGGATCAAGAAATTTTGAAAAAACTAAAATAAAATTAATTTTTCATGATAATAAAAATTATCGAATTTTGAAATTTTAACACTTGCTATAAAACAGTCACCAGTGATACTATAAGTGGCCTTCGGATTAGTACCCCCTTTCCGACTTACCTTGTATAGATAGATAGAACTAAAAGACTTTTAATGTCACTCTAAAGCTAACACACTAATGCACTGTGAATGACAGCTATTTCCTGCCTACAGTGGACTGTCACTGGACATTGGTAACATGTCGGTCTAGACGCTATTAATGGAACGCAACACACAGATAAAACTCAGGGACAAGGCTAGGGAAGGAACATCAAATTAAATTAATGTATAAAAGATTTTTCTGTGAGTATTTATAAAGTTCGTAAGTACAGACATAAGCACATAAAGCTACTACAATCTGTAAAATTTCTTTAATAGATTTTCGCACATAGGTACATACATACATAAACTCACGCCTTTTTCCCATGGGGGTAGGCAGAAACTGTAGAACGCCACATGCTACGATCCTTACATACTCCTTTCGCTTCGTCCACGGTCATACATCTTGTCATGCACGTACGCCGGTTGAAAGTACTACGCACCTGTCCTTTTTGAAGAACATAACATCAATGTATGTCTTTCTAGGGCGTCCTCTACTAGCGTTTCCACTGAAATACGCCTTATAAATTCCTGTTGTTAATCGCCGTTCACTCAATTTTTCAACATGCCCAAACCACCGAAGCATATCCTTTCAATTTTTGTCACTACATCATCTTTTAAACCGCAACTTTGTCTTATCACATCATTCTTCAATCTATCATTCAAAGTTACACCGCACATACTTCGCAAAGATTTTCATCTTTATCGCAAAAGCATTAGGTTCAAGGTTGATGGGGAAAATTTGACAGTTTCAGGAAGCTTGGTGTGCTGGGCGTCTGTACGTAAAAAGAGCAGTGATAATCTACCGATTTAATGCTCGCTTTCCATAGAGGAGGGTCTGAGTTCGATCCCGGCCTTCGAATTTTCGAATTCATGCACCGATCACAATTCCATTGTCACTTGCGTAAGGGCGTATACATAAAGGAAGCGGGTAACCGGCGCCGACTTGCCAGCGCTTGTCGGCACTGGTGCGTGCAGGTAGTCGCTACATAAAGAAAGCGGGTATAAGCAGCGGCCGGCATTTTTTAACAAAAATACGCCTTATTCCCTTGCAAATACAGCAACAAATGACGGCCTACCAGCGCTGATCGGAACAGGTTGGAACTTGTCGGCGCAGTTCGGAGCTTGTCCGCGCTGGTTCGCTGGACTACCTGCGCCGACTAACTACGCGGATCAGCACCGGCAAGCGCTGACAGATCGGCGCCGGCAACCCGCTTTCTACGTGTATACGCACTTAGCGGTAAAGAAAAACATCGTAAGGAATCCAGCACAATGGAAGGACCTTCGAAAAATAAAGTTCTCGATAGTATGTGTAGTCCACCAACCCGTACCAGGTCAGCATGGTGAACTAAGACTTAAACCTCACTCATTCTAAATGAGCTGAGTACGTAAGTACAGACGCCAGCACATAAAGCTACTACAATCTGTTCTTTAATAGATTTTCATCTTTGTCGCCAAAACATTAGGTTCAAGGTTGCTTGGGAAAATTTTACAGTTTCGGGTTGCTTGATGTGCTGGCGTCTGTACATAGGGCCCGTATTTGCTATGTATGATACATCAAAACATTACATACGAAAAACGCGGCTGCGTTACCCTTTGAAAGTGCGCGCAGCAAAATAATATAGAGTATTTATTTTTAATTGTACCTACTGTATTTCATATTATTATTTGCGAGCGGCGCGCCAGGAAAAGCTCGAGGAGCTCGTGGCTAAATCATTACAGCCGCATAGACCGATCTTCCGGGTTAAGCCACGCTTGCCGAGGTTGGTCTGTGGATGGGTGACCATTTAGGTACCATAGCGAGTTTCCTCCGTGCCTCGGAAAGCACGTAAAGCCGTTGGTCCCGGCTGTCATTTGTAGATCTTTGACAGTCGTTACTGTTGGTCAGAAGCCAGAAAGTCTGATAACCAGTCTTACCAAGAGTATCGTATTACCCAGTTACTGGGTTGTGAAGGTCTGATAGGCAGTCGCTCCATGTAAAATACTGATATTCAGCTGCATCCGGTTCGACTGGAAGCCGACCCCAACATAGTTGGGAAAAGGCTAGGCAGATGAGGCAGTTGATGATACAATGTGTATGTGAAAGGGGATCGGAGAACCATTCTGGGATACAAATGAATGATTAACCGTTAATATAACGTGGTTATTTTTAAAGTCTGTACAAAAATACATACTTCTTTTGTATTTATTTTTAATTTTACAACAACCAAGACGAAATCAGTTTGGGTTTAGACTTAATATATGAAATAAATAATGATAAAAACCTATATAGATAATCATTTTGAGAATATAAGTTAGTGTTCATTGTTTTAAACTACAACCAGTATCTCCAGAATATTTAAGTACATCCATTTGCGTAGAATATCCTTCCTCTAAGTGATTGTGAGATGTAGACAGACCGTAATACATCAGCAGAATTGAGGCGATTTACATATTGTAATTAATATTTTACAGTTTTTTTACAGTTAGGTACTAATTGCATGTTATCTGAGATTCTAAATGAATTACAGAGTTCTTGTGGAACCAAGTAAGGCCTCGTGTAGTAAGGCGTCGCGCGTCGCGTCTGCCGACGCGGCCCGCACTAAATTCAAACATATGGCGTTGTATGAGAGCGTTTACGGAGAAGCGATTTTACACGCGTTTGCTTGAAATGCAGGCGGAGCCCGCGAATGGCATCGCCGCGTCACACGCGACGTTCATGGCGGCGGCGCACGCAGCGTTGCGGCCAGCTATTCCTGCATTTCTCTGTTCATCGTAAAACGTAGCGTCACCCGCGGCGGGGCCGGCGGCATCGCACGCCCCGCATATTTATAAACAACATCGTATATTGCCATAATATGTTTGTGTTTGCGCGTGTGATGATGCGGGTCGCTGCACGCGCCGCCTGTCTGTAAACTGAAAAAATGACCGACGCGCCGCGAAACGCCACGCCGTCCGCCACGCGCGACGCCCCGCGTCTCCGTAAACGAGGCCGTATGCTTCTATTTACACCATCTTTCAAACAAAATATATTTCATGCCTGGCCGCTGATTTTTTATCTCAAAACGCCGTACAAACTGGGCATAGCTAATGAGGACCGACACGACAAATGTTTTGTTAGCACAGAAACTGGTAATACTTAATCATGCTTATCCGTAAACAAGCTCAGTTTCAACCAACGTTCCAACGTTCTTCGAGTTCTGCCAGAATTTTGCTGAAGTCGTATATTTGTCGGGATATTTACTTTGCTTTTTGCAATAACAAACTAAATGTTGTTGTAGCAGAACCAGAGCCAAATGTACTTTGTTTTATAATGCACACAACTACACACACCGGCATAATTAGCGGAATATTTTCATTTTTTAATTTTTATTATTATTTGGAACTGCTATTCTATGACGGTTTTTTATTCAAAAGAACCTTCAATTAGGACTGAATGTTGAAGGAAAAATTAGTTTTCAAGCGATTAGAGGTAATTTGGGCCCAGTTTTGATTTTGCAAAGTTTATGCCCTTTTGTGTTTGGGTTGGGTTCAGAACGTCTGTATTGTAAAACGTCTAAAGTCCCCGTCACGAGAAGCTATAAATTTTGTAAATAAAGAACTTCTACAAAGTTACGTAGCGACAATTCAATCAACAACAAATAATCCCAAATTCAATCAACTCAAAGTTACATACGTGTAATACGAAACTAACGAGCAATTTCACTTAGTCGGGTTATATTTTAGCGATATAAAGCGCTATCGTCTAATGTTTTGTGGTACAGGAACGTGTCTGACTCATGGAACGTCAACATTTGGCCCGCCATTTTGAAGTAAGTTCACACTGACGCTGTCAATGCTGTCATTTGAGTTTTAAATGCGTTTCAGTTTGTTTGTGTTGTTTTCGTAGATTATTATTTATTATTATATAAATAAAATAAAAACCATTATATAAAAATAAAAATCATTACAAAACTGTTTTTTTTATTTGTTCCAAAGGTTGCGAACCCCTGAATGTGTGTTTACAAAATTTATAGCTTCTCGCGACGGGGACTTTATGTAGACAAAATGACTGGGTTGAAAAAAGTCTATGTAGATAAAACGTCTTGGTTGCAAAATGACTAAAAAATTATTGTAAAATGTCTACGTAGGCAAAACATCGGGGTTGTATAACGTCCTGTTTGTAGAAAGTCCTAGTTGCAAAATGACTGATCTTAAATTGTTAAATTTCTAGTTAAGCAAAATGTCTTTCTTGCTTGGAAAATGACTAGGCACATAAAATTGAAATTAATAAACGATTATGTTTTTACAAGAAGGCTGCATTTCTTATCTCCTAATAGGTACTAGGAAAATAGGAAAAAAAAAACAAAGAAACACTTACGATTCATTCACACATACATCCATCACTTACGATTCGTGATTCGTGAGTGTGTGAATAGGTCCGTAAAAGATTATGGGCTTCTGAAAAAACAAAATCTTAAGTAATATTATAAATGCGAAAGTAAGTTTGTTTGTTTGTTACCTACCTTTTCACGCCTACACCACTGAACCGACCATCCTGAAATTTTGCATATACGTATACAGGTGTACAGAAACGGAAATTGGGTACCTTTCATCCCGAAAAAAATACTGTTCCCGAGGAAAACAACAATAACGTTCATAGATGGCGCCACGTGTCTTTCGAATCACGATTGAATTATATTATTATAGAAACTTTAGTAGTGTGGTAAGAGTTTTTTTGAGCTTAATTAACGCGAGCGAAGCCGCGGGCAAAAGCATAATAATATGAGAAACTAGCTTTCGCCCGCATCTTCGCTTGCGTGAAATTTTGAACCCGTTAAGTGACGATTTTCCATACAAACTTTCATCCCCTATTTAACTCCCTTAGGGGTTGAATTTCGAAAAATCCCTTCTTAGTGGATGCCTACATTACAAAAGGAACCTACTGTCAAAATTTCAACTTTCTAACCCCAGCGGTTTAGGCTGTGCGTTGATAGATCAGTCAGTCAGTCAGCTTCTCCTTTTATATGTACAGATTATTTATCAAGAATCGTCAATGATAGATTTAAGTGTAAATGAGCCGTTACATCGATGACTTGCATATCTACTACATCTAAATGCATTAGGTTTCGATTAGAGATGTAAATAACTATGTGGGCGTACTAGGGAACATCTGTGTCACGTTGTCAGTTGCCCCTATCGGGGCGTAAACACATCAATCAGCATCAATTCGCAAAAAACTGAATAGTTTTAGACACACTTATGCGCATAAATTTCGACAGTGTGTCCGTGAAATATACTATAGCATGTTTAAGCGGTCCCGTCACGTAAAAAGAACGCTGAGCGGCAGTGGAGGGGGTGTGTTTGCGCACACAATTGTAGTCGGTCTGTTGGTTGCTCGAGTGGTTGAAATCGCTCAGCGCGCAGTTTCAAGGCCAGCGTTCTTTTTATGGGATGGGACCTATACTTACGCGTCTCCAGTGACGTGTATGCAATTTGATAGATTCCGATCAGCTGTGTAGGCATGCTGTCGCACTTATAAGCATGTGTCAGAGTCCAAAATCGTTAACTACACTTTTGTACGTAAGTTATCTTAGTTTGGTGTGAAAGGATAATCTTCGGAGAAGGAGTACGCATCTTATTTATTCATATAGATTCACCCCTAGCAAACATTATACATATGGATATATTAATGAGCGTACCAATGTGCATGCTTGACCAAAATTTGGCTCGCCAAAATTTTGCTCGGCGCGCCAACTTGTACAATAAACATTGTGCGTGTAGTTCTTTCGTAAAACGGTAGCATGCGCAAACCCCAAAGCACGGCTTGGTGGTTTTTCGACTTGCTTGAAATTCTAGTATGCGCAAGCAGTATTCTGTCGTTGAATGAAAGGCGTAACCAAACGTAACAACTAATATCAAATTTCCATTTTCATCCACCCGTAAATAATTCCGCCAATCAATCGGATTATCAAAATCCCTTTGTTTAGATTTTTAAATTAATGTTTTTTTATTCAAAAGCCACCTTATTCACTGTGAAAGTTAACGCTTTGTCCTTTGTTTGTTTCTTTTTTAGAAACCAAACAGTTGAAAAATTCTAACAAAAGATATAAATATTCATTGGGAAACATTGTTTCCACACCGGGCGATTTTGATCCGAATGTGGAACTGTGCAAAGATATCTGCCGTGTGGTAAACCCGTTTAAGTTCAGTCTTTTCATGCGATACACTTGCGCAAGTAAAACTCTGGTCAAGCATGCACGTGTGGTAAGCGCTTAAGTTTCACGATTTTGTTCTAATATGCCAATTACGGGCTAACACAGCGTTTACTACATAAGACGACTGATTACTGCTTAGTTGCTTACATAGTGATAAGTCAAGAATTTCGATACATCTACTCATGCTCATTTCCAACTAATAAAATGTGAATCGAAGTTGTGTCTCGGCCTTTAAGCGCTTCATCTATATATATAAAAGGAGAAGCTGACTGACTGACTGACTGATCTATCAACACACAGCCTAAACCGCTGGGGTTAGAAAGTTGAAATTTTGACAGAAGGTTCCTTTTATGACGTAGGCATCCACTAAGAAGGGATTTTTCGAAATTCAACCCCTAACGGAGTTAAATAGTCCGATGACAGTTTGTATGGAAAATCGTCACTTAACGGGTTCAAAATTTCACGCAAGCGAAGCTGCGGGCGAAAGCTAGTTTTATCATAAATGAATTGACCCTTGATTATATATCTTATCTATTATTTATATCTTTATAGCATTGACATAAGGTGCTTTTTATAGCGAACTCTTATCGTGATGTGGATGTGCGGGTCAAAAGCATTACGACAGTTTAATGATCGGAATGTTAGTACAGATTAGGGACGGAGACCTCTAAAACTTATACAGGCGACCTATATCAGAAAGTCAGCTTAGAACCATAAATTTTCGAACTTAGACGTTCTTCCTTATTAATGAACGAGCTAAGATCTACGCGATAATGAGCGTGTACAAAATATAAGCTCAGGACGCCTTGTAGACGCTACACAGGTGTAAACGAATTCGTGTAATTCCTTCAAACCGCGTAATTTACCGGTGACACAAATTAACCCTAAATGGGTATTTTAGAAAACCAAGTAAAAAAAAAGCTAAATAAAATTATGGTTTTCTAGTCCTAAGTCATTTTAGAGCCACGAGTTATCCGACTGCAAAGAGTGATATCGCGTTAGTCGTGGCCGCCAGCCGCGTTGCCGTGATTTCATATACAAGGTTAGTCAGAAAGGGGGTACTAATCCGAAAGGGTGTTAAAGTACACATAATAATGAATAACTTTTGTTCTACAACTTTTCCCAAAACTCAATAGTTTAAGAGAAACAGTTGTCCAAAAATCTCAAAAAAAAAAACTCTAAAATCTATCTATCCCCAGTTATGATCAGCTGTGTTTACATTTTAGGTCATATTTGGGGTCATGAATTAGAAGCACCATTTTCTAAATTTGTAACTAAAGCAGGGATGAAGAATTTTTGAAAAAACTAAAATAAAAATCATTTAATTTGGTTTTTTTTTTATCGAATTTTTAAATTTTAACACTTGCTTTCAAACAGTCATCAGCGATACTATAAGTGGGCTTCGGATTAGTACCCCCTTTCCGACTAACCTTGTATATACGAGTGGTAACGAAAAGTCCGATCAGAACCCGATGACGAAATTACCCTCCTCCAGGAGGCGAGTAAATCGACCAGCACAATACACAACGTCCGCCGCTGTCCTCGCCAACGAGGCCAGTCGCGACGTCCCACCGCCACCGGTAACGATCCACCTACAGCAGACCAATAGAAAAAAAAAAATTGTCCAATCAAAAAAATAACCGTTGGCATGAAAAAAAAGTTTTTTTTTTTAATTTCAATCAAGCTAATTCTCGTGCATGAAAAGAGCCTTCATGAGTGACGATACTTCAGTACGTCCGTTGCAGCCTGGGCAGTCAGCCTCGCTACCAACCTTGCTGACTGGCTAATCTGTTCACCCCGGCATGAGCTATTCTCGTATAGCTCGTGCCGACACAATAGAAGAAGAAGAAGAATTCCCGTGCGGAGCCAATCTACACCAGTAGTAGATCATGTGGTTTTAAGGAATTACACGAATTCGTTTACACCCTGTATTGTGTGTCCCAAGAAGATTAGGAAAAATAAATGAAGTAAGGTTGTTTTAGCTGTAAGTAGTAGTATTTTGTCAGGGAAGAGGGAAACAAATAAGTTCATGTAATACAACTACAACCAATTAATTCACGATGCATGTATGTACGAGTAGTTCGTACTTTCATTTATAAACTGTCTGTACCCGCTTCTTTGTCTACGGAAACATCAGGTTACTGTTCATCACCCACACTTAATAGCGTCATAATTTGTACCCTATAACCTGACACGTTTTTTTACGGATGTGGCTGCCAAATTTCAACTGGATCTGTTGACTAGGGTTGTTGTGAAGATCAAATATACAAACGGACAAACAGACAATCAAAAAATTACAATCTTGGCATTTCCTAGGATGCATTTAACTTACTTTTTTCCAAAAACATTTAATATACAGTTACGATTTGATTATAGTTCAGATTAACTAAGAAGTATTGCGTCATGTTTAGAATATTGTGTGATGTTGTATTTAAGTACTAATGATGCTTAGAAGTGATCTACTTTAGCTAATTAGTGAAACAGTTACTTACAAAGTTTTATTAATACATCAACGCAGTATGTTATTATTTCTCTAATCGATACCACTATACACACATCAAACACAGAGTTCGCATTTTTTTTTAGTAAGATCAAATGACTTTGTTGTGAAGAAAAAAGTAGGAATTGCTTTTGTTCCAATAACTTGATAAGTAAACCGCTGTTTTATTGTGTTTTGCAATGTAAAGTAAAAGCTTAAATAAATGTACCAAGTCATTATTCTGTGAAATGTTTTTTTCCGCAGGCTGAGATTGTAATGCATAAATTATATAAAATTTGGTTCTAAACATACATAATACAAGACAGCTTAATGGGAAATACTTGAAAGGGAACCGGTTATCTTGGTATGGGCATGTGATGAAGAGGGACGAAAAGCATGTTACTAAGAGAAAGATGAATATAAACGTTGATGGATGGAGGGGAAGATGAAGACCAAAGAAAAGATGGATGGATTGTGTGAGAGATGATATGAATGAAAGGAGAGTAAGTGATAACGGAATTAATAGGGAAGAATGGAAGAAAAAAACCTTTTGCACTGACCGCAAGTAACATGGGATAACAGTAGGCAAAAGAAGAAGAATACAAGACCGCTCAAAGATACGAGTTCATAGCCGACTGCATAGGTACAGCAGCAGCAGACGACGTGTCGTTAGGACATGTCGTAGTGACACGTCGAAGCGTCATGTCACTGCAGTCATGATTTCGAACTCAACAGCAGATGGCTGCAACAGACGACACGTCGTATTCCAGTTAGTTCTAAATGTTCCGTGAGACAAGATGTGTGACCTGTTTGGGATTAGCGATCGCGATTTACTTTCGTATCTTTTGTTTTTGTTAGATGCATCATACAGCGCAGGATATTGGGCCACCTGGTTTATCAGTTTTTCTTCCTCGGAATTGGAATAACTCATTTTTTGAGAAAGATTCAACGTGTCATCGCTCTAGCGTCAGTGGCACTACTGATTTGCGGTCGGACGACTGGTCGTCTGCGGTCAGACGACGTGTAGTCGAGCGACGTGTCGCTAGCTGCGGAAGGTATTTCATAGAAATACATAGAAACCAGTAGTAGGTTGATGCTGTATGCAGTCGGCTACCAACTCGTACCTTTACGCGTGTTTAATCTTGAGATAAAGCAAAACGACTTATATGCAAAAGACTGAGTATTCAGAAACTGAATGTGTCAGGATATCGAACTAATAGTTCTATTGAATCGATAAACTACGATTCGGTACGTCAAAAATTGGGTATTACTCGTAGCTAAGTTGCTATAACCCTTTTTTTGGAAGATGGTTGCGACCGCCACTGTATTATATTATATTTTTAAACCTGGCAAAATATTATTTTTTCACTAACTTTAATAAAAAAGTAACTAAACATTTATTTTTATTTTATTTCATCTACCATAAAAATTAGCAAATTGTGTGTTATTTATTGTTTCCAAAACTTTATATGAAGGGATAAACTGCCTGAAAATGGCGATGGGCATAAAATGTTATGAAGTAAAATTTTACATGTTGTATGTTAAACAAAGCAAAGTTTTTGTATTATAACTTTTGTGACACACATTCATGTTTATGATTAGTTACGGTTTACTCACGTACGAAAGCAAGAGTTCCACTCGTGACCTCGCCGCGTATTCAGCTCATGATTATGGGCTCTGTTTGGTTCCGGAACTAGTCGGGCAATAGGATATTAGACTAAAAAAATCTAATTAGTCCATCACTTAGATTATCAAAAAATATTTGACCAGTATTTTTTCTTTTGTTACGTAACCAAAATTGACGAAGTGACGACACTTTTAAAATTGGCAAAACATCACAAGGTAGTACAATTTTTACTTGCTTCTGACGTCACAAGCCCCCACTCTCGAGTTTTAATGCGGTTTATCTTTCCAAATATTCATAGATTTAACAAAAGAAAAAATACGTGTCCATTATTTTTCAAAACTCTAACTGGTGGACTAATTAGATTTGCAATTTCTTGATGCTGTCAACATGCCTATTCCGAAAAATGCACGTGAGTAAACCGTAAATAAACAAAAGCAAAGTTTTTTTTTATAAATCTAAAACACCTTCAAATACATTGAAATCTTATTACATAATATTTTGCAAGGTCACATTATTAAACAAAATGTTATTAAGTAAAAGGTTCCCCAATTTTCTTTATATTAAAAAACAAGATTTATTGCTAGCTGTAACTTATTTTAATAGATTAAAATGAAGTCTACATTAACAATGGAACCAACGAGCTGTAGCTTTTGTTAGCAACGAGGTTTAGATGAAAATATATAGTCACAATTACGTACATTTTAACGTTAGAAATTTGCTAACGCAGGTAAATATCGGTAATACCCGCTCTAGCGGTTTCTTTCATGATTGATTGATTGAATTAGATTTCTATTAGGGAAACGCGTTCTCGCCAGCCATGAGTGACAACAATGCTTGTTACGGGAGCAAGGGATTTATAAAGTAAAGGAATTCAAAAAAAAAAGCCACCTTCTTTGACCTCAATTTGTTAAGTGTAAGTTCTATGAGCAGTGTTTGTTATTTGTTACGCTCTATTAAGGCGACGATCAAAATCTAGATTAGTAATGAAAATCTTTTTTGCTTTTATTGCTGTCAAAGAGAACTGACAGAATCGTGTAGGAGTGAATCTATCATTACTGTTATAGCTAACATAAATGTATGTTACGTACAATGCGCGCATGGTAAATATGGAAATAAAACCAACATAGACTCTTCATCACTGAGAGTTCTTTTAATTGCATTAAGTGTTACTATGACATCACCGTGGCATCACAATGGTCCTATCTGAAAACCAGCGCTGCGACGTTTTGTTTTTTAAATGTCGCAGCATTATGCTGTGATAGGAGCCCTTTTTGGCCTCGTGCAGGTAGTCTAAATTTTTATCCTGTCTTTTATTTTGTTTTTGTTTCTGTAACTGCCTGTGTGAGTCCAAAATAAATAATTTTCTTTCTTTCTTTCTTTCTATGTAAAATGAGCTAGGTCAGAATATATTAATTTTGCACAAGAGCAGAAATATAATAAGGACAAACTACAGCGGCGAGCTTCGCCCAATGACAACAGCTTAGATAAACATCGGGTTTGTTGATGCATTATGCTGACTACCCTTCCTTATCTTGTAAACGTTGCCCAGTGTTGCCAGTTGCCAACTTAATGTTGCAGGGTTACAGAGACATGAGAGGCAAACTTTACGCCCCAGCCGCCGCAACAGAAGAAGACGCCCGGGGCGTCAGGAGTCGCTGGGCGATTCCCGGCCACCGTAGGCGCGGGTCTGTGGACAGCGAGCGTTGGGTGACTCGCCAACCATATTGCTGGGTGCTCGTCCGATCAGAACCAGGCCCGGGTCGACGGCGCGTTGTGTTCCACGCGCGCTTCAAAGAGATGTCAGCATAGTAGACGGGGCCCGCTTGGGCCAGTGCCTGCCAGGGTTGCGGAATTTGTTCGAAAGAGTTACCGCGGCCTGGAACGCAAAGGGCATTAGGAGGAACACGTATGGGTTTTACTCGAGTCTGACACTCCCTTTCGCTCCGTCCAGAGTGGAAGAAGTCATCTGATGACTAATAAATCTTTAAAAAACAAGGGTTCCAGAGACATTGATTTCTTTCTTCAGAATCGTAGGTTCTTTTACAAATACAAATCTTACATTCACGGGTAATTCATCAACTCGCCCTACATGCCTACGGCCCATTTAGGACGACTTGCAGAAAATCAAAATAAATAATATTTTCATTCTGCAACTCATCCCACATTACTATCAAAATGAGAAAAGGTACAATCAGTAGCAAAAGTGTTACTATGTAAATAATAAAAAAAAATGTTATAAAATATTTAATCATCACAACAATGTCATATATAAACAGAAAAGATTAAATCATCACAAATGTGATCACACCAATTAACATACGAGGTAACATTCATACATGTGGGTTTAACAATAATAAACCTAAACTCGCAGGCTACCTTATGGCGAGCTGTTGGGCAGTAGCGACCCCACACGGACCTGATCTCCCGGGAGATGTCTTGTTCCTCATCTCTGGCTTGCCTTCATTGGCCGGCCGGAGTGAACACTGACGAGAAATAGAGCTTCAAAACTCAAACCGTTTTGATTTGAAATAAACCTAAAATTATAAAATAGTAAGCAATCGTCATAAAGATCAACAGTTAAATGGCCGCAGGGAGGTATGGCGGAGCAAGGAGCTTCACGGACGCTTGTACCGGGCCCTTCATGGGCCCGATGTAGACTTTCTAGCGTCCGTGAAGCGACTGTTATTGAATCTATTGTAGAAATTGATTTAATTGTACGCGGATATTTTCAGAATCAATTAAGGTTCACTTTCAACTAAATCAGATATCGTTTGATGTCTCGGAGCAAAACAGTTTAGTTTTATGGACAGAAATTGACTTTAAAACTTTTTATTGTCTTCAGATTAACGATGACTACGTTTAACTACGAAACAAGTTAAATTAAAAAGGCATCTGCGGCCACCAGCTCCGCGTGGTACCGTACTTGCCTCTTCGGTGAAGGACAATCTTCGACCGTGGGCGTGCGGTAGGGTAAGTAAGCAATGCGGTGGATTAGGGGACCCGTCGGCCGATCAGTAACAGGCCCGAGAAGGCGGCGCGCTGTGTTCCGCGTGCGCCTCTCAAGAGGACGTGGGGCAAGGCCCCACAGAAGAAAAGATCCGCCAGGTGCTGGCAGACCGAGGCCTGCCGGGGTTGCTATAAGGAAAAGGAACATCGTAGGTTTTTAGCTAGTAGGTAAGACTCCGGCATAACCCTCCCGCTTTCCGCGGGCGGAGATACTCATGAGGATTTTCAGAAGATAAAAAAAGCTATTTAAGCAATGATTAGATAAGCACAACAACTCTAAGTCTTCATTCAAATTCTACACACTTCTATCGTATCAAATAGGTATCCGTCTTCTTAACAACTGCATTCGCTTTATTTTCGGACTTCATAAATATTATTCGCAGCTTAAATGGCTGCCTATCCGGCAGAGACGATCCCTCAGATCTTTCTGTATGCTCTTCTCTATTATGAACGATCCATGTGCTCCTGATTATTTAAAGGAAAACTTTCAAGTTTTGGGCAGCTCTCACAATTGCAATTTTCGTGTTTCTAGAAATGTATTTCTCCAAATACCTTCCCACCGCACAGGTTTCATTTCTAACTCATTCGCCGTCTCAGCAATCATACTCTGCAATGTATCCCCCTTGATATTAAAATAGCTCCTCGTAAATTCTCGTTCAAACGCAAAGTTAGGAAATACTACTTGAAGTCGCTGCGCTCTTATCATCTAATTTAGTGTTCTTCATAATTACAATTAGGATAGTGCATTGAAGGATATGAAATAAATAAATAAAAATATTGCATTTCTTTTGGAAGATTTACCAAACAACAAATGTTTTGTGTTATTATTATCCATACGATCCGCGTATGACCTGCAACTTTAATAAAATCAAACCGTTCCTTTAATAAATCTGCAAAACGAGGTCAAAGCAAATACAGAGAGACAAAAAGACGGTTTATTCCATTACACGTAGACAAAAGAAGGGATTAATATCATTCTTAAGACGGCATCAAACAGGAGATTACTAACTGAAGACAAAGAACATTAATATGAAATATGAACGGCAACATTACTTACCTGCGTTAGACATATACACACGGGCGATTAAAATTGCCGAATTCTGGGCAACAACCGACAATTTTGATGTCAGGACCACATGTCCAACAAGTAGGAACAGTCAATAACGGTCACTCACATAAGCGTGGAACAGTCAATAATGATGTCACAACAACTTAAAGCAATATAGGTGTCACGCTTAGTGGGTTAAGGGTGGCTTGAGGAGTCAACCCTTAATGAGCATGTGCACATAAAATCAGAAAGCTACAAAGAAGTTTAGCAGGAGTATACTTACAGAATAATAATGAAAACAGTTTTAACCACACAATACATATTTATTTTAACAGTTAGTATCTAGCATAGCTGATGTCATATTGAGCTTTATAGAGCAATTGATCGCAACAAGTTCGTCGCTGTGTTCGGCAGTTTACACCGGGCTATTAAATGCTGTAAACATTGCTGTTATAATACAGATCTTTTAGGGGTGAGAACTTGGCATCAAGCAGCGTCTTTCAACATTAGTACAAACTCGCATACTCAAGTTTTTCGGACACGTCTCACGGCGCGGAAATGACTCCATAGAGCGTTTGGTCATACAGGGCAGAGTGGAAGGCACCAGACCGCGCGGAAGGTTACCCATGCGATAGATAGACCAAATAAAATCAGCCGTAGGTGGCCCTTTGTGCGATAGTACCAGAATGACCACCAACAGGGATAGATGGCGAGACATCGTGAGATGAGCCACATTAGCTGCAGTAACTCATAGTGCTACATCACGACTACGACCGCTCTGACAAGAGCGAAACGAAGAAGAAAGGGTGATTAAAATTGCCATATACAATTATAGGCAACAAGCAGCAATTTTGATGTCAGGACCACATGAAGCAATAAATAAGAACAGTCAATATCGGTCACTCCTATAGCATATTTAGCGATTTTGAGCAACTAATGGCAACTAGTTACGCCAGTGTGTCCGGTGGATGTCATTGGACAATTAATTACTCAAAAAAGTTCCGTGTGCACCTTAACAACACCTTAATTTCGAGCAGATAAAAATATTAAAATAATACGGCAATATGGCTTCCCTATTATGGGTCGGTTATATTTATTGTTTGATGTATTACATGTTTATAAGTACTTTATTAATATAAACTATTAATCTTATAAAACACAAACAATATGTACATAATTATAAATAAAAGTATGTACAAATAAAAAAAAATATCCTACGGCAATATTATTTGTGAAGCACAAAAGTATCAAAAGTTGATACTGGTTTGGCAAGGTGTTTTAAGGTTTTGAGGCAGACAATTTCTTAGATAGAGAAGAAGAACTTAATATAAATAAGATATAAATAAAAATTTTAAGTGTATTGTTGGTTGATTATTAACATTTTCTTCTTCGGTGTACAAAGAAAATTGTAATAAAAACCGGCCAAGTGCGTGTCGGCCCACGCGCAGTAATAGGGTTCCGTAGTTGCACAATAATGCGGACTAAGAAGAGGGCTTAGTAATTTTTCGATGGAAGTTATCTGAAATTTTTGCTTTTCCGGTTGGTCGACTATTACTCGTAAACTTGTAAAGCCTACATATCTAGGTGATAGTTTTCTTTTTAACTTCGTTGAATATCCTACTACCGTGAATTTTTTCACATAATTATCCAAAACTAACCGTTTAGCTGTCAGGGGGGGGGGACTCGTGACTCTAACAAAAATTAGCACTTCAAAGCTTAATATTTTAGAAACGAATCCCATTATCGAAAAACGGTATTCACAAACCAAACCCATAATATTTTTGAAAGACCTATCCTACATCACCCCACCCACACCATGGAATAGACGAGAAAAAAACATCCCCATATTAGGTAAAAAAAGAGATGCCGTAAAAAAAAAACATGATTTTATTGTACCACTTTATCGGCGTGATTAATATGTATGTCCTTGCCAAATTATAGCTTTCTAGTACTAAGAGTCTCTGAGCTAAGCTGCGGACGGATAGACGGACGGACTTGGCGAAACTATAACCCCCTTACATTGATATATTAAAAAACGGTTTTTTAATATAGCAATGCCCCCTTATTACAAAAGATGGTCTAAGAAAAACCTAGATTCTAAAATAGCCCCGTCTCTTTTTGCTATATGACATAAGAAAGTGATGGGTATAATTTAAATATTGGCTTACTTAAGTCTTGGTTTAAACCATCTTTTGTAATAAGGGATTAATGGTTTCTTTTTGACTACGGAACCTTAAAAACGAGAATTTTAGGATGTTTTGCACAAAGAATTACTTCAGTAACATAGTTCGTACCACTCTTCCTCTGCGCTGCAATATTCCTGTTTCATTTTTGTTTTCCCATTACTCTTTATTTCATAGCTGCCTGTCTTTGTAGGAAGTTCTGTCTGCCAGTACATTTCCTTAAAAAGGATGGTAACATTTTCTTCATGTCTTATAAAAGACGAACGTGTTTGGTACGTTATCATTGCAATCTATTTTAATAATTAATGTGTATTTGCGAATTGATATGTGTTTACTGTTGTAGGTATTTCTCTATTTATAAAATAAACAAATGAATTCAAAATATTTTATTTGTAGAACATAGGTACAGGTGGTATTATTTTAGTGAACTCTATGTCTAGCCTAATCGGCATACAAATATTTTAACAAAACATGATTTAATTAAACAAAATTCTTGTGGAAAATTATCAAAAAAGGATTCTAATAAAATTAACAAACAATAATAAAATATTTGTCAAATCAATAAATAATAGATAGTAGAAATAATAAAATATTATTCAAAATAATAGTATTTAAATGTGATCAGTAATAAATTAAAAAATATAATTTATCAGCTAGGTACTCATTCACTGTGTAGTATGATGAATGAATGTGAATTATTGTTTCTGACTCCAACGTTTATTATCATAGCACAATACAGAAGATAGAAGGAAGGAAGGAGGGGCTCGTGGCTACTTAACACTTTTGCAATTTTAAGCTTTTGCAAGGTTAAGCTACGCTTTCCGCGGCCTGTCCGTGGATGGGTGACCGTTCGTTACACATCGAGACACCTCCGTGCCTCGGAGAGCACGTTAAGCTGTCGGTCCCGGGTGTTATATGAATACCTATGACAGTCGTTACGGGTAGACAGAAGCCCGAAAGTCTGACAACCGGTCTAACCTTATGGTATCGGCATTGCACATTACCTCACTGGGTTGACAACGTCTGATGGCAGTCGCTCCGTTTTAAATACTGGTATTCAGCCACATCTAGGGGCCTACTCCCTAAGTCCGTCAACGAAGTCAGTCGCCCGTCCGAAAGTAGCCCGAAACGTGGGAGTGAAGAAAACAAGTGTCAAGTTCAACTTTTCGGAAAGGCCAAAACACATCGGTAGTAGAGACAACTGTCAAATCGTGTTGTCATTCATTCTTAGTTCGGGCCCCAAAATAATTGTATGTCTGTAGGTGATAGGGAGTAGGAATGGCTCGTAACTAAGGCCGAAACCACGGACTTCGTGCTTAAGGAGTAGACCCTCTGGTTAGACTGGAAGCTGACTCCAACATAGTTGGGAAAAGGCTAGGCAGAGAAACATATTACAGAAGACAAAAAATATTAAAAACTATTTACATGGCAGCTGAAATGCTAGTAACTTATATAAAATGTGTTTTAAATAAAATTATAGTATTATTATGTAGCTTACAGGTAAAAATTACGTATTGGTTGAAACATTTTTTCAAGTGGATGGTAGTATATAGGTATAGGGTCCATCTATTCATACTCGAAATATTTTAAGGGATACATCTATAGGTAGTAAAGAAGCCATAGGAAGTGAAAAAAAAAAAACTGTTATGTTTTTTTTTTGTAATTTTTATAATTGTAATAATGCTTGAGAAATTTTGCAAAAATTTGAAAAAAAAAATTGCCCGCTTCAGTGTCAATAAATACTACGTAGAAACTAGCGTAATGGATGTTGAAAATAGTAATGAGCCAGTATTTGTTTTGTGTACTAAGTAAATTAAAAGTATTTAATTTAAAAAAAAAATCCTTTTTTTATTTATATTGCTTCTTTACCACCTGTAGACGTATCTCTTAAAATATTTCGTGTATGAATAGATGGACCTTATATAGCTACCATTTCTTGATCTAAACCTACCTAAAGTTCCTAGACCGTCAACTCGTAAAAGAAAAACGAGAAACCTAGATGAAATTGCTAGATAGAAATACTTATTATATTAAAATGTCAATATGTGTAGGTGGTTTAGTTTCGTCTTAGTTTGATTGCCTTTTACTGATACAATTTTAACTTTACAAAGGTTACTATTTTCATATTTACATGTAGGTAGCAAGACTATTAACCGAAACCATTATGTAATCTCAATCCGAAATCTCTGAATTTGATGTAGGGTTTTGACATAATTTCTATTAAATTTCTATCAAAATCTACATCAATCCAGACATTTCGGATTGAGGTTAGTTGCTGGTTTCGGCCGTAAATCTATACATATAATAAAATCGTAACGAAGTAAAATCTGTGCATTGAAAAACGCTACAGATGTCAAAAAGAGAGTTTTTAGAAATTTTGTCTGTCTGTTTGTCTGTTTCTATGTTTGAGCTTCACGCCGAAACTACTGGACAGATTTCATTGTTATTTGGAAAACATTTGTTGCAGGTCGGGTCAGGTTATAGGGTATAAATTGTCACGCCCAACCAGCAAAACAGTCTCAGAACTCGCACTTTTTAAGAGTAGTAGGCTTAAAGCGCTCTTATATTTGTTTTAGAAATACCATCGATCCTATATTACTTTTAGACAAGCCGGTATGGCCTCAAGAGTGCTCAGTCTCATAACCAAGTCTCATATATGTATATAAGAGCATTTACTAAGACTAGTTGCACTTGAGAAAAACTTGCTCTTATATGGGTATTTTCTAAGCTCGTTTGATTTTATATTAGACTTGCTAAATGCTATTGTAAGATGTCAGACTAATATCAGCATAGCATAAGAGTACTGTGAGTACGTGCATTTCTGATCTTATTTGAAACGAATATAAGATCAATACCACTGGTTAAGTATGATATTAGAGTGATTTTGGTTCAACATATTTACAATACAAAAGACAAGACCCATATAAGAGCGTTTGATCTTAGATCGATTTTGGGAATAACTAATTTAAATAGTTTTAAGAGTAATTTTGCTGGCCATATTTTATTTTAAGTTTTTAAATTTAATTGTTATAATGGATTACAAAAACAAATTACTCTCAAGCTTCGTTCTCAATATTAGCATTAACACACATGTAGTTTCACCTACAGACTCGCCATTTCGCATTGAATTTAGGAGAAAAATAAATTAATAAAAATATTAAACTAACGTAAGGTAGATTAAAAACTTTTGATTTTTATCATGACATTTGCACCCGGCCTGCTCATTCACGTCTCAGTGCTTCGCTGTTTCGCATATTTACTTTTGTCTTACAGTTATTTAAGTGCATTTTCTTATTTAAGTGTTAAAATGCCCAATATAAAGAGTGACAAACGCGATAATTATATAAATAAAAAACTTAAAATATTAGAACGTTAAATTAAACGTGGGCGATATTATCGCCATGAAAGTACATCGTCATCGGATGGTGATTTTCCTACACCTTATAACCAGCAAGGTGAGTAATTTAGTAGTTTAATATTATTATTATGTTTTAACATGTTAATAGGTTACTTTTAGCCTAGCAACCGGTGAATCATAATGCAGTACTTAAAAATACAGTTTAGTACAATTGGTACGTTTATGTTTTTTGAATCTATAACGGATTCAAAATTGGAATATCGGATTGTCCTTTGGGGGCTTTCCACCTCCAAAACCAAGTACTTGCTGCTCGGATCTACCTTAGGGGCATTTCCATAGCTCGTACGTTAGTACAAGAAGAATAATTATTTAAACTGCCTATTGGGATTGCGTGTTTCTCACAAGGGGTCTCACTTCCCAACCGTTAATAGGCTTATTTAAGCAAAATATTATTTTGCTTGCAGAGAGCGAATCAATCGTCATCGATGACGATTATGCTAAACATTGCGGCGACAGGGATCCACAACCTGGATGTTCGTACTGGAAACCAGGCCCAACATCCGAATATAGTGATGAGGGGGAGGTACCTACCCCAGTCGTTATACAGTCGCCTGCCACGACAGTATAACGGCACAAGTAAACGTACTGCCGCCGAATACCACTACCGCCACTGCTCTTTCCTCTGCACAAACACCAGCTACGCCTGCTGTAGTTTCGACTGCCGTACCTCAGCTAGTGGAAGCAAGTGAACCTGAGCATTCGTCTGCTCTTCAACAAGATGTTCCCGAATTAGATCCGGATTTATTGGAAATATTAGGTGAGGATCCCACCTCTACTAAAGAATACGGTAGTTAAATTCAGAAGGATCTTGCGATTAGACTCAACCACATTGCTACTTCGGGTCTCTCCAAAGAAAACCGCAAGGAATTAAAGGATAGGTACTTGGTTCCGGCAAACTGCAAGTTTATAAGAGCGCCAACCCTTAATCCGGAGATTCGAGCGTCTTTGGTGGACAGTCAAACAAAACGAGATAAAGGCATAGAAAGTAAGCAGATTCGTACATCCTGTGCCTTGTCCTCTCTCAGTGAGGCTATTGCCTCAATGCTCTCATCAGGTCATAAAAACCCTGACCTTCTTAAGCTATTGATGGATACAGCTCGAATCCTTGGCGATATACAATACACGGACTCGATCTCACGACGTATTTTCATTATATCAACTGTCAAGAAAGAACTAAAAGATCAGTTAGAGAAAACGAAAATAGATGAAATGCTATTTGGAAATAACCTATCGGATATATTAAAATCAGCAAACACTATTATTAAATCTGGAGCTGATTTAAGATCAGCTTCGACGATGAAGTCTACGGCTACCGGTTAAAGCGGTCAACAGACTTTTAAACTACCGAGCCCCCCTGGCGAATCGCAGACAGTTTCCACCACCGCCGCCAGGGGGCGCGAGATATGCGCGGGCAGCACCATCAACAACTCAGACTACGAGACAGCCGACGAGGACGACACAGACGTTAGAGACGGTAAGGCCTGCTGGCCGTCTTTCATATTTTTATGAGCAGTGGTGCTTGATAACCAGTAACCCGGTTATACCTTCTTGGATTAGTGGTTATGAAATCATTTTTTCAGGTCCAGTTTTTCAAACAACCGTGCCATCAGAGCCTGTATATTCACAATGTGAATATGAGGCCTTAAAAGAATTGATACAAGATCTAATTTCTAATGGGGCGGTGTCCATATGTCAACCATGCAAGGGCCAATATATATCAAGTATATTCCTTGTTCCGAAACCAAACGGTAAACAACGTTTCATTTTAAATCTAAAACAGTTAAATAAATTTATACCGACGCAACATTTCAAACTCGAAGATTTAAGAACTGCTTTGAAACTCGTATCACAAAATTGTTATATGTGTACACTCGATTTAAAAGATGCTTATTTTTCAGTAAGCATCCATCCAAATTCAAGAGAACATTTACGCTTTAAGTGGGATGGCAATCTTTATGAATTTAACGTTCTACCGTTTGGTTTAAATACTGCCCCTTATATTTTTACTAAAATTCTTAAACCAGTTGCAAAATTACTAAGGTCTAGGGGATATTTATCTACCTTCTATTTGGACGATTTGTTTTTGGTTGGTCAATCATACACTGAATGTTTACAAAATATGAATGACACAAAATTACTATTAGAATCGTTAGGATTCATCATCAACACAGAAAAAAGTTCTGTTACACCTACGAATTCTTGCAAATTTTTAGGAAATATTATAGATTCGGAAAGATTTGAAGTTAGATTACCTGATGATAAAAGAAAGAAAATTAAAAAAGAATTACTAAGAATAAGAAAACTCAAACGATGTAAAATAAGAGAATTTGCTCGTTTTATCGGACTTTTAACATCGGCATGTCAGGCCGTAGACTACGGCTGGCTTTACACCAAGGACTTTGAGAGGTGTAAATATCTTAACCTCAAGATGATGAAGACTACGATAAGTTTATGACTTTACCAACTGAGTTATCGCCAGTCATTGACTGGTTGCTAAAAGCTATAAATGATTCGGTTTGCAAAATAAAAGTTGATAAATATTCTTTAGAGATATTTAGTGATGCCTCAACAACGGGATGGGGCGCCGCCTGTGGTGATGAGACTGCCAGTGGCCCTTGGAATGAACATGAGAGAACTCTGCATATAAATTATTTGGAAATACTTGCTGCTTTCCTTGGCCTTTAAGTTTTTTGCGCAAGATTCCCCAAATTGTCAGATTTTGTTACGTATTGATAATACAACGGCTACATCGTTTATAAATAGAATGGGTGGAATACATTTTCCACATTTGACGGATATTACTAAACAATTGTGGAATTGGTGCGAAGCACGTAAAATTATGGTTCATGCCGATTACATACGTTCTTCTGATAACGTAGTTGCGGACGCGGAATCAAGAAGATTACACCCCGACATTGAGTGGGAAATTTCTCAGAGTGCTTATATTAAAATAACACAACACTTTGGTGTCCCTTGTATTGATTTGTTCGCGAGTAGAATTAATCATAAATGTGATACACATGTTTTTTGGCATAGGGACCCTGACGCTTATGCCATTAACGCGTTCACCATATCGTGGTCAAATTATTTCTTTTACGCGTTTCCACCAATTTCAGTTATTTTAAAAACCTTACGTAAAATTACTAACGACAGAGCCACTGGCATTGTCGTTGTACCAAATTGGCAAACACAGCCCTGGTATTCTCTTTTTAAAAAGCTTCTTACCTCAAAACCACTCATTCTGAAATCTAAGGGTGATTTAATTATTTCTCGTTGTAGCGAACGTGCAATACACCGGCAAATTACTCTGGTTGTCGGGACGTTGTCCGGATATCGCTACTCCGAAGAGGAATTCCGCAGTCGTCCATACCCGTAATGTTGGCATCTTTATCAGATAGCACAATCAAACAGTAGGTATGATACTTGCCTTAGGAAGTGGTTTGCGTACTGTCGTGGAAACAATATAGAACCTTACAGTGCATTATCATGTAATATTCTCGGTTTTATAACGGAAATGTTTAATAATGGAGCTCGGTATGGTACCTTAAATAGTTCCCGATTCGCTTTATCGTTGTTACTTGGTCACAATATAGTAAACAATGATTATATAAAGAAGTACCTCAAGGGAGTCTTTCGATTGCGGCCCTCATTACCTAAATACAATTTAACGTGGAACACTGATCAAGTGTTAAATTATTTAGCAGAATTACAAATCTAAATGAAAGTTTAAACCTTGAAAAACTAAGTAAAAAATTAGTGACCCTTTTAGCGCTGATAACAGCTCATAGAATGCAGACTATATCAAAAATACATGTCAATAATATAACAAAGTTAGATTCAAGGTTTGTAATTAAAATTCCCGATTTAATTAAAACTTCTCGTATAGGTTCTTTACAACCAGTGTTTTCCTTACCTTATTTTTCACAGAGGCCGCAAATATGTCCCGCTAGTACCCTGCAGATATGCCTCGATAAGACCAATCAGATACGTCAAGTACTTCAATCACTTTTAATTTCGTATAGAAAACCATACCGAGCAGTTACATAATTAAGTATACCGTTTAAGTAAATGGGTAAAGAGCATGTTACATAATAGCGGTGTTGATATAACGCTGTTTACTGCACACAGCACAAGGCATGCGGCCACTTCCAAGGCTTATAGAGTAGGTGTTAGTCTGGATGTTATACGTAAAACTGCTGGATGGAGTGCAGATTCTACTGTATTCGCTAAATATTATAATCGAACAATTTCAGACGATGCGTCTAACGAATGTGATTTTGTAAGAAGCGTATTAAATGGCTAATTATTCCATTTCAGTTATGTCAGTTTCGATTTACAAGTACCTAATTACCTACATTGTTAGAATTAAAAGGATATTCAATTATGTTATCAATTTAATTACATTATATCAATATAAAATATTATTTCATTCATCCTTATAAAAGATATACATAATTATGTAATTCATTATATATTTCACGACTGTTTTCTCTCAACATCTACATGTGTGTTAATGCTAATATTGAGAACGAAGCTTGAGAGTAATTGATGATTAAACGAACTTACCTGTACGTGAAGTTCTATCACAATTACTCGAAGAGCTTCGTTCGAAGATATTAGCATCCCTCCCTCCCTAGTAAGTATACTGAACCCCTCGTCGTGAAACATCAAACAGCTCAGCATATCTCCAAACTAAATGAGCAGGCCGGGTGCAAATGTCATGATAAAAATCAAAAGTTTTTAATCTACCTTACGTTAGTTTAATATTTTTATTAATTTATTTTTCTCCTAAATTCAATGCGAAATGGCGAGTCTGTAGGTGAAACTACATGTGTGTTAATGCTAATATCTTCGAACGAAGCTCTTCGAGTAATTGTGATAGAACTTCACGTACAGGTAAGTTCGTTTAATCATCAATTAAGGTTTTAAGTAAAATTGCGAGGAACCCTAATTTATTCCAATATGGAGTTATCTTTAGTATACCGAATGCTAATATTAGAGTAAACAATCTTACATTAGTTTAATAGTGCGCTTGTAAAATGCAGCTATACTAATGGCGACACTATCAATACAAATTAACAAATAAAATAATTAAACGAGAACAGGAAATACCTTATTTAACAGGCGCATGAATTTTGAAGCGTAAAACGAGGTCTATTTAACAGTAAATAATAAATTCCAATACGATTACTTACCGTATAACTACTTTTATAGGTACTAAAGTGCCGTACCACACAGTATAAACATTAACTTCACACAATATTAACTTTAATTCGTTTCATTTAATTTCAAGTCAACACTCACACAAACTTTTAAGTTGGATCTGACGAAAAATTCTCAAAATATTCTAACCTTAGACCAATATAAGCCTATGCAGGCTTATATGATACTTACGTAAAAGCAATATTAGCCTAAGTCGGCTTAAATTAACTTTGGCTAGATTTCAGTAAGTGCAAACAGCATTCAATTAGACTGATATTAGAACGATATTAAACTGAATAGGCTTAGAATGGTGCCCAAATCCGGGCTTATATCATTATATAGGAGTGATTTAAGAGCAACAAAACAGTAGTCTAGAGATTGTTTTAAGCCTAGTTTTTGCTGGTTGGGCGCTATTTATTACGGGGGACGAGCAATATTGCATTTTGTACGCATTTCCCCCACAATTTACCGCGGGATTATGGAAATCGAAAAAAAAACGATACAGTATCTTATTTTAGCGAGAGAGGTAACTGTAGGTTTGTGTTATCGGTTTAATTTATCGCTTATAAAAATATATTCAAACAAAATAGTTCCTTGAACCTAACTAGTTGACATTGGCGTTGAATTAGATCGCGCTATGGTTTCGTTACACAAGAAATGATGTTATAGGTGCCGATGTGGCGCTTCGAACCTATAGAAACGGGGGTTACCTTTGTTGTCTTTGTTGGTTGGTGTAAAAGACGAAAGAAGATTACTAATCAGACTCTAGCAGCAGCTGAAGTTAGGGATGAAACGATACCACTTAGGTATCGATACTTTTACTCGATACCTTATCGGTCGTAATGTATCGATACCTACTCGGTATCGAATGAAAAGTACCGATACTTACTCGTATCGGTCAATTTATTCGTAGAATTAAAGACAAATAAAAACAGCAGTAAGTACTAGGGTTTTCGCCCCGGGTACCCGGAACCGGAAATTCCTGGGAATTTGGGGATTTTAGGACCCGGGAATTATTTGGCGGGAATCCCGGGTACCCGGGAATTATTTAAAATGAAGAAATGATGACGAAAAATGAAGGGTCTACACGCTTCCGAAGATTTTAGAGCATTTTCTGTCTCTCTCACATGAAACGGACGTTGTACTGCGTGGTGTGAACTTATAATGGGGTAAATGTATCGTGATGTCAGCACACAGTACTGTTGTCTCTGTCTAGTAAACAAATTTTAAACGCTTGATTTTTTTTGTAAATTTTCACATGTAGAATCTATTCACAATGCTTATCTTTTGTGTAATATCGAGATTTATAATGAAAATATACAGGGTGTAAACGAATTCGTGTAATTCCTTCAAACAGCGTGATCTACTGGTCACAGATTATCCCTAAATGGTTTTTATTTTAAATACAAAATAGTTTAATTTCAAAAAAAAAAAGTTCTGTTTTCGAGCCCTTTTTGCGCCAGGAGTTAACCGACTGCAAAAAACGATTTCGTGCTAGTCGTGCTAGCCAGCTGTGTTACCGTGCTTTCATTCATTGATGAGTGGCGTGGAAATGTTCCAACGAGTAAAAAATTTACTTAGCAATTTTTATTTTTTATTTTTACCTTATTAGCTGGTTGTTTCGATCACATATCGCTACCGCAAGAAAAAAAAAACTAAATTTTTGTTTTTAATCAAGCTAAATCCCGTGCTCGGTCATTCTACACCAGTAGTAGATCATGTGGTTTTAAGGTATAACACGAATTTGGTAACACCCATTATAGTCATTCACCCTATTGTTATTCCGTAATATTTTGCCATATTATATGAAGAGAAGCCTTTTTTTCATTAAAGAAACTCGCGACGTCGCACAATAAATGACTAATTGTTCCTAGTTCATTTTTTTAAATAAGTCTAAGTTTTATTATTTTAATATAAGAAAATTCGATTGGTATGTTAGACAATTTATCATGTTTTAAGTACTTACACAAGTTTAATATTGAATTATACGATAAAAACTATATACAGTGGTGGACATATAATTAGAAACACCAAGTATGACTTTTACTTTTAGTACAATTTAACTTGATAATTAATGTTTTACGTATCATAGAGGGCTTATATCTATTTATCTATAATGTATCCACATCCTGAAGTATTACTATGTCAGTTTTGGAAATATCATACAACCGTTGATGTAAAAACTGGTATACTTTATAAAATAAAATGAAGCAGCACAACGTACTAAGGTGGACAACTAATTAGAAACAGAAAAAAAACATTAGCATAAATATGAGCAAAGGTAACGAAACAATAAATAATGAAGTTAAATGGTACAAACGTTTTATAGTAAACAATTAATGTTTGGTTGGGAAGCCTCTGCTATCGATTACAGCTCTACAACGACGTGGCATTGATTCTATCAATGTTTCATACATTTCCAGGGAATTTTTCTCCAAGCTTCTACAAATGCGTCTTAAAATTGTTGTAGTATGATACTAGTAGTAGTACGATATTAGTGATATGTTTATTGGACAATGTTTTCTTTACAATGTACCACAAACTTAGATTTGATTCAAATCTGGACTATTTGCAGACCACTCTAACACCGACACTAATTAGTCTCTTAGAAATGCTTTAACGTTGTTTCTTTGGTTTGGATTATTGTAGTGTCGGTGTTAGAGTGGTCTGCGAATAGTCTGGATTTGAATCAAATCTGAGTTTGTGGTACAATGTAAAGAAAACAGTGTCCAATAAACATATCACTAATATCGTACTACTACTAGTATCATACTACAAAAACTTTAAGACGCATTTGTAGAAGCTTGGAGAAAAATTCCCTGGAAATGTATGAAACATTGATAGAATCAATGCCACGTCATTGTAGAGCTGTAATCGACACCAGAAGCTTCCCAACCAAACATTAATTGTTTATTATAAAACGTTTGTACCATTGAACTTCATTATTTATTGTTTCGTTATCTTTGTTCATATTTATGCTAATGTTTTTTTTCTGTTTCTAATTAGTTGTCCACCTTAGTACGTTGTGCTGCTTCATTTTATTTTATAAAGTATACCAGTTTTTACATAAACGGTTGTATGATATTTCCAAAACTGACATAGTAATACTTCAGGATGTGGATACATTTTAGATAAATAGATATAAGCCCTTTATGATACGTAAAACATTAATTATCAAGTTAAATTGTACTAAAAATAAAAGTCACACTTGATGTTTCTAATTATATGTCCACCACGTATATACAAAAAAAAAAACCGGGTACCCGGGAATTCCCGGGAATTAAGAGAAAAAAAACCCGATTCCCGGGAACTCAAATAGGCCGGGAACGCGAAAACCCTATTTAGTACCGATTTTAAGTTAATTGATAAAACAAAAAAGATTCCGAAATAAAGTCGGTTTTTAATGTGCTCCCTAAAAATACTATTTTTTCATGATGTTTGCCTATTAAACGATTCTTTGATGCAATGACTGTAGCGCTAGCTTTGAAAAACAATCTCTCACAAGTATGTACCTAAGTAATAAAATATAAATGTTCTACCGACAAGACTAATAATCAGAACAAAAGTACTCGTATCGCTACCGAGTACCGATACGAGTACTTTTGACCGATACCTACTTGGTACTCGGTTCCAAAGTATCGATATCAAAAGCACTTGGTATCGAAAGAAAAGTATCGAGTATGTAGGTACTCGTATTTACTCATATCGTTCCATCCGTAGCTGAAGTTGTGATTACCATGATACACTTACGTAATTATATTGCTGAGTGCAACTTTCGGAATCTGGATTAGAGAGAAATTAAGGCGTTCACATTATATTAACGGTTTGCTAACTGCGTTCTCGTAGGAACCTACCTAATTTCCTTTTCTGAACTTACCCCAAAATTTTACGATGATCTGTTATGTATACATACTTATACATTAAAGAAAGCTAAGTTACGTGAGCGAAGCCGCGGGCACCAGCTAGTATTAAATAAGAATAACTTTAGATTTTGATAAAATATAGTACCTATACCCTATTCAACGAAACATGAGTCTGATGCGCGGTTATTTCATAAATTGTAGCCGTAAGGAGACTGTTATTGAAAGAAACAAATACAATCAAGAACCGTAAAATAGCTATATTATACATACACATGTTGTCTAAAAATATTTGATATTCTTTGTATGGTAACGTTTTGTAGAAAAACTCCAGTACTCACCTTACGCTGAAATGGGTATAGTTTGAATACGCCTTTATTGTTTGAACATCATATTTTCACAAAGAAACATTGATATAGATAAATTTCAACATCGTTCCTCTATAATGAGGTAGTCATTAAAAATATGTAAAGTAGCTTTTTCCGTAGAAAATTACGTCTTTCACGAACCCTTTTTTTTTCACGTCCCGAAAACATTATATCTAAAATACGGTTCTCTGTTGGAATATCGAAATATTATTAGCCGATTCTTACCTTTGGCCACTTTTCATTTCGCCGAATAATTAAAACGCCGAATGATTAAAGCCCCTAATTATGTTTTGTAACTTTTTGTTACACCGACTAGTCTTCTGGCCACTGTTTCATTGGTCAACTGCATTATTGGCCACTTTACACTTGTTAGATAGATCATTTTCCCACCATGCAAGCAAGCATGCAAGTGTTTCTGGGTTTGCTCCGCCAGAAGACTCGCTTTGTCCCCCTTCGCTTTGCTCACACACTCGACCAGCGCTACGCTCGGGAGGTCGCCGACTAGCTTCACTCGCCACCTCCCTCCACTCGCTGCGCTTCGGCCTCGTGTACTCGTTCCACTCAGGACCTCCTTCGCGAGCTTCTGGCTCCACGCTTTTAAATAACACTCTAGGGGCAGAACAGAGTCTGACCACGTCGTGTAGTCGGGGTGCGTGAGTCGGATTAACATTACCCGTTGTGAAAATAATGTTGTCCAAATACTTATTTGACAAATTCAACATTAGCCAAATAAGTATTCGACTAAAACAAAATTTCGAAATGATTTTTTGGCCAAATAATTATGGTGGCTTTTAAATAATCATTCGGCGAAATCAAATTAGGGTGTAAATTGCTTCGGCAAAGATTACATCGGCGAATCGTTGTCAGCGTAATGAAATTCGATATAAAATACTTCGGCAAAAACACGGGCACCCCTTAAATACAGCAGACTATTCATATTTTCACATCAATACGCGACATCTCCATCAATTATGAATGGATTTTGATGATTCTTTTTTTGTTTGGTAGGCCATACTTCAGAGGTGGTCCCATATAAATTTTAAATTATCGAAATTGATTTAGCGCTTTTTGAAAAAATAACAAATAAAAATACTTAGATGACGTTTTGGTTTGTGGTTCCCTTCAGCAAAAGTTTTGATGAGGACTTTCAATCTCTCTTTTACTGTCATCACAGAAACATTAGCAAAGAATGAAGAAGATTTGTATGTGTTTGTAAGGAGCCGTCATGATAATTATGCACTAATACCTATTCTTAAAGAAAACTACGTAGTTGTTTGAAAGATTACGCGACCGTGTCATTTAAATTCGTAGTCTTAAACCGTGTAATTTATGGCACTAAAACGTAAATAAAAGTAAAAACCGACTTCAAAAAAAACTAAACAGAGTAAAATCTAACATAAAAAATTACAGTTTCAGAAGTCGGTTCAATTCTACACTGAAACAAAAGCCACCGACTTCTGATATAGTTATTTTTTCATGTTAATTATTTTACTCTTTTTTTTTTTTTTGTAGTCGGTTTTTACTTTTATTTAAAGTTATTTTCTTATCAGAAAACAAAAACAACGCACATTAATAAATAGATAAATTTCAAAGACGTTCCTCTATAATGAGGTAGTCGTTTTAAATAAATTCCATTTACCGTTGCTTTTCCGTACAGAACTGCATGTTTCGTACGGTATTCTTTTTCCACATCCCGAAAACATTATACCTATCTAAAAATACAGCAGAATATTCGTATTTTCTTGTTAGAAAACGAAAACCACGCACAAAACGCCACTAATAATATAACCATTCGTTACTACTCCAGTTAATCTTTGGAATGAAAGGGGCCACAAATCCTCTTTCCTATGAGCAAAGTGGATTATGGATACCATCCATAATCCAATTTGTTCCTAAACGATGAAGGTATTTTGTCAAAGTAACAACTCTTTACCAAATTTATCGAGATAACTTTTTAACTACGGACTGGCGCCCGATGTTTTAATCACTGGTCGGTATTATTCAGACGCAGAGTGGGCGTGCTCGCTCATATAATATTCACCATGTTGAAATGTGACTTTATTTGTGAGTGATGTATAAAATCCATGTTTTAATTTCCTGATTACTATTACCTACTACGTACTTGAATACTTTTGTTTATATACTTCTTCTTCTTCTTAGCGTTTCGATGACAAACTAATTAAAACTTAATTATATTATTGCGGCCCAGAACTTGGACTGCGTTGTCATTGGCAACCATTAAGTCTTCCTGAGTGCAGCTGTTAGGGCAAGCACGGCATGATGTGAGATGGGCCATCGTATGGGTTGTACCGCACAAACAGCTCAAATCGGTACCATCACTGAATCCCCACCTAAACATGTTGTTTTTGCTCCGACCGACCTGAGTTCGAAGTCTATTTAATGACTTCCAGATCAGCCATGGCAGTTTATGTCCAGGTGGAGGTCTCTCCGAAGGTGGCACGAATGGGTTTGGTAGGGAGACCCCATCTCTCCAAAGGTTGCACCTCGCTCTTGGCAACTCTGAGGGCAGAGGTTCGACACACTTATAAAAGTTCTTGCGGCTTTTCAGCCTTACTACTTATACTGATACTATAATAATAATATAGTCTCTCAAAGAAAATATCAAGACTTGGCGAAAGGGAACTTAAAGAAACTTACACCTACGCAGAGATAGTTGAATGAATTAGTTTTCATAATACCCGTTGATGTACTTATACTTACTTTTAAGGATGGATTTTCTCAAAATCCTATTACCTATTACAATTTATTTCTTGTTGGTAAGGATAATAAATAATTTACATAAATGTCAAGACTTGGCAAACGAGGTTGTCGCCATGTGGGATGTTGATTCAGCAGTCATTATGCCGATAGTACTTACAGCCAATTATTTAATAACCAAGATCCTCGAACAACATCTAAAGAGGCTCTCGTTAGGCAGCTGGATCTAGGGTCTCATACAGGAAAGCGGCACTTCTCGACACGGCACGTATTATTAGGAAGTTCCTCTCTCTGAGACCCTGACCACCGGTAGCTTGGACCCTGCTCCCGATGCCGGTGCGCTACATTTTTTTGCAAAGTACAAAAAGTCATCTACAAAATAGTGATTTTTAGATTTTTACATTATCATAATAAATGCAGTGAACTTTATAATAGTGCTATTATTATTATAATAGTGCTATTATTGTTTTCTTAACTCACTATATTCCTTCTTTTTTTAAACGCATAGAAAGATATATAACAATATTAAATAAAATTGAACGACGTAAACGCAACTAATTCACTATGTCCGCTCTTACGCGCGGGTGCGGAGGTTTCCCGTGTGTAAACTCATCTGTCAGTTGACATGAACTACGCCAGTTAAGTAGTTGATCCGTAGTAGAAGTTGATTGAATTCTCTTTGAATTTTATTTTCAAGTTATCCTATTTTTATTATGCCACAAATAAAATCAATATTTCAACGTAGTTAGAAACATCTGCACAATAATCTAACTATCAGGTACACAACAATTGTCAAATCATGTTTATTTTGTAATCAAATTACCGCACCAAAACCTTATAATTCAAAATTATGGATATAATAAGATTTACATTTGGGTATTTAAACTACATATTCAAAAATAAAAGATTTGTTCCCGACCACCGTAAACAGGACCAAGTAGTAGTTGACTCATTTGCCAAATTATTTGTTACAATGTGCATGCAGATAACTACAATATTTGCCAAAAAAAAAGGGTACTTTGAGTACACACGCACCTTTGTAATGATAAAATCATATTCTGGTATAAGTTTCATAGAAATCGGACAATAATATAAAAATGGGCAACAGTGGTCTTTCAAAGTTACGACATGGTCCTCGCAGTATGCGAACCTTCGGACGAGTCTAAGGCCGTCTATAATATTAAGACCTTATGCCACCTGTCTGGCATAAGCGTCGAGCGCCCCAACAAGTCCGGTCCCCCTGGTCAATGTCACCGTTGCCAGCTTTATGGCCACTCGCAGCGTAACTGCTATGCGAAACCCAGGTGCGTCAAGTGCCTGGGCGACCACGGCACTAGCGATTGCGAACGCCCGAAAGATAGGTCCCTATGCCTTGAGCCCCCTAGTTGCGTTCTATGCGGCGAGTCTGGTCACCCGGCGAATTATCGCGGGTGTGCCAAAGCGCCAAAACAGCGCAACCCCAAGCTGGCTAAACGTTCAGCCGCCCGTCACGAAAGAGAGAGTCCCTCCACGGCTCCCCCCCCTCTCTCATCCCAACCCCCCGCCCGACTCAGTCCCCAAAGGCCGTCCCCATGGAATGCGCTGAACCATCAGCAGGCGTTCCCCGCCTTAAGGCCCACTACCCAGTTGCCCCAGCAACAGCAACCAACCACAAGACCCCCAATCCCGGCTATCCCCGCCCTGATGAGCTCCACCATCCCCGCTCCCACTATAGTGCTAGCTGCTTCACAGCCTGCACGTAGTCCCACAACATCACAGGCTCCCCCCGCACCCACCCCCGCACCCGCCCCCGCACTCGCTCCCAGGCCAGCGCCGACAGCGGTTGCTCCCTCCACTTCCCTCTCGTCCACTAAAGTGCTCCTTAGGGACACGATCCCCAGCCTTATCCAAACCCTCTCCTCCTGCAATACGCAGTGGGCGATCAACATAGTCTCCGCTTGGAACGCCTCTCAAGGCGATCCAATCGCTCGCATCAATGTCCTCTGCGAACTAGATGACATAGTCATTTTCCTCATCCAATAAATTCCAATGGATACAGAAAGCTGTAGAATTAAGCCCCGATCCCTTAAATTAGGCTTCTTCAACGCTAACAGCGTTAACGGTCAACGAGATGAGATCGCAATCTTTTTGCGTGATCATCAAATTGACATCTTCTTAGTGCAGGAAACGTTTCTCAAGCCCCACAACAGGAACCCTGGAATTGCTAACTATAAATTAGTTCGCAACGACAGGACCCGTAGTAGGGGCGGTGGTACTCTCATCTACTACAAACGTTCCCTGTACTGCACTCCCTTAGACCCTCCTCCTGGTCTCCAATTCCTGGAAACTTCCATATGCAGACATGATGACATGACAGGACACCAGCCGATCACAATCGTCTCGGTGTATAATCCTCCCTCCAGTAATAAGATCCAACTCCGGAGCGATCTTAAAGCCCTCTTTGACCTCGGCGGAGGTTCCGTTATCATAGCGGGCGACCTCAATGCCAAACATCTCTCGTGGAGCTGCAACTCCAACAACCACGCGGGTCGTAACCTCGAAGAGTTGAGCCCGGAGCTCGAATTCGACGTTATCGCCCCGATGTGTCCCACTCACTACCCCCATAACCCTGACCAACAGCCCGATGTCCTTGACATAGCGCTCCTAAAGAACGTAAACCTCGGTCTACGCTCTATAGAGACGCATGAAGAGCTAGACTCCGATCACCGCCCCGTAGTCCTTCACCTAGGTCCCCGGGGTGGTCCCCCGGATCCTGGTCAACCCACCCCGACCAAAACTGTCACGGACTGGGGAAAACTAGAGGAGCGCCTCAAGTCTTCCTCATCCGTTCACTTAGATTCCATCCCCGACGATATCGTTACGATTGCCGACACGCTGGGCGCGATCGACTCCCTTACCAGTCACGTACAGTCCATGGTGAACGAGTGTTCACGGCAAGTTCCAGCGGTGGACGAACACCGCTGGAAGCTGCCGGACGATGTGCGTGAACTGCTGACGGAGAAGAACGCATCCATCCGTGCCTATGACACTTTTCCCTGCGAAGCTAACCGCGCCCATATGCGTTCTCTACAGCGTGCTGTAAAGAAACGTGTACGGGAGGTTCGGGATGCCCGCTGGGACAAGATGTTGAGCGACTTAGAGCCATCCCATCTGGCCTTCTGGCAATTGCAACGTAATCTGAAATCCGATTGTGTAGCTTCAACTCCCCCTCTCAATCGTCCGAACCAAAGGCCGGCCTTTGAAGATGACGAAAAGTCCGAATGTCTAGCCGACAGTCTAGAAGCCCAATGTACTCCCAGCACCCAACCCGCAGACCCGGTCCATCTTTCCAAGGTGGATCGCGAGGTCGAACGTAGGGCCTCCCTCCCTCCCGATGAAGACCCCGACGATCCCTTACCCCCCATCACCGTAGACGAGGTCCACACGATAGTGAGGAATCTCAAACCTAGGAAAGCCCCCGGCTCAGACGGTATCACCAATAAGGTGATCAAACACTTTTCCGCCCCGCTCATAGTTCTCATGGCCGCCATCTTCAATGGCGCTCTGAGTAATAACATCTTTCCGCAAGCTTGGAAACAAGCCACCGTTATCGGTATCCCCAAACCCGGCAAACCCAAGAGTGAGCCCACTAGTTATCGCCCCATTAGTCTTCTCAATGTAATTGGGAAAATCTATGAGCGTCTCATTTATATCCGTTTAAAGGATTTCGCTGACTCCCGTAAACTCATCCCCGACGAACAGTTCGGTTTTCGAACCCAGCACTGTTGCATTCGACAATTGCACCGCATTGTCGAACACATTAGCTCCCGTTTTATGCGCTCGTACAAAACGGGCATGCTCTTCTTCGACGTAGCGAAAGCCTTCGACAAGGTCTGGCACAACGGTTTATTATACAAACTGTACCAATTCAACGTGCCGGACCGTCTCGTGCTCATCATTCGAGACTTTCTGTCGGATCGCTCCTTCCGCTATCGCCTAGAAGGCACCCTCTCGTCCCCTCACCCCATTCGCGCAGGAGTCCCTCAGGGCTCCGTGCTATCGCCCCTTCTGTTCACGCTGTACACCAGCGACATTCCCAAACGTGGCTTGGCCAAGTTGGCTCTCTTCGCCGACGACACGGCTATCTACTATTCCGGTAGGAGTCTCGATAGCATCTCTCGAACCCTTCAAACCGCAGCCGACGCCCTCGGGGTCTGGTTCCGGAAATGGAGAATAGAGGTGAATCCCAAAAAGAGCGCAGCCGTTCTTTTCGAGAGACACGGTGATTCCCACACCCACATCCGTCCCGTTCTCATGTTCGGCAAACAGATCCCTTGGGAGATGAAAGCCAAATACCTGGGGGTTATCCTCGACCACCATCTGAGTTTCCGAGACCACATCAAAGCGGTGCGCGCTCGCGCCGCTTTCGCTGTCGGTCGCCTCCACCCCATCCTTAGAACACGCAGTAAATTGTCACTTAGAAATAAGCTGAGAATCTACGTGACGTGCATCCGCCCCATCTTGACTTACGCTAGCGTCGTGTTCGCACACGTTAAGCCTTGTCGCTTTAAATCCTTCCAAACCCTCCAGAATCGAGTGTTGCGCAGAACCGCGGCTGCCCCGTGGTTCATGCGTAACGTCCAACTCCATCTCGATCTAAAAATGCCAACCATCAGGCAATACCTCAAACGCATTTCCAAGCGTTACTTCGACTCTGCCCCCCGCCATCCGAACCCCCTAGTCGCCGCAGCGGCCGACTACAGTCCCTCTCTCATAAGTAAAGTTCGCCGTCCCAGGCACACACTTTTAGAACCCGATGACGAAATTACCCTCCTCCAGGAGGCGAGTAAATCGACCAGCACACTACACAATAAACGCCGCCGCCCGGCATACCGTCCTCGCCGACGAGGCCCGTCGCGACGCCCCACCGCCGCCGGTCACGATCCACCGAGCTCTCCCGTCGTAGAGCCGGTCGTCTCTTCAGACTCCGCAGTCACCCCGATAATTCAGCCCTCATCAAGCTGTCTCCCCCCCCCTATGTCCACGCCAGCAACGCCCTAAGCCGAGGTCCGAGTCCCACTAGGGGTCGCCCTTAGTGCTGTTGTTGCAGGTAGTCATGATGTTAGTGTAGTACAAGTAGTTAGCTTAGGTTAAGTATTTTACTTCCCCCCATTGGCTGGAGACCCTTCAGGTCTCGCCAATAACTGCCCGGTTACGTAGAAACCGTCCCCTAGGACGACCTACTGCAGTCCAATATAAAAGAAAAAAAAAAAAAAAAAAAACTTTCAAAGTTCTCTATTGAAAAGTCATCAGTTTGCAGATGTAATTTTTTATTTTGCACCCGTTGATGTTATAGAAACATTTTAAAATAAAGATGAATAAAGGGAATAATAATATTGTCTCACTGCAGAATAAAGGTTAATTCAATAAGGCTAACAAAGTTTAAATAATTTTAACGTCTACTTATTTATCTATTAACAGTACAACTAATGAATTGTTTTCAAGAAGTGAAGGAAAAATCATTTGCGAATTTGACACTTTCCAGTGAAGAGAGAAAACAGAGTTCTTGGTCGTACATTAAAATCGATCTGCGACTGCAAACAAAGCTGCGGATAATGTTGGGTTCTCGGCTATAAATAGAACGTTTTATTCACATCCCTATTCTTTTCTTAATGTGTAGAGACGACAAAAGGACTTATTTATCAGGTGGGAAGCGTCAAATTGAATCCACCATCATTTAATTTGATAGTATAATACTATAAGAAACTAGTTCCAATAAAGCTCGCTGCATCTAAACCAGAAATATTCTTTAAAAAATTTAAGTCCTTTGACGATGATGATACATTAAAACCTTACAACGGGAATGCATTAGGTTATAATATTCTAAATACGGGCTTAAGAAACTTTATTCTCATAAAGAATTACATTCACTTACAGGAGAGTACAATTAAAATTATAATATTTGTCGAGCGGCGGCATAATAATTGGAAAACAACAAATACATTCAATAGGACAAAATAGAAAAATTAAACTTGAAAGAGGGTAAATGTGATAAAAGTATTATAATCAGTGATCGGAAAAAGGTGAGCTAATTTACCTTAACTTCAAAGAACAGAGACAAAAAGTAGAGAATTCCCTACGGCAACATTTTTTTTCGGGAAAATGTCCTGGACTTCGGGACATCACTAAAGTACATTTAATATTAATGTTATTAATACAGAAAACGATTGAATTCGTTTCCTGTTTTTTTTTTTCAAAATTTACACAAAACCAGTTGACACGTTTTTTATTGTTATTCAAAAAGATATTTTTTGATGTTTTCAAAAAAGGAGATTGTCTTATATAATTTTGAAAACAATAAAAAATGTGTCTACTGGATTTGTGTAAATTTTAAAAATTAGAAAAAAAATGTTGCTGTCTTGAAGTCTCAACTTTTTGTCTCTGTTCTATGAAGTTTAGGTAAATTAGCTCACCTTTTACCAATCACTGATTATAATAAATAAGTTAACTATACTCTGTTCACCCAATGATGAATCTTGACAGCTCGGTCATTTCGTAAATTGTATCCGTAAAAAGACTGCTATCGAAAAAACGTAAACAACATCGTCAAAACCGTACAATACCTATACACCGTGTCCCAGAAAGTAGTGTTAAACGGAAGTCCAGGGGTAGAGCACCCTTACAGGTACCCGAAATACCACCATGTATGTTCCGCGATTTTTTGTAGTTTTCGAGTTATGAGTTTTTTTTATGTCATTCATGACAAACAACAAAACTCTGATTTTAATGACATTTTTGATCATGGTGTCATGAATACATGACAAAAATGCGTGTTCTATTCATCTAGTTTGGAAAAAATTACTATTCACGACATACATAAACTCACGCCTTTTTCCCATGGGGGTAGGCAGAAACTGTAGAACGCCACGTGCTACGATCCTTACATACTCCTTTCGCTTCGTCCACGGTCATACATCTTGTCATACACGCACGCCGGTTGAAAGTACTACGCACCTGTCCTTTTTGAAGAACATCACCAATAACATCAATGTATGTCCTTCTAGGGCGTCCTCTACTAGCGTTTCCACTGACATTCGCCTTATTAATTCACGTCACTATGATGAAAAATGTTATTAAAGTCAGAGTTTGGTTAAAACATGAAAAGAAATCATAACTCGAAAACTACAAGAAATCGCGGAACATACGTGAGGGTGATTCGGGTACCTCTAAGAGTGTTGTACCTCTGCAGTTCCACTTGACACTACTTTTTGGGACACGGTGTATAATGCATGTTTTGTTTTTTATAAATATTTGATAATTATGCTCTGTATGGTAACATTTTGTGGAAAAACGTTAGGATTCAACTTAGGGTGAAAAGGGTACAGTGCAACAAATTATTTCTTCTTTCCGAACGAGTACACATCAATATCAGGATTAAACCTTAGTCAATATTGTTGAGCAAGCAATTAAAGTAAACCAGCAAGTAAATAAGAATGCCTGCAGCAAGAAATATGCGTATCATTGTACAATTATATAAAGTAAATAAGTTGTCTAGATGAAAAATGTACAGACAAAGGCACTACAACTCATTACAGATTAAGTAACTCTTCTGAGAAAATATATTAAGTACATCTGTTCCTTTGAAAAAGGAAAACTTATTCATTATGATTTCTTCGAAAAGAACATTATTTTACGACTATTTCTTGGAACCTTTTCTTTCATAAGTCATTCATCTCTTAGTCTTAGTGTTATCAAGAAACTAACGTTTTGTGATGAGAAACGACTAGTTCGTCTAAGTACTTTTAAAGTACGGTCGTTAACTTGATAAAGATAAGACTTCTATGAAAACATACTAGATTTTTCACTAGAGTATTCTTGTGATGATTTTAGCAGGTTGCGTACCGCCCGTCATCTCAGGACGACACTTAATTGTCTTATCTATTCTGTCTATAATAATATAATTCAGTCATGATTCGAAAGACACGTGGCACCATCTATGAACGTTATTGTTGTTTTCCTCGGGAACAGTACTTTTTTCGGGATGAAAGGTACCCTATGTCCGTTTCTGTACACCTGACAATGTATATGCAAAATTTCAAGATGATCCGTTCTGTGGTTTAGGCGTGAAAAGGTAACAAACAAGCAAACTTACTTTCACATTTTTTTTATTAGTTAGGAGGAAGAGGAGCTCGTGGCTAAATAATTACAGCCGCATAGACCGATCTTCCGGGTTAAGACACGCTTGCCGAGGTTGGTCTGTGGATGGGTGACCATTTACCATAGCGAGTTTCCTCCGTTCCTTCGAAAGCACGTAAAGCGTTGGTCCCGGCTGTCATTTGTAGATCTTTGACAGTCGTTACTGTTGGTCAGAAGCCAGAAAGTCTGACAACCAGTCTTACCAAGAGTATCGGTATTACCCAGTTACTGGGTTGTGGAGGTCTGATAGGCAGTCGCTCCATGTAAAATACTGATATTCAGCTGCATCCGGTTCGACTGGAAGCCGACTCCAACATAGTTGGGAAAAAGGCTAGGCAGATATAGTTAGGATTAGGATAGTGTTCTGTGGCCTTTGCGCGTTGCTCCTATGTTCTCCGTGCGCCTTCAAAAGAACCGGACTTCTACAGGGAAGATGAGCTGTGAGACCCAAGAAAGATTGTTTTCATTCAACCATCTATGACTTATGTGTCTTCTCTTCCTGCTAGCCTTTTCCCAACTATGTTGGGGTCAGTTTCCAGATTAACCAGATGCGGCTGAATACCAGTATTTACACGAGCGTCTGCCACCACCTCCGCAACCCAGTTACTGAGCAATGCCGATATCCTAAGGTTAGTCCGGTTATCAGACTTTCGAGCTGCTGACAACTCGATACGACTGTCGTAGGTATTCTCATGACACCCGGAACAGACGGCTTAACCTGCTCTGCGAGATACAGACGGGTCTCGATGCGTAACGAACGGTCACCCATCCGCGGACTGACCGCGTCAAGCGAAGCTTAACCTCGACAATAGTATGATTGCGGTTGTTACTTAGCCACGTGCGCCTCCCGTTAACTTATACGTATAGAAATTAATAAACGACAAACATACTTAATTGTTTTTGTTCAAATCGTAATGAAAACATATTGGCTTTTTTTGTTGGATAAAACCCTAACGGATGAAACGCCCTCATTATACGAGTCCAGTCTGAAAAATTCAGAACTTTTCACATTAAACCCTTTCGACAACAGTACAGCTATTTGCCAAAGGACTTGTCATTAGTGTACTTTAAATAAAGCCGTATAAATTGATAAAGTTTTGGCCATGTTATTAATGTGATATGTATACAGTATGTTAAAGTAAAATGATTCAGAACGGCCTGTTTAATACCAAAATCGTAGCGCAGATAGGGAGAGCCTCCGCTACCGGCGCCGGTTACCATTACGAGTGTCGGCGCCGGTTACCACACTGGCCGCCGGTGCCGCGCCGACTACATACACTGTTTTTATACACCTTCAAGGCCTCTTCAAACTCTTCATGAGATGATTATTCGTCACCGTCACTTTCCTTTTTACGAAAAAAAAAACAACTGAAAACTTAAAGGGATTTTTCTAAGGTTGTTTGGGTTTCCAAAGCAGAGTCGACGGAGCCCCACTGGACGGGGCTCCTATTTCTGTCTGCAGGGTATAAAGTTACCCAACACGCATCATCCCATTCGGACCTAACCTATTCATGTTGGGGTGCCCCATATTAGGGAGCTCGCTTCGCTCGCTCTTGAAATTAGTCAGTTGGAAGACACGTTACAGTGTTTGGCCCAAAATCTAACCTACCTTTCAACTAACATACCTACCAAACAACTTATTACCGTCGTCGGTGTTCATTTTGGGTGCCGGCAGCCGATGTTTTTATTCTCGGCTGCCGGCAGTAATGTACTGCCTGTTCCCAATGGCGTTATTTTTGGTGCTGGTGCCGGCAGCGGAGACATTCCTAGCGTTGATAGGTTAAATGCGATATTTCTGTGTGTTCCAAATTGATAGACAAGTGTGCATATAGTTACCTACAGTAAGCGTCGCTTTTAGGTTTTTGTTTTAATATGTACGAATGCTATAGTATTGCTGGTTAACGAGAACGCCTTTCATTAGTTAACATACTGTATACTTACCTACAGAGTTTACTGAACATTGTAGGTCTACTACTCTAAATAAGATAACGTAAGTGCGGGGGCGCTGATGTGACGAAATGTGCATCCATATAGATAACTGGCTTTTGACTTGGCTCGCCTGGGTAAATTCAATCGACTGAAAGGTTTGCTACTCAGATAATAATACAATTACAATTTATACAACGTGTAATATAATAAACGCAAACCCGAAAAGTAGATTGTTAAGAATCGGCAACTGAAAATATTTCATCTTTATTTTTAAAACGTGGTTTTTTATTTCAATCTTTTAATTCAGAAGTTTGAGCTTTATGTCAAGGTCATAAAACTGAATTTCACTGCAGTTAACAATGAAAACTATTTTATTAAATAAATAATATTTAAGCAGATAAAGGTAGAATTTCAGTGTTAATGCTATGAGTATAACTGAATATTCTAACTGGGGCGTTTGAGTGTTTGCGTTATTACTGTTAAATGGTGTATAGGTATTTTTTTAAGTTTCGTAGGTATGTTAAATATAGTCACTGGTTCTTATAATTCTATTTTAAAAGACCCTATAGACCCAGGAACTCTGGAAAAACTGGCCATAACAGTAAAAAAGTAGGAGAGGAGGTCAAACCACTGCTCTGAAAAAGGCTAAACACAAGTTATTTATGGTTGTGGAATTGTAAGCATGACAAAGGCTTGAGGGCAGTCTGGATATAGCTTTCACTACTTGAAGACGACGAGATGAGGCGTTCCATTTAGCACACCAATTTGAATAGCATCAATTCGAATCTCACAATAGTACCTACTAGGAATAGGAATACTATTGGTGTGCTGCGAATTGGTGGTATTCAAATTTGTGCGCCAAATGGAATGCCTCGACGAAATTCGCTTCATATTTTTCGATTCAGAATGTGGCTGTACACAGAAATATGTAGAACACGTTTACGTCAAATGTAGCTAGCCTTTTCCAACTATGTTGAGGTTAGCTGCTAGTCTATTTATTTATTTATTTATTTATTTATTTAAACAATTTAACTAGAACGGTCACAGACCAATTACACTAATTAAATAGAATTACAATTTTCGCTAACTACTCACATAATCATCATTACACAAAATGAATAATAATAGAATAAAATAATAGATTACATTTCATTTAAGTACATAAAATATAACAGACAACAAAAATTACGAATCAAAATTGAAACCGATCATACATCTCTCTCACACATCTTCAAGCAACCCGACAACAGATTCACCCATCCATCCTCAAACAAATCAGTGTCTGGGTATGAGTCCAGGAGATCGTTGAGTGCGGAACCAGAACCATCGTTAACCAGATGCGACTGAATCACAGTAGACATATAAGCTAAAGCAGTACTTCAACTACCTACAATCGTCCGATTTGACACACTCACACAGACACGCACTGCAACAAGACAAATAAGGTATTTTCGGGATACAGTTCTATACAAAAACAAAAAACTACTCAGTGTACAGAGCGTGTCTGTGTGAGTGTTTCAATTCATGAGATTATAGTAAGTTGAGGTACTGCTTTAGCTTATATGTCTTCTGTAACTGAATGCTAGTATTTTATACAGAGCGGCTGCCATCAGAACTGGGCAACGCCGATATAAGGTTAAACCGGTTGTCAAACTTTCGGGCTTCTGACTACTCTTAGCGACCGTCATAGGTATTCGTATGACACCCAGGATCGACCGTTTAACGTGCTCTCAGAGACACGGAGGGGTCTCGATGTGTAACGAATGATCACCCATCCACGGACTGATCGCTCCAAGCGCAGCTTAACCTTGCAGATCGTAGGATCCGCGCGTTTGTTCTTTAGCCATGAGCCCCTCTATGTACGTCAAATATTGTTTTTATTATTTGATCATAATATTATCCATTGATTCTAGATTAGGATAACAAGTTTCAAAAAGGTTTGATTAAACATAGACATTCTTTAATGAAAAATCTAAACTTGTGCAATGCACTATCTGTGTCTGAGAGCCGTGCTCAGTCATTAGTTTCTTTTAAAAAAATGGTAAAAAAACATTACCTTACTCTCAAGTAGTTTTTAAAGTATCTTTATAAAAATATACCTACATAATTTGAGTATGTATGTGTACGTAGAAATCAATTATTTTTTATCTTATAGAGTTTTTTGTAAGGGAAATACTTATTTCCCTTTGTAAAGCTTATTCACATAAGTTTATTAGCGTCGGAACCTCTCGTGAATGTAACCGCAGGTTTTAATTTCGCTGCTTGTGCTCTTAATTTAGTGTGCGCTACTTCCAAGCTTCTGCGTGCCAGTTTCGCACTCTCTCACGTAATATAAAAATGTTCTAGATGTGTAAGAGAAAGGTGCGGATTTGAAATAACTCACCGGTGATCTTCTCTTCCACTGCCTCGCGCTCCTTGGGCTCGGCGGTTTGGTCGATTCGGATTCGGATGAGGCTAAATCCAGCAGGGAACCTTACACGAACTGTTCCATAGGTGCTAGTCTTCCGTACGGTCGATAGTGTGAGTTGCGGAGATAGAAAGCGGGTCTCAACACAACAAAAGTATTTTATTTTATTTTAAAGCGCGGAGCGCGGTTTCGCCGTGTGGGCAAGGATTCGAGAGAGAGATAGTTCGCGGAATCGCCGCTTGGAGTGCTAGCTGCGCGACGTCCGCGGTGCCGCGATTGGCTGCCGAATTCTACCACTAGCCAATCGGATTGCTCAGCAAGCTTCCGCTCAGACACCAGCGGTCAATCAAACCACACCAATTATCAATACACATACTCGAAAATATAAAGTGTCGTGTGATGAAAAAATCTATTTATGTTTTTATTATTATTGTTTTGGGACGGAACATGCCGCTCGCCTTGAAAGAATGTAGTTCTTTTAACACTAAGTTAAACTAAATTAAATATTAACTGTCTCAAAGATGGAGACTTACAATGAAAACTGCTGAAAGCATGAAAGAATTTATGAACTAATTTACTAAAATAAGTACTAAGCTAAGATTCGCAACGAAATAAACGAGTCATTATTCTAACGGTAATGGACAAATTTTTACAACAAAACGTTTAGCGTAGGTGTTACCCATTTGTAGGGTTACCACACGAGTAATATTATCCGAACCAGGATGAAGAGCATGAACACGAGCAAGTCTCCACTGCAACGGTGGTAAATTTTCGTCACACACTACAACAATAGTGCCTTCTCGGATTGGTGAACCGCGACTACAAAACCATTTATTACGTTGTTGGATTTCGTGTAAATATTCACGACTCCAGCGTTTCCAAAAATGTTGGATGCACTGTTGTATCCAGCGCCATCTCGTGAGTCTATTGGAATTACTCTCCATTAATGAAACGTCCGGTAGGGCCGTTAAAGGACCTCCTATCAAAAAGTGAGAGGGTGTTAAGGGTAAAGGATCCGACGTGTCGGAACTTAACACGCAAAGTGGACGTGAATTTAATACTGCTTCGATTTGGCAGAGAAGTGTATGCATCTCATCATAAGACTGAGTCTGAGTACCTAATACACGATATAGGTGGTGCTTAAAACTTTTCACACCTGCCTCAAATAGCGAGTAATATTATCCGAACCAGGATGAAGAGCATGAACACGAGCAAGTCTCCACTGCAACGGTGGTAAATTGTCGTCACACACTACAACAATAGTGCCTTCTCGGATTGGTGAACCGCGACTGATACTATGAAATAGGCATAGTTTTGTGTTGTTATAATACTTATTTATACTTGGTTTTTTGTTTTTATTCTAATTTATTATTTATATTTTTTTACGCTGCAAACTGTCCTTTATATTTCTCTTAACAATTCTTTCCATCCAATGGTTGTCTGGAAAAAAAAATACTTTAAGCAAAAAGACCTGGTGGTTAATGTATGTCTATTACTTCTGTTTTAATGTACCTATATTATTTCTGTTTTATTATTCTTAGTGTATAATAAAGTAAATATTCTATCTATCTAGCTATTTATCTTAGCGCATTGAAATTAGATTCGCATAAAAGTAAAACATACGGGTTAATCAAAGGTTTCTTTATTATTATTAAATCTAAACTTATCTAGCAATAAATTTTAACACTTATTATTTAGCAAACATAATCACTTTTTACTTAATCAACAAAAAATCAGAAGTCAGGACTTGCTTTTGGGAACGCATACTGGCATGCCAGGGAATCGAAACACTACTGGAATTGGCAACGTGTTTCACACCAGCGGTGTCGAGTACTGACGTGTGCGCAATCTTATCGCCTGCGCAATCTTACACCGCCCTACCATATAGGATATTATACTATGTCAGCTTATTTTGTCTTACATCTACGCAGAGACGGGAATTGCTTAATGGTTCGTAAATAATCGGGTAGCTACTTCTCAATGTTTTTCACTGTGACTAACTTTATAAGTTATCTGTTGACGTAAAAAGTTAGGAACTCTTAATACCTTTTAACTTGGCACGTCGATAAGTAGGAAAAGCAAGTTATGTACCCGTACTAATAGAAAAAATAAGACAAAAATAGGGTTATTTTCATGAAACGTTGTTTTAATAAAACTATATTTATCTAATAACAACCATACAATAAAATTTATTTTCTCTCTCTCTTTCTAATCATACGATTAGAAAGAGAGAAAGAAAATAAATTTTATTCAGCCAAGGACAAGGAATAACAGCATAAACAATAAAAAACACAAAAGAATCAATCTTACACATTTTATGCTGTCGAGCATGCCCGTGCCGAAAGGGTCACCATCTCAGCATATGCTTGGCGTCAAACACCCAGCGCTGTTTTTCAGTTGGTACACTTGCATACATGGACGAAGGTGATTTTAAATATATATTTTATTATTTGTTTAAGTTTTTAAATATGTCAATAGGTAGGTACATGATGCATATATTGTGATAAACTATAAAAATAAAATAAAAACAAAAGATATAAAAGTACTTTTAATTTGTAACAGCCAATCAAAATCAAAAACTGGCAATATTAATTTACCAATAGCAGGCGGCCCGGCGGCGGTACGCACTTACTGTTGAGATGAGGCGTTGTCCTTTTATTATCATTTATGTCACTTTTCCACAGGCTTGTAAACATGGTTTTTTAAACTATTACGATTCCAATATCCAAAAATGCCTAATCTTAAAAAATGTGAGGCAAATAAAATTAACATAACGACTAAAAATATCGTACACAATCCATAATGCTGGGGAATGAATGATTATTCATCACAAATGTCCATCTAAAAGGTGAGTTATTTTAAATTAAATTAAAATTTCATAAGCAATGAATTATAACAATTACGATTACCTATAGTCAACATTAAAAAGTAAGTGTATTGATGGTTCAGAGTATCAAAAGTGAGTTATATTAATTACTACGTAATTCATAAATGATAAATGAAAACATGCTAATTGTATCTCGATTAAATTCACGGCTCATCTTCCTTGCGGAAGATGTCCGGTCCTTTGGAAGGCATACACGGGGACACAGGTCCAACGTGCAGAGGCCCCTTTGAGAACTTTAATCTAAAATGGGGTGGGGCACCAACCGGGGACTATCCACGGCTGCACTATTGGAGTACAGTCATGGACCGTCCCAGATGGGTGCAAGACTATTGTAAAATATGGTGAAAAATATCTGGTCTATGGGAAGGGGTGTTAGGTGGACTTGATAACTTCTATTGCCGGAAGAAAACGGCGTCTGCCTTTCAAGCTTTAAATTTGAAATATATTGGCAGACGGTGACTCGCCAGCTCACTAGCTGGGCCCCCTGAAAAGCAGCCAGTACATAGGCGAAGGGGGCAACAAACGTGTGAGCGGCTAGGGGTGTAGAGAGGTGTGGCCCCGGTTTCGCCGTCGCGGGTCTAAAAGACCCGGAGTGGGTTTCCCCGCTATTACGCCTTTAGACACTTCCACCCCCGAGCATATAGCTCTGGCGGCCTCCCTCTGGACGGCCGATAAAGGCAAGCCAGAGTTGAGAGTCCTGCGGGCACTCTTGGGGTTCCACCCCAGCCAGCCAATAAAGGCAAACTGGAGACGAGGCCCTGACCGACTCTCTGAGGCAATAAGGTACGCAGTGTCGCCACTCACCAACAGCTCGCCACAAGCTGCCCTGCGGTTTGTAAGCGTTTCAGTAGACCTCATGATACATTTTTTATTAATTATGATGGGGTTGTAGAAAGCTAGTCTAATGTTCCCTCCGGTTTTACGTTAATCTCATGATGAGGTAACGCCTTTCCCAAAGGGGGGGCATGCTAATTATTATTATATTGTATAAAAAATAAACTTTAAAAAAAGTAAAAACCGACTTCAAAGAAATACTAAAAGGAGTAAAATAATTACCATAATACAAAATTAACAGTTTCAGAAGTCGGTGGCTTCTATTTGCTTCAGTGTAGAGTTGCACCGACTTATGAAACTGTTAATTTTATATTATGGTAATTATTTTACTCCTTTTAGTATTTCTTTGAAGTCGGTTTTTACTTTTTTTAAAGTTTATTTTTTATTAAATACGTTTTAGTGTCATAATTTTAACCCCCTCCTTCATAACCCTTCTTTTTGGCTTTGACGTAGTCGGGCATAAAAAGTCCTTTCAAATAATACCTTACACGATATTATGAAAACATTCCAAAGGGGAGGAGGGGGGGACACGCACCCCCTCCTCTTTTCCAGTAGTCAGTTCCCAACAACAAATATAAACAAAGCAATATTAGTAATTAGAGAATTTTGCTTTGATCCGATGAGGAGTTCCGTTCCATATCTCTGAGTTTCATGGTCTAATCATAACAAAATTTATATGGGACCAATCGGAAAGTATACCCTTTCGAACAAAAAAAGAATTTTTCAAATCGGTTCATAAATGACGGAGATATGAGGTAACAAACATAAAAAATAAAAAAAAACATAAAAAAAAATACAACCGAATTGAGAACCTCCTCCTTTTTGAAGTCGGTTAAAAATTATGATAGATTTGTTAAAACTGTATGTGTTTATTAGGTATACAAAGACGAAAAATTAAAAAAAAATTGTTTGTACGATATTTAATTCTACGATACCTACCAACATATTCTTTGACTCCTGACTGTACTTATTTTGATATCTGTATCTTTGGTAATTTTTTACAGCTTGTTACTTCTTTCATTCAACGAATTTACTGAAATTATTTATTTGGAGGTACTCTTCACGCTGCCGGAAATTTTGGAGCATTTTCTGTCTCTCTTTCGCGATAAACGGACACTGTACTGAGTGGTGTGAACTTAGAATGGGGTAAATGTATTGTGATGTCACCACTCAGTAGTATTGTCTCTGTCTAGTAAACTACTTCTAAATGCTTGGATTTTTCCTTCAAACCGCGTGATCACAGATTAACCCTAAATGGTTTTTATTCTAAAAACAAAATAAAACATTTAAAAAAAGAAATCTTTCTCTTCTGTACCTGGTACCTACCCGGGAATTCCCGGGAATTAAGAGAAAAAAATCCCGATTCCCGGGAACTCAAAAAGGCCGGGAACGCGCAAACCCTAGAGGGATAGGTATACTGTACCTGAGGAACCACTTAGAAATGTTAGATAGGTACTTAACTACTATCTTAAATACCTTGTCAGAAGTTTTATAACTCTAGCCTTATGTATTTACCCTTTGCCTGTCTAGTCTTTAGCAAGAATTTAAAAGTTAAATAGCTGTAGCCTAAGTCTAGGCATTTAGTAAAAGCTAAATAGAATTACATATTTTCTACCTATTTATGGTTTTTAATTTGTAATTACCTACTACTTTTCCTTTATTTGCATTATTTTATTATGTATTGTAAAAAATATTATGATTTTCTTTGTATAGACTCAGTTGATTTATTCACTGTGTTGCTGGGGAGTTTGTTGCGCCGTTTCTTCTTCACAGCAAAAACACTAGGAAGCGGTGAAGGGAGGGCGCTTTTGGGGGCTGTCTTTTATGTACCTAATGACGTTCAAAAAGAACTAAGTAATTCTAGTCAATTTTGAATAGGTAAATGAGTTTTGAGTTGAGTTGATTTTTAGGACAGCATTAGTTTTATCAGCCTCCTAACCACTCAACACAAAAAGCATTCGACCTCGTTGGAGCATCACTACAACGTCCGAATTTTACACAGAGCGAATTTAGTGTGACCTTGGTAACCGATGCACTAAGGGCGAAAAAGCGATAGCGGGTGCCTCGTTTAGCGCCTAGTAAAATAAACTTACGGAAATCTATGGGACGGGCCGCACTGCACGCTTATCGCTCTCTGCAGATAGGTAAAGCATGACCACCGTAGACAAGGGTTTTGTCGACGAACGATAAACATAAGACAAACGGTTACGTATTATAATACACAAGTTTATTCTATTTTCAAAATAACTACGGTTGATTCACATATGTTCATAACGCATATTGGTCGACTCAACTACTATTTAACTTACTTTATCTTGATTAAATTAAAATTAATCGCACTAATGAACGATTAATCTAATGATTTTTTAAGATATTGTATATTTCAACTATGTCTGAAATACCTAATGGACGCTTCAACTTAATGACCTAATTATATATAAATGAACTATGATTCAACGATTTATGTGTTTTCTTTACTTTCTCTTTAACGGACAATTAGAGAATGGTGAAAACATTTCTGCGAGCAACTTGAAAGTAGCGCTCGCCGGCCGCTACCGCGGCACCGCTCGCTTCGCTCACTCGGCTCGCGCGCGGTTGGTCTCAGTTCTCACCTAACCTAACCTATTTCACTCAGTTCAAAATGATGAATCATACAATCTGCCTGCGACTAGATAATTAGACAATGATAAAAATATTTCTGCGGCAGATTGTATGATTCATCATTTTGAACTGAGTGAAATAGGTTAGGTCAGAACTGTGAGCGGTGCTCTGGTAGCGGCCGGCGAGCGTTACTTCCAAGTTGCTCGCAGAAATGTTTCCACTTGTGTCAGTAAATCAAACATAAGACCACAGATAAATCAACAGTAGGTGAATCGTCCGTTAGTTGTTTAATCAACCTTCGGTGAATTAATTGTAGTTGAATAAACCGTAGATTAATTCTCCTTTAAGGATTTAGTTCATTATAGAATACAAAAATCGGTGAAACGATCTTTAGGTATTTTAAACGGTAGGTCTTTTGACCGTATTTAGTTATCTTGAAAATAGTTAGAATAAACTTAGGTATTATAATACGTAACCACATAAACACAATGGCAATATGCCATTTTGTCTATTCTTCAGTCATTACAACCCTTGTCTACGGTGGTCATGCTAAGCCTGCTGGTAGCGAGGTGAGCGGCTGTAAGTGGAATTCGCTAACCACTAGGCGCTCAGTTCTGTTAGGCGCCTGCAGTGCGTATTCGGCCTAAAGGATACCGACATCCTTGAAGCTAAATCTATTAGACTTTCGAGAATTTGTAATTCTACAATCTCTCTGATGCATTATGGAAACAGGGATCTCTTTTTGTAAAAAAAAAGGTTAACCATTAGAAACAAGCAAAGGCGCCCCAAATCGATCGACCAACATGTGACAAGTACACACGAGCCCCTCAAGCGTGTAAATTAACAATTTACATATTTAAATGTCAAATATACTTGGGAGCAAATAAATAGAGCCACTTCTATTTTTCACGTAGGTATAATTGTTATTATTTTTGGTATTATGGAACAGATCAATATATCGCCTAAAAGATTATTTGATAACCTATACAATGAGGGTAGCTTTTTGTATTTTGAATTATATAATTCATGAAACCAAAACTACTAACCAGGACACGTGATAAAAGGAGTGGCTCGATTTCTTTGCTCCCAAGTGTAGATAGTAACTTTTGTTTGCAAAGACAACAAACAACACAAAGTTTATGATCATGTCTCAGAAACATCATTAGAATACGTAGAATCAACTAAGATGAAACAAAAAGATAACAGCATCAGATGCTTACAATCCCACACATATAACAAGTCAACTAAGGCAAAGAATATTAAACTAAGAGGACTTTTGCTAGTACGAGTACCTACAAAAACAACTCTTTCCTCAAAATCTTCAACTGGAACGAAAAGTTGTTGTACCTAATAGGATTTCGTTGGATGTTAGCCAGCGACATCTATTTAGAAACTCCGAAGTCATAAAACCTGCTCTTCTAAAAATCAAAACATGGCCGTAGTTTTTGTAAGTAAAAAAAAAAACAGATTTTAATACGATATTAACAAATCCATGGTACATTAAAAACTGTAATGTGTTTTAAAATAGGTAAATAAATGAAATGTGCCTCACGAAAGCTATAATACAAAAACTGAATGAGGTTTTCTGAAATAAAATGTTGACACATTTGCAAACAAAAAGAAAAACTCATTTTAAATATTTATTTTGTTTGTAAATGCTAATTAAAGCAACGATATCTTGTAGAAGACGCCAGAACTAACACTTTACGCTTTTATGCCGATCATAGACTCTCAGATTTAGTTTTTGCAAAGTGTATTTTCCACATTTTAACTCTTTTTAAATATTATTTTGTTTGTAAATACAAATTAACCTATCGAGTACTGTAATAACAGACACAATAGATAAACAATGACACTGACGATCCGGATCGTCGGTCGGGCCGCTAGCGGTTAAAGCAACGACATCTTGTAGAAGACGCCAGAACTAACGCTCTATGCTTTGATGCCGATCATAGACTGTCAGATTTCGTTTTCGCACAGTGAATTTTCCACATTTTTCGTTCTCTGAATCTCTGTTCAGTATGTACTTTAGATTTACAATAGATGGTCTTACAGTCGCCAGTTTTCAAGTCCGTGTAGCGCCATCTATTCGGTAACATTAGAACTAACTTGCAACTACAAAACGCTTCAAGTGGCCTGCGATGTTCGTTTCAGGTTCTAGCAGGCTTTTCCGAAACCCAGTAGAGGTAGCTTTTACTAATTTGCGGTTGTCATATTTTTACTAAATCTATTAGCGAGAAATTTCGAGTTAAATGAAGGTATTTTTAGTATAGGTACCTACACTAAGCCTAAAATTAATTAATTCAGACTCACCTGGAGAATGAAGAATCACCGACTCGGTGAGTTTCCATGTTTAATACAATCCACTGGGAACTTTACGTATAATATTCAATATGTACCTAACTGCAGCGTAACATGGTTTCTTTTTTAAATAAAAGGTTTTTTAAAACAAACTTAACCTTCCTCATCAGACAATCTCCATAGTACCATATTATTGCACTGTCACCAAAGTTACATAGGTGTTGCAAATTCAACTCAATCGGATGCCAGCAAGTGCTTGAAAAATTGATCACAAATTTTGAACCGGAAGCACATAAGAACAAAGCAAGTTAAATAAAAGCATGTACAAATGTTCAGAAAAGCCCAATGAACATTTTTTTGACGTGTGCTTTTATGTATTCTAAAAATAAACATAAACATTGTTTATAGAATAGGTTTGATTTACAAAAATATTTCTACATTATTTTGGTAAATCAAACAATTGAAAACAATATGTATTCTTATTGAATCATTTGTAAACTGGCTATGCCCGCAATCCTTTCTACGGAAAAAGATAATAAAAACAACTTGTATTTATTCTGTAAATAGATTGTTTTCAGGAACTTCTGGCTCTGAATAAATATTTCCGCTCAATATTTATAGATATATTTTATTGGACTGCTGTAGGTGGTGCTAGGGGACCCTTCCTACGTAACCGGGCAGTTATTGGCGAGACCTGAAGGGTCTCCAGCCAACGGGGGGGGGGGGGGAAGTAAAATACTTAACCTAAGCTAACTACTTGTACTACACTAACATCATGACTACCTGCAACAACAGCACTAAGGGCGACCCCTACTGGGACTCGGACCTCGGCTTAGGGCGTTGCTGGCGGGGGCTTAGGGGGGGGAGACAGCTTGATGAGGGCTGAATTATCGGTGTGACTGCGGAGTCTGAAGAGACGACCGGCCCTACGACGGGAGAGCACGGTGGATCGTGACCGGCGGCGGTGGGACGTCGCGACAGGCCTCGTCGGCGAGGACGGTATGCCGGACGGCGGCAATATTTATAGTATCTTATATTCTAATATATAACTCTTTATCGAAACTCCTTTTAATTTAATTAGCCATCATCGTATTATTGGCAACAGAACCGGTCCATCCTAGGGTACCAAACCCACCGGCACCTGCGGAAACTGAATTGCCAAGGGAGGTTATTTCCACGCCGGAGGTCCAGCAATGGTTAACTTCCATTGATACCGTTTTGAACGAAGTTTGTACTATTGTCTCGGACGGAAAAATGAATTCGGAACAGAAGCTTCGTGTTACCAATCTTTGCCGAAACGCTTTAAGTGGAGCATCTCAAATGGCCGTCTTATACCAAGCCTTGAAGCAAAAAACCATCCAGGCGTACTCCACAAATAAGCATTTAAAGGAACAGCAAAACCTTGTGAACTCTATTCAGCAATTCAAAGAGGCCGTTGAAAGTAAGTTGCAACCTGAAAAAACATACGCAAATATGGTAAAAAAAGGTACCGATAATTTCATTCGCCCAGCAAACTTGAGCTCCGTTGTTATATATCCGAGCGATAAGACCAAAACTAGTGACGACACTAAGTCCTTAGTACAAAAAATAATCTCCCCAGAAGAACTCAAACTGCATGTTCGTGGCCTAAGGAAGGTGAGAAATGGTGGCGTCATTATTAGTACGGACAGTAAAGGAGACATAGATAAGCTAAAAAACTCGGAGAAACTAGTTTCCTCGGGTCTAAAAGTCGAAGAGCCTTCGAAACGAAGACCTAGGATCGCTGTCATTGGTGTTCCTGTAGCCCTTACGGAAAAGGAAGTAGTCGACTGTATTTACGAGCAAAACCTTTCCGACAAGTTGCCGTCTACCACCCGTGAGACTTTCCTAGATACCGTTAAATTGAGCCACAAATCAGGCAAGAAGAACCTCACTACCTGTAACTACATATTGGAAGTACCTGCCACCATTAGAAAATTATTAATTAATCAAGGGCGTATCTTCATAAATTGGACGTCATGCCCGGTTCGAGATTTTACTATAGTGACCAGGTGCTTCAATTGCCAGCAGTTTGGACACGCAGCCAAGTTTTGCCGTGAAACTATTGCTACATGCAATCACTGTGCAGAGACTGGACATGCCTTCAAAGACTGCAGCAACAAATCTTCTCCCTCACAGTGTGCGACGTGTAAACGGTTCAAAAGGAAATGCGACCACCCAACTGGCGATGTAAGTTGCCCGGCACGCAAAGCAGCAGAGGACTACTATATTAACTCAATAGATTATGAAGGCGCCTAAGAGCGCTACCAGGTTCCTTATTAAGTAAGCACTTTAAACACAAAACTTTTATATACATCATGACCAATCAGCTAATCGGTGATCTAGATATTTTTTCTGTGTCTGAAGCTAAAGTATGTAATGTTGAGGAGTGTAAACATCTCTTTCCTGTGGGAGGGAAAACTTTAACTCTGCTCACACAAAACATCCGCAGCATTAACAAAAACATGGACGGTTTTGAGGTACTCTTACACAATCTTGATATAAGCTGTGATATTATCGTCTTAACAGAATGTTGGTTATCAAAACAGTCAGTCAATTTACCATGTCTCGACGGTTACTATTCTCACAAAACTAATACTAGCATCAATCAAAATGATGGCCTTGTAGTTTATATAAAAAATAATTTAAGAACAACAATAGAAGAACCAGCATTCCAAGACAGTAACTGCTTAGTAATTAAAATGCCAGATACAGTTGTTATGGCCATCTATAGACCTCCATCTCAAAATATTGACATATTTTTGGACTCGCTGCATAATAATCTAACAAAACTTTCATCTTTTAAGAACATAATACTTCTGGGTGATATTAACATTAACATCGCTTCGGGGAGTATTAATACCCATGCACATAATTATTTGAATATTTGCACATTTCATGGGCTTCTTCCTGCTCATTATTATCCCACGCACCAGAGCGGGTCATGTTTAGATCATGTCATTATGAAATCAAAAATACCAAGCAAAACATTTGTTACTACTTCTTCGCTAACTGATCATCAAGCTGTATTATTAACATTACAAACATTCTTACCTAGAAAAAAATGCATACGTTTCCATAATAAAATTAATATGACTAACCTTGAAAATGACATACGCGGAATTAATTTTGACCCCGTTTTCAACTCGAACGATGCAAATAATGCTTTAAATTATTTCATACATTCCCTTCAACATGCAATAAAGAATAACTCAATTAGTAAAATTACACCTAGAAAGTATATTAGTATTAAGCCGTGGATCACTCCCGGTCTCGTTCGTTGTATACGACATAGGGATAAACTTCACCTAAAATCTAAACTCGCACCCGAAAATCAAATACTTTCTATTACATATAAAAGGTACAGAAACTTTTGTAATAACCTTTTGAAAAAGCTTAAAATTCAACATGATAAAAGTGAACTACAAAAGGCAGGAAAGAATAGTAAACTTGTTTGGAAATATATTAAAAGTAACACATTCAGATCAAAACCTCCACAACCTCCTCTTGAATTATTGTCAACAGACACTAACCCATCTGACGCAATCAATAAAGTAAACAACTTTTTTGCTAACGTTGGAAAAAACTTGGCTGAAAAACCCTTAAGTTCCCGAACCTCTTCTTCCTTAAGTACGCCTATGTCATTTTCTACACTAAAATCTTTTGGTCTATTGGATACTGACGTCAATGAAGTATTATTACTAATAACTGGCCTAAAGGAGAGCTGTGCTACTGGGTGGGACGGGATACCTAATAATATTCTTAAACGATTTAGATACTTGCTTGCTCCTTCACTAACCCACATTTTTCAGTTATGCTTATCCAAAGGAATATTCCCTACATTGCTTAAAAAAGCTGTGATTACTCCTGTGTTTAAATCTGGTGATAAAACATGTGTTAATAACTATAGACCCATTTCAGTATTAACCGGATTGTCAAAGATTTTAGAAAAAATCATAAATAGCAGATTAATGAAATATCTTGAAGATAATAAATTACTTTCAGAAAATCAGTTTGGATTTAGGCAAAAAAGATCAACAAGTCAAGCAGTTCACAAATTAACAAATGTTATAACAACCAATCTCGATAATGGCATGCATTCCTTAGGGATTTTCCTTGACCTTGCCAAAGCCTTCGACACTATTTCAAGTTCTATACTATTACACAAGCTTGAATCACTTGGGATAAGAGGTGCACAACTTCAACTTTTTTCTGACTATCTTAGTAATCGTCAGCAGTGTGTAAAAATTGGTCAGTACACAAGTTCTGAGCTTAAAAATAGTGGATACGGAATTCCACAAGGAAGTATTTTGGGCCCTACCTTGTTTTTGATCTACATAAATGACCTATGTAGCTTGACACTCCAAAATGGTGCCATTATGTCATATGCGGATGACACGGCTCTAGTATTCTATGCCAAATCAAGAGCTGAGGTTTACGCACATACTCAAAATGGCTTGAATATTGTATCTAATTGGCTCCATAAAAATATACTAACCTTAAATGCAGATAAAACCAATTATATTTTATTTACAATGAGAAATACAAACATTCCGCTTACTAATCCAAATATTCATGCGCATAAAAATAATTGTAGTTTTAACGCTGACACTGCATGCACTTGTCCCGCTTTAGTTAAAGCTGATCATATTAAATATCTAGGTGTCACGATTGACACAAATCTAAATTTCCGTAAACATATCGATCTGTTATGTACTAGAGTACGTAAACTGATATATATATTTAAACATTTACGACACATAGCCGACTATAAATTAATTAAACAGGTTTATTTAGCTTTGTGTCAATCAATTCTCACCTATTGCATAACCTCCTGGGGAGGGGCCGCAAAATCAATTTTATTGCCTCTAGAACGTGCTCAAAGAGCAATTCTAAAGGTTGCTACCTTTCGCCCTTTTAGATTTCCCACGCACCAGCTTTACTTGTCATGTGATGTGCTAACAGTCCGCCAATTATTTATTCTAAATGTCGTACTACTCCAACATACAGAACTTCCATTTTTCCCATCACCCACAGACAAGAGAAGGAAAGATTTGGTTTGCATAAGGACCCCAAGTAGACATGCTTTTGCAAATAGATTTTATATGTTCCTAGGATCCTATTTGTACAACAAGCTTAACAAGCTCTTAAACATGTATAGTTTAAGTTATAAAAAATGTAGTCTCAAAATAGCAGAATATTTAACTAACCTTAACTATTCAGACACAGAAAATATTCTAGTAATAGTTCAGTAACTTTAAGTTAGTTATCTATTAATACTCCGTAAGTAATTATTTTTGTATACCTACTCATATCATAACTTACTTTTATTATTAGAAATGTTTAGTCTCGTAGTCAGTAGAAACATATTTTTATATGTCATACATAATATAATGTTTTTGTCCCTTTTATTATAATCAGCCGTAAAGTGATGGCCTGAAACACAGGTTTGTATAAACCTAGCTCGGGCGTGACGCTAGTTAGATATAAAGCCCGTCTAACTATTTTCAGTATGTTTAAATTATTATTTAGATATATCATTGGTATTCTTGTAATTAAAGCTAAGACTTAATTATTAACTTGTGGTGTAACTGTACTTTATTTTGTAAATAAGTTATTAAATAAAAGTTTATTATTATTATTATTATTGGTTGATTCTGAATAACTGTCCTTTTACCATTTCCGGAAAAATACTTAAGCCGGCCGTCCGTATAGTGCCGGACGTAAAGAATAGCACTACCCCATCTCGGGTGTCGTAAAAGGCGACTAAGGGATATGGGACTAAAGGATGGGCAGCAGCGTTCTCTGAGTACTTTAACAACCATACTGCGATCGCCAACACGCCTACCAAGCGCGGCGATTATGGCAAACCCCCCCAACATGGATAGTCGCGATTCTTGGGGAGGCATACGTCCAGCAGTGGACGTCTTTCGGCTGAATGGTGATGGTGGACTTAAGCCGAAACCTTTTCATGTCCAATATTGAAACTTACGCGTATCTATACTCGGTCCCTATTTGATCACCATCATGAAAATGGCTTAAATTGTATGATGAAAATAACTCGGCAAATTGATAGATGTTAGTGAAAGTAGTTTATCAAAACGCCCTTAAGGGGACGGAAAAAAAACAATTTCCCTCCGTCACAGGGAAAGCGTAAGAGGCGACGAACCTGGCACCAACAAAAAATAAAACAAAAATTGTGCCCGACGAATAGCAATAGACTCACCACCTATTACATGGTAAGTACTTAATGTATGAAGCGAAACGTGGGTGTACAAACTCTTGTAACAGGAGAATACTTCCCCCTACCCCTTTAGGGATTACAGGCGTGAGAAGGTATTATATGTGTATCTATATTTACCTTAACTTATATCTATCAAATTAATTTGGTTCTAAAGGATGTTGATATAATTTATGTAAAGACGAGTATAGTTATAAATAAGTAACTGCCGATATCGGTAAATTTTTTCACTTTTTCACCTCCATAATTTTTCGCTGCTGTAGAGTTTTACCATGTTCATACTCTCACACGAACAGATGATATATCTCGTTTCCCTAAAGAGTCATTCCGTTGATAGATTTTATACGGAACACATTGGAAGTCCGGTCACGTATTGGGATTGGTACAAAAGTACGTGAAAACACGATATTATCGTCCTATATTAGCCAACAAACTTTCGAATTTGTCCCATTTGAGCACTAAGAAGACATAAAACCAGTTGGGCCATTGGGTACCAAGACTGATCCAAACATATTTTCTTTCAAGTTCGGGATTCTCTTTTGCTATTTTTGAACCTATTATGAGATGCACAATTACATATTCGAATGCAATTCCCAAAAACTTCATAATCTAAACTCGGGAGCAATGAATCCGGGTCACCAGCATAAACCTTAATATCTCAGAAACTAAGGATGCTAGCTTATTGAAATAAAAATGATTTTACAGACTATTTAATACGACTCAAATAAAATCAATAAAACTTCTTAGATAGTCCATAAAATATTTATATTTGAATAAGCTAGCATCCTCAATTTCCGAGATATGATGTTTATTTTGGTGATAATTCTAATTCATTCTTAAACCTTAATTCATTGCTCATAATGTATAATATTACGTAGTCTTCTTCTTCTATCATGTCAGCAAGAGCTATACGAGAATAGCACAATATGCCATGGTGAAAACATTAACCAATTCAGCAAAGTTAACAGCCTAGTTTAGCTACGGCAGGTAAGTACCTACGGTCGGCGAACTCTGGGTAGTCCCAGGAGGCACCGGCCGTCCTTAACTATCGTCACTCATGTGTTGTGGGCTGCATACCCCAATATGTTATTAAAAACAATGTAACCTACATATTATTATAAGCAAATCTAGAGAACAAATAATTGTAGATGTTGTAATTGCTGTGGGCTCAACTAAAACAAAATACTTTAGAATAACATCTGAAAATACATGCACAGCACATCAATTTGGCAATATGCCCAACGCACTAAAACTTAACAGGTCTCTAAATTCTCTATATTCATTCTCTTAAAACTATGATGTTCTTCCCGTACAACCAGTAGCAATAATAATTGAATAAATCTGCCGAGACCTAGATACGGGTCCGATAATAGGGACCGACTTGAATGGAACTCCCATGCGGTGTTCAGTCATAGTATCTACTCGGATTCTGCAGTCCTATTACTGCGCTTTGATTCATTGCTGTATCGAGAGATCCTTTGCATTGAGCTAGGAACGGCCACTATACAATGAACATACTGATTGGATTTTGAGATTTTGATGCTTTGAGTTAAAGACGTACTCATGTTCTTAAAAACATTATGAAATGTTTTTTAGTTGCATGCTAAATAATAAGCCGAAGACAAAAAATCACAACACAAAATCACAACCTTAGACAAATAATCTCCTTTATTCCTTCACCACAATACTAGGGACCACAAAAACGTATTATCATTTTCTTGCCAATACCTTGTAATTTTGTGCAAATGCATCTTATTTTCTTTTACCGAGTGAAGAAAATTTCATGTGTTTCGCGATATTAAATTAAATAAAACCCTACTTAATTGATTAAAACGTATCTTCAATATTTAATTTGAAACATTAATTAAAGAGGATTGTTTTATTCAGTAAGTATCTAATACACTTTATTGAATACTCAAGTTTAGTTGGGAATTTTATTTTTTGTTATTTGTTGGCTTTCTTTACCTATGATATTTATTTCTATATTTTTTGGATTCTTTTTTTTCCATTGAATGTTTAGCAAAGATTTAAAAGCTAGCAAGATCCTGCTTTTTCCAACAATAAGTTTCTCCGAATAGTATACCTTTTTACTTTGTAAATATCGCAAGAAGAATATTTCTTGTCTATTTGTATCTTCGATGCAAACTCATTTCTGTAAAGCTCACATTTCTATTATTATATTTTTCTGAAATGCGCCTCGAGAAATCTCCGCAACAGAAAAGGATTATTCCATTTTAAATTGGGGCATTGTAAGGAACACAAAGTAACGTCTGCGCTTCACAATTGGTCCGTAGCTGGTAGCTGGAACCAATCAAAGATAATTACAATTTAAATCACGAACTTATAACACAGAAGCGTATCTTTGAGAGAGAGCAATTAATCAAAGCCGAACTTTAGTAGTTAGCGCGGAAAATTCACTGTATGAGCCGACAGACTGGTAAAGAATTCGAAAAAGTGTCTATTTTTCGTGTTCATTCGATTGTACCACTCAATCGGTGTTTAACCAATTGTGAACATTCGTTCGTGTTCAACAACTTTGCCTTTGAATAAATATTTTAAATGGTATGAAAATTGTACCTATATTTTGGTTACGAAAAATGTAGATGAAGTTTATGCTTAAATCATTCAATCAATTCGCTATGTATACATCCGTTGTATTCAGCTATGATGTTTACGTAAATTTGAAATGTAACCCAAGTTTGATAAATACAGAAGGTTAAAAAATTTACACTAAGAATTTTGTGGGGTATAAAAAAGTGCGAATTTCGAAAAGTTGTTCTACGTAAGTCGTTCAATTTCTGATACCTAGTAACAATACATTTTGTTTTCTTCCTCTCTGCTGAGTGTAGGCCTTCCCTTTTGTCTTCTAAATATCTCTATTTTGTGCCGTTTCTGACCTTGTTAAACCTGCAAACACGTCTAGATCGTCACGCCACCTACGCCGCGGTCAACCTCGGCGACGATGTTCTCCTTCAGGCGTCCAACGACGTGCGACCTTTGCCCATCTGTCCGGGCGGATTCGAGTGACATTTTTGCCCCACTCCCATTTTAGGCTGTAAAAGATACAACAACATAATCGTTTAGGGCTGATTTTATCATTACAGTTATAGCTAATATCGGTATGTCAGGATTGCGAGCAAGATAAATGTAGTAAATAAAACCAACATAGACTCTCCACCACTGACAGTACTTGTATTTGGGTTAGTGTTAGTAACATGAACAATCACAATATAATACTTTACACAATTATTATAAGATGATAAAATAAGGATAAGCTAGTCACATATAAAAGGGCAGACTTATTCAGCTTATGAACACAGAATGCTCCTGCTTCGTCCGAATGACCACCGCCTTTATAACATCGGGTGCGTTGATCCATATCGACGACTACCTTCATTTGACAACATCGCCTAGTGCTACCCGCTACCGATAACAAGCCTAGCTGTCTTTTCTCCAACATCTGCTACTTGCGTTATGGAGCGCAGAGTGGTGTTTCTAACGCAATCGGTTAGTTTAACACAAATTCTTACAGTTGATTTTTTAACAGCATAATTATGCTAGGTTATTTGAAAAGAAAGTACCAATCCGCGGGCCACTTAAAGTATCACTGATGACTGTTTTAAAGCAACTGTCAAAATTTCAAAATTCGATAATTTTCTTTCGATGCAAAATGATTTTTTTATATAAGTTTTTAAACTGACATGGTCACTAACACAATCTTTAGAGGTTAAAACGGGATATTTACCATGTTTATTATTTGATGTGAGTTTCCGATATTTCGGCACCGTTACAAGCGCCATGATCACGGATGAAGGTTCATCCGTGATCATGGTAAATATCCCGTTTTAACCTCTAAAGATTTTTTAATAGTTTTTTTTAAAAAAAAAACATCCCTGCTTAAGTTAAGAATTCAAAAAATGGAGCTTCTAATCCGTGACCCCAAATTTTAATATGACGTAAAATGTTAACACAGCTGATCATAGCTGCGGATAGATAGATTTTAGTGTATTTGTTATGAAATCTTTGAACAACTATTTCTTTTGCGTGCCATCTGTTGGGACAGGTTCTCTCAAACTGCTCTGGAACTTTCCTCAAAAGGCCAGTCCAGGCATTGCACTGCATTGTCCTCACACAAATATTTCGACGGGTCCTACGTATACTAGTATAAGTGCAAAAACCCAACTTTACAGAAGAGCAGTTTAAAAGTTCGACAGCTTTTACATTTGACATAAATCAATAGAAGTATTTGAAATTTTGGAATGGACCCTATCACACCATTTGAAAATTTCAAATATTTCTTTTGATTTACGTCAAATTTAAAATCTGTAGAATGTTTATAGCGCTCTCCTGAAAAATTGGGTTTTTGCACTTGTACTAGTATACGTAGGACCCGTCGATTTGCTAAGAAAATATGTCTGGACTTTAAAAGAGACTTTGACCCATGAGGTTGTTTTGGCTTTTCTTCTCAGAGGTAGTCAGATAGGAAACGCCGACGACATCTAGCTTTAAAAAACAAACCGACATGTAAAAGTGATTTTTAAATGTCCGATTTGCAGAATAAACGATTTCATTTCATTTCATTTTAAACTATTGACTTTTGGGGAAAGTTGTAGAACAAAAGTTGTTCACTATTACAGGTACCTACTATAACACCCTTTTGGATTAGTACCCCCTTTCCGACTAACGTTGTATAAAGAAGTTCTTCTTCTATCGTGTCGGTAAGAATAGCTCATGCCGTGGTGAAAAGATTAGCCAGTCAGCAAAGATGGTAGCGAGGCTAACTTCCCAGGTTGCGCCGGACGTACTGAAGTATCGTCACTCATGGATGCTCTTTTCATGCACCCCAATAAAGAAGTTTGAAATGTATAACAGTTGTAATGCCTACTGGAAGTAACTTAACTGCTTCAGAGTATTTAATATACATGTAAACTTGAGCATCTCTGCACAAAAAGCATTGATCAAGAACTGTCAACTGAACTACTAGTTATCTATCTATCTAGAGCTTGGAAGCGCGACTGTTGAACGTGGTGTCCGCAGTTCGATCCCTAGGTCGAGCAAAACGTTATTGGGTTTTTCCGTGTGGAATTTTTCAGTAGCAGCCCGGAGTCTGGATGTCTTTTTTTTCGCTTTTTTCTTGCGTTTGACCGCTATCTCGCCTGATGGTAAGCGATGATGTGGTCGACGGTGAAGCACGCTTGCGTAGAAGTAACCTATTCACTCTTGACTAAAGGACCCCAAGTTTGTAGCTATCAGGAAACACAGACTCCGACAAGGAATTCCACTCCATTTGTGCCCGGTTGATAGCAAAAGGGTTACCCGCTTTAAATAGGACTTAAACATAACGACGAAATGAGGACGTATACACCTCTGCCCAAACTTTTACGGAACACTGCGTGATGTTATGACAATTAAAAAAAAAAAAAAACTATTAATTTTTCTGTGGTCTAAAAATGGTCTGAAATTTTATTTTCTTTAGCATTATTGTTAAGCTTCATCTATGAAGGCTAGTATTTACGACGCCGGCACCGGGCACCGACACAAATTACCGGCTTTATTTCAACATCAACCAAGATAAAAGAGGAAAAAACCTCGATGGCAAGTCGCAATTTCGTCTAGATTCCCTTTTAGAGCCTCGCTTTCTTCGTATTAGAAAACCAAACCCTAGTACTTACAGTAACTGCGTCAACGCTTTATAGGCCTTTTAAAATTTCTTGCTTCCCTTTTTATTATACTTTTATTTTAACATTGAAGTGAAGCGTTGTTCACTGAGGAAAGTTATTATTCAGATCACAAAGTACATCAACTTCTAGTAGTCAAGCTTTTAGTAGGTAGAATAAACTTTTATATTTTCTTTATAATGCCCGACCAAGTTTTACGTTAAAGAAATTTGACGTACGTATAACTTAGGAGGTATACGCTGTTCAACGAAAGATGAGTTCTGCGTTCTAAGGGCGCATCCACACATGCCGCCGGCTTTGCCGCCCGGCTTATGCCGCGCGGCTGTTTTTCAATAGGCGTTATGCCCGGCGGTCTGGTTAAACACCCGCCGGCATGCCGCGCGGCAATGCCGGCGGCACTGTATGGATGCGCCATAATTGTGTAACACACTCGTAATCGCTATGGCTTTGATTTTGACAAGTCAAGAATTTCCACAGCAACGTGTGTATTAACAATCTGACTTCTCCACAACTATGTACCACGCAATGAATATTGTTGTGTTGTCAAAATTGAAGCCGTAGCGACAAAGAGTGTGGTGCGCAATTAGAATACTGCACAAACGTTATTCTGTAGATTGTAGCCGTAAGGAACTGCTATAGAAAAAACCGTAAAATACGTAAAAACACTTGATATTCTATCCTCTGGTTTCTGAATTAAGAATTCTAGGATAAACTGTACTTAAGTAGTTAACATTTGAGTACGGAGTTGTCAAAAAAATGACGGATTTTAAAGCATTTTTTTGACAACTCCGTACTCACACTCACATGTTACTTACAACACGGCCGACGTATCTTGGTGAGTCTGAAGTTAGTTGTTTGGCTGCGCAATAAATCTTTTAGAAACGAAATTGTCTACTGCGCAGCTAATCAGCTGACTTCAGACTCGCCAAGATACGTCGGCCCATGGTATAATAATATGTTTCACTGGTATTCTCTTCCCGTGACAGTTAGGTCACGTGATTGGCCTAAGACTACGTCATCAGCTGGGGGTGCTTCCACTATGTATAAATAAATTACCCGAGCAAGATGCACTTTTTCACATATTTGCTTCTATAAAGAAGCAATTTTTGAACTATTAATTTTATACAGTTTACTTTTTAATTAAATAAAAATAATAACACGAAATAGAGAATAGTTAGGCTAGTTAGCAATTTATTTAATATTTATTATGAATTAAAAATCTCCCTTATTGTATTGAAGATGTTAATCAATGGCAGCACTGGTCGTGACATTCATGACGTAGTCTTAGGCCATCGTGGGAAGAAAATACCTGGCGTAGCATAATTATTATTATACCATGCGTCGGCCGTAATGTAAGTATTCATCATCATCATATCACCCTATTGCCGTCCACTGCTGAACGTAGGCCTCCCCCAAAGATCGCCAACCATCCCGGTCTTGGGCAGCCCGCATCCATCCACTGCCAGCCACCTTTTTCAAATCGTCGATCCATCGTGCCGCAGGGCGTCCCACACTATGTTTGCCCAAACGCGGTCTCCACTCTAACACGTATCTGCTCCATCTACCATCTGTTCGTCTGCAGACATGGCCGGCCCACTTCCACTTCAGCGTGCTAATTCTACGCGCAATGTCGGTGACTTTAGTTCTCTGGCGAATGACTTCATTGCGAATTCTATCCACCAGAGAACCCCCGAGAGTCGCTTACTCCATAGCACGCTGAGCAACCTTAAATTTGTAATTATTTGTAAGTATTGCTTATCCCGAATTCCTAGAACAGAAACCAGAGATTTGTATGGTAAAGTTTTCTAGAAAACCCCAGGACTCACCTTACATTCAAGTGGTGTTCAGGGGGGCTCAGCCGCATACGCTTATTCATGCGTATAATTAAATGACCGAATCTGTATTTACGCTGTAACTAATCTTGAAAATTACTGAGTGCATTTTGCTTTGGTTTTCACCACTACTAACAGTATTTTAGCGAGAGTTTGTTTAATTATTCTACTTATGCAAATGCACTAATTTACCACCGTATCTAAATGGGTAATTTACAGAGAAGAGGGACTGGTTATAAAGAATATGTAATAAGCGTATATATTTTTTGAAATAGGTTTTCATGTATGTATTTACATTATTTGAAACGAATACCAAACGGATAAAATAATATTTTATGGTTTTAACTTGCCGATACAAATTAATAGTTCAGATATGTAAATTGCCAGGAAAATATACAAGAAAACTGGCTTCGTTGGTCTAGTGTTCGCAAGCGCGAGTGCTACGCGTGAAGTCTTGGGTTTAATCCCCAGGTAGGGCAAAGTGTTATTGGGTTTTTCCGTGTGGAAATTCTCAGTAGCAGCCCGAAATCTGGATTTGTGCCCGGTTGATTGGAATAGGCTCGCCTCCCTCTCGGTCAAACTATGGTATGTCTATACCAGTGCGCTTTCACTTTCATCTTGCGCTTTCAACTTTCAATTCCTCTTGCGTCAAGCACATGCAATTTTGATTGCCATAGACGGATTAGCGTGCGCTAAGGGCATGCACTTTTGTCGAACTAGTATTATGCGCTCATGCGCTATGGTGCTTCAGGCATGCGTTCGGCGAAAGCGCAAGAAGAACATGAAAGCGCACATACCAATATGGGTGTACAACTGGCGAAGCGTTAGTTGAGCATTGCGTTTGTGTGAGTGGATATAGAATCGATTGCCAAAAAGCAATATACACCGGTTTAAACCAAGCAAAAGACGCGTCTGCATTCATTCTCACACAAATGCAAAGCTCAGCTTAGGCCTCGCGGACGGTTTTATACGCCTTTGCCTAACCATTCGGGGAATACAGGAGTGCTGGGGGCTTACCATGACCTCTTACGAAAACGTTCAAATGCCAGCCAGTCAACGTCCGTTCAAAAGCAGGCCTGCTTCTGAATCGCTAAAATCGTACCATGACAGTATTACTACTGTAAGCAAGTAAACGATTATTGAAGCAAGTTGAACGGTAATGCTTGTTCACGGTACGAAAAGTCTATACAAAAAAAAAAGGTAAACGGATTTCGTAAACGTCAACATAGCAGGTATGCCACAGGCCTGCTCTAACGATGTCATAGTACAATAAAGCAGGGCAGTTCAACTTCCAGGCAACTTCTGCCGTGCTTTAAGAGGTCATAATAAGACCCCTGTTATGTCATATAAAAAAATCATACTATACAAAGCGTGTATAACATTCAGTAACATTTATTTGTTCAAATATAGCTAAAGAATTTTTAATACTGATAGTTCTGTTACTATTTCAGCAACTGTGGTTAAACTTAGCAAGTTCATTACACCTCAGTAAAGTACATTAAGAAGTTCTAAATGAAATACTCGGACTACTGAGACTAATATAAGTGCCTTATTGCCAACTTCAATACCTAATTCTTAACTTGTAAGATGGTCTAGAACTTAAACGGAGAGACCTTTTTACAAATTATGGACTTTGGAAATGTATGGGTATGAGTACGCTTGAAACTATACAGGGTATGAACGAAGTGTAATTCCTTCAAACCGCATGATAAACTGGTGACACAGATTGACCTAGCATGGGATTTCAAAGGACAAAAATAAAAAAACATAAACTTGTAGGGTCTTCTTCTCTCGTGTCAGCAAGAGCTATACGAAAACAGCTCAAGCTGTGGTGAAAAGATTAGCCAGTCAGCAAGGTTGGTAGCGGGGCTGACTGCCCAGGGTGCGCCGGACGTACTTAAGTATCGTCACTCGCTTGCACTTGTAGGGTGAATGAAGTAAACTTGACAATTTGATTTGTTAACATAATTTGATCACACACACGTACGTACAAAATAAAGATTTAAGCTTGTAATGATATAATATTAAGACACAGTTAAACGGTGATTCGTGGCGCAACTAGCGAATGTTTAGCGGCGGAGTTGCGAGCCGGACTGGTCAGCGACGGCGGGGCGCGCGGGAACGCACATCGTACGCCCGGTCTGCTAGCCAGATGTTGCTAGAACATTCTGTTGGCCACCCATAGTAAAAATTTACAATATGCGTCCTACAAACTCTGTTTTTGAGTCATTTTAACGCCCCGAGTTAACTGACTGCACGGAGCGTTATCGCGCGGATATTGAGGAGTTCATGAATAACTAACAACCGAACCAATCTTGCTATGTCAGTCCGTGGATAGGTGCCCATTCGTTACACATCGAGACCCCTCCGTGTCTTGGAGAGCACATTAAACCGTCGGTCCCAGATATCATACGAATACCTATTACAGTCGCTACGTGTAGTCAAAAGCCCGAAAGTCTGACAACCGGTCTAACCGTCGGATATCGGCATTGTTCTGTAACTGGCTTGCGGAGGTCTGATGGCAGTCCCTCCGTGTGAAATACTGGTATTCAACCGCATCAGGGGGTCTGCTCCCTAAGCACGAAGTCCGTGGTTTCGGCCTTAGTTACGAGCGTTTCCTACTCCCTATCACCTACGGACATGCGATTATTTCGGGGCCCGAACTAAGAATGAATGACAACACGATTTGACATTGACAGTTATCCCTACTACCGATGTGTTTTTGCCCGTCCGAAAAGTTGAACTTGACACTTGTTTTGTTCACTCCTACGTTTCGGGCTACTTTCGGACGGGCGACTACCTTCGTTGACGGACTTAGGGGGTAGGCTGGAAGCTGACCCCAACATAGTTGAGAAAAGGCTAGGCAGAACTCGAAATAAAATAAAACCAGTAAGCAAACGTGACACGTAAAAACAGTATTTTACCGTACTTTATATTTTTTGTAGATTGTAAAGTACGACAGCACGAAATAACGTACACACAATACTCTATTTTTGAGTACTAAAGGCAACCCTAAATAACACCCATGGAAAGATAAAGGATTGGTCTATCTTTAGCTAGGGTACGCACAGTACTAAATGTGATGATAAAATATTCATTCAGAACGTTAAAGGTTTGAATCCTCTTACAAGAAGGATTTCTCGTTTTGTCCTAAATAAATATTTGAAAAAAGTCTATAAATGCTTGCGGCAAGGTCGGCTTAGAACTTTTTCACTCTTTTTCCATTTATTTTGATTTAATAATTTCATTATATCGAACTTCTTAGGTAACAGACATAAAAGGAATTAATAATTTTATTAATTCTTTGTCTTGGTCGCGTTTGTAAACTAGTCGCATAAGATCGTAAGTGCAGACACAGAGTCTAAGATAGAGCACACCAATGCAAGTAACAGAGATATACAACGTTATTTTTAGTATATACAAAAACCGAGACACCCCAACAAGATTTTCATCAGAAATGCCTGAATATGTGTTTTTTTAATAAATCTCAACGTTGCACCGTAGTTTATGTCGCGTTAAATTCCCTAGTAAAGTGTGAAATGCCTGATATGTGCTATGCAGGGGTTGTCTAATACAACGAAACTGACCGAGCGCACCATCTAAAGCCTCAAGGTGTCTATTCCCGTCAACTGTTATGGGTAGAAACCTACTCAAACAAAATTGAAATTAATGAAAAATAAAAAATAAATGTGGTGTAAAAAATATGTCAATCGATTCTCCTAGTGATTCTGAACAAACTAGTTTCAGGCTTAGTATATACTAAAACTAAGCTTGTAGAGGGGTTCCCCTTTACCCCTCTGGCTCCCACATATACACATTACACACCGTGGAACACATTAAACTGCTTGGCACCGCATTTTTGTGAGATAGGCGAATCGTATGGATCCTACCAACAAGGGTGCTGGGTATTGTTGAATCTTAAAACACGCGTCTATTCACAGCGTGCTGTGAGGAAGTTTTATATTCTAGCCCGTCCCCACAGGGATTTGTTGCCTCAATGGTACCATTTGAGAGCCAAGGAGTAACGGTTACGGCTGTGGTTGCCAAAAGTCACATAATTCAAGATTCCAGTAGTGTCATTCTGTAAGAAACCCATCTCAATATTGACGGTTAGCTCGATATCCATAATGTCACAGTATGGATAACAGAAGCAAATAACACAGATAATCGACAGTATATCAATAACGCGTAGTTTTGTTATCCACGCTGTGTCACGACAAGTGTCTAATTGATAGTCGCGATCGAGGTGAGATTCTTTCAGAATTGCACTGCTGGGATTTAATACAGACTCTTTACAGACAAAACTGTATTGCTGGGGATTATGTTACGCTGTTTCTTTTTCAGAGCATAAATACTAGGGAGTGGTGAATGGTAGGCGTTCTTGGCAGCTGTCTTTTGTAACATTAACTACATTGAATCGAAATCTATTTTGAATAAATGAGTTTTGAATTTTAAAGTTTAATCTTAAAATTCTTCTGGGTGTCTTGCAAACATAACAGAGGCTTTCAAAAAAAAATTAAGGGAAACAGTCTGAGGGAATCTAAGAAGCCTGAAATGAATTCAAAAACATTATTAAGCTTCCAAGCCCTTCAATCCAAGCCCGGTTAGTTAAATCTCTCGCTTGGTTTTCAAGCGAGCGGAAAAAATTGGTATGACGTAAAACGTTTCCTAGCTAGATTTTCCGATTGGATGAATCCGCCGCATAGTCCTCTACTACGGACGCAAGAGAATCTCTTCCGCCTCTATACGTAATTGTACGTATTCCTCCATATATGCTCGATTCATAGTTAAAATTAAGCCTCTTGTACCTTTACCAACAATGAAGCAAATACTCCATAGCTTTGCATAGTAAACCCTCTCACTCGTTAGCAGCTATCGCACTTAAAATTAGCTTACAAAGGTCATTGGGCATTTTTGACCCAGTACCTCAAAAGTACGCGTCCATTATTGAAATGGGGTTTGTTCTGAAGGTTTAGTGTTAACATTTCACGGAATGTATTTATTTTAATCCAAATGTATGGGGGAAAAAAGTTATGTGGTTCAAGAAACTGCGGGGAACAAGATAAAGAAACTCCCAAACATACTTGTACCTTTTTAGGAAGATATTTGTGCATTTTTGTAAACATTCTATGTATTTAAAAGGATATGCATATACGAAAATCCTTTTTTTATAATAATTCTGGTTTTGCAAAAAAAAAACTTTCCCATACTTTTGAGGAATGCGACTCATCTCATTGGGAGTAGTCATGGTCTTTAACATACTCCGACTAGTTTTGTTAGTGGTCGCTGGTGGGTCACGGGTCCGTACAAAATGCCCATTTACCTTTATTTATATTCCACAAAACCTAACTATTGGTAAGCAAACGATTTGTTTTGGCCAAAAAGGTTCCAAATGAAAAGCAGCACCCAAGTGCTTGTGCTTGGCATTTAGTTGATCTAAATACCTGTTTGGTCCAGCCGTGAGATACAACCTAAATTATGATTATGTTGATGTTAGTATCTATTTTTTCCTATGTTTCATAATAATATGTGTTATGTTGTGTCTCCTTGTAATGTGTCCAAATATTTTTTTCATTCTGTCTTTTCAAAGTACCTAACTGGTCACTTACGGGTTGCTACTCTCCTACGAGTAATACTCTTGAATTCTATTTTCACAATTTGTTTAAGCGCTGTAAGCAGTAGCTGTAGATTTCGTTGTGTTTTGATTTAAGAAATATGTTTTCTATAAATAAATTAGTACTGTTACAATAATTGTGGCCAATCCAAAAATAGATCACTTATACGTGTCTTCATAATTGACTATAAATATACCAACGTATCAATGTTCCACCCACGTGTCTACGATAGTTTGCAAAGTTACTTGTTGATACTTTTACATAAAGTTTATACGCCTACACTCTAATTTGAGAACCTGTTATCATACTTGATAGAATTGTTATCACCAAAGTTTGATACACGCGACATCTTTTATTGATCATCGCCTCTATTAGATTAACAAATCATAGGATGACTATTGTCATCCATATATCATTTATCACTCGATTTATCAGCTGATGTTTTGCTAGCGAATTGATGAACCTTAATTAAACATTTTATTACAAGGGATCAATAATGTTTATCATCCCCTGACCTTAGTAAATGCTCAGTACACCATGAGTAAAGGCCAGATTATTCTTAGTAAAATCCCAGTAAAAATATTTATAGGTCAGTTTACTATGCCAAAGGTTTTATCAACTTTGAATTTACATACAATTTATCTAGCTCAAAGGTGTTTCGGAGTGAAAGACAAGAGTAAAAATTAACGCCTGAAGAGATATTTAAAACTGAAAAGCATTTTTTCAAAGAGAACTCGGAATGCGAAACAAAGAAAGGTCAAGGGTTCCGCTTCATGTACGTTTCAAATGAAACCACAAGAACTTTAAAAACATGAAAAGAAAACAAAAATTGTTGCGTTAATTTTTTTTTATTTTTATTATTATAAACAACAAAGGACAACAAAGTACGAAATTAATATCTAAGTCGCATCGGCAAACTTCGTAAAACCAATCACTTCCAAACTGAGTGCGACTTCAAGACTATGAATGTTTATTAGTACTGCAGTAAAAAATGATCTTTACGCTAACGCAATAAGTGTGAGTGGCGCGAAGATGAGCGACTGCCATTGGTTGCTCGATCATATACATCGATGTGACTTCTTAATTCTGTCGAACTGTAACGTATTTTAATACATTTGCAATACTAACACGTTTTCCAGATTCGCCCACATGAATTTATGTCAAGGCGTTCTGAACACCTTAAATCCGTTTTAATACCTTAGAGATTACCAGGGGTTTGCAAGTAAATTTCCAGTTGACAAGAGGAAGTTGATTTTGAAACCGTGAAATACATGATGTTAAACTGTATAAAATTTTATGTGAATTTTTCTTTCGCAGAGGTGATGTTTTGGATTCAAATATAGGTATGTTACTGGTAAAAGATGTGTTTTTTTTCTGATTTATTTACATTGTTGTTGTAGGTATGAGGAATCTTATTACCTGTGTGGGAATTATGTACAATCACAGTCTACCTATATCTTACTCCTTACAGTCGGTCAACGTAGAACATTGTCGCAGAGCAATCGTGCGGGGGGTTGCGGGGTGAAGGGGCGGAGGTTATGTCCCGAGTAGCCATACTGCATACTCGGGACATAAATTCCAGGGCTCGCACTTTTTGATTTAGAATTTGATGGATATCGTTCATAGAATTTTTTTATTTTTTATTAATAGTATACAGGGTGGTAATTTGAGATGGGGCATGAAGGGCAACTACCTTAACCATTGTAGCTACAGGAAAACGTCCTTAGAAGACCACCCTTAACTTTTGGGATAATTTAAATCGGCATTCACAGATTTTGAAAAAAAAGTACAGTCAGCGAGAAAAAGGGTTGTTTTCACAAAACTTTTTTATGATGCCAATCGATTCCATTTCCCATAAGGATCAAAAGACTCTTCCGGACTAACTGAGGTTGGAGTACTAGAAAAGTCAGAAATCGCAAAAAACTTATTTGAGATGGGGTAGTAATAGGGGCAGCTACCTTAATCGTTGTGGCTAGAGGAAAATGTTTTTAAGAGACTATCCACGTTTTTTGAAAATATTTCGAACTGCATTCACAGATTTTGAAAATAACATAATTTATTTTTTCAGCCTTAACGTCACTTTTAACAAAATGTTGTTTTTCGTGATTTTTGACGTTTCTAGTACTTTTACCTCAGTAGGTCCGGAAGAGTATTTTGTTCCTTATGGGAAATAAGATCGATTGGCATCATAAAAGAGTTTTGTAAGAACTGACCATTTTTTTGCTGACCGTACCATTTTTTTTTTTTATTATCTTTTTATGCAGTTCGAAATAATGTCAAAAACTATGGCCAGTCTCCTATCAAAATTTTCCTGTAGCGACAACGATTAAGGTAGCTGCCCTTATAACTTACCCATCTCAAATAGTTTTTTGTTATTTCTGACGTTTTTAGTACTCCAACCTCAGTTAGTCAGGAAGAGTCTTTTGATCCTTATCGGAAATGGAATCGATTAGCATCATAAAAAAGTTTTGTGAAAACAGCCCTTTTTCTCGCTGACTGTACTTTTTTTTTCAAAATCTGTGAATGCCGATTTAAATTATCCCAAAAGTTAAGGGTGGTCTTCTAAGGACGTTTTCCTGTAGCTACAATGGTTAAGGTAGTTGCCCTTCATGCCCCATCTCAAATTACCACCCTGTATAAGTTGTATGTAGGTACCTATTACGAGAATTTTATTATAAAGTCTGTTTACTAATCCAATATGGCGGCATACATACATTTTCAACTGATTGTTCGTGGGAAGTCATTTCCACGGTTTTCGGGGTCACTGATGCCGAAAATAACGTCAAAATCCAAATCCAAGATGGCGGCCATGAAAATTTTCATCTAATCATCATGGGTGTTAATTTCATGGTTATCGGGGTCACTGATGCCGAAAATAACGTCAAAATCCAAATCCAAGATGGCGGCCATGAAAATGAGTAAATTAGTCGTCATGGGTGTCAAATCCATGGTTTGCTGGGGTGCGGATGCCGAAAATGAGGTCAAAATCGAAATCCAGGATAGCGGCAATAAAAATGACAAATTAGCCGTCATGGGTGTCATTTCCATGGTTTTCGGGGGTACTGATGCTGGAAATGAGGTCAAAATCCATTTCCAAGATGGCGGCTTTTAAAATTTCAATTTACCTAACATGGGTGTGTCATTTCCACGGTTTTCGGCGATGTTGATGACGAAAATGAGGTCAAAATCTATATTCAAGATGGCGGCCATGAAAATTTTCAAATTAGCCGTGATGGGTGTCAAATCCATGATTTTCGGGGACGCTGATTACAAAAACAGTATCCATTCTCAAACACCAAGATAGGGACCACGTTTTACCTGGTAGTCAAAGTCAAAGTCAAAGTCAAATAGTTTTTATTTCAAGTAGACCAGATCCCTGGTGCTTTCAAAAGGTCAACACTAGGGGCTCGGTTCCAAGTAGTAGGTCCTTTGGAGAAGAACCGGCAAGAAACTCCATAGACACTCTTTTAAAAAAGTACATGTTTTGACAATTTTCATTGTAGTAATGTAAGAACAACGCAGATTAATGTACATGTGGTTAACAACATGAAAAGTAATGAGAAAGTTAGCCTTTTAAAACGATTGCCATAGCAGTTACGAGCTGACCAGTCCCAACAGACAGCACCCGTTCACGAGCATGACGCATACATCGGCGTCGCTCAGCTCAACCATGTTACAGGGAACTCAACGACCCGATGCACAACGTCACCATCAGCAAGACATTTCAGTGAGCATGACAGACTCATACCGATAGACAATAGGCAGTCAAATATTAAGAATGAAAGTGTAACACTAGATGCTGCATGGTCCTCACATTTTACAGCCTTGCGTAGGTATTAACAGAATAATATTAATAATTAATAATTGCAATTCAATGTCAAACTAATATAAGTAAATTACATTTAACTGGTAAGTTTTTTGACCGCCTTATATGATCGAGGAATACTTAGGCTTTATTTCCAGCATCAGCACCCACGAAAACCATAGAAGTAATAACCATGAATAATAAGTAATTTTCTATGGCTCCTTCTTGGATTTGGAAATAATTTATGACTCTTACCTACCCCCGCAAGCGTTAGCCAATGCGACTCTAACCTCGACAAAATTTGTAGTTATAAATATTGTTAGAAAATTCCAGGATAAGATGGCGAAATTGCTGCTACATAGCTTTGCATTATTTTGTCAATCGTCAAAATTACGCGTGCGTATGGTTTTCTTTTTGCGTGTCACTGTTTCTATAAAACGTTAATTAATTTGGATGTTTGTTTGACAAAGTTTGTGTAATTTGTTATAAGTGACAACCCTATGAAAAGTGTTACCAATTTTGACATTTCATAGAACCTGTCAAATGTATGGGCGTTGACCCACTGTATGTAGTAAGTAGGTACACTGTGGTACAATCTTACAATGTAACCAAGATAACAATACCCCCGCGCACATTTAATTAGCCCGCCAGTCGTCTTCCTTAAGCGTGAATTACATAGAAGCGGCGTAAGGTGCAGGCGCGGCGCAGGCTCGTCACTTTCATACGTTTTGTCGTGCCGCTTCAAATCTTTTTCGCAATCAATTCGCGCCCGCTAAGCGCACGCCACGCGCGTCAGCACCAGCGTCTAACTCGCTTTGAAATTTATTGTATATAATTTGACACATCAATACATCTCAAATTACATTTGTCACCCCAGAGTCACTCTTTCCTCAGAAACATTGGAATTTAATAGTTAGTCCCTTGTCTTAACGTACATTATTTATTTATCGATGTAAAGTACACGCACACGCTCAGCGCCCGAACAGCTATCGCGTAGTACACGCGTCGCAATCGCGCAGCGCCCGCGCCGCCTCCACCCTCCCGGCTAGGATGGCAAATGCAATTTGAGATCTATGGATGTATCATAAGACTGAAATTATATGCAACAAATTTCAAAGCGAGTCAGAAGCGGGTACAGACGTGCGTGGCGTGCGCCTAGCGGGTGCGTGTCGTCTGAACGCGCCCTTACGCAGACCCGTGTGCATGTAAACCGCATTAAATGTCGCGTGTGCTAATGTTAACCTAGTGATTTCATAATTAGACTTAATGTATAACAAACTTCTTGGTTTCTTATATTCACCCCAGACTGTAATCCGAAAGCACTCATAAATTCAGGACCTATAAGAGTAGGATTTAACTTTTATTTCAAATCAATTAACGCTACCTTCAATTCCATCTTACTTAATCAATCATAATTATAATAACTTTTACATAAACGCAGAACCAAGTGACCTAAATTCTAAAACAATAGTATACCAGACATTACTCCAATCTCAATATTGTTAGCGCTTTGAATAATTTACCCTTCATTCAAAATTAATACAGCGTAGAAAACAAATTCATAGAACAGCTCCAGTTAATTTCAATTTAAAACTAGTTGCTGTTCAGTCAAAACAAATAAGTTGGATGTTGCATTTCATTAAATCAGTTTTCCCTATTGACAAATTAATAACGGACCCAAAACTTGTATTAATTAACAGTTTGAATGTTGATGATTAAGTAATACGGGAGGATGTTTTAAGTAGCGGAATTATTTAATTAAATATTTATAATGTTTCAGATCTCTTTTTGTAGACTGATTTGACAACTTCTTCTCTTCGTCGACACGAGCCTGCAGGATAACTTTTTACCCGACTACGGCGAAGCCAAAAGGAAGGGTAATGATTTTGGCAGTCTATGTATGTATGTATGTATGTAAGTATGTTTGTATGTATGTTTGTATGTTCCACTGTAGCGCATAAACTACTGAACCGATTTTAATGAATGAGGTGTTAATAGATTTGTAATAATGGCCCGGGTAACATAGGCTACATCAATTTTATCAATATTTTATATGACGGAATTTAAACCTAAAATTCTAACCTCGAAAAAAATAAAATTGAGATAATCATCACGTGTTTGGTATCAAAATAAAGGTATTGCCGAGCACATTACAAATATGTATACATCATATTGTTTAAGTCAAAACATATGTTCAAATTGCGGTCGTACAGTTCGCGCGGCAGTCCTATTTGTGCCTATTGGTGCCGCGGTATCTTAGATTGCGACGATGTATATATCACACGGCTAGTGTATAGCCCGATCGGGAAACGGAAAAGTATTAAATAAAAAATAAAGTTACAAAACTATAACCCGACTACGTAAATAAAAAAGGGGTCTAAAAAGGACGAAACAAGAAAATAATTCAAATAGAAATCCAGAAATTCATAGGTACAAAAATGGTCAAGGTAGAGCCGTGGTCGCCAATATGTTTTATTGCTTTCAAAAGGTACGCATATGAAAACCACACACACTACCAGGTTTTAATAAAACAAGCCTTTAGGATTACTAGAAATAAAAACTGCATTTATAAAACAGTCATAAGCTATCGTTCGATAAAATAATCGCATCATATTGTGGATTAATATAAAATAAACCAAACCTTTCAAAATACAATATTATGTTTTCAGTATCCAGTTTTATTATAATCATATCTTATATTTTATTTGTTCCAGCTCAACACATAAAATGCAACTACGGTTTTCATTTATCCTCAGATAGTTTATAGTTTCCATTAAATCCTGTTGTTTATCTTTATTTAAACACTATGAATATTTACAATCTGCATTTTTGATGTGGGTATAAAACAGTTAAGTACGTTTAGTGCAACCTGGATAGTCAGCCTCGCTACCAACCTTGCTGACTGGCTTATCATTTCACCACGGCATGAGCTATTCTTGTACCTAAGCATATAGCACATGTTGACATGAAAGATGAAGAAGAATGACATTTCACGGAGGTCTATAAGACTCCTTATCAAACAGTGAGCTGATTTGCCTATCTTGAGGCGCTCCCTCACCGGGAGCATTCGCGTGTAATGGAACAATGCTAGATTCGATTTTGAGCATTATCGCCAAGTAGTAATGCTCAAAATTTAATACATTTGGCCGTAACTACTCTTTAGTAGTTACGGCCAAATGTATTAAATTTTGCGTAATGACTGCTGAATCAACATCCCACATGACGACAACCTCGTGTTCCAAATCTTGATATTTTTATTAAATTACTTATTATTACCTATCTCCTTACCAACCAAAAATAAGTTGTAACAGGCTTTTGAGAAAATCCTTGTTCGAAAATAGTAACATCAAAGGGTATTATGAAAATGAATTCATTCAACTATCTCTGCGTAGCGTAGGTGTAAAGTTTCCTTCATTTATACTATCTTCTGAATTAAGCACGTTCGTGGCGACGTTTATTTCCCTACTGGAGTTATCCCAGCCTAGTACCAGGTCCCACTTTCAAAACTAAGTTCCCCTCAGTAATGTAATTAATAAAGTTCAATCTTCACGGTTCAAGTTTCAATTCCAATGAGTGTTACGCCTATCAACAAATTGAAATTCAACCCTTGGAAAATATATTATTAGCAGTTGTTCTTGCTCGAAAATTGTGAAGCCAAAAGGGTTATTTTTGATAGTCTAGTAAGTATTCCAAGTATTTTACCTATTAAGTATTTTGACAAATTTTCAAATTAGGTAACATTTTATAGGTTGAAAACAGGTCGATGGGCTACCTGATGGAGTATTTTTTTTTTTTTCTATTTGACTGCTGTAGGTCGTCCTAGGGGACGGTTTCTACGTAACCGGGCAGTTATTGGCGTGACCTGAAGGGTCTCCTGGGGGGGACCTGAAGCCAATGGGGGGGAAGTAAAATACTTAACCTAAGCTAACTACTTGTACTACACTAACATCATGACTACCTGCAACAACAGCACTAAGGGCGACCCCTAGTGGGACTCGGACCTCGGCTTAGGGCGTTGCTGGCGTGGACATAGGGGGGGGGAGACAGCTTGATGAGGGCTGAATTATCGGTGTGACTGCGGAGTCTGAAGAGACGACCGGCTCTACGACGGGAGAGCTCGGTGGATCGTGACCGGCGGCGGTGGGACGTCGCGACGGGCCTCGTCAGCGAGGACGGTATGCCGGACGGCGGCGGACGTTGTGTATTGTGCTGGTCGATTTACTCGCCTCCTGGAGGAGGGTTATTTCGTCATCGGGTTCTAAAAGTGTGTGCCTGGGACGGCGAACTTTACTTATGAGAGAGGGACTGTAGTCGGCCGCTGCGGCGACTAGGGGGTTCGGATGGAGGGGGGCAGTGTCGAAGTAACGCTTAGAAATGCGTTTGAGGTATTGCCTGATGGTTGGCATTTTTAGATCGAGATGGGTTTGGACGTTACGCATGAACCACGGGGCAGCCGCGGCTCTGCGCAACACTCGATTCTGGAGGGTTTGAAAGGATTTGAAACGGCAAGGCTTAACGTGTGCGAACACGACGCTAGCGTAAGTCAAGATGGGGCGGATGCACGTCACGTAGATTCTCAGCTTATTTCTAAGTGACAATTTACTGCGTGCTCTAAGGATGGGGTGGAGGCGACCGACAGCGAAAACCTGATGGAGAATGGCTACCGCCTATTTTATACCCACGATACCTAGCTGATTGCTGATGCATTCTCAATGTTAGAGACAAAGTTGATTAGTTTCATGTGCTAATCTTTCAACCCGGAACACAGCAATACTGCTTGGCTGCAGAACCAAGTATGGTGGTAGTGGTTGTCCGGACGAACTATTTCCTAAAAAGATTTTTTACTTCTATCATAATGATGTCTTACTTACACAAATTCCAGTGCCAACCCTGCCCGACTAAAATTAAATTTGGTGGGGCAGATTCCACTCCAAAATTAGAATTATTCCACTTTGCCCCACCAGTGGGGCAGCTGGTGGGGCAAAGAGGAATAATTCGTGATGATGACGATTAAGCCGAAAGACACCCACTGCTGGATATAGGCCTCCTTCAATAGGAGGGGTTTGCACTAATCGCCACGCTTGGCAGGCGGGTTGGCGATTGCAGTATGGTTGTTAAAATACTCCAAGGACGCTACTGCCCATCCTCTAGTGAATCCATTAGTCACCTTTTATGACACCTATGGGAAGAATGTTACCTTTTGTAAATGTGAGAGCTTTGTAGACTTGCTAGATGCCTGGATACCTAGTTAATTTGTGACCATATTTTTCATTTTTTTGTGTAGTTCCTGCTCTTAAGTCTACTTTGCTTTCTCATAACTATTCTAAGTCATAACTGTACCCACTCAAATTGTTAAAGATATGGATTTTAAAAGAGTAACCATGGAGTTTCTTGCCGGCTCTTCTCCATAGGAAACGGCTAATTGGAACAGTGCACCTAAATTCAACTTTTCATAAGCGCCTGTAATGGTTTATGTGAAATTAAAACTTTTCATTTGATTTAAATGGGGGTAGTGCTATTCTTTACGTCCGCCACCACATGGCCAGTGACCCATAATGGTGTGTTTGATGCCTATTGGTTTGAGACGCTAAAAGCAGACTTTGTTCCGCAGCTGTCTGCACTTTTAAAACGACAGTTGACGGAGGTTTTTTAGGGTCGCTAATGGAACGTCAAGTCCTGCGGATACATAAAGGTAGGGGTTCCTTGATGCGTATGAAAGCAACGCATACACGCCACGTACAAACGCAGAAGTCGAATACATTGCAATATATATTTATGATTAGTTACGGGTTACTCACGTGCATTTTTCGGGATTGTCCGACTGGTAGTAGTAGCAGTTCATCTCGCCACCTCGCTGCGTGATCAGCTAATGATTAGGGGCTCCATTTGGGCCCCAAACTAGTCGGGAAATCCCAAAAAATGTACGTGAGTAAACCGTAACTAATTATAAATATGGATGTGTCTCACGAAAGTTATAATACATTGCACTGTAGTTTTCCGGGTTGTTTGATGCGCGCAAACGCACTGCGTAACGTCTATATCTACGTCGTTATACTTAGAGTGTATATACATTACGTTCATACGCAACAAGGAACCACTTTTTTTATCGTTTAAAGTTCCTCATGGATACCCTCCACCCGGTGAAGGCGAAGGGTTATGTCGGACTCTTACCGGCTAAAATACGGTTTCGTTTTATGGCCGAGGATGCGGGATTAGCAGATTTGCTCCGCAACCCCGGCAGGCCTCGGTTTGCCAGCCACTGGCGAACCTCTCCTTCTGTGGGGCCTTGCCCCACGTCCTCCTGAGAGGCGCGCGCGGATCACGCCGCACCGCCTTCTCGGGCATGTTACTGGTCGGTCGGCGGGTCACCAAAGAACCCCTACCTTAACCTACAATAAATGTTGCATACTGTCTATCGCGATATAACAAAGCCTAATATTTTTATTCACCTAATAAGCTTGAACTTTGATCGATGCTTCATTAAAAGATTTCCTTTAAGTCTTATGACGTTTTCAAGGAACTTGTAAAGCATACTTAATTATGAAACATATAATGCAAAAGCTTGTAAAAATTATTGGATCATTACTGAAGTATTTCCTTAATAGGAGTAAAGACGGCTTTATTATGAAGTACGGTGTGGGCGTCCTGGGCTATTTTGGTTAAGGTTAAAATAACTAAGGAGGATTTTGTGCCAAGTTGTTATTACAGTTTACTTTGCTAGATTGCAGAAAATATTTGTGGTATCATAGTAGTATCATTATTAGGAGTAGTAGAGCTCCTTGTGAAAGACTTTGTCCGGAGACGACCTTCGTACCTATTTCTGCAGCTAAGCAGCATTGCTGTGTTCCAGTTTAAAGGGTATGAATGCCGGTGAAATTACAGGTTTCATTACTTTCCAACTTCTGAGTTTGGCAACGCATAAGCAATCCTTTGGGTGTTATGGGTGTATACACGCTGACTTTTAATTGCTTGTTTTACTAGAACAAACGTTGTCTACTACTAACTATTATACAGCAAAAAACATTTTTTAAAGAAAAAACAAATCTTTGCTTTCTTAAAAAGTCTTGTTGCTCAAACGTGTTTCAACATTAACTGTAACATTAAAGTAATCATCGCGGCAATCGCGGTAAAGTTCCCGGCAATTAACTTGAAGCATCATGGCGCCGACTGCGCTGGTCCCCCCCCCCCCCTTGTGTGGGATACCTTCTTTTCGCATAATGTTCTTTGTCCTAATATACTTCGGCATGACGATTTTGGCACAATTTGTTTTGGCATAATAATACTTCGGCATAATTTTTTTAGGCATACATTTTATGTTGGCTTAATCATCTTAAAGACTAATTTGTTTTGGCATAAATTTGATTCGCATAACGTTAGTAGGCCTAATGACTATTAGCATAACGTTAGTTATGATAATCAGAAATGTTTTTACCATTGTCTAATAATCTAGTCGCAGGCGCACCCCGACACGGATAGGTTAGGTTCGAAGGGGATGATGGGGGCTAAAGTGAGCGAGCGAAGCGAGCGAACGAAGCCCCCGTCATCCCCTTCGTGTTAGGTTACTTTAAACCCTGCAGACAGAAATAGGAGCCCCGCCCAGCGGGGCTCCGTCGACTCTGCTTTGGAGCCTCAACCTTACAAACATCCCCTTAAGTTTTTATTGTGAAAATGAAAGTAGGTGACGAATAATCGTCTACCGTATAGGTACCTATAAAAATATGTTTTAATATCATTATGCGTTAATAAATTTATGCTTTAGGATATTATGCTTAAAAAAGTTATGCTTTAGAACTTTATGCTTAATCATTATTATGGTTAGAGAAATAATGCTTAAAAAAATTATGCGTAAGCTGTTATGCGTAATTATATTATGCGAAAATATAATTATGCCAAACAAAATTATGCTAAGTTATATTAGGTCTTAAAATTTTATGCAAATGGATAGGGAACCCCCTTGTGTCTTTGGTGGTGTCTTTTGAGTTTCTTTTAAAAACCAATGACGTTTTATTCTATTTGATGCATTTTAATAGTAGTAGACCATGGTCTGAACAACGTTAGTTCTAGCAAAACAACCAATTAAATGTCAGCGTGTATTGGCAGCGGTAACCACTTACGATCAGGTGGACCGAGGAATGGGCTTATAATATGTCAACCTATTACATTACAAAATATCAACTCAATACGAACAATGAAGATCAAATACTTACGTACTCAATACTTGCCTTTTTTTGTGTACATCTTTCTCCTTTGCATCGTTCTAGTTTTTGATTTTCTTTATGAAACTGGTCGTGTCAAGGTCAAGTAACATAAATATGATTCCAAAATATTTAAATGTTAAAACTTTCATTTTAATAGACCGTTAGCCATTAAACTAATAGCAATCCTTTCAGAGCAAAGATTTGAATTTTACACCAAACTTTCCAAATTTCGCTGAAACTTGGAAAATTACGAGCCCGTTCATTTTATGTAATTCAAAAATAATTCAGACATTTACAAATTAGATCTTTTCCTAGACTAACGTCGTTACAAAACCGGATAATCTGTACGTTGTCCCTGCATATATTTAAATACATTTGACGCCTGATGATTCAGCTTTGACACATACATACATTATTCAAACAGTTTTTGATGAGCCTTCATACACTCTGTTATTTCAGTCATGATATCAATCTGTATGATTTCATTTTCATACGCAAATACGCGTGATAGATTTTTTTAACGACGAGTTACATGAACGAATTCCAATTTGGTGTTTGCTTATTGATATTTAATTTAGTCGTCATACTTCTTGTTTGGGCGTTAGGTTTTCGATTCTGCCCACACGTACCTCAGTAGTACGAAGGCTATTAATAACTGGTCCTAAGATATCAATACAAGTTTGTCTTGTCCCTCATCAGGAATACAGTAGGTTTCAATTTGTGGCTATACGGTGCCGGGAGCTTATACATTTTCTTGTTTAGCTAAATCTTTGAACATACCGTTTGTAATTTTTTCTATTGGATTGCTGTAGATGATCCTAAGGGACCATTTCTACGTAACCAAGCAATCATTGGCGAGACCTGATAGGTATCCAGCCAATGGGGGGGAGTAAAATACTTAACCTAAGCTAACTACTTGTACTACACTAACATCATGACTACCTGCAACAACAGCACTAAGGTCGATCCCTATTGGGACTCAGACCTCGGCTTAGGGCGTTACTGGCGGGGACTTAGGGGAGGGAGACAGCTTGATGAGGGCTGAATTATCGGTGTGACTGCGGAGTCTGAAGAGACGACCGGCTCTACGACGGGAGAGCTTGTTGGATCGTGACGGGAGGTGGTGGGACGTCGCGACGGGCCTCGTCGGCGAAGACGGTATGCCGGATAGCGGCGGACGTTGTGTATTGTGCTGGTCGATTTACTCGCCTCCTGGAGGAGGGTTATTTCGTCATCGGGTTCTAAAAGTGTGTGCCTGGGACGGTGAACTTTACTTAAGAGAGAGGGACTGTAGTCGGCCGCTGCGGTGACTACGGGGTTCGGATGGAGGGGGACCGTTTGTAAATAGAGTAATATTGTAATTATACCTATACTTTATGTATCTATAGGTACTTAACTATAAAATTTCTTGGAATGCACCTGCGTACCCTTTTTTTAAATGGAAGTTTGTGTGTGTTTTATTCACGTAATTTTACCGTGTATTAATATTTTGCATAGGTTATTTGTCACCAAACTACAGTGATTTAATCAAATTAGTTCATTTTAGTAATCAAAATTTAAGTAATTGAAATTTGAGCAAATTTCTTTAAAATTCCAATACGATAAAATTCACAAGTCTGATTAATTGAATTAGCCTTTTTAATCTAATTTGTAGTTATTAATAAACTTACTAATAATAAGTTTACATTAAAAGTTACTCTTTAAGATATTTATTTGACATCATTGAAGAATTTAGTTTTGCTGATTTTAAGCAATTTTAAGTAATACCTACTAAATAATTACTGTAATAAGTATTACTGTGACAAATACTTAACTAAATCTTAAACGCATAAACTAACAATATTAATACATGTCAGTTGGTTTTTGATTTTCGGTTTAATGCATTATATATAGCGTACATATTTTTTGACATAAAACATTAAAAAAAGCAAAAACCGAACTCAAAAAAATCTGAAAGGAGTAAAATAATTATTGTAATATTATAAAATTAACCGTTAAGTCGATGCTGAACCAAATTAAGGCACTAAACTTCTGAAACAGTTAATTTTATAGTATGATAATTATTTTACTCATTTTTTTGAAGTCGGTTTTTATTTTGTATATTTTTTTATGTAATACTTGTTAATGCCAGAAATTACAATTATAATAGTGTACAAATTCGCAAACCACTACTACTACAACTAGAACGTCTTCTATATAGATAATACAATTCCAAACTACTGATAATATTATATAAAATAACTACTCTACCAAATTTAATTAAATTCATGTGGGAACATCGAGAGTATTCCGCACTAAAAAAAAAGATTTACTCAAATCAGTCCACAAATCTAGGAGGAATCGCTAAACATACATTTAAAAAAAAAATACACATCGCATTGATAACCTCATCCTTCTTGAAGTCGGTTATAAAATAGTAAACATTTCTTTAAATTGTAGCTTAGCTTTCAGTATGGTAGACAAACACATTAGACTAGCAAGTTTCTGATGGTGACGAAGTCTAATAAAATGAATATTTTTATCATCATAAACTTTCATTCATCACTAACGTCACGTCGTATGTGTATATCCATTAACAAACCTCATTACGATTAGCTTTTTTTTTTTACTATCGTTATTCTCAAGATATCTTTATCTTATTATACAGAGATTTTCTTTGAAATGTGTTGTGATGACAATTAACCATGTCAGTTGTTTTATATAGTTTAGCGTCCTTTTACCTTTTGTAAATGTGTGAGTTTTGTAGACTTGCTAGATGCCCGGATACCTATTTAATGTGTGACCATTTTTTTTGTGTCCTGCTCTTATGTCTACATTGCTCTCTCATAACTATTGTAAGTCATAACTGTACCCACTCAAATTGCTAAAGATATGGATTTTAAAAGAGTAGGTAACCATGGTGTTTCTTGCCGGCTCTTCTCCATAGGAAATGACTAATTGGAACCGTGCTCCTAAATTCGACTTTTCATAAGCGCCTGTAATGGTTTACGTGAAATAAAAACTTTTGATTTTGATTCTCTGTATCTCTTTTTATTCTATTATCTATATTTATATATATATATATTTCTATTCTCTGTATGAGAAGAGGACTTTTGCACTACAGTGGACAGTTACAGGGTGGTAATATTATGGTTATTATTTTCTGACTAAACCCAGCGAACATGATACAATATAAGCAGCGTTCATGAAGGTAATTATTTGAACACATAAACATTGATCGAGAGAGATTTGAAATTCCTGGTAGCATGGTCTGCACAGAATTTCGAAATTTCTGGATAGTTATTTACTGTTAATTCGGCATTTCGGTGAAATATTCCTCGCTAACAATATCATCAGCTCGGTGCTTCCAAACAATGGTATGCTTACCACATGAGGGTACCAATCACACAGCCAGAATATTCGAAAAACGGATAGCATTCCACGCAGACCAATTTTTTCAGCAGCAAATATAAAATTGTAAAGTGGTTTTTGCATGATAATTATTCATTGAAAAAGAAACTGATACGAGTATTTGCCCTACTTCTAGAGAATACATTTCAGGATTGATGCCTTCAACGTGAGCGTGTTTTTTTAGTTCTTTCATTATCATAGTTGTTTTTTATTGGAACTCAACTATGCAGGAATGAAACATTATTCAGACGATTTGTTAGCATTGGATTTTCATATTTAAACATGTTTGTTTGAATACAATTTAGTATCTCTAAATCTGATTACTTTGATTAGAACTTTTTAGAGTTGCTTGATTTTATAACGAGGCAAAAATAAAATTGGTGGACTAACCGTTGATATAAAATTTTATTAAACATTGTAGACTGTCTGACGTAATAATTAGATATCAGTTTTATTCCCAAGAAATGTTGTACTTGAAAGAACCAACGGACAATCCAGTCTCTGTAATTTTTATGTTGTGTTTATTCTAAATATTAAACCTCAATTGTTCAACTGTTCAATGAACAAAATAAACCCCAAAAAAATGTTCAGTGAAGAATATTACCAAAAAAATATTAGGTTTTAGATCTTTAATAGACTCCTTAGTTCTCCGTATTACATCTTCGATGAATGGTCATGCTTGACTGAACCAAAGTAAATAAAACATTGTTCTTCTAAACAAATACAAGGTGACCTTTGCTTAAGGCTCCAGGCTAGGACTTAGATCTAGAGCTTACTGTTGAAACGGTGATTTTTTAAATTATGTCAGATAACAGCTATTGTTGGATAATCTCTGACTATCTTCTTTTCCATTTATACATTTTTATTCAAAATATAGTGTGCTAAAAAATTAACTCTAACCCCATTATTACAAACAATGGTCTAAGAAAAGCTCAGGTTTTAAAATCGCCCCGTCTCTTTTTGTTATATTATGTTAGCAAGTGATGGGTATACTTTAAACCTGGGTTTATCTTAGTTAGTTTAGTTAGTAGTTAATAGTTTAGTTAGGTTTAAACCACCTTTTGTAATAAGGGGTAAGAGTTTTGTGGGGTTACTCTAGAGTTAAATTTTTTTTTTCTTTTATCGAATGTCGAGTTATTTTTTTTTTTAATTTAACCTGTATATAAAGTCTTATTTTAATAATCCACGATATTTTGCATAGCCTTAGTAAATGCTAAAGATTATGTATCTACAACAAAAAATAAATTTGATGGAATTTCGTTGTTAAAAAAAATAATTCATAAATCAATCAATTAATTCGTTTACCGGTTCTTTTAAGTGTAATAGCGTACACGGTGCTAGCTATCAACGCGGGGGCATTTTCTTGGACGGATGTTATAGCAACTTAGAGAACCAGTCATTAAATAAATTACTTCTAAAACAATTTTGACAAAAAAAACAATTAATTTCATTTTTAGTGATACCTAGATTTTCTTCATCATGCACTAAGACGCTTTGCAAAATATCGTGGATTATTAAAGAAAGACCTTAAATAATTACATTTGTAAATATTTCCACATGGAGAATTGAAAACATTTAACAGGGTCCAATCTACCGGTCAGGGCTTCAGAGAGAGAACCTCCTAACAATACACGCCGTGTCCAAGAATACCGCCTTCGGTATCAAGCCCTTCCAGATGCCTAACGAGAGCCTATGTAGGGGATGCGACCTAACGGTATTAACTGCTAAATAAATTAAATAAAACGTGTTTAGACACTCAACAAATAGTTTATTACTGAGATAGCTAAATAGGTACTTAAAACTAGGCTAAAATGCTAGATAATGGTAATGAAACCAAAATTAATGCGCCCAGTTTGCTGTCCGAATTTGCACTAATATCGCTGCACACATAGTTCGGCTTTAAGCGATTGCTGGGTCAGCAAAAAGGTGTTCGATTGAATTGTATCGAACAACCTCTTCAGATGGTGTTCGAGGCTCTTACCTTCGATCTCTTTAAGTTAACCAGTCCACTGAACACCTCTTCCCATAGACCAAATATTTTTCACCATATTTTTCAATAGTCTTGCACCCACCTGGGACGGTCCATGACTATACTCCAATAGTGCAGCCGTGGATAGTCCCCGGTTGGTGCCCCATCCATCCGTCCCATTTTAGATTAAAGTTCTCAAAGGGGCCTCTGCGCGTATCTCCGATTATTATTATTAGTGTTTTGATAGTTTATTTAATGAATAACCAGTATAATGTATAGGAATGTGTAGGATGTCTAAGTGCTAGAATGTCTGGTTGTTCTTACTATAATTTTAAGCTAATCTTGAAGGGGAATGAGTGAAGTACAGAATGGTTTGGTGTTCATTAAAAGCAAGTATTTCTTGTATCATAAAATAAATAAATAAAATATGTTTATTTCATGCATATATTTTGTTAGTAAAAACTTCTAACTTTGTTAATATACATTAATTGAGATATTTGCCGGGACTGCTCGATGCACCGTTTACATGCACATGAGTATGCACCCAGTAGTGCTGCACAATTGGACAGTCCGGCTTATCACCAATAACCCTGAGAATAAGTTTAGTATTAAATTAAGTTTAATACACAGGGTGGTAATTTGAGATGGGGCATGAAGGGCAACTACCTTAACCATTGTAGCTATAGGAAAACGTTCTTAGAAGACCACCCCTAACTTTTGGGATAATTTAAATCGGCATTCAAAGATTTTGAAAAAAAAGTACAGTCAGCGAGAAAAAGGGCTATTTTCACCAAACTTTTTTATGATGCCAATCGATCCCATTTTCCATAAGGAACAAAAGACTCTTCCGGACCAACTGAGGTTGGAGTACTAGAAAAGTCAGAAATCGCAAAAAACTTATTTGAGATGGGGTAGTTATAAGGGCAGCTACGTTAAACGTTGCGGTTAGAGGAAAATGTTCTTAAGAGACTGTGTGATATTTTTTGAAAATATTTGGAACTGCATTCACAGATTTTGAAAATAAAATAATTATTTTTTCGGCATTTGCCTCACTTTTCACAAAATGTTGTTTTTCGTGATTTTTGACGTTTCTAGTACTTTAACGTCAGTAGGTCCAGAAGAGTATTTTGATCCTTATAGGAACTAGGATCGATTGGAATCATAAAAAAGTTTTGTGAGAACTGACCATTTTTTTTGCTGACTGTACCATTTTTTTTTTCAATATCTTTTTTATACAGTTCGAAATAATGTCAAAAATGATGGCCAGTCTCCTATCAACATTTTCCTGTAGCGACAACGATTAAGGTAGCTGCCCTTATAACTAACCCATCTCAAATAGTTTTTTGTTATTTCTGACGTTTCTAGTACTCAAACCTCAGTTGGTCCGGAAGAGTTTTTTGTTTCTTATGGGAAATGGGATCGATTGGCATCATAAAAAAGTTTTGTGAAAACAGCAATTTTTCTCGCTGACTGTACTTTTTTTTCAAAATCTGTGAATGCCGATTGAAATTATCCCAAAAGTTAGGGGTGGTCTTCCAACAACGGTTTCCTGTAGCTACAATGGTTAAGATAGCTGCCCTTCATGCCCCATCTCAAATTACCACCCTGTATGTATGATGTATTTGTGTAGTTAATTACATTTTTTATATTCTCTCTATCGCTTAAATGTTTGCTGTTAGAAAACTCAGTTTTGAGTTAAGCTCGACTTTGTGCATGAAATTTCTATTAAACATACAATAAAGAATAAGAATAAGTATCCTAACACACACATTACAGAACATAGACCCTAAAATAACATTTTCTCGAAATGAATATGAACAAGTACCTACCTAAATCATAACAAAAAAACTTACAGATTTAGTTATGATAGAGATAACAAACGAATATTTTCATTCAGTTGCTGTATCTATTCAGTATTCATATTAAAATAACATTCGAATATCAAAAAAAACCTTTCTCTCTTTCATAATAGACCGCGTTGAATCGAAACGAAAATAATATTGATTGTTGCTGCAATTAATTTTACGTGCAATATCCTTATCAAAATTCTCGTGCACGTGCAATAAAACACGTGCACGAGAATATTTTGAACTTTTTATTTTATTGCTCGTTTTAAGGCAACTAAAGAGAAATACCAATTGGAATCATTTCACCGACTCGTAGAATCAATGGAACACAAAGGTAATTAAAAAGTTGATTGATTGTGAAGTTATACGCTAATTACACTGCGTTTTCAATGAAAAAAGAAGACGAGTAGGTATCTGATGTTGCATTGTTTCCGTGAAAATTGAATGTTCATAGAACACCGCGTTTAAAATTCGACCCTACATTACTTTTTCTAGAATCTCTAATGAGTAAGACAAAAATAAGGAAGAAGTACAAGTGTGAAAGAGATAACTCTCTGCAAGATAAATAAATAGATTGCAAGAAGTAATTGGTGTATTTGTAAATCGTCACTTTTGGCGCGTTAATAACATATCTACTTTTTAGGGTTCCCTACGGAACCCAACAAGGAACCTTTATAGTTTCGCCATGTCCGTCCGTCTGTCCGTCTGCAGCTTAGCTCAGAGACTCTTAATACTAGAAAGCTATAATTTGGCACGAACATACATATTAATCACGCCGACAAAGTGGTACAATAAAATCATGAAAAAGATTTTTTTATGGTACCTCCTGTACACGTAAAGCGGGGATCGTTTTTTTTTCTCGTCTATCCCATGATGTGGGATGTTGTTGGATGGGTCTTTCAAAAATATTATGGGTTTGAGGAAACAATTTTTCGATGAATGGATATGTTTCTGAAATATTAAGCTTTAAAGTGCTAATTTTTGTTAGAGTCAAGTGTCCCCCCCCCCTGCCAGCTAAACGGTTAGTTTTGGATATGTGAAAAAATTCACGGTAGTAGTATATACAGCGAAGTTAAAAGGAAAACTATCACAGCTAAGCAAGCTTTACGAGTTTACGAGTAATACTCGACCAAACGAAAAAGTAAAAATTTTGTACAAGTTCCATTGAAAAATTACTAAGCCCTCTTAGTCTGCATTATTGTGCAACTACGGAACCCTTTACGATTACTGCGCGTGGCCCGACACGCACTTAGCCGGTTTTATTTAAATATATTTTTGCTTTTTTCTCTACGTTGGAGTCGACTTCTAGTCTAACAGATGCTTTAAAATATGAGTATTTTACACAGAACTACTGCTACCTGACATCCCAGACTTTTTGGGGGTCTTACTGCCCGTAATAACAGCCAATAGTCGTATGTGTTAGAGAAACTCTGAGGTACAAAAAGGTCTCCATGTGTTAAGAATGGCCTCTCATCCACGGTCTGTTCGTGGCAAGTGCAGTTTTTTTAGTATTGTATATTCGTACTAGCTTTTGCCCGCAGCTTCGCTTGCGTGAAATTTTGAACCTGTTAAGAGACGATTTTCCATACAGACTTTCATCCCCTATTTAACTCCCTTAGGGGTTGAATTTCGAAACATCCTTCTGTATACCTTGTAGACTACATTATAAAGGGAACCTCTGTGCAAAATTTCAGCTTTCTAGGTCCAAGGGTTTGGGCTGGGCGTTGATGAGTCAGTCAATCAGATAGTAAGTCAGTCAGGACCTTTCTTTTTATTTATATAGATAGATAGATATACTATGTATATTATTGTACTAGCTTTAGCCCGCAGCTTTGCCTACCTAAATAACGTGAGAACGTAGGTACCGGAATAAAAAGTATCTTACGTCCTAATCCAGATCATGGACTACCTGTGTGCCAAACATCAAAATCCGTCGAACTGATAAGGTGTGATTGATTAACAAACATCCAAATTCACAAAGTCACAAACATTATCTGTTAGATACATTTCGTGTCTGCGGTGTGCAATATTGTATTGAGCCTAGATTACCCTGAGTGAAAATTTAACAAGCGCGTGAAACATTGTAACGGTAACAATGGCTGTACTGACTTTGACCACGTTACGGAGCTAGGACCGAATATGCGGGTAATTCGAGCGTACTCAAAGGAAATCCTAGCCAAATGCGACGTTCATCGTATGACTTTCCAACGGATATTGGAGTTTTACTCGTGCTACTTAACCGGATGAGAATTCGTTGGCAGATTTGGGCAAGAATGCATGCAAAATGACTAAAATTCGTGTGATCTCATATATAAGTAGATTGCTTTATTATTTGCATCCATTACAATAGGCATGTTGACAGCATCAATAAATTGCAAATCTAATTAGTCCGCCAGTTAGAGTTTTGAAAAATAATGGACACATATTTTTTCTTTTGTTAAATCTATGAATATTTGGAAAGATAAAACCTAACACTTACGCAATCAGGGGTAAGATCCAACGGGCGAGCGGAGCCTACACCGATAAAACGCATCAAAACTCGAGAGTGGGGGCTTGTGACGTCACAAGCAAGTAAAAATTGTACTTGCTTGTGACGTTTTGCCAATTTTAAAAGTATCGTATCTTCGTCAATTTAGGTTTGCGTAACAAAAGAAAAAATACCGGTCAAATATTTTTTGATAGTCTGACGGACTAATTAGTTTTTTTCAGTCAAATACCCTATTAGGTGAATGCTGAATGTTTCTGCGCTCCTTCAGTAATACCTACATTGTACAACTTCTTCTTCTTACTCGTTTCGCTTTTGTCATTGCGGTCGTGGTCGTCATATAGCAGTATGAGTTACTGCAGTTGATGTGGTTCATCTCACGATGTCTTGCCATTTCTCCCTGTTGTGCACACTCGCACAAAGGGCTGCGCACGGCTGATACTATTTGGTCGATTCATCGCATGGGTGACCTTCCGCGTGGTTTAGTGCCTTCCACTCTGCCTTGTACGATCAAATGTTCTATGGATTTTTTTTACCGCCTTGAGGCGACTGTTAGACAACTAGCACGGTTTCAGGATGTTGATGGGGCTGCCCCATTTCTGTAGTTCACGTAGGCACACGTCGATGGCTTTCGTGCCATCATCAGACAGAATCAGCGTCGTTGTTCTGCAGAGTGCGGGCTAGCTCCAACTCCATCCTAAAGACCATGGCAGGGAGATACGACTCTTCTTTGTTGAATGCCATTATTCAAAGATGCATGACGAAAAATGAACTGGTAACTAAATAATAAGTTTTTTTTTTCTGACCTGTAGCTTTCTTTGTCTCTTTTTTAATAACCAAATGTTACTTATCCGAAATAAAGATTATTTTATTTTATTTTTTAGAATAAGAAATGTGTGGTGCCCTATCTCCCCAAGTTCCAAGTTCGCCAAAGCTTATATTATTAAATAAAATTGTGCGACTCTGTCTTGACCGAAATATAGAATGGTACAGTCGACGAATCAATGCTTACGTACGTTACCTACACTCTCAACTCGTCTAATACCTGTAAAAAATACTCCATTCCGCTTTCAAGTGTACACCCTTTCCGTTCGCGCATTTTGGTTCGGTCACTCATTAATATTCAGTTCGGTTTTCTTTTGTGTGTCACTCCGGAGATGAAGCGGTGGGATACATGTTGTTAGACCTAAACCGCAGTGTGACACAGGCCTGCAACTAGACCTGTATACTGCGTGATTCCCTCTCTGAGACCACTACTCTATAATTATGGCAATGTTCCTATAGGGCTGTTCTTTGTAGGGACCTTAGAAGTACCATGATGAGCAAAGAAGAGCTGTTTAAAGAGAAAAAAAACATGTTGAGCGTTTTTATTATAGACATGAAAGGATTTATAAAGAAAACTGCATTATTTAATGAAACTCGTATTTTTTTTTACTTAATTAGCTTTCCTATCTGCATTAAAAGAGTCGCTTTTACTTTGAATCTTGTTCAGGGTACGCTTACGAGAAATAATCCTGCATAATATAATGAGCCATCATTAATAAAAGTGCACCTATTAGATGTTGGCATCATCAAATAACATATTTGCCGACATATTCCGCTATTGCATTACAAATTGTTAAAGAAGCATCCGCGTGCATGTATTTACAGTACACAAGCTGTTCCGGCGAGTCCAGCTGCGTGTTAAGTATTTAATTTATACAGTAAAAAGTACCCTAAATTCTTCTCCAGGTTCTATAGCCGTGATAACGTTGCAAACGGACCAATAGACTTACTGTTTACATTCATAATACTAATTAACACCACCGTACGTATAGCTTTCCACACAAGTGTAGGTAGCTATGCTTATTTTTCATAACATCATGCCTGTATTCGCCAATGGATTGGGCAGAGGTGTATACTACACCCTCATTTCGCCGTTATGTTTAAATCCCATGTAATAGGGGGCGAGTCTATTGCCATCGACCAGGCACAAATCCAGACTCCGGGCTGCTACTAAGAAATACCACACTGAAAAATCCAATAACACTTTGCCCGACCTGGGGATCGAACCCATAGGACCTCACGCCCAACAGTCGCGCCTGGGACCACTAGACCAACGAGTTTTGACCATTTTGCTTTGCTTTTTATTCAGGCTGTACAAGGTGTAAACGTATCGTGTAATTCCTTCAAATCACATGATCACCACAGGAACCACCGGGTCCAAAATTGTGACTATTACATACTCCCCAACCAATGTAAATTTACCATGTGCATTTTGGAACGCATTAAAGATATTGAGTATTGAGATCTATTAATGGTATAGATTAATCCCGCCCGGGATTTAGATTGATTAAAAATAAGACTTTTTTTTTTTGGCCTGAGGGTACTTTAAAATACTACAGTAAAAATTTAAGCTCTTAATTATTTTAAATTTATTAAATAGTAAATACAATTTTTTAATGATAAATCTATAATAAAAGTTTATATTGACCTTCGGTGCACTCAGTCGGTTAATAACTTCTCTTCTTTTTCACTTCAATTGCACTAAATACACTACACTTCGCTATGGACCTATATTCCAAACTGTCCAGCTGTATGGAGGACCTGACATCGACATTTGAGTCAAGGATGACACAATATGAAGAAGAGTTGAAGAATGCCAGCGGTGAAGCAACTCACAAGACCATAGCGAGTCTCTCCAGGGATTTCACAGAGTTCAAGAGCCTCGTCTGGAAAACGATGAGTGCAATTAAGGCTCAGATGGAGTTGCTTGTTGTGGGCTTAGATAGGCATGAGATGGCATCCCGTACAAAGGTACTTCTCCTACATGGTCTAATTGAAGAGAAAAGTGATGATCAGTTGTCCGTAGTAATCAAATTCTTGTCGGACAAAATGGACATTACAAATATATCTCCAAGTGCCATAACAAGGTGCCATCGACTGGGTAATAACACAGGCAAGCCTCGCCCCCTCTTAGTTCGCTTTGAAAGCCGTATCCTGCGGAGTGAAGTGTGGCAGAATAAGTCCAAGTTGAAAGGTACCGGTCTGACACTTTCTGAATTTCTCACTAAGCCTAGGCATGAGGTCTTTATGAACGCGCGGAAGTACTACGGCATGAAGCAGTGTTGGACGTCGGAGGGCAGGATCATCATCCAGGTCTCGGATAAAACACGACGGAAAATTGAGTCTGCAGCGGAATTTCGTGAACTCGTAGCTCAATTCCCTGTGGTCGAGTCTACGCCTGGTGATATTGCTGGTGGAGCGACGGCAGGTGCAACATCGCAGCATATTGTCAAGCCTGTGCCGGATAAGAGAGCTCGCAGGCCAGTGAAATGATGGTACTTTGATAGTTTTCTTTTCTGTTAAGCGATTATTTTTGTCGGCGGTCACTTGTGTTTTTATTGTAATTTACTTGACTTGACGTTTAAGGCTCGTTCGGAAACATTTTATTCATCAATTTTATTGTTTGGCCTACAGCCTTTTTATCAACTTGCTCATGCAACCGGCGAGTGCATCGAGGATTAATATAGTTAGATTTTATTGATATAGTTTTAGGCTTAATTAGCCTAAATATTCATATATAAGTTTATTTTGTCTATATATATTTAAATTTATTATATTATATTATGTTAGATGATCTTGACGATAGTTTTGCTTCCTGTTCTTCTTCTTGTGCGTCGGATGAGAGTTTTGCTAGTGCTTTTAGCCACGACAATTCTTTGCACCTCCGTGACCACCTTTTCTCAACATTTTCCTGTTGTCGCAAATTCTTCAACGCTGTTCATATCAATGCTCAAAGCATTCACGCTCATTATTCCGATATGCTGTCATCCTTTGACTCTAATCTTGTTCACGCTGTCCTTGTGTCTGAAACTTTTCTTAAGCCTGCACTTCCCTCTACGCAATATTCTCTGCCCGGTTATAAGATTGTACGTAATGACAGAACAGGCAAGGGATATGGAGGGGTTGCTATTTATCTCCGTGGGGATATTACTTATAAAGTAGTTGATCAGTCTCCGAGTGATTACTCCAAATTTGCAGAGCATCTTTTTATCGAAATAAACTTTCAACACACCAAGTTACTTTTAGGTGTATACTATAGCCCTTCTTGCCACATCGACTATTTTTCCTCATTCGAATCTAAATTAGAAAATCTTTCCTCACTCTATGATCATATAATTATCCTCGGAGACTTCAACACTTGTCTGCTTAAGGGTGATTCACGCAGCCGTAAACTCCAATCACTTGTCTCTTCTGTCAATATGCATATACTCCCGTTGAATGCTACTCACAGGGCTCCTCACTGTACTCCTTCGCTATTAGATCTCATTCTTGTTTCTGACCCTAACAAAGTAGCCACACATGGACAGCTCTCTGCCTCTTTCTCCTATCATGACCTCATATTTCTCTCCTACAAAATTCGCCCACCTAAACGCAAAACCAAATTTCTCCTACTTCGTAGTTTTAAAAACATTGATTTGGAGCGTCTGAGAGCTGATGCGAGTGGTATTGACTGGTCTACCGTTTACAACTGTGAGGAAGTGGACGCTATGGTGTCTGGTTTTAATAGGATTATCATGGATCTTTATGACGCCCACGCTCCTCTCAAAAAGGTGAGAGTAAAACACCTTCCTGCGCCATGGCTATCTCCTGCAATTAAAAACCTCATGGCTAAAAGGGATAAGGCAAAGCGTTTGTACAGGAAGCAGCCTACTGAGGAGAACTGGGATCTATACAAAAGGATGCGAAATCGCTGCAGTCGTCTGTGTAGGAATGCTAAAAGACGCCACATTCACAACTCAATTCAGAACTTCAACCCAACACAAGTATGGCAATTTCTTAAGTCTCTTGGTATTGGCAAAGCTTCAAGCCAGAGCATTCCTGATGTGGACCTTAATGCACTTAATGTGCATTTCTCTAAATCGCCGATTATTCTTGATAATCATGTTAAATCCTCTACTCTAAACTATCTTTCTAGTCTTCCTTTGCCAGCAAATACTTCATTCTCTTTTAACCCAATTACTGAGCTAGATATTAAGAAATGCGTGCAATCCATCACCACAAAAGCGGTAGGCGACGATGGCCTTCAACTCCAAATGCTCCTACCTATCCTTACTGAAGTAGTTCCCGTCATTACACATTTGGTGAATTATTCACTATACACAAGCTCCTTTCCCTCTGCCTGGAAGAAGGCTCATGTCTTGCCGCTACCCAAAGTCTCAAATCCCTCCTTGCTATCCCATTTTCGTCCAATATCCATCCTCCCAATCCTATCGAAAGTCCTTGAGAGTGTTGTTCATAATCAACTGTCATGTTACCTCTCCTCTAATAGCCTGCTAAGTCCTTACCAATCGGGTTTCCGCCCTGGTCATAGCACTGTAACCACTCTCGTTAAAGTAACTGATGACATACGACTGGCCATGGAAAATAAGTTTCTAACGGTACTGGTTTTATTGGACTTTAGCAGTGCTTTTAACTCAGTTGATTTTGACATCCTCTTAGGTATCCTATCCTCTCTTAATGTCTCTGCACAGGTAATTGAGTGGTTCAACTCTTATCTTCACTCCTCCTCCGGTCTCCTCTGAGTGGTGTGATTTGACTGCGGGTGTTCCTCAGGGTGGCGTTCTCTCTCCTCTTCTTTTCTCCGTTTTTATAAACGCCATCACTAAGGTCCTGACTTCTAACTATCATCTCTATGCAGATGACTTGCAGCTATATCGTCACTTTAAAGTAGGGGACATCGCTGAAGCTGTTGATGCCATTAATAATGACCTTGAGAATATCAACAAGTGGGCTAAGTCCTTTGGACTCTTGGTTAACCCAGCTAAATCTCAAGCTCTCATTGTTGGTGGCAGATACATGTTCAACCTTTTAGATCACCAGTCTCTCCCTCCAGTTGTGTACAACTCTGTGCCTATAGCATATTCCAAAAGTGCCAAAAATCTAGGAGTCTTTATAGATGCTAACCTCTCCTGGGATGTTCACATTGCGGAGGTGAGTAGGAGGGTGTACTGCTCGTTCCAGTCTCTCAAACGACTCCAGAAATTCTTACCATTTCGAACTAAGGTTACTCTTGCGCAGTCTCTTCTTTTACCACTATTAGACTATGCCGATGTCTGTTTTCTTGACGCAACGGAGGAACTTCTAAATAAACTCGAACGACTGCAGAACTTGTGTATCCGTTTTATTTTTGGTCTTCGAAAGTATGACCATGTGTCCGATTTTCGAGCCAAACTGAAGTGGCTACCAATTCGGCAGCGTCGGGATACTCATGTTCTATCTCTTCTTTTCTCTATTCTTCATAATTCTAACTCTCCTGTATATCTTCGAGAACGCTTTGAGTACCTTGTCCCCAGGGGTAAACCTTGTCGCACAGCTTCTTCTCTTCTGCTCCGTACTCCGCGTCACACTTCCAGCCGTTATGATGGTTCCTTCACCATTCGTGCAGTGCGTCTTTGGAACTCACTCCCACACTCACTACGTGATAGCCCTTCTCTTACCGTTTTCAAGAGTAGAATTAGGAAGCATTTCCTCTCTGAATGATTATTATTATTATTATTTATGTAGGTTTATTATATAGTATATATATATTATATATATTTATGTAATATATTTTCAGGTTGTATATTTATTTAGGTATATTTTATTTTATAGCATAAATAAGTACTATAAATAAGACAGTTGTACACTGGAGTTTGCCCTCAACCATATATATTATCAATCTCTCTCTATCACTCAAAGGTTTGCTGGTAGAAAACTCATTTTTGAGTTAAGCTCGCCTTTGTACATCACTTCACTAAATTGTAATGTTTTTATTGTAATTTTCTTGTGTACAATAAAGAATAAGAATAAGAATAATAAGATTTTTTTTCCCAAAAAAAAAATCTGTGATAAAAAATTTCGATGCCATGCATAAATGAGTGAAGGCACGGCGACACAGCTGACGGGCACGACTAGCGCGATATCGCTCAACGGAGTCAGTTAATTTGGTTCATTTGTTGAAAACTTTTTCTTGTTGATTCTCAAAAAAATCTATGCAGGGTCAATCAGTGTCACCAGTAGATCACGCGGTTTGAAGGAATTACAAGATTCATTTACACCCTGCATACATCCTACATTATATACGCTGAATTATATACCTTCTGTAATGCCATTTCCAGATTTAGTGTCGACAAGACATGTTTCAAGTTAATAGGTATGTAGCATGTTCTAAGATTCATCAATTACATCCATGTCTCACACATAATCCTCGATAATGGAGTCTAAGTGCTAATTTACACTGTAACGCGATACTTGTCCACTAGAACATTGTATCAATATCAATGTGGTATCGATAGTGTCAATATTTATTGTTTGTTGTGTGAGGTTTAACTAAGCGAGAATATTTTGGTGTAAACATTAATCATCAGTATAGCTTTTTTGCAATAGTATACGGGTTGGCTTCTAGCCTAACCAGCGATTCGATTAGTTAGTACTTTCGAACGATTCGGTTTTCTGTCTCTTTTTTAACCGACTCCAAAAAGAAGGAGGTTCCTTCTCAATTCGGTTGTTTGTTTTTTATGTTTGCGGTAACCCTCAGATCTCCGTCATTTATGAACTGGTTCGAAAAATTCTTGTTTTGTTTGAGAGGGAATACTTCTCATTTGGTCCCATATCAATGTTATCGAAATTGATTCAGCGTTTTTTTGAAAAATCAACAATAAATAAAAAAAATATACACAAATCGTATATACGTTCTAGTTGTACTAGTGGTCCGAGAATTTGTATACTATTGTAATTGTAATTTGTGGCAATAAAAAGTATTAAATAAAATAACTCAAAAAAAGTAAAAACCACCTTCAAAAAATAACTAAGCGGAGTAAAATAATTATCATATAATGAAATTATCAATTTCAGAAGTCGATGTAATTCCACGCTGAAACAAATTAAATGCACCGATCTATGAGGCTGACAATTTTATTCTATGATAATTATTTTACTCCGTTTAGTTTTTTTTTTTTTGAAGTCGGTTTTTACTTTTTTTTAAGTTATCTCTCTTTACGAGAATCGTAGACGAAACGAGATACCAAATCGATTCTGTTAACAACAGCTCATCAAAAAGGTTCTGAATCGGGGGGCAACCCTTCGATCCAAGTGTCTAAACACACCATGCCGAAGATACGCGACCGAAGTTCAGCATGATTACGCCTGCAATGCTATTTGAATTACTGACGACACAGTATGCCGAAATTACGTTGCGTTATAGCGTACAGCCGAACTTCGGTCGGGCTTAAGTTCAACGGCAATTCGGCGGCAACGTATAGAGCACACATTATACGCGACCGAAGTTTGGTTCGATTACCGACGAAAATCCGCGGCGGGGAGCAGCGGGAGGCAGGCATGCCCGCGACCCGCATGTCCGCCCACAAGTTTGCGCAACTGAATTTCTGCCGCGTAAGTTCGGCACTTATGGTATGTCCTATCAGCCGAATACGTCGGAACGTAAAATCAGCCGCCGAACTTCGGTCGCGTAAATTCGGCATAGTGTGTTTGGACATTAAAACTTCACGATAAGTCAGTTGTCAACCGATCCGGAATCAAACGAGATACCAAACAAAATCGATCGACAACGATTCAGAATTGAAAAGCAGATGCGGCTAAATATCAGCACTTTGCAAGAGATATTGCATCTAACCTCCCTAGTCCAATTACTTGGACATTTTGATGTAGAATATAGGTTAGGTTTTCAGATTTTCAAGCTTCGCATTGCTCGTAACGACTGCCATAGTCATTATTATGCGATACCGGTGAGACCGCTTCGAGGTACTCGTGATATGTGTCGGTGTGTATTGAATAGTCTCCGATCACTTATAAACGCTAGTATTTTTACCCGACTATGGCAGAGAGAAAGGGTTATGAATCTCACTGGCTATGTAAGTATGTATATAGGTATGTAAGTTTGTGTCCTCGCACAGTCCAAAGTACTGAACCTACTTCAATAAATGAGGTGTCGTTGGATTGGTCTTAATCCAGAGAGTGTTCTAGGGTATACGTGTTACATAATTCCCCTTAAAAAAGAAAATGTTAATCAAGTAAGTAGTCTTTTAAGGTTATTGTCGTTTACCTCTCAGAGGAAATTAGGTAAGAATGTGCATAACTTTCTGGGTAGTCTACTCTTTTACTTTTATGTTTTCAGGGTTGCGTTTCAGTGATGATTTTATTTTATGATTTGTGCAATTCTTACTCTTCTTCTTGGGTCTTACTTTTATTTTAAAATATTGCCAATAGACTCTTTACAAGGGACCTTTTAATCCCCTTTCGGCTTTAGGGGTATTTTTATAACACGTTGTATAACGTCACAGGAAAACCATAATTTCGTATTTTGTATTAATACTAGTGTCTGCTTGTGAGACACTTGAGTTTTACGTTTTGTGTAAAATAAAACCCGAAGATAATTACAAAAACTTATATAATATGAAATTGTAACAAATGTAAATAGATGTGGCCGCCGATTCGAGAGACGGAATATAAAACAAACAATAGACGGTGCGGTATGTAGAAAAATACTGATTATTTCTTAGTGTCAATAATTTTAGACGAAGAGACTTGATTTACAGGAACCTGTCTCATTTTCCGTGCGGAAGATGTCCGGTCCTTTGGAAGGCATACGGGGGACACACTACAGGTCCAACGCGCAGAGGCTCCTTTGAGAACTTTAATCTAAAATGGGTTGGGGACTATCCACGGCTGCACTATTGGAGAACAGTCATGGACCGTCTCAGGTGAGTGCAAGACTATTGTAAAATATGGTAAAAAATATTTGGTCTATGGGAAGGGGTGTTAGGTGGACTGGATAACTTCTATTGCCAGAAGAAAACTGCGTCTGCCTTTCAACATTTAAAATTGAAAAGTGTTGGCAGACGGTGACTCGCCAGCTCACTAGCTGGGCCCCTGAAAAGCCGCCAGTACATAGGCGAAGGGGGCAACAAACGTGTGAGCGGGTATTGTATTATTATTACCATCGGGAGGGGCTCGTGGCTAATTCACAACCGCGCTGATCGTATGATTTGCAAGGTTAAGCTGCGCTTGACGCGGTCAGTCCGTGGATGGATGACCATTCATTATTTATATATTATTACACATACATTACACCTTTCTGTACCTCACAGAGCACCGTATGCCGTTGGTCCTGGGTGTCATACGAATACCTATGACACGTAGTCATAAAAGCCCGAAAGTCTGACAATTGATCAAATTTTAGGATATCGGCATTGCCCAGTAACTGAGTTGCGGAGGTCTGATAGCAGTCGCTCCGTGTAAAATACTGGTGTTCAACCGCATTTGGTTAGAATAGAAGCTGACCCCAACATACTAGTAGTTGCGAAAAAGGCTAGCAGAACAAATATTATTATTATTCTGTGCCTTTCAGTCAATCTATACTAATATTATAAAGAGGTAGAATTTGTTTGTTTGTTTGTTTGTATGTAGGAGGTAATCTCCGAAATTACTCATCCGATTTCAAAAATTCTTTCACCAATAGGAAGCTACGTTATCCCTGAGTGCTATAGGCTATATTTTGGGATCAAAAAATTAGGGATCCGTAAATTAACGGGAGCGAAGCCGCGAGCAAAAGCTAGTATCAATATAAAATTGCTACTCAATTTATTTTAAGAATTTTTGTTAATGAGACTAACTAGTCTTAAAAAGTGAATTTGCATACTTTTCCTAAGTCAGCAACTACGTCATTTTCTAGTCAGCTTTTTATCAATTATATTTGCTTAGTTGATAATTATCCATTATCAAATATTTAAACTGCTTTAATGGTACTTAACCCCTTGATTAAATTGGGTAAACTTGGTAAATGGGATTTTAATGGATAAACTTTCAATAGATACGCCTACCGCGTAGGCTGTTAATTCCGTTTATGTTTTCTACGCCTATTTATACTTCGCCATTTACTGGAATGAACAGATTCGTCTGGTAATTTGTCATTGGTAGCTCTGTAAGCTTTTTTTAAAACGACAAACAAAAACGTTATAGGTACTTAGCTGCTATTAGCTGTAGAAAAAATGCTTAATTAAGAATTGTATGGAATTTAATATTTAAAAATATTGATGCTAACTATTTTTGACGTCAAACCCAATAAGGAGTTATTAATAAGAAGTCATTTTTGGAGTCTTTAATCCAAGATGGCGGAGCGTACGAAGGTGCGAAAATTTGAAATTTCTATAAGAACACCTAAACATACCTATCCAAAATTCTGAAATACTTGATATTTTGCAAGATATACCTCTTTTTTGCAACGACGACTGGGCTAATATTGTCATAAAAACACCTAAACATAAAATATACCTATCCAAAATTCAGAAATACTTGACCTTTTGCAAGATAAACCCCTTTTTTGCAACGACGGCTGGTCTACTATTTTCATAAAACCACCTAAACATAAAATATACCTATCCAAAATTCTGAAATACTTGACCTTTTGCAAGATAAACTCCTTTTTTGCAATGACGACTGGGCTACTATGTTGAGATTGAACTTTTTAAACAGCCATCCTTGATTGCTTTCACGGGTAGGTATAATAATCGAAAATATATTCAGTTTACCCAAAAAAAAGTTACCTGTATCTAGCATTTGAATGAATATTTTAGTAACTTCCATGCATTATTTCGATGTTATTTAATATAACGCCAACAAGCTGAAATAATCTCTACCTAATTCTATTAAAAGACGGAAAAGATCTGCTGTTGAAACTTCATAAAACGGTATTTATATTATTCATATAAATAGCTCTGAAAAGCTGCCAGCTTATATTAAACTTACTGTTTCTATATTATCAGAGAATCGTTAGATTTTATAGGGTATTACGTGAAGCCACGGCAGGCTATTTCTTTCCATTCTAATATATTACACCGTTTGTAAGACAGTTATAAAAGGTATTACTACTATACGATACTCTTTTTAGTATTTATTTACAACCCTTAGGATTTGCAGTTCATGCTTTATCTTTTAATAATTTGCAATATTACTTGGAACGTCTGAAATTGATAGTAGATAGGGATTTACCTGTCAAAAAGATAAATGGATGTTGCAGACCATAATCTTTATTGCATGGAAAATGACGTCTGTGGATTTAAATTTGTTTTATTTTTCAACTATTATTAACTATATTTCTATGATCCCATGGATTAAATTGCAGTACTTTTCACTACTATTACTCTAATTTTCAAAGCGTTGACGGCTTTGGCTTTAAAACTCCAATCTCATAACAGATTTGAACTACATTTTATTATTCTACTGCCTCGTTGGTCTACTGTGGGCGCCAGAGCGACTATTGAGCGTGGTTGTTGAGGGTCCTGGGTTCGATCCTTAGGTCGGGTGATGTGTTATTTGATTTTTTATTTGAAACTTCTCAGTAGCAGCCCGCAGTTTGGATTTGTGCCCGGTTGATGGCAATAGGCTCGCCCCATTAATACGTGGGACTTAAACACAACGGCGAACGGCGAATTGAGGGTGTACTATTACACCATTACACCTCTGCCCAGCCCTTCGAGGAATACAGGCGTGATGATATAGGATATGATATTTAATATTCAAATATTAGGAAATTCTAGACTTCAAAACAAACGATAAATGGAAACGTGTTAGCTCTTCATTCAGATCACTTTTTCACGAAAGATTTATTTTTGAATGCCTCAATCCGATTCAACGCAGCGTCCAATTTTCGGATACAGGAGCTAAGCAGCGTGCCGCGAAAAATTTGAAACTTTCAATGCCTATTGCGAAGGAAATTGGAAAAGCTAAGCCAAACATCCGGTGGTACAGGATATTGCTTTTCGGAAATGAAAAATAGGTACCTAATATGTAGACTATTTTTTCATACTTTCAAGTGAGTTCATGCCAACCTGAAGTAGGTGGAATCTTTTGAAGGGATACAACATACAATATGAAACAACTTCATGGAAGAATCGGGCTTCCGTCCGAACGGCGATGACATGACAAATAAAGGTTACAGCTCATTAGATCACCTGGCACCCGACTCGCATCGCCTCGCCTCGTGCGGTTCGTATTCTTTATATGAATTTGTATGGATGTGCGCTCACTACATCAACTCTGTAGCATCACCGGATCGCCTCGGGCGTATGCCGTCCACACGCGGACGACGAGTTGACCACTCGGTGACAACTCGCTGCCCGCATGCTTGCCTTGAGTGAACCGCGCGCTGACATCGAGAAGACCGCGCGCGGCCCTCGAGTGGTTCACGCGAGGACAATGCGTCAGCGATGGGCCGCTCCCCACCCACCCGTTATTTCCAGCCCTTCTTTCTAACATGCCGGACGTATGGTTTTTGCTTTCAAAATGAATAAAGAAAGACTTATCGAGAAAGTTTAAAAATATATGTAAAATTTTGGTAAAATTTTACATAACCAAAAACACGTGTAGACCTGGTGCCAATTGCTGACAGACTACTCGGAAATTCGTGGGCCCTGCGATTTCCACTCGTTGACTACGTGAGGTCCACTGGTTAACCACGCGATGTCCACTCGGTGACCGCGCGAGGTCCTCTGGTTGACCACGCGACGTTTACTAGTGATAACGCGTCGTCCACCCGTGGACCACCTGCTGACAACGAGTGGACGCCGAGTGATGTGGCGATGCGGGTCGGGTGCCGGGTGGTTCTAATGAGCTTTACACTCCTCTTTTTTATGGTTATGTTGACAAACAAGCTGACGGGTCATCTACTGGTAATTGGTAACCGCCGTCTATACAAGGTGTAATATAAATAACGCACAACCACTTAAGAGGTCACTATACTCATCATTATGAACAAATTTTAGTATGGGTCCAAATCTGAAATCGCGAAAAAAAAACCAGCTTTTCCCTACATTTTGACGAGTTATGCCAACATAAATGTAAGGAACAGCAGTTTTTTTTCGCGATTTCTGTTTCGGTCCCATAGTAAAAATTGTTCATAATGATGAATACAGTGACCCCTTAAGAGGTTGTGCGTTATTTATTTTACACCTTGTATAAACCTACAAACCCAAGATGATTGCTGATGCGTTGACAACTCTGAGTAAAAGTTGATAGTCTCATTATGCCTGTAATTTCACCAGAATCCATACGCTTCAAACCGGAACACAGCAAAGTTGCTTGGCGGCAGAAATAGGTATGCTGGTGGCACTTCTCAGGACGAACTCATTCATAAGGAGTTCTAGTCCTAAAATAACGTCTATAAGTAAATACCAGCTAGCGATTTTATTGACAATCCCTTTGTTTTCTGGGACGCATCGACTGCCGGACACACTTGAAATAATTTTATCTTAAAGTATGTAAAACATTCGTATTCATAATTTACACATTTTTTATTTTTTTCTATTTAATTTGTACGTATTTTCCGTAGGTATTTTTTGTATTTCACCTGATGTTATTCGATTCGCCGCTACCCAATCATGTGCATCTTAACTGAGGGATCAAATCTTAAATCCTTGCAAAACAAAATGACAGAATTTGTAAATAATTGTAAAAACCTGATGGGATACTCCAAAAATTTGTTAAACGCGATTTAAAAAAGTGATGGTCGAAAAACATGATCCCTCAGTTCTGACGCTCGAAATAACTGTCACATCATGAATCTCAGAATAGACCGAATGTGCGAGTAATGTTGTATACCTAATAAATTGTTATGAATTTGTCAAAGCTTTTAACAAATTCCCAGCTCACTAGAACGCTGCATCACATCATGTTAGTATCATTATCGAACTCTTATTAAGAACAAATTATAAAAATCATTATAATAGCCATTGACATTATTGCTGAGAGCTCCTGTTCCGCCTCAATTTCATTTTTATTAATAATATCGATGTCTTTATGCCGAAACCTACCTTTTATCGTCAGAGCAATCTCTTGACTATTCAACCGAGAAAACAATATTGGTGTTTTATTTCATATTTTTCCACACGATTGTGCACGTCTATCATTATTTTAGAAAAGACACGTGCACGTTACCTGTCCATGTTACTGATATGAAATAAAATAACTCAGTTTTTATATTGTTTAGTACATTTTTATTTTTTTTAATAAAAGCTAGAGGGATCCTACGAGATTTCACAATCTACATTGGTAAAACCGTAACATACAGGTACTACAAATATTAATTTTGTATACCTACGACGTGCAATAGATATTTTTTTATTTATTTAGGTGTGCAAACAGTTATAACATTAACTCTTAAGTAATAACATATATGACATAGATGTAATAAAGCAAATGCAAAACCACTTTTAAGCAAACACTACATGCACTAAGTATTAACGTACTCTAAACTGAGCTAAAAATTATAGAAACAGCTAAACTTAAATTACAATAATTTGACATTTATTGTGCCTAAGTGAGAGATGGCGTTTTACATTTTTTTCGGAAACAACACAATGAAAAAATACGTGTCCATTATTTTTCAAAACTCTAACTGGCGGACTAATTAGATTTTCAATTCATTGATTCTGTCAACATGCCTATTTGCGCATTCGAGAAATGGGTGAACTGGATCCCAATTCTATTCTCCTAAGTGGAGAGTAAAGAGGGATTATGGGAGCACGATTCCTGGTTGGTTAGTAGATATAACCATAAATCTCATAATCCACCTAACCAAGTCCATTTAAGAAGCTTTTTGTGCATGGATTAGCCTAAAATTTAATAAACACCAATAATACAAATCAATAAATAGATTATCACCAATAATGACATATCGGAACGACAGTACCGCCCATTTGCATATTCGATGCTAAGCACCGCCGATCCTAAATGACTGAACGGATTTCCCATGTCCACTTTATTGCCAGGCCGCTCGTAAATAAAAACCGGAACAGTCGCCGTGGTTTCCGAACAAATAATCGTTTAACTCCAATGCACACGGCACTTAATGCGAATATAGGGCTATAAAATTAATGATTGATACAAATTAATACAAACATAACACCACGCCTTTATTCCCCGAAAGGTTGGGCAGAGGTGTATGGTACACCCTTATTATGCCGTTATGTTTAAGCCCCACGTAATAGGGGGCAAACCAACTCCGGGCTGCTACTGAGAAATTCCACGCGGAACAACCCAACAACACTTCCTGGCCAGGTAATCGAAATCAGGAATCGGTTTATATAAGGTCTTACTTTAATAATCCATGATATTTTGCATAGCGCCTTAGTGAATGCTAAAAATGACGTGCATAATGATGTACCTACCACAAAAAAATAATCTGATGGTTTAAATATATTTTCTGTTAAAAAAATAATTAAATAAATCAATCAATCAATTAATTCACTTCTTATTTTAGGTGTAATAGCGTATACCGCGCTAGCTATCAACGCGGGCCATTTTTTTGCATGGATGATATAAGAACTTAGAGAACCAGTAATGAAATAAATTATATCTGAAACTATTTTGACAAATAAAAATACAACCCATTAAATTTTCTGTCTTCTCTCGTGTCAGCATGAGCTATACGAAAATAGCTCATGCTGTGGTATAAAGATTTGCCAGTTAACAAGGTTGGTAGCGGGGCTGACTGCCCAGGGTGCGCCGGACGCACTTCAATATCGTCACTCGTGGAGGCTCTTTTCATGCACCCCAAAATTTTCAATGATAGGTACCTACCTATATTATCTTCAGCCTTCACTTAGACGCTATGCAAAATGTCAAGGATTATTAAAGAAAGACCTTATATATTTATGGATACTTTATTGCACACCAAATAGCAATACAGAGACAGAATAATCAATTTATGACGATAAAGGTTGGTGATTCGTATTTAAAGTAAAAGTCAAAGTTTTTTATTTCAAGTAAACAAAGTTACAGGTGCTTTTAAAATGTCAAAACTAGGTGCACGGTTCCAAAAGTTAGGTCACATGCAGAAGAACTAAAAAGAAACTCCAGGGATATTGTTTTTAAAATAATAGATCATGACAATTCCAAAGTTTAACACAATCAAATAATGCATATTTGTGCTAGTGACAATAAAGACACCAGTGGTTTACAGCCTGTAATACTCTTAAAGTCCTTCTGACAATTAGATCTGTCTTTAACAAAATTCAGGAACTGCTACCTAACCAATTAAATCTAGAGTCTCATCGCGTGACACAGGCTACTAAAACCATCACTACATAAAGCATAATCAGTCCATTACTGTCTCAGTACTGAGCACGGGCCTCTTCTCAGAATGAAAAAGGTTTAGGCCTTAGTCCATTACGCTGGCCTGGTGAGGGCTATGGACTACACACACGGTCGAGAACTTTCTGGAGCCGTCTCAGGCAAGTCTCAGGTGTGCAGATTTTTCCACGACGTTTTAACGCAAGTGATAATCAAATTCTGATCTGCTCATGAATTCGAAAAGTCAGAGGTACATAGTTGTAGAGAAGTCGGATTGTTAATAAATACGATGCTATGGAAATTTTTGACCTGTCAAAATCAAAGCCATAGCGATTACGAGTGCTGATGCTGATTCGTTCTATAAAAGTTTGATCCAATGCAACAAATGACGCTCCTTTATTGGCCTTCGTTTTGGCAAAGTGTGTCGCTGCATTAAAGATTTGTGGCGGCATCTATCTCGCCACATGCGAACTATCCTACATCGCGCAATCAAGATTTAACACGCAGATAGTATATATACAGCCTCCCAACATCAACCGTTGACTCTCCCGTCGTAGAGCCGGTCGTCTCTTCAGACTCCGCAGTCACACCGATAATTCAGCCCTCATCAAGCTGTCTCCCCCCCCTATGTCCACGCCAGCAACGCCCTAAGCCGAGGTCCGAGTCCCACTAGGGGTCGCCCTTAGTGCTGTTGCTGCAGGTAGTCATGATGTTAGTGTAGTACAAGTAGTTAGCTTAGGTTAAGTATTTTACTTCCCCCCCATTGGCTGGAGACCCTTTAGGTCACGCCAATAACTGCCCGGTTACGTAGAAACCGTCCCCTAGGACGACCTACAGCAGTCAAATAGAAAAAAAAAAAATCAACCGTTGGGCAGTAGCCCGCCAGGCACAAGACTCCGCCTGGTTGGAGGATCCTCCCTTTGGTTGGAGGAACACCACAACTGGTTTCTCCACAGATTAATACCACAGTATACACATAAGCTAAAGCAGTACTTCAACTACCTATAATCGTCCGAATTGACACACTCACACAGACACGCACTGCAACAAAACTTCTAAGGTATTATTGGAATACAGTCCCATATAAAGAGTGCATTATACGTGCGTGTCTGTGTGAGTGTGTCAATTCAGGCGATTATAGTAAGTTGAGGTACTGCTTTAGCTTATATGTCTACTGTGTTAATAAGTAACGATTACATACTTACATATTTATTTATTACAATTTCAGATCAACTCAGCTTTAAACTTTAAATCCGCTATGGGTTTAGATCTAAACTTAATAAAGATCTGTGTGTTTAAGAATCCAAGTAAATAGTTGACTTTGAAAATTTAATCATAATCCCTCTTGTATAAATTGCGTAATATCAAAAACTATTTGATGGATATTGAACGCTGCGCATGGAGGAATTTAATTAATATTTTAACATATTTTGTACTGAAGGCTAATACTATTTATTTTAGCATAAATAGCGCGGGGCAAAAGAAAAGCCAGGGTAGTCCAAGAACGATTTTTATTTAAATTATTACTGATCAATTGCCGGAAACATAAAGGCCCGGGCTCCACCAAAGCGGAGACGAGACGAGCGGAGAGGAGATCCAATGGAATTTCGTTATTCACACATGGAAGCGGAGATGTATCATATTTGTATGGCGCGATGAAAGCGGAGATGTGAGCTGTTCCTCGTTGAGATTGAGCTGGGCCGCGGTACCAGGCGGAGATGTGAGCTGTGCCTCGCAAGCTGACGACCCACGGCGCGCAGCGTAGACGAGAATGTGTGCGGCATACAGTGCGCGGTTTCGTGTCAGATCGCACTAAGCTGTGCGTTCACATCCAACGCTCGCCGCACGCAGCTCAGTTCCGCTCTAGTCAGCGCACATCTCCACCCTAGCCAGCACAAATCTCCACTACAGTCTAGCCAGTACGCATCTCCGCATATTTTCGGTGGATACACCCTAGCTGAAAAACATCACTTCTCGTCTCCGTTTCGAACATCTCCGCACATCTCCGCCTTGGTGGAGTCCGGACCTAAAACAATAGATAAACAGTGGAAACCGCCGCAAATGGGCGACGTTGACGAACGTCGCCCATTTGCGGCGGTTAAACAGGTAAAATCCATGGCAGTTAACGTATCAGTCCTAAATTTAAAATATTTATAAAAACTGAATTAGTTTCAGGTTTGATATTGATAGAGCTAAAGCGATAACCGAGGGCAAATCAAATAAGTCCCTGTCAAGGGCCATACAAACTTTACTAGCCCAAGTTAACTAAACTACTGCGTCAATTTGTGGAAGTGGGCCTTACATTCTATTAATTTATATTTTAGAATGTTTTTTAGGGTGTTATACGAATACCTATGACAGCTAACAACCGATCGATTTGAGAGGTCGGTTTGGGATATCGGCATTGCTCAGTACCTGGGTTGCGGAGGTTTGATAGCAGTTGCTCCGTGTAAAATACTGGTATTGAGCCGCATCTAGTTAGACGGGAAGTTAACTCCAACATAGCTGAGAAAAAGCTAGGCAGATAGATTAGAATGTTGTCCAATATGTCGCAAATATGATAAATCAAAACATTTGATTATTACTGTGGAATGTACGAATTATGAAGTTAATGGAACGCATGTACAGGTGAGAGTAAGAGGTGTAGGATTGTGAAAGAGAGAGGGATTATATGACTAAGATGACGAAGGAGTTAAGAGGAGAACGTTGCGTGTCAGAAAATGAGCGATGTACGACGAACGAAGAAGGTGTTAGATTTTCTTTAAGTGTTTTTCCATATTAATAACAAATACAGTATTTGTTCACGAGATTTTCACTTTATTTCGCACTCTGATCCCACATTACCATGTATACTTAATTAAATGTCATAAAAATACAGACATCGACCAAAAGACATAAAATAATAATCTCAATCATCATTGATAGCGCCCTCATGCCAATTTAATCTAACCGTATTTTTTCCGCAAATACCAGTATACTGGCTTTAAAAGCGGAAAACCCGAAACATTTTAAATGGCTCTCAATATTAGTAATCCTGTACAACTGTTTGTGCTCGTTTTGTGCCTAACGTCGTATTGATGAGATTCGTTTCAAAAGCGTTTTTAATTCGACGAGATTTTTTATAGTACTTTTATTTTGATCCGCTATTTACTGAGCAGCTTTTGGATAGTCACTGGATTTGCTAGAAAAACTGTGAACTAATCGATGTTTATTGAAGTCAAATGAAGTGTTTTCACATGAAAAAATCTCCATAGTTATGATTAATTCCGGTTTATTCACGTGCAATTTTCGGGATTGTCTCACTAGTTTCGGACCCAAATGGAGCCCTTAATCGTGAGCTGATCACGTGGCGAGGTCGCGAGTCGAACTTGTGCTGCACCGCGCCGCGTAGCGTTGCGCCCGTGACGAAAGGGGCGCGCTCTGTGTCGTTATTGCTCGTGCATCTTCGTCACTTGTCGTGTCTAAGTTGTATAAGGAATGAGTATCGGTGCATGCCGCGCTTACTGTGTCTGTACTGTTACTGGTAAGTGCAACGGTTACCAGTGGCGGCGATGCACTTGTAGTCTGAATACGGTGGACACAGCTCGTATACGACCGGCTGGAGCGGAACGTACTCCTGCGTGATGCCGCTCAGCTCATGATTAAGGGCTCCGTTTGGGTCCGAAACTAGTCGGGCAATCCTGAAAAATGCACGTGAGTAAACCGTAATCTATATATATAAAAATGAATCGCTATTTCCCTTGGTCATCGCATCACGCGTGAACGGCTGGACCGATTTCGCTATTTTTTTTTGTTTTGTTCGTAATTGTTAGGAGAAGGTTCTTACGAAAGAAAATTTTGATATTTAAAAACAAAACTAATTATATCAGTATATCCGTATTCTTAATCTGTTTACCGCATGCATGAAAATGGTTTTAACTTTTTGTTACTATTTTGATTTTGTTTCTGAAGGTAGGTAGTAGGTAGGTAGTAGGTAGGTAGTAAGTAGGTAGTAGGTAGGTAGTAGGTAGGTAGTAGGTAGGTAGTAGGTAGGTAGTAGGTAGGTAGTAGGTAGGTAGTAGGTAGGTAGTAGGTAGGTAGTAGGTAGGAAAAAGTGCATTGCAACGCATGCCGGGTACAGCTAGTTAATCATAAATATGAATGTGTTTCACGAAAGTTATAATACAAAAATCTCCGTAGTGTTAATTCACACTATTCTGTCTAGCCTTTTTCCATGTATGTTGAGGTCATCTTCCAGTTTAACCAGATGCGGCTAAATACTAGTATTTTACATGAAGCGACTGCCACCAGACCTCCGCAACCCAAATGGGTTGCCGAGGTCTGGTGGCAGTAACTACTGGGCAATGCCGATATCCTAAAGCCTTGTACGGACTAGGCGTTCCAATGTACGCGTAGTCGGTTACGCGTACACAGGAACGCTGTCCGTAACTGCAGCAACGCGTATACATTTTTGGAACGCGTGTCGACTCGCAGCGAGTCGTCGCCACTTGGCTTTTGGTCCCGCGTCAAAGGGGACGTCAACGCTCAAAAAGGTGCCTATACACGTATCCAACTGTACGCGTATTCAACATACCTAAATTATTATGCGTACACTAGAACGCTTAGTCCATAGTTCCGGTTACATCGGTTGTCAGACTTTCGGGCTTCTGATTACCCGTAACGACTGTCATAGGTATTCGTATGACACTCGGGACTGACAGTTTAACCCTTTATACGACAGTGGCAATATTTCCGCCACCAACTATTTTGGAAGATGTCTCGAAAGCCTCCTTGTTATATTTTTATTTTTAAAGTTGGCAATTATTATTTCCTATTTTCTATAAAAAAAAATAGTATCTAAAAATTTATTTATTCTTTTCTTTTTTTATTGTTTTATAAAAAAATGCCAAATGCGAAATTCTTTATTATTTTCTTTTCTTAAAATCTTCTGCCTTATAAAGGGTTAACGTGCTCTTCGAGGCACGAAGTGGTCTCGATGTGTCTGTGATGGCCACATATCCACGGACAGACCATGGTAATGATATGATTTGCGCAGTTGTTAATTAGATTAATTCACATTATACACATCTAATTCCACAATTCGATATATCCTTACGAAACGTTATTTAGACACAATCGATTATCCATAGCGCCCATCACGGTCAGGATTCTCGTTGAAAGGACACACATCGTTAATTTCAGAAATTCTTGTTGGATCATTGAAGGTTGAATGAAGCATTAATTATACTATACAGAGTCTAAACGAATTCGTGTAATTCCTTCAAATCGCATGACCTACTGGTGACACAGATTGACCCTGCACGGGATGTACAAAGATTAAAAAAAACGAAAATAAAACATGACTTTCTATTTTTGAATAATTTTTGCGCCCTAATTTAACTGATTTCGCGGAGCGATATCGCGTTAATGTGCGTCCTGACCTGAGTGACGGCGCACGGGCGTACTGCGGATTGCGGAGCGGCTTTACCGTGGCTATACCGTCGATACCTGTCCTTAGTGCACGCAGGAAAGTTGACGCGTACGCGCGTGTTTAGTGTTTCGTTTATTTTACTTTGGTTTTAATAATGTCGATTTCAAAATTCAAACGTTTCGAACATTTATTTAATGCGCCGCTCATTCCGCCTGCGCGGTGCGCCGTCACTCAGGACGCACACTTAGTCGTGGCCGCCAGCTTTGTCGCTGTGCTTTCATTCATTAATGATTGGTATCGATATTTTCAATGACAACAAAATATATTTTTGCTATTTTCTATTGAAACCTTATTAGGTGGTTCAGCTACAAAAACTTACACGTACGGCAATTTTTTTTTTTTTTTTTTTAATCAAGAGAAATCTCGCGCTGGTTAATCTATACCAGTTAGATCATGTGGCTTTAACGAATTACACGAATTCGTTTATACCCTTATTGCGAGCACATTATGAGCCCTCATACCCTAAGCCTTAGGCACACCGAGTATGTGATAAATATACTCGGTATGCCGAAGGCGCCATCTCCACGAGCGAGTGAATCGCGGCGATATTCTCGCCGTGCCATCAAATTCAATACTAACTATCGCCGCGATAAAATCGCCGTGTGGAGACACGTTCTAAGAGAGAGTATAGAAATACGTGGCACGACGATGATATCGCCGCGATTCTCTCGCTCGCGGAGACGGCCCCTAAAGCTTGCCTAAGGCTGAGGCTACAATTAGCAGCGACGCGAACTACGACACAGCGATTAAAACAAAATGTATTAATATTCACGCGTACTACCTATACACGGTCTTGGGTTTGATCCCTAGGTCAGGCAAAGTATTATTGTTTTTTTCCGTGTGGGATTTCGGTCTGTCTTGATTTTGCCAGGTTGATTACAATAGGCTCGCCCCTTATTACATTAGACTTAAACATGACGGCAAAATGAAGGTGTGCTATCACTTCTGCCCAACCCTTCGCGGAATACAGCCGTAATGTCATGTTATACTAAAACTGTTTCAGTTTCGTATTCTCAGTATGCTCACACTATTAATTGAAAATAATATCTTAAGCGCTACAGCTCAAACTCTAGCTTGAAAGTTTATAGGCTGGAACGAAACCCCATTGTAACAGTGAACTAACTTCTAGCGATCTAACTTAGCTCTAGACTTAATAAGAAAGTTAATAATGCATCAAGAATCGCGGGTAATGAGTGCATATGTAACTGAACTGAACTAATTAGGTGGTTTAATCATCATATTTGATGTTTAGCACTTCATTCAAGTTTTTTCAATAGTTAATACCGTCGAATTGTCACAGTAAGGGTACTTACGTGGTTGCGGAATTTGTTCAAAAGAGTTACCGCGGCCCTGGAACGCAAAGGGCACTAGGAGGAACACGAATGGGTATTAGTCAGTAAGAGTCTGACACTCCCTTCCGCTCCGCCCAGAGCGTAAGAAGTCATTTGATGATTTCCCAACCTTAAAAAAAAGAGGGTACTGCTATACAAGGTGGAACATAAATAAGTATACAACCTCTTAAAGAGTCATTGTACTCATCATTATGAACAACTTTTACTATGGGACCAAACCAGAAATCGCGAAAAAAAATCAACTGTTCCCTACATTAATGTTCGCATAACTCGTCAAAATGTAGGGAACAGCTGATTTTTTTTTCGCGATTTCTCTTTTCTTCCCATAGTAAAATTTGTTCATAATAATGAGTACAGTGACCCCTTAAGAGGTTGTACACTTATTTATGTTACACCTTGTATACTAAGTCTGCAGCAGACACACTGAGCGTATCTTACGCAGCTCATTCTTCGCGTTACGCGTATGCATCGCGCAACATACAAATTCTCCTGCGTGGCCTCACCGCGCTTATTATACATTATTTATTACGCCGAGCGTAATAGGGCCTAGTAATTTCGCGAGCATCTAGCATTCGTTTGACTTTTTTTAGCATTACAGCCACACTTGAGCCTATTTTACGTCGCGTATTTTGAGTCGCGTATCTTGCGCAGTACGCGGGGCAAAATTCTCTAAGTGTGTTATAGCCCTTACTGCGCGTTGATTTCAATTTACTGCGGAATGCATTCGCCTACAGACAAAGTAAAGCGCTGCATCTTAATTGGGATACACACTCGCAATCGCTTTGATATTGATTGTAGAACAAGTCAACAATGTCCATTGCACTGGATGCACCGTTGTTAAAACAACCCGTCTTCTCGACAACTATGCACAACGCAATGAATATTGTTGCATTGTCAGAAGGAAAGCTATTTGCAAGTGTGTTATACAAAACTATAGTGGAGTAGTTTCTCATGTAAGCAAATGTGTTCTTTTGAGAATTCAAGATTCTTAAAAAAAAAACGTGACAAAAAAAAATTACTAGAAGTAAGAAAATAAGTTGTGTTGAATTTTTCAGTAACAGCAAATTCGGTACGTATTCTAAATTCAGATGCCGTGGGGGGACAATTTTATCGAAAGATTATTTAAGGGTTCTTTTTTTGGGCAGTCGTGTAATAAGAGGGAATTAATAATTATAGGTAGAGTAAATTAGCTGCAGTTGAATATTCTCGACTACCAATAAAACATGTCACATAACTAGAATTTGTCAAAGCAGTACCGGAAACTATTTTTGATATAAATAGTGTGTTAAAAAATAATGAAAAGGCAAAGACAATCAGCTTTCGCAACTTGAATGCCTGCGTGGAATAAATTACATCGTAATGGAAAAATCACATACTGGACGGCTCTTAAGAAATATTTCATTTGAATATTTGTAATACGTATTTATTTTGCCTGATTAGGTACCAAATTGAATTTGTAATTTCCCTCGGTCTACCCGCTAAACCGTATTTGTTTGTTCTTTCAGCAGTGACCTCAAGTATAATTGACAAAAGCAAAATAAATTGAAAAAAGAAATACGTAAATTGAATTTAAACCTCATTACTCCAAGTAAATGTAATGACAGTTTTTTACTGTTTTGTCTTTGAGAGCTTCCTAAGTAGCAGTTTATTTATACGACTGTTTACTGAATTTGATCGTATCAACTCGTAAACTTAGCATAAGCATAATCAGCGTATTACTGTCCCACTGCTGGGCACGGACAGCATGGTGGACTAAGACCTAAATCCTTCTCATTCTGAGAAGAGGGCCGGAAACTTCAGACATAGGTTTCAAACTTATGAAACACCCTTCTTTTTGCGTCGTGGGTTAAAAATAGGCTTCAAACGAATAATACCCCTTTTTTGAGTCGGGAATGAAAAAATAAAGTTGCTTTAAAATTTAGTTTTTTACCTACTTTAAAGCGCAATAATTATGTCCTAAACGGGTGCCCGTGGTTTTTCCGAAGTATTTTATATCGAATTTCATTACACCGACAACGATTCGCTAACGTAATCTTTGCCGAAGCAATTTTTACCCTAATTAGATTTCGCCGAATGATTATTAGCCACCATAATTAATTGGCCAAAAAATCATGCAGAAATTTTGTTTTAGTCGAATACTTATTTGGCTATTGTTTAATTTGCCAAATAAGTATTCGCACAACATTATTTTCACACAACGGGCAAGGTTAATCTGACTCAGCGCACCCCGACTATACTTGGTCAGACTCTGTCCTACACCTAGAGTGTTATTTAAAAGCATGGAGCCAGAAGCTCGCGACGGAGGTCCAGAGTGGAACGAGTGCACGAGGCCGAAGCGCAGCGAGTGGGGGGAGGTGGCGAGCGAAGCAAGTCGGCGGCCTCCCGAGCATAGCGCTGGTTGAGGGTGCGAGCGAAGCGAAGGGGCGACAAAGCGAGTCTTCTGACGGAGCAAACCCAGAAACACTTGCAAGCTTGCTTGCTTTCTTGCTTGCATGATGGGAAAATGCGCCATCTAACAAGTGTTAAGTGGCCAATGACTAATGCAACAGCGGCCAGCAGACTAGTCGGCGTAACAAAAAGTAACAAAACATAATTAGCGGCTAATCATTCGGCGTTTTAATTATTCTTCAAAATGAAAAGTGGCGAAAGGTTGTCGGCAAAATAAGAATCGGCTAATAATATTTCGATATTCCAACAGAAAACCGTTGTAAACCATTGGCTATAGAAAAAAATACTTAAGCAAGAATTGTAAGGAATTTAATTTTCTACAAAATTGGTTTAATCTATTTGAGGCGTAAAACCCTAAATAAGGAGTTATTTAATAAAAACTCATTTTTGAGGTCTTTACTCGAAGATGGCGGAGCGCATCGAGGTTAATCAAGGTCGAATACTTGAAATTTTCATATAAACACCTAAACATAACACATATCCGAAATTCAGGATTGACGGACCTTTTCCAAGGTAAACCCCGTTTTTGTGACCTGGCGACTGGGCTAATGGTCAAAGGAGAAATTACAATTAGAACACAAAATCACTAATGACCATGCTTAGCAGACGGATTAGTGATCGCATTTTGGTATTAGCGGACTGCCCGCCCTGTTGTCGTTATCCCCTAGTCCCTTTTTACGACACCTATAGATGGGAACTTCGCTTATTCTTTTTACTTGCAAAAATTGTCTAGCCGAAATCGCCTACGCCAAGACGATAAGACGCCCATTGTACATACAATTTATTTAATAATGTAGCTTGCTTTCTTTTGTGTACAATAAAGAGTATTTGTATAGTATTGTAGGGAAGGGCCTGCCTCGTTGGTTAAGTAGTCGCAAGCGCGACTGCGGAGCATGAGGTTCTGGGTTCGATCCCCAGGTCGAGAAAATGTTATTGAGTTTTTCCGTGTGGAATTTCTCGGAATCTGAATTTGTGCCCGGTTGATGTTAGTAGACTTGGTCTCTATTACATGGGACTTAAACATAGCGGCGAAATGAGGGTGTTACTGTACACCTCTGCCTAACGCTTCGGGGAATACAGGCGTGACGTCATGTGGGGAAGAGTTGACATATTCTTGGCCAGGAACCACAAAAACACAACGGCTTACGTACTGAATTTTTGTACTGAAAATTGAGATGAAAAGTGTCAAATATATTTCCCGATTGAAAACGTTTCACTCTAGGCTCTTTATAAACCAGTCCTAGAACTCAATATTGCCTGACGTCTTTGACAGTTCAAAGTCAGTAACAGCTTGAATATTCAAGCAACCGAGTAATATCCTACGTCCTTTGGGCCGGAGACACCTTTTGGCATTTTGTTCATTCCTGAGCAACTGCATTCGGAATAAGAACGAAATTTTCGCCCGAGTTGAATAATCTAAATATTGGACCTACATGTTCACGTCAATTGAAAATTGACGTAGAATACATATTCCACGGCAATGTGATTGAAAGTCAAGTTGCCTTCTAAACGCAATTAATATGTCAGTAGTGTAGCGGCATCTATTACGCTACATTTGAACAACGCAAGACTGCGTAGGTAGATGACTACAGCGACATCAATGATAACTCTCTAGATGACGTCACAGAATCCTGCATCGCGCTATCAACATTTTTTGTAATCGACTGCTTGTTGATGGTCCTTGCGAACCGTTTTTCCGTAAGCGGTCAGTTACTGGCGAGACCCGAAGGGGAAACCCAGTGAATAACTATCAAAATGTGACATGGAGATAATATACCACCTAACATCAACCGTTAGGCAGTACCCCACCACGCATATGACCCAGCCTGGTTGGAGAATCCTTCCTTTTCTTTGAAGGAACACCATATCTCGTTCCTCCGCAGTATTATGTATGTTACAGTATTAGATATTATGACATCGTTGAAATTTGAACATAAATGTTCATAAAATAGTAACGAAAACTTAGAACGTAAAACACTATTTTTTTCTTTACTTCACCACAAACATAAAAATGTGTACAAAACTCCTTATAAGAGTTTACTCACTCAAATGACACTGAAATTAAAGTGCTTTTTAAATCTGTGCGTCCATTCCTTTGCTAAAAACACTTTGCAAGTGCAGTCTCGTTAAAATAAGTGCATCTACGTAATTGGCACTGCATTTCACGGCAGAATGCCCACGAGTGATTGTAGTTTGCAAAAGAATTGCAATCAAAGAGCAGAGAATATCTCCGGCGCACATTTCTATGCAAATGGTGTGATTACTTCGTATATTGAACTTTAAACTATCTTAAAACTACCGCAAACATATCGGGTTGACTTTACTTTAGTCTGGAGTTATAAGATTTATCTGTTTAACTAGATTAGAAAAGGGACTATCTTAGAAAGGACTGGGCCAGACATTTGGAGTATGAATTTTGAATGACGTAAAAATAGACTTTGCCCAATCTAGGTTGAGTGATCTGGTGACTCTTATTGTTTGCAAGGTCGCATGAGTCAAAACATTTTTTTTTTGCTTGGATTTGCTTCATATGAACATTTAAATAGCAAAATATGAATTTAAGTTTTTTAGCACCAGATTTTTCTTACTTGTTTTGGTTTGCATCAGTTCTGATATAAAATCCGTGCCAAAGAGTATGTGTACTACGATTACAATGATATTAAATAGACTGTAAATTATTAATCGAATTGTAAGTATAAAGGAGATACTGTAGTTTTGTTTTGTATTAGTACATCAACACGAACATCTGATTAGCAAATGCATTAATAACACCGTTATCAGACGGGAGATCATTAATTCTTGGCTCTTAAATGATGAATTTTAATTATTATACCCAATGACAAATTATCTTAGCAAATAACATCAAGTGCTGTATTAATATTTGCATACACTTACTTCCTTCTTATTCCCTACAGCTTAGAAAATATAGTTTTATTATCAATTTAATATTCTTTTCCCGTTTTCTTTGATTCCCTCGATCCTTTATGTGTAGACCGAAAAAACCCTGACGCAAGGATGGATGGAAAAGGATGTTCTAAATGTTTTTATAAGATTTATGCTTGGTATGTTCTAATTTTATTTTGTGTTTCCGCCTTATTTGTATTCAGACTTGAATATATTGAAGTAGCAAAGATGAAGTTTTTTTTTTTTTTTTTTTTTTTTTTTTTTCTATTGGACTGCTGTAGGTCGTCCTAGGGGACGGTTTCTACGTAACCGGGCAGTTATTGGCGAGACCTGAAGGGTCTCCAGCCAATGGGGGGGAAGTAAAATACTTAACCTAAGCTAACTACTTGTACTACACTAACATCATGACTACCTGCAACAACAGCACTAAGGGCGACCCCTAGTGGGACTCGGACCTCGGCTTAGGGCGTTGCTGGCGTGGACATAGGGGGGGGGAGACAGCTTGATGAGGGCTGAATTATCGGTGTGACTGCGGAGTCTGAAGAGACGACCGGCTCTACGACGGGAGAGCTCGGTGGATCGTGACCGGCGGCGGTGGGACGTCGCGACGGGCCTCGTCGGCGAGGACGGTATGCCGGACGGCGGCGGACGTTGTGTAGTGTGCTGGTCGATTTACTCGCCTCCTGGAGGAGGGTTATTTCGTCGTCGGGTTCTAAAAGTGTGTGCCTGGGACGGCGAACTTTACTTATGAGAGAGGGACTGTAGTCGGCCGCTGCGGCGACTAGGGGGTTCGGATGGCGGGGGGCATTGTCGAAGTAACGCTTGGAAATGCGTTTGAGGTATTGCCTGATGGTTGGCATTTTTAGATCGAGATGGAGTTGGACGTTACGCATGAACCACGGGGCAGCCGCGGCTCTGCGCAACACTCGATTCTGGAGGGTTTGGAAGGAATTGAAGCGACAAGGCTTAACGTGTGCGAACACGACGCTAGCGTAAGTCAAGATGGGGCGGATGCACGTCACGTAGATTCTCAGCTTATTTCTAAGTGACAATTTACTGCGCGCTCTAAGGATGGGGTGGAGAAAGATGAAGTTTTGAAACTTCTCGTTTATATTTTAGATGAAGATTTCTTTGGATGTACTTATGCCGTATTACTACCATATATTAAGTTTTAAAATTTGGTAAAAATAAAAAATGATGCAAATTATTTTCGCGCAAATCACTACATAGTATAAAACAAAGTCTCTTCCCGCTGTCTGTCCTTAAGTATGCTTAGATCTTTAAAACTACGCAACAAATTTTGATGCGGTTTTTTTTAATAGATAGAGTAATTCAAGAGGAAGGTTTATATGTATAAATTGCACCCGTGCAAAGCCGGGGCGGGTGGCTAGTGCTCAATAATTGAAATTCAGTTGTGTTAAAATTATATAGACAAAATGGATAATTTAATTATCCATTTTGTCTATAATAATTTGATCAAATAACAACCGCAACCGACTTTCACAGTCAAAGTCTATTTCTAGCCGAAATCACAACTGAGACGTTAACTGACATTTATAGCTCAAAATTTTAGTATCAGGCATCAAGCACGCACGTACAAATGTCTCTGGTGACCATTGCTTTTGACAGGCAATTAACATCGCATCCATTGAGATCCCGTCAAACCATCTCTGGCGATGATAAACCGAAAGTTTTGAATAATTTACCAATATATAAAATTAATGTTTTAATACAGGGTGTAAACGAATTCGTGTAATTCCTTCAAACTGCGTGATCTATTGGTAACACTGATTGACACTAGATAGGCTTTTTTAAGTTTTTTTTTTTTCTGTATATTGTCCGTAGTATTCTATATCTGAGTAATTTTAACGTCCCAAGTTAATTGACTGCATGGAGCGATATCGCGCTAGTCGTGCCCATCAGCTGTGTCGCCGTGCCTTCATTAATTTATGCATGACATCGAAATTTTTTATCACATAAAAAAACTTTGGGAAAAAAAAAGTTTATTTTTATTTTTAATCAATCTAAATCCCGTGCGGGGTTATCTATACCATTAATAGATCATGTGGTTTGAAGGAATTACACGAATTCGTTAACACCCTGTTATATAATAAAACGAATGTACATTGAAATATCGTATTCGTTTTCGAGAAAAACGTTTGAGTCTCTTTTAAAGGCACTACACATGCCGCCGGCTTATTGCCGCGCGGGCGTTATACTCGACGGCCTGGTTAAACACCCGCCGGCAAGTTGCGCGGCAATGCCGGCAGCAAAGCCGGCGGCATTTTGTGTAGGAGCCTTAATCTACTCTTGTCATACGCAAACGACGTTGTTGTAAAGATTCTAAGGAGTAGCAGAAAACACATTATTGATCTCTTTTCTCATTATTGGGGTGCATGAAAAGAGCCTCCAAGAGTGACGATACTCAAGTACGTCCGGCGCACTCTGGGCAGTCAGCCTCGCTACCAACCTTGCTGACTGGCTAATTATTTCACCACAGCATGAGCTGTTTAGTACGTGCTGAAATGAGAGAAGAAGAATTGATCTCTTGTCTGTTATATTAAAAATAACCTATTGAAAATAGACTACTTAATATTGTAAATGGGAACAGAATGCAGCCATTATTGTAACATTTTCGACTTTGAGTTGACAGTGTTGGGTTCCCATACTATTATGGTCGAGACTCGCTTTGCTGATAAATATTATTCCAATCAAAATGTAGATTATTATTAGTACTTATATTTTTCAACTAACCTGCTTTTACCATTAACCTGTAGGTACTTAAAATTATTTTAATGAGTATCCATGTTGTTTCTGGCCTGCTCTTCTACAAAGGACCTACTTTTTGCCACCGTGCAACTAATTTATCAAGACGTTTCCTAAGTACATGTACTGCGCCTATTCGGAATAAAAAAGTTTAAATTTGAATTTGACCACTTCTAGGGCAGCAATCTTACTAAAACGATTAATTAGTTACACGAGAAAGCGAAGTGCTTTCTTTGAAGTCCTTTATAATTATTGTATACATATTTATGACAAACGGTGCTCCAGTAATTACTGTAGATGGTCCTCATTATCATTATTATCACGCTTCGCCAACAACGTTTTCGTCACAATGACAAAAGTAAAAAGATACAAACTAGACGACGTTATCATCAAAGTAAAGGTAGGTCGCTGGTTTAATGCCTAGGGCCTCCCCAAAAAGTCTTTCAGCTGGCTCTTTCAATTTGCCCGAGACGACAACAGTCCCGGAGCGTCCGTAAAAATTCAAATGTTTCCACTGTAATTTTCAACTCTGCACGCTTCTTCGCAATTGTTTGGCTTTGACAACCAATTATCATCTTGACATCGTACGCCCATTGTGAGCCCTGAATGGAGCTCACTAATCTGATGTAACCGTAACTCTCACAAAGCATTGTCTGTTGACAGAACTTTACAGAGTTTTTTCACGTGGTGTTGCAAACGAACAATTTTTAGCTTCGTTTGCTCTTGGAATTAAAAATACGTGGTTACAGTACGCAGCGCAGCACGTTTCTGTTCAATGTTCGTAACCTTAGCTCCAGGTAGCTCTGTGTTTCTGTTTTTTTAATTAAATTAACTAAGAAATGGATAACCATTAACAGCAGGACACACTGAAACTGCTTTTGTATTTTTTACTCCTTCTCTCGTGTCAGTGGTTCAATTTAGTTGTTACTTTTTATGAACACCATTTAGTTTGTCGCAGTTTACAATTTAAAGCCATTCTTACTCTAAACGTTACTTTTCTATAGACAGAAGGTAATTTAATATTCAAATGATATTATAAAACATTTCGAAATCGTAATAAGAGAATACATAAGCAGCGAAATTTCACACAAGGCGACGGTTACGGACAGGAAACAATAAAAAGAGCGATATATCCGACAGTAAAATTTAAATAAAACACTATTCCTCGCAATAATACTCCAGTACAATAGAGAGGTCATATTAGTTTTTATATTCAACCCATTAAAATAAATATGAATAGTAATCAAATCGAGCAAATGGACATTAATGATTCGATAAGGTGTCAATAAAAGTAAATGTAAAGTGCATCAGCTGTTATTGTACCCATAGAACCTATTTGAATATTGTTTGTAGTTAACAACAACAACAAGAAAGTTAAGAATAAAAGCGGTTTTGCAACGTTTGCCCAAGTTTTATTAAGGACACGAAAACTTTTCCTTTTAAATATAATATTTTCACCATTATCATACAAAAAGAATCTTATTATAAAAGACAAAACGGCAAGGCGCAAAAGGTCTTACTTTTTCTTATAAGCAAAAATGCCAGAAATGGACATAAGGCCTGTAATGCAACTAATTTTCATACGCTATAATATGGCAAAAACAGGTTGTGATTCTCAGAATCGCGAGACGACACGGCTCAATTTGGCAAATTACAGTCCCTTTTCAGCCAGAATTCGAGATATTCTTTTATACATACGCAAGCGGGGAAGGATTTTGCTTGGGGTTGATAAATTTGGAGTTATTTGTACCGCACTCACTCACACATTAAAAGGAGCTTTCACAAAATTGTTATTTGACGTACATACATCATCTTTTGAATTACCACTGTCACGTCTTATAAATATGAATTGTAATCATATTGTTTGAGGAAATTTAAGATTATTTTGAAGGTGTCGGTTTTCTTGAAAGCCACAATGCGAACGAGGAATTAAGAACTCATATAATAAACGAGTACTTTATTGGTATATCAATATTTACCATAGCCACCACAGGTATTATTTGGTAATTTCCTTCGACAATTTTTTTCAATGCAGGGAATGTCATCAATTCGCTACTATAACCTCAGCTAGTGTTGAGGAGTGGAGTGTTGAGGACGAGGAGCTCGTGGCTAAATAATTACAGCCGCATAGACCGATCTTCCGGGTTAAGCCACGCTTGCCGAGGTTGGTCTGTGGATGGGTGACCATTTATCATAGCGAGTTTCCTCTTTGCCTCGGAAAGCACGTAAAGCCGTTGGTCCCGGCTGTCATTTGTAGATCTTTGACAGTCGTTACTGTTGGTCAGAAGCCAGAAAGTCTGACAACCAGTCTTACCAAGAGTATCGTATTACCCAGTTACTGGGTTGTGGAGGTCTGATAGGCAGTCGCTCCATGTAAAATACTGATATTCAGCTGCATCCGGTTCGACTGGAAGCCGACCCCAACATAGTTGGGAAAAGGCTAGGCAGATGATGAACCTCAGATAGTGTTGGCTCAGACAACATATATTTTATATTTCAATAATAGGAGATCCAATCTCACGATGGCACTGTTTTAATAGCTGCTGCTTCAGCGAAGACATACCTATATTTGAAGCCGAGATATTATTGTTTTTTCATTTTAAATTATAGAATACCATTTCACTACTACTGTCACTAGTTTGATTCGACAATAAAACATCTCAAGTCATAGAAACAATTGTTTATGAGTTAAATAAGAAATTATAACTAAGTATTAGGGAAGGTACTGTCTCCTGAGATACAGTTTGTTACCTAGTTCAGAAGACAGAGCTTCTTTGTATTGAGACATACTTGGTAGTTAACAAAAAAAATGTGAACACTCCTAATGTTCGCTTCCGACTAAAAGGCAAAAGTCACGAAATTCTCCTCAATCTTGCAAATGAAGTACATTTTTTGGAGCAGCCTGATAAGTGTTGTTTGCGTGATACGAACTAATTATTCTTTACATGAACAGAGGCCGCAACAAACTTGTTCGATTCCCTCGGAGAGCCACATAATGGCTAATTGAATTACCCCAAAACTATCTCCCTCTCGACAGTCCGGAATTATGGGTAACTTTGTTAGGAATATGTAGTGTACCACTTATGAAGTTTTGTGTCAATATTTTTGTTGTGATATTGAGTTGTAAAATCGTTTTGCGTATTATTTTTAACCTCTTCGCTTCTGTTAGGAGCTACAATACCTTAAACCTTAACCTTAACTTTGAATTCTGATTCTTAGACCCAATTTCACCATACTCTGTTAGTTACTAATGTCCTGTTAAAAATTTTAACAGACTGTTTAACAGTACATTGAAATTGACATTGACTGCTTAACAGAACATTAACAACTAACATTGTATGGTGAAATTGGGTCTTAAGATTTCAATTTCATTTTTACGTTGGTATGCTTTCTTTTGGTTGCATATTCATTGTATTCAAAGCTTACTTCTAAATAGTTAAGTAGGTATTCTTAAAAATATTACTTGCATTACTTAAATTTAATCTGTCCGAATCTTATCTGCAAAAAAATATTCATCAAAAATAATTCAAATTCTTCATAAACATTTTATTGTTCAATGTCACGCTTCAAATCTCTAGACGTCATAACTTAAAAGACAACACAAACTTGTTTGTTTGAGCTCATTTCAAGATACTTTTCACACTTTAAAATTCAAATCTGAATAATTTAAGTCTTCACAACTTTTAATTACCATCTGACGTTTTCTTTAACATCTTATGCACCTTGCTCAAAACGTACATTTAATACTCGAGCTATTAAATTTTACACTCGAGCTATTAAAACAATGAATAGCTCATGAAAATTCACATTTAACCTTAACACCGTTTTAGTCTTTCTTTAATTAAAATCTTTACCACCTTTAGGGATTCTTGAATATTCTAAATGTGGCTATAATCACAAGAGACTCGTCCAAGATACTTAAGATTGGAGATAATGCCCACTAATAGTACATAATTCTCTAATTTAATGTAAGTAAGATAATGTTCTTACGCTTAGAAAATATAAATTTTATCTTAGTGTTAGCTAAAGATCGCTCCGTATTTGATTCAAATCTGACTTAACGAGTGCAGTCGCTAAAAATTATATTGAATCTTACTTTTTAATAAACCTATCCCCGTATTATAGTAAACCTACGAAATGTATAGCGTTGCAGTACAACACAATTAATACAATGACATCGATGTACTATCTTATCGAACAAACAATGACAGCCGTTCATTCACGCCATTCACATTTATTGCGTCAGCATGACGATCATATTTTAATGCAGTACTAATAAACATTCGCGGTCTTGACTTCGCACTCAGGTCGGAAGTGATCGGTTTTACGAAGTTTGCCGATGCGATTTTTTAGTTGTGTCATACTGTAACTAGGATTAGTCACACTATTATTATAGGCGAAAGTTTGTGAGTGTTTGTGTTTTTATGTTTGTTACTTCTTCACGCTCAAACGGATAGACCAATTTTGATAAAATTTGGTATGGAGGTAGCTGACATCTTGGATTAACAAATAGGCTACTTTTTATCCTGAATAAACCGGTAACACCGCGGGGCGTAGCTAATATTGTTAATAATTGTTAGAAGTGACTGTGTCTACGGGACATAAACGTATGTGATTACCGTTTTAAAAATTACTTAATTTTGTTCGGACTACAAAGCAAAAATGAGTTATCTCACATAATTTTACTTGTAATAAAAAAACCCTCTAGTAAAACAACCACTTGGAGAACGATACATCAAAAGCAATAATGCTCAATCAACGAGCAGCGAAGGTATTCAGACCACACACATTCCAAATGGATCGAACTTCGGGCAGACAAATGAGAAATGGCTTGATCGAGTGCCACTATACTGGGCGTCCCGTAACACTACATAAAAGGACACTTGTGGACTATTTGTTACACTATCACTACTTCTAAACGGCGAAATTGAGCAACTGAAATCGGATTTTGGCTCAAGTTGCCTGTTGAAATCGGTTCAAGTAGTGGATACTAGTAAGGGACGCCTTAGAAGGACATACGTTGATGTGATGGTGATGATCTTCAAAAAAGACAAGTGCGTTGTAATGTCAATCGACGTGCATGTATGACCGTGTACGAAGCGAAAGAACTATGTAAGGATCGTAAGCATGTGGCGTTCTATAGTAATTTCTATCTACCCCCGTGGGAAAAAGACGTGAGTTTAGGTATGTATGTGTATACAGTAATTGGCTGTGGTAGCTTGCTCCCATATACTGCCAAAGCTTTGAATGTTTTACAATTTACAATATTAGTTCAATACTTTGATTATTACATCAGTCTGAACTGGATTGAGTTTGTGTCCTAATGGGGGATTTACCCGGGTCGATTTTGGGCGTGCGGCAAGTCACCAGTCGCTTCGCTTGTAAAAATCGAGTCGCCACCCCATTTACACCGGTCGACAAAAATCGCATGCGGCTTATTCTTTTCTAGCCTTTCTTTCTAGACTTTTCTAGCGGAACAACACAACGCAAAACACACCTCTAGCGGTGGACGATCGCCTGCAACTGACCATTTACACTGTCGATTTTAGTCACTCGCCGCATACGGCTTGTCACCGCACGGCAAAAGTCGGATGGCACCCAACTTTGGGGCTTGCGATTTTAGTCACTAATCGAATTGTCATTGTCACGACCCGTGTAAATTTCCTATAAGGCACATGCTACACGCTCAACATTATCACGATAGGTACTTGAATTGTAATCATGAATCGTGATATATAAAAATAAGTGTTATTAACAAGAAATATTTTTTGCAAAAATGAACCATTATCAAGAATATTTTTGAAATCATAATTTTAAAGGGTTTTTATAACTTTTCTCGGAAATGGTTCACTTTCGTATAAAACATTTAGGACATTTTTTACACAGCACCATCTAGTCCCAAACTTTGTACTATGGGTACTAGAATTGTCTATCCATTGGGATATAATACTTATATACTTTACATTATTGTGTTATTAGATGGTAAATAACATGTGTTGCAATCCTGATAAGTACATGGAATCGTGACCAGTACCTATAAAATTATATAAAACTTCACCTATACAAACATTTTTATTGAAAACGATAAAAGCACGAAGAAAAGAAAAATAATAGTAGTTATTTATCTTACTATCATTACTCCTGTTCAAAGGAATTGACCGAGCGTATTTGCCGACCGCGTGATGTATTATGGAAGTAGGATCAAATTTGCTCAACCAATGTTTTTTATCTGTATTCATGAATAAAACAGGAGCAGTCATTTACGCGAAACAAGTTTACCCTTCAAATACGTTTTCGTAAATGTCTAAGTTGTGTTGGAGTTTGTGAATAAAATGGAATTTTAAACACCGTATGTTGTCTGCTTGAGATAAAACTAGAGAAATTTCAGCTGAATGACACATTTGGTGCTGTTTCTGAGCGATTGGCTTCTACGCTACGGGTCATGGGTTTCATTTTCGCACACAACAAATATTTGTATGGCCTACACATAGTTCTACCGGGTCTGGGCGTTTGTGCATGTGAAGATTTATGTCTGTAAACGCACCCACGATACAGAAGAAATCCTAGAGCTGGGCACGTTTTTTTATAAAAACATATTAATTTAATAAAGTACCTAACTAATAATTTAATGGTAACCAATATCAACCCACATTATTTCCTTATTTAATTGTTAAGTATCTAACGGGAGCGGGGACAACAGGTGCAATCAAACCGCGAGTCAGTGTCATACTGTTTATTCATTGGTTCGCTCTGTCGCACGCGTCTCAACACACACAGGTGCGTACGCGGTACGCACCACACACATAGTAATAATCACATATACAACACTCCCTTCCCCACATAATTCAGAAAAATGGCTTATAATTAACAGGATTAATACATCGTCTGGATCTTTGATTTTGTTGGTCGGGTTCTGAGACATTCTCATTACCTCCTACTATGTCATGTGGTGCTGGTCGATCGGAACTCGTTACAGTAGGATGATCTGGTGTAGACAGCGACTCTGAGGCTAATGGCTCAACACTCGTACCTTCCCTCTCTCCAATATGAACCTCTTCGGTGGATGTTGGTGATTGTGCGCCTAGGGGAACTGTAGCTTCCGACTGCGGCGATAAGTTACTGTCATCTGTTCCTATGTCCGAGCACCAATCATCATTATTGGTTGGTACCTCTAAGTTTTCTTCAGCTTGGAAACGACGAATCTGGTCGATGTGTCGAATTACACTGCAGTTTAGTTCCGATATATATACCAAATACATGACATTCCCAATCTCTTCTTTGATTATCCCTTGCACCCAACAATATTTACTGTTTCCCAAAAATCGTTTTATCCAAACAACCTCTTCTAGCTTAAATTTTGGTCTTTTCCTTCCTCCCTTGTAATTACTCTGTAAGGACTGATTTTTCCTTACGGTCAACGAAAGATCAGCGGATGTCGAAGCGACTTGACAAGGATTCACTAAGTCCAGTCGCGAGCGTAGGGGTCGACCATACAGTACTTCCGCTGGTGATTTACCTGTGGTACTATTTTTGGAGTTTCTATAATCAAATAAAAACTTAGCAATTTTTTCTTGTAGCGGTATTTTAGTGTTACTTTGCATAATTATGCTTTTAAGACCTTTTTTAATTATTTTCACGAAACTTTCGGCTTGGCCGTTACTGGACGGATGGTACACCGGTGATAATATGTGCTGAATACCGTTTAAATTGCAAAATTGTTCAAACTCGCTAGACGTGAAAGAAGTACCATTGTCCGTCACCAACGTGTGTGGCACACCTGCTCTTGACATAAAATCGCATAATTTACTTATAACAGTTTTTGCTCCATAAGATGTTGTACTAACTGTATAACATTCGACCCATTTAGAAAATGCATCAACTATAACTAAAAACATCTGGTTATGAAACGGTCCAAGAAAATCCAAATGAATTCTATAGAATGCATGCGGCGGATAAGGCCACGGCGAGGGAGGCGCGCGGTGTGGCGATGGTCGCAGTTGCGCGCACACGCTGCACGCGGCTGCCAACCGCTCGAGCGCCGCGTCGATTCCAGGGAACCACAATCTTTCGCGTGCGGCGGCCTTCATCTTTACGACTCCGAAATGCGAACCGTGTAATTCTTTGAATATTCTCTCTCGAAGAGAATGTGGAATAACCACTTTATGCCCACGCATTAAGCATTCGTTTTCAACTGACAATTGAAACCGAACGTCAAAGTAGGGTCGCAATTCGGAGTCGTGAATTTTACGCGGCCAACCATTTATCACATAATTTTTAACTTTTTTCAAAATCTCGTCTCGGTTTGTCTCGCCACGTAGTTCATTTATAGTAACGGGTAAACTTCCTTCAACGACAAAATTGACGTAAGCAGCACGCTCTTCACAGTCGCGGTCCTCCCCCCGCGCCTCGTCTTGCGCCCGGTTCTCATTCACTAACGTCGCTCGCGATAAGAAATCTGCACTGTTAGCCCCGCTACGAATATATTCGATGGTATAATTGTACGCCGACAAGAATAACGCATAGCGTTGTAGCCTATTCGCTGATACCTCAGGGATGCCACGATGCGGACCAAAAATCGTTATCAACGGTTTATGGTCCGTACGTAATATGAATGGTATAGTCCGGCCATATAAGTACTGGTGAAATTTTCTTACACCATAAATTATTGCCGTTGCCTCTTTCTGTAGCTGCGAATAATTTTTTTCTGCTGCTGTGAGCGTCCTAGAAGCAAATGCGATAGGCCTCTCGCGATCGTCAGAACGTGATGACTGAGATAGAATGGCACCTAAACCTTGCGGCGAAGCATCCACGGTTAGCAATAGTTTAGCGTTTGGATCAAAATGAGCTAGCAACTGATCCGAAGCAAGCAGTTTCTTAATTCGTTCGAATGCCTCGTCGTGAACTGAAGTCCATTCCCATTTTTTATTTTTATGCAGTAACTCATATAATGAACTCAGAATCGACGATGCGTTCGGCACGAAACTTCTGTAATAGTTAACTAGCCCTAAAAATGATTGTAACTGTGAACTATTCCTCGGCTTTGGAGCTTTTAATATGGCCTGAACTTTTTCTGGTGATTTTCGAATACCATTTTTATCAATAATATGACCGAGGTAGCAAATTTCGTTTTTAAAATATTCGCACTTATCCTGCTGAACAGTTAACCTCATCTAAGAATATTATTACCCCGTCTAGGCCTGCAAGCACACATCGTATGTTGTCTGCTTGAGATAAAACTAGAGAAATTTCAGCTGAATGACACATTTGGTGCTGTTTCTGAGCGATTGGCTTCTACGCTACGGGTCATGGGTTTCATTTTCGCACACAACAAATATTTGTATGGCCTACACATAGTTCTACCGGGTCTGGGCGTTTGTGCATGTGAAGATTTTTGTCTGTAAACGCACCCACGATACAGAAGAAATCCTAGAGCTGGGCACGTTTTTTTATAAAAAACATATTAATTTAATAAAGTACCTAACTAATAATTTAATAGTAACCAATATCAACCTACATTATTTCCTTATTTAATATCCATGAAAAAAACAGCACAATGTTAACCCTATTTATTCCATGATTAATTATATCAAAACTGGCTTCGAAAAAAGAAAAGGTTCTCTTGAAGGTATTTTGTTTTAAAGTATGTGGGTTACTCATGAAAACAAATATAGATTCAATCTACAAAAATTATTTAGTTGGGAAATACTTGTCGTTAAAATGTATCTTAGTTCTAGTAAATACAATACTTATAACCTCCATTTGATACACTTTGATGCTGAAAAAACAACATCAATATTTCAATGAAATAACAGATCTGTAGATGGAAACTAATTTTAGGATATCGGTTTCGTCTAGTGGGTAATTGGATAGTGGTGGTCAGATGGCAGTCACTCCGTATAAAGTACTGACATTCAGCCGTATCTGGTTAGTTTGAAAGCCGATCCCAATACAATTAATTAAGTAAAGGCAAGGCTGATAATTAATTAATACAGTTCTCTAAACTGATTTCCCACTTTTTATATCAAAAGCAACGAAAACCATACGCAAGAACGAGTTGAAAAAAGATAAACATTTCTGTCTTCGGCAGTGATTTTAATTGGACATCAAGGTATATTATAACCTTTTTTTTTATGTATAATGGCAAACAAACCGAAAGAAAGAAAGAAAAAATATTTATTTTGGACTTACACAGGCAGTTACAAAAATAATTTATAAAAAAGAAAAACAATAAAAAAAAAACTACCTGCACGAGGCCAAAAAAGGCTCCTATCTCAGCATAATGCTGCGACATTTAAAAAAAACAAAATGTCGCAACGCTGGTTTTCAGATAGGACCAAAGTGATGCCACGGGCATTAACGAAACAAATAAATAAATAGATTACATACGTACAATTATAAATATGATTAAAATACTACTAAATAAAAGCAAAAAATAAGTAGTTTATAATAATCTTGTGTGTAACCGACGCCTACGTTCTACTTGATGATAAGTGGTTACCGCCGCCTTCATACACCTACAACACCAAAAGGATTGCTGATATGTTGCCAACCCTAGAGACAGAGTTGGAAAGCCTCATGTGCCTCTAAAGTTATCGGTACCCTGTATCCTTCAAACCCACAAAGCAAATAAAGTTATCGGCACCCATACCCTTCAAATCCACGAAGCAAATATAAAAATTTGCTTCGTGCTTCAAACCCGAAAACAGCAGTGCTGCTTAGCGGCAGAAATACGTATGAACGTAGTTCTTCCCCGAATGAACTTCTTCACAAGGAGCTTTACTGCTGTTGCCATGCCATACAGCCATGCAACTGTAGTCTTGCATTTCTAGTAAGCTATCAACTACCCAATAATTACATCAACCATTTCTATCGCAGTATTTAAAAGAAAACTCAAGCCTTGGCTTGTCGAGCATCGATCTTATGATTATACGGAATGGTTTTAAAATGTTCTAATGTAGTATAGGTCGAATTAATTTACTTGTGAATTTTATAAAATAATAATTAGTACTAATTTTAATCTTCTTCTTCTATCGTGTCGGCACGAGCTATACAAGAATAGCTCATGCTGTGGTGAAAAGATTAGCCAGTCAGCAAAGATGGTAGTGAGGCTGACTGCCCAGGGTGCGCCGGACGTACTGAAGTATCGTCACTCGTGGAGGCTCTTTTCATGCATCCCATAATTTTATAATTTTAATAATTTAGAATGTAATGAAATGTATTCTGATTATTGTGACTTGTGATATAACAATTACCAAATAAATATCTCTATGTCTAGTTTTCTAGTAAAATTCAGTACTATTTCACTGGACCAGAGTGATAAGCTGCATCAGTTTGAGACCCAAAATCATGCTTATTGAGCTAACACACTAGATTCCACAGATACTCACAGATATTATCTGTGCACGCATTATCGATTACCCGTACTACATTTCCCCTGTTATATCCTATCCGAATCTATCTGTGATCTGTAGCTTCGATTCCAGAGGAAGGTCTAAACAAGCAAAGCCGGCCGTGTTTGTCCGCAAACACGACAATAACCAAACAACGGTTGTATGCTATATACCTACGTACAAGGTACATAACATATTTATACACGAAAATGTATTAAAAAAAAGTATTCAGGAAGGTTATTTAGGTGTGTAAAATTAAATTTTCAATAAATAGTTGATTGAATTCATGTATTCATCAAGCAATAATTGACGCGCAGCACGTGACGCTCAACATGTTTGGCAACGTTGCACAACAGCGCGTGACGTTACCAGATGATGCGTTATATGACCCAAAGATGTTCAACGGCTGCTGCGCATCATCTGGCAACGTCGCGCGCTTTTGTGCAAAGTTGCCAAACAAGTTGACAGTCACGTGTTGCACGTCAATTGTTGTTTAATGAATGCATGGCTAAGTGCATGAGCACTTGTTTAAAGGGGAATGCCAACATTCGGCTAAGAATTAAGTAACATCCAATAAACATTTTATAATTTCGATAATTCTTTTCATTTATAGCAATATTTATACAATGTAAATAAAATCTGGAGGAGTGCACCTGCATAATCAGTCCCTAACTGCCGTACTGATGGGCACGGACCTTTTCTCAAAATGAGAAGGGTTTAGGCTTTAGTCCACCACGCTAGCTTGATACGGGTTGGCGGATTACACACACCATCGAGAAGTTTCTGGAACCCTCTCAGGTGTGCAGGTTTCCTCACGATTACTGCATGGAAGGCAACCGTTCAACCGCTAGGCTATCACTGCTTTCTTCAAATATACAATACGCATATTTTAATCTGGGCTGCCCTGAACATAGGCTCTCCAAACTTTCACGCATGTATACTCAATGACTTTAAAACAGGTGCCATGGTCTTATGGAGAGACGCCAATCTTCCTCCTCTTCTGTGGCTATTGGGCAGAGTGATCGCCTTCAAGCCTGGTTCAGAAGGGCATAGCAGAGTCACCGATATCTGGCTCGAATGACCACTGTTTGAATGCCAAACTCCAGGTGTGCTGCTGGGGGTCTTGACTGATTATTAAAACTACTAGACTTAAATTAATAATGACTATAATACGATAGGTAGCTGATTACAATAAAAGACAGCCGATACGTGTGCGTACGCTAAGGTAACGGCGGAGTCGGTGGCTAAGCCCAAGGTGGGGGCCGGCGTACAAGGCCCTGGAAGCTCTTAAAACGTTCCGAAGCAAAGCAACCCACTGGCTCGATGTGACATCAGAAACATAAAGGAAACAGTTCCTGTAAAAAGTATTAAATAAATTTCGCATAATTATACCCTTTTCACCATAAGTTGATTAGTGACGTTTCTCTACAAAACGTTACCATACAAAGAATATCAAATATTAAAAAAAACAAAGCATTGATAATATAGCTATTTTACGGTTTTTGATGATGTCGTTTACGTTTTTTCGATAGCAGTCTCCATAAGGCTACAATTTACGAAATGACTGAGCTGTCAGAACTCATCTTTGAGTGAACAGAATATAATGATCGATTCTAAGATAGCGTTAGTTAAATGTTAATTAAAAGCTATTTTACAATTATTCCGAAACCACCTGCACGAAGTTCAGGGCAGCTAAGACAAAATTTGCGTATTGTACATTGCTTAACATCAAAGCAAGAACAACTTTACTATAACATGAGCTTATACATTATGTCAGCAGAATATTACAATGTCACAAAGTTTAACTGTAGAAACTGAACCGATGGGTTTACACAGTCAAAGTTAGACAATAGCGTAACTATTCATGATTAAATTTAGCCGACGTTGAATCCTATTGTGAATTCAGGCGGTAATTGACGGTTCATTTACAGTCGCGGTTTTTATTTCATTTTCTGGGTTGAGCTCAGAGCGATTATTTAATTTTGTGAAGGGTGCGATTAGTCTTTTATGTTCATACCGAATATGCGGTATTAAAACAGTAGAAACAATCTCAACTTCTTGAGAGTTAGCCGTTATTCCATTTATATAACACACATAAATTATTTTTAAAATGAAATCATTAAAAAACACTTTTTTTACTAGCCTATTGACTGTCCCACTCCTGAGGAAAGGCCTCCCCTTTTGTCTTCCAAATATCTCTAGTTTGTGCCGTTTCTGACCATGTTAGCCCTGTAAATACGTCTAGATCGTCATGCCACCTACGCGAGGTCGACCTCGATGGCGATATCCGCCTTCAGGCGTCCAGTACATAACGGTCGTTGCCCACCTATCCGGGTGCATTCGAGCGATATGACTATCACTTTAGCCGGGCTGTTTTTCTCCAACATCTGTTATTTGCGTTATGGACCGGAGGGTGGTTTTTCTAACAAGATCGGTTAGTTTAATACCCAGTACACTACGCTTCATTACTCGTTGGCAAATCTTGAGTTTGGACTTTTTTTCTTCAGTCAGTGACCAAGTTTGAGCACCGTAGGTTAGAACGGGCAGGATGCATATTCCAGGACCAAATTTTAAAATAGATCGAGGTGTGAAACAGGGCGATCCACTCTCACCTAAGCTGTTTACGAGTAAGAAAAAAACGATATCCATTTAAAAATATAAAAAATATTAGCACTCCGGCAACGCGAACAGGGTCCAAGCTACGGGGGGTCAGGGCCCTCGGAAAGAGGAACCAAGAACCAACAATCCGCGTCGTGTGCAGAAGTACTGCTTTCTGCATCAAGCCCTTGATCCAACCGACCAACGAGAGCCTCATCAGATGAGATGTTGGTCGAGGCTCTTCTATTATGCCATTGGACGTAACTACTATCGACACCTGACTGCTAAATCAATATCCCACATGGCGACAACCTCGTGTGCCAAGTTTTGGTATTTAATTTCTTTGTATTCTCTTAGCCGTTTAAATAAAAAAACTAAACATTTAGCTTACAGTTGGTTGTTGATAAGGCAATCAAGGAATTAAAATGAATGTCACAATATCTTCTATTTTGCATTGAGCTACATAAAAATGTCCTAGTGGTGCATTATACCTGTGCTTACACACCAAGCCATTGAACGCGAATGATGGCCAAAGGACGGATCTAAATAAATCCAAATGAAATCGGATTTGTTCTACAGTGTGTCCCTGGATAATGTGCACGGACAGAAATGGGTGAAACTAGACCACAATTTAACGACGATTATTTTTTATAATAGTCCTTTTTATGGTTCCGTACCCAAAAGGTAAAACGGGACTCTATTACTAAGACTCCGCTGTCCGTCCGTTCGTCCGACTGTCGCCAGGCTGTATCTCATGAACCGTGATAGTTAGACAGTTGAAATTTTCACAGATGATGTATTTCTGTTGCCGCTATAACAACAAATACTAAAAAACAGAATAAAATAAATATTTAAAGGGGCTCCGTTACAACAAACGTGATTTTTTGACGTTTTTATAGATAATGGTATGGAAACCTTCGTGCGCGAGTCCGACTCGCTCTTGGCCGGTTTTTATTATTTTAATATGATGACTGTTTGTGATGGTTGCTTTTTAACAACATCAATCTCAATTTATTTAAACAATATCCAGACAATTGATGAAAAGATAAAAAAAATATAACAAGAAGCTAATAAGCGATATTACTTGAACGATTTTCTTCGATTATTTTTGTCGATAAATTATGGTCCGTTTTCACCCATTTTCGGCTCTGCACTTTATCCAGGGACACACTGATTACAAAGTTTGGGCAGACTCAACAAATGAGGAACGTTCGTTGGTGTTCGCTGGTCTTCGCGGGCTTGGTATATGCGTTCAATAAGCCGAGGACCTATGGAATGACAAATCGAATACCTTAATATCTTAAAAGACGGGATAAAAGATCTTGTTAAGGCAGTTTTATCGCTTATAAACTTTTCCATAAAGATAGTAGCTACCTAAATGATTGAGTACTAAAATAGAAGCAGTATTCAATTAAGGGTCGATAATTCAATCGTCAGATAAGTGTTCAATTCAAATTTAATTTTATGGCTCTATCGTTATTCAATGATTCCGCCAACGTCAAGGTTGAAAAAGACACTGAGATAAGTACGTAATGTATTACACTAAACAAAAACTATTGACCGGTGTTTGTAGCGTTGAAATCAGATGATCATTTTGAAAAAGGACAATACATTATTTTAATAAACAATCACAAGACGTAACAAATAACATGCAGATTTAAAAGGAGGAAAAGTGAAAATAAATAAATGGATGGGTTGAAAGAAAAGGAATAAAAATAAAAAGGTCACCACAACCGAATATTCTTAGCCCTGATAAATTTATATAACATTTTAATTAAGGGGGAATGAGCCAAGGTTAACATCTGAGAAATAAGTTTGACGTTTTGACAGCTTTTGAATAGAAATTATGTCAAAATGTCACATTTATTCTTCGGATCATGGTATAATAATATGCTACGCCAGGTATTCTCTTCTCGCAATGGCCTAAGACTACGTCACGAATGTCACGATCAGTGCTGCCATTGATTAACATCTCCAATACAATACAGGAGATTTTTTAATTCTTATTTCGTGTTATTCATCTATTTAGTTAAAAAGTAAACTATAAAATTATTAGTTCAAAATTGCTTCTCTAAAGAAGCAAATATGTGAAAAAATGCTTCTTGCTCGGGTAATTTATGGAAGCAACCCCAACTGATAACGTAGTCTTAGGCCAATCACATGACCTAGCTGTCACGGGAAGAGAATACCAATGAAACATATTATTATACCATGCCTCGGATAAAACTTATCTGACGATTAAAAAATCGGGCCTATATGAAATAAATTCCAAGTAGGTATACTCAACAGAGTTCTCCAACGTTACAACCTACATATTAAATGGCTCGATACAGGCGTAGCCTAATTATTTTACCCCGATGGCTGGAACCAATTTCATTTGATATTTACAGCGAAAATGTCAAACGAAACTGATTCTGGTTAACGTTGAAATGACATGATTAACTCGTTGATTGATAGTTCATGTTTCGGTCGCATCGAAACATTAATAAATGAACACGTAAGTGGTTGATGCTGAAGGTACTTAATGTAAAACTAGGCCATACAGCAAAGAGTATAAAGTTTGCATGTATCTTTAGGAGCGCTATACATAGTATCAAAGAGCTCGTAGATAATAAAGTTCGCTGTTTTCAACAAATTCACATCTCGAATATTGTGCCGTAGGTAAGTAGTGGGCAGTTTAACTAATATTTTCTGTATCCAGACTAAACACAATAATTATGTTTAGTCTGGATACAGAAAATATTTGTGTTTATATTTTCGGAAACTATTTTAAATCAGCCGCTTAATGCCTACAATATAGATGTTCATCATGTCTGTTGCAATTATAATATAAACTATTTTTTGTTGATTGTTGTTTGAGTTCCCTTTTTGCACATTCTGTCTTTAAATTAAATGTAGGTGAGTAGTGGGCAATTGAACTGTTTTCTGTATCTAGACTAAACATATTTGTTTACATTTTTGGAAACTATTTACGTGTTCTTCGTGTTTGTAGCAATTATAAAATGAACACATATTGGCATGTTCTGCCTTTAAATAAATAGTAGGTAGTTAGACTAACAGTTTTTGTATGCAGACTAAACATAATTATAACATTTTCAGAAACCAATTTAAATCAGTCGCCTAATGCATACAATGTAGGTTCTTCATGTCTGTTGTCAAATGTATACCTACATAATTAGCATCAACCCTATTACCTATTGTCACCGTGATTCAAAGTGAAAACAAGATTTTCATAGTTGATGAATCACATTTCAGTACAACATAAGATCACGCCTATATTCCCCGAAGGGTTAGGCAGAGGTGTATAGTACACCCACATTTCGCCATTATGTTTAAGTCCCTTACAATAGGGAGCGAGCCTGTTGCCATCAACCAGGCACAAATCCAGACTTCGGGCTGCTACTGAGAAATGCCACACGGAAAAACCCAATAAAACTTTGTCCGACCTGGGGATCGAACCCAAGACGTCACGATCAGCAGGTGCGCTTGCAACCACTCGAATAATGAGGCAGTTTTAAACACACAAAAACAAAAGTGAAGTATTGAAAATTGCGATCATTTTCGGCCAAGAAAAAAAGCACTACTCCTAAACCTACATGTTATTATTTTGGTCGTTTACTGTTCCAAAGTCTTAAGATATCAGAACACTCGATATCCTGATTTTATGACTAAGCCAGAGAGTTGTAATTGTCTGTTAAAACTGATGTAGAAATCAAAGTGGAATAGCGTGTTAGGTCCTTTCGTACATGCTGTAAAACTTAGCTAATGGAATCAGACAGTCGCCACGCTCGTAAACGATGTATTAAACAGATTGACGGATTGACACTATTTGAGACAGCTAAATAATTATTTATGGTGTATTGCAACTATCATAAATTATTTGAACGTAAAACAGATGAACTACAATCAATAACGACTTAAAACAAACATGTACATTGTCTTCACATAACGAAATAAGAGTAAAGGACTTTCCCCAAATGTCAATCTCAGTGAGTGATGGTATGAACCTCTAAATAGGCTCCAACGACTAATGGAGAGCGGAAAACCGTCAAACTTGTCAATCCAAATACCACGGGTCAGTGACGGCCAGTAACGTTTCCACCACCCTTTGTCGCCACCCCATTAGACTGCAATATAGGTAAGGTTAGTTAGATAGTTACGAACAGACATTATAATGAATAGCTTTTGCCCGCAGCTTCGCTTGCGAGTAATTCTAAACCCGCGTTTACCCCCTTTTCAAGTGTACCTAGTTATAAGTTCCAAAAAGATCGGCTTTTATTATTGATTTTAAAGAGTGTTTATGCGAAATTTCAAGTTAATTACCCCTGGAATTAGGATTTTCATAACAACCCATTTCAGCCCCTTCGGGGTAGATTTTCTAAAAACGCTGAAACACGTATTTGTTTATTTCTCACCAAAAGCCTAAATATTTAATTTCATGTTTCTTGCTTCAAAAATACCAAATTTCTCATACAAACTTTCAACACTTATTTCACCCCCTTAGGGGTTGAATTTCCAAAAACGCTCAAACACGTGTATATTTATTTCTAACCAGAAACCATAATATTTGAATTCATGCTTCTTACTACAAAAATGACAGACTTACATACAAACTTAAATCCTCTATTTCACCCCCTTAGGGGTTGAATTTCGAAAAACTACTTATTAGTGGATGCTTACGTCACAAAAGCTATCTACTGTCAAAATTTCAAGTTTCTAACCCCAGCGGTTTAGGCTGTGCGTTGATAGATCAGTCAGTCAGTCAGTCAGTCAACTTCTCCTTTTATAGATTACTTTATACGACTAGACTCCATCAACGTTCCTCGAGACACAATCACAAGGATTTCCGAATACATTACAAAAAACTTTTTGAAGACACGCACAAATCCTTCCAGCAAAAAATAAATCGTTCTATTCTAGAATTCTATTCATTGATGTAAAATATGTCCCAGTCGACGACGATCAATTCTCGACGTGTCATAGGTGAACCGTGAAATAAGTACGAACCGTGTAATGACTTCTTTTTACACGATTTCTTATTGTGTTATAAAAGTATTTCCATTCAGAAACATTTCAAAGAATCAAATAAATGGTGAAAAGGAGGTGTATATTTTTAGGTGCACTCCAATCCTTTGATCGTTAAACGTTTGAAACGACGAAGGGTTTGATGTTTATGATCTACTGTTTCTTTCCTATAGGTAAACCGCCGTAAGCTTGTCCCTCCCGATGGTCTGCGGGACGCGGGAGGGGAAACGAGTCACCAATTGCCTGTAAGCCGCCAGCAGCGATAGATAACAGCGGACTAACTAAAGCTGAGAACAAATTTATCGGACGCGTCTGTCAGCCGCGGCTGATAGACGCGGCTTAGCGGTGTGCACGGTAGTCGGGAAGTGCTCGGCTAGATTCTGTTCGGACTTCTGAACGCTCAAGGGCGACTCAAGGTCACGTCCGCGTCTTACGACCGATAGTTTGCACAATGTAGTATTAAATATACCAGCTAGATTTCAAGAAATTATCGGACGCGTCCGTCAGCCGCTGCTGACGGACGCGTCCGATAATTTGTTCTCAGCTTTATTGGTCGAAACATTACCCCTTCCACGTCCCGCAGACCATTGGGACGGCCAAGCTTTACTTGTGATATAGCAACCAAGAGATTTCGGTACAAATTTAAATTCGCATTGCATTTGTTTCTACATTATAGCACTTTTGGGCCTTCATCATACAGATATGATAGTTACAAAATATAAAGAATTGTTTTTATTGTACCAATCTGACATTTCATCTACAAATAATCTTCATACAACATACAGAATTCACCCAACCGCTTCATATTATAGTTTGACCTTCTCTCTCCCAATCGATCAAGCGAAACTCCAATTAGAATAAACCAATTACACAAACAAAGGGCTAACAATACGCTACGCCAATAATAATAAGGGTAGGTACATCAATTTACGCATCTGGTGACCGTAGGCACGGTCGTCACAAAGTGCCAACTTAAGTACATCTGTGCACGTGTGGGGGCACCCCTTAACGAAATTAGAAGGGACGTGGAGCCAACATTTGCTCGATGATAACGAAAATAAGCCAAGGATTATCGTAAAGGTAAGGTTCCGCACTTGGTGTTTCGAAATATTTAAATTAGAATGAGAGAAAACAGTTTTTTTGTGTCTTTTGGTGACGCATGTAACCATAACAAAACTACAAAAAGTAAAAATAAAAACGAATGCAAACAAAAATAATTAAAATGAAATTAGAAAAAATGTGTGTCATAATCCAAGCAAATCGGCCATAGCTTATCATATTGCTGTAGCACATACACAGATCATAGCCACAGCGTTGGCTTTCAGCTAATTTGATGTGGCTATGAAAATTAGATTCGATATTAATGTTATTATTCGTTGATACCGTTGAAATTAATACGATTCCCGAAATACTTAATAGATAAAAAAGGACTACAATTTAAATGATTCTTAGATGTAGATGAAAACTTGTAGTGCTTGAGTTCAATCTTGCCTTAACAGCTGATAATAATACAATCTTGCATGGAGTGAGAAATTCACAATTATAAAGAGGAATTGAAGTAGACTGTATTTTAAAGGTTCTATTGTTTTGCCAAACTCGTGCAAATTATCAATCCCTACGAAATCGGCGGTATGAAAGATAGGACTTACCTGCAAGTTATATTGACAGCATGCGGTGTCTACGTTGGCCAACAAAATTGCATCCTTATGATCGTAGATCAGTAACTTCACGGCACTATTGCGAGTACATCAAGTTTTTTGTCACAAAAGTTCAAAGTTAGAAAAAGTTCGAGCGGTTTTGATATCACTTTCCACGTCATCACAATTAGCGGAGACAATGCAGCGATCTTGGTTGTCGCGATGCGAGCAAAAGCGCTAAGCGAATTTGTTGCATTAAAGTCGGTGACAGTTGCGGATGAAAGAAAATAAAAATAAGTGTTGGGGCCAATTTTACTAACAGAAACTTTTATCAAATGTTTGGTTTTGTTTTTGGTGTCAAACAATTTGATAGTTTTTGTAAACGAAAATTGTCTGAATGAACGATTGAGTTGCAATTGATTAAAGATTCTGTTATTAGAATTGGGCTCGATGGGTAGGATTCATTTTATGCAAACGATACTTGATTATTAAAATAAAATGTGTAAAGTTTATGAATGCATAAATAATATTATTTATGACGAATGGAATTTTTATTCAAAACTAATCGAGTTCCAAAATAATTCATGCTAACTGAATTTGGTGTTCAAGAATTATGGTTACAGATGTATAATAACTTGCCCTTTGCTAGCAAAATACATTCCCTAGTCTTGTAACCATGACTATGAATATTAAACAGACAGACAGTTTTGCTGATATTTTAGCAAGTCATTTTCTTAAATAGAGAATAATTTCGTTTTGTAACTAGACCTACAACCTATTTTTAGTTCGAAATAGTAGTCCTAGAATTTCTGCGCGTAACTATTTTAGTAGTTACTACTAAATTACTGTCATTAGTTAGAAATATTAAAAACAGAGAGACATTTGCTTGTAGAAGCTATACATCCAACAATTTGTAGAAATGATAACTTAGATAATCGGGTTCTGTATAACATAAAATTGTACAAATAAAGCTGTAGACTAATCTATAATTTGCATATCACTGTGTTGGCGAAACGAGATGATCTCATTTTTTTATGCTAAGAACCTGTACTAACCTTGGTTCTTGCAAATAAATCTTCCTTTCTTTCCTTCTTTCTTTCTATAGTTGGTAAATTATTGACATCATCATACTTAAAATTGGCCTGGAGCACCCTGGGCATTCAGCCCCGTGATCAATCTTGCTGACTGGTTAATCTTTTCACTACGCCATGAACATTTAGCTCGGGCTAACACGAAAAGAGAACTCTTTTCGTGCCATCTCTTCTCTTCAGTGAGAGCATTAGAATATGCAATTATGAAATATCTCTTAAAAGGCGAATAAATAAAATTGACAAGCGGATAGTGAGCAGCACCATGTGCCCTGTTAATGCAATCTACAACCCAAAGTCGAAGTGCATTTTTTCGGGATTGCCCGACTAGTTTCGGACCCAAACGGAGCCCTTAATCATTAGCTGAATACGCGGCGAGGTCGCGAGACGAACTTTTGCCGCGTGTTCAGCTCATGATTAAGGACTCCGTTTGGATCCGAAACTAGTCTCCCGAAAAAATGCACGAGAGTAAACCGTAAATAATTATAAATATGAATGTGTCTCACGAAAGTTATAATACAAAAACAAAGTCAAAGTGTTTATTTTCATATAATAGGTTGTATGCACGACTATATATCAAGCTATATTTTCCAGTATGAGCTGATCTCGCATTGTATATTCTTTCCGCACAAGTAACATGCAAATTGAAAATAATATTAATATTATAAAACCAGTTAATTAGCCATTCCTTTAACTTCTAACAGCTAGTTTCTCCATCAATAACTAAAGTAATCAGTAAAAGTATTAACTTTTACTTGATCTTTACTGATACTATGGCAAATGTATTTCTTCATTCAAGTAACAGCTAAAGTTAAAGTCAAAAGAGCTGCCATAACACAAACGTCGTAATTTCCACAAAAAATCGTAGGGAGCTTTTTTTACACATGGCATCACTGCAATTTTACTGTCAAGTAGTGCCAAATAAGGTCTTACAACTTTGATAACATTACTTTTACTTTAGCTTTCACAACAGCTTATTGAGCAGTAAAGGTTCGAGGCAAAAGTAACAGTAAAAACAACAGCTAAAACTGTGAAGAAACAAAGGGGTTCGAACATTTTTCTATGGTAGCTGGCATAGGCCCCTGTCGCCATTTTCATTTGTTTTCCAAGTAGCGGCGCACGATGAGAGTAACATATATGGGTAGAGGACACTCAAACAAACAAAAAATATTCAGAGATATAGTGCCCTAAAGTGTCACGTTGCCGAGATATTTGGACTCAAAGATTTTTTTTCAAGATTATCTCGATACAATAACTCGGTAACGTGACACTTTAAGACACCATATCTCTGAATATTTTTTATTTGTTTGAGTGTCTTCTACCCATATTTACCAGTTACAAAGTGCGCTGCAATAAAAAAACTTTAAGTCAAAATATCTCGGCAACGTGACACTTTAGGGCACCATATCTCTGAAATTTTTTTGTTTGTTTGAGTGTTCTCTATCTATATTTACCAGTTACAAAGTGCGCTGTAATCTTGAAAAAAAATCTTTAAGTCCAAATATCTCGGCAACGTGACACTTTAGGGCACCATATCCCCCATATTTTTTGTTTGTCTAAGTGTCCTCTACCCATGTATGTTAGTGTAATTGTGCGCCGCAACTTGGAATAAAAATCAAAATGGCAGCGGGGGGGCTATGCCACAAAGGTTCTATCCCCTTTTACCGTTACTTTGACTTTGTCACGTTACTTTGGCTGTTACTTTTGATGAAGAAACTCGCCGTTAGACATTAACAATACAGGGCCTTCTTTAATGTATTTGGAATCTTATAATAAACCTAGTCTATCACCAGGCATGGTGCTTATGACATTTTTCTTCGATTCCCACGAGGTTGATGATAGTGTTATGTGGAGACTTTTATACCTGTCTTCAGTGAACATTACGAGCTATTATGGTATAAAACAGACCGTTAACATAAAACGACGCATAAAATTCGCAGTTCTGTAGCTATTGGACAACTTGCCTTATGACTTCGAATAGAAACTTAGATACCTTAGCGCTCTGATGTTTCTAAATGTTAGAAGTTGACAATATAGTACCAGTGACACACTGAACTTGCTGAATTTATCTCTTCTAGGACGTCCGGTACAGTTATATTGTTGTGCTACTAAATTTTGGAAGTTGCCTGTCGAAGACAGTGACAGTGAAGTTAGTAAACTTATCGATAGGGATGTTCGTATCACAGGAAACATCAGTGGTGCTGTTAATAATAATAATTATAATTTTAGATTAAAGTTATCAAAGGGGTATCTGCGCGTTGGACCTGTGTCCCCCGTCTGCCTTTCAAAGGACCGGACGTATTCCTCACGGAAGATGAGCCGTGAACTGAGAGAGATACATAATAATTATAATATTAAAATAAATTAAATAGCAAGACTTGGCACACGAGGTTGTCGCCATGTGGGATGTTGATTCAGCAATCATTGCGCCGATAGTCGTTACGGCCAATGGTTTAATAGCCAAGAGCCATGTCCAACATCTAAAGATGCTCTCGTTGGGCAGCTGAATCAAGGGCCTGATACAGAAAGCGGTACTTCTGGACACGGCGCGTATTGTTAGGAAGTTCCTCTCTCTGAGGATCTGACCACCGGTAGCTTGGACCCTGTTCCCGATGCCGATAGGCTACAATTTTTTATATTATTAAGTGGTTTTTTTTATAATGAAGTATTTAAAAATGTAATTTATATGTATAAGGCAATATATATAATGTGCAGAATAAGCAAGTATTTTTTATGCACCTGCTCATTATAGAGTTTATTTTGGATTGCCTTGTTCGTCTTGTGGTCGCAAGTGCGACTGCTGAGCGTGAGGTCCTGGGTTCGATCCCCAGGTCGGGCAAAGTGTTATGGGTCTTTTTCGTGTGGATTTTGTCAGCAGCAGAGTCTGGATTTGTGCCCGGTTGATGGCAGTAGGGTTGCCCCTTATTTCATGGGATTTAAACATCACGACGAGATGAGGGTGTACTATCCACCTCTACCTAATCCTTCGGGGAATACAGGCGTGATGTTATGTTATGTACCTTTCTGCTTTTTACAATTTTTTTCATAGTCAATTTAAGACACCACTGAATTTGTTTTACAAAATTATATTGTTTCATGAAGTCAACTCAAAACGGCTTAAAATAATTGTCAACTCTTGCATAGTGTTTTTGAAGTTTAACGAGATTTTCAACAATTAATCCGACATTAATACGACATACCTAAAAATTTACACTGGTCTATTCAAATTCAGATTTTAGTTGCGGAACCCCAAACAATTAGATAATTGGAGATGTTTGAGAAATCGTTCAGAGGGTCGACTAAACTGAAGCACTGCCTCATTTGCGGGCCAAACGTAATTTTACACCGACTAGGAAAATAACCCTCATCTTGTAACTAAAATATGATGTCCTTGCCCTAACTAACGTAGAAACAGTAACCGGTAGTAGACTAGTAAGGTAATAGGTATTAATTTCATTTTCCGCCAACAATATTTATTTTTCCTTACAACAGATACTTTATACTCACGTAACGTTATAATAAGACTAGCACCATAAGTATAATCTATTACCCTCGGGGGAAAAGCTGGCCTAAAGCAATATAAATTACCTTTCAAATACTTGGCTCTGGAATTTTGGTAGAATAAAGTCATGTTCTTGTTTAGGCCAAGGAAGAGCAATCAGTCACTATGAAGATTATTTTTGCAGAATTCAGACTCATTTTCGTATAATTTTGTGTTACAAGCAGTATTTTTTTCGTCAGAGATAATATTTTTTTGGTTATAAGCAAGATTTTGTAACTGGTGAAAGATTTTTATTAATCATTGGGTGAATACGGGTTGAAGAAGAAGGCCCTCTCTTCTTCAACCCGTATTCAGCTAAAGGTACAAGTCCGAGACGGGCTGTAGACCGCAAACTGCAAAAGTAGTATCGCTTGCGGTGCGATCTGCGGCTGCGGTCTGCGGTTGCAGTTTTGCAGTCGCTATTGGAATAGCATATTTAAAGTGCACACCTTAAAGGCGCTATTCCGATGACGACTTGCGGTCTGCGGTTGCAGTCTGCAGTTTGCAGCCCGTCTCGGACTTGTACCTTAATGCTGAGTGTAGGTCTCCTCTATTGCACGGCATTCCCTTCGGTCTTGGGTCCTCCGTATCCAGGTCCTCCCAGCTATCTTGACTAGGCCCTGTATCCATCTTGTTTGTTCGTACAGCCAGTTCTGGGTCTGTACTCTATTACTCTTCTACCCCATCTGTTGCCGGATCTTCGTTGTATGTGGCCGGAGCCCGGTTCCACTTTTTTCTCGCTATTACTAGGGATATATCAGTCAGCTTCGTTCTTCTTTTAGTCACAAGGGCCTAATCATATTAACCAGCATTAATTCCCAATAATCTGGATTGTTAATGGTGATATTACACGGTTCACTTCTGCCTTTCAATTTGGAGGAAGAAACCAAATTGAACCATGTAAACATAAAGGTGAATCATTCAATATCATTGATCAATAGCATATGCTTTAATTTTTGCACCTTTCAACCAAAGTGAATCAATTTGGTTGAATCGTGTAATATCGGCATAAGACACACTTCTTAGCCAAATCTCCTGAGAAATCAAAAAATGCAAAAGCTCATTTTCTATGAGTGTAATGCAATTTTTTACTGATATCTAAATGTGTTTAGTCTCTAAAGGGGGAGATGATATTAAAATGAAGGTCAATAGTCACCACATTTAGGCTCTCGCTTAGTACCGCAAACGATGAACCTAAAGTAGACTAACTCTAGGCCGGTGACGTTTACGTGTTAATACAAATTACGACAACGACTGAGAGGCCATAGAAACTAAATATAAACAATCAATCTTTCATCTAAAGAAAAAATACAAAAGTACTTAAAAAGATTCTTAATCTACAACACTAAAGATTAAGCGATTCGCAAACCGCACAATTTTTTATAGGAGTCGCGGGCGGCATATGGCCCGCGGGCTGTGGTTTGAACAGCTCTGACCTAAAAGATCTAACCTAAATGTAAGTACTTTATTTTTCGTTTTTTGCCTCCTTAAAAACCCCAATACGTCCCTTGGGCGCAATATTTTAAGTTAAATAATCGTCCTACAATTCAAGGAGTCTGGTAAAAAAACCAATACATTTTCGGAATGACCGAAGCAATATAAACGCTTTCACCTTTGCTATTCAAATCTTCTACAGGTTGATGGAACACAAACAGTCTATGGCAATACCTCTGATACTCTGTGCCTGGCTAGACAGCTTCTTCATTATCACTTCAATAAGTAAGTTTAATAAGACGCCGAGCTGACTACTGTGTTCCACTTGCTAACGTCATTAATACTTGGTTATGAAAATTGAATTCAGTATTCGATGACATTGTGAATCCAATTTCTATGTTGACTTTGGACTTTAGTGAAATGGAGAACGAATTTCGCTTCAAATTTATTTCAGTTATTTTGAAGGGAATGTTTGATTTTAGAACATGTGTATTTTATTGAACAGGACTTGTTTAAAGTGGCGTTGATTTTGAATATAATAAACGTTAAGAATCTAACAGTTTCATTGCAAACAAAATAAACTTAACAAATTCTATAATCAATTCGCCCCTAAATTCGATTCAAAATTTAATCGTTCCAAGTTGTCAAAATGGTTATTTCTATAAATAGCAATACATCAGTATTAAACTGAACCCAACTTATAATATCCGTCACGCAAACGACCTCAAATAAATCAAAGCCAAAGTGGAACGTACTTTCAATGGATACCGGCACAGAAACTGACGTGGTGTCCCAGCCGGTCTGAAATTCCAAGCCTTGGCTTGAATGCTCTTTCCCCTCAACTGAGAACACCCCCCTCTTCACCCCTCAAGCACCCACAGAGCTCTGAAACGGCTCCAATTGTTATAGACAGCGGAAGCACCCGTGAAATAATCCGAGCATCTTATTAAGGCAGTGATAATGCCGTTGTGTTTATGTGATCAAACAAATTTAATGGTGTAAGTATTATTATGATCCGTGAAGGGAATAATTAGGGGAACTTATACGTATTAACTTGGGTTTTCGAGTAATTATGGGAGTTTGTGAGTATTTCGTGCGTGATAACGGTCACATTATCAAGATGGGTAACGATACGGCAATGTTCTTGATACGTTCTTGTTGGGATTTTTTATGGTATCTATAAAGCGAAATGGTTTTACACTTCTTATTATGTTTATTAGAATGAGAACGAATAAAGAAACAAAACGTACCGAAATAACTCCTAAATTATAGTAAATAACGTGAATGATCGCAATTTGATGTGCTGCAAAGTTATAATTAAAACTCAAGGAACGATCTTTACGGCAAATAACTAGCTACAACCTGTAGGATAACTTTTTCATCATCATCCTCATATGTCATTTTACCTTCTTTTTAGTTATATCAAACCTTTTTTTTATCACAGGCCACATCGTTTTTGATTATTATATTCGAAATTGGAAAAGCACTCGAAAAATAAAAGAACAAAGGTTTTTTGCGGTCATTCGAGAGGCAAGGAGAAAAGTGTGCGCTCTTGAATTGACTTGAAGGAGACTGCACTGCTGACCTTCCGGCACTCCGACCTACTTGAGGGAGTCGCTGCATCGCTGAACTTCCGGCACTCCGATCTACTCGAGGGAGTCGCTGCACCGCTGACCCTCCGGCACTCCGATCTACTCGAGGAAGTCGCTGAACTGCTGAGCCTCCGGAACTCCGATCTACTTGAGGGAGACACCGTACCGCTGAGCTCACGGTACTCAGCTACACTGGGAGGAGTCGCATACCAAGCCAAGTAGAAGTATCGCTCCGAATAAGTTCTGTTACTAATTCAAAATTTTACGTGTGCCAGTAAAGAGCGATTACGCACTGCATCCGATCCGAATCCGTGAAAATACGGATATAAAAAACTCGGACCGAATTCGGATATTGCTTTACGCACTGCATCCGATCCGAATCCGTGAAAATACCGATCTAGAGTAAAAATCTCGGACCGAATTCGGATGTTGCTTACGCACTATTCCGATCTCTGATTCAAATTCAAACAATTCAGTACTACGGCTACTTCGATCCGTCAATTATTCTTCCGAATTAGAAACTCACGGATGACGGATAGAAATCGGATGACGGATGCCGAATGTAGTGCGTAAGCTACCATACAAATAGTTCTATGGCTACTTCGGTCCGTCAATTGTTCTTCCGAATTAGAAACTCACGGATGACGGATAGAAATCGGATGACGGATGCCGGATGTAGTGCGTAAACTACCATAGGGTTCTAACGTATGGTAACTAATAGTTCTATGGCTACTTCGGAACGTATTTTCACGGATTCGGATCGGATACAGTGCGTAACCGCTGTAAGTGTTTATTTCTATTATAGAAGGGGTCCTGAAAAGTGTTTTCTTGTATGTCCGGCTAGGCGTAGGTAGGATCCCTTAGTCTGCATCCTTCTCTGTAACTGGTGTAGCAGACGTGTCTATAGCTCAGGAGAACCTGGGGCCGTCTGCTACATTACAAACCTTCAGATTAAAGTCAAGTAAGCCAAGCAGTTTACTGTTTTCTATCATGTGCAGGTATGTGAGAGCCAGAGGAGTATAGGGGAGTCCTTCTATACCTTTGCTTCTTATATTCGTGTGCTCCATCTTATACTCTATCCGCGCTTACCATCAGGGGCCGGAACGGTTCGGCCTTGGTTCGGTTGTGATTTATCAAGATTTATTTTAGGAGATAATTCTCCTAAAATAAATCTTGAATTAATAAATCTTGATAAATCACAACCGAACCAAGGCCGAACCGTTCATTCAGACAGTTCTCAATTTCAAAAGCTATTGTTTGACACAAAAAATAAATCATACATTTTGAAAGTTTTCGAAAACAAAAACTGACTGACGGTTGTGGTTCGATTGCGTTTAGCAACAATTTATTTTAAGAAAATTGGGCCCCAGATGCAACTAGGGTCAAACTCAACCAATCTGAAGAATAATAAAATGAAAAAAGGAATCATTCATTCAGTGATTTTAAGTTTGACAAGCTGATAAAATACAAAACTGATTTTCTATCATACAGCATTACCAACCTTCTTTGGCAAATCTCACTTAGAGACTTTTAGGAGCTCAAGCTATCCATCTCAGTCCTAAAAATCTCCCAATAAATCGGAGGGTCAGCGAATTTGTTGGCGGCTAGACCAATAAAGCTTTGGAACTAAGTCTATTGTTAGGGTCGATGCGGCCAACGTTTGATACTTGATCAACAGCTCGGGCAAAGTGGGTCGGCACCCTTATAATCTATTTCCTGCATAATCCTGCGGCTTTTCGAAAAATTGGTTGTTAAATCTCTGATATATTTTACAAAGGGATCTTTTAGGTGGATAAAGTTGTTTACACGTGTCGTGTTGTGAAATTTTTGATGGATATATTTTGTTGTATAGTATACACCTTTTTTAGATAACGTATTTTGTTTTTTTTTTTATATTTTCTTATTTTATATGGTATCTAGCTTTTGCCCGCAGCTTCGCTTGCGTAAAATTTTGAACCCGTTAAGTGACGATTTTCCATACAATCTTTCATCCCCTATTTAACTCCCTTACGAACAAGGAATAAGCAAAGATTTTTCGAAATTCAACCCAATTTCGAAAAATCCTTCCTTATTCCTTGTCTACATTATAAAGGAAACCTCTGTGCAAAATTTCAGCTTTCTAGGTCCAAGGGTTTGGGCTGGGCGTTGATGAGTCAGTCAGTCAGTCAGGATTTTTCTGTTTATTTATATAGATAGATAGATACTCAAACGTTGGAAGCCCGTATGCGTTCACTACTAAATATTAGTTTCCAAAAGACGAATGGACTGTCATATACAAACAAGGGTGGTGATGATGGCGATTCCATAATCACCGAGTATGGTAAACTGATCAATAATCTCTTTAACAGATAGGAGGAGTCTGTTGCCTTTATAACATTAGAATTCTTGGCTCATTATCGTTATCCGCCAACCAGCACCAGGCCATAATGGTGGACAGACATTCTAAGAAGAGGCCTGTAACTAGCAATGCGGCATAACATAATGGGATGACTACGAGTCATTATTAACGTTTTATTTCAATTGCTCATAATAAGGGGTCCGTAAAAAACTATAGTCCTTATAAAAAGTCTTTGAAACAAAAAATAAGTAGAATTTATCTTTATCTGTGCGTCCTAACAAAAACTAGTATTGCCTATTATGTTTAGATATTTCAAGAGCAATATGGGAGCATCATATCGACAACGTCCCACGCTAGCTGTAGGAGATAATTGGAAGGATCAGGTAACTTATTGGTGCTTGGTTCGAGCTGAAAACTAGGCTTCCTTTACTTAGTATTACGATATCCAGACCTAATGTTATTGCTGTTTCGGTTAAGAGGGACTACAAATGTCGTGTTGACATCGCTTAGAAAATAATTTACAAACACACACAGAGAATATACGTCAGTGTACTGTGTAAGTACTTTCAAAGTCGTCAAGTTGATGAAAGCTTCTCTTTCTCTTTGTTTATCTAATTGATTGAGAGAGGGACTGACGTAATTCCAATGTAAGTATTTTCAATGGTATCGACTTTATTATATTTTATACAAAACTTAATAATACATAGGTGTATCCGAAAGAACATAACTTTGAAAAAAGGATAAGTACTAAACTCGAACCGTAATTAGTTACCTATTATGGTGCACTTGCACAACAATTTGCTAAATATAATTAACGCTAAACATAATTTAAACATCTGTTTGTCTCTATCAACTTCAACCAATTGATAGAAATAAAATGACAGTTTAAATATGTTTAGCATTAAATGTATTTAGCAAGTCGTTATGCAAGCGGATCTAAATATCGCCACTTGTTCGAACGCTCGTTGGGATGTAATGAAATGGACTGTATAGTTAAAACTTGGTATATTGCCGATTATAAAAAATACAATTGTAAGGGTCCCGGACAAACAGATTTTTGGAAACGGTTGAGTGTCGTCCGTCGCGGTCGTCTCCGAGAATGCGAGTGTCCGCTGGCCCGGCCGGCTCCCCCGCCCGCACCTCCGCTCGCTCGCTGATGACGCTTGCTGATGACGCGCAGCGGTCACGTCGCCTGCGCGTGCCGTCCGCGAGATTGTTGGGTTCGATTCCCAACACCACTGATCCTTGTACCTGCTATTATTTGTATGCTATTAAAAAAGAAAACAATTATACCCGATTTTTTTAATGTCAATATGCAGCTGCAGTAAGCTTTCATTAAATACCGCATAATTAAGATCTTTCTTTCAATAGCAGTGACCACTGCCTTGGATATCAGCCTGTAATTGTCCCAAAGGCAAAAGGCCTATTCTCTTACAGAAAAGGAACGAGCATTGATCACAACGCTTGTTCACTGCGGGTTGGAGATTTCAGAACACTAGTCCAGGTTTCCTCACGATGTTTTCCTTCACCCTACGTAAGTGGTGTCTTAACTAAGAAAAAAGTATATTACATGACATCACACCTGTATTTCCTGAAGGGTTCAGCAGAGGTGTATATAGTACACCCTCATTTCGCCGTTATGTTTACGTCCCATGTAATAGGGGGCGAGCCTATTGCATCAACCGGGCACAAAGCTGGACTCCGACCTGCTACTGAGAAATTCCACACGGAAAAACTCAATAGTACTTTGCCCAACTAGCAAGCCTAACATGCGCAGCGCGACATAATCTTGTCGTCGCACTATCTCGTGCCAAGACGAGATAATGTAAGGCTTATCTCAAAATAATGCGATGGTAATATCGACGGCAGCAAAGAACAAAAAGACAACTGCATTTTTGCGAAATTCACTTTTTTACATAATCGAATTCAGAATTCTTTATTTTATCTAGTGATTTTTTTTTTTTCATACAAAATCTCATTTTTTCTTCGTGTTTTGTCGCGTATATAAAGACAACTACACCTTTTTTTACAAAGTAACGAAGTACACACGGACATCTACAATTCTCCGTGTGTACGTCGTACGATTCGGCGCGTTGCATGCCATAAACAAAGACATCAGTTACATGACCGTTTTGTCATGGGCGGCGGGGCAGTCGACTTTTTTTAAACTTGCATAGTTAATTATTTCTACAACCTCAATTTTGTTAATTTACTAATTTGTTAATTTAGTTTAGGGATAAAGCACATTTTAGCGAATTACTGCAAGTTCTTAAATTGTTTTTTTTGGATTCCTCATAGTTTCTTAGCTACCTCTTCATAATATAAAAAAATAAAAAGTTTTGAATTTCGATTAAAACTTGAAAATCTTCTTTCAAGTCGTTTTCCTATAAAATCCTGCAACGGTTTTGAGACAAAATCGGTACCATTTCTACCACACTTCTGAGTCAGATCAATATACATGAATGCTAATATGGATAGAAGACGTCACTTGAGTTGAGAAAAAACGATCAGAGCCGTAGGAATGTTGGAAGCTGGCTCTCAGCAACGTACTGTGGCCATCGCTCTGGGCACTACGCAGAGTATAATAAGTCACTTCTGGACAGACTAACGTATCACTGGCAGCGTAGCTGAGCGCCATGGAGGACGAACTCGCATTACTACAGGTAGACAAGATCTTTACATACAAATCACTGCGCGATAGAATCCTAAAATTAGTGCGATGATGTTAATTACGAGGGTTTATCGCTCTTCGTTCCACCTAGCCTTTTCCCAACTATGTTGGGGTCAGCTTTTAGTCTAACAAGTGCGGCTGAATACCAGTATTTTACACGGAGCGACTGTCATCAGACCTCCGTAACCCAGTTGCTGGGCAATGCGATATCATAAGGTTAGACCGGTTGTCAGATTTCCGGACTTCTGACTACCCGTAATGACTATTACAAGTATTTGTATACACCCGGGACTGACGGCTTAACGTGCTCTCCGGGGCACAGAAACTAAAATAAGATAGTAATAAGAAATGTATGCTTAAGCACCACGCGGCTACCGACAACGAAAAGGAGTGGGGCGCGTCTTCGTGGACTACTGAACAACAGTACAATAAAAAATAAAGACATGTAAATACATTATTCAATGAAATATAGTTTTATTGTTCTCATGCTGTACAAGATGAGTATTTAGAGGCTTCATCGCTCTTCAGGGTTGTTAATATGCGATAAACTATTAGAAATTGTTTCCGAAGGCCGCTACGAGTGCCACCAATTGAGCCCTGCAAACGTAGGGCCCATTCGCAATAGGCTCGTAAACACAGAAATTAGGCTGAAGAAAAGTGGCGTTATGTGTGCTTTTCTGATGAATTTCGCTTTGACATGAGACCAGATACTAGATGTATATGGTATAAGGTATTGGTGGACCTCAGAATGCTAAAAACGTGGAACAATAATGATATGGCCGAGTATTTGAATCGGAGGAAGAACCGAACTGATTTGAATCAGAGGCAATCGCAATGCACAGATTTACGCTGAAATGACTGTTTCGGATATTGTCGTTTCTTTGCGGACTCAGTTAGGTGCTTTATTTCAACTTATACGTCATAAACCACATCCAAATACCGCCAGAATCGTTGAATAACACTTGTCGAAGCTATCATCAACGTCCTACGGTAGAAAAACAGACTGCCGATTGTTCATTTAATACAACAAAAACCTTCAAAACTTAATTTGAAATTTTATTATTTCTTGAAGAAAAGATCACGAAGAAATTATTTTTTGTTTAGTAAGTTTGATTATTGTGATAAAATAAGCTTTACTTACGTGTATTAACACGGGTTCAATTCCTTTAATCCTTTGCTTTGCTTTTGTATGATTATAACTTGTGTATGATTTGATTATTTAATTGTTTTTGAAGATAGGAACTCCTTAGAAATGTTATTTTATCTGCAAATATTGCATTTTTGTTACTTTGTAATATGATTACGATGATTAAAAAATAAATCACTTACTAAGAATAACTTAATTCTTTTCTTGAACTCCAATAGTTCATCATATTAATAGTAAATTCTCTGCAATATCAATATCTGAACCCTTAGAATTACGAAGTAATTTGAGACAACTACAATATTTTGGTGTCAATCATAGTTACCCTTTACTTATTGTCGTAGTTAGATATATATTATAAAATAGAATAGCAATATCTCCTCATATAAGTAAAATTATTTGGGAATCAGGAATTACAAAGTCCTACGTAGAAGCGAACATATGGCAGTTGACTCAGTTAGTAATTTATTTTGTGCGAAGTAGAAAAAGACATATACCGTATTTCGAAAAAGAAAAAAAAACAGTTAATTGACCTTCATTATTTTGTTCGAAATGCCGAATTAATTAACTATTGCAAATTTGAAGAAGCTAGCTTTGTTTTTGTAGAAGTTATTACATTTTCGCGTTAAAAACGCTCTCCTGAAAACTAGTGATTTTGTAGATAGCCGTTTGTTCTTTGCTGCCGTCGATATTATGTCGCGTTGCGCATGTTAGTCCGGCTGGGGTTCGAACCTGTGATTTGAACCCAGGAACTCACGCTCAGCTGTCGAGCTTGCGACTACTAGACAAAGTACGTACTCCTTAATTCGAAATTCTATTCTATTTCTACACTGTTCGGTGGTTGCAAATATCGTCGACGTGTCTTGAAAACTTATTTTCGTTTACTGATTTTCAATTTGTTCTTAAGCTTTTTTGGGAGATTGAATCACAAGCGGCTATGAGAAAAAGAGTGTTTGTTTACAAGTTTGTACAACGAGTTTCGTTTTCAGTATTTGTACCGAATATTATATAAATTGTATTATGAGATTTTGGCTTCGTACGTTGTTTAGTTAGCGTTGAATACGTGTAAGATGTAAGATTATTGTATCATGATGACTCGGGGATCCATTCCGTAAGAAATTATTTTCAATCTTGCCAAATAGAATTCTAGGCTTGGTAAAAGTAAATAAGACTTTTCTCATAAATGGAAAAGGTGTACTAAATACATTTTAAATAAGTGCCAGATGTTTTGGTACATTACCAGACAATTAAGAAGTCGCATCGGCTAACTTCGTAAAACCGATCACTTCCGAAGTTTATAAGTAACCTAGTAAAAAAAAAAAAACATTTACGTAATAAGTGTTATTGGCGCGAAAATAAGCGACTGCTATTATTGGTTGTTCGTTCAGTTACATCGATGTAATTAATTAGTTGTGTACTGTAAGCAAAGTAAGGGTCCTCTTACCATCATAATATCCGACCGTAAAAGTCCACTGCTGATCGTGGGCCTTCTCATGACCGCTACAATTAACGGTTATAGGTGATATCACCATAATCACCACGCTTGGTGGACCGATTGATGATAATTTTTGTTATAAAGCCGGGTCCGCAGCGCCAATTTCCTAACATGTTATTGTCTTTTTGCGAACAAAACTGTTATGCCACGCTCCTATTCGGTTAGCAAACAATGTTAAGCCGGGTCCACAGCGCAATTTTGCTAACAAAACTGTTAGGCCACGCCCCTATTCGGTTAGCAAACAATGTTAAGCCGGGTCCACAGCGCAATTTTGCTAACAAAACTGTTAGGCCACGCCCCTATTCGGTTAGCAAACAATGTTAAGCCGGGTCCGCAGCGCAATTTTGCTAACAAAACTGTTAGGCCACGCTCCTATTCGGTTAGCAAACAATGTTAAGCCGGGTCCACAGCGCAATTTTGCTAACAAAACTGTTAGGCCACGCCCCTATTCGGTTAGCAAACAATGTTAAGCCGGGTCCGCAGCGCAATTTTGCTAACAAAACTGTTAGGCCACGCTCCTATTCGGTTATCAAACAATGTTAAGCCGGGTCCGCAGCGCAATTTTGCTAACAAAACTGTTAGGCCACGCCCCTATTCGGTTAGCAAACAATGTTAAGCCGGGTCCGCAGCGCAATTTTGCTAACAAAACTGTTAGGCCACGCTCCTATTCGGTTATCAAACAATGTTATGCCGGGTCCGCAGCGCAATTTTGCTAACAGAACTGTTAGGCCACGCTCCTATTCGGTTAGCAAACAATGTTAAGCCGGGTCCGCAGCGCAATTTTGCTAACAAAACTGTTAGGCCACGCCCCTATTCAGTTAGCAAACAATGTTATCCTGTTTGCAAACACGAAAACACGGCGCAGCGGACCCGGCTTTAGCAGAACAGAGGACGCTGATGCCTAAAGTATTAAATATGAATGTGGATGGATATACAAGTAGCGGTATGGAAAACAAAAGATAGATAGATTGTGTGAAGGATGATATGGGTAAGAATAGAGTGAGTACTGAGATGACAACTAATACAGAAGAATGAAATAAGGATATCAGTGTGGGATAAGGGCAGGGAGATGATGAGGACGCTGCTGCATATCCTCTCACCCCTCGTGTTTTTGCAATACCCACGGATGAGAAAAAGGTGGCCTATTCTTGGCCGAAAATCACAGAGATCAAGTAGCTTCCCAATCTATCGTAAAATCAAAATAAAATTCGGAACAAAAAGAAAATCAGATAAAATACTGCTGCTAAACAGAAATGTACTAACTCAATTATATCAAGTCTACCAAAAAGTACAAAGGCGTTATTTGAAGCGTGGACAGTAATAAATTACAGTGATAATACGTGAGATAAATTAGAATTTCTCTACCGTTTCATGGGCTTAGGAGCCCTCAAGTCAGCCTTACGCCGGTCAGTCGGTCAACCTTTTGTTATAAACGTGAACCATTAATCAGGAGACGTCTCCTCAACTGAAGTATTTTTTGGGTCAGCTGACAAGATAAACCTTTTTGCACCTATTCAGATCCTAAAAAAACTATGGCTTTGAAATGAAATTTTGTGAATTTGGTACGGATATAAGTTGCGAAGAAGGTCGGTAATAAATTAAAGGACTGTAAGTCAATATGTATGTGTTTTTCCACATTTTCTTATGAAGTTGTGAATATTATACCAGGTGTAAGGGACGGTGTACCGAAAACTAAAACAGTGTATTCAGCCTATTACTATATAATGATTCTGAATTGAAAATAAGTGGAAATTTTGCTCGGAATTTTCCGACTTTTCCGATTTTTCTTTTCACAAATTTTACATTTTTCTGATGTAAATTAAGCAATCCTATTAGGACACACAGCACATTGCAAAATTAAAATGCATTTTTAATAAATCGGAAAATCCGAAAGATTTCATTGATATTTTCCACGAATTTTAAATTCAAAATAATGAACTAAATTCACTGTATCAATTTTTGGTAACCTGTCCTTTACACCCAGTTTATTTACCTGTCAAAACACATATTGAAATACAATAAAACATAGACAAATTGGCAATAACCAGTAATTAATAAAAAAAAAAAAACACTTATTTTCGATTCAGAATAATGGGCTGAATTCACTGTTTCAGTTTTCGGTACACCGTCCCTCACACCCAGTATATTCTAGTGTTAAGGTTAGGCGTAAATTGTGTACTAAGAGTCACAGGCAATTTAAATTATCAACCACCAATTACTGCTTTAAACTTAAATGTTATAGGTATTATGTGAATGTTAATAATTAAAAAATCGTTTATTTTTAATTCCATCCAAAAAAAAAAATTGTTAATTAGTTATTTATTTCATACTAGCTTCTGCCCGCGACTTCGTACGCGGATCCTGTTGCTTATGCCAGCGACAACGGGGTCATCAAAATCGAAGATCTGAAATGTCTGATGTCTCTAGAGACCTAGAAGCAGATGCGTATATACGCTGAGAACTCAAGTGGAATTCTTTATCCGTGAACGTCTCCGACTCGCGAGACAATGCGTGACGTTCACGATCAGCGGTCAGTCGCGCATCACGTTCCCCACTTGTCTCTAGAGACCTAGAAGTCGATGCGTAGATACGCTTGGAACTCAAGGTTAATTCTCTATCCGTAAACGTCTCCAACTCGCGAGACAATGCGTGACGTTCACGATCAGCGGTCAGTCGCGCATCACGTTCCCCACTTGTCTCTAGAGACCTAGAAGTCGACGCGTAGATACGCTTGGAACTCAAAGTTAATTCTCTATCCGTGAACGTCTCCGACTCGCGAGACAATGCGTGACGTTCACGATCAGCGGTCAGTCGCGCCTTACGTTCCCCACTTGTCTCTAGAGACCTAGAAGTCGACGCGTAGATGCGCTTGGAACTCAAGCGTAATTCTCTATCCGTCAACGTCTCCGAATCGCGAGACAATGCGTGACGTTCACGATCAGCGGTCAGTCGCGCATCACGTTCCTCACTTGTCTCTAGAGACCTAGAAGTCGATGCGTAGATACGCTTGGAACTCAAGCGTAATTCTCTATCCGTGAACGTCTCCGACTCGCGAGACAATGCGTGACGTTCACGATCAGCGGTCAGTCGCGCATCACATTCCCCACTTGTCTCTAGAGACCTAGAAGTCGATGCGTAGATACGCTTGGCACTCAAGCGTAATTCTCTATCCGTGAACGTCTCCGACTCGCGAGACAATGCGTGACGTTCACGATCAGCGGTCAGTCGCGCATCACGTTCTTCACTTGTCTCTAGAGACCTAGAAGTCGATGCGTAGATACGCTTGGAACTCAAGCGTAATTCTCTATCCGTGAACGTCTCCGACTCGCGAGACAATGCATGACGTTCACGATCAGCGGTCAGTCGCGCATCACGTTCCCCACTTGTCTCTAGAGACCTAGAAGTCGACGCGTAGATACGCTTGGAACTCAAGCGTAATTCTCTATCCGTGAACGTCTCCGACTCGCGAGACAATGCGTGACGTTCACGATCAGCGGTCAGTCGCGCATCATATTCTTCACTGGTCTCTAGAGACCTGGATGTAGATGCGTAAATACGCTGAGAACGCAAGCGTGCTTCGCGATCCGAAGAGGTTCCCACGGAGCGAGTTGCAGCCTGATGTTCTCGAACAGCATCAAGTCTCTCCGGACGCTCTTCGGTACATTCTTGGGATCTTATGATACTCAATCTTTTAGCTCCTTTGGAACATTGGGAAAGAATTGACCTCTTTCTAGGCATAGTTATAGTTTTATTGTGAAGATACCTGATCAATTAAAATCTAAGTGACTGCTCCCCTGCGTTACCGGGTAGGCTACCGTGTCACGAAGATAAATGGAAAAGGAAATTAAACACTGAAATAAAATAAGCCCGAAGACATATTTATTCGATAAAATACAAAAATAAATGGGAGTTTTGGCCAGTAGAGTCAAATTTTCAATGATATACCATCGTCATCGAAAATCAGTCCTAAGCTGTTACCGCCTTCATCGCGTGGAGGTACTCTCAGCTTATGTTATTTTATAATTATACAGCGAAATTAGTGATAGCTTTGATTTCCACATCAGATGTTTCTGATCTTCGATTTTTATAAGTCAACAGGAAATTTCCATCAGACCGAACAACTTTTGCTAAGACGTCATTCCTATATTCTGTTATGGTGTAGCTGAGCTCTTGGAGTTCCACAACAGGTGTTCCAGATCTTCGATTTTTATAAGTCAACAGAGAGCTCATCAGATTGAACAACTCTTGCTAAGACGTCATTCCTATATAATGTTATAGTGTAGCTAGGCGCTTGGAATTCCACAACAGGTGTTCCAGATCTTCAATTTTTATACATCAACAGAGAGTGCTCATCAGGTTGAACAACTCTTGCTAAGACGTCATTCCTACATATGTTATAGTGTAGCTAGGCTCTTGGAGTTCCACAACAGGTGTTCCAGATCTTCAAATTTATTCTCTCAGCAGAAAATGCTCATCACATGGAACAATTTTTGCTATGGTACCATTTTTGTATCTCTTATAGTTTAGCTGGTCTGTTGCGGTTCTGCATCAGGTGTTCAAGTTTCCAAGATTAATTATAGCCTATATGTTGCCCAGACTTAATAACTATAGAACAAAAAAAAAAAATTCATATCCGTCCAGTAGTTCCGAAGATTAGCGTGTACAAACAAACAGACACACAGACAAACAGACAGAATTTTTTTTTTGGATTCGTGCTCTTCTACTGTTTCTAAACCCCCCTCAATATTTTTTTTTTAATATGTTCAATGTACAGACACAGTTTTTTTACTGTTTTATTATATGTATATATATATATATATTATATATATAGAAAACAACAACACCGGTTTAGTTACGAATTCAAAAAACGTCCTTTGCCCGTGATCTGCAACAAACGCCGTAAACCTCGTCAGATCACGGCCTAAGGTAGATACAGTAGATGATAAAGGCTGTTTATTTTCATGGAATATTTAAATCTCTTATACCCACTTTATTAAATACCATTTTGGATTAGTACTCCGACTAATATTGTAGAGGGTAAATAAATTCTCAGTACCTTGCAGCCCAGAATTTAAAAAACGTACCCAATAAATGACCGTAGGGTTGTCACTCTATTGCAAAAGACTAAATACAGCACAGCTACAATACAGCTCTGATTTCTCCTTTGCAATATACAAGCATAATGTTACATTGAAAATATGTATCCGTTCACATTTCCCTATGCTGATATAAATATCAAGCAGTATCGAAGCATATTTTAAAGCCGTGCGCCAAATAGGAGTTCTATATTGAAAGTTGCATGCAGTGATAAGTTGCAAGCCATCCGCCTCGACTAACTTAATAATAAATAACACACGCTTCAGACTTAAAAATTTCAAAATAAACAGCTGATTTTTTCTTTATTTTTATTTCATATATTTATGTGTATAGGTACCTATATTATGTAGAATTATCTGTATTTAGATACTTATAAGTATCTTATCAATTCATACAGATTTTTTCTAGGTAGGTATATAATTTGTTTGGTCTCCTATTTGCATAATTGTATTGTTGTAATTAATGCTATCTCTTTTTGTGTATTCGAATTGTGTATTGAGTATTCAATTAATTTATTCAATTCGCAGACAGATCTGTGTTGCTGGGGAGTTTGTTGCGCCGTTTATCTTCACAACATAAACACTAGGAAGCGGTGAAGGGTGGGCGTTTTGGGGGGATGTCTTTTGTTAAATTGATGTTAAAAATAAGCAAGTAACTCTAGTATATTTTGAATAAATGAGTTTTGAAGTTAAAGTAAATTTCAGTGTTTTATAGACACGAAATAAAAATCAAAACTCATTTGTTTCAACTGGACTGAAGATAAGTACTTTTTAAACGTCAAAATTCCAATAGACAGCTGACAAATAGCCCCATCTCTTCCTTATACATTCGCTTAATGTTTATGCTGGGAAGAAAAACCGGGCAACCAACTCCACAGCGTGACAAACTATTATCAATAATCAGAAATGAGTGTCAAAGCACTGGAAAGATTTATGATGAGTTAAAACCAGGTATTACAAATCCGTTGTGGCAGCCTTTCACATGTATAATTACTATAACTTAAAAATATCGACGCTTGAAAGGCAAAAATGACCAAGCGAAATGTTGGCAGCTCTACACTAGAGCACTATAAACTCTTTTTTTTTTAAATAAATAAAAAAATCGCCTATTTGTCATAACTACTTGATTCCAACGAATTTTAAGTGCAGTTTAAAGGCTGATAATAAACTGGCATTTGAAGATTATAAACTTAAATAAAACTTTAAAATGCTCTAGTGTAAAATTGCCAACATGTCGCTTGGTAATTTTTGCCTTTCAAGCGTCAATATGCATTACTAGTTAGTTCCTTTACATCGGAAAACTATGAAGTTTGGTCATCATTCTGTACAAGTCAATGGGACAAACTTTGAATTCGTCAAAACAGAATCTGCTGTTCCATAAATTTTTAACCGACTTCAAAAAGGAGGAGGTTCTCAATTCGGTTGTATTTTTTTTTTTTTTTTTTTTATGTTTGTTACCTCATATCTCCGTCATTTATGAACCGATTTGAAAAATTCTTTTTTTGTTCGAAAGGGTATACTTTCCGATTGGTCCCATTTAAATTTTGTTATGATTAGACCATGAACTTCAGAGATATGGAACGGAACTCCTCATCGGATCAAAGCAAAATTCTCAAATTACTAATATTGCTTTGTTTATATTTGTTGTTGGGAACTGATTACTGGAAAAGAGGAGGGGGTGCGTGTCCCCCCCTCCCCCCCTTTTGAATGTTTTCATTATATCGTGTAAGGTATCATTTGAAAGGACTTTTTATGCCCGACTACGTCAAAGCCAAAAAGAAGGGTTATGAAGGAGGGGGTTAAAATTATGACACTAAAACGTATTTAATAAAAAATAAACTTTAAAAAAAAAGTAAAAACCGACTTCAAAGAAATACTAAAAGGAGTAAAATAATTACCTAATATGAAATTAACAGTTTCAGAAGTCGGTGCAACTCTACACTGAAGCAAATAGAAGCCACCGACTTCTGAAACTGTTAATTTTATATTAGGTAATTATTTTACTCCTTTTAGTATTTCTTTGAAGTCGGTTTTTACTTTTTTTTAAAGTTTATTTTTTGCTACGCACTATTGATCATTTTGTATTGGAAGAGCAGTTTTTTTTTTCACGAATTTTTATTTTGTCCCATAGTAAATAAAAATTGTACATAGTTATGAGCAGAGTTCATATCTTTTGCATGTAAAGCGACTAACCAGTCATGCTGTAGAGATTTGTAAAAAATATCATTTTTGTCCATAGAATGAATTTTACTGATACATTATTTCGTCGTTTTTCCTGGAAATGATTAACCATTTTCATCCATCATTTTTATGAATTTCCGAATAAACTAACTAGTAAATATTCATGGAATTTTAATAAAATAGCGTTGAAAATGTTAAAATATGTTGATTTTAGTAATAAATTAAGTGTTTAATTCTTGGAAAGCGGCTACCCATCCATCTTGGCGGAACTACAGCGCATTGTGCACATCGCCAAACATCCACAGCGACGGACGCTCGATCAAAGTATTTTCTGCTGTTTGAAAATGAAAATGTTTTTACGTTAAGTTTTAAGTATCGGAGCTGGGGTTAAAAATAACTACCTATTAGTGCATTGTTATATAGAAGTATACGATAGAATCACGAAATAAAAGAGATGAGAAAAAAAAAAATTGCCTAAAATTTTCTGTCTTTTTTCCTCAGTGCCCCATTACGTACACTCCAATCGATAGTTGCATGTATGACGTAAGGTTACACTTTTTTTTTCTTTTTAAAAAAAACACTGCCCCACCCTAGGATTTCTCCCCTATATCGTGGGTGAGTTTACAGACACAAATCTCACATACACAAACGCCCAGACCCGAAACAACTATCTGTAGGCCATACAAATTTTTGTTCCGTGTGGGAATCGAACCCACGACCCGTAGCGCAGAAGCCAATCGTTCAGCCACTGCACCAAACGTATCCTCAAACATTACATAATTTGTATTTTTTTTCAGTATGGAACATATTTTTCCTTACTGCGGAAAATGGTTCTCCCTAAGGGCCTTGCTTGCACACGGCGTCTTTTCTGCGCGCCGTCGAGGCACGTTTCCGTCAAACTCCATATTTAAAAAATCACAATGACGTTTTTTAAGTATGAAGTATAACAGAAACGCGCGTCGACGGCGCGTTAAAAAGACGTCGTGTGCATAGGCTCTAAGAAATAACACAACAAGTGATCTCAGAATGACAACCCTAGCATGCAGGGGCATTTGCTAGGTTTGGTAAGGTATTTAAGTACGTAGAGAGGTGTTATAACATTATGGTACTCGATGAGCGTCAGTATCCGGCAGACTACCCAGCATCATGATTGTCATGCATAGTAAACACCTAGCCAACGAAGGCAAACGAACGTTCGTCATTTGTTAAATTTGATCAAACTTTGTGTAGACCGAATCCGGTTTCATTCAGTTTTTTAACCGACTTCAAAAAGGAGGAGGTTCTCAATTCGGTTGTATTTTTTTTTTTTTTTTTTTTTTTATGTTTGTTACCTCATATCTCCGTCATTTATGAACCGATTTGAAAAATTCTTTTTTTGTTCAAAAGAGTATACTTTCCAATTGGTCCCATATAAATTTTGTTATGATTAGACCATGAACTTCAGAGATATGGAACTGAACTCCTCATCGAATCAAAGCAAAATTCTCAAATTACTAATATTGCTTTGTTTATATTTGTTGTTGGGAACTGACTACTGGAAAAGAGGAGGGGGTGCGTGTCCCCCCTCCCCCCTTTGGAATATTTTCATTATATCGTGTAAGGTATCATTTGAAAGGACTTTTTACGCCCGACTACGTCAAAGCCAAAAAGAAGGGTTATGGAGGAGGGGGTTAAAATTATGACACTAAAACGTATTTAATAAAAAATAAACTTTAAAAAAAAGTAAAAACCGACTTCAAAGAAATACTAAAAGGAGTGAAATAATTACCATAATATAAAATTAACAGTTTCAGAAGTCGGTGCAACACTACACTGAAGCAAATAGAAGCCACCGCCTTCTGAAACTGTTAATTTTATATTATGGTAATTATTTCACTGCTTTTAGTATTTCTTTGAAGTCGGTTTTTACTTTTTTTTAAAGTTTATTTTTAGCCCCCGTTCGTTGGCGTTCCTTGGCTGGATGTGATCGCTGCACCAGGTAACATAGACCAAATAAAAAACCAAGGCATAGCTTTGTTAACAGTGAAGTGAGGCCGGTTTCATGTGTGAGTGTCGTGAGGCGTAGTTTAGTTGTAGTTTGGCGTAAATATATGTGTGTGAACGTGTATGTACGGAGCGAGGCGTAGTTTTGCGCATGCTTCACTCTGTTGTTCGCAGCGCTATGTCTTGTTTTTTTATTTGGTTTGAGCCAGGTAAATATTGCCGCCCATGTAACAAAGACCTTTTACCGCTACTCAACTAACACCAAAATACTTATTCTCATAAACAGTGATGCAGTTGGTCATCCAACTATACAGGGTGTTAACGAATTCGTGTAATTCCTTAAAACCGCATGATCTTACTACTGGTGTAGACAGGCCCCGCACGGGATTTAGCTTGATTAAAAGTAAAAAAATATAACAATTATTTTTTCATGCGGCTTTGTTACCGATCGTATCTAAACCACCTAATAAGGATTCAGTAAAAAAATAAGATTTTTTTTTTTTCAAAAAAAACGTTTTATGTGCTTGAACATTTCGATGCCACGCACAAATTTATGAAAGCACGGCGACACGGCTGGCAGGCACGACTAACGCGATATCGCTCTTTGCAGTCAGATAACTCAAGGCTCGAAAATGACTCAGAAATAGAAAACCAAGATTTTTTTTTGAATTTTTTTTTAGTTGATTTTCAAAAATTCCCATTTAGGCTTCATCTGTGTCACCAGTAGATCACGTGGTTTGAAGGAATTACACGAATTCGTTAACACCCTGTATAAAACGTTCACTGTCTATTATATACCATATGTAAATGCAAAAGTCCAAGCTTGTTACATAAATCGTGGCGACAATTCAAACATAAAATCAGCGGTGACTCCCAGACCGCACTCCACACTCTGGAACGATTCCAACTTTTACTAGGATAAACGTCGATGGACGGTGTTGGAAAAAAATCTATCATATCTCTGATTTACCGACGTTCTCTTGTTATAAATTTTCAGGAAGCTCTTTTTTCTGGACGGTGCTGATGCGAAGATTTTTGTATTTTCGTGAGGTACCTACATTCATATTTTTAGGGTTCCGTACCCAAAGGGCAAAATGGGACCCTATTACCACAGTGTACCTACTTACTACATACAGTGGGTTAACGCCCATACATTTGACAGGTCCTATGAAATGTCAAAATTATGTAGGGGCGGAGGTTATCTCCCAAGTATGCAGTATGGCTAGTCGGGACATAACCTCCGCTCCTTCACTCCGCAACCCCCCGCACGATTGCTCTGCGACAATGTTCTACGTTGACCGACTGTAAGGAGTAAGATATAGGTAGACTGTGCTATTACTAAGACTCCGCTGTCCGTCCGTCCGTCTGTCACCAGGCTGTATCTCATGAACCGTGATAGTTAGACAGTTGAAATTTTCACAGATGATGTATTTCTGTTGCCGCTATAACAACACATACTTACTAAAAAACAGAATATAATAAAAATATTCGGGCTCCCATACAACAAACGTGATTTTTTTGCCGTTTTTATAGTTAATGGTACGGAACCCTTCGTGCGCGAATCCGACTCGCACTTGGCCGATTTTTATTGTTTTCCAATAGCTCACGTGTAATATTTCGGGAGTGCCTGATTAGTTTCGGATCCAAACGGATTAATCAGTCTTAATTGTGAGCGTTTTTAGCTTCGTTTGGGTCCGAAACTAGTCGGCCAAACCCGAAAAATGCACGTGAGTAAACCGTCAACAATCCTTACTTAATCACTACATAGTATAAAACAAAGTCGCTTCCCGCTGTCTGTCTATCCCAACGTATGATTAGATCTTTAAAACTACGCAACGGATTTTGATGCGGTTTTTTAAATAGATATTGTAATTCAAGAGGAAGGTTTTAAGCTATAAAACGTACACGTGCAAAGCCGGGGCGGGTCGCTAGTAATATTGTAAATGCGAAAGTAATTGTCTGTCTGTTACCTAATAATCACGACTAAACTACTAAACCGATTTTGATGGAACTTGGTTCAGAGATATTCTGGAACCTGGAGAAGGATATAGGCTAATTTTACCGCGAAAAACGCGATAAACGACATACACGCGGGTGAAACCGCGAGCGACCCCTAGTTAAATAAAAATGCGATAGTTTTTGTTTTTCGTCCTTGATAGTTTTTTTTTTAAATGTAATTGATACCAAAAGTCCGCTTTCCATTAATAAAGTAAATATTGTGGTAACAAAATATGCAGTAGACATTGCACGTCAGTCGTTCACTTATTAAGTAGGTATAGTCACGTATAATAATAATATGTTTGCAATTATTAAATCCGATTTTCTCCTAAGTACCTACCTATTAATTGAAATGAAGAAATATTCCGACTATACTGGGATTGTGTGTTCGCAATGAAAACACTTTTATTCTCATAAATCTAACATTATTTTAAAATACCTAATAGTATTAGTGTCGTGGTGGCCCGGAGGTTACAGACCCGCTTGTTAAGCACCGGCAGCCTTATTGTCTAACTCAACTGGTAATGGACATGGACTTCATTTTTGACATTTGAAACCTAGCCTGGACTTCAATTGTCACTTTCGTATTGTGTAAATAGCTGTCACATACAACACCATTACCAGCGAAATTCAAACCCAGTGAATGAATGGAACTTCGTATTATGGCTGATTTTGGTATTGCGTAACACCGAAATGAATTTCAGTAGCAAATTCAAGCCCATGTGAAATGTCAAATGAAGCAGGGAGCTCATTCGAATCTTGTTTGAAGTGTTTTGGTAAAATTTTTATCAAAATAAGAAAATTGTGGTGAACATTGTATTAGAAGAATAAGAAATAAATTCCTACCTAATATCTCAGAAGTAATTATTAATCATCTGAACACCCTTATTTTAGTAGATAGGTGCATTCATTTCGGCAAAGAAAGTAGGTACTTTTCTTGCAGGCATTCTGAAATAGCCATACTATCTTAGCACTGTTGTGTTGAACATTGTATTAGAAGCGTTTGAAGAATAAGAAATAACTTCCTACCTATTATCTCAGAAGTAATTATTAATCATCTGAACACCTGTAATTGAGTAGATAGGTGCATTCATTTCGGCAAAGAATCTGCTTTTCTTGCAGGCATTCTGAAATAGCCTTATACTATTATATTATCGCACTGTTGTGTAACAACATAACAACTTTTGTAACGCATAAAATCGGTAGTAACTTTTTATTTTGAAACGAATCTTCAGCAAAAAAATTCACACAACACCAACGACTACAAAATAAACCGCGATCTTTTGACCATAGACTATACACAGACAACTCCAACAGTGAGTGACGTGCGTTTCGTTACTATTTTTTTAGTAAACTTACTGACAAAATACGTGATTAAATTGCAAATAATGACAAAAATAATGCACAGGCTGTGTTTTTACAGCATAATAAATATAATTACCGTTTTTGCAACTACTAAAACAACTAAATTGCAAATAGTACCATGGCACTATTAGTAGTCCTACTTGCATTAACGAAACGCAAAAACTTGGAAATTGGATTCACACGGATCATTCATTCCGAAACCGAAGACCAGTTGAATATCTTAGACAATACCGATAACATTCTGACTGGGTCGACCACTGGTAATCGACTTCAAGTTCACTGGTAATGGATTTCAAGTTAGACAATAAGGCTGCATGTTGTGGGTTCAAACCTAGGCATATACCAATGTGACTTTTTCAATGTCATATGTACTTTCTTAGTTAATCTAAGACACCACTGACATCATCATCTTCCTGCCCTTATCCCATGTTATTTGGGGTCGGCGCAACATGTTTTCTTCTTCCATTCCGTCCTGTCACCCGTCATGGTATCACTGACTCCCTTCTCTTTCATATCATTCTTCACACAATCCATCCATCTTTTCCTTGGGCTCCCTCTTCCTCTCCATCCATCCACATTTATATTCATAACTCTTTTGGTCACATGCGTTTCATCCCTCCTCTTCACATGTCCATACCAAGACAAACGGTTCCCTTTCAACTTTTCTGTCACGGGCGCTACTTTCAAACTTCCTCTAATATACTCATTTCTGACCTTATCCATTCTGGTCACTCCACACATCCATCTCAACATTCTCATCTCCGCTACATGCAATCTTTTCTCATCCGTCTTCTTCACGGCCCAACATTCCGATCCATACAGTACGACAGGTCTTATCACGGACTTATAGATTTACCCCTTTAACTTGAGAGGCATCCGTGGGTCGCAAGTAATTCCAGTGACCTGTCGCCATTTCATCCATCCTGAGTTGATCCGGTGTGTAACGTCTCGGTCTACTCCGCCATCCCCTTGGACAAGCGACCCGAGGTACCGAAAGTCGGAGCAGGTCGGTATGGGCGTTCCGGCGAGAGATATTGGCACAGAACTAGAGAGACCGCCAAAATCGCAAAACAGGTACTCTGTTTTGGTTCTGCTCAATCTCAGACCAACACTCTCCAGTCTTTGCCACCACACCTCCAATCTGCTCTGGACCTCTAGGCCACTCTCGGCAACCAGCACAATGTCATCGGCAAACAGCATGCACCAGGGGGCCTCTTCTTGGATGTCCGCCATCAAAGCGTCCATTATTACCAGGAAGAGGTAAGGGCTGAGGGCCGACCCCTGATGCAAGCCGACAGCCACATTGAAGCTGCCAGTAGTGCCCACTGTAGACCGGACTTGGGTACTGCATCGACTGTACATTGCCCGAATCAACTGCACATACTTCCCAGGCACACCTTTCTCCTTAAGGGCCCACCACAAAACCTCACGAGGCACCCGGTCGTATGCCTTTTCGAGGTCAACAAACACCATGTGCATGTTTTTATGCGCACTTTTGTATTTTTCGCATAGCTGGCGGATAGCGAAAATGGCATCTGTTGTACCCCGACCTGGCATAAAACCGAATTGGTTTTGTGAAATTTCACTCTCTTCTCTCAGCCGCCTTTCAATTACTTTCTCCCAAGCTTTCATACTATGTGACATTAGCTTTATTCCTCTATAGTTGTTGCACTCCAGCACATCACCTTTGTTTTTAAAGATGGGCACCAGCGAACTGTTGCACCATTCATCAGGTATGGCTTCTTCCAGCAACAACTTATTGAAGAATGAAGCTAACCACGTCCATCCATCAACCCGTAATACCTTCCACACTTCAACTGGTATTTCATCTGGACCTATTGCCTTACCATTCTTCATTCCACTTACTGCTGTTCTCACTTCATCCATACTTACCTTTCTCACTAACCCCTCATTCATTGGTTTATTCTCAAGCACACCACTCCAGTCATTCTCCTCATTCATCAGTCTTTCAAAATAACCCTTCCACCTATTCCTAATTTTCTCATCATCTGAAAGAACCATTCCCGCTTCATCTCTAATACATCTAATCTGACAAACATCCCTCGCCTTTTTTTCTCTAGCTCTAGCCAGCCGGTACAGGTCTTTTTGGCCTGGTAGACTATCTAGTGCGTCATACATCTTATTCTGAGCTTTCGCTCTCGCTGTGGCCACAGCTTTCTTGGCTTTTTTCTTTAAAGCATCATACTCATTCTTCTTTTCGGCTTTCAAACAAACACTATTTTCTTCAACACTCTGCCATTCCTTGAATTTTCTCTTTTTCTCCTTCAATACATTCTGTACTTCTGTCGACCACCACCATGTATCCCTATCTATCGTGCCCCTTCCTCTCGTCTCTCCTAAAATATCCTTCGCTGCACACCGAATACACCCAGCCATTTCATTCCAGCATTCATTCACACTCTTATCATTCATATCTCCCATCTCTATCATTTTATCTACCACTCGCTCTCTGAATTTCTTCGCACAATCAGTCTTCTCTAACATATGCCATTTAATTTTAGGGGGGGGACGCTCTTTGTTTTTTGACCACTGTAGTGTTAAAACTACCGTCAATACCAGGAGTCTGTGCTGTGAGACCAAATCTTCTCCTGGTATTACTTTGCAGTCTCTGACGTGTTTTATATTGTGGCGTCTGACAAGGAAGTAGTCTATTTGGGTTTTGTGGTTGCCACTTTTATATGTTATCAGATGACTGTCGTTCTTCTGAAACCAGGTGTTGGCTACTGCCAGGTCAAATGCAGTAGCGGATTGCAACAGCGTTTCTCCCTCGTTGTTGGGATTTCCAAACCCCCATCCCCCATGTACTCTTCCATAAGCCCCTTTCATTCTTCCCACATGTCCGTTAAAGTCGCCTCCGACTATCAATTCCTCCTGGACCGGGATGGTCATCAGAATTGAATCAAAATCCTCCCAAAACTTCTCTTTCACGCTTTCATCACATCCTACCTGCGGTGCATATACACTAACTACATTCAACATCACATTCTCTAACATAACTTTCACAACTATCAATCTATCATTAATCCTTTTCACTTCCATCACGCTTTCTTTCAGGTTACTATCTAACACTATTCCCACTCCATTTTTTTTCCCATCACTTCCACAGTAGAAAAACTTGTATCCTTCACCTATTTCCCTCGCTTTTGTTCCCTTCCATTTTGTTTCTTGCAAACACGCCACATTTATTCGTCTTCTTTTGAGTACCTCTGCTAACTCTCTGGCTCTTCCAGTCATCGTTCCAACATTCCAACTTGCATACCTCAATCTCACTTCCCGAGCTCGCTTCTTACGTTGCCCCCGCCCGGGGTGGTGCAACAACCCTAGTCCATTTCCCACAGGAGCCGGGTGCTGCCCCTGCGCGTCGCCTGTGGGGTACGCCCTAACCCTATCGCGCATTCCATTTAGACTTGTCATGTTGCAGAATGATTTGGCAAATGTTTTATAGCCGGCCGCCTGCCTGACACTAACCCTCTTTGGGAATGCTAGCTGGTGGTTTACCCGCCACCGGGCGGTTGGCCAAAGGTGCTTAGTGGTCTACACAAGGCCTCACGCTCCCTTAGTCGCCTTCTACGACACCCACGGGAAGAGATGGGGTAGTGCTATTCTTTAAGTCCGGCACTACACAGACAAGACACCACTGACATACGGTGAAGGAAAACATCGTGAGGAAACCTGGACTTAATGTTCTGAAATCGCCAACAGGCAGTGAGCAAGCGTGGTGATCAATGCTCGTTCCTTCTCTGTATGAGAAGAGGCCTTTGCCCAGCAGTGGGACAGTTACAGGCTAATATTTAATAGTATTTGAATTTTACTATTTAGGTAGCTAATTTTATAATCCCTTCAAATGTATGTAAAACACTAGCTGTTGCCCGCAGCTTCGCTTGCGTGTAATTTTAAACCCTCTTTAAGCCCCTTTTTAAATTTAGGCTTAAAATCAAAAAAGTCCGTCTTTTAGTATTTATTTTGAACAGTGTTTGTGCACATTTTAAGTTTATGGGGTTACCCATGGAATAAGCGTTTTCATACAAACGTTAACAATCCATTTCACCACATAAGGGGTGGAATTTCCAAAAACCTTTCCTTAGTGAATACCAACGTTATTAGTACCTACTTTGAACATTACAAGTTTCTAACCCCAGCGGATTAGGCTTCGCGTTGATAGATCTGTCAGCCAGTCAGTCAGTTACTCCCTTTGTTACTTCAAAAGTACCAGATTTTTCATAAAAACTTACAACCCTTATTTCACCTCCTTAAAGGTTGAATGTGTAAAAACGCACCAATATTTATGTAATTTATTTTTAACCAGAAACCCAATTATTTGATATCATGCTTTTAAGTACGAAAAAACTTTCATCCCTTAGGTATTTTATCCCATAAGGGAAGAATGTCCAAAAACCCTCAAACGTGTATGTTTACTTCTAACCAGAAGCCTAAACATTTAATTCCATGCTTCTTACTTCAAAAGTAGCACATTTCTCAAACAAACTTTCAACACTTATTATTTCACCCTCATAAAGGTAGAATTTCCAAAAAACATCAAACACGTGTACTTATGTTTATTTCCTAGCAGAAACCCTATTATTTTAATGCATGCTCTTTTTAACTTCAGTACATAAATCTTTCATCCCGTATTTCACCCCTTAGTGGTAGAATTTCCAAAAACCCTCAAATACGTATATATTTATTTCTCTTCAAAAGTCTAAATATTTAATTGACAACATTTCATATTTTTAACCTGCATGTATTATTACGTTATATAAAAGTAAATCCAAATCCAGAGCACTCGTATTTTTCCGTTTTTCGAAATGATGTACTTTTCATTCATAATTTCAATTTTGAAATTCGGCGTATTCTAAAAAGACGTATGCGCCAAATGACGTCATACATACGGTGGAATGGCGATCTAACCTTTGCTTCACTGTGAGCCGTCAAAAGAACTGTTAGTTAGATGTCACTGTCATATAACACTTGTCTTGTTTAACTTCATAAGTGACATTGACATGTCTTGTTTGACATTAAATGTTTTCATCTAAAGCATTGGAACGCATAGGCAAAGGTAATTCCTCATTCCACCGTTTATGTGACGTCATCACATGTTTTTTGATTTTCTTTTTTTTTCTCAGAAATGAGGAAATTCGATGAACGATGCGTTAATTACCCGATACTACTCGCGCACCACCTCCTATGTTACGATGAAGGTACATACTCGTACTATGCCAGAAAGTCTCGCACAAGTGTCAACAATAAAAAAAACTTTCATCCTCTATTTCACCTTCTAGGGACAGATTTTTCAAAAACCCTGAAACACGTGTATGTTTTATGCTTCTTACTTCAAGAGTACCAGACTTCTTATACAAACTTTCATCCGCTATTTTACCCCCTTAGGGGTTTAATTTACAAAAACGCTCATACCTGTACATTTCTTTCTAACCATCAACTCTATTTGATTTCATGGTTTTTATCTTACATAAAACTTTCACCTCCTATTTCACCCCCTAGGGGTAGAATTTATAAAACCGTTCAAGAACATGTATTTATACCGAGCCAGAAAGCCTATTATTTGATTTCATGCTTTTAACTTCGTAGAAACTTTTATCCTCTATTTCACCCCTTAGGGGTAGAATTTCCAAAAACCCTTAATCACGTGTATATTTATTTCTGACCAGTAACCTAAATATTGAATTCCATGTTTCTTACTTCAAAAGTACCAGATTTCTCATACAAACTTACAACACTTATTTCACCCCCTTCGGGGTTGAATTTCCAAAAACCCTGAAACACGTGTATATTTATTTCTGACCAGTAACCTAAATATTGAATTCCATGTTTCTTACTTCAAAAGTACCAGATTTCTCATACAAACTTACAACACTTATTTCACCCTCTTAGGGGTTGAATTTCCAAAAACGCTTAAACACCTGTACATTTACTCCTAACCAGAAACCTTAATACTTAATTTCATGCTTCTTACTTCAAAAATGACGGACTTGCATACAAACGTTAATCACCCTTTTCACCCCCTTAGAGGTTGAATTTCGAGAAATCCCTTCTTAATGGATGTTTTCGTCACGTAAGGAACCTACTGTCCAAATTTCATATTTCCAGCTTTAGTGGTTTAGGCTCTGCGTTGATGAATGAAATGTCAGTCAGTACCAGTCTCTTTATATATAAGAAGATTATTAATTTAACTGAGGTAGATCTATTCAATAATTTACCTATCATAGTAATTACACATTGTGGTTTACGTTTGTAGAAACTCAGTTATTTATTACTATACTACAAAACAGTTAAGCATGAGTTTGAAGTTTCATATACTTAATTGCTGAAATAAATTCATACAAAATTTTAATCGAAAATTAATTCTAAGCACAGCTGCTACAAATATATGTGCGTAAATATTTATGAAAGGCGTCGCAGATAACATTACCCAAATTGTTATTATGTTAACACAGTGACAATAATTACTAGGAATAATCGTATTAACACATATTAATCATATAGCGCCTACGGTGGTGGCATTAGCATATACCTACCAGTTACGCGTATAATCATGCAAAGTGCTCTTACGTATAATTATTAAATCCTGCGGAACATAGTTACTACACAAATGGCATAGCTCAAAAGCTATGGTGCGTTAAATTACATTTACGTGACAATCAGATCGCGGGATCTAGTACGATCACACACATATATTATATGTATAGTAGGCCTCTGTCACTTCACAGTTTACGTACGAAAATATGCCTACGTGCCACTGCAACTCCGGGGTGAAACACAAAAGAAAACCGAATCGAATGGTATACCTTTTTCAACGTGAGGGTTTTTCAACAAAACATTACCATACAAAAAATGTCAAATATAAAAAAAAAAACTAAACATGGAGATTTTGCCATTTTACATTTTTTGCTGATGTCGTTTACGTTTTTTCGACAGCAGCCTTCTTACGGCGACAATTTATGAAATGACCGTTATGTAAGGACTCGTCTTTCGTTGAACAGAGAATTGTGACCGAACCGGGTTCCGTATCCAAAGGGTAAAACGGGATCTTGATTGAGAGTTTAAAACGCGGCAGTAACTTGTTTTTTTTTCGACAATTTAAAAGTGCCTGTAAATGGTCGGTTACGTATTATAATACCTAAGTTTATTCTAACTATTTTTAAGATAACTACGGTTGATTCACATATGTTCATAACGCATATTGGTCGACTCAACTACAGTTTAACTTACCTAATCTTGATTAAACTAAAATTAATTGCACTAACGAACGATTAATCTAATGATTTTTTAAGATATTGGATATTTCAACTATGTATGAAATACCTAATGAACGCTTCAACTTAATGATCTGATATAAGTATGTAAATAAACTATGATTCAACGATTTTTGTGTTTTCGCGTGCCTCCGCTGCCGGCGCCGGTTGCCATTACGAGTGCCGGCGCCGGTTACCAAACTGGCTGCCGGCGTCGCGCCGACTGCATACACTGTTTTTATACACCTTCAAGGCCTCTTCATGAGACAATTATTTGTCACCTACTTTCATTTTCACAATAAAAACTTAAGGGGATGTTTGTAAGGTTGTTTGAGGTTCCAAAGCAGAGTCGACGGAGCCCCGCCGTCTGCAGGGTTTAAAGTAACCTTACACGAAGGGGATGATGGGGGCTTCGTTCGCTCGCTTCGCTCGCTCACTCTAGCCCCCATCATCCCCATCGAACCTAACCTATCCGTGTCGAGGTGCGCCTGCGACTAGATTATTAGACAATGGTAAAAACATTTCTGCGGCAGATTGTATGATTCGTCCTTTTGAACTGAGTGAAATAGGTTAGGTTAGGTTAGAACTGTGACCAACCGCGCGCGAGCCGAGCGAGCGAAGCGAGCGGTGCCGCGGCAGCGGCCGGCGAGCGCTACTTCCAAGTTGCTCGCAGAAATGTTTTCACATATACGACATCACCAGTAAATCAAACACAAGACCACAGATAAATCAACAGTAGGTGAATCGTCCGTTAGTTTAACCAACCTTAGGTGAATTAATTGTAGTTGAATAAACCGTAGATGAATTGTCCTTTATGGATTTCGTCCATTAGTTATTACAACATTCGGTGAAACGATCTTTAGATTATTTTAAACGGTAGGTCTTTTGACCGTAGTTATCTTGAAAATAGTTAGAATAAACTTAGGTATTATGATACGTAACCAAATGGTCTAATTGAAATAAATTGGCTTTGTGTTTGAGCGCCAACGCTGAACATTTTGCTCGCCTAGCACTAAAGTTCAACTTTGCATGCACGGAGCACATCTTTTTCAGCTTCCATAACGTTAACCATTAACGTTTCAAACGCTAAATTCATTTTAGCCGCTTGCATCTTACGGCTGCGTACACACATTCTGCACATCACACATACACCCATATTCTTCACATGACACTCACACATATTTTTACACGAATGCGCGACAGCAAAGACAGGGTTATTTGACATTTCATATTCACATTTTGCTTCACATTTACTTTCATTAAATAATACTAGGTCTGTTAAACCCATTGCAGTATTGGTCAGTATTCCATGTGCTTGTAAAACAAGGCTTAATATGTTGGTGATAGGAGTACTGGTTCTATTAATATAAATAGTGCAGCCGGTGGGATTCACGACCCCTCGATTGCATAGCCGACGCCTTATTATAATATTTATTGGATTTTTAGTTGTCAAGAGCAGACACAAAGAATTCTGAAAATTCTTAGGGCGAGCATACACGGGCTGCTCGGCAAGTTAGCCAGTGAGCAAAATACACGAACCGCTCGTACAGTCACAGTCAACAGTCTGCAGCAGTCGGTTTCAACTGCCAGATCAGTCACAATTTAATCAGTAGCAACATGGATCTTGAGGAAGAAGCACCACTATTGCTACTTTTTTTGACAGCGGCGTAGAAATAGAAAATTGTGGCTTCATCCAATATTGGAATTACAAAATCATCATGGAGAATTTCATCACTTTTTTTTTTGAACTTAGATGTGATGAAGAAAAGTTTTTAATTATATTATTTTAGAATATCCATATCTTCGTTTGATAAATTGTCTATTATACTTGAGGAAAAGATTAACTGCGCGAGAGCAGTCGACAGTTCGAGAAATCAGTGTATGCCTGGCAACTGTTTGACCGCACGATGAAATTTCACGGTGCTGCTGACCGCCCGGAGCAGTCGCAACTACTCGAGCAGTTCTATGTATGTGTAAATAGAAGACTGTAGTTCACTATACAGTCGCAGCTTGAAGCAGTCGATCCTGACCGATTCAAGCTGCCCGTGTAAGGCCGGCCTTAATGTTTTCTTGCTATATCACAGTTTCAATACCTACTTGATATTATAAAAATATTGACTCGAGTCTAATCGCGTAGAATATTTTAAAGGCATAATATACCTTTTTTATCCCCACGTGTGTCGAAATACTGACGATAACGTAATTGAAAATCAAGATCAATTGAGATCAGGGGCCTAATTCTCCTAAAATAAATCTTGATAAATCACAACCGAACCAAGGCCGAACCGTTCATTCAGACAGTTCTCAATTTCAAAAGCTGTCGAATTGTTTGACACAAAAAATAAAATCAATCATTTTGAAAGTTTTCAAAAACAAAAACTGACTGACGGTTGTGGTTCGATTGCGTTTGGCAACAATTTATTTTAGGAGAATTAGGCCCCAGAGATACGCTTGCTTCACGAAGATGACAACTGCTCTGCCACTACTTTGTCTTTTTTTTTTCTTAAAAATAACGTTGACACTAAGATTTTTCTTGTATCGTGGGTGTGTACAGACACAAATCTCACATACTCGTACACACCCCTACAAATAATACAAACGCCCAGACCCGGAACAACCATCTGTAGGCCATACAAATTTTTGTTCCGTGTGGGAATCGAACCCACGACCCGTAGCGCAGAAGCCAATCGCTTAGCCACTGCACCAAACGTGTCGTCAAACACTTCAGTCTACGCGTAACCACAGCCGGTGTAATTCGATCGAAGCTTCGGGATGAAAAAGGTATACGAGTAACGAGTATTGTGTCTTTGAAATATTCTACGCGATTAGTCAGTATTTTTATAACGTGTAAAAATCGCAAAAGATTAAAAATATGTTTGCAAACCTACTTATAGGACATTTATATCTTATAGAGGATAAATGTAGCTATCGTACAAATATATGGTGTAACCATGTTTACTCCACACCATAACAAATAGTTGTAAAACAACAATAGATCATAGAAGACGTATGGAGTTGAAAATCTGCAGTATAACCGCTTGGGTTTGACGTGCTCCAGACAAATTGGTAGCTCACTTTGTACTTCGCTTTATTGTACATAGTTTAGAACTATGGTAGACCAGAGGCCGCGATATTATGCTTTGAAGGTATTTGACGTTTAACACAATTGATGAGTCCAGCACTTTATTTATGAGGTGTTTTATGAGGTCATATTTCATTTAAATGTGGTGGGACAGTGATCTATATTTATAGAACGGTCATAATAAAACCTGAGTAGGTTTTAGCAATACATACTTAGAAAACCGGCCAAGTGCGAGTCGGACTCGCGCATGGAGGGTTCCGTACCATTATCTATAAAAACGGCAAAAAAAACACGTTTGTTGTATGGGAGACCCCTTAAATATTTATTTTATTGTTTTTTAGTATTTGTTGTCAGTTATGAAGTTAAATAAAATAAAATTAGAAATACATCATCTGTGAAAATTTCAACTGTCTAACTATCACGGTTCATGAGATACAGCCTGGTGACAGACGGACAGACGGTCGGACAGCGGAGTCTTTTTTATATTTTATTCTAGGCCTGCGTTTGACCGCCATCTCGCCTGATGTTAAGTGATGATGCGGTCTACGATGGAGCACGCTTGCCTAGAAGAAACTGATTCACTCGTGACTTGAAGACACCCAAATTTTAGCTGTCGGGGAACACCCACTCGGGCAGCGCATTCTACTGTTTGGCGGTTTTCACAATGAAAGTGGAATCAAAGCGCTTCGTTCGGGTTTTTGATATATCAACCATGAACCGATGGCGCTTTTTCGTGCTTCTGGCCGTCCGATAGAAAAAAGGGCAGGGAGGAATTAGATCATGCAGATCTGAAGCACACTCTCCGAAATGTATCCGATAAAAAACCGATAGACTAGCAACTTCGCGCCGATGCTCAAGATTTTGAAGCTTACTCTGAACAAAGGAGTCGTTGCTGATGAGCTTCTTGGCACGCTTCTCAATGGACTCCAACGCCTCAAGCTGGTATTTGGCTGAGCCATCCCAAAGGTGCGAGCAGTACTCCACGCACGAACGAACCTGTGCTTTGTATAATTGGAGCAACTGTTACGATGTGAAGTACCGCCGCACCTTCGAGAGGATACCCAGCTTTTTAGCAGCCAATTGAGCTTTGGACTCAATATAGGAGCCAAAGTTGAGGGTTGATGTCAGAGTAACGCCCAAGTCTTAGTAATAGATGTCCCGTTCTACCCTTCGCGTGCGGAACCGTAAAAATGATATTTTGTTACAGTCAACACATTTAATTGTTGAGCCACTAGCCACTATTCTGGATTTAGCCGTATATACTACATACGAATATACGGAGGGGCTCATGGCGAACTATCAAACCGCAAGATCTTACGATTTGCGAGGTTAAGCTGCGCTTGCCGCGGTCAGTCATCAATGGATGGGAGACCATTCGTTACACGTCGAGACCCATCATTAAACAGTCGTCATACGAATACCTGTGACAGTCGTAACGGGCAGTCAGAATTCTGAAAGTCTGACAACCGGTTTAACCTTAGGATATCGGCATTACCCAGTTGGGTTGCGGAGGTCTGATAGCAGTCGCTCCGTGTCAAATACTGGAATTCAGACGCGTCTGATTAGACTGGAAGCTGACCTCAACAAAGACAGGATACTATTTACGAATATAACCCTGATTTTGACCGATCTTATTTAATACGGCTAAATCAAGGATCAAGGCAAAAAGTTCAATGAAATTATGATTACTGAAAATATTTACACACGCACCCACAAACATAACATACACACACACACAAATACACACATGAACACACACCTTCACTCACACTTATTTAGTATATTATTATCTCTAAGTTTTTTTTTTATTCTTATCTTGTTTGATATTATTTTTTTCTTATGATTTCTTTTGCCATTTTATAGTTTAACATTGAAGAACGGAGGCTCCTAGTACAGGTATATCTTTTCGGGGACCCGTCGCCCGACCAGTAACAGGCCCGAGCAGGTGGCGCGTAGTGTTCGACGCGCGCCTCTCAGGTGGACGTGGGGCTGAGCCCCACAGTAGGAGACCCTACCGGGTCTACCAGGGTTGCGGTGCAAGCAGCTGAGAATCCAGCCAAGGGTCAGGAGAAGGAACACCGTGGGTTTTTAGCCGGTAAGAGTCCGGCATAACCTCTCGCCTTCCCCGGACGAAGGGTATATATGAGGATTTTCCGACGATAAAAAAAAGGAAAGAAAAAAAAGTGGTTCAATGATGAAATGCAGTGATCGTAACTTATTTTTTGAAATTTAATTTTGCAGACTGTCTTTAAGAGCCTGAGTTTCAAAAAGACATCGTTGAGTATCTATTATGCCTATTTATAAACCTGAAACCTAAGGGACTTTGCGTGAGCAAATACAACAAATCGATTCTCAGCTCAACTTCATTACACAAATGTTGACTCAATTGGTTTGCTATTAAAATATTGTGTTACAACATTGTTTATACATAAATTTGGGCTGAAATATAATTACTATTCAAACCGTATCTAGTTATAATTCAGACCGTATTTATAATGATTAGTTTCATATCAAAATCAGGGCGGGAATTCTATTAACAGAAACTTTTATCAATGTCAACTGAATCGTTCATTCAGAAAATTGTCAAAATGTTTGGTTTTGTTTTTGTTGTCAAACAATTTGATAGTTTTTGTAAACGAAAACTGTCTGGATAAACTGTTAAGTTTCAATTGATAAACATTTCTGTTAGTAGAATTGGGCTCCAGCACATTCGTGTAGCTAGCAATATTGTGAAAAAATTCAGACTTGGTATGATTTTGTTCTGTTCCAGCAACAATAAGAATGAATAATAGGCACGTTGACAGCATCAATAAATTGCAAATCTAATTAGTCCGCCAGTTAGAGTTATGATAAATAACTTTAAATAAAAGAAAAAACCGACTTCAAAACAAAAACTAAAAAGACTAAAATAATTACCAAAATATAAAATTAACAGTTTCAGAAGTCGGTGGCTTTTATTTGTTTCAGTGTAGAATTGCACCGACTTCTGAAACAGTTAATTTTATATTTTGGTAATTATTTTAGTCTTTTTAGTTTTTGTTTTGAAGTCGGTTTTTTCTTTTATTTAAAGTTATTTATTATATACGTTTTAGTGCCATAAATTACACGGTTTAAGACTACAAATTTAAATGACACGATTGCGTAATCTTTCCTACAATTAAGTAGTTTTCTTTAAGAATTAATGTATAATTATCATGACGGCTCCTTACAAACACATACAAACTTCTTTGTTCTTGGCTAATGTTTCTGTGATCACAGTTAAAACAGAGATTGAAAATCCTTATCAAAACTTTTACATAAGGGAACCACAAACGAAAACGTCATCTAAGTTTTTTTTTTTTTTGTTTTATTTGATTATTTCAAAAAACGCTGAATTTATTTCGATAAACTTTATATGGGACCACCTCTGAAGTATGATCTACCAAACAGAAAAAGAATCATCAAAATCCATTCATAATTGGAGGAGATATCGCGTAACAAACATACAAAAAAAAAAAAAAAAAAACATTCAGACGAATTGAGAACCTCCTCCTTTTTGAAGTCGGTTAAAAAATAATGGACACGTATTTTTTCTTTTGTTAAATCTTTGAATATTTGGAAAGATAAAACGCATCAAAACTCGAGAGTGGGGGCTTGTGACGTCAGAAGCAAGTAAAAATTGTACTAGCTTGTGACGTTTTGCTAATTTTAAAAGTGTCGTATCTTCGTCAATTTTGGTTTACGTAACAAAGGAAAAAAATACGGGTCAAATATTCCAATTCTTTGCTTGAAATTTCTAACTATGATGTATTTAAAAATAAACTAAAGAAATTGCTTTTAGAAAAAGCATATTACTCGGTGGCAGAGTTTCTTGAAGATAGGATTTAAGTAGGTATTGACTGATAATTAAGTATTGTGTTGATACTATTTAGTTTTTTTTTTCTTTCTGTTCATTTGACATCTATTTATTAATCTGTTTAAATGTATGTATTTTTTTTTATTTTTGCATGGCGTATGCCTGAATTTGGCGATCATTATAATTTGTTTATTGTAACACCATGTGTACCTACCCATATTACGCAAATAAAAAACATTGAATTGAATTGAATTCAAATATTTTTTGGTAATCTAACTGACGAACTAATTAGATTTTTTCAGTCAAATACCCTATTCCTGTGTTCTAAAATTTTTATAAGTCTCACTACTACTTGCTTTAGTTTGTTAGTTTGGTAGGAAAGTAAGAAAATTTTTTGTTTTATTTTTGGGCACAATTTTCTCGCACGCGTCTGTATTTTTTTTTTTTAATTTCTTGCGTTGCCCCATACTAGGATTTCTCCTGTATCGTGGGTGCGTTTACAGACACAAATCTCACATACACACACGCCCAGACCCGAAACAACTATCTGTAGGCCATACAAATTTTTGTTCCGTGTGGAAATCAAACCCACGACCCACGTAGCGCAGACGCTAGGCCACTGCACCAAACGTGTCGTCTAACTAAACATAGAAGGCATTCCTGGTTGCATGGTTTACCCAAAACAATTTAACTACACAATCGTTATCAACCTTTCCTTTTCGAAACATTACGGTTGGCATCCCGTGTAACCAGATGCGACAAAACATCAGTATTTTACACGAACCAACTGTCGTCGGACTTACACAACCCAAAAAGCTTAAACTACACTTAACTAACAAAATAACTGTCTCCCAAACGTTACGAATACTAACTATCTGAATATAATCTGAATTAAGCTTCATGGCTCATTAGTACGACGTAGCCACATCTAGTCATCGGCACATCACATAATACATCTTCGTCGGCACTGTCAGACCAAGTTAAATTAGTACGAAAACGTGTTCTGCTTTTATTATCCGCCCGCAGAGAATTGTGTACGGTTACACTCATTGTTAAATGTTAATGCTGTTTATTTTTACATTTATTGTTTTAACGAAATTGTTGGTTTCATCGTCAGAATTTGTTTTGTCTGTACACACATCAGCGGTATGATTTTCAATTCGAAAATAGACTGTTTGATTTTGGAATTAAAATCGTATCGCAGGTATTTGTTGATAATGAGTAGGTAGCTACTCGTAAAGCGTGATTATGTATTACATTTTATTTATATCAAAACGTTTTCCACTGCTTACCATGAGAATTCCTATTATAACAAACTGTAGTGAAGAACATATTTACCATAACCTTGACACTTGGCAAACGGATTTTTAGTATGGTCTTATTCACACACCGAAGGATTCTATTAATAATTCACTTGAAGGCATCTCTTCGTAGCCCTGTACAGCACTCACGTTTGAAAAGGACGCCTATTATTTGGGCATGAGTTTAGTTTTAGCACATGCAACTTCAGGTGGTTAAAGTTTTGATATTGATGATGGTGTATTTAGACCAAAATTTGTAAACTAAATGCCACGCTTTTGCTACGGATGACTTTAAACGATATGTGAATAAAACGTGAATAGTTCTGAATTTAAAACGACCAATCATTCGGTCCTGACTTTACTAATAAACAAAAAAAAAATGGAATGCCCAAAGATGCAAATAAATGTAAACAAAATAGGTTGACGTTAAATATTTAACGTTATTGGATCGTTTATCTGTATTTATACAATTTTGAAAGGATTAACCCAACGACATTTTGACATTGACAATGTTTTCACAAATTAAACATTAAATAACTCAATTATGAAATAACGGGATTATGATAATGGAAACATTCATGAAATTGTTGCCCATAATTATATTTCAACTGGCGGAATACAAATTTTTGGATAAATTCAGGGGGCTTAAGAACGTCATATTAGGTGATTCATTTTTCCTTCATATCAGAAATAGCTTTGTTAAGGCCCAGACAGACGAACTGAATCCCGACCGCAACTGCAGTTAAGATGCTGTCCGTGCAACTGCGTGATAACTAGAGATCTGATATTCAGATGCATATTCGCCTAAACTTGAGATGTTGGCTACTATGGAATGCGCTTTTGTGTCGAAAAAATCCCGCGGTTCTGGGACAATTATTTTATTTTATGTTTTTTTGATTTATCTATCACATACCACTCCTCTTCTTACACTGTACATACCCACATATTTGCTTCGGGGGTTAAACATTAATTTTAAATAAATATGCAATCCAAGAATCCCGTTTTTTTTTTAATAAATCATTTTAAGGAGTCGCTTCCATACTATACACCCTACTAGTCATGCATTACTGGTGTTTCTGGCATACCGGGTTTGTTTTCTACAAACAATATATATTTTTTTTGTTCTTTTTTTTTAAACGTTGCCCCACACTAAGATATCTTTTGTATCGTGTACGTCACGACCCGTAGCGCAGAAGCCAACCGCTTAGCCACTGCACCAAACGTATCGTAATTTTAAGAAGCCTCTTTCATAATACTTTCATAGCTAAAAATTCACTTTAGATAAATATGCGTCCGAATATCCGATCCCTAGTGATAACTGCTGACTAGATATGCAGTCGATTTGTAGTTAGGATGCGGTATGAATAAACGAAATATGCTTCACCAAATGTAACGCTAGGTGATCACGCGGCACGTTAGGGAGACGAAGCAGCGCACTTATCTGGAATTAGCCTTAAAGGACCTGTGTGATGGCTGTCGATTGTGAGTACGAAATTCAGTTTTTCTGTTTCTTTGTTGTAGGGGTACGTAGGATGTTGCATGATTACTCAATGAAGAACGGTTGAATATAAATATATAACTTTACTGGTACCAGCTTACATATTACAATATAATAATTACGACCTAACTATACGATTGCGGGGAGACGACTCCCGCGCCGCGCTAACACACTAGGGCGCGTTAAACAAAATTAATGCGTCAGCAGTGTGTCCCTACAGTTTGTTAAGCCTCTTCGTTAAGCAAGTCTAGCCAACAAGTATAGCATGAAAAAATTAAACGCAGGTAGACTTGTAAACCGGGGCTGAATCAGTAATTAGGCCATTGGCGATAAAGTGGTTATGGGTCTTAATTGTTTTACCATACCATTTGGGACAAAGAATATGAGGAAAAAACAGGTAGTTAAAAAAAAAATGCTTATTTTTTTTATTATTTCACTTGATCGCACTTAACCCTAGTCTCACCTGATGGTAAGTGAAAACAGAGTCTAAGATGGAGCACACGAATCCAAGTAACAGAGATATAGAGAGATTCACCTATACCTTGGCTCTCACATACACACGACGGAACACAGTAAACTGCTTGACGACTTTAATGTGAGGGTGGTAGCTAGCCAGGTGGACCGTATAGATCCTACCACCAAACGTGTTGGGTTTTGTTGAATCTTACAACACGCGTCTATTCCCAGCGTGCGGTGAGGACGTTTTATATTCTAGCCCATCCCCACACGTTAATATTTCTAATTGCAATGTCATTTACCACAATCGCCAAAGGTTAAAATAATTCTAGTTAGAATAAGAATTAGATTAATCTGTATTACTAGGCAGACAAATGCCTATTAAAGCTTAATGAGTGTTATACCACATTCTACGCCTACATGTTTAACGTGCTAAGGTATTCTCATCGCATCCATTAAGGGGAGTAATAAACGAAACTTAATAATAACTCCACGGCTCTTGATAATTACATTAGAGCCTCATTTATACGGTGTTAAAAAATGAAATCTACGAATTTTGTGGGGTTACTCGGTGTCGGAAATTGATCAACTTTCGCAGAACTTTTCGAAATTCGCGTAAGTATTTTTATTTGCATAAAAATGTTGTGATAAAAAATACGTGAATTTCGAAAAAAAAAATACTCACTGTTCTGCAAATGTTGTTCAATTTTCGATACCAAGTAATCCCACAAAATTCCTAGAGTGATATATTAATATACAAATCAACAAAAAAATAATTAAAAAACCTTGGTGTTCTGTATCAAATTCAAATCAAATCAATCAAATCAAATATTTTCATTTCACGTAAACCAATACAGGCGCTTATGAAAAGTCGAATTTAGGTGCACCGAATTTTGAATTCATTTAATAGCCCCGAATTAACTGTCTGCAAAGAGCGATATCGCTCTAGTTGTGCCCGCCAGCTGTGTCGCCGTGCTTACATTCATTAATAGGTACGCGTACGTCAAAATGGTATGTCAAAAACGAAATGCCAATTTTTTTTCAAAACCATAATATACCTATGAGTTAGATACAATCATTTAAGCCTACCGCAAGAAAACAAAGAATTTTATTTGTTATGTTTCAACAAGCTAAATCCCGTGGCGGGCTATACCAGGAATCCCACAAATTCGTTTACACCCTGTGTACCTACGCGTACCATTAGGTATGTGTAAATGAGACTGAGAAGTTTATCAAATCAATTCAACAGGTTTTTGGTGAGTATATTATTATATAGCTTAGTTTATTGTGATGCTTTTGCACCGTAATTGTACGATATCAACTGATATTATTATTTGTGATGTATGGGTACTCATGTTGCTTAAATATGCGTGAACGTGAAATTGATGTTCTCGAAGCAACGTGAAATTCTGTTTCGGAATTACTAAACGGGGATGCATATCTGCACTTACAGTATGCCAAGCCAAATTATACTGTTAAGCTGTATAATTAGCTATTTAAAGACATTTGTAGAAGTCGGCTTGCTGTCACCCAGTCTTATACTCTGTTCAACGAAAGAATATGAGTCACGAAATAGCGATCATTTCGTAAATTGTAGCTGTAAGGAGACTGTTATCGATAAAACATAAACGACATCAAAAACTGTAAGAAAGCGAAATTATCTTTTTTTGTTTTTTTTTGTTTACATATTTGAAATTCTTTGAATGGTAACTTCTTGTAGAAAAACGTCAGAACTCAACTTACATTGTTGGACAATACGTTTGATAATAAAAAGAGCTAAATATTGCTAAATACGGTAGTCTTAATTAGTTATTTTAATGACACCAAGACAAAAACCACGATTAAACAAAGAAAAAAAAGGTAAAAGAAAAAAAAGGTAAAAGAAAAAAAAGACCTTAAACAAAATAAAAAAAAATACAAAAAAAAAAAACATAAAGTTATTCTTACCTACCTATAAGTAAAACGAGTAGTATTTTTCTGCTGTCCGTCATTTTGTTTACACTCCTTTTCAGTCTTTATAGTGACACGTAAAAACTTCTGGCCATTCCGAACTAGTTTAGATGAGTTTTTACGTCGAACGAGTTTGGGTAGATTCCCAGGTAGACTCGTTTATTTTTTATTCTAGTAGTAGGGACTGGCATAATTAACGTAATTAGCCCATTACTGTCCCACTGTTGGACACGGGCCTCTTTTCAGAATGAGAAGCGTTTAGGTTCAGGTTTTAGTCCATCATGTTGGCCCGTGACGGGTTGTTGGACTATAATATTTATTGTACACAACATTGAAAACTTTATGGAGCTCTCTCAGGCCTTCCGACTTTGCTTAAAGACGATTAGGGTTACTAAAAAACAGATGTCTAACATTAACAAAAATTAAGAACGTCAGTATCATCATTCCAAGGTTAAGAATACAGATGTTTAAAACTCCAATTGTGATAATGAAAATTCAAACTTTACCACTGCCGTCAAGCAATGAGACAAGAAAATATCATCTGAAACTACTATGTATAACGTTAACATTGATACAAGAACAAAAATAATCTAAAAGTACTATAATGTTAACTTGGAGACAAGAATAAAAACAATCTGAAACTACTATAATGTTAACATGGAGACAAGAATAAAAACAATCTGGAACTACTATAATGTTAAGATTGACACAAGAATAAAAACAATCTGAAAGTACAATAATGTTAATACGGAGACAGGAATAAAAACAATCTGAAACTACTATAATGTTAACATTGACACAAGAATAAAAACAATCTGAAAATACAATAATATTAACACGGAGACAAGAATAAAAACAATCTGAAAATACAATAATGTTAACATTGACACAAGAATAAAAAACCATCTGAAACTACTTTAATGTTAACATTGACACAAGAATAAAAAACCATCTGAAACTACTTTAATGTTAACATTGACACAAGAATAAAAAACAAGCTGAAACTACTTTAATGTTAACATTCACACAAGAATAAAAAACAAGCTGAAACTACTTTAATGTTAACATTGACACAAGAATAAAAAACCATCTGAAACTACTTTAATGTTAACATTGACACAAGAATAAAAAACCATCTGAAACTACTTTAATGTTAACATTGACACAAGAATAAAAACAATCTGAAAATACAATAATATTAACACGGAGACAAGAATAAAAACAATCTGAAAATACAATAATATTAACACGGAGACAAGAATAAAAACAATCTGAAAATACATAATGTTAACACGGAGACAAGAATAAAAACAATCTGAAAATACAATAATGTTAACACGGAGACAAGAATAAAAACAATCTGAAACTACTATAATGTTAACACGGAGACAAGAATAAAAACAATCTGAAAATACAATAATGTTAACACGGAGACAAGAATAAAAACAATCTGGAACTACTACAATGTTAACATTGACACAAGAATAAAAAAAATCTGAAAATACAATAATATAAACATGGAGAAAAGAATAAAAACAATCTGAAAATACAATAATGTTAACATGGAGACAAGAATAACAACAATTTGAAACTCCTATAATGTTAAAAACACCGGAGAACAATGATTTGTTAAGAAAAATGTTAAGGTAATTAGAATATTCATCGTCTAAACATTCTTTACGGTATAAACATTTGATTTCCTTAAAATTCGAGCTCACCCAGAAACTCACAAAATTGAGGATAAATTTTATTAAGGCTGAATTCCTCAATTTAGTCGGGCGCCTAATGAGCGTATAGCGAGGTCTTAGGTAATAGACTAGGACAACGCTAACATGAAAAATACGAACCTAATTAGTGGGCAGTAGTATCTTAATAAATAAGAAGCGTTATCTATGTCGGGGCTTGTAACTAATTAACAACCACATGATCGTACCAATCCACATCGTCGTTTAATAAATAAGTTTGTGTTGTAGGATTTTTTAAATTTAATTACAAAATGTAATCTTCAAAAAAAACATTTCCGAAGCCAGCACATTATTTGACACTCAACAAGTTTCTCACTCCTTCTGATCTCAAATAAACTTAAATACAATTATCTGTTCATTGGAAATACCTATTAATAAACTTCCTATTTGATATTAATCAAGTCTTAAGATTTGGACGGGTTTGAGTTGGGTGCTCCAAATTAAACAATAGGTCCGAACAGAGCCTTAAGGTGAATGACATTAATTGGACTAAGAGTAACGTTACCAAACTAATTAGGTACCTACATCAAATCTAGAATCCTTGCTTTTAATGCTATAAATGCGAAAGCACCTGACTCTGTCTGTCTGTTTGTTACTTCTTCTCGACTAAACTACTGAAACGATATTGATAAAACTGAGTACGAAGATAGTCTGGAATCTGGAGAAGGATATCATCATTCAGCCAAAAGACGTCCACTGCTGGACATAGGCCTCCTTCAAACGTGGGGGTTTGCCGTAATCGCCACGCTTGGCAGGCGGGTTGGCGATCGCAGTATGGTTGTTAAAGTACTCAGAAAACGCTGCTGCCCATCCTCTAGAGAATCCCTTAGTCGCCTTTTACGACACCCATGGGAAGAGATGGGGTTGTGCTATTCTGTAAGTCCGGCACTACACGAGACATAAGCTACTTTTATCCCAAAAAAACGTGGAATTTGCAATGAACGACATCTACGCGAGCAACCTCTTGTAATCTAACCACAGTCTACCTATATCGTACTCCTTACAGTCGGTCAACGTAGAACATTGTCGAAGAGCAATCGTGCGGGGGGTTGCGGGGTGAAGGGGGCGGAGGTTATGTCCCGAGTAGCCATACTGCGTACTCGGGACATAACCTCCGCCCCTACATAATTTTGACATTTCATAGGACCTGTCAAATGTATGGGCGCTGACCCACTGTATCTAGTAAGTAGGTACACTGTGCTATAACTAAGACTGCTAATAATTAAGTAGGATTTGCTAATAACTCAATGTCTTATTTGTCTGTTTAATGATATCATGAATAAAGCATTAAGTCCTGTTAAGGCAAATCAATCAGTTTATGTTGGACTAGTCTGTAAAACCAACTTTTATTATAACGAAGATCTTTTTTTTTCATTACTTCTTTTGGTCGCGTTTGACCCTCGTCGCACCTGATGGTAAGCGCAGTCAGGGTCTAAGATGGAGCACACGAATCCAAGTAACAGAGATATAGAGAGATTCCCCTATACCCCTCTGGCTCTCACATACACACGACGGAACAGACTAAACTGTTTGGCGCCGGACTTTAATGTGAGGGTAGTAGCTAGCCAGGCGGACCGTATAGATCCTACCACCAAGTAAATAATAAGATAAGTAAAGATCTTAAACAGAACTGATGATCTAATCTTCTCTAGTGCAAATGTCATGAAATCTACATCGTGTCTGTCTACTCCTTTACGAATAGTATATATTTATAGGTTTTTATTTATTTATTTTATTATAAAGACACGGACTTTTTTTAGGGTTCCGTACCCAAAGGGTAAAACGGGACCCTATTACTAAGACTCCGCTGTCCGTCCATCTGTCCGTCTGTCACCAGGCTGTCATCTCATGAACCGTGATAGTTAGACAGTTGAAATTTTTACAGCTGATGTAATTCTGTTGCCGCTATAACAACAAATACTAAAAAACAGAATAAAATAAAAATTTAAGGGGGCTCCCATACAACAAACGTGTTTTTTTGGCGTTTTTATAGATAATGGTACGGAACCCTTCGTCCGCGAGTCCGACTCGCACTTGGCCGGTTTTTTAGGTTACTTAAATGCATTGATGCGAGAAGAACAAATTAAATACGTATCATTATTGGCATACATATTTTTGCTATACTTATGAATCCATAATTTACGTTCTTTCAATAAAGCATTAACCATTAAAGCTTTATACTCACTAACCTCGTAACATCGTAAGTACAAACGGATAATACAATATTATCCCACATTTAGAACGCTTTTGTTACAAGATTGAATTACCTACTAACGTCCGAAAACAATGAGACCTTACCTTTACCGCATTAACGCAATTTGAATACAGCTTGCTTAATGACTAGTAGGTAATGAAGTAACTGTTGCAAACATCGGTTGGTAAATTGTGAATAAATCGAATCTCATTTTGTCGCTATTAAGCAATGTTTGTTGTTAATCTATTTTTCGTTGTGATCGTTTTAATTGCAACTGACAAGCAAATGAAAGCGAATGACGCAATTTTGCATTATTACACAAAATTTTGTGAATTCATTGATAATTTTGTTTTGTTCCGTTTATGATGTTTATTAATTTGAAATCAGTGGAAAACTATGACTATAAAATCCTGCAGAAATATAATGTGGATAGTCTAGTAGACAAACGTGCTAATTACGGGATTGGTAATTTTTCAGGAGAGCAGTTCAATACATTTCATGGGTATGTCGGAGGCATTTTCTGTCCTTGTCACGCGAAATGGATATTATATTGCACCCGAGTTTCTTATGAACACCCGTGTGTGCGTCCGACATTTCAGCGGTTAAAGTTTGAGAAGTTGCCATAAAACTTTGTGAATTGTTATTGTTTGTATACCTTTACTACTAGTTAGATTATTTATCTATTTATTAATTAATTTTAAAGAAATAATATATGAAACATACCTACCTACTAAAAAATCTTAACCATGAAAAATTACCCTCAATTAGTACTTTTGAGTATTAAATTGGTATCTAAGTGTTGACCTTACTGTGTGTGTTATGGCACTTATCGTATCTCTGTTCACGGCTCATCTTCCGTGCGGAAGATGTCCGGTCTTTTGGAAGGCATACACGGGGAAGGTCCAACGCGCAGAGGCCCCTTTGAGAACTTTAATCTAAAATGGGGTGGGACACCAACCGGGGGCTATCCACGACTGCACTATTGGAGTACAGTCATGGACCGTCCCAAGTGGGTGCAAGACTATTGTAAAATATGGTGAAAAATATCTGGTCTATGGAAAGGGGTGTTTTGTGGATCGTTTAATTATGGCACTTATTAATATTAAGGTTTAATAAAATCACTTAAACACCTTTTGTGAATAGTGATAATTGCACAAAAATGATTTAAGGTTATTTGTTACATTTTGCATTTTATATCAAGGTAAGTCCTGACGATTTCCTACAAAAAGTTTCCATACAAAGAAAATGAAATATTAAAAAAAACATGTAGCATGTTATTTACGGTTTTTGATGATGTTGTTCGAAGTGACCGAGCTGTCAGGACTCATATTTCGTTGAACAGAGAATATTTAAATAACTTTGGATTTTTTGTCTTTGTTTTCGTGTCAGTTTTTAAAAATATACAAATACGATTTGGGTGGAAAGAGACGAAAAATCAGCGTTATGGTAATTGCAAATATAGATACCTACATGGTCATTTATTACATTTGGCGTTAAAATGTCTAAATCTCACTTTTTTGTACAGACGCCAGCTCATCAAGCTTCTACAATCTGTCAATTGTTTTAATAGATTTTCATCTGTATCGCGAAAGCATTAGGTTCAAGGTTGATTGGAAAAATTTGACAGTTTCGGGTAGCTTGACCTGCTGGCGTCTGTACTTAGCGCGTTTGTCTTCTAAAACATCGATGTATTATCGATTTGATTGGATTGACTTGAAAAACAGCAATAAATGTATTTTTTGTTTGGGCTGGTTACTAAATGAATACCCAATCACAACTCCCACAAAAATAGAAAAAAAAAGAACACCGAACATTTAAAATATGTAACCGAAATACTTTACAACAATCGCCTGTTTTACGATGCGATATTTCCACAGTACATAACACACAAATTGCGATAAAAGTCCTGTATGTTTTTAAATAAACACCAATTCACAATGAATTCTGTAATATCCAATACAACCGGTTACTAAATTTAAAAAACATCGATGTTAAACGAAAAATATGTAAATGAAACCAAAATAAAGCTGCGTTTTAAACTCGCCATAAATGTTTAAACGCAGAATTAAAACAATGACAAAATTGATTGGAAAGTATATAAATCAGAAAATAGTAACACTAAAAAGTTACAATTGAACAACATGCCGAATGGTCGAGAAAACAGTTGAAAACTGCAATAAATCCGTTTCGAAATTAGTTTCGAACGACAGAAGACTCATCCGTGGAATATTAATCGCTTTCCGATTACCAATAGTTTGTAAAGTTAACTTGTTGAGTTATGGCACTTTAAAACTCATAAAATTGTAAGAACCATAAGGCTAACAACGATTGTTACTGAACAACTTAGGAGTTAAGTGCCTTAAAAATTTTCTCATTTTTCTCTTTATTACAATGGTTTAGATCACGTATGGGTAATGTATGGCCCGCGGACCGCAACCGGCCCGCCTCGGTTTTTGAACCGGCTCGCGACATTTTGAAATTTCAGATGATCAGAAGAAAATCTGGAAAACTCGTTACGCCTCTGTACAACTGGAATTCGTCCAGATATTGATAAACTTGTTTCTGAAGTACACAAATATCACATTAACTGTTACACATAAATTAACTTCATTACCTAGTAACCTAATAAATAGATAAATAAAATAAGCTTTTTTTATTTCCTGTCCGCGATTGCATTAATATAGTAAAGTTTGGCACGCAACTTACCAAAGGTTGCCCATGCCTGGTTGAGATCCTAAGCAAAGAAAATACTAAGATATATTATTTATTTATTCTCGTTAAACATTTATGAACTTAATCAAATCATATTTTGATAATGAGAAAAATTTAATATTTTAAAATGTACAATTGATTTTGGTAAAAAAACACAGAACAGAAGTGCAACAAAAAGCTTATTAGTTTAATTATAAATAGTTTAAAAACCTGCCTCTAAAATAAACTTTACCCCCTTATTACAAAAGATGGTTTAAACCAAGACTAAGGCAAACCCAGGTTTAAAATATACCCATCACTTTCATATGTCATATAACAAAAAGAGACGGGGCTATTTTCGAACCTAGGTTTTTCTTAGACCATCTTTTGTAATAAGGGGGGGTTAATGTCAACGATTTGATGTAATTTTTTTCTCGTTTAGAAACGTTTCACCACTCTTGGAATACTCTTGTGTCGTGGGTGCATTTACAGACTCAAATTTTTACACACACAGACACCCAAACCCGAAACAATTATCTGTAGGCCCTACAAATACTCGATCTGTGCAGAAATCGAAACCGCGATCCGATAAACAGCAGCAAAGCTCTCAGCCATTGCTCCAATAGTTTCGTCACATATACTTAACGTCAAATAGATTTGACAGTTACGTTTGACAGGTATGCTTATTTCTGTAAGAGTCAAGTTCTCTCGACAGATTTTTCCTCGCAAATTCCTTGAGGTTTTGAATAAATTAAATGATTTAGATACTACAACGCTATATCCCTTAAGGTTACGAATAAATTAAATTATCTACAACCAGTATAACAACGCCATCGTACTATCCTTAAGCAACTTTTCATAAGTTCCATTCTTCGAACTTTAATACACCTCCTCGACCGTAGAAGCCTCAACAGCTTAGTAAGCTAAGCTCCTACTTCCTTAGCTATGGAAAAAGGTTCTATACAGGCACAGAATACTAATTAGTACTATTATGTTACTTTTACCGCCACAAACTTCTTTCCTGAATTCCATTTTGACTTTAACATTGTCGTTTTACTGCGATGTGCTGCGAAATACAACTGTATTTTGTGTTAATGTACATTGATGTAGTTAGTGATAACATTCTCCGTATCAAAAGACAAGTTTGTTGATGTGACTTATCATCGTTTTTGAAACTACACTTCAAGCGACATAAATTCACGATTCTTATCTTTTTCTTGTCTTTTGTGTTTAAAAGTAGGTTTTATGTGAGGATAAATCTAGAGACAAACTGATCCCACGTATGCAACGTATGCGATGCATTATGACATCTGGGCAACTGACAATGCAAACATTTTCTATGAAAGTACATAACCAAAAAACAGACTTTTTACACGTTGCACACGGACTAGAAAAAAAAGAAGGACTCCGCGCCACGCATATCAAAAGTGAAGCACCGTACCGATCTATGTGTGCGTGATTTGAGGGATACCAGATAAATGAAAACTTCCCCATTTTTTAAAAATATTTTGAAAGTTTCATTTCTTTAAATGAAGCCATATAAGAAGTCCGCTTACATTATTTAATTGCAATTACAAACATATACTTAGTTAAAACTTAAAATTAAGTATTTATTTTGTATGAGTGACAAGAAAAACGTTTTCAACGGAATTCAATGTTCTTCATCTCTGCAGGCTCTTATTATTTTAATCCAATCATTATTCCATGGTTGATTTGCTGTAGGAAATCTATAAAAATAATCATATTCAATACTTGCAAAAAACTCACAAAGAACACAAAAAAATGGATTACCCAATCTCTCGGGAAAATTACCCATTTATTTTCCGACAGCACTACTATGTCTTTTGAGGTTTTGTGTTCCAATAGTAATGATTTTAAAATGTAAAAAATACAATAAATCAACAGGTTAAATAAGTGTCTTACTTGTGAATGTTATTCCTTGACACTTTTTCTGGGATTTAGAATTATTTTTAAACCATTTCACAACACAAGAAGGCATTATTTTATTTTATTACTTGACGTAAACAGTACCTACAATGACGGCGCGGTGCCGCGTAATGGCGGCCGGTCGGCACCTTATGATGTAAATGTGTGCGTGAGGCATGTTTGTACAAACGGTCCGGCTACTTATACTTATAGTGCTTCACTTTCGATACACGTGGCGCGGCGTCCTTCTTTTTTTTCTAGTCCGTGACGTTGCATTGCATATGACAAGAGTGTTTCTAAATCATTTATTTTCATAGAAAATTTTGGTATTGTCAGTTGCCCAGATGTCATCATGCATCGCATACGTTGCATACGTGGGATCAGTTTGTCTCTACCATAAAGGGTCTGGCTAAGCCCGGCCGCAGAATATCAGAAAAAATCTCTCAAAAAATTGTTGACGCGCGCCGCAATGCACCCTGCTCACACATTTTGTACTAGACCCTCACACACTGTCAGGATTTTCCGGATCCGGCAGCCTATGGGCTTTAGTACAAAATGTAGGCTCGTGGCCATCGTGTCCACGTCAGAAATTTCTTACAATGTGCGGCCTGGCTAAATTCAAAACTAGTCTGGCAACCGCGACAAAATGCTCGTAAATTGTCATAGAACGGGGTTACTTTGATCAATGTTTTAAACTTCACGATTTTGTAACTTATTTATTTTCACTTTTAGCTGCTACATCAAAAATATTTCATATAGACTGAATTAATTGAGATGTATAAAATCTCATAGATTAGATTAAAAAAAAACTACAGATCATTTGTAGTTTTCGATAAAAAAAGTAGAAATTTCCTTATCAAAGTCGGAACGTAGGCTTTTACTTTGATAATCCCTGTTTTATCATTCAGTGTCAAAGTCAAAGTAGCCCCCATTATATTGCTTTCACGGTAAGTTGATTAATTTGGCAGATGTCAGTTCATGACATGAAAATAAATTGTAATGGCGCTTGTGTATGACAATTTAATTCAACAACTAGTAAATCAATTTAAAATATTAGTAAAGCGTTACCCAAAAGGTTGTTTTAAAATCAGAAACATAGAAACAATATAGTTATAAGTGTTTAACGCCATAGTTATATATTACATAAATGATTTTGAAAAATCCCGACGCGTTTTCAAACTTGCGTCAGATGGTACCAGTTGCCAGAGACGTGCGTATCGATAAAATAATTTCGATAAATTTATATCAACAGAATGAATATTTTGACTATCGTAATAATTATAGACGATAGGCTCAGTTGATTGAATAATTAAAATAAGGCTCATTATAGCCCAGTTGCCTTGCAAAAGGTCGGTCAGTCCTAAATTTTGGATACGTGTTATGGATATGTGTTCTTATAAAAATTACAAATTTTGTACCTTGAGTGACCTCGGCGCGCTCTGCCATCTTGGGTTAAAGAACCCAAAAATGAGTTTTTATTAAATAACTCCTTATGGGTTTTATGCCAAAAATTATTCACATCAATTTTGTAGAAAATTAAATTCTTATTTTTCATTCCCGACTCAAAATCAGAGGTATTTTATAGGTTTGAAGCCCATGTCTGTCTTTCTGTTTCGCTGTCTATTTCTCTCTCTGTCTGTGTGTCTGTTTGTGGGCTTTTCATAAAAACACCTAACATAACACATCCAAAATTCAGGACCGACGAACCTTTCGCAAGATAAACCTCTTTTTCGCGACCCGGCTACTGGGCTTATTATTGGTGATAAGTAAATAAACATTTATTTTCACTCATCCCATACCTGCTGGATTCTTTATCACATCAGCACGTAATCGTCTGTTGTTGAAGATATGCATGCTAATTGACTTAATCCTAATTACTTAAATCACAAGTATTTGAAATGTACATAAAATCACATTACAATAATTTGTCAAATTCTCGCTGAAATTTTACAAATTTTATCGATAGTTGAATCGACTACAGTCACATGTCTAGCAACTCCTATTGACATGTGTCATTTTAATCTTCTTATCGTGAAAACAATATAGGACTCGAATTTTGTACATACTCAGGGGTGTGATTTAGTATTTTTTATCTTCGCCATCTAACTTCGCAGACACCTCTATACCGTATGGTAAAATAGGAAAACTGACAATGTTGCCTATACAATTAACTTAATATACATACGTTCCATTTTTACAGAGATAAATGACTAAATGCAATATTTTTAGTAACTATCAATGTCGCTCTTGATATCAAAGTAGCCCCAATCGCTGGTACTTAATTAGATAAGTACCTACACCTCAACAAACGAAGACACATTGTAAAAACAATAATAGAGTGCATTGTGGTTGCTGGCTTGCAAGATCTTTGCTAACGAGCTGGCAGTACAAGAACCTGTTATCCTCAATTATCTCTCAAGATAGGAAACACACAAGGCTAACTGATGGCTCCTACAGCGGCTACAGCACATACCAAAGGAACGTCTAATTGGCAAACGTAACCAGCCATCGGATTGGCTAACGCTAATAACTACGCAGACTGAATAATGCGCTTATTTACCTACTATTTGCGCGTGATTCGAATTAGCTGATAAACTCAGGTATTCATTAAGATAAGCTACTTTAAAATAGTGCTTATTAAAACAGATAGCGGGTACGCTTTTAAATCTAGAAGCGTAATAACCATTATTTATGTTCAAAGAATACTTAAAACTAGAGGGTGAAATTGGATGATTAATATTTCTGTAGTCTCCAAGGCTTTAGAGACAGTTATCATCATAATCTGAAACATTATAGCATTACCACAGAATAGCGAACTAATGGTTGTTCTGCCCACTTAGGCATTGTTCAACGTAATTCTCACACCATTAGGTATTCCTAGCAATCAGCACTAAAAGCGCGTTTTATTGTGAAATCTCTTTGTTGTGCTTGTCTAGAGTAACATAAATCAACAGTAGGTACATACACACATCAAAAAAAGCTTGCGATCACTAGCATAATTATGTATGTGAAGATTCCGAATTCAAAGTCCAACTGAAATCTGATTTATATGTATCTAGATAACTATCAATCTATATTTATTGTGATAATTATCGCTTTGAATCCCGATTAGAAAATTCGGCTTCAAAAGGCTACATAATTTTTCAAAGTGATCGCAAACTTTTTTTGATGTGTGTACATCCAAAATTCCGTAATTGTACACTGATAAACATAAGATAAAGAAACATTTATTTGGACACAGCACAAAGAGACACAACAGATAAAAAGTGCAATGTAAATAAAAAGGCTTGGGTATGTGTCTCACGGCTGGACCAAAAAGGTGTCCAGATCAGCTTAATATCAAGCACTATAAGTACTTGACGCTGGTTTTCGTCTGGAACCTTTGTGCCCCATGGATGTCAGTCAGCGATCACTTAAACCATACGACAAATTTTCGGTCTTCCTAAATGTTCGTTCTCCCAAAATATCCCCAAAATATCAGGTTTTTGAGGACATCACTAATATATATTATAACTTTTTTGAGACACATACATATTTATGATTAGTAACGGTTTACTCACGTGCATTTTTCGGGATTGCCCGACTAGTTTCGGACCCAAACAGAGCCCTTAATCAGAAAGACTCGCGACCATATCGGTTCTTCAGCTCATGACTAAGGCCTCCGTTTGGGTCCAAAACTAGTCGGGCAATCCCAAAAAATGCACATGACGAAACTGTAACTAATCATAAATAAAATTAACTAGCTGTACCCCGATGCGTTGCAATGCACTTTTTCCTACTTACTACCTACCACTCGTACTTACCTTCAGAAACAAAATCAAAATAGTAACAAAAAGTTAAAACCAGTTTCATGCATGCGGTAAACAAATAAAGAATATCGACATACTGAGATAATTTCTTTTTTTTTTGAAATATCAAAATTTTCTTTCATAAGAAACTTCTCCTGACAATTATGGTTAGGATGCAGGTATTCGCCTTTAGCTATCCACCTCATCATGGAAGCAGCTTGTTTGATCACTTATTAAAACATGAAAAGAACTATGCGATATAAAATAGATGCTATACACGGAATAAGTAGGAATTAACGGAATTTTCATGGGTTTCAACTGTTTTATAGTTTTTTTTTCTTACTGAGATAATATTGTTGGTTGTGTCGAGAGTTCCTTGTAAAAAACGCGAACCAAACCACAGGTTCAAAGCTATTTTATGTAGGTTTTATTAAACATGACATTAGCATTGACTTACACGTGGCGTGTCATAAGGGAAAACTAAAATGTTACACGTGTAGCATTCATGCATAGGGAACTACGTCGTTTTCAGCATAGTGGCTTGAAATTGTTTAATTTTTTAAAGATCTTCAGTGTTTTTATATCAGTATAGACGTTATGATTGACGTTATGAGGAGCTCGTGGCTAAATAATTACAGCCGCATAGACCGATCTTCCGGGTTAAGCCACGCTTGCCGAGGTTGGTCTGTGGATGGGTGACCATTTACCATAGCGAGTTTCCTCCGTGCCTCGGAAAGCACGAAAAGCCGTTGGTCCCGGCTGTCATTTGTAGATCTTTGACAGTCGTTACTGTTGGTCAGAAGCCAGAAAGTCTGACAACCAGTCTTACCAAGAGTATCATATTACCCAGTTACTGGGTTGTGGAGGTCTGATAGGCAGTCGCTCCATGTAAAATACTGATATTCAGCTGCATCCGGTTCGACTGGAAGCCGACCCCAACATAGTTGGGAAAAGGCTAAGCAGATGATGATAGACGTTATGATTGCTGAAAAGAAAAAAAACCACGGTTTCTGTTCTGCTTAGTTTTTTCCCTATTGTATTAGGGTGGGATTCCAGCCCCGTCACCCGACCAGTAACAGGCCCGAGAACGCGGCCCGCCTTGTTCCGCGCGCGCCTCTCAAGAGGACGTGGGGCAAGGCCCCACAGAAGAAGATATCCGCCAGGGGCTGGCGGACTGAGGCCTGCCAGGGTTGCGGTGCATGCAACTGCGAATCCCGCGACCCTAGCCAAAGATCAGGAGAAGGAACACCGTGGGTTTTTAGCCGGTAAGAGTCTGGCATAACCCTTCACCTGCCCCGGAAAAGGATGAGGATTTTCACAAGATAAAAGAAGGTTTGGTTTCCAGTCAAATGGATCCGGCCGAGTACAATTATTATAAAGAGACCAACGGCCTTCAGACCTCCGTAAACAAGTAACTGAGTAATGCCAATATCCTAAGGTTATCAGCCTTTGGGGCTTCTGATACCCGTAACGTCTGTCATAGGTATTCGTATGACAACCGAGACCGACGGTTTAACGAGCACTCCCAAACTCGGAGTAGTCTCGATGTATAACGAAACGTCATCCATCTTTGGATTGACCGCTGCAAACTTAACCTCGCAGAACGTACGATCCGTGTGATTGTTAATTAGAGCCCCTCGTGGTGTGATGTTGGTAGTGGTGGCGACTGGCGGGGTGCGCCTATAAAAGGGCCGGCACGCTGCACTTCGTCCTCCGCAACGCCCTAAGCCGAGGTCCGAGTCCCACTAGGGGTCGCCCTTAGTGCTGTTGTTGCAGGTAGTCATGATGTTAGTGTAGTACAAGTAGTTAGCTTAGGTTAAGTATTTTACTTCCCCCCCATTGGCTGGAGACCCTTCAGGTCACGCCAATAACTGCCCGGTTACGTAGAAACCGTCCCCTAGGACGACCTACAGCAGTCAAATAGAAAAAAAAAAAACTTCGTCCTCTCTCGCGCCTCAGCAGCCGCTAGTTAAGTACTACTACTACACCTGAAGACCCTGGACTCCTCGTATCGTTCTACAACCACGCCCTGGAAACTTTTCTGTAATTGCTTATTAAAATATTTATTGTATGGATAAGTGTTTTCATTATTCTACTGTCAGTACACGCCTGCTAAACTTCTTAGTAGCTTTCTGATTTTATGTGCATATGCTCATTAAGGGTTGACTCCTTAAGCCACCCTTAACCCGCTAAGCGTATCAATGAAGCATGGGTGTTAATCCCATTCATTGGTGTGCTGAAATGCAGGGTATTATTAGACTCTTGCCTATTTCATCTACAATTAGGTGAAACAATAATTTAGTACTCTTTGGAAAGGGCAGTACAGTGCGTTCGATCCGCGAAGACGCGCCCCACTCCTTTTTGTAGTCAGTAGCTGCATTATGCGTATGCACACATCCCTTATTATTATCTTATGTTAGTGTGCGTATGCACACATCTTACTATTGTGTGGCGATAGAACTAACACAATAGCAACTTATAATGCACACTTTTACATTGTAGCGATTTAGACAAAGAGGGTCTTATTACAAAAGATGGTTTAAACCAAGACTAAGGTAAATCCAGGTTTAAAATATACCCATCACTTTCTTATGTCATATAACAAACACACTACATAACAAACTAGATTTTTCTTAGACCATCTTTTGTAATAAGGGAGCATGGTATACTCCCAACGGCCACCACTAAAACAGGCACCAGTGGTGGTGTGTCTTCGTCGATTAAACTATCTGTAACGGGTTTCCTTAAATTCAATAATAGAAAATATCTAAGAAGTTTGTGAGATATTTTCGAAATGTATTTTAGAACGCACGAGTGACCTGCCGGGATCGAGTAGCGTACTGCGACTCTCAATACATCGGTCCTGACAAACGCAACTCCGCCGTTTCCGTTGACCCACATCTTTCTCAACCAGACAAATCGATAATGCCACTATAAGAATTAGATACCTTGCTAAAAATTGAATAAGACAGCGAAACATTTTTTCTGCTATCTGTCTGTTCAAGTAATATTAGTGTCAATTGCAGTTCTCTCTCAATACTCGTCGTCTTCTGCTTTCGTCATCATGTTTTCGACATTTTGCTGATGATAATATCTAGTCACGTATAATAGGCTCTTTCGAGCCTATTGTGAGGTACAATTGTAAACTTTAAGCTGTTACTGCGAAGTGGGCTGGCCATGTCTGCAGACGAACAGATGGTGGATGGAGCAGACACGTGTTGGAGTGGAGACCGCGTTTGGGCAAACGTAGTGTGGAACGCCCTGCGGCACGATGGACCGACGATTTGAAAAAGGTCGCTGACAGTGGACGGATGCGGGCTGCCCAAGACCGGGACGGTTGGCGATCTCTGGGGGAGGCCTACGTTCAGCAGTGGACGGCAATAGGCTGATATGATAATGATGATGATGTTACTGCGAATTTCTTCACAAAAATATCCATTAACACTTACCGCTCGGCAGCTGCGGTTGCGACCACTCGCTTTGAGGTAGTTGCTAGTGGTCATAATATAACTGCATCATTGTAATGCATTGAAAGAGACTCTAATGGCCGATTCCTATGATTTACCGAGCGTTATTGGTTAAAATTAAAACACTTGTCAAGTATCTTCACCAACAAAGAAACCAAAGACCAAATAGCGTTTGCGTAGTAGACCCTGCCATACTTTAGTAGATATCACTGGTAAAATTAGCTTAAGATTTATATGCCCAGTTTGGCAATGAAAAATGCTACAATTAGTAAGCAAAACGATTTGTTTTTGGCCTTGAACCGGGCATAAGTGTCGATTCTTAAGTACATCTGGTACATCCTGGGTAGTCAGCCCCGCTACCAGCCTTACTGACAGGAATAATCTTTTCATCAAACCATGACCCATTCTCTTATAGCACGTGCTGATACGAAATATGAAGAAGATAATAATAAAGCACTTAGAGCTGGCGAGTCACCGTCTGCCAACACATTTCAAATTTAAACTTGAAAGGCAGACGCCGTTTTCTACCGGCAATAGAGGTTAACCGGTCCACTAAACACCCCTTTCCTTTTCCAAATATTTTTTTACCATATTTTACAATAGTTTTGCACCCACCTGAGACGGTCCATGACTGTACTCCAATAGTGCAGCCGTGGATAGTCCCCGGTTGGTTTCCCATCCCATTTTAGATTAAAGTTCTCAAAGGGGCCTCTGCGCGTTGGACCTGTGTCCCCCGTATGCCTTCCAAAGGACCGGACATCTTCCGCACAGAAGATGAGTCGTGAACTTAAAGAGAAAAAAAGCACTTAACTTGCCACGAAATTAATTGAGAAACGACTCGTGACTTATACTTCTTGGTGACACACTGACCCAGCGATTACCAGGACCACTAGTCCACTACTTTCCTTTTTGAAGAAGCTTTTATCCAGCAGTCGACTTCGATAGGTTGAGTGCAGGTAATGGAAAATTCTCTGAAGTCGTTTCAGCTACAATAAATATTATCAGTGACTGCGATGGATCTAGACGTCGCAACATAAGTATGCAGTTTGTGTACTCGAGTCAAACATGACAGGTGGTTCTATCAGTTTTCTTATTGACAGTTTTTGGCTCGTTTTGAAGTTTACTATGCACAATGAATTACGATGTGTCTATCAATGTCTTCTCTTCGCAACTTACATTAAAAAAATGTAGGTTAAAATTTCCATTCAGCATTTTGAATACACTTTTCTTGCCGTGATTCCGATGTCAGATTTTTACTTCTTCTTAGCATCTGTTGCTCAATTGTATGTTTTCTTGATGAGGATCGTGACCTGCAATTTTAACTTATACAATTTTTGGTAACCTGCCCTTTACTCGCAGTTTATTTACCTTTCAAGACATGAATTGAATTACAATAAAATATAGGCAAAATTGGTATTTCTAGTTAATTCGGATAATTCCGAGAAAAACATCCACTTCTTTTTAATTCAGAATAATGGGCTAAATCAGGCTAATTAATTGTTTTGCTTTTCGATATACTATCCCTTACACTCGGTACACAACTTTATTTTTAGTATATACAAAAACCGAGACACCCCAACAAGATTTTCATCAGAACTGCCTGAATATGTGCTTTTGTTTAATAAATATCCAAGTTACACCGTATTTTATGTCGCGTTAAGTTCCCTAATAAAGTGTGAAATGCCTGAGATGTGCTATGCAGGGGTTGTCTAATACATGGAAACTAACCGAGCGGACCATCTTAAGCCTCAAGGTGTCTATTCCCGTCAACTGTTATGGGTAGAAACCTGCTGAAACAAAATTGAAATAAATGAAAAAAAAAAATGTGATTCTCCTAGTGATTCGAAACAAACTAGTTTTAGGTTTAGTATATACTAAAACTAAGCTTGTATAAGGAAGGATCACAAAGTGTTCTTCTAAAAATTACATTCTTTATTGGCAGAAGAATATCTACAATTTCAATAAAATTACCAACATTGTACATAACAATTTATAAATAAGTGACAGCGCAAAATATAAGACTGCATATCAAGTCCACATAAACAAAATAGACATTGCCTTTTTCTAAGAAATTGGATTCTGAACACAGCATTTGAGCCACCCATAAAGAGTCGTTCAGTATTGTCTCAAAGGGTATTGATGATAATTCCTGTTTATATCCAATAGAAGAAAGGGAACAACGATATCGGGCTGATATACGCCATTCTCGCATTTAAACGACTTTTGCATTGGTACCAGGAAAACTCACATTTTCGTAACGAGTGAGTCAACGAGCGATAAGAAGTCTTGAAAAGGCTTTGATGTGATGGCATTTAGATTTGGGAACCTCGATTATTATAATCGCTTCTTTTTACTTCAAATATCCGGAAGTTTGTCAGAAAATCCGGGACATTTCGTTTCTGAAATTGATATTATAATTACTTTTCGGTATACTATCTGGGACAGGTTGGATAAGGAAGGAGTCAGGTGTAGTGACGCAAATTGGAAGAGGCCTACGTGTCCAACGTCGAACTATGTTAGGCCAAGTTGATTGATTGCTACCTTCCTATTAAATGCCCAGCTGGTCCATATAAAACGAAATTAAGATCCCCGAAACGGTAAAATGTGTGCAAATGACAATATACCTTACCTTTACCTACAACTTTGATAATCATAGTCGTGATAGCCGGGCAATTTTGGCCAATGATACCAAGAAAGATTGCAAACATAATTCTCAAAAACTGGCGAGAATACATCGAGAACGTAAACATAGTTCCACAGACAATATTCTGGTACTTCGGAAATGCTCCTAACTACCCCATTATGATCATCGATTGACACTAGCTAGGCCTTTTTACCACTTCCAATACCCTCACATTCAATTCTGAAGAGTTCTGTACATATGTGAATATATTGACGGTTATAAAAACATAGCTACATAAAACGGCGCTTATGTATGCCAGTATATCCAGATTTACTCACTCTTTTCAGCTTATAGAAAACTATCCTCCGGTTTCTGAATTGAGAATTCTAGGCTGAGCATTAATTAAATAACATTTGAGTACGGAATTCTCAAAAAAATTACGGATTTTAAAGCATTTTTTTGACAACTGTACTCAAATAATTAAGTATTACTTATCTCGAATTCTCAAATCAGAAACCGGAGGCTATAGGCTTCTTGATAAAAAATGGAATGGAATGATTATAACCAGTTCCTTTTTTTTTCATTTGGACTGCTTGTTATTGGTCCTTGTGGACCGTTTCTACGTAACCGAGCAGTTATTGACGAAACCTGAAGGGTCTCTAGCTAATGGAGGGGACGTAAAATACTTAACCTAAGCTAACTACTTTACTACACTAACATCAAGACTACTAAGTACGAACAGCACTAAGGGCGACCCCTACTGGGACTCGGACCTCGGCTTAGGTCGTTGCTGGTGGAGGATTGGGTGATGACAGCTTGATGAGGGCTGAATTATCGGTGTAAATAACCAGTCGCACTTGCACTAGTACCTACAAAGTAGTATCGAGCGGTGAGGTTTCTGCTCTATCGATGGTTAGAACCTTCTGTTGTCATTCAATGCCACAATGTGCACCACGTGCAAAAAAGAGACATTTGATTAAGACGCTGCTTGTTTGCGCGTTCTCCTAACAGTGGAAATAAAGCGAATGCCAAATCACATTTAGCTCGGCTAGGACAGTGAAAAATAACAAAAAAAAATATTAGTGAAAATAACTTTGTCAAGTTGCATGGGATTAATTTCCGCGCTCGGATTAATTTTCGGTATTCTCTACAATAAGGAAACTTTTGTACAATGTGTCCAGCCTATTATGTCACACCCAATAAGTATCCTTAAAAGATTATTTCAGCTGTTAAGATAAGGGAACATTATACGATAATATTACCTGGCGGAAATATCTATGATAAAAATAGAAAATATATTATAAACGGTTTATTATCCAAAGTAAAAGACAAAGGAGGAAAATTGATTAAATTGAAACAAGCACTTGGAAAGTACTTACGCATTTCGTTTGATTTTCAAAATCTATGTGCCCTTTGTATTCAGAATTATTTTGTATTATTTAAATTGTAATGTAATTTAAGTACTATTATTCTAGACTGCCTCGTTGGTCTTGTGGTCGTAAGCACGACGGCTGAGCGTGAGTTTCTGGGTTCGATCCCCAGGTCGGGCAAAGTGTTGTTGGGTTTTTCCACGTGGAATTTCTCGGTAGCAGCCCGGAGTCTGAATTTGTGCCCGGTTGATGGCAATAAGCTCGCCCCCTATTGTATAGGACTTAAACATAATGTCCGTCCATGTGGTGCCGGACCCCATCTCTTCCCGCGGGTGTCGTAAAAAGCGACTAAGGGATTCACTAGAGGATGGGCGGCAGCGTTTTCTGAGTAGGTACTTTAACAACCATACTGCGATCGCCAACCCGCCTGCCAAGCGTGGCGATTATGGCAAACCACCCAACATTGTTTGGGGCAGGCCTATATCCAACAGCGGACGTCATTCGGCTGATTGATGATGATGATGAAACATAACGACGAAATGAGGGTGTACTATTATACACTGCCCAACCTTTTGGAGAATACAGGTGTAATGTTGTGTTCTTCTAGAACAGAAGTCCATTTTCCAATTCTAGTAAAAGCCGTCAAACTGTACAATATTCTAGTTTACCAATTTATTTTGCGTTGTGAAACCAATATTTTACCTTGTTTCCAAGTGTCACGTGAACCAGACAGTGACAAAGTTGTCTTGTGGTACCTAAAAAACCTATTGCGGACACGACGTCTCATCGACGGACTGATACAGGTAGGTATAATTTATTTTCGTAAGAAACTTCGCATTAATGTCAGCCCAAGCAATTTATCTTGGCGTAATTCGCGTAAAACGCTTATTGGCTGTCGTAGGCCACACGGAGATAACATGATTTATATCCTTCTACTAATTATTTTATACGACAGTGAACATCTTTTCTGGAGTTTGATAGTTATTAGGGCTTTAGTAGTTACACATTATCGTGTTTACAGTAACGATGCTTGCTGAGTAGAGTTGTAGCTTATTTTTACGTTAATTAATTTATCATTTTCATTAAACAACGTAGCGCTAGATACGCCTCCGGTTTGTGAAAGCCTAATCAATCACATCTGTTGTCGGATTTAATATCAATTAGTGTGATTGGTTGACCAACAACAGTTGACATAAGATTTGACAACAGATTCACTGATCATCGATTTGATTAGTTAGTCAGACGGGTTTCTAGGGTTAGTGATTCACCCATTGAGAGTGACCGTTTTCGTGAATATACGACGATCTTTAGTATTGTACCAACTTCTTGAGATATTGAGAAAATCTTCCAAAATAGTAAGATGACGTAGTGTAATGAGATAATGTCTTTCGTCAACCTTCTCCGTACTATTATTATTTTGGATGCAATTTTGTAACACCATCAGTGTCAGCCGGTTCGATAGTTCTTCATTTCAAACATGTAATCTGTTTACTGACATTTAAGAAGACTGAATCTTGATTTTCTTGGGGTGTTTTTACTTTCAAAGCATTGAAGAGATGTTCCTTTCAAGGGAATCGTGGCTAATTAACAATCAATCGTGGCTAATTAACGATCGAATGCTTTGCAAGGTTAAGCTGCGCTTGCCACGGTCAGTCCATGGATGGGTGACCATTCGTTCTACAGCGAGACCCCTCCCTGCCTCGGAGAGCTCGATAAACCGTCGATCCCAAGTGTCATACGAATACCTATGGCAGTCGTTAGAGGTAGTCATAACCCCGAAATTCTGACAACCGGTCTATCTTTAGGATATCGGCATTACCCGAGTCTGGTTAGATTGGGAGCTAACCGCAACATAGTTGGAAAAAAGCTAGGCAGAACACGTTTAGCAAGAATTCGAATCTTGATTTTCTAGGGGTGTTCTTAATTTGAAAGCATTGAAGAGAAGTTCTATACTGCTTCAATAAAACAGCGGTTTTTCTATTTGTTGGTACTCAGGCCTACGACTCTCCTGATGGTAATTTTTTTACCGGCGCCTAATGTATCTATCTATACATATAAAAAGAGGAGCTGACTGACTGACTGACTGATCTATCAACGCACAGCCTAAACCGCTAGGGTTAGAAAGTTGAAATTTTGACAGTAGGTTCCTTTTGTAACATAGGCATCCACTAGGAAGGGATTTTTCGAAATTCAACCCCTATGGGAGTTAAATAGGGGATGAAAGTTTGTATGGAAAATCGTCACTTAACGGGTTCAAAATTTCACGCAAGCGAAGCTGCGGGCGAAAGCTAGTAAGGTATAACGGGCTGGTATCTGCAACTCCACGTCTAAGGGCGTATTTTGCGTGTACCGGCGCCTATAAACACCTTCAACCCCAAGAGGATTGCTGATGCATTGCCTACCTTATGGCCAATGTGCCTGTAATTTCACCGACCCATACCCTTCAAACCAGAACACGGCAATACTGCTTGGCGGCACAAATTGGTTTGGTGGTAGATCTAATACCACTAATGGCAAGCACGACAGTACCAAACAAAGTTACACCTACATTACGCTAAACAGGATATAAACGGTAATTCAATGAGAGAACAAACAGAGGCAGGGAATGACTGGTACACTAATGGCTGTGTCGGCGCGTTCTCCCACAAATATGCACTCGCAAGCCGCAATGCAGTTTATGTCACTTCACACTGTTTAGTGCGCACGCTAACGATCTAGGTAGGTATTTTTTGGAATGATTACAGATTTTACACACCATTATTTTTTATATTTTCCTTTCACCGCCTAATATGATTTTTCGGGGACCTTGCCCTTACTAAAGTGGTCTCCGTCGCAGGATTGTTGGCAACAAGAACTTAGTTTTTTTTTTTCATTACATAGTTCGATGAGTGTTGAAGTTCCAAATAGTTCAAGCCCAGTAGACAAGCATTAACGTAGAAACACATGAACCTCGGATTAGCGCGCAATGTCAGAACCTAATGAATACTAAAGGCTCCTACACACAATACAGGTCACAGCTCATTAGAACCACCCGGCACCCGACCCGCACCGCCTCGCCTCGTGCGGTTAGTATTCTATATATGAACTTGTATGGATGTGCGCTCACTACATCAACTCCGTAGCGTCACCGGATCGCCTCGTGCGTACGCCGTCCACGCGCGGACGGCGAGTTGACCACTCGGTGACAACTCGCTGCTCGCATGCTTCTCCCGAGTGAACTGCGCGCTGCAATCGAGTGGACCACGCGCGGCCCGCGAGTGGTTCACGCGAGGACAATGCGTCAGCGATACGCCGCTCCCCACCCACCCGCTATTTCCAGCCCTTCTTTCTAACATGTCGGACGTATAGTTTTTGCTTTCAAAATGAATAAAGAAAGACTTATAGAAGAAGTTTAGAAATATTAGTATGTCAAATTTTGGTAAAATTTTACTTAACTAAACACACGTGTAGACCTGGTGCCAATTGCTGACAGACTACTCGGAAATTCGTGGACCACGCGATTTCCACTCGTTGACTACGTGAGGTCCACTGGTTGACCACGCGATGTCCACTCGATGACCACGCGAGGTCCACTGGTTGACCACGCGACGTTTACTGGTGATAACGCGGCGTCCACCCGTGAACCACCTGCTGACAACGAGTGGACGCCGAGCGACGAGGCGATGCGGGTCGGGTGCCGGGTGGGTCTAAGAAGCTGTAACCTTACCGCCGGCTTTGCCGCTGGCTTATTGCCGCGCGGGTGTAAGTGAATAGGCGTTATACCCGGCGGCCTGGTTAAACAACCGCCGGCAAGCCCCGGCGGCAATGCCGAAGCGCGAAAATGAAGACTGATTTACGGCAATGTGTGTTGTGGAATCTTCGTATGGTTGTAAGCTACACGTATAATTATTAAGCATTATGATGACGACATAGGATTTAAATTAGTGTGTTGGTATTACTAAGTTTATATTGCCTGTGTGTGCCCCTAAGTTTTTGTGCCTTGGCGCGCGCTCTGGTGTGAACTCGGGACGTTTTTTTCGTGAATTTTGTGCTAAACCCTTGGTCTGTGTTTCTACGTCAATGGTACAATTTAGAGCTGATTTAGAAATAAAGGTAATGATCCATTGTCGCTGATTCACAGTTTATCTTGTGTTCTCTACATATAAGTTTAAATACTGCAACATAAAATAATGACAACATGAAAAAGTATTTTAATTTAAATTCATAATTCTTGAAGCTTTTTTTGAATATCTTGACTGACTCAATGGTCTAGTGGTCACATGCGCGACTGCTGAGTGTGACGTCTTGGGTCCGATCCCCAGGTCGGATAAAGTGTAAATGGGCTTTTTCCTAAATAAAAAATACTGCAACATAAAATAATAACAACTTAAAAAAGTCTCCAATATTTGGAGTTATTTCTTCGGGTTTCTTTTAATTTAAATTCATGGTTCTATTTCTTCGGGTTTCTTTTAATTTAAATTCATGGTTCTTGAAATTTATTGTAAGAAGATACTTCACAAATAATAGACTGAGTTTAAATTCAATGTTTTTGTAGGTTTCAAAGAATTAGCTCAATCGGATAGCTTAATGAATTAATTGGAAACTAATAGGGCAAATGTTAAACTTTTGAGACATCTATATAGGTTAATTAAAATCTACTTCAAGTCTATAAAGCCACACGGGAAATGTGAATAGATTAGAAAATTAGCACATATATCTGATACAGAGATGAAAACGTTTCTGTTTTATTATGTGTGGCTTATAGTAAAAAGGTTTTTTCGCTGCTGGCAGGAAATAAATAAATGTAGAATCAGTAAAAATGTATGGAAGCTGGTCGAGGAATCAATAACAACCCCTCATATGTCATTAGATAGGTATTTTAAAATACTACAATAACTAGGTACTGCGGCTCATTTCAAATCGCTGTGTGAAAAAAGTTATTGCGCTGTTTCGTAGATTAGGTTATTTTTTTCTTTTATATTGCTAGATAATGCAAAACAAGTAAATTGAGTAAACAGTGTTATAATTATATACCGTCATCCACTATCATCTAACCTCCTTCTTTCGAACTTAAATCTATTAAGTATTCTTATAAATATATATACAGGGCTACTGGTAATTCGACGTATTCCTTGCACCACATTATAGGGGGGCTAGTATGCAACAAATTTAACCCCACATATGTTCTACAAAATTCAATGGATTTCTAGATATTGCAATTTTTATATTATTTTTAATAATACCCAGAATTCCTTCTTAAACATTATTTATCTATAAAATATCAAATTGATCGGCTTTAATTATGATATTAGCTTGTAGCTGATACTTTTACGAAGCTTTTTGCGTATTTAACTGTTCTTAATGACCATCCAATTGAAAGTAATCATTAAAAGTTAAATAAGTGTATTAGAAAATCGTCGAGGTACACGATAAAGAATGATGTTTATCTCAAAAATTTACTAGAACACTAAGTGTACAAAATGCAAGACAAACATCCTTATTTAATCAGCTATCCAACGAGGTACAGACGTTCAAAAAATATTTAGAAACTAATGTCAAAATGTCTTATAATACTGACAAAGGCGATTTCTGAAAAATCTCTACAAGCACGCAGGTGGCCCGTTAAGTGCAATTCGTTGCATAATCCTCGCGTAGAGATTAAACAACAGTCTGTCGGGCACCAACTGTCCTCTAAATGTCAGGATTAGATTAGGTCAGGTCGTTAGGTTATGTTTGGTCAGGGTTAGGTAGGTTAGGTTAGGACCTAAGTGTGCGAGGGAACACCTGGGTGGTTTTAGTCAGTAAGAGTCTGACAGACCCCTCTGCCCACCCCCAGGACCGAGGACATCCATGAGGATATCCAGAAGGCAAAAAAAATGGTCAGGTTAGGTCGATAAGTTAGGTCACGGTTAGGTTTAGGTTAGGTCACAACTTCGATGCCCTGGGGTCTGGCTGGAGGCGAGGGCCCTCGCGCTGAGATATCGCCAGAGCGAGGAGGCGCTTGAGCGGAGTGATCTCCGCCAGAGTGGCTGTGGAGGGAAGGACTTGCGCAACCCAGCGCAGGGCACGCCGCAATAGCGGCGGTAAGACCCGTAATGGAGGAGTGGCTGGAGAGGCGGCATGGCGCCCTCAGCTTCCGGATGACGCAGGTGCAGTTATCTCAGCGTGAGGGCCCTCGCCTCCAGATCCCAGGGCATCGAAGTTGTGACCTAACCTAAACCTAACCTAACGACCTAACCTAACCATTTTTTTGTTGTCTACTGGAAATCCTCATGGATGTCCTCCGTCCTGGGAGTGGGCAGAGGGATCTGTCCGACTCTTATTGACTAAAACCACCCCGGTGTTCCCTCGCACAATTAGGTCTTAACCTAACCTACCTAACCCTGACTAAACATAACCTAACGACCTGACCTAATCTAATCCTGACATTTAGAGGATAGTTGATGCACGGCAGATTGCTGATTAATCTCTACGCGAGGATTATGCAATCAATTGCACTTAACGGGCCACCTGCGTGCTTGTAGAGATTTTTCAGAAATCGCCTTTGTCAGTATTATAAGACATTTTTACATTAGTTTCTAAATATTTTTTGAACGTCTGTACCTCGTTGGATAGCTGATTAAATAAGGATGTTTGTCTTGCATTTTGTACACTTAGTGTTCTAGTAAATTTTTGAGATAAACATCATTCTTTATCGTGTACCTGGACGATTTTCTAATACACTTTTTTTTTTTTTTTAAAAACGTTGCCCCACACTAAGATTTCTCTTGTATCGTGGGTGCGTTTACAAACACAAATCTCACAAACAAACGCCCAGACCCGAAACAACTATCTGTAGGCCATACAAATTTTTGTTCCGTGTGGGAATCGAACCCACGACCCGTAGCGCAGCAGCCAATCGCTTAACCACTGCACCAAACGTGTCGTCAACTTATTTAACTTTTAATGACTACTTTCAATTGGATGGTCATTAAGAACAGTTAAATACGCAGAAAGCTTTGTAAAAGTATCAGCTACAAGCTAATATCATAATCAAAGCCGATCAATTTTATATTTTAGAGATAAATAGTGTTTAAGAAGGAATTCTGGGTATTATTCAAAATAATATAAAAATTGCAATATCTCGAAATCCATTGACTTTCGTAGAACATATGTGAGGTTAAATTTGTTGCATATTAGCCCCCCTATAACGTGGTGCAAGGAATACGTCGAATTACCAGTAACCCTGTATATATATCTCTGCATTATTTCCTGTTACATTTCGCATCTATAATCTCCATTATAAGGCACTGAAATAAATAGAGAAGTTATCGTATAACCTAAATTACATCATGATCATTCTAATCATGTACCTACTCTACTCAACTCGATTTACAAGATGCTCGTATTGCAATTCAATTTCGGTAACAATACACCTGCCACTGACTTGTACAATAAACACGTAGCCACAATATAAACACATTAGGACAATATCATTGACCAGCTGAACTGCAATAGGGCAAAGAATGTAGTACAGTACTACAACGTTGACAGTTATTCGTCTCGGCAATCTTCGTTTTTACGATTTTTTACGAATTATCCCACCCGGTCTATTTTTCTTTGAGTGTATTTAATATTATATATACAGGCTGTAAGGGTAAACACCGTTATCCTTGAAACCAGTGGTTTGGTTTCATTTATAGAACATAAAATCAATGAAAAAAAAAAACTTTTTTTATAAAATTTTCATTTTTCCTCAAAAGCATTTCACCCTATGCGCGGGGGCAACAAGCTACGGGAGGGGGCGCGGGGAACTCGCCACGTGGCCCGACGCACGGCCCCGCACAGTTTGCTACTCCAGTCAGTCAGCTGTCTCGTTAGCGAGTGTGTGTACTCGTACGCCGCGTCGTAGCGCCGCGCCGCTCATTTCTCGCGCGTACTTTTTTTTATTATTTTTTTACTCATTCCTATATTTTTATGTTTAAGTCTACCCATGGTTTGAGTGATAACGGCATTTACCCTTACATGCTGTATATATATATTACCTACTTCGCAGGCAGGCTTCGTCCTTTTTCTATTAATTCCGTATTGGTCATTCGATTGGTCGATTGGAAAATCTACAAGTCCGTGATCTACAAGTACCTATCATACTGCATGGATCAGAATGTGGGGCCGTGAAGAAGACGGATGAAAAAAGATTGCATGTAGCAGAGATGAGAATGTTGAGATGGATGTGTGGAGTGACCAGAATGGATAAGGTCAGGAATGAGTATATTAGAGAAAGTTTGAAAGTAGCGCCAGTGACAAAAAAGTTGAAAGGGAACCGTTTGTCTTGGTATGGGCATGTGAAGAGGAGGGATGAAACGTATGTGACCAAAAGAGTTATGAATATAAATGTGAATGGATGGAGAGGAAGGCCAAAGAAAAGATGGATGGATTGTGTGAAGAATGATATGAAAGAGAAGGGAGTCTGATATCATGACGGTTGACAGGACGGAATGGAAGAAGAAAACGTGTTGCACCGACCCCAAGTAACTTGGGATAAGGGCAGAAATATGATGATTGGTCATTCAATTGGTCGCATAATTCGTACAAATTTGGAAACACGAAGATTGCCGAGGTGCATAACTTGTCACGGTAGAGGGAAAGTCAGCAAAATGGAAACTATTCCATATTCGCTTACTTTCTCTCTACTGTATTACATCTCTGTGTCGAAGTCTAAACACGAGACACCAGACCTCTTCTCTAAATAGTATAAAACAAAGTCGCTTCCCGCCGCCTGTATGCTTAGATTTATTAAACTACGCAACGGATTTTGATGTGGTTTTTATCAATAGTCAGAATGATTCAAGAGGAAGGTTTATATGTATAATGCATTGCACCAGTGCAAAGCCGGAGCGGGTCGCTAGTTCCATATATTTTACACCTTAATTAAAGAAAAATATGCATAGGTAAATTTTATATGCCCGGCAGATTAATGTTACAGGCTAACAGTAACCGTATACTAAGCATTGCGCATACAAATAATGAAAAGATATCGAAAATAATTTTGGAAAATTCTTGAAGGATTCTTAGATACCTTAATGATCCTCACTGTAATAGATAGCACACCTAACTTATATAATCTATTGGGCCATGACGAGATTTTTTTTTTCCATATACCTATAATATTTAAAATACTTTCATCAAATTATTATCAATATTATTCATAAAATTTTCACCAATACAAAATCTTTCTGTTGACTCATCAAATTAAATTTAGTTTTAATTTAAACGGATTACCTATTCAAAACTGTCAATAATCTATTTGTATTACATTCATGTTTGTGTTTATTTGGGGATTAAGCAAAATTTTAATTAATGGATTATATTTGTTTATTTTGTATTTATAATTTATATTGTAAACTACACTGTGGTGCGAAATGATCTATCTATTATATTAGGTTATTTAAAACTTTGATACAAGGTAACATACGTAGGTACTGTGTATTAATTACGTATGTCACCTTTTGTATTATTTGTATAAGAATATAATTATTAACAAAAATATATATGTATAGGGTGTTAACGAATTCGTGTAATTCCTTAAAACCACATGATCTACTACTGGTGGTGTAGACAGGCCCCGCACGGGATTTAGCTTGAATATATTTTTTTTCATGCTTGTTTTTTACTTGTCGTATCTAAACCATCTAATAAGGATAGTTTTTTTTTTTTTTTGCCGAATAATAATTTTATTTTTGTTTACATTTCGATGCCACGCATAAATTAATGAAAGTACGGCGACACGGCTGGCAGGAACGAGTATAGCGATATCACTCTTTGCAGTCAGATAACTCAAGGTCTAAAAAGACTCAGAAATTGAAAACCAAAGAACCACTATTTCGTTAACACTCTGTATATACAGGGCGTCCCACGACTTTGCCACATGGAGGGGAAGTACCTTAAATACTGTAGATAGAAAAACATACTGAATGAAGACTTCATTTTTATTTTAAAAACAATACGAACTGCATTCAAAGAATTTTAAATAATCACCTGTCTGAACCGGAATCGAACCCGCTAAATGTGAAAATAAAAAAAAACTATAATTTTATTCTACTAATCGAAAGGCTCGATTAGATACATTTATTTCTTCCAAGTAACAAAGCATCTAAAATAAAAGGAACACCATGAAATTTAACATTTAACTTAAAATTTGATCAGAATAATGAATAGCATTCTCTCTGACTATGTCGTGCTCATAACAACTGACTTTATGTACTACTGCTTTATTACTATTTCGAAGTATTATTTCACTGCCTATGAAAAAAGAAATAAATCAACGGTAATCGAGATAGTCACAATTTGTTACAATAGGAAGAGACACATTTTGAGCATTTAATAAATTAAATTGTTTGTAAGTTGCACAGTTAAACGTGTCTTAATATTAAATTCAAATAAATGTTAAATTTCATGGTGTTCCTTTTATTTTAGAAGCTATGTTATCTAGAAGAAATAAATGTATCTGATCGAGCCTTTCGATTAGTACAATAAAATTACAGTTTTTTTTGTTTTCACATTTAGCAGGTTCGATTCCCGGTTCAGACAGGTGATTATTTAAAATTCTTTGAATGCAGTTCGTATTGTTTTTAAAATAAAAATGAAGTCTTCATTCAGTATGTTTTTCTATCTACAGTATTTAAGGTACTTCCCCTCCATGTCGCAAAGTCGTGGGACGCCCTGTATATTGAAAGTCGATGTTCTTTTATGTTTTTATTTTGTAGTGCGTCGTCTTTTACTGTATAATTATATAAAAAAAACCTTCGTATCTTTCTTTCTTTATAAATAGTTTTAGGTAATAATGAACAAGAAAGTAAACATTCAACAGCGACACAACATATATTATTCAATGCCGCTGTGTTTTGCATAATTTAAATCCAAATGCACAGTGGACATTACTATTGCGGGAACTTTAAATTAACAGCAATAATAAATTAGGCAAAATCCACATGTGAGCCTTGTCACGTATTATTTAGATTAACAAAAAGCTTTATTCTTGCCAACTTGTAAACATTATTGTTTTGGTATACTTAGTAAGCGATAAAGGCGCTCTTACTCCGACTCTGCTATTTTCAATAAATTTCATATACAAGGTTAGTCGGAAAGGGGGTACTAATCCGAAGCCCACTTATAGTATCGCTGATGACTGTTTGAAAGCAAGTGTTAAAATTTCAAAATTCGTTTTTTTTCCCAAATAAAATTATTTTTATTTTAGTTTTTTCAAAAATTCTTCATCCCTGCTTTAGTTAGAAATTTAGAAAATGGTGCTTCTAATTTATGACCCCAAATATGACCTAAAATGTAAACACAGCTGATCATAACTGGGGATAGATAGATTTTAGAGACTTTTTTTTTTGAGATTTTTGAACAACTGTTTCTCTTAAACTATTGACTTTTGGGAAAAGTTGTAGAACAAAAGTTATTCATTATTATGTGTACTTTAACACCCTTTCGGATTAGTACCCCCTTTCTGACTAACCTTGTATAGCTAAGAAATTATATAAAAACAACGTCTAGCAACTAATTATCCCTGTGCGATGTACATTAAAACAGCCTCCACGAGTGACGATACTCAACTACGTCCAGCGCAACCAGAGGCCGCTGGCTGCCAACCAACCGTGATGACTGATGAGAGATCGAAAGAAAAGGGAATTTGGTACCTAACTATTCAGCCAGAGATCTCGCGAGTTCCATTTATTGATTGCATTTTAAGTAATTTAATTACTATACAGGGTGTTAACGAATTCGTGTAATTCCTTCAAACCGCGTGATCTTCTGGTGACACTGATTGATCCTGCATAGGATTTTTTCATAAACAACAAAAAAAGTTTTCAAAAAATGAACCATGGTATTCTGTATCTGAGTAATTTTAGTGTCCCAAGTTAACTGACAGCGTGAAGCGATATCGCGCTAGTCGTGCTTGTCAGCTGTGTCGCCGTAACTTCTTAAATTAATGCGTGGCATCGAAATTTTCTATGACATAAAAATTTTTTTTGAGAAAAAAGAAGTTTATTTTTTATTTTTAATAAATCTAAATTCCGAGCGGTGCTAATCCATATCATTAATAGATCATGTGGTTTAAAGGAATTACACGAATTCGTTAACACCCTGTAGCCTTAAGTTTGCGTTCTGGACTTATTCCTTCAAATAATTTCTCATTTTTAATGAAAAAGGTTTTTTTAAACTGCATTGACTGCGAAGTGGTTGACGATATTTGTTGTATCCTAATGGAATGTGTCCGAAACGTGTGAATTAGTGTGTTTGGCCGAAACAAAATATATGACATTGGCATTTGTAATTCCATCCTAGCTTTCCCATTGTCAGACAAAGCTAAACTTCTGTATAAGTTGGTAATAAGGTAAATTGTTATTATCTATTAGTAATCTTTTCATTGGGCGATATGGTCGCTAAGCGACAAAGCAATCTAAAAAAAATTACCTTGATGACTGGCTGATCTTTTCACCAGGGCATTATAGTCCGTTTTATAATATCTGAGACCAAATTGACAAGCACAAATGTCAAACTGGTAAATTTTAGGAACAATATTTTCAAATTTGACGTTTCGTACCTGTCAATTCAGTCTCAGGGATTAAAAAACTAACTTTTTTTTAGCTATACTCATATAGTCTGTTCCGATAAAAGAGAAAAAGGAAAAGACTGTAACCTGTCTGTCAAATGTGGTGATTCTGTTTCTACTTAGGGTCGATTTAACCACCATCAGATAACTTTTATCTTATAAATTGTACGTTTTGACAGCTTTAGGATATAAATTCTGTCAAAACTTATTCCTTTGATAAAAGTTATACAGGGTGGTAATTTGAAATGGGGCATGAAGGGCAACTACCTTAACCATTGTAGCTACAGGAAAACGTTCTTAGATGACCACCCCTAACTTTTGGGATAATTTCAATCGGCATTCACAGATTTTGAAAAAAAAGTACAGTCAGCGAGAAAAATGGCTGTTTTAACAAAACTTTTTTATGATGCCAATCGATCCTATTTCCCATAAGGATCAAAAAACTTTTCCGGACCAACTGAGGTTTGAGTACTAGAAACGTCAGAAATAACAAAAAACTATTTGAGATGGGTTAGTTATAAGGGCAGCTACCTTAATCGTTGTCGCTACAGGAAAATTTTGATAGGAGTCTGGCCATAGTTTTTGACGTTATTTCGAACTGCATAAAAAGATATTGAAAAAAAAAATTTGGTACAGTCAGCAAAAAAATGGTCAGTTCTTACAAAACTCTTTTATGATGCCAATCGATTCTATTTCCCATGAGGAACAAAATACTCTTCCGGACCTACTGAGGTAAAAGTACTAGAAACGTCAAAAATCGCGAAAAACAAAATTTTGTTAAAAGTGATGTTAAGGCTGAAAAAAAAAATTATTTTATTTTCAAAATCTGTGAATGCAGTTCGAAATATTTTCAAAAAACATGGATAGTCTTTTAAAAACATTTTCCTCTAGCCACAACGATTAAGGTAGCTGCCCCTATTACTACCCCATCTCAAATAAGTTTTTTGCGATTTCTGACGTTTCTAGTACTCCAACCTCAGTTAGTCCGGAAGAGTCTTTTAATCTTTATGGGAAATGGAATCGATTGGCATCATAAAAAAGTTTTGTGAAAACAGCCCTTTTTCTCGCTGACTGTACTTTTTTTTCGAAATCTGTGAATGTCGATTTAAATTATCCCAAAAGTTAAGGGTGGTCTTCTAAGGACGTTTTCCTGTAGCTACAATGGTTAAGGTAGTTGCCCTTCATGCCCCATCTCAAATTACCACCCTGTATATGGCGTTAGTAACATCTGTCCTTAAACAATTTTGTTTATTTTACTGTTAAGTCTTAACAAACAACACTGTTAAAGTTATTAAACCCTACATAATTTACATCTCAGTAAAATTTTACCGGCTCATTTTTATCTCGCTATATTTTCACAACTTATTAAGTGAACAGTTGTACTGAAATACCAGGAAGGAAAAGTTTTTATTTCAAAGTAAGTAGCATAGTTTGCAACAGTACTATATTTTACCAGGGTATCATCGCAGTGCAGAACATTATCTTCTCGAGAAATGAGCGCGAATTAATTTAAAATATCCTCATTCGTGCTGATTTTCTTACAATGAGGATTGTGAAATTGCTGAGTAATTCTTAATTTCCTACCTACTCAATCATTCTTATTTTTCCTTATTTCTTAATTCAAATTTATCATAACATTATAATTATCACAGCATAATGTAATGTCTCATGGTAATGTTTCCTGTCGTTTCTTGTACTACTTTATTAAGTTTAATAACCGAGAGATTTTAAATGAAATAATTTAACTAGAACTGAATTTTTGTAATGACTACAATTTAATTTCATTAATATTTAACTAAAGACTTTATAAAAATTTACGTGAATTTTTTTTTTTTTTTTTTTTTTTTTTCTTTATTTTTATTACGGGGGTTTTTTCAATAGTGAAAATGTCACCCCCATTATTGTAAACAAACGGAATAAAAAATAACAAGTTAAACTTACTCTAAACTAACTTACCCGCAACCTTAAGCCTATAATAACAATTTTAAACAGCATCCTGGCCTCATCCGACAATGGACGGGACAGAATACTGTTAAAAAAACCTACACTAATAATATGGTCTCCGAAGGTTGACCGTCTTTGTGGCTCCGTCCGAATACATTCTGATAAAATGTGATAGGCGTCTTCCATAACTCCACACACACTACAGTTAGGCGAGTCGACTTTACGCATCAGAAACCCAAAATTGTTGAGAGGAACATGACCAGATCGAAGCCTCAAAGCCGTCACGAGTTCTTGTCTTTGAATCCCTCTCACACTGAACCACAGCGAACGAGATAAAGAAGGTTGGATTGTTTTATACCAAATCCCCTTTGTCAAAGATCTCTTATCAAAATATTCCGACCAAAAATCAAAACATCTATTTCTGACCATAGGAAGTAATTCAGTATACCAAGGTGAACAACTGTAAGATTGTCCATCAGATCCAGCTTCATTAGCTAAACGATCGACTATTTCATTAAACTCCAGCCCAATGTGAGAGGGAATCCATTGCAATATAATAGTTTTGTGTTTGGTGACAATTTCTCTAAGCAATATTAAAATTCTATAAGCCAGTGGAAGCCCCCTATATGGTGAAGAACATTTAATTAAATGCAGTAGTGAACTTTTAGAATCACTGAATATAACAAAGCGATTCCCATTCAGAGATTCAATATACGCCAAGGCTTCCGCAATAGCGATTAGTTCTACATGCATGATGGACAGGTTTGAGGAAATTTTGAATTTCATTGAAGTGCCTGTTTGAGGGTCAAAAAATGCTGCACCCGAATAATTATTTTCTTGTTTGGAACCATCCGTGTAGATATGGTAGAAGTCAGAGTATTGTTCATTAAGTGATTTACAACATAGGGTTCTTAAATTATATGAATTGTAGCAGTGCTTAGGTTTGTCAATACTGACTAAATTAGGCTTAATATAGGATGTGTCCATATTGCTAACCCAGGTGCCCATGGAAAACATATCTAATTTTATATTGCAATAAATAGGTTCCTGTTTTAAAATATCGTGAAACATAACTAAAAGAGGCTTTTTCTTACGTCTCCAATAAAAATTGTTACAGAGCTCACTTAATTTACTAATTGTGTTCATAACAGGGGAATCGTTGGATTTTGATTTCAAATAGAATTTGCCAGCTAGATATTGACGACGCACACATAAGGGAGGCAACAGTAACTCGGACTCCATAACATGGATTGGAGTGCTTTTGATAAAACCACCAATCAATCGTAAACACAGGTTTTGTAGTCTATTAAGCTTAGTTAAATGTGTATCGGCGCAATTGTCAAATAAGAAGCTAGCAAAATCCATACGACTACGAACAAGGGCAATGTATAACCGTCGTAAGTGAATAGGATGAACACCCCAACCAGGTCCCACCAAGACTTTGAAAATATTAATCAATTTAACTATCTTATTACACATCTCATTAATATGTTTCTTCCAACGGAGACCCCTATCAAGCCACATACCCAAATAACGAACGCTGTGAACTAACTCCAAAGACGATCCGTTTAAACGAATGTCAACGTCTAATTTACGAAAACCTCTATTAAACAAACAAATTTTGCTTTTGCTGGGAGAAATATCTAAGCCCACCTGGGTTAATAACGAGTCCATCAAATTAAGGGCACATTGTATCTTAGATTGACCCTCTAGAGTAGACGCACACTGCACATATATTACAAAATCATCCGCATATTGGGATATGTAAACATTATTTTGCAAGTGATTACAAATCTGCAGCGTTGCTATGTTAAATAACAACGGTGACAATGGGTCACCCTGAGCCAACCCTTGACCCGAAACTCTGCTGATTAATTTATTTCCTGACTTAATTTTGAGCCTTCTTTCATGAAGAAAGTTCCATAAGTATTTACAAATATTAAATCCAACTTGAAGATTATCCAAACTATTAATTAAAGCACAATTATTAATATTATTGTACGCATTATTTACATCCAAAAAACAGCCTAAAGTAGATGAACCCTCGGAAAATCCTATATGAATTTTGGAAATGAGAAAACTTAAGCTATCTAAACATGATCTACCCCTACGAAATCCCACAGTATTTTCTGAAAAAGAGCAGTTTTTCTCAAGAAACCATTCTAGTCGCCGATACAAAATATAATGAAAAATTTTACAAACACATGATAATAAAGAAATTGGTCGAAGAGATGAAACGTCAGTGGTATCACGTCCAGGTTTTGGGATAGGAATTATAGAAATATCGCGCCACTGATAGGGAACGAAGCTGTTTATCAGAAAACTATTGTATATAGATAATAACACACGTTTGCCTACAAGGGGTAAATTTTTAACCATAGAATACGAAATATCATCGCATCCAGGAGATGTATCCTTACGTTTAATACATTTTTCAAGCTCCTGCATAGAGATACTACATTCTAAGGTAGGATTACTGTGGTAAATGATTGGGCACGAGGGAGATACATAGTCGGGCGCTAAAGTATCTAAAAGATTTTTGGCGCTTTGAGAGTCCACAAACCGTCTGGGAGTACGATATCCTTTTAACCATTTCATTTTGCGCCACATAATACTTGAAGTGGTTGACTCATCAACTGAAGAACAGAAATTATGCCAGTTGACCGCTTTAGCTTGACGCAACAATTTCTGCGCTGAGTGTATCCTATCTTTTAAAATATCTAAGTTTTGAGGAGTTGGGTTACGCCTGAATGTAGCTAAAGCTAGTCTACGGCGAGCAACGAGGTGTGAAAGTTCAGTAGTCCAATACGGCTTAGGGGAAAACGACGAAGAAGGGTTTTGACTAAATTTAAATACTGGAATGTATTTATTTGCAGCATTATTTAGTAAATTTAAAAATAAATCATAGGCTTCTTGAAGATCACTTGGTAAACTTAAACCGCAAAATTGTTGTTCTAAATAATTTGTATATGAAACCCAGTTTGCTTTGTGAAAATTTCTTTTAATAACTGGGGGTGCATCTGACTCGCAGGTAACAGATATTTTAATTATTAAATGATCGCTGCCTAAGTTTTCGTTTAAAACCTTCCAATTAAATTGTAATGCAATATCTAATGAAGCGAAAGAAATATCGGGTGAAGACTGTTGTAAATTGTTATCTACGTAACGAACACGTGTGTGTGACTCATCATTCAAAAAAATATAGTTACTGTCAACAAGTGCATCGTGAATAAGGCGACCTCTGTGATCAGTTTTATAAGACCAACTGTTGTGGTGGCCGTTAAAATCACCTAAAATTAATGTTTTGGATTGCCGTAATGATAAAATATTATCCCAATCTTGTTGTGAAGTGACGATCCTAGATGGACAATATATAGAAATAATATTCTCAATCGGGCCACAATTAAATAATTTAACGCACACTAACTCAATACCGCTATTGTTAAGGTGCACACGACTAAGCTGGGCTTTGATCGACTTGTGTATAAGAATAGCCACTCCGCCGTATGAGTCATCGCGATCGGAACGGTAAACATCATAATAACTAACTTTAAAATTGCTTTCTGGTTCAAGCCACGTCTCACTAAGGGCAGCAATATGGACTTTTTCCTGGCGTAAAATTTCTGAAAATTCTGGTAATTTTGGTCTAATACTTTGGGCATTCCACTGGATAATATTTAGTTTAATCACAGTAATTGCGTAATAAAACTCAACAACGATTTCATCCACGGCCACTTCGAAACATAACCCACCATCACTAGCATAAACCATTCTAGGCACAACTGGATAACCGAACGTATTTTGGCTGATACACTTGCTTGGCGTAGAAAGATAACCTCCTTGATTCGGGACAATAGCTCATTAAAACGGGGTATATCATCTTTCTGGTCCACACCATCCTCAGACATATAACCATTATTATCTGCGTCGGTATTCCCGAACAACAAATCCTCTTCAGCAGACTGCTTCTTGGTTTTTGGCCCTGTTTTACTGGGAAGATGGGTAGATCTGCCGCCTAACTCCACCTTGTGAACAGTCACTTTCGTTTGGACAGTTTTGGCATAGGTTGGGCGAACAGGAAAATCGGGCGTGGAGTCTATTTCGAGTGGTAAGGGATCCGTTTTAAGTGGAGGAAATGAGTTTTTGTCTGGGCATTCGATTGTATCCGGGCAGTCGGGGGGAACGTACCATTGTAAGGCCTTCCTATACGTACATCTAAACTCAGCCATGATTTCCCTAAGCCTTCTTTCCTTTTTATAAATTGGACAAGTCTTGCTCAACGATATGTGATTCCCACCACAATTCACACAGGAGAACAACAAGGCATCACAGTTTTCATGTTGACCAGCACATTTTGGGCAAATCACCTTTTTGCTAGGACACATTTTCCTTACATGACCCAATCTCCAGCATTGGGAACATTGCGAGACCTGGTGAATGTATGGCACAACTTTAACAAGGATGTCACATACATGAATGGAATTTGGTAAATAGTTTCCTTCAAAACATAGTCGGATGGTTTCGCTGGGGCACCAACCTCCCTCATCCCTGTTACGACGGCTTAATCTCTTTAATGATAAGAGCTTTGCAGGGGCGGGGCAGGAAATATATTTTAAGATTTCGTCATCAGGGAGATCAAGATCTACATCCTTAATGATGCCATAGCAGACAGACAGTTCTGTGGCCTTTTGAAATCTCCATCCCTTCTCTAAGAGTGCCTCACATTCAAAAAGCTTCCTTGAATCTGCTTCACTCTCGAACTGAAGACGAATTTTAAAGGGGCTCAAGTACTTAATTTGACAAACATTCTTTATATTATTATCTTTCAGAATACGGGCCAATGCAAATTGTTTTGGTAGTCGTTCCTTAAAAGAAATATATACCTCACATTTATCTTCTTTCAATGAGATAATACTACTTCGACGTGACTTCTTTCCTCTTACTTCTTTCCAACCTGCCTCTTCCTCACTACTGTCCCCATGTTGTCTCTTTGCCACTCTCAATAATTCTTCTTCACTTTCACCGTCATCTTCTATAGCATCCTTGTCGGAACCATTTAACGAAGGCAAAGGCGTATCACAACGCGGCAATGCGCTAACGTTAACGTTATCCATCTCGGACTAGCTCGCATCAGAACAACAAACAGTACGTACAAAAAATAGGCGAAAGGTAAGATACACGCGTCAGCCGCGTGGCCGATAACAAGTAAACAGTTGCACTAGGAGATTATATAATTAACAGCTCCGAGACAACGATAACACACGACCGAACCGCACGAGTGCCGAAGCGGTATGTGGTGAATTTATTATGTAAATTTCTTCGTTTTTTTTAATGAATCTTACTTCTTCTTTTAGGTTTAACTAGCTGGTGCCCGCGGCTTCGCTCACGTCACTTAGTTTTCTTTAATGTTTATGTATACTTAACAGATCATCGTAAAGTTTTGGGGTAAGTACAGAAAAGGACATTAGGTAGGTTCCTACGGGAACGCGGTTAGCAAACCGTTATTATAATGTGAACGCCTTAATTTCTCTCTAATCCAGATTCCAAAAGTTGCATTCAGCAATATTGTAATTATGTAAGTTTATCATGGTAATCAGTGCCGGATTAAGACAGCGCGGGGCCCGTAGCAAATATAAAAGGGGGCCCTTGAGTTGCATTATCTACTTATTAATTTTACTGTTATAAAACAGTGGTATTACACTGGTTTTGTATTAGTCCAAAGCGATTAGATCGAGCGATCGTCAAAACTGAAATAATAACACAAAAACGCGTAAAAACTAAGAAACTAACACGAAATAAAAAGGCCGGTAAAAAAAACAAAAGTTAAAAAAATACACGCCTGAAAAGTATAAATTAGCATTATAAGCGTTTTTTTTTAATCATTACCTTTTCATTGTCCGTTAAGTTTTTAGGCTTAATTTCTTAAATAAATAAACGTAATGAAATAGTTTGTTTCATTATACAAAAGAATATAGTCGAGTGGAGTAGTACATACAAAGCGTAGTAGCACCGCGAGTGGCGATTTTTTCCGCATTTTTGACGATCGCATGATGTCATTCTAAGTGCATTTATGGCTTTTGGCTAAATTCACAAATGTTCAATTTTAAGTTGCCGATAAGTCTAGTGCTGTCACTATCGTTGGACTCTCGTGATAAGTTTCACTCAAAAAATTACGCTCAGGCAGAGATGAGTGGCTTTAAATACGCGGAGCCCCCTTTCGCGCGGGGCCCGTAGCAATTGCTACTCTTGCTACGTGGTTAATCCGGCACAGATGGTAATCACAACTTCAGCTGCTGCTAGAGCCTGATTAGTAATCTTCTTTCGTCTTTCTATCAATCATCGTAGTTTGTTATTTACAAAACTTGTGCTTAAAACCCCTGAAAAGTATAAGTTAGCATTATAAGCGTGTTTTTTTTTAATCGTTACCTTTTCATAGTTATTTAAGTTTTTTAGGCTTAATTTCTTAAATAAATAAACGTAATGAATTGGTTTGTTTTAATTTACAAAAGAAAATAGTTGTGTAAATAGTACATACAAAGCGTAGCAGCAGCGCGAGCGAAGCGAGCGCGATTTTTTTCCCGCATTTTTGGCGAAATCATGATGTCATTCAAAGTGCATTTATGACTTTTGGCTAAATTCACAAATGCTCAATTTTAAGTTGCCGATAAGTCTAGTGCTGTCACTTTCGTTGGACTCTCGTGATAAGTTTCACTCAAAAAATTACGCTCAGGCAGAGATGAGTGAGTATATGAGTGATATGCGGAGCCCCATTTCGTGCGGGGCCCGTAGCAATTGCTTAATTTCTTAAATAAATAAACGTAATGAAATGGTTTGTTTGAATATACAAAAGAAAATAGTCGAGTGAAGCAGTTCATATAAAGCGTAGCATTAGCGCGAGCGCAGCGAGCGCAATTTTTTTTTCGCATTTTTGGCGAATGCATGACGTCATTCTAAATGCATTTATGGCTTTTGGCTAAATTCTCAAATGCTCAATTTTAAGTTGCCGATAAGTCTAATGCTGTCACTTTCGTTGGACTCTCGTGATAAGTTTCACTCAAAAAATTACGCTCAGGCAGAGATGAGTGGCTTTAAATATGCGGAGCCCCCTTTCGTGCGCGGCCCGTAGCAATTGCTACTCTTGCTACGTGGCTAATCCGGTACTGATGGTAATCACAATTTCAGCTGATGCTAGAGCCTGATAAGTAATCGTCTTTCTATCAATCATCGTAGTTTGTTATTTACAAAACTCCTGTGCTTAAAACCCTCTTTCCGTGGTTTAAACAATTTAATCTACTCTCATAATGTATTGTCAGCGTTTGCTCTAAGGTAGGTACACGTAGCGATGTGGAGTTTCATACTAAGACTCGTATATTATGTAGGTACTACCAGAATTGTATTTTTGTGTTATTAAGAAAAAAAAAGTGATGTGAATTGGTTTTAAAACATAACTATAAATCCACATAAATGTTTAGGTAACGACCAAAAAGTAATTAATTTTAGTTATATTCTAAAACTTCTCTGTAAACTACGTTCGTAGTTTTGCACTCGGTAGTTAAAATGTATAGAGATTCAGGACTGGTGACGCGAGAGCAAGGGACGTACAGTTGTCCGTGAGAGAAGCAGCTCGTCCTGAGGTCGCCACCTGCAGCCGTCAGTGTCTGCCCCTGCGACTTGTTAATGGTCATAGCGAAGCATACGCACACAGGAAACTGAAAGGGATAATTGTGGGGAATTAGTGGTATACGTGGTATAAACACTGTCTCGCCAACGCCACCACCCGTTAGAATTTCCGCCTCAATGATGTTCCTCTGCAAAGAAACGACTTTGAGTCGAGTCTCGTTCAAAAGTTTTGGCAGAGTTAAATTGCGAAGGAGCATAATCGGGACACCGATCTTTAGCTTGATGACGTGCGCTGGAAGTCCACTTGCAGTAAGGAAAATTGAGAAATTCTACGGGATAATGTGTGGTGTCATCTTGATCGACAACAGTGTTTATCGAAGTGTAAACCACCTCATTCCCCTCAATTTCCGAGAGAATGCTTTCGTTGATCGCGGTTCTATGTTCGACCGATATGTATGTTTGTTCACAATTTTCTCAGAAACGACTGATTCGATTTGAATGGGGTTTTCGCTATTCGACTGCATATTTTTCTTATCTGATGAAGACATTCAGAGATAGACAATAGACCTCTTTAATAAATGACAGCAAATTTTCCGCGATTATTACAATCGTATGTCTAGGTGTTGTTTACACCATTCCATTGCAAAACATCACGGCTGTTTGCTTTGGAGGGATAGACAAATGTGTAGGTACTGTAAACTCTCTTTTAGAGAGTTAAAACACTTATGATTGCTGTTGCCACTGACGCCAACGCCATCTAGTTAGGTTCAAGGAACTATTTTGTTTGAATATATTTTTATAACCGAATAGCTTGATAATTTATACCCTATAACCTGACCCGACCTGCAACAAATATGTATTCCAAATATCAACAAAATCCATCCAGTAGTTTCGGCGTGAAGCTCAAACATATAAACAGACAAACAGATAAACAGACAGAAAAAATTCTAAAAACTCTCTTTTTGATATCTGTAGCGTTTTTCCAACAATTTGCACTTATTTTTTCTGGAAAATATTCAATGTACAGATTTTACTTCGTTACGATTTTATTATATGTATAGATAACATCCGTGCATTTTGCCCATCAATGTGCGCAGAGCCATTTTCTTGCTATGTGCACGGTTTTTATCACAACTAACAAACTTTAAGTATTGTGTGGTTTTCTTATCAGCTATATCAGTAGTAACGAGAGCCTCCACGAGTGACGATACTTAAGTACGTCCGGCGCACTCTGTGCAGTCAGACTCGCTACCAACCTTGCTGACTGGCTAATCTTTTCACCACGACATGAACTATTCTCGCATAGCTTGTGGCGATACGAAAGAAGATGTAGTAACAACGATATAACAGACAAATTGTATGAATACAAGCTTTAAGGGCTCAGTTCTTTAATTCACCCGAGTTTTGTGTGTTTTGACGACTGTTTTTATTAGTATACCTATCTAAACAATTCAATTCTCTCTTCAAAACGAAGTATTGAAAGCAGAAAATTCTCAATATCATTGCATCGACATTTTCATGCGCTGAATTGTACTGCGCTTCGACGTTAAGGGCTGTCTAAATGTTTATACAACGTTTTAATGAATAAATTCTAAAAAAAAACTCTATACTTATCAATAAATTATTTACTTACATACACACATTAACTCACGCGTTTTTCCCATGGGGGTAGGTAGAAACTTCAGAACGCCACATGCTATGATCCTTACATACTCCTTTCGCTTCGTCCACGTTCACACAAGTCTTGTCTTGTCTATAAATTATTTTTCTTCATATTTTATTTTAGAAGATTTTGCTGTGTTATTTTTGGTTGAACTTCATAATTTCTGAACGGATGAATTATTACCTACATTATAGTTGAATCGATTCTACAAAAAACAAGTCATTAATAGTTTTCATCAAACAGATCTTCCAGTATCCATTTATATTATATTTACGCATCTATGACACATACGGAAAATAAGGAAAATCGGCATGGATTCACTCGTTTATACGTCATAAAGACAGTTGGTTATGTCAAAGTATACTAGTATATATACTATGGCTCGATGGGTGTTTGACATGTTAGCGGGTCACAAAAAGAGTGGTTTTTATTGGTTTGACAGTCATTCAATAACTGAGAATGTTTTCCCCGTATATAAAGTAGTGGTATTAAATTCTGAAGTTACGATTTTCTTTCTTCGTTTGCTACAAATCATGTGTGAATGAAGTGAAAGAAAATAGAACTACAACGTTTTACTGCTCAAAGACTGAGCAAGAAATAGAAATTACAAATTATAATGGTAGTCATGAATACAATTATTACTTACGAGTTTTTAAAACGAGTTTTATATACACGTAACATAACATCACGCCTCTATTCCCCAAAGGGTTGGGCAGAGGTGTATAGTACACTCTCATTTCACTGTTATGTTTAAGTCCCATGTAATAGGAGGCGAGCCAATTGCCATCCACTTGGCACAAATCCAGACGCGGCTGCTACTGAGAAATCCCACACGGAAAAACCCATTAACACTTTGCCCGACCTGGAGATCGAACCCAGGGGCTCACGCTCAGCAATCACGATTGCGACCTCTAGATCAACGAGGCAATCAACGAGTTTTACAATATTTTCTTAACACCACATAAAACGTGTTTTAGCAGCCCTCGCAAACTATACTAAAACATTGAAATGAACAATCAGTGGCTGTCAATCAAAAACCGACGTCGACCTTTTTAGGTCATAACTTTTTGCCCAGAGAATTCAGTTTCAAGCACAGTTCTAGCAGCTAGTTTAAGCCTATTGTAGTGCATTGCTAACTAAACTTTGACGACACGTTTGGTGCAGTGGCTAAGTGATTGACTTCTGCGCTACGGGTCGTGGGTTCGATTCCCACACGGAACAAAAATTTGTATGGCCTACAGATGGTTGTTTCGGGTCTGGGCGTTTGTTTGTGAGATTTATGTCTGTAAAAGCACCCACGATACAAGAGAAATCTTAGTGTGGGACAATGTTTTTTTAAAAAATACACAAAAAAATAAACAAACATGGAAGGTACCAACGCAATTTTGTGAGTTTGATAGTATTGAGCGAAGATCAAGAATCGTCAAGCATAGTGCGCATACATATTGAGGTATATATTTCGTGTATGAGCTGCACTCTAATTGCACAACACACTCGTAATCGCTTTAGCTATGATTTTGACAGGTCAAAAATTTCCATAGCAATGTTTCTATTAACAATCCGACTTCTCCACAACTATATACAGACGCCAGCACATAAAGCTACTACAATCTGTCAACTTTAATAGATTTTCATCTTTATCGCAAAAGCATTAGGTTCAAGATTGATTGGGAAAATTTGACAGTTTCGAGTAGCTTGATGTGCTTGCGTCTGTACCACGCAATGAATATTGTTTTTGACGCATCAACTGTCACGATTGATGTTGGTTGCGTTACGCAATTGCCCTGCTGATCTCGCATTGTCTCGGCTTTCCTTACAATGAGAGGTCAGTTTATACTGGAAGTGTATTGCTTGATATATGTAGCTATGTGTACGACTCGACTCCCAGCCAGATAGAATGACGACCTGAAGAGCTCTAGATGAAGAAGGCAAAGGGCCGAGTGTAATGGCGCAACATAGGAAAGGCCTTAGTACCAGTAGTGGAGTGATTTGATTGATACTATTGATTGTCCTAAGTATCCCTACAGTATCTAAAGTATAGGTACACCATACACGGGTATTTTTAGTATACACTTGACCTGAAACCATAAATTATAACGAGATAGAAAAACAGTACCTGTAACCATCGATTCGAATATTGTTTTTCCACCTCGGTATATTTTTATACAAAAATAAGTTTTTACATTTGTATACAGTAGGTACTCAAATACAACATACGTGAGGCTATTGGCTTGCTGCGCTACGGAGCACGGGTTCGATTATCGCACGGAACAAAAATTTTTGCATGGCCTTCATCGGTTTTTACATGTCTGTAAACGCATCCATGATAAAGCAGAAAGGCAAGGGGACAAAGTTTTCAAAATAAATAAAAAAATACTTATATCAGAGGCCGAAAATAAATAAAATAAAACTATAACTATAAGTATAACTGAAAATGATACGAAGAATATCCGAAACAAAAACACACATTCATAGCATCCGATTTATACACATTTTATAGAAATCAAGGAAACTATTCTACTGTGCAAATATTATTTTAAGTGGGAACCCTGACAAGCCGCAGACAGGTATTGCGAGCTGAGCAATTAACTTTTCAGATGGATCTTTCCCAGCATGGAATGGGTAATACCCGGCAATACTAGCCGTTTTGCTATTAGCCGGGTTTATGTACTTGGAACAGATAACGAACATTGGAAAGAGTATTGAGTTTAAACAATAAATTGAGCGTTGACGTCACGAATCTGTTTTTCATTCTGTTTTAGGTACACGCACTCACATCAGTCACGTTACCGTCAAGTCGCCGATCAGTCACGTCAATGTTACGTGACGTGGTCTACGTGAATAGGTGGTTGGTTTAGTTCGCAATAATACATGTTTCACCGTGCTGGTAGAATCGTGCCGTGCTGCGGTGATGCGACATTGATTAAGACACGAAGGCCTTGATGTGACTGACGTGTGGGGCCGATGTCTTAGAGCGTTTTTGCACCGCCGAGGAACGAGATTATTTCGGACCGAGTTTGGAACGACGTGACGGCGATCGTGTGTCCATCGCCACCGATCTCGGTGGTTCTCAACACAAAATAGGAATCCATGCACCGGCGCCGGCAATCTCGGATGTAGTGGACAAGTGCAGATGTGTTTTGTATTGCCAGCATTTCGGCCCGTAACGATCTCGGGCCGAGTTCTAGCGGAAGCGCCGAACTACTCACAATCTCGGCGGCCGAGATGACGGCGCTCGGATGACGGACGTGCGGTGGACACCTAGCCATAGTATTGTACGAGTATGTATCGCTACTTCAGCAACGTCATCTCGTTCTCGGTGACGGCGGCGGTGGACAAACGCCCATACAACTTCTACTAAACTATGTTTTTTGACGTGACTGCTCGGTAACATGACGGTGACTTGACTAATGTGTGTGTATGAACCTTTAAAATGTTTACCCGTTATTACATAAATACAACGTATGTGTGCTACATACTGAACGATATTCTCTTGTTATTTCGAATATGTTTTTAGGGAATTGCTTGTGATTAATCAGCGCAAGAGTTCCGGGTACGCAGATGTGCCCTTGCCATTAAATAAGTATATTAATGTTTAGAACATGATGAATTGAATGCAAAATCTGTTAATGGTTGCCAGGCTTAAAAACAAAAATATAATACTTGTTACCAACAAAACCTTGAACATGAAACCAAAATGATTGTGATAGGTATTTATGTTTAAATTTAGAATGTATGGTTATTTTTGTATTATAACTTTCGTGAGACATATTCTTATTTATGATAAGTTACGGTTTGCTCTCGACTACGACTAATCCTGAAAATATCACGTGAGTCAACCGTAACTTATCATAAATATGTATGGATTGACTGCATCGTTGGTCTAGTGCGGCTATCCCATTTCAAAACCTAGTAAGGGCTTAAAACGAAATTTTACAGGACAGCACAAAAACATTAAATCGGTCAGCCTTTGAAAAGTATTTATGTTAGGTAAAACCATACGGTTAAAGTGACTTACTAGGTTTTAAAATGATCAGAGGCAGTGAATGGCACTTACTAGGTATCGATGCATAAATATGTCTGCTTGTTATGTGAGTTTTCAACGCTGGTGTTTTTGTATTTGATAGAGACTTTCTAGGTTAGCAAGGTTATGCAATAAAACGATTTTTGTAAAAGTATCCCTTACTAGATTTTGAAATGGGATAGCCGAGTAGTCGCAACTGCGATTGCTGAGCGTGAGGTCATGGGTTCTTCGATCCCCTGGTCGGGTAGTGTTATTGGGTTTTTCCGTGTAGAATTTTTCAGTATTAGCCCGTAGTCTGGAGTTGCGCCCGGTTGATGACAATAGGCTCGCCCCCTATTATATGGGATTTAAACATAACGCTGAAATGAGAGTGTACTATACACCACTGCCTCACCATTCGGCGAATACAGGCATGATGCTATGTTAAGTTCAGTATTGACCATTCACGGGCTGTAATGATAAGAATTTATAAGTCTTTTTGTGACATCCTACACATTAGGATGCTTGTCAAAAATGTCCTTCGATTTGTTATTCAATCGCGTGTCTGTGAAACAATTTATCATAACTCCAAAGACATGCGAGTGACACTAAAGGTGAAAGCATCACTATCATGCTTTAAATGTCTGTTGAGTCATTTTTCATGTTTCCCTTTATATATTTTATACTAGTATTTTATATAATAATTGTATGTTAGTTATTCGAGTATAATACAAAGATAGATTACTCTTTATTTTACACTAGTAGCCGCAGAGGCTGATTACCGTCCATCTCTTATCAGTGCAGTACGCCATTATAGGCACACATTATTAGAACCCAATGACGACATAACTCTTCTCCAGGAGGCGATTTAAGGTCACAGTTCATTAAAGCCACCCGGCACCCGACCCGCATCGCTTCGTCGCTCGGCGTCCACTCGTTGTCAGCAGGTGGTTCACGGGTGGCGCCGCGTTATCACCAGTAAACGTCGCGTGGTCAACCAGAGGCGTCGTCGGAGGAGTCCACTTGATGGCAGCGCGCGGTTCACTCGGTACTTCTGCGTTGGCAATGCGCAGCAACGCAAGGCAAGCATGTGAGCAGCGAGTTGTCATCGAATGGTAAATTCGTCCTCCGCGCGTGGACGTCATACGCCCGAGGCGATTCGGTGACGCTACGGAGTTGATGTAGTGAGCGCACATCCATACAAGATCATATAAAGAATATTATCCGCACGAGACGAGGCGATGCGGGTCGGATGCCGAGTGGCTCTAATGAGCTGTGACTATAAATCGACCAATACACTACACAGCATCCGCCGCTGTCGGGCGTACTTTCCTTCCTTTGAGGCCCAAGATCCACCTAGCTCTCCCGTCATAGAGCCGGTCATCTCTTCAGACTCCGCAGTCACTCCGGTAATTCAGCCCTTATCGAGCTGTCTCCCTCCCAATCTTCCGCTAGCAACGCCCTAAGCCGAGATCCGAGTCCCACTAGGGGTCTCTCAGTGCTGGTATTGCTAGTAGTCATGATGTTAGTGTAGTTTAAGTAGTTAGCCTAGATTAAGTATTTTACTTTCCTCTCACTCGCTGGAGATCCTTTAGGTCACGCCAATAACTGCCCGCTTACGTAGAAACGGTACGCAAGGATCATCTACAAGGAGAACAAAACAAAAAAAAGTGTAGGTTCACAGTTATAAAGGAGATGATACAAAACACATTTTATAAAACCTTGTACAATGGACGGTCTTATGACGATCTCTGCCAGACAACCTTAGGATGGGAAGAAATTATTAAATGATTAAAATTAAATGTAATATGCATGATTATGATGATGATTCAGCCGAAAGACGTCCACTGCTGGACATAGGCCTTCCCCAATAGGGGGGATTTGCCATAATCGCCACGCTTGGCAGGCGGGTTGGCGATCGCAGTATGGTTGTTTAAATATTCAGAAAACGCTGCTGCCCATCTTCTAGTGAATCCCTTAGTCGCCTTTTACTACACCAATGGGAAGGGATAGGGTAGTGCTATTCTTTACGTCCAACACCACACGCACACATAGTAATATGCACGTTCTTCAATATGATTTTTCTAATGTTGCTACATACGCATTAACTTAGAGAAATTGATTAAGTATTTGCCTTTACCTTTCATACTAAATAGATTCTATTAAAAAAATAAAATTAGACATGGGAGAAATAAAAACCTTTTTTCGAGTTCATAAAATGCTCAAATATTTAAAGTTAGTAAAAAAAAACAGAAATACTTTTACCGCGAATAGGTATGGAAAAAAACTTCAGCGGCTATGCCAAGTTTCAAGTCAATAGCAAATAGTAGTCACTGAGAAAAACGGCTGTGACATACATACAGACACCAAAGTCTGACGGGTTCCGTTTTAACCTTTTAGGTACGAAATCATAGAAATGAAGCGCTCTTTATTTTCAACAGTATTATTTTACAAATCTTACAAACGAATCAATCTGTTTGTGACAAAGGCAGATATTATTTTCAATGTGAGTGTTCGATGCGGAATCTTATGAAATATGTAAAGACGCATTACGCGCGTAAAAACAGGATAAAGAAGCCTTTATTGCCTTGAAAGACAAAAGAGAAGAAATTAACATCTTCTTTTTGTGTCAATAGTGCAACGTGTACATTATACCGGGTGTACAACAAAAAGCAGCGGCCCATACTCTGGATTAATTAATGGCGGAAATTCGCCTCGGAATTTCCGATTAGTTTTTTTACATAGTTTAATATTTATTTATTTACAGTGGAAAATAAATTATTCTATAAGGATACAAAGAATTTCACAAAAAAAAATTGTGTAAATTGGAAAATTTGAAAATTTTCGGGGACACTTTCCGTTGTTTTTCAAATCGAAATTATTGTTTGTTTCATTTCAGTTCATTATACGCACTTTATTTTCCTTTAATAAAAAGCATTGAAATAAAACATAGGCAAATAAGATAGGTATTTCCAGAGAATTCGGAAAATTCCGGCAAATATTTCATTTATTTTCAATTCAAAATAATGGGCTGAATTCAATTTTTCAGTTTTCGGTACATCGTCCCTTACACCCGGTATTGTTTTGACTCTTTATAGAACCACATTAAGTGCAGCGTCAATGGCACCCAATGGTGATTGTATTTTCTGCATCATTCAAAGGTAATTCATAGATTCCTACCTATCTCCTAGAGGTAAAAGTGAATGATGAATGAGGATGTTGGGTCGATTTTCTAATTAATTTATTTCCATTTACTACAAAATTTAACTACCAGAACAAAATGATTCATAGTTACAATTATGATAACATCAAAATTATTGAAATGTGGTTGTTAATTAATTAACAGAATACCGCACAGAGCTCAAATATAACATTACATGGAGCTAACGTGTCTATTTATTTAGACTAATGAATAGAATATACTCTAAACGGTTTTCTGATTTAGAAAATGACAATAGAATATTTATTACGTTGTTATTTAAAATATTAGGTATCCTCTGAAAATCGAACTTCGAAATATCAGCTGAAGGATCGCACGTTTTCCAACTACGAATGTGTTTCGGATCCGACATAGAATTGGATTTTCGCGATTTGACATTTCGTTTTTCGTTCACCCTACTCTCAAATGTTAACTGACATCTAGTAGTGCGTTTTTTAACAATGAATGAACAAAAAAAGTACATGCATACATTGGATGGCTGGCGTCATTTAAGAAAAATCTAGAATATAACGCTGTTTTGTCAAATTGGATTATACGGCTTTATAATACTCGAGATTTTATATAATATCATAGGTACTAATTAGATTAATTCATGATAGTTTACATAACGTTAATCATGTAGACTGCCAATCCATATTTACAATTACCCACCATTGTCATACAAATCACAGATGTGATTTACCACCTTCCATATAACTGGGCGTATGTGCGTATGTTGCACGTCTTGCTTGCGGTTTCCAAGCAGGATTCCGCCCTAACCGTAACGTGAACGGAGGTGAACCGCAAACTAATTCTGACAACAATAATGATTTGTTTTTATGCATGTTAATTCAGAATGAAATGTCTTTAGTCAATATCAGTTTTCGAAAGAGTAGTGAGTAGAGTTTTGGTAAAAAAAATGGTATGTATGTATTTTCTGTATTGATTATTATCTACAATAATTTACTACACCAGAAAGCACTTAGGACTGTTAAAGTATTTTCGTTCAAGAAACGACAATATTCTTAGAACGATAGATACCTTAAGTGTGCGTCCTGAGTGACGGCGCACGGGCGTATGGCGGATTGCGGAGCGGATTTGCCGTCGATACCTGTCCTTAGTACACGCGGGAAAGTTGACGCGTACGCGCGTGTTTAGTGTTGCGTTTATTTTACTTTGGTTTTAATATTGTCGATATCAAAATTCAAACGTTTCGAACATTTGTTTAATGCGCAGTTCATTCTGCCTGCGCGGTGCGCCGTCACTCAGGACGCACACTATACAGATTATTACAGCCTCCATACAGAAGAAGAAGAAGCCACCCATTACTACTTAAATCTAATGGTTTTTTTAACATAAGAAATCCTCTTTGTTTCCCTTCAGCCCGAGGACAGCAGCGGGTTATGTCGGACTCTTACCGACTAAAACCTCATCGGTGTTCCAGTTTGGATCGCGAGATTCTCATCGCAACCCCGACAAGTGTTGCTCCGAAACTGGATTCGGCGGACCCCGTCCTATTAATGGGGTCTTGTCCCACGTCCTCCTCAGAGGCGCAAGCGGAACACAGCGCGCTACCTTGTTGGGAAAGGGGGCCTAGTCTGGAATTCAAACTACGTAGTTTCGTCTGACGGATCGCACGTTTTCCGACCACGAAAGTGTTTCGGATCTGACGATTTATTCTACTGTCGTGATTTGACATTTTGTCTTTCGTTCACACTACCAAATGTTAATTAACATCAGTAGCTATGTATAGGGGATTCTGGCTCACCGGAGGTCCAGCGTAAGTAGACCCCTGATCGTATGGAGATTGGTAGAAGCGGTCGACCATGTTATATTGGTTTTGGTGTAAATTTGATTGAAACAGGAAGTGAGTGTGGTAGTCCATTGTTTGAAAATACTTGATCGCATGTTTATTTATAAATTCGGTGTTCATCGTTGTTCGTTTCGATCCGAAATTTTGACGTTGTTTTCTCGGTGTTAGCCCATGTAATTTGACGCCCTCCGGCCGTTTTTGCAACTGGGATTCGCAACCAGTTGCTTACTAAGAATTTTTATTCTTTGTTCGCAACCAGTTGCGAATCAAGAAAACTTTTTCCTTAACCGCACCTTGGTTCCGAACAGAGAATAAGAACTTCGCGAACTTATATAGTTGCAGTGGGAGAAAAACATTTCTTAATTCGCAACCAGTGAACCAGTAGCTAAGGATACTGAATTTCACTTAAAAAAACATAAAAACTTAACAAAAGGAAACTATAAGTGGCCCTTCGAAAAATATAATTTAATTTTGTTGGTAAGAAAGAAGAATATTTTGTTTTGTAAGTTTCATTTTGTTGAGTTTTTATGTTTTTGTTAAGTGAAATATATATAAGTACCTAGATTGACATTGCGATTTTACATTTTTTTTTTCAGTTCATTATCTTAACTACTGGTTGCGAATTAAGAAATGGTTTTCTCCTATCGCAACTATATAAGTTTGCGAAGTTCTTATTCTTTGTTCGCAACCAAGTTGCGGTTAAGAAAAAGTTTTCTTGATTCGCCACTGGTTGCGAACAAAGAAGAAAAATTCTTAATTCGCAACTGGTTGCGAATCCCAGTTGCAAAAATGGCCGGAGGGATTTGACGGATGACGGATCACCAAGTCCACCTATTACTTCACCTTGCGAGAAATAGAAATGAGGTGATCAATGCTTTTAATTAGACCTTACGGCATAACCACGATAATGTATTCATAAACCATTTTATATTCTTTACAAATTCTTTTTATACAAGTTCATTGTTGTTTCACACTCTATAAAATAAAATTTGTAAACGATACTTGCAATTCTAGGACAAAAAAGCTGTGCGTTCTGCTATTTCTATAAAAGTATAGAACGTAAAGTGCATTGCTGTGTAAACTGTTCCTAACATGGAAATGTACAATCGCGAACAGAGTTTTAATTCCTGCTAAAAATACTGTAGTACTGTGTAGGAAGTTTTTTTTAGAAGGATATTTACGGTGTCGTTATTTCAGGAGAGGATCACAATTTTGTAATGTTTTATTAGTAGTTCAGTAGGACTAACACAATTGTAAAGATAATATTTTTTACTTGGATGTACATTTTTGATGAACTGATTAAATTCTTTGTTGTTTCTCTTCAGTATACGAAACATTTAATAATGCTGTTTGTATAATTTTTGTACCTCTTCTATGTGGATTTATTTACTGGTAGTTATAATAATTATATTGTCCAAATACTCAAACGCTACTCAATTTTAAGTTTCTATAAATTTCGTGCTATCACTGTCACTTCGCCTTAAAGTGAAAGCGACAGCACGAGACTTAACGGCAACTTAAAATTAAGTACCTAGCGTTTGAATGTTTGACCATAATCTCCTTATGAAAGAGAGCACAAATATTTCCTTTGATTCATTTTTTATGAAAACGTGTAATGAATTTCTGTGTATGATGTGAGCTTATTAGAAAAAATCTCATAAATAAATAATTTGGACAAGCGAATTGATCATGTAGTAGCATCTTCTCGCACGTTATCAGTGCAAGAAAATGCTTCTGTCCATAACCCACTTGTTAAGATATGTTAACGAAGATGGTGTTCCAGTTTTAGCCTGAAACTCTTGTATGTAAGTGTGTACAACCCAATTACATAAAAAAACATTGAAAATGGCAGTGCTTCTATTGTATTTGTTACTCCAATCTCGCTCACTTACGTTCTCTGTGAGCGAAAGACAAATAATATATCTATTCTCAAGTAATCATGTTGTTTATTAGATTCATCAAAAAGAAACATTATTTCATTCGTTTGACATTCACCTTCCATTTCTGAATTCACGCGTGAGTCCCGGTTTCCACCAAAACGGAGAGGAGAGGAGACGGGAAGAGATGTGTTTTGAATAATCAATTAGATTTCGTTATTTCCACATCTCCTCTCCGCTTAGCTTCGGTGGACATGGATCAAGCGGACAGGAGACATGTTTCATTTTTCTATAAAATTTTGTGCCCCGAGCGAGCAAGCAGCGTGGCAGAGCGGAGGTGTGTGTAATCGGGCGGCCGGGCGGTGCCCGCGCTCGCGCGCCCCTTTTCCCGATGCCTTCTCCCCGCACCTCGCACTCCCGAACTGACTGATTTCGAGCTCAAAGCTCATATCTCCGCTACGCACAGCTCACATCTCCTCTCCGCTACGCATCTCCTCTCCGCTTTGGTGGAAATAACCTGCCAGTTTCACAGCACATCTCCTCTCGTCTCCTTTCCTCTTCGCTTTGGTGGATATCGGGCCTTATAATGGCTACCGTTTTTGGGAACAATGACCTATGAGTATTACCTACTACCCTACCCCAACAGCTTATTATTTACTAACTGAAATCTGTTATTGACTGTCTAGAACGGGAATGATATATATCACGGCGACCTTTTAGTATTATTCGGCTGGAACGACCCTGATAAATTACGATGTTACTCTATAGCAGCCTGTTTTTCATGCTATTATCCTATTATTTATACCATAGACCAATGCTTAAGTCAAGTGTAGTTATGCCATCGATATCAGAAAACAAGACGTCTGGTAATGCATTCAAGATAAATAATTCATTTTTATGTAAAACAGTGACAGCCAACATTTAAGATAGAGCAACGATCTAAAAACTTGACGTACTTAAGCAATAAATAGCAGAAAGATTTATGTGATTGATTGTACTATAATACGAAATAAGTAAGTATTGGTAAGTTACTAGTAGCAACGTTAAATGTAATTTATTACCTATCAATTACATTTTTATATCTACAACAGCTACTACTTCAATTACTTTTACTAGGTATTACAATGTAATAACTAATCTAGTTGGTTCAAGAACTTTACAGCTATTTAAAATACTTAACTGTATTAGATGTTGTTAAAATCTATGCTGAATGCATTGTATTGACAACTGAACTAAGTAATTCATCAGATACCTTTTTTCTAACGTGGTTATATCTCACAGAAATATAAATAATATTATTTAGATTTCTGTGGTAAATTCTCATGGATAACCTCCATCCTGGGGAAGGGGGAGGAGGTTTGTGACAGATTCTTACCAACTTAAATCACTACGGTTTTCCTACGAAGTACTATGGCTCGCGGGATCGCGGGATTCACTAGTGCATTCACCACAACCTCAACAAAATCAACAGATACCTAAAACCAATTAAAATTCCTGGTGTGAATTACGTATTATTTTATTCGCAATAATACCTACTTAAATGACTATTCATGGCTATGTTAACGTATAATAATAATACAGAACCTCTCGTTAGGCAGCTGGATCAAGGGCCTGATACAGAAAGCGATACTCTTGAACACGGCGCGTATTGTTTGGAAGTTCCTCTCTCTGAGGTCCTGACCACCGGTAGCTTGGACCCTGTTCCCGATGCCGATGGGCTACTATTTTTTATATTTTTATTTTTATTTTTTATAAATAAATATAAATATAATTAGTGTAATTTATATGTTTAAAAATGAATAAAGGAAATAATAATACGTACCTAAAAGAAATACGTATCGTAAACAAGATGTTCTGCCTAGCCTTTTCCCAACTATGTTTGGGTCAGCTTCCAATCCAACCAGATGCGACTACATACCAGTATTTTACACGAAGCGTAACATATGACCTGCACAACCCAGTTACTGGGCAATACCGATATTCTAAAGTTAGGCCGTAAACAAAATAGCCGTACAAAATAAAATACTCCAACGTGTACACACAAATTCACACGGTTCAAATCAAGCAGTCTCTCCATTAGTTCGATCCGCATACAATGTCCGAACAACTAATGAACATTGAACACTCTAGTACCTCTATCCCCTCTTGTTTAACAAACTACTCTGAGAGTTGTCAGCTAAAGGAAACCAGCGACAAGAAATGTTCCAGTTAACAACAACTGGCAGGCCTGTCTACCATTGCTACAGATTTTCTCGCTTGTCGTATTATATTATTTTGTTATTTACCAATTATTTCGCTGAGACCTCTTTTATTAGTAAGCGAATTACGAACGAAATTAATGAAGCGAGAACAATGTGGGCCAAGAAAGTTGTTGATCAATATTGCCACGTACTCTTGTCAGTTTTGAAAGATTGCTGTGTAATCATTTATTTTGGGTCTTTTTTACGTAATATAATTTTCATTTCATCAAAAAAGGTGTCATGAAAGTCTTCTTCTATCGTGTCGGCACGAGTATACAAGAATAGCTCATGCCGTGGTGAAAAGATTAGCCATTCAGCAAGATTGGTAGCAAGGCTGACTGCCCAGGGTGCGCCGGACGTACTGAAGTATCGTCACTCGTGGAGGCTCGTTTCATGCATCCCAAGTCTTGAAAGTAAAATAGTATCACAATACTAAGCAAGAAAAGACGCGTAAATATTCTAAGCACAAATTGCACAAGTTAGCCAAATAATTTATGCCAACCTCACTAATTTAAAAGACAATGTGGATTCTGATAGACCTGACCCGCTTAACAAGGTTCTACAATTTGTAAGCATTAATCAAAAGTTAGAACTTCAGACTCGTAAAGCTTAGAGTAAAGAGAGATGTCGGTGTCCGTTTAATGACCCGGAACTCGCCAAATCTAAGCGACAACATCAAATCACGGGGACCCGCCCTCTTGGGACAGAGCGTCATGCATGCCTCCACACCACACATGGAAAACATACAGTGTTATATGTAAACACATTCACACACACGCGCAACCAGTACAGACGATGCCAGAAGTGTGCGAATAAAAAATGAAACAAGGTGAACGGTATATTCTTTTTCAGCAATTTGCGTAAGTGGTTACCCTACATATTTTTTCGTAAATAAAGTAGATTGTTATGTCAAGCTCAATTGATGAATAAACTGTATTTAGAAACCATCAATGTTTATTACGCCTCCTTCATGGCAACATTGCCTACTGTCACTAGTTCAATTTGGGAGCAATCGATGTACAATATGATAGTAGTACCGTAATAAAAGATATTGAATAAAAGTGTAATGGTAGTTTTTATTACAAGTTTTATCAACTGCAAGACAATCAAGATAGAGAAAATAATCCATCAAAAGAATTAAGGATCATAAAACAATTTTATGTCATATTTACCCATTTTTATCTGATACGAGTGATAAACATATTCATGAAATAGTGTTTATGTAGCGACTAATGAATTAAAACCACAAATTATACACTAGTACTTTATTTAATGGCGCTGTTAAAGGTGAATAATTAAAGTGAGCAATACTTTTAAAAGCGACTGTACGTTCAACCACGAGACACCATTTTATATCTGACGAGTCATCCTGTGTCTGGCATTAGTGAAATGGGATCGAATAGGTTTAGTGCATGAGATGCGAAAAAAGCTCCAGACCCAACTCTTAGTGCGAAAAACACCTGGCTATTTTAATTCCGGCAGCCGTTCCGGTTCATAATTGAAAAGGAAAGTGTTATTTGCATTAAAAGTGCACATCACATGAGATCAAACAAAAATGCTTTTGAATTATGAATCAGATACCATATTCACTATAAACATTTTCACCGTAATGATATGATAATGATTGATATAATATAACGATAAATGATATTGAATGATAATGATTCTTGACGTTTCTCTACAAAACATTACCATATAAAGAATATCTAGTATTTTTAAAAAACAAAACATGGGTAACTTACGGGTATTTTACGGTTTTTGATGATGTCGTTTACATTCTTTTGATATCAGTCTGCTTATACGGCTACAATTTACGAAATAACCGAACTGTCAGGGCTCATCTTTGAGTGAACAGAATATAAAGCATGATAATTATCAAAAGTAAAATAAAACTACCCACTTTTAAATAATTCCATTGTTAGAAGGTGACGACTCACTTTATTACACGAAACACAATAGCGATAATTTTAGAGTGGTTAGTACTTTCTTTAAATTTTGTCTCCCGCTTCAGTGAATATGGTATAGACACTAAAAACAGTATACAGCCCTCGGTGTAACTTTTTTTGACCCACAGACACAAATAAATAAATGGATAAACGTTTTTTTAACCGTAGTACCTATGTTTATTCCAAAGGAAGTGGGTTTGCGTGTAATGTACTCCGAAAAATGGCACGGATTTGTTTTACGACTGAGATTCATTCGAGCGATAGACGTTTTTCATGTCGCTCGGATAAAAACTCGTAGGTAGAAGTTAGCAAAACTGAAAGTAATGGGTGTGGTGGGGAATTGACGGGAATTTACAAAATAAAAGAGAAATGTTTGTTATTGAAAATTTTGCTGATATTTATGTGTTTTGCACTTTCCTACATTATTTACGATATCAGTCAGTAAACGTTTTCTCGGGGCTGTAACTAGAGGCTCTCGGGTCTTGGGGGCAGCAAGTGATCGAGTAATTTATCGAGGACCTTTATTTAATTGTTCAGGGGGCCCTAATGCCCTGGGGCACCCGGGCCCTTCCCCTGGGGTAGCTACAGTCTGGCGTCCACTTCTAAATATGGCCCTTTTTACCAACAGAACATTTAGATGTTCAGGGGAAAATATTATCACCATCACCACCTTTGGCGAACGGGTTGGTGGTCACAGTATCATGTTATTGGTCTTCTTCTCTCGTGTTGGCACGAGCTATATGAGAATAGTACATGCTGTGGTAAAAATATTAGCCAGTTATCAAGGCTTGTCACCAGGCCCGGGTGCGATGGACGTACTTGAGTATCGTCACTCGTGGAGGATCTTTTCATGCACCTAATGTTATCGGTGATATAGAAGGATACTGCTGTCTATCTTTTTGGCATAATTTTGTACTTCTATCCGACCCAATAAAATACATAACGCTAATCAATAATGAAGCAGTAAAATAAACATCACAATGAAGCATTTTGTACTTACATTAGAATATGATTCGCCTGTTAAAGCCCTGATTACCTAAACAATGAGCTTATTTAATATTAATTTTGTCATCAATATTAATGTGAAATTGTTCTCTGTTATTATAATAAACAAAGCCGAAACGAAAATGGAAACATTCGATAACAGGTATCAAAATATACAATAATCCCAAAAGGCACACAAACGTAATTGCGGGCAAAATCAAATCAATTGGATGTATTAATAAGTACTTACTGATAATATTGTTGTTATATTATTGGTAAATGAAAAGCCTTGTATTTAAAATAGGTTTAAGTATATATTTTTATTTTTTAATAATCATGATGTTCGTCTAATATACTTATTATATTTTCCATCACATGTTTTCACTTAAGACCACTATAATTTCTTTACAAAATTTGTTAAGTACGGTTCTGGAAAAAAGGATCATAATTGCGGTCCTGCAGATCTTCGATTGCGTTTTTCTCTAATAAAATTAATTTACGATATCCAAGTTTTTTGCCGCTAATTACAATGTTTTCAATTAGGTATTAATATTTTTCATCAGCATTACTTTTTCCTTATAGGAATGGTTGTACTTTTTTATCGTTCATCTAGTATGTAGTTGAATAGCTCGAACATCATCTTTGTTGCAAAAAGTGATCGGAGACCAAAGGCCTTTCAATATTATAATTTTTGCTGATATACTGCATATGAAAATTTTCAACAAAAATAAACGTCGATTAAAACTTTAAACTTACCTTATCGGAATTAAATATCAGCGTAATTCTTTGCTACTTTAACATAAAAGTCGACAGGAACCGCTAAAAGCAAAACTTGTCAACTATTTTTAATATTGAAACCGAGGCGAGGTCGTTAGCGCGTGCGATATCGAATGAAAAATAATACAGCGTGGCGTTGCAAGCATTGTACGACGCCCGGACGCAGATAGGTTAAAGGTATGGTCACAGCGGCTGCGACGTGTTTGGCTGCATCGTCATAAAAATTTAAAGAACTCAGATCTAGTAATACCTTTAGTTTGAATCCACGTTTTAGTACCAATTTGACAAAAGGCGAATCAATAATCAATACCTGTTAATGGCCCAAATCAGCAACAGTTCTAATTCAAAATTATGATGAAAATTGCAACGCTTGTTCTTTGTATAGATTCAATGAACAATTTATTCAACTGACAGATGGAACTGTGTTGCTGGGGAGTTTGTTGCGCCGTTTCTTCTTCACAGCATAAACATTAGGAAGCGATAAAGGGCGGGCGTTTTTGGGGGCTGTCTTTGGAACATAGACGTTCAAAAAGATTTAAATAATTCTTATCTATTTTGAAGTTGAAATTTTGAAGCAATGGCAACATATCGGATATTGCGTTAGTTTCAAAACTAATATTACTTGCAAAGTCAGAAGAATATTTCCTGTTTATAATTCTGCTCTCCAGTAGTACAAGTTTTAGGAAATAAATGTGTCTCACAGTTGCGTTGTGGCAATCTCCCAGACCTTGTGTTGACGCACGAATTATGTGAGTCGCTGCCGGAGGATCCAAAAAAAACCAAAATTATCTTAAACAATAACTTTAATCAGTAAATTAATCCTAAGTACAATGATATCTAATCGATGCTAGAATTAGAATGAATAATGTTTTACAATTATAATTTCTTACAAATTAATAAAGTCGTTATTTTGCGGTAAACAACCGTGTCAGGTAGCGAACGATTCCGCGAAGTGTCATACTACACTTTGCACCTGCAATTCTGCAAAGCAGTGGCATTGAGGTCGGTGCATACTTGCAGTTTCTATATTGCTAAATATTATAACACCTCCACCCTCAGATCAGCAATTATTTTCGAGCCATGAATTGAGAAAAAATTGCTGGATGTGGTTTTTGCGTCTCTGACGTTCCAGGTTCTGCATATGTTCCATCTTGAGAAGATTGAATTTGAAGTTTTCCAACTTGAGATTTCTTAAAGCGCCGTACGATTAGTAGTATAATGAGTGCAAGTGCACTGAATAGTAGCATAGTATAAAGTGGAATCGTTGTATGGTACAGAGATTCATTTGAGATTTGTTCTAATCTTACAGCGGGCTGTGTCATCACTTTATACTGAACATCATGTACTCTTGAAAGATCAATTGAATTAAGCTTCACATGAGTCATCTTGTCGAATTGCATGTGTGTGTTATAGGAAATGTTCATAATTTTCAATGGGCGTCCCTCCACATGATCATTGGTATTGGTGATAGTAAATTCAGAAGTGTACAGGAAGCAATTTACAGGAACAGTAGCCAAATAACTGCCATCTAAGGTTAAATAATCTTCTTTTCCGCATACGGTGTGTATTCTTGTTGCATTAGGGAAAGATATGACATAGTGTCTTTCGTCTAGCTCTTCCATAGATACTTTTGCTAGAGTTAATTTCATGACGTCACACGTCTCGTCGATAAATTGATTCATGATGAGATTCTGCATACAATCCGGTAGTTGTCGAAGCTGGTGATCCATCTTGTCGCCGCAGAGATACCAGTTGTTAAACTTCGGGCATTCTGCCTCTATGTACACATAACCTTTCCTGTTGGTTGCTATCAATGGGAAAGGAGGGATAAGGGCCTGCTTAAATTTATTAGGAGCTACTGATAACCTATAAAGATCATAACTATCTATTGCAAATATAGGCAACTTGAAAACTATAACTATCTGGCTTCCTGAGTAGTAATAACCAGGTTTGATTAAATCATAATATTCTCTAAGTTCTAAATCTATAACTTGATCTTTACTGTAAATTTTAACTAATCTCTGAATCATATGACCTAACACTTTTGTGCTTAACATTGAATGATGTGAACTGGATGCATGTAGGCTAGAATATTTTCTATTCTAACTAACTCACTTAACACTTCATCTATATTTTCGGTTATAATAGTCAGATATTGAGCAAATTTAGCATATTTAATAAGATTAGATTCTTTGTAAGCTTCGCTGTCTAATATTAACTTTAAGGTTTCATTTATCTTAATCTGATTTTCTACTAACTTTGTAATTATGTTAGAATGCTGAGCCATCCACTCTTTACTGAGACTTATGTGACTATTAAATTCTTCAGCTATCTCATAGTTATTGCTCTGAAGAGTTTTAATAGCACTATCATATCTAACGGCGTCTGAGTGATCTAAGTTACCGGTTACACTTTTGATAATCGATCCTAGACCATCTATGAGACCTCTCTTTACACGACCTGGCTTTAATGTTTCTAAATGATTCGTAATTCTTAGCAATTTACTTGAAAGATAATCTATCTGAAGTTCGTATAACATGTAAGTATCATTACTCAAGCTGTATTTGTAATTAGATAATTGACTTTGTAACAGATTAATTTTCTCATCAATATCTGTAAGTTCTATATATTGCAGGAATGAATGGTAATGTGTTACGAGTTTTGTGGAACCCATACGGAATGGTAATAATCCTGGACCATCTCCGAGGCTCTCAAGTGTTATCTCCTGATTTATCTCCCGAGCTGTTATCAAAGGAGCAGTCAGGACCAGTAGCACCCTGTAACAATTGGGCACTTTTAGGTACTCTTTTAAGTCTACTTTTAGCGACAGGGCCACGTTTCTTAGACGTATAAATATGTATCGGTAGATCTGCTAAGACAGTATCATGACTATATCTCGGAGCTAATTTTTGACGTTCGGCTAACGGATTCTTTACGAATATACGCTGTTGGGGTTGATATTCGACTTCCGGTTCGCGATTTTTATTACGATTTTCTATGATATTAGTGCGTGTTGCGAGAGTAGAGTCATTTATTAGTTCGTACACCATCTTCATTTGGTCCCTATGATTCTGTGTGTATTGTTGCAACAAATGTTTAGTTAAATCTACGTCAAAAGGATCGCGAGGGTCAAAGTGACCTGTTATAATATCATACGGTCTACATTTGGTGAAGCTGTGCACTGAACTGTTATATGCTAAGATTGCATATGAAACAAGATTGATAACATCATCTTCCTTATGACTTAATTTAAGTAAACGCAAGTGCTCTAATAAAGTAGAATGAAACCTTTCTACGATGCCATTATCATTAGGTGTATGAGGCAAAATCCTATGGTGATTTATTTTGTGTAAATTAACGAATTCATTGAACAACTGATTTGTGAATTCTGTACCGTTATCTGAGACTATAGCCAAGGGTAAACCATGATGAGTGCAAAATTTTAACAATGCTTGTAAAATGCTAATAGCTGTACCGTCACGAATATGATAAGCCTGTGCGTATTTTGAGAAAACGTCTACGATGGTTAAATACTTCTCGTTCTGAATTGTTAATAAATCGATATGTATAGTTTCAAATGGCTTTGTAGCAGGGGGAACTATATGAAATTGCTGTTTAATAGGATTGCGATCGTACTTTCCTTGGCCACAGATAGTACAATCATTAATAAACTTTGTTATGTAATCTTTCATCTTAGGCCAGTAGTAACGTCGGGATAATGCTAAATAACACTCGTTTATGCCGCGGTGGTTAGTCTTTCCTTCGTGGTAATGCTTGATTACCTCTTGCTGCCTAAGGTATTCCTTGACGTTTTCAACTTCACTTTTAGCCAATACTAGATTCATAGCAGAGCTCCTAAACTTTTCTTGAATAATTGGTATGATATCGTACATAGATAATGGAGGATTTATAAGTAACGCGGTCTTGACTTTAGGGTTTACATATTCCTTAATAATGCTAACTATATCGTCTTCAAGGTTGGACTGAGATACTTGTACGGCTGTTCTTGTATGCGTATCAAATGGTTTGGATGCTGTAGGACGTTTTTTAATATCACCTACTACAGTTATACATATCTGTCTATGAAATTTATTTAACGGTTCGTCGACAAGCGGAACTTCAAGAATAGGGTTTTCTCTACTGGTGTGAGCAGATGCTGTGGATGAGTTATCCACAGATGGTGGACGCTCAGATGCGTTAACAATCATGGAACTTGTCTCCTCGTTATGGATTGCTATACGAGAAAGTGCGTCAGCATTGGTGTTAGATACGCCCTTTTTATAAACTACAGTAAAATCATACTCAGATAGTTTAAGTTTCCATCTGGTTAGCCGGGAATTCGGTTCTTTGAGGTTCATAACCCACTGAAGTGGCTTATGATCTGTTACTATTTTAAATTTTCTACCAAATAGATAGGGTCTGAAATATTTGGATGCCCAAACTATCGCGAGAAGCTCCTTCTCGATTGTACTATAGTTGATTTCACTTTCATTAAGAGTCCTAGATGCATAGCAAACCGGTTTATCTGATTCTATTGTGCCCTGAGATAGAATAGCGCCTATTGCGACATTTGAGGCGTCAGTTGTTAATACAAAATCTTTTGTGAAGTCGGGATATTGCAGTATCGGATCATTAGTTAAAAGACCTTTACAGTGTTCGAAGCAATTTTGATATTCGGCATTAATAATAATTTTTCTACCCTTTTTCAGACACTGCGTGAGTGGTTTTGTTAATCGCGCAAAGTCCGGAATAAATTTTCGGTAGTAACCGATAAGACCAAGGAATTGTTTAATTTCTTTTGGGGTTGTTGGTATGGGGTAATTCTGAATAGCCGATATTTTATCTGGATTAGGTTTTATTCCGTTTTTAGTAATAATGTGACCTAAGTAAGCTGTTTCTAACTTTAAAAATTCCGATTTATCCATTTGTATTTTAAAATTTGATTCGCGTAATTTTTGAAAGACTTTCTCTAAATTAATGATGTGTTCCTGAAGGGATGTGCTGAAAACTACTATGTCATCTAAATACACTAGACACACTACGTTTTGAAGGTCTTTTAGGACATTGTCCATTACGCGCTGGAAAGTGGACGGGGAATTTTTCAATCCCATGGGCATACGCAAAAATTCATAATGCCCATTTTCTACATTAAATGCGGTTTTCGGGATGTCAATAGGGTCCATTTCGACTTGATAAAAGCCGCTAGCCAAATCTAGTGTCGAAAAATACTGGCAGTTACCTAATTTATCAAGTACGTCATTGATATTAGGGATAGGATATTTGTCGTCATAAGTTTTCTCATTTACTTTACGAAAATCGACTACTAGACGCCATTTAGTTTTGCCTGAGGCATCTGACTTCTTAGGGACAACCCATATGGGTGAACTCCAAGCAGATTCTGATGGTCTGATGATGCCTTGACCTAACATTTTGCCTATCTGATCTTTAACCTCTTCCCTATGTACGTATGGATAGCGATAACTTTTAGTATATACTGGCAATTCATCTGAAGTACGAATGCGGTGTTTTATTTTATTAGTAAAGGTCAGAGCCTCCCCTTCTATGTAAAAAACATCTGCATATTTTGCGCATAACGTCTCTAAATTAATTCTCTCCTCTTCGTTTAAATGATTAGTGCGCAAACGCGACAAAACTTCTTTAGCACGGCCGTGTTCTTGTTCGGTACGCTCGCACTGAATATTATAAACTTCCGCCTGAATGGCACGATCCATTGAAAATACTAAGTCGTGTGAAGTAGGGTTCGTAATTTCCAAGTATCCACGACTATCTTTAACAGTAGTGAGACATTCTCCGATTACACAGTTAGAAATTATCTGCTCATTAATAAAAGCTTCTCCGTCATGTAAATTAATAGGTACTTTAACTATTTTAGATGAATTAGCCGGGATAACGTCCTCATATAGATTTAAATTTCGCGAATTATACATGGTAATAGGGTTACTTGAATTTCGAGTTAATAATACTTTATCTTTAAGATCAATTTTAGCTTCCCATTTATCTAATAGTTCGAGTCCTATAAGCCCGTCAAAATAATCATGAAATCTATAAATGTATAGTTTCATATCTTCCGGCTCCTGAAATTCTGCGAAGCTAGGAATAGTTATTGAATGATTATTACGAGAGGTAGCATGAACATTAGTTACTTCAAAAGGAGTATAATTTAAGGGTATATTACTGAAAAATTTGTTTACAGCTTCAGGACTTATAAACGACTGATTAGCTCCGGTGTCAATTAAAAATTTTAAAGGTGGATTTGAGATTTGTAAGTATGGAAGCTGGCGTTGAGTCTGCAAGTTTAATTCTATTTTGACCTGTTTGACTTCGCACCTATCTGAAAATCCTGTTCTTCAGCAGAGCTGGTAGACGGCTGAGGTTCTTCAGCATAACCTGAAGGGTATTCAATTGACGAATTATAATTAGGCTCATTCATTTCATAATAAGATTGATATGGTTCGATATTATAATACTCAACGTTACTAGCACAATAGTACGCATCAGGTTCGCTATAGCTATAATCCGGATAATAATAGTACTCATCGTTATTCACACAATCATTCATATTAACTTCTTTAGATTTAAAATAATTAGACGGCGGTGGGTTGCCCTGCTTACGCCAATCATGACCAGCTATCTGGCCAGGTTGCGGTCTTTCCCTAGTGACGTAGTGGCTTACTCCGCTCATAGGCTTAGGGCCTAAATTTTGGTTAAAATTCCTCTGAGGCATATTAAAATTCCTTTGAGGCTGCTGAAAATTATTAAAAGCATTATTATTATAGTTAGGCGGTGGCGCACGGAACATTTGCTGCGTACGCGTCGGCATGCCTGCTGTAGGCCTATATTGTACACCTTGATTAACGTAAGGCTGAAAATTAGGTTTCCATGCGGGTTGTGGTGGCTGTAAATTATGCATAGGCGCTGGTCGAGCAGGGAAATTGAATGGTTTTGATATAGAAGTGGCTAATGGAATCATTGGCAAAGGCTTAGGTAATTGAACATGTGACTTTCTATCACTAACTGGATCATAACGATTCTGAAGATACATAACGTTCAATTCCTCTTGCACGAACTCAAGCGCTTTCTCAACACTATCAGGACGCATGCATCGTATGCGAGAACCTAAAGGTTCCTTTAATCCGCGAACAAATGCCTGCATGGTTAATTTTTTGTACAATGCTCGTTTAGCTTCAACCGTAGTTTCAATATTTTCGTGCAGAGTAACATATGTCATGATAGTGCTGAATAAATTAACACAACGGTCGTAAAATTCCTGCGGGGTATTATTATTCTGTGTAGCTAACATGAGGTCATTATAAAGAGTGGTTTCATCTCTCTGGTCTGCAAAGTTATTTATTAAAGCAGCTTTTATATCACTCCAATTCTCAGATATACCGTTAGAGTTAATAATGAGTGCGGCCGGTCCTTTAATCTTATTTAAAATGCCATTTATCAGACAAAGCTTAACTAATACGTTTCCTGGATTCGCTTCTATATATTCTATAACTAACTTATCGCAAAGATGAATAAAACGGGTTAACACGTTCGCGTTACCGTCAAACTCAGGTAATAGGCGTAACGCCTTATAAATGCTATCTGCGTCAACCATTGTAGCGGTTACGGGGTTTACTGAACTAATAGAAATCTCTCTAGCACTATCTAAATCTAACCTACGGGCTTCCCTAGCGCGCGCAGGCCCACTAGGGGTATTGTGCCTAGGATGGAAAATGTTTGCGACTAAAACTAACTAAAGGAAAATTAATAGCAACACACAGAAACGATTCTAGTGTACTTACATAAACTGCATTCTGGTTTCTCTGGAATCGATGTCTGGATTTTTCCTCCGATCAGGACCTCAGGTTCTTTCAGGATACTCGGTCGCCCGATTCGCTCACGACGGCGTTAGCGATAATAGCGGTACGGATCTTCGATATGAGAATCACCTAGCTAATATTATCTCGAGACGCCTCGAGTATCCTACCGACTGCGCCAATTATGTGAGTCGCTGCCGGAGGATCCAAAAAAAACCAAAATTATCTTAAACAATAACTTTAATCAGTAAATTAATCCTAAGTACAATGATATCTAATCGATGCTAGAATTAGAATGAATAATGTTTTACAATTATAATTTCTTACAAATTAATAAAGTCGTTATTTTGCGGTAAACAACCGTGTCAGGTAGCGAACGATTCCGCGAAGTGTCATACTACACTTTGCACCTGCAATTCTGCAAAGCAGTGGCATTGAGGTCGGTGCATACTTGCAGTTTCTATATTGCTAAATATTATAACACACGGTTTCTTGGAAGTCAATACAAAATTGCAAAATACAGGTTGATTTTTTCAGTTTTCTTGGAATAAAGTCTTTAAAGAGCAGCTGTTTATTTCACAAGTGTCCTAGTACTGACTTTAAATCACTTTCTAATGTACAATTTTGTCAGTGTGTTTGTTACGTAAATAACACATGTATGACAATATGTTAAATTGCTGCTCATTAAAATTATACGAAGGCAACAAATTAATAGTCAACTCTCGTCAATAAATGTAGGAAAACCTTCAATATCGTTCTTTTGTTTTGTAATTAGTACGATTATAAGTGATGTAAAGTAACTTTTATCGAAATCATAATAACACACATCTAATTATTAGTAAAGCCTTGACCTATATTTTAATAGAAGGACAGAAAAACGTAAGTTACGTTGTAGACATTCAGTTATAACTTCTGTAAACGTACCCAAAATGGTAATAATTACATTTTGATTGTTTTGTAAGATCGATCTGTGATGAATGATTCTCAGCAATTGTATGTAATCACTTACAATTTGGTTTGAGTAGTCGTCATGATAGTCGGTTTTGTGAGGTTATTGGCCGTTCGAACACAATCGTCAGATTTATTATACAAGGTTAGTCGGAAAGGGGGTACTAATCCGAAGCCCACTTATAGTATCGCTGATAACTGTTTGAAAGCAAATGTTAAAATTTCAAAACTCGATATTTTTTTTTTCCAAGTAGGTACCTAAAATGATTTTTATTTTAATTTTTTCAAAAATTCTTAATCCCTGCTTTAGTTACAAATTCTGAAAATGGTGCTTCTAATTCATGGCCCCAAATATGACCTAAAATGTAAACACAGCTGATCATTACTGAGGACAGATAGAGTTTTTTTTTTGAGATTTTTGAACAACTGTTTCTCTTAAACTACCTATTGACTTTCGGGAAAAGTTGTAGAACAAAAGTTATTCATTATTATGTGTACTTTGGCACCCTTTCGGATTAGTACCCCCTTTCTGAATAACCTTGTATAATTGTTTTGATGTCACTAATTCAGAAAGCCTCTATCTAAAATAAAATAGTAGATTGTTGCATCGAGCGCGAAGTGAGTTATTAATGCACGAGTTTTATGTTGGTGCCCGAGCGCATGCGAGGGCACTAAATTAACACGAGTGCATTAATTACTCACTTTATTTAGCAAGGTGCGTAATCTACTTTTCTTTCAACTACCAATCTACCTACCGTGATAAAATATACCTACTCAAAAAAAATCTCAAGTTAATGAAAACAAAGTTATCCCGCGACTTTTGCGATAAAAGGTTATTAACAATTTAATTTGCAGCTGTTTTTATACTTTCTGGAGTTGAATTCATATCGCTATCGCTATCTATTTGATCTATTTCTATTTTTAAATCTTTCTTGCTAAATATGAATCAAAATTTTACAACGCTAAAAAATGCGCGCCATTTTTTTTTTCACCAAGTCGGGTTTATTCAGCCGATTTTTATTTTCAGCCAGTATCTTTTTGATCTAATGCATACATTTAACATTATACTTAATGGAAGACATTTAACCTCTGTGGTAAATTTATATCTAAACAAAAAATAAAAAACAGTGCATTAATGGAAAACAGTGCAATAATGAGATTGCATACAACATTTCTGCACTGTTTTGGTTCTAAGAAAAAAATACGTCCTTTGTGATCGGTTTTGTAGTGATTAATGATAACATTACTACGTAGTTGAAAGAAAAATATATTACTATCATACAGTACCTGCTTTTCTGCAATTTTTTAGATAGTACTACTTTACATTCAACTTGTACATCGCAAGCGTTGTATATCTTTGCTGTGTGTGTGCAAGGAACCTTAAATAAATTTTATTGTATAACCAGTAACCGTAGTATAATCTTGGTTATTTTCTACCCACTTCTGCTATTCTTAAATCTCACTGTTTATAGGATAAGAACTTTCGTTAAACTGTGTTTAAAGTTGAAACCAAGATTTAATTTTTAGTTCTTGAAACAATTCCAAATTAATTCCTTGTGTTTTTTCAGCGTAAAAACTAAATATATAATAATATTCTCAAACGTAGATCATAAATTGTAATTGAGCCAGGAGTTTGATAAATAGAAAATTATTTAATGGAGATCTGTTTATTTAATTAAGCTCATTCAATAAGATATTTTATATTACCTCAATTTATGAACGAATTTCCTTTGCTACTTATGTCATCATTGTAGGCGGCTTGTAGTTATGGAATTATCTCTCAGAAGAGTTGGAGTGCCGTAATAAATATAATTTCATTTTTCCTGAAATGTTTTTTGGCAGTCGTCAAATTATTCTGTACCTAATAGCCTTGATATGTATCGAGTTATATTTCCTAATAGAAAAACTGTAAGGAAAACCGATGCCGATTGGCGACGATTATGTGTTCTTTGTAGCCACATAATATGAGAGTAACGTGCCAAATAATATTGATTGAAAATATATAAATTGTGCATGAAACTAAACGAATTGATGGTGATTCATTACGGGTAGTCAGAATCCCGAAATTCTGACAACCGGTATAGCCTATACCGGTATAGCCCTAGGATATCGGCATTGCACAGTAACTGAGTTGCGGAGGTCTGATGGCAGTTGCTCCATGTAAAATGCTGGCATTCAGCTGCATCTGGTTAGACTGGAAGCTGACCCCAACATAGTAAGGTTAAGGCTAGGAGGAAGATTAAAAAAATCGACTTCAAAAAGAACTAAAAAGAGTAATATAATTACCATGATATAAAATAAACAAACAGTTGCAGCAGTCGGTGCAATTCTACACTAAAACAAATAAAAGCCACCGATATCTGAAACTTTTAATTTTATATCATGGTAATTATTTTACTCTTTTTAGTTTTTTTTGAAGTCGGTTTTTACTTTTATTTAAAGTTATTTACTAAATACGTTTTAGTGCCATAAATTACACGGTTTAAGACTACAAATTTAATAAATGACACGGTTGCGTAATATTTTCTGCAACTAGGTAGTTTTCTTTAAGAATAGGTATTAATGTTTAATTATCATGACGGCTCCCTACAAATACATACAATCTTCTTTGTTCTTGGCTAATGTTTCTGTGATGGCAGTTAAAACAGATATTGAAAGTCGTCATTAAAACTTTTGTTGAAGGAAACCACAAAATGACGTGATCTAAGTATAACATTTTTTGTTTTTGTTGATTTTTTCAAAAAGCGCTGATTCAATTTCAATAAAATTGAGGTATAATTATAACCACCTCTGAATAGTCAAAATCCATTCATAATTGGCGGAGATATCGAGTAAAAAACACAAAAAAAAAAACTTTCCGACGAATTGAGAACCTCCTTCTTTTTGAAGTCGGTTAAAACAGGGTATTATTGACAAATTGTTCAAATTATGTTAATTTCGTTCCTCCCAGAATAGAAAATTCATCAATAGTTGCTTGGACACCATTTGGCGGTATCTATTTCAGTTTAGTTCTACACGTGTACAAAACGAAGAGTTTCATCTCCCTTTTTGCGGTAGTTTGTAGGTTTTCCTTTGTAAATAAACGGTCGTGTTGTGTATCAAATATATCACAGCTAACGTCGGTTTCAATGTCTATGTTTCACACCAAATCAACAAGATTGATGGCACTTGCGCTGGGAAATCGAACAAATTTACGATGATATGGAGATATTCCGCTGTAGACTCGCAAAGATCAACGGAATTGTGAATGTTTGTTGAAACTTTTTATTCCATTTGGATTTGTTTTGACACCTACGGACTTACCTCATTAGCTGGTTAAGAATGAAAGAAACAAAAATTAAATAGAAAACAATCATTGTAACCTAAATTAAAATTCAAAAACATGCGAAAAATTACAGCTGTTATTAACAATAGTTATGTATTCAAACAAAATAAACATATAGAATTAACAGTAATTACGAAAAACAAACTAACCACAATAATTTAATGCATCATTAATTGTATTGAAAAATACTAACAACTATACTTATTTGATACATGGGAAATCAATGATTTAACGCCTAATACTAATAGGAATTGAATCATTTGAGGCAAAGTGCCGAAAGTGTGACGTGACTCCACATCATTCATCATCATCATTCAGCCGAATGACGTCCACTGCTGGACACAGGCCTCCCCAAACAGTGTTGGGGAGGGGGGGGAGGTTTCATAATCGCCCCGCTTGGCAGGCGAATTGACGATCGCAGTTTGGTTGTTAAAGTACTCAGAGAACGCTGCTGCCCATCCTCTAGTGAATCCCTTAGTCGCCTTTTACGACACCCACGGGAAGAGATGGGGTAGTGCTATTCTTTACGTCTGGTACCACACTGAAATTTGAATGCCTGACGATGTACTTCAAGTAATTGATATACGTCCTGAGAAAATATGAGGCTTTTATGAAATAAATGTCACCAGTACCTATATACACACGTACGTCTGACGTCACATATCATGCCGCGACAGTAAAACTCGGTTAAGTGTAGTGATATGAATGCCAAACGTTTATCAAGACTTATTTCGAGCAACATCTGTAATTTTCTTGAAATCTTACATATTTGTATGAGAAATGAAATGAAATAAACAATTACAAAGATTTGTCTAACATTTTTTATGATTTCTGGAATTCAGAGATTAAAGAGATTGCAGCCATCATTTAAATAACAGATGTGATAACTAAAGTTGTTACAGAACACAATTTTTGTGAAAACTTCTTATATACATTTCCTAAACAACATGCTTGCATAAGGTAATGGAATTCAAATATGAATTTCCCTCAACCCAAACAGTACATACTTAAATTATACTCTAGTGTATCTTTCCAAAAACCTTCCTACGAGAGATCCCAGATTTACTATTATATGGATGCGAATTTAAACAAAAGGCATTATATACACGAGTGCGTGATCTTTTGCGCAGCCCAAAATACTAAAAAATAACGTCGGAACATAAAAAACTCCCAAATGTTGTACGCAAAGGCAAAACCAGTCAAACAGAGCGGAGACTTGGTAAATAAAAAAGTAAAGTCTAGATGCCTTGTACTGAGCCTGCTCGATGTCGTGAAGGTCGATATAAGAAGCCAATAATCTCACTATTCAGGATATAAATGATCGCTTCAAGTGGGGAAGACTGGGTACTAAGCCGAGATAAATCGAAGAGGGGGAACTAATAGCGCATTACCACCGTCTGTAGGTACGTATTGTCTAGAATTATTAATATGTTTGGTACATAAGGTCTTACTTTAATATTATAATCCACGATATTTTGCAAAGCACCTTAGTGAATGCTGGAGATTATGCTGGTGTCGCTAAAAATGAAATCAGTTGTATTTTTTTTGTCATATTTTTTTCATAAATTAATCATTTCATTATTTACGGGTTCTCAAAGTTGTAATAACATCTAGAAGATGCACATCTAAAAAAAATAGCCACGCGCTCATCGGTAGGTAGCGTGCACGGATGTTATTATATTGTATTGTATTAAATTATTATTTTCTAACAGAAAAGATAAATTATACCATCAGATTTTATTTTGTGATACGTTCTTCATATTTAGCATTTACAAAGACACTACACAAAATGTCGTGGATTATTAAAATAAAAATTCAAAAATTTTCTCCCATCTAATACAAAACCAATGCTAGTGCAGACCTTCCCATAATTGACTATGGGGATGTGTGCTACTATGACCTGAATGCAGATCTCCTCAACAAACTCGACCGCCTTCTTAATAACTGCATTCGATTCGTTTTTAACCTTCGTATGATCACGTGTCGGCTTATCGATCCCTGTTAAAATGGATGCCTATTCGTCAGCGTAGAGTGATGAGGGCACTGACTACCTTGTTCTCTTTTCTCGACTCTCCCACTTCTCCTACTTATCTTACCCCTCATTTTCAGTATATATGCTCTAATCATAACAGAAATCTTCGCTCCTCGAATAATCGTCTTTTACAATGCAATCACATCGCTCTGGCTTTATACATTCTTCCTTCTTTGTCCAGTCTATTCTTCTCTGGAATACGCTTCCCCTGAAAATCAGGATGGCCACCAGTCGCTATTCCTTCAAAATTAAATTACGTGAACACAAGGGATTGGCATAATCATCTCAGCAAAGATTATTTTCTATATAGTCTTTTCCCAACTATGTTGGGGTCAGCTTCCAGTCTAACCAGATGCGGGTGAATACCAGTATTTTACACGGAGCGTCTGCCATCAGACCTCCGCAATCCACTTACTGGGTAATGCCAATATCCGAAGTTTAGACCACTTGTCAGACTTTCGGGTTTTCTGACTACCGTAACGACTATCATAGGTATTCGTATGATACCCGGAACCGACAGTTTAACGTTCTTTCCGAGACATGGAGACATTTTACTTCACTTAATTTATACGTTTATTTATTAACCCGGTCCGCAGCGCCAATTTTCTAACATGTTATTGTGTTTTTGCGAACAAAACTGTTAGGCCACGCCCCTATTCGGTTAGCAAATAATGTTAAGCCGGGTCCGCAGCGCCAATTTTGCTAACAAAACTGTTAGGCCACGCCCCTATTCGGTTAGCAAACAATGTTAAGCCAGGTCCGCAGCGCCAATTTTGCTAACAAAGCCGTTAGGCCACGCCCATATTCGGTTAGCAAACAATGTTAAGCCGGGTCCGCAGCGCCAATTTTGATAACAAATCTGTTAGGCCCTCCCTTATTCGGTTAGCAAACAATGTTATCGTGTTTGCAAACACGAAAACACGACGCTGCGGACCTGGCTTTAAATTTATTTTAAATAAACTAAACAGGGCGCGAAAAAGTGTGCACTGGGTTTTAACATCTTCTCTTCTTTGCGTCTCGATGTTAAATATAAATTGTCCGCTTCTAACTCAGCTATGAGTATTGCACTACCAGTAGTATCCATAAGTTCATTTAACGTGGAGGTATGAGGGCACGCAGGATGCTGTTATTAAGTATCCTATGTATAGTCAAATTCAAAGCAATAGCAATTACGAGTGTTTTGGGCAATTATGATACAGGTTCCAAATTGCGCATCACATTCGTAATTTCAATAATGTAACAATATTCACTGCGTGGTACATTGTTGTGGAGGTGTCGAATTGTTAATACATACGTGACTATGGAAATTGTTGACCTGTCAAAATCAAAGATACAGCGATTACTAATGTGTTGCGCAGTTAGAATACAGGTTAGAATTATCTTTAAACTAGCGACCCGTCCCGGCTTCGCACGGGTACTATAATATGCATGTATTATACATATAAACCTTCCTCTTGAATCACTCTATCTATTAAAATAAACCGCATCAAAATCCGTTGCGTAGTTTTAAAGATCTAAGCACACATAGGGACAGACAGCGAGAAGCTACTTTGTGTTATACTATGTAGTGATAGTGATGTATCCTTAATATAACAATTAATTATCTCTAAAGACTTAAGAAAATGAACTGAATATAAAATAAACACTTTTATTCTTCTTACCACTCCAGATCGTCATCAAAGTTCTATTGCAGCAGTAAGTCTACGTTTATAGATGGGACAGATTTATGATGATGAGGGCAAATTTGAACAAGAACGGATTTAACATGCCACATCTCAAACAGAAACACGAAAACGAAACAGAGAAAGAAATACGAAATAAATGCTTTTTCATTTAGCGTCCCTTTTGTTTGTGGGGTTAAAAGCGGCCCACGATATATGGGAACATTAGGGAAAACAATGCCCTATTGTACTCTACGTGTTGTTGTATATCAAAACTTTGAATAAAACAGATTGACTGCTATTTTATCATTGGACTTTGTTTTTCTCTGGGTATCTGTGAGTGGAATACAATGCAATACGCCTAGTATTGTCCACCACATACGTTTATTCAATTGAATTAATACTCCCGAGTTTAGATCTACTTGTTTACCTAAAAATTGTCCAAGTGCAAGTCGGACTCGCTCACCGAGGTTCCGTACCTTGTCAAATCATTGACCGCCTCCAAAATAAAAAGACATAGGGACAACTAGAAGTGTTTGTTTGATTTTTGCTGATTTTAAAAAAAACTGTGCTTGTTATAGACATCGTTTTAGTTTTCCTGTAATATTTACATAAACCTTTATAAATTAGATTTATTCCAGAATTTTCGGTTTGCGAATTTCAGAGATGAGGGGGGGAATGGTGTTGTAACGGGCATTTTTCATAAGTTAAAAAATTTAGGTACATTATAATTTTTTTATTTAAGTATTTATTATCTTATTTATTTTTATTTTTTGAACTGGCTTACCATCCGTGGGCCACTAGGGTCTGGTTGAAAATTAGTGCCAGGCATTCCGTCTGGCATATGCTGAACCAGCGGCGTTTTCAACGCAATTTGTATTATAAATAGGTAGTGGGTAGTGTTTAATTATAGTAAAAAGTGCTGAATGAATGATTTTTCTTTCTTTCTTATAAATGAAAATGAAAACATATTTTATAATTTGCAAATGAAGCCCTTTCATATGATACCATATTCGACCTAGTAACCCAATCAGTTTAACAAACCCCGCTTCGGCCCTTAAAGCAATGAAAATAAAAATATTTTTTCAATTCTTTCACTTGCAAAATAGATGGACAAGCATTATTTAAAACTGTTCCAAATTTCAAATCGATAGCATTAGTGGTTCCTGAAATGTGCAGCTGTGATAGACATACGGTTGGATGGACGAATGGACAAAGTCGCACCACAGGGTTCCTTCTTTACCATTTTGGTACGGAATCCTAAAAACGTACCTAATCCCAGCTAGCATTATCTTTGTCATGGCAAAAGTTGTTGCCCCAGTGGGAATTGCAAATTGGATTAGTTTTTCGACGTTAATTAAAGAAAAGACAAAGTTTTATCAAGTTATTACACTTCTGGCATACGGAATAAGTAAACTGTTGTCGAAATTATTAACAAAGATAAACAGTATCGGTGATGAGGCGATGAGGGGTTCTGGAGCATTTTAGTATACTTGGAATTGTTCGTCAATTTATATTGTTTATTCTTGATTTTGAAATGACTATTGTTTTAAAATTTGTTTCAATTTCCGGCTGATTGTTAGCTTGGTTACTGAACCGTGCTTGTTCGATTTGAAATTGATTTTGTTGAAGCTACATGAGAGGTAAAAAGATAAATTATTTTTAACAGGCCCAACAATGTGTGTATCGCGCGCTCTTTTGATCTGTACACGCTTCTACCTCATTACACACATCAATTTGGGAAACCGAAACGTACAATTTTCGCGTCGGCGTCGGTCATCTCGAAAATTCCGTAATTTTATTGCGACTGTAATTCGGGCGCTTTATCAGCTGGATAAGTAGCTGTGTCTGTTTTTAGTGCAAACTTTATTTAACACCACTCTATTTTATGTTTTCCACTGAATAATTAATTGTATGTGTCAACTTCCATGTTTCCTGCTTTTGTAATAGAAGATAAAATCTCACAGATATTATTATTTTCTACTCGTATTACAAAATTTTAATAATGTTAAAGTTTTAAGTGGAATGTTCTGATAGGTATTATTTAATTAAAATTACGTTTTTTTATTAAAATCAATATTTACAATTTCTCTATTATATATTACATATACCTATATATTACGTAATAGGTGAACAGAAGTAGGCTTGGGCAAAGTTTTTTTTCTTGAGCATAGACTGAAATTGATCTATTGATAGATTCCTGCTAATGAAGTTCAAATCATACGCAGGTGTGTATGATTCGGATTTAGATAATGTTTAATCGATTTCATCATCATCATAATTCAGCCGAAAGACGTCCACTGCTGGACATAGGCCTGCCCCAAACATCGCCACATCGACCAATCCTGCAGTGCGAGCACGGTTCTTTTTATCGAATTTTATCGAGACGTTAAGTTATCCACTCTAAACTTCAAATTTGACATAAGATATTGATAAAACGACAAAGGTAGCACGGATCGTAATTTACCATTGATTTAAGAAACGTAAGAGGATAAGCCCTAAATTGATGTTATTTTAAATACTATGTCAATATGTTGTATCGCAGTAAAAAATGTAATCTGTCTCGTTCTTACACGTACAAATGTAAAAAGTGTGTACACTATATGTCATAGATTTTAATTTTCTATTATCGTTTTTCAACGTCACCAAGCTCCGCCTTGAAGGATATTTTTGACATGACGCCATTTTAGAGAATTATTAATTATGCCTTTCGTCTGTCGTTCATGCTTTGTTCGAAGTTTATTTACAGTTTTACAGTGAACCTTGGGTGTTTAGGTATTTTTTGTTGTATTATAAAGGATAAGTGAACAAAACCTAACATGACAAAGTGTTGCATCAGAAATGTAATTCATTGCATAAGAGGAAAACTTGACTTCAGATCGTGTGACCACATCTGATATCCTCTTATTTTTCTTTCATCAATGTAATTTACCGACGCCTCGATATGAAGTCGACATACTCGATAAGATTTATCCATTATATCGACTTTTGACAGTTCTTATTGGTAAATTTCTCGAATTATCTCGAATCGTTGTCGTCTTTAAAAAGTTGGTCGATAAAGATTTTTGAAGCAAAAAAATGGATTTTGGAGAAATCATCTTGTTAATGTTGAAAGCCAAAGAGAATCTTTGTTGAAAGCAGAGCGCGTCGGGACGTGGAAAGGATCCACAGCGGAGTAATTTTTTATTATTTTGTGGTTATTTTCTAATTGCTTAGATTATTTAAGAGTATTTATTGTAAATATTTAGTAATAGTATTTGTGTATCTGCATATTTCTGGTGTTGCTATTTGTAAAGTTGATAAGCTGTCGAGAAAACATAGCCGTCGACAAGGCTCGATAAAGTTCCCAAAGCAAGTTCCGTGCTACAGACCCTCGATAAAATTCGGTATGTTTAAATTCTTATCGACTCGAGATCTTATCGAGTCGATTCGAGAAATTTATCAATTCTAAACGTCAAATTTGACATAAGATATAGATATAACGACAAGAGCTGTCGTTTTATCCATATCTTATGTCAAGTTTGACGTTTATAATAGATAAATTTCTCGACTCGACTCGATAAGAAGAACCGTGCTCGCACTGCTGTGCTTCTTGCATCCAGCGGATTCCCGCGACCTTGACACCAGATTATCGGTCCGAGTTGTGGGACGCCTACCCACGCTGCGTCTTCCGGTACGCGGCCGCCACTCCAGAACCTAATTATTAATCGATTTATTTATTTTAAAATTTACATTTTTATAGGTTTAGTATGTAAATTAACTTCAAATTAGCAGTGTTTATTAGTAGATCAATTTCATAACAGGCAAATGAAAAAAAAACGATGCCATGGGCTTCCATTCCGTTCACCTATTATACCCATTTTTCCAGATGGTAAAATAAAGTCATCGGGTGTAAATAAAAAAATTAAATTTCAAATAAAGAACAATATTGTAAACGATATGTTTTGCTTTCGGTTACAGTGAGGTCGCCGTAGTTCATTGGACCCTGAATTGTGTCCAATTGGCTAGGTATCGATTGTAACTTGGCATGATGTACGTTCACCCATTATCGTTTAGGTCTAATGGATGTATCATAACGATCTTTTCTTTTCCACATTAATGGACGATTTGTCTACATGATATGTCGATATCGACTGAAGCCAAGTATGCTACGTTTTATTTTGTAAATCACTATGACTACCGGAAACGTATACAGATTTTTGTTCTTCTATTATTTTTTCGGCCAATTTGATGTTCATTGTTGATCATAAGTCTAAAGAGGAAGGTGCTGCCCGTTATTATCAAGCCAAGACTTTCTCCAGCCAAGGTTTTTTTACGAGTGATGATACATAAGTACGTTCGGCACATCCTGAGCAGTTAGCCCAGCTACCAACCTTGCTGACTTGGTAATCTTTTCAACGCAGCATGAGCTTTTCTCGTTTAGCTCGTGCTGACATGAAAGAAGAAGTAATGCTGTTTCAACGCTTGCAAAAATAATAACATAACATATCATTACGCCTGAATTCCCAGACGGGTTACGCAGAGATACAAGGTGTTAAAAATCAACTCTAAGTTTATGGGGTTACTCGGTATCGGAAATTAAACAACTTTCGTTCTACAACTTTTCGAAATTCGCGTATATTTTTTATAACTTTCCATATAAATCAAAAAAATATTTTAAGTGATTTGTATGGACAGGCATAAAAAAATTGGAGTATTTCGAAAAGTTGTAGAACGAAAGTTGTTCGATTTCCGACACCGAGTAACCCCACAAAATTCTTAGAGTTGATTTTTTAACACCTTAAATAAAGAACACCACCGTTTTCGCCGTTAAGATTAAGTTCCATGTCACAGGGGGCAAGCCTATTGCTATGAACCGGGCACGAATCCAGACTCCGGGCTGCTACTAAGAAATTTCATACGGAAAAACTCATTAACACTTAACCCGACCAGGGGGGTTACCATGACCTCTTAGAGCAGGAATGTTTTAATATTATTACGAGAGTGGGTAAGAGATGGCGCTAGAGAGTTGTCTAGCGGTGTCACTTTCCCACTCTGGGAATAATATTATAACATTCCTGCTGTAAGAGATCATGGTAACCCCCCTGAGGATCGAACCTAGGACGTCACGCTCAGCAGTCGCGCTTGCGACCACTAGACCAGCGAGGCAGTCAAAAATAATACTAAATTAGTAAACCGTAGAAATTGAACCGACCACTTCGAATACGGAAGCCATTTAACTCCAACTACACCAATTTAAAAATAATATTTCATAAAAAGCCTTTTTATTTCTCCCGCAAATAAACGTAAAAATAAAATTAAGGCTACTAAAAATATTGTTCGTACGTTCGGATATAGGTACGTAATAAAAGATTCGGATGGTTGCTATAAAAATACTGGCTATTTTTAGGAAAGTTGGCAAGGATGGCAGGCAAAACCGAGGTTGTCAATATCTATGGCTTTCGCGTTCACCGACAGGTGTACCGTGCGTCCGCTTACCGCTCTTATTACACCAGTAAATAAAAAGTAAGTTCGAAATTCAAATAATTTCAAATCAGGACTTCCTTCTTTTTTTTTCGTATTTGGTTATTGGCTGGCTTTGTTGGGTCTTAATTTAAGGGAAAGGTTTTCAGATTTGCATTTGATATCTTTTTTTTTTTCATCCTTCGTTTTCTGAATTTGTGTCGCTTAAAAGAAAAGCAGCAATCTTGTGTTCCTTAGGCGCATTCCACACGTTCTATATTTATCACGATATTTCGATCGCGATATTGGATCGTGATATTTATTGAGCGTTTAACAATCAATACAAAATTGGTCTGCTCTGCCTAGCCTTTTCCCAACTACGTGGGGTCAGCTTCCAGTGTAGCCAGAAGCGGCTGAATATCAATATTTTACACGAAGCGACTGCCATCAGACATTTGCAACCCAGTTACTGGGCAATACCGTTATCCTAAGGTTAGACCGGTTATCACACTTTCGGGCTTTTGACTACCCGTAACGACTGTCGTAGGTATTTGTATGACACCCGGGACCGATGGCTTAACGTGCTCTCCGAGGCACAGAATCTCTTTCGATGCGTAACGAACGGTTACCCATCCATGGACTGACCGCGGCAAGTGCAGCTTAACCTTGCAGATCGTTTGATCTGCGCGGTTGTTAATAAGCCACGAGCCCCTCAATACTACATTGATCTAAACGCTGGATAAATATCACGAAATCGTGTTAATGTACGACATACTACAAAAAAAATCTCTTCCAAGTTTTCCTGAAACATTAATTATAGAACATTTTCAACGTCGTCTCAAACGAGATAGCGACTCGGCAACGAGATGACGCATGCAAAGTGTTAGTTAAAATCATGAGTACCGCTAACTTTTACAAGATACTGCTAATTTTCTGCTCCAAGTTAGGTACTGGGAGGAATGCTGCCACAGTTTAGAGTAAAGTAGTTTATTTTACACATTTTATGAAAAAGAGGAATGAGGTGGTCCGAATTCGATCCCGGCCTTCACCTCTTACTTTTAGAATTCATGTGCCGATCAGAATTTGACTATCACTTGCGTTAATGGCAAAGGAAAACATCGTGAGGAAACCTGCATACGTTATAGTGCTGCATGAAGATCTCGATGGTGTATGACGAGAACCTCGTGAAAGCTGAGAAAGATAAACAAATAAAATATCTTGATCTAGCACATGAGGTTGTCGGCATGTGGGATGTGGACTCAGCAGTCATTGTCCCGATAGTCGTTACAGCGAATGGCCTAATAGCCATGAGCCTCGATCAACATCTCATGAGGCTCTTGTTGGGCGGCTAGGCTGGATCAAGGGCTTGATACAGAAAGCAGTACTCCTTGACACGGCACGCATAGTGAGGTTTTTTTCTCTGGAGCCCTGACTGCCGGCAGCTTGAACCCTGTTCCGGATGCCGGTGGGATACAATTTTTTCATATTTTAAATGTTTTTTGTTTTATAGAAATATTTTAAAATGTAACTTTTTATGTGTATTTAGATGAATAAACGTAAATATAGGTACTAGAATGGTTCCACAACCTTTTTCTTTGGATATTTCTTTATAACATATATTTGAGTCATAACTCAAAATGAAAATGAAAATAAGAAAAATAAAACTTTTACTATGCGGGATTTGAGTCATCCCTGTCTAAAAGAGTCTGAATTTTAATTAAGTCTTCACCGTTATTCCGAAATTCAGAAAGCGAAATAAAAAGGATTCAACTCTTCACTTTCGTATTATTACAATACTAAAAATAGCACATAAAAGCGTTCTTAATCCCATACAAACCCGCATTGTCTATTTATGTATGAACAAATATTGCTTTGTTTGGCGATATCACACAATACAACAGAAAAAAGTTGAGTGATGAGAACAATGGTTTTAAATTCTTTTTTTGTAAGTACGTATTCATAGAATCAGCTCGACTTTCAATTGTTTAAGAAATATTTTTCGCATGTGGCGTGATAGATGCCGCCACAGTACTATACACCTCTGCCCAACCCTTCGAGGAATACAGGCGTGATGTTTTTATCCTAAGTATAGACAGGCAATTCCACCGTTTTTAACTTTCAATAGAAATGTTCTTATCAAAATCATTTGTCAAAGTAATAATCCCTAATCTCAACATGCCCACAATACTTAAATATTCTGAGATATAGAAATATTCAAAAAACTCTTTTTTATTTTTAAACGTTACACAACACAAACGGCCACAAACAAATAAAATGAGAACAGTACTGTTGCCCCAACTTGAAATATGAGCTCGGGCACAAAATAAAACTTCGAAAAACGTACAGTTGCTAACAGATTTTGCTCTGTAATCTGTCAATCCTGGCCGACAACTTATATTTACGTAGTCCTTTCACAATCGACAATGTGAAGATTTATAACGAATATTGTAAAGCGAAATTCAAAAGAAAGAATAACACATAAGACCCATTATTTCCCTCCATTTTTTATTAGCTGGCCACAAATGTGATGTGATGTGATCCGACCCATTTTGGCCACGGCAATTGCTTCAGCTCCGCTGTAGTTGTCGTTCGTGAGCTCGCATGTGGCTTATGTAACCAATCTTCTTTGTGAAGATCCTCGCACATTGCGGGCACGTGAGCACACCATCTATGTAATTATAGTTAATTGCTGCAGGTGGTCGGGCTTTCAATTGGTCACGCTTAGCATTAAGCTCAAGGCGCCGCTGTAATTCAAAATCATGAACTTTGGTTTTAACCAAAGTTCTCCACTCAAGAAAACAAGTCTTGATAACAGGAAGGTATTTTACTGTGGCACCACTTGATGCACTTGGGTGGGTGTAAAGTGGTATATGATACCACTTTACACCCGCCCTAAAACGAGTGTGTTTAATTTTTAAGTTTAGTGAAACTCCATCTCATTTTAGGGCAGGTGTAAAGAAATACAAGACGTGTCCAAATCCGTGTAATTCCGTCAAACCATTTGATCTGCTGATGACAAAAATTGACCCAGCATGAGATTTTTTCAGATTGAACAAAAAAAGGAATGTATACGAATTCTTTTACAGCCTGTATATTATGTAGGAATAGAAATAAATCTTCTTCTTCCTGCCCTTATCCCATGTTACTTGGGGTCGGCGCAACACGTTTTCTTCTTCCATTCCGTCCTATCACCCGTCATGATATCACTGACACCCTTCTCTTTCATATCATTCTTCACACCATCCATCCATCTTTTCTTTGGCCTCCCTCTTCCTCTCCATCCATCCACATTTATACTCATAACTCTTTTTGTCACATGCGTTTCATCTCTCCTCTTCACATGCCCATACCAAGACAAACGGTTCCCTTTCAACTTTTCTGTCACTGGCGCTACTTTCAAACTTCCTCTAATATACTCATTCCTGACTTTATCCATTCTGGTCACTCCACACATCCATCTCAACATTCTCATCTCCGCTACATGCAATCTTTTTTCATCCGTCTTCTTCACGGCCCAACATTCCGATCCATACAGTACGACAGGTCTTATCACGGACTTGTAGATTTTCCCCTTTAACTTGAGAGGCATCCGTGAGTCGCAAGTTATTCCAGTGACCTGTCGCCATTTCATCCATCCTGAGTTGATCCGGTGTGTAACGTCTCGGTCTACTACGCCATCCCCTTGGACAAGCGACCCGAGGTACCGAAAGTCGGAGCAGGTCGGTATGGGCGTTCCGGCGAGAGATATTGGCACAGAACTAGAGAGACCGCCAAAATCGCAAAACAGGTACTCTGTTTTGGTTCTGCTCAATCTCAGACCAACACTCTCCAGTCTTTGCCACCACACCTCCAATCTGCTCTGGACCTCTAGAGTAGGAATAGAAATAAATACAGAATGTAAAAATCGATTATCCCATCATAACATTCAAAGCAATTGTCATCTTAAATAGACATGATAGCTACTTGCTAAGACAAGCTGTCTCCAGTAGTAAGTAACATTTGCGGCCAGCATATTTTTTTCGGGAATTGTAATCTATGAAAAGTGGTATTTTTTAGGTTCCGTACCCAAAGGGTGCCAACGGGACCGTATCACTAATCCTAAGCCGTCTGTCCGTCCATCTGTCTGTCACAGGGCTATACCTTTTTAAACGTAATAGGTAGCCTCCTGTTGTGCCCGTATTTTTCGAATCTACACTACATAATATGACACAATACCTAATACTCACGGGAACAAAAGAGGACCAAGACTTTACTGGAACCGTATTTTTGAAATATTGATAAAAGCTCTCGTTGGATTCAATAATGTAATAAGTAGCCTTTTAACACCAGAAGCGCCAAATGGACGTTATAAATACATTATGATAGAAAAGTTTCTAAAGAAATCTACCAAACAAAAACTGGTGTTGATTGGAGTATAGAGTAAAAAGTTTACTCTTTTCCGCCCATAAATAAGAAAGTACTTTTATTATGGGCAGTTATCGGTCTTTCTCGTTTATTCGAAACATTATTTCCTTGCGAGAATTTGTTGGGATACGGCTCTGGCCCGGTTCCTATATCCAAAAACGAATTCTTTTGCCTACCAATGACAATATTTGGTGATTCTAAACTGCAGGATAATTGCATAGCTTATTCAACGATGCATGTTGGTTAAAACTGAATTCAATTGTATTTTATTAAAGACTCGGAAAGTAAAATTAACTTTCCGAGACTTTATTAAAATACTCAAAATGGATATTAGTTAAAATTTAATTCAATTATCTTTTAGTAAAGACTCGGAAAGTGAAATCACGGAAATAAAAACTAACTTTCCGAGTCTTTACTAAAAGACAATTGAATTCAATTTCAACTAACATGCATCGTTGAATAAGTTAACTAAATGGCAAAGATACAAGAGTTTTAATTTTATGTTAACCAACTACGGTCCCTGAGTTTATAGGATTCGGGCTCCAGAGTCTGTAATTGTGCTTCGATGAGGCAATCAATCAATTAATTTAAGTGATCGGCAATTAAACGATTTAACTGCTTGTCTATATAGACGCTGGTCGTCTGATCAATGCGTTTAATCACGGTTGAACGAGTAACCAATTACAACTACACCTCCTCCTTATGAGGGACATCTGTCCTGACCAAAATCACATCCATTGAATACGGGTATCTCATCTAACCTAATCACGAACACTCATTGTACTCATATTAGGCTATAGACACAGTCGAGCGTATCTTCCGCGGTTTATGTTTCGTCGCGTTACGCGATTGCATTGCGCTTCATACATATTCTCCTGCGCGGCCTCACCACGCGTATTATATGTCATTACGCCGAGTGTCATGGAGCCTAAAAGATTCGCGCGCATCTTGTGTTCAATCGACGTTAAGTTAACTATATTCGGCGGATATTTAGCGGCTATTGCCACACTTAAGCGTATTGTGCGTCGCGTATCTTGCAAAGTACGCGGTTTAAGATACGCGTTGGTTTTGACCCTAAGGCCGCAAATTCAGAGCAGCGAGTTGTGTAGCGGAGCGTTTAATACCGTGTTTTTGTTTTGACGTGCATAAACAAAGTGTGAGGTGTGCCAAGATTTACCAGTGCAAGAGATAGCCAAATAAACACGTAATAGGTTATAAATGAATTATGGAATAGGAAGAAATATTGCTGAAAACAGTTTTCAACAATGCACATTCAATACAACGCTTGAACGCCCCGCTGCACGCTCCACCGCTCCGAGGTGTGGCCTTAATTTGGACGCGATTTGGGCTATATTCTCGGAAATACTGTGATTTCTTTTTTTCGGATCAGCAACGGTAGCCAACGCAAACCGCCAAGCGATAACAATAGAAGTGTCCCCGGAAAAGTTAAGCTGTCTTCAAGCCGGCAAGTGAAAATGAAAAATGGGAAGCTTAGGCAAAGAATCCACGAAAGGAATGAGGATTGTAGCAGCGACATAAAGGAGGTGTGAATGCTCACTACACTTCTTTCTCTTAAGTCTATTCTTCGTAGATGATGAAACCTTCTTAGCCGTATAAATCGTTTCGGTTGCTTGCACAAATAAGATTAAACTTCCGGTAGATTTTTACATTTTCGTTTTATAAACCAATAAAAAACGACTTACGTTTGTTTATTCTTCACTTATTTCATTTCAAAAATAAACTTAAATATTAGCCTGTAACTGTCCCACTGCTGGGCAAAGGCCTCTTCTCATACAGAAAAGGAACGAGCATTGATCACCACGCTTGCTCACTGCGGGTTGGCGATTTCAGAACATTAAGTCCAGGTTTCCTCACGATGTTTTCCTTCACCGTATGTCAGTGGTGTCTTAGATTAACTAAGAAAGTACATATGACATTGAAAAAGTCACATTGGTACATGCCTGGGTTTGAACCCGCAACCCGGTGCTTAACAAGCGGGTCTGTAACCTCCGGGCCACCACGACACCACGACACCACGACAAAAATAAACTTAATAGGTATTAAAAAAAAACACAAATAGTACTTGCAAGAGTACGTAACTGTACCTCAAAAGGGCAGCTGTATGTGTGTGTGTATGGAAGCTGTGAACTAAAGTTTCACATCAACACTTCAATCACAACTTTACAGACGCATGGCATTACGTTTCAAAGCTTGAGTCTCCCCCGTCTATTTGGAAGAAGTGACAGAGGGCTGAGTACATAGGGTAGTAAGCACTTAACTAAAACATTACCTACATCATCAATGTATGTTTAAATGTAGTCCAATATTGGATTTTAAGGGAATATATTTCAGAATTTTAATTATAGAATTTATATTTTAAAATGTCTGCCCATTTTCAACAAAATACAAGTAGTATGTAAAACAGTGACATAATATACTCGTACAACATAGTTCCCCTTAAAAAAGAAAATATTTTTTCATTTTTTTTTCTTTTTTTTTAAAAACGTTGCCTCACACTAAGATTTCTCGTGTGTCGTGGGTGCGTTTACAGACACAAATCTTCACATACACAAACACCCAGACCCGGAACAACTATCTGTAGGCTATGCAAATATTTGTTCCGTGCGGGAATCGAACCCACGACCCGTAGTACAGAAGCCAATCGCTCAGCCACTGCACGAAACGTGTCGTCGAATTAATCAAGTAGTCTTTTATGGTTGTTGTCATTTACCTCTCTGAGGAAATTAGGTAAGAATGTAAATAACTTTCTGGGTAGTCTACTCTTTACTTTTATGTTTTCAGGGTTGCTTTTCAGTGATGATTTTATGTTATGACATTTTCTTTTTTAAGGGGAATTATGTAACACGTTGTATATAATTAGTATGTCGTCATGCTTCAGTAGGGCTGTGTCTGTGTCTGATGCAATTTCAACTTACTTAACTTTTCTTTTCTATTTAAAGTTCCAGTTTTCCCTTAACAAAATTACAGACAACTGTCCTATTCACTCGTCCCCTATCCTACCTCCAAATTCGATAACCATACGCGAGTCTTTTTCTCCAAGATGTATGGTTTCCCCTTGTTTTACAGTGTACGCTTACTATTTGCGTGAATTGCTACTTATGGTCAGTTGTTGCGTAACACAGACAAACGGTTATTGCTTTTTTATTGTTGTTAAACTGGTATTCTCGTAGAAGGAAACTGCTGTGATTCTTTCTTTAAGTGCTGGTATATTTTTGGTTTAGATTAAGTGGTGCGTTTTATTTCGATATGGCTTTCGTGGATTTTATTAGCGCAAATATAATTTATCTTTAAATTTTAATTTATATTTATGTTACTATTAATAATGAGAATTATTAATAATAACCAGTGTTTTATTTATTTAATTTATTGTGTTAATATTATAATCCCACTTGAAAGATTTAAGTGTTAATCTTTTCGTTTACTGATCTACAAATGATAATGATTGCCTTGTTGGCGTAGGTCGCAATCACGGCTGCTGAGCGTAAGATCCTGGGTACGATCCCAGGTTGGGGCAAAGTGTTATTGGGTTTTTCCGTGTAAAAATTCTCAGTAGCAGCACGGAGTCTGCATTTTTGCTGGTTGATGGCAATTTGCCCGCCCCCTATTACATGGAACTTAAGCATGACAACGAAATGAGGGTGTATTATACCCCTCCTTTCATTTCTTCGGGGAATACAAGCATGATGTTATGTTATGTAAATGATAAACGAATTTTAAAGTACAGTTGCATTTCAAACCGGTGAGAGGTATGGGCATGGCTGAAATAAATAAAGCCACATTTCCAAGCATAATTGGATTGGATCTGGCTCTAAGTTGTGGTCACAGTTCTAATCTAACCGACCGTGATATCATTTGCACAGCCAGTCAGCACTGGTGGGACTTGGTGAGAGTAAGCCCCTCTTGGTTTACTTGTAACAGCTTTTATATCAGATGGTTATATGACCCTTCACCTCACTCAAAAGCCGATTGAATAATATTATTCCAGTACATATCACATTTAATTTAACCACATTTAATTTAACCATTTTTTATTGTCCTTTATACTGTCGCCAATAAATCTGATAGATTTCACAATGATTGTTGATGTTACCATCCCGCAAGATGAAAATGTCGTGAAAGCTGAGAAAGATAAACAAATCATATACACACATCAAAAGTGTCTAGGGATCAAGCATTTTTATGCGGATTTCTTGAGATTGAGATGTGGCTTTGTAATAAATTTATGATTTTATAAATTTATATGGATCCTTTTTGGTGCATTTCATAATTTGAATCAGGAACTGTGAATCAAATTCGAGTAAAAGATGAAAATCAGCTGTCAATATTTTCCCTATAAAAACATACAACGCATTGAAGACATTATTAGTGCTACTGTTTCCCTACTACTGATTAAAACCAACGTTATTATGGAGCGGCGACGTCATTTAAGCAGGGAAGAAATGCTCAGAGCCGTGGGAATGATAGAAGCTGGTTCCCGGCAACGTACTGTGGCTTTAGCTCTGAATACAAGTCAGAGTGTTATCAGTCGACTTTGGACACGTTACCGAAGCACTGGTACCGTGGCTGAGCGCCATGGAGGACGGTATCGCTGCACCACACGGAGACAAGACCGATACATTCAAATCTTAACTCGAAGAGCTCCAACAATAACCGCCATGATGTTAGCCGTGAGGCTTCATCACTCTTCAGGGAACTTAATTAGCGACCAAACAGTCAGAAACCGCTTGCATGAAGTGAACCTTCATTCCCGAAGACCGCTACGGGTACCACCTATAGCAATGCACAATCGTAGGATTCGATATCAATGGGCTCTTGGACACAGAAATTGGGCAGAAGAACAATGGCGTTTCGTGTGCTTTTCTGATGAGTCTCGTTTTGGTATGAGACCGGATACAAGACGTATACGACACTGGAGAACCCCTGGACGCCAACAGCGATTAAAATCCTGCCAGGAAGTCCATCCTTATAGTGGTGGAACCATCATGGTATGGGCGGGTATTTGGATCGGCGGAAGAACTGAGTTGATTTGGATCAGAGGCAACCTCAACGCTCAAATTTATGCTGAGACGATTGTATCAGACGTCATCGTTCCTCTACAAGCGCAAATCGGTCCCTTATTTCAGTTAATGCATGATAATGCACGACCGCACACCGCAAGAGTTGTAAGACAGACTCTCGCCGCAGCTAACATCAATGTCCTGCCCTGGCCTGCTCAGTCGCCAGACTTGAACCCGATTGAGCATGCATGGGATATGCTACAGAGAAGAGCTCTGCCGAATATGGAGGGTATCCAGTCGCAAGAAGACCTTTTTTTGTTGTTGCAACGAACATGGGCGGCCATTCCACAGCGTGATTTGGATGAACTCATTTTGAGTATGCCAAACCGATGTTCTTGTGTTGTTAGTGTTCGCGGTAGAAACACGGATTATTAATTGTTTAAGTTACCCAATAAAATTTTAAAGAAAACTGTTATTTCAGTCTTTTTTTCGAACTTTTGTGTTAGTGGTTCAAATGTCAAAAATCCCTTTATTAGGAAAATGGCAAATTTCTTTATTAATGCAAAGGTGACTTGGTTTATCGTTACTGTGACAAACGAAAACACTTTATTTGATGAATCCTTAAAGAAAATTTTAATTAATATCAATCAGGAGAAAAGTTATTGCAAAAATATATGTTGATCCCTAGACACTTTTGATGTGTGTATTATCTTGACTTAGCACGTGAGGTTGTCAACATATGGGATGCGGATTCAGCAACCATTGTACTGATTGTCGTAACGGCTAATGGCTTCGTGGCCAAGAGCCTCAATTTTAAATGTTACTATTAACAACTACGTAGTAACATGAATAAGCACTTACAGCATTTTTCACTTGTACCGTTACATACATATTTATATAAAAAGCGTCCTTTACTCGTTATTAGACGGAAATTTGTTTCAAATCCCTGATAAATTGACGAACTGAGTGGCCCAGTGACTAAGCGCTTTCTGCGCTAACGATTTGGGGATCACTGCATGAAATATACAAGATGATTTTGTAGTCATCGTCCAAATTTTCTATAGGTATTAGGGCTCATTCAAAGATTCCATTTTTTTGAATAAAAATAGGAAGGTGAAATTTTTATCTATACATATAATAAGATGGTGTTTCAAGAGTAACTTACAATATTTCGTCTAGAACTTATAAATCGCACGGTAACGAAACCATAGCGCGATTTAATTCGACGCCAACGCCATCTAGGGAAGTAAAGATTAAACATATGTTTGCATGTTTATGCAAGCATCATGTAAAAAGAGCTGACCCAATGCTGTTGACTTTTATAAACAAATATTGTGTTTAGTTCAAAGTAAAATATTTTTTGTTTCATCGCGATCGGTACACGCAATCAAAAGATATGCAAATAATCAATATCTTCTATACATATCTATATACATATAATGAAACAGTAAAAAAACTGTGTCTGTACATTAAATATATTAAAAAAAAATGAGGGGTTTAGAAACAGTAATAGAGCACGAATCTAAAAAAAAAATCTGTCTGTTTGTCTGTGTGTCTGTTTGTTTGTACACGCTAATCTTCGGAACTACTGGACGAAATTGAATGATTTTTTTTTGTTGCATATTTCTTAAGTCTGGGCAACATATAGGCTATAATTTATCTTGGAAACTTGAACACCTGATGCAGAAACACAACAGACCAGCTAAACTATAAGAGATACAAAAATGGTACCTTAGCAAAAATTGTTCCACGTGATAAGCGTTTTCTGCTGAGAGAATAAATTTGAAGATCTGGTACACCTGATGTGGAACTCCAAGAGCCCAGCTATACTATAACATATATAGGAATGACGTGTTAGCAAGAGTTGTTCAGCCTGATGAGCACTCTCTGACGACGTATAAAAATTGAAGATCTGGAACACCTGTTGTGGAATTCCAAACGCCCAGCTACACTATAACTAATATAGGAATGATGTTTTAGCAAAAGTTGTTCAATCTGATGAGCACTCTCTGTTGATTTATAAAAATCGAAGATCTGGAACACCTGTTGTGGAACTCCAAGAGCTCAGCTACACCATAACATATATAGGAATGACGTCTTAGCAAAAGTTGTTCGGTCTGATGGGCATTTCCTGTTGACTTATAAAAATCGAAGATCAGAAACATCTCATGTGGAAATCAAAGCTATCACTAATTTCACTGTATAATTATAAAATAATATAAGCTGGGAGTACCTCCATGCGGTGAAGGTGGTAACAGTTTAGGACTGATTTTCGATGACGATGGTACATCATTGAAAATTTGACTCTACTGGCCAAAACTCCCATGTATTTTTTTTATTTTATCGAATAGATATGCCTTCGGGCTTATGTTATTTGAGTCTTTAATTTTCTTTTCCATTTATCTTCGTGATACGGTAGCCTACCCGGTAACGCAGGAGAGCAGTCACAGATTTTAATTGATCAGATATCTTCACAATAAAACTATAACCATGCCTAGAAAGAGGTCAAATCTTTCCCAATGTTCCAAAGGAGTTAAAAGATTGAGGATCATAAGATCCCAAGAATCTACCGAAGAGCGTCAGGAGAGACTTGATGCTGTTTGAGAGCTGCAACTCGCTCCGTGGAAACCTCTTCGGATCGAGAAGCACACCTGCGTTGTCAGCGTATTTACGTATCTACATCCAGGTCTCTAGAGACCAGTCAAGAATATGATGCGCGACTGACTGCTGATCGTGAACGTCATGCGTTGTCTCGCGAGTCGGAGACGTTCACGGAAAGAGAATTACGCTTGAGTTCTCAGCGTATATACCCATCGACTTCGAGGTCTCTAGAGACAAGTGCGGAACGTGATGCGCGACTGACCGTTGATCGTGCAAGTCATGCATTGTCTCGCGAGTCGGAGACGTTCACGGATAGATAATTGCGCTTGAGTTCCAAGCGTATCTACGCATCGACTTCTAGGTCTCTAGAGACAAGTGCGGAACGTGATGCGCGACTGACCGCTGATCGTGAACGTCACGCATTGTCTCGCGAGTCGGAGAGGTTCACGGATAGATAATTGCGCTTGAGTTCCAAGCGTATCTACGCATCGACTTCTAGGTCTCTAGAGACAAGTGGGGAACGTGATGCGCAACTGCCCGGTGATTGTGAACGTCACGCATTGTCTCGCGAGTCGGAAACGTTTACAGATAGAGAATTGCTCTTGAGTTCTCAGCGTATCTACGCATCTGCTTTTAGGTCTCTAGATACAAGTTCGGAACGTGATGCGCGACTGTCCGCTGATCGTGAGCGGCATGCATTGTCTCGCGAATCGGAAACGTTTACCGATACAGAATCACGCTTTAGTTCTCAGCGTATTCGTACATCTACGAACATGTCTTTTGAAACGAGTGATGAACGTGATGCGCGACTAACTGCTGATCGAGATTATCATACATTGTCCCGAACACGCACACAACAAAATATTCATAATCAGTTAGAAAGTGAGAGAGAAAGAATTGCTGGAGTACGGCATGAAGAGACAGAAGAAGAGCGCAATGAACGTTTGAATTCTGATCGACTTCGACATTCTCTGAACAGAATGTCGATATCATCTGAAGAATCGGATGTGGGCCAGCTAAAGTATAAGAGATATAAAAATGGTGCCATAGCAAAAATTATTCCACGTGAAGAGCATTTTCTACTGTGAGAATAAATTTGAAGATCTGGAACACCTGTTGTGGAACTCCAAAGCCCAGCGACACTATGACATATATAGGAATGACGTCTTAGCAAAAGTTGTTTAGTCTGATGGGCATTTCCTGTTGACTTACAAAAATGAAAGATCTGGAACGTCTCGAATCGTCTCGCGCATCCCGTTGTTTTCCCGTCCCCGGGCTCTTAGAATTCAACATCAGACGCTTCAGATCTTCGATTTTGACGACCCCGTTGTCGCTGGCACAAGCAACAGGATCCGCGTACGAAGTCGCTGGCAGAAGCTAGTAATAAAATATTTTTTCCGGAAGGCTTATCAATTCAGCGTGGTTACTAAGTCAAACATTAAATACTACGCTTGTCGCTCATGCACAGAATCAGAGAAAGGGACTGTCTTACCATTTAAAGCGCCTTGAACTGTGGTGGAACAAATTGAACGCCGCGATTCACTTCCGTTCGCCCTGTGGTAGGGCCGGCCCTGCATAAGAGTGAGAAGATTTGCCATTTTGTTTTTTAAAATCGTTTCTGTTTGTGAAACAGAGCGCCAAAGAAAAATTTGGATAGTGATTAAAAAATCAGCCAGTATATGTTTCTACAGTCTACAGATTTTTTTAAGAATCTAGGTGGTAATGCAAACTGGGTATGTAACTTATTAAACTTACGATACAGTATAGAACTGTAGGTTAAAATCTCAAGTACTGTAGTTATAGACACGATAGATAAACAATGGCACTGACGAACCGGTTCGACAGTCGGGGCGCTAGCGGTTTTGGTTCATAATGGATATAGATTAGGTCAGAGTGTCTCGTAGCTATCTAATAAACGCGCGGTCCATAAGATTTGCAAGGTTAAGCTGCTTTTGCCAAGGTCAGTCCGTGAATGGGTGACCATTCGTTACACATCGAGACCCCTCCGTGCCTTGGAGAGCACGTTAAACTGTCGGTCCCGGGTGGCATACGAATACACATGACAGTCGTTATGGGTAGTCAGAAGCCGAAAGTCTGACAACCGGTGTAACCTTAAGATATCGGCATTGCCCAGTAACTGGGTTGCGGAGGCGTGATGATAGTCGCTCCGTGTAGAATACTACAGGTCTAGCGCATAACTGAGTCAGTGCCTGGGGTATGGGAGCGGCACGGGAGGGGTGACATAGTATTCAACCGTCTTGTTAGACTGTAAGCTGACCCCAAAATAGTTGGGAAAAGGCTAGGTACAAAAAATTTACGTACATATTATGTTCACTTCGATAATTTACACCAAACAAGTGCTAATATTAACCCGTGAGAAGGCGCGCTATGAGCAATTTGCTCACACAAAAATTAAAAGTAAAAATATTTGGTAATACCGACGCCATAACGTCTCAAGCGCCTAGGTACCTTCCTAACTATTCATCCCCTTCCCCCTGACGCAACTCTCACGCCGGTCAGATCTGTTGCGACCCCACAGCGAAGTGTTTGTGGAGGCTGCGTACCATCGTGCGGCAATTTGCTCATCACGCGCCCATCCGTGTAAGTATTTATTTTTCTAATAAATAAGTATTATTGTATTTTATAGAATACATTATTTAATTAATTTATATTATATTGGTTAATTATTACGTAAATACTCTATAGTAATATTTTGATAATAATATTTTTTGTTTTTAGCTACAACACACATGTAAAATGGGCAATCGACGTCAAGCACAATTTTTTTCGTGGCTGGAAGAGGATTCTGGTGATTTGCATGGAGAACATATCGTCAGATCTCAAGTTTCTAATGAAGCGATTTGTGCCGGCTCCTAGACCTATTTCAGAGCCTAGGCCAAGCGGATTCTGTTCAATATTATGTCCTATACGTAAGAATAGACGGTCAAAAAAAGCTTCTACTTTGTGCAAGCAATTAGTCTGCACCGAACAGATCACATATATGTGTTCAATGTGTTTCGAGAGGCACACTCGTCTAGATCTCATGGAAGGACATTTTTTTAAAGTTTTTGTTAAATAAGATTTTTTATTGTGATTCATATGAAGACTGTCAAAATTAGAAAATAAAAATAAGTTGATTTGTTATTTGTTTTAGAAGTTACATTTATGTTTCTTAGTGTTACTTAAAACACTTATTTTCTTACTTATTAAACATTATTTTATTCATATAAATCCATTATAAGCCAATAAGTATTATAAAAGTGGAAATATGAGCATCTAAAGTAGTGTGAGCAATTTGCTCGCGCGCGCCTCTCCGTGTAACAAACTGAGGCGCGCCTTCTCACGGGTTAATTACCATTGTCATACAGTTGAATGTGATTTACGGAACACAACTGCCAGCGATTCATAGTCGTTTGAAAGATATATTTAATAATGAAGAAGTCAGTGAAGACAGTTTACTGTTTCTTATTTGCCTTTGAGACATTTGTAACAGAAGATTAAAGAGATACAACATTGTACAATGCGTTGCATTTAAATGTAGTATTCATGTTGATGAGAATATTTCGCTGTGAATGTTAATAGCTGTAAGGCTTTTATAACCACAAATATTGTAACAGCTGGAACCATTACAAAAAATGCAAGATTCTGGTAAAGTATAATAATGCAATAAGTTTTTTTTTGTTAACATAAATATTTTCGACGCGTAGAAAATTTTATTTACAAAATTTTACATTTTTTTAGACATTATCCCGTAAACCGTTGTTAAATTAGAGGAGCCACTACGAGTCGAGACGAGGCACAGAGAGTGACGATACCTACTTAAGCGCTGTGCATGATGCGCTTACCAGTGCAAATCCTCATGCATATCCTTCGCTCGGGGAAGGCGAAGGGTTATGCCGGACTCTTACCGGCTAAAAACCCACGGTGTTCCTTCTCCTGATCCTTGGCCGGGGTCGCGGGATTCGCAGCTGCATGCACCGCAACCCCGGCAGGCCTCGGTCCGCCAGCCCCTGGCAGACCTCTCCTTCTGTGGGGCCTTGCCCCACGTCCTCCCGAGAGGCGCGTACGGAACACATGCGCGCCGCCTTCTCGGGCCTCTTACTGGTCGGGCGACGGGTCCCCCAACCCGTCGCCCGCAGGCCACACTCTAGGGTGGCCAGAGATCGTCGTGCGCCCTCCGGCGGCGCTCGGTGCGTCTGGCGCGGAAAGGGAGAGTGGCCGTCGCCTTTCTTTCCCTCTCCGCTCTCTCTTTGGTTGCCATCACCACCTCGCAAAAGGAGGCGACGCCTTCCCACGCACTCAGCCCTACTACCAATCTTGCTAACTAGCTAATCTTTTCACCACGGCGCATGAGCTATTCTCAAATAGCTCGTATTAACACGAGAGAAGAAGAAGAAGCCCGTTAACTAAATCTGTTAAAATATAATTTATGCTATGTTCCCATAATCACACCATTTAGGCCCGGTATCCACCAAAGCGGAGAAGAGAGGAGACGAGAGGAGATGTGCTGCGAAGCTGGCAGGTTATTTCCACCAAAGCGGTCAATGATCAAAACAGAGAACTAGGACTGAGCACTTCGTAGACTAGCTAGATGATATGAATTTGTAAATGACTATTATTTATATTGTATTTTATTTTTTGCTAATTCTTGTTTTCAAGACTTCATTACTTACTGGTCTGTGCCCAAGACTAAATTTTTCTCTCATAACTATACTATATCAGAGTACCTACTGCATTTACTGAAATTGAAAGATATTAATTTTAAAAGAGTACTTAACCACAGAGTTTCTTGCCGGCTTTTCTTCATAGGAAACGCTAAATTGGATCCGTGCACCTAAATAAGACTTTTCACAAGCGCCTGTAATGGTTTAGGTGCAATAATTTATTGATTTTGTTTTGATTTTGAAAACTGGATGCTACATTTACTTGAAAATACGATTACCAACAAAAAGTTTGATTATAAAAGATCGCAAAGTTTGTTCACGCTTTTTCAGCAAGGTCACGAAAAATCCCAAAAGGTGGGAGTTTAAGACAAACAGACAGGAAAATAAATGTTGTATCCTTTCAGTGATAGGTTACGGAAAATTAATTTTACGTCATGTTCAAACTTAATCAAAATGGCCGATGCTGCAAGTGATACTGAAAGCCGTTTACCTGATGTTTGCTCAAAGGGTTCTCTCCTGGCAATTGTTTTAATTAGGGACTGTCTACGGGTGGTATAAAATGTTGACTTATGTTTTACAATTTTGGGACATATTCTAAAATATACACCGTGGGCCCGAGGTACCCGAAAGATAACCTTCGATTCCGATGCCTAATTGGAGAAGAAAAGCTATGATTAGGTTTGTTGAATAAAACTTAATTTTCGAAATATTCGTTACTAGCGACCCGTCCCGGCTTCGCACGAGTACTATAATATATATGTATTATACATATAAACCTTCCTCTTAAATCACTCTATCTATTAAAAAAAAACCACATCAAAATCCGTTGCGCAGTTTTACAGATCTAAGCATACATAGGGACAGACAGCGGGAAGCGACTTTGTTTTATACTATGTAGTGATTTACGGAAATTCACAAATCGAAAAATATCTAGGATAACAAGTCCTATGAACGCGGCGTTGCGGCTTTGTCATACCATACCCCTCTCGCCGTATGTCTTATTTGTCGGGGAGGGTTGTGAAGTGAGAAGTTTCTTATCCACTCACAAGATAATTTATAAATGTTGCCAGTTCAACCTAAGGTATTGTTTACAAGGAAGTACTAAAGTTAATTAATTTTTTACGTGCAGAAAAAGAAAAAAAAAGTCTGAATTGGATTTTTGTTGATATAACATTTGACTCATAATACCATCAGAAAGGCATGGTTAAAATCTTTCGGGTACCTACCTCGGGCCCACGGTGCATATTGTTTGCATTAGGTACATGTTACATGTAGGTACACTGCTTCTGCATATACTCTGAACATAATTGAGGGGCTCATTTCTAAGTTTTATCCGCACGGATCGTATGATCCGCAAGGTTAAGCGGCGTTTGCGGCAGTCATTCCATTCGTTACCCATCCAGACCTCTCCGTACATGTTAAACCGTCGGTCCTGGATGTCATACGAATACCTATGGTAGTCGTTACGGGTAGTCAGAAGCCCGAAACTCTGAGAACCGATCTAATCTAATCGGTTGCGGAGGTCTGATGGCAGTCACTCCGTGTAAAATTCTGGTATGCAGCCGCATCTACATAGTTAGATTGAAAAGGGAATTCCAACATAGTTGGTAAAAGACCAGACAGAATAGAACTCTGAACAAAAATAGACACTTTGGTTGTTTTTTATTGTACGTACATTATATTTCACACATAATTATCGTATGAATTTAATACACTTACAATAACTGTGAGGAGTAAAACATTGAGACTCTCAACATGCTTTTGAAGAAAATAATACCGTTGACAACAGTACTGTAAGAATATCTTTATAATCTTCACATGTACCTGTATATAGCCTCTTATATGCTGTCGTTTCAGCTTCAGATAGCACCGAGCGTCAGTCATTTTAGACGCTTGAACAGTCATACAGTACAGCCGACTAAATTGCTTTTGTGATCATTATTGTGCTTTTAAATGTGTGCAGCACGCGAGTATTATTACTCATGTGTGCTGTTACGATGTCGTCATCGATGTTAACTTGCTCATGTTGAAAACTGTAGCCAAAGTGAATAATACGAATAATGCAAGAGGAAAGAAAGGGGAGAAAGAATTAAAATGTATAATTTCCTGTTCCCCTTCATTCACTTGAATCATGAATTTTTATGCTCCAAGGCATTTTTATTAATTTTATCAAAGGGGTTTGTGACAAAGGAGAATGCAAATATTCTGGTTGAAGAATTTTGAAAAATATTCTTGTAATAATTTGAAAAAGAATGTACCTACCAATATTCAAAATTTATATTTATTTGACTTTAAGTTATCTGGCTAAACCCATTAGCTTATCAAAGCAGAAAATTCTAGAGACGAAAGTTGTGATTGGATGTTTCGGAACTGTGTCGTTTGATTTCCGGGTTTTACGACCGCTTCAGGAGATAACTTTAAAATACATCAAAGATCGTAACTCACTAAATAAAACTGCTGACGATGAAATTTTCTATCAAGATAACAATACCCTAGGAACTGATATTTTTACCTGTTGAAATTATACCTATGATCTTAAAAATGAACATCACACAAGCGAAAAGATAATGTGCCAGCTAGCAATTTAGCTCAGCTTGCTCACAGCAATATCTTAGTACAACAAAAATCTTTAAACACAGAATTGTGACTATTCCCGCAAAAATACCTACAGACATCGTACTTTTCTCACTAGAAACCCGGCTTACCTTGTTACAAAGATAAGCGGGCACCACATACATAGAAATGTCTTTCTTCACCAAAGCTCTTTCTTTTTCAAGGAAAATTATCTCTAGTTAATTACATAACAGGTAAATGTGACGAGCGAGTGAAGGCAACGAAGCGGGATCTAAGCAAATGTGTTTTAGGGCCCTTTGCTAAATTTTGTTCACAATTTTTTTTAATGACCAAGTTTCTTTCGCGGATTTTCGCTAGTTGCGAGAAGCACAGGACGGGTCGATGTGGCGATGCATGGGGGAGGCCTATGTCCAGCAGCGGACGTCTTTCGGCTGGATGATGATGATGAATTTATCAATTTATGTACGGATTTTTTTGTACTAACTCACTTTTACCGCCTTCATTATAATCATTGATAGCCATTTCTCATTATCATAGTTCATTTCCCACTTATGCCGCACCGCTCGAGCGCAGCACACAGCTCGTTTCTTAATGAAAGTCTCAAAATCGAAGATCAGTCACTAAATGTACGCCGGATCGCGGCGCCGAACCGTTGCCTTGTTGAAGGCGAGCAGTCTCCTTGCTGACGACGAGTGGGCGGCGAGCGAACACCTTGCTGACGATGAGTGAACAGCGAGTTGACACCTCGCAAATGGCGCGCGGCACATTGGTGGCTAGCGTTCGCATTATTATAGAGCAAGATGGTGAGTGCCTATCACAAGGCTTAAAATGATTGTGTTTGGTCTGGCTCGAGCACAGACGGCTAGTGTTTGTGCAGGTTCTCGCGTTATTTCTCCAATGCAATGCTGTTTCTCGTTGAATACTTAAATTTTGTTTTGCCCGGGCGATGCGAGTGCTTGGGCACTTGCGTCGGGTGAGGGGCCAGCGTAGTGATTACAGTTGTCATTGTGAATTTTTTTAACTTATAGGTACCTAAATATTATTCAAGAAGATAAACGTGTCACGAGAACTGCTCCCGACAAACTGTACTGCAGTTCGGCAGGAGATTTGTGTTATAACAATGTGTACAACTTCTATGAATAAATATATTTAAAAAAACTCAAGATAGTACCGTTTGGGAGCTGTACAGGACCTGTCGCTTTAAGTGAGAGGTGACCTGAATCAACCAACTGCTGAATATAGGCCTCTATTTGCATGACGTCACTTTACATAACTCTAAATTAAAAGCTAACTCACTAACATAATTTAGCACACAGTAGAGAGCGTATTAGAGAGATACTAAAATTTTTGGCTTACGAACCTTTTCTTTACGGGCTTAAAACGAGCTTAAAATTAACTAAAGTATTTTAGGCTTAAATTAGTAAAAGGATGCCAAGGCCACCTCAAAATAACTGACGGCACAGAGCTGACGTGTTGAGTTCTGTGAAACGTAAGGCAACAATAACTTGGTTATAAACTCCTACATTGGGGCTGCCCAGAGAATGCGTTCCCGATTTAGCGGTAAACTATTTTAGTTTATTATGGGTTGAAGTTATAATATGAATTTTAATTACATTCTGTGTCATTGGTGCTTATAAAATATTTTGTTCGTTTATAACGTCAACCTACAATAAACTAAAATGATTTTGCGCTAATTTAGAAACGCATTTTCTCGCCGGCCACACTTTAATCCTTAATTTAAATTACGGTTCAGTTGAAATCATTATTCGAGAGCTATGTCTGTATCTTTTTGGTTTTATTAAGTCGCTTACAATTCCAAATGGAATTTTTGTTTTAAAATTTAACTGTACTGTAATTTAAGAACAAGCTACCATAAAATTCATAAAAATAAATGTACCAGAAACGGTTTTTTTTTTCAAAATTAAGTGGGCGAGTAAACAAGTTCTTAGTCAAGTCCGTTGGTTAAAAATAAAGAGACGTTAAAAGGCTTTTTATTTAACCGCCTTCAGTGGAAACTCCTGACTGACAGCTACACAAATCATAGTGAAACATAAACCGTAACATTTTAATTTCTGCAAAAAATTACGCTTGTCTATGGTGCTTCCGTTTCCTTTGCGTATTCAAATGACGTCCCGGCCGTCGCTACAACACCGCGTGCATTCAATCTTGGTTGATGTACACTGCTTGTTACATAAAAGATAAGTTTGGTATTCTACATAGTTCCTCTGCAATGTGATACGTAGGTAGCAGGTATATCTTCAAAATCTGTAAGATTAGGCCGAGGTTTATTATCGCACGTCCACAGTTCACCAAAAATGATTATACAGTGATGAATGTTTAAGAAACTGTGAAATAGAAAACATATATGAAAATGCTTGTAAAAAATTTGAGCCCTTATATAATATATGTAATTATTATAAAAATCTGGTAGATTTTATGCACTAGGTATAAACTACACCACCATCAAACAGTATTCAATTTCATTGACTATCCTGAACCATTCTGAATAACAGAAAAATTCTCATCGCGTGCTAAAAATATAATCGTGAACTCGCGAAGCTCAAGATTTCCATACTTCATATCATGCCAACACTAATTATACAAGCCACCAGGATTTCATGAAAAGTCTTCTACTGTTACCAATTACAAGTTCAAGTTGTACGCAGTGTATGGCATCCGCGGCCCAAAGTGACGTATACGTCAGTGCGCTCCCGTTCGCTCCCTATTCAGTACCACGCAGCCTCTTGCCGAGGTAACATCGTTTCGCGGTAGATACACACCCCTATTATAATTCGCCTCGTTCGACCGAACATTGTCGTGTGGAGTGCAGTGAATAATCGTGGTAGTGCTCTTCAAAAGTTATGGTCGCCTGGTAGCCATATCGGACTTTTGGTTTTAAATGAAAAATGTAAGTATTGCGTTTTAGTTTTTTTATTAGGTTGCTTATAAATAGAAAGGCAATAAAAAATAATTAACATATTTATTTATAATTATTTGACGGTAAAAAAATACTACGTAATGTTATCGAAAACTTAATCTTAGGTTCAAACAATTTCTATGAAAATAAATTCAAATCTCACCCTTTCAAGGAACCAACCACCATCTTTGTCATTATTATAAGAATATAATCTAAGAAATGTTATTTAAAATTTAACCCTACTTGTGAGGCTTACGCACTTAAATAAAATTAAATTAAAACCTCAAGCACGGTAATTATAGACACAATAGATAAGACAATTAAGTGTCGTCCTGGGACGACGGGCGGTACGCAACCGGTTAAACAACCTTTTTCCCAGATTTAAAACGAAAGGGGGTAATTAAAAAAAATACTTAATAGAAAATAACGAGGTTGAAACACAAGCACAAGATTAATATTTACGAATCTTCGGTCAACCCATTGAATATGAATACTCATTCCACGTACTAAGAACACGAAGCCTAGAAACCAATGAGACCCCGTTTTTGGAATGCACATTTTTTCCAATGCTCATTTCTCACAAACTATTGGACCAACTTTATTAAAACTGTCAGTACTACAATCTTCAATGCCTGGAGAATGAAACAACATCGAGCAATATTTCAGGGCACTGAGAAGTGAAATATAAATTCAATAATGGAAATGAGACAAGGGAAGCCGCCTGTGTATAATGCCTACCATTGTATCTTAGGAAAACACGACCGCTATTTAGTTTATTTCCAAAGATAGTACGTATATATAACTATACTCCAAACTAATCTTCAAAAGAAATAAAATCTATCATTGTAGAAAAAACATGGTCTCCGCGTTTAGGTAATCGCTCGTAGCTACCAAATTCATAAAAAAGATATCAAAGTGAAATAGCTTTTTCTACCAAAATCACTTTCTGGTTCCGCCTTCCCTTTCATGGAACAAGCTTTGAACGTAAAGAGCTTCTAACGGGAATATTTAAGTCAATAGGCTTATCGAATCGCATTAAAAAATTGGGTTAAAGATGCAGAAAATGAATGGATGAATGAATAGTGAACAGTAGTGTAGCTCCCTGTGAAAGAGTTTGTCAGGGAAAGTATGTACCTCCATCCCTATTTCTGCCGTTAAGAAGCATGCGGTACGGTTTGAAGGGTATGTGAGCCGGTGAAATCACAAGCACTTAAGACTTTCCATCTATGTATATTCAGGCAACGCATTAGCAATCCTATACAGGGTGTTAACGAATTCGTGGAATTCCTTCAAACCGCGTGATCTATTGGTGACACTGATTGACCGTGCATAGGTTTTTTTCAGAATCAACAAAAAAAAGTTTTCTAAAAATGAGCCATGTTATTCTGTATCTGAGTAATTTTAACTTCCCAAGTTAACTGACTACGCGAAACGATATGGCGCTAGTCGTGCCCATCAGCTGTGTTGCCGTGCCTTCACTCATTTATGAATGGCATCGAAATTATCTATCAAATAAAAAAAAACATTTGGGAAAAAAAGTTTGTTCTTATTTTTAATGAATCTAAATCCCGTGCGGGGTTAAACTATACCAATAGATCATGTGGTTTGAAGGAATTACACGAATTCGTTACCACCATGTAGAGGCGATGATAACCTCTTACTATCAGTTGGGCCGTCAGCTTGTTTTACAACCAATTTAAAAAAACAGCTCTCTTCGTCCAGTTAACCCTTACTTCTTCGGCTTGGGACGATAGGCAGCTGACGCGTTAAATCTTAAAGTGACATTAATATGCATAACCACTGTGTCGCTGTTCAAATATCGTGTAAGTATATGGTAGAACTTCCTATTTGTTTTGTCAAGTTAAGTTAGATAAAGTTGTCTCTTAAAGGGACTGGCTAGAATATAATATTTCCTCACCTCAAGCTGGGAATAGACGCATGTTGTAAGTTTCAAGAAAACACAGCACGCCTTGTATGGTCTTTAGAGTTTGCCTGGCTAGCTACCACCCCCACATTAAAGTCCGGCGCCAAGCAGTTTACTGTGTTCCGCCGTGTATATGTGAAAGCCAGAGGGGTAAAGGAGAGTCCCTCTATATCTTGCTGCTTGGTTTCGTGTGCTCAGTCTTAGATCATGTCTGCGCTTACTATTAAGGCGCGATTTCATTAGGCAAGTTACTTGTATGCAAGTTGCAAATTGCATACAACTTGAACAAACCTGCATACAAGCTACAACTTGAATGAGGTAGTTCGAACTTGTAAATTTTTTTATTCAAGTGACGTGCAAATTGAACGCGCAAACGTTAGTTGCACTTTTCGAATTGTGATCGAGTGATGTGTACGGGCATGGTATCTCTCGCTGTACAAATTATCACAACATAATGGCTGTTAGGTGGGGGCACAAGAAAATAATCATCTTTATTGAGGAGTATCAAAATAATATCAATTGAAGTCCAACTCAATTGCTCAACGTCTGAACGCCTGAATTTGCAGACTCTTTAAAACATGTTTCCAATGTAAGCAACTTGTACGCAAATGTGACGTCATACTTGCATGCAAGACTTGCCTAATGGAATCGCGACTTTAGGTGCGACAAACGCGATCAAGTTGAAGAAAAAAAAACGAAAAAGCTTAGTAAGTTGAGCTTTATTCAGCAAAGATAGCAAGCACTTCAAGTAGTGTATGTATAATAGATAAATTAACACTGTTTCAAAATCTATTAGACAATGGCTGATGATTTAAGGAAAAGTGTTTACTCTACGCTTTTCATTCCTTCTATTTTTTTAAACTATTACTACTATACGTACACACGTACAGTCACGCGTAATAAATAATATGTATACATAGCGAATTTCAAAAGCGATTTCCTTCTAAAATATCTATTAAATTTTTTTGAAATATTCCACACATTGTTTCTACAAATACATACGAATTCTAGTTTCAGAAATGTCTTCTTATAACATTTTCTTATGTGTGATTGTACCATTAACACTTAGGGAGTCGCTAATGGGTCCAACGGACCCAGTCCTTCATATTTTGCTTACCTAATTACTATTAAAATTCGACGAATGTGACGTTGTCGCTCTTAGTACCTTTTAACGATTGTGTATCACAGCAAATGACAACGTCGGTAGTCAATTAGCGCGCTGCAGGTGAGTGCTACAGTCGTAAAAGGTGTGTATGGGTCCGCAAGACCCGGTAGCGACTAAATACGTAAGTGATTTTTACATCTTTTTTTACGTATTTTCTTTATTTGATTTCATACAAAAGGGCAACTAATAGGGTTTTAATGGCCTGAAGAGATAAATGAATGTCTTAATGAAGAAATAGAAATCGAAGATTGCTCTGAATCTGAAATTGAACTGCCTGAAAAATGTTGGCAAGTGTGATTTTACCTTATATTTTTTGCATTTTTTTATGGTTCTGTCTTGATTGATCTCTCTTTGTTATTCCGTATAATAAGTAAGTACATTATAGTTGTGTTAGTAAATACAAAAGATTTTGTTTAAAATAAGTAATTATAGAAATTACAACGATTACCCTCAATCTTGTCACAAAATTATGGAGAAGTATTATTTTTGTTATAGCTTTTGTTTAAGTAAAAACAATAAATATTAGTATTTGATTCAATAATATCTTTCATTATACATATAGAATCTTTAGAAGAAAGTAAATATTTAGGTTTAATATGCGGTTTTGGAAAAACTTACGATATTATACTGGGTCCAGCGGACCCGGTAGCGAGTACTTGTGCTACAAATTAGGACGCGACTCCCTAGTGTTAAATACTACCTTGATTATTCAAATTTCTTTGAAGTTTTTTCTGGAATTATTGATGTATTTCATCGCCATTAGTCCTTCAATATCGACTATTGATTGTTTTGTTTCCCCGTCTACTACGAATGACCTTGAGAAGACATTGCCTCGCCATTCACGGCAGCCATGATTGAATTTACTTACTCGCAGTATCAGGTTATCATTATAAATGGAATACTACTAAAGCCGTGCCTCTGACATAGTAGCATCAGACTGTATAGTGATTGTTTTTTTATAAACTGATTGTTTTCGTAACTACCTCGTCTTCGAAACGTGGTTTCTATGAAATATTATTGCGGCTTTTTTTGTTGTTCGTAACCAAGAATCATAACAATGCTGTTCTTTGAAGAACAACACAAGAGTTCTTTAAAAAAATCTTCATAAGACTTCATTCCCTTTAGTTGTAGAGTCTCCATCGTTACAAGGAACGATGGGTATACAAACTCCTCGACCTTGAATAAGAAATCAGAATTTCGATATATTTTGGTTAATGTATTTTGACTGCCGCGTTAGTCTAGTGGTTGCAATCACGACTACTCAGCGTGAGGGCCTGGGTTCTATCCCTAGGTTGGGCAAATTATTATTATTCACCTGACAGACAGATCTGTGTTGCTGGGGAGTTTGTTGCGCCGTTTCTTCTTCACAGCATAAACACTAGGAAGCGGTGAAGGGAGGACTTTTTTGTGGGCTGTCTTTTGTTAATCTGACGTTCAAAAAGATTTAAGTAATTCTAGTCTATTTAAAATAAATGAGTTTTGAGTTTGAGTTTGGGTTTTTTCGTGTGGAATTTTTCGCAGCGCGGTGTCTAGTTTTGTGCCCGTTTGATGGCAATAGGCTCGCCCCCTACTACATGGAACTTAAATATAACGGCGAAATAAGAGTGCACTATAAGTACATAATACACCTCTGCCTCACCCTTCGGGGATTACATTCGTGATGTTATGTTATTTAGTTAATGTCTTGCTGTAATCATTTTCATGCTATTCACACCTACATCACCCCTCAGAGACTTATTACTGATTATACAAGCTTAGTTATAGTTTATACTAAACCTAAAACTAGTTTGTTCAGAATCACTAGGAGAATCGATTGGCATATTTTTATAGACAATTTTTTTTTCATAAATTTCAATTTTGTTTCAGTAGTTTTCTACCCATAACAGTTGACGGGAATAGACACCTTGAGGCTTGAGATGGTCCGCTCGGTCAGTTTCCGTGTCTTAGACAACCCCTGCATAGCACATCTCAGGCATTTCACACTTTACTAGAAAACTTAACGCGACATAAACTACGGTGTAACTTGGAGATTTATAAAAAAAAATACATATTCAGGCAGTTCTGATGAAAATCTTGTTGGGGTGTCTCTGTTTTTGTGTATACTAAAAATATCGTTGTATATGCGGAAAGAGATGGAAGGCCTGTTCTTATCTGAACCAAGCAGAAAGGACCATGAACAACATCATGTTATTCTTAGTTTCTGTATCGTTTACCGGCTCTTACACCACTTATTTTTTAGGAGAATCATCATCCTCCTGCTCTTATCTCAACTTAGGTCGGCGCAGCCAACTCAGCAACAAACAGCTCGACTTATTAGCCGTCATCCTCAGTAATCACGCCCTTTCTAGCCATATCGTCTTTCATACTTTCGATCAATCGTTTCTTTTGTCTTCCTCTACTCTACTTCTTCTTAAAGCCGAGTTTTCAATCGCCAGATAAGTTTTAACTAAGGAATAAATATGACGGTTTGACATATTTTATTTATTTATTTATACTTCTATGCACTGTGGTGATACATAAGGTGGATTTAATGCCATAAGGCATTCTCTAGCAGTCAACTTTTGGGTTAAAAAGAAAAGCATCGAAATAGGTACAGGAAAAAAATAAAATAAAATGAGGTGACAATTTTGACCTGAATATACTACGAATTTATAGGATGTAAATTACATAAAATACATCAAAACAAATATATAGTATAGATATTACAATACATATCAAATACAAAACACAATGAAAATCTAAATACAATTTACAACATATTTTCTATACAAAGGCTGACAAAACGTCAAACTAATTCCGCAGATCTAAAATTGGCATAAATAGATAGTAAAAAGGGCGCTAATTCTATAGAATGGTCAGGGCGATGCCATAGATAGATATATTTTATTGTACACTAAAAGAAATAAAACAAAAGGAATCCAGGTAATTAAGAACAGTATCTACAAATGGCGGTCTTTTTTTTTTTTACGTTAATGCATCATTTAGATGTAAACAATTAAATATTTACACCAAATACATAGCAACATACATAAATAAACTAATATGAAAAGCTGATTTCCTGGGGTATAGGGGATTCCTATATAAAAATGTGAAAATTCTTTCTTTTCTTATTTTTACACAGTGTTGTTAGCAGGGCTTTACCGTCAAGATCCGCTTTCGCACGAGCAGAGCAGTGAGACAGGTCTTCTGTGGATTTAAACTATGTTACCAAAATTGTTAACAATGCTCCTTTTTTGCCACCTCAAATATACGTGTATTTTATGGAGCGACATTTACAGAATACAGGGAAGAATATTTAAGGAGCTTGAAAAAATGTAAAAGTTTTGAAGTTAGTACATAGATCTTATACAAAACACTTAACTACTTTTACAGAAAAATGTGTTGAGATTAAAATACTAAATTGTTAGGTACGTGTTTTGGTTAGGTATAAACATAATGCCCATATTTTACATACGAGAAAAGAAGAGATGTACTCACAGAAGGAGAAATCTAACATAACATAACTTCACGCCTTATTCCCCGAAGGGTTGGCAGAGGTGTATAGTACACCCACGTTTCGCCGTTATGTTTAAGTCCCATGTAATAGGGGGCGAGCCTATTGCCATCAACCGGGCACAAATCCAGACTCCAAGCTGCTACTGAGAAATTCCAGACGGAAAAACCCAATAACACTTTGCCCGACCTGGGGATCGAACCCAGGACCTCACGCTCAGCAGTCGCGCTTGCGACCTCTAGACCAACGAGGCAGTCAGGAGAAATCTAAATAATATATTTAGATTTCTGTGAATGTAGTCCAAGTATAGGTATATCTGCAGTATTTCGATGACGATATGAGTCTCATAAAATGGAATAAACATAATTATGCTAAATTTATGTTTATAGTCATCAATAATTCAAATTATAGTTATATTTTTTCTGTAAAGTGTATTAGGCTTCATTTATTTAACATAGTTGCCCTAAAAAAATGCAGAGATTGTAATAAAATCGACCTTCACCTAAATTCGACAAAATAGTTTCTAAATCCCATATTCTCACCCTAGTCTTGTGTTCCCTTTTATTCAATACCACCTTACACTCAACAACTTATAAATTATTCCAGATATCCAATAATCTTTTCGTACCTACCACTTACGTTGATCTAGTATTCTCTTGGTAATAATCGAATAGCCGATGTATCGAGCTTAAAATTATTATAATAGCCACTTAGTATGAAATATGACAGATTTGCGGGGTCTCTAATGATATCGTCGTAGGCTTCGAGCATAGTATTCTTGGTAGTGTATTGATTTTAAGGATTATCGAATAACCATTGTATGTGTATGCTATTAAAGTTTAAAATTAGTAACCGCAGTTACTCCATGTTTTAAGCACTTATCATTATTATTGAAAGCCTGGGTTGTCTTTCTTGTTTGGCTTTAATTGAGTAATTGAAGCTTTAATTTTAACAATACAATAATATTCATTGCGTGGTGCATAGTTGTCGTGAAGATGGTTTGCCGAAATATACGGTGCAATGGACATTGTTGAAATGTCAAAATCAAAGCTATTGCAATTGCGAGTGTTTTGCAATTAAGGTCGGTCTCTCCAATCTATATAAAGGATTATTAAGAGGGTAAAGTGAACTATCACATATAGGTACTTTGATGGGCTTAAAATGTAAGTATTATATACAACATGTAAAAGGAATAACGTAAACACTCAAACATCCCAACTATAATATTCATATACATATAAATCATAATACATACAATACTTTTATGAGATTAAATATTATTAATTAAAAAAATAGTATTATTATTCATTGTCAAATGCATTTAAAATTCAGTCTTCTTTAACTCAATTAGAAGACTGATTAATAATAAGCACGTTTTAAAAAGGCTGAAATCGATTTAGTTGTACAAACTGCTTGCAGGGTTGGCATTTATTATGTTACACGTTGTATATATCACGGAACGTTTGCCAAGCTTATGTTTTAATAATAATATGAAGCTCAAAATCTGTGCAGAGGTTGCAAATAATATTATTATACAATCCCCACTTTACCACAAGAATTCTAGCCACACGGCCGAATCCCGTCTTTATATTATCGATATTCTGTACAGTCAACAAAAGAGCCAAGTATGCAGGCAAACAAGAAGTACCTATCTGCGCTACGAAGGCAACTGTCATTGTTATTGTGTGCATAACGTACTAGCATTTTGTACACGCTTAACTATTAATGTTAATCATCAGTAAATGACAGGTACACAGTTAGCATTGTTTTTATTTTACAATGAAAATAAAACATTATTGTGTAAAACAAAATAACAGTAAAGTAATCGTACAAAGAAAAATAATTTGAAATGATCAACACACTGAATTTTGAATATAGGTCGAAACAAGCTTGACTTAATATTGGTTACGACACAACTGAATAAGTAAAGTTGTAAAGTTTACTAACTGCCAACTGTCATTTACTGATGCTAAATGTGATCAGTCTCTTTGTCCACTGTACAAAGCAGTTTGCCTTATCATTCATTAAAGTATGCATGAGCAGAATTTATTGCCAGTATCCGTACTTAAAGTAGAATTGGTTTCAGGATAGAGGTGAGTAGGCATCTTTTAGAAAAGTAGAAAAGCGTGCTTCAATTTAAACTGGAAATTACGTCACCGAAAAGCTAGACAAAGCAACATTGTTTCACACCTACATTTCACTGATAGTGGTACGAAATTCCGTGTGACACGGCTTGTCATTGAGCCAGAGTGCAACTTTAGGTATTAGCCGAGAATTCGAACTCGAGTAGATTGAACCCGGACTTTAAATCCAGTTACAATTCCGAGAACTAGATCTGTGCGACAGTTACTGACTTCTGAAATATCCATTGGATGAATATTCGAAAAACATTAACAATAATTAACGTCATTATCATCATCCCAAAGTTAAGAATGCAGATGTTTAAAACTGCATTTGTGATAATAAAAAGTCAAACTATACTACTATCAAGCAATAAGACAAGAATAAAAAACAATCTGAAGCTACTATAATGTTAACAACCAAGGAGAACAACGATTTGTTAAAAAATGTTAAGGTAATTCGAATATTCACCCGACGAGTTACAGCGATTGCATCCGATCCGGATCCGTGAAAATAAGAATGTAAAAAACTCGGACCGAATTCGAATATTGCTTTGCGCACTGCATCCGATCCGAACACGTGAAAATACAAATCTAGAGTCTAAAAAACTCGGACCGAATTCGGATATCGCTTACGCACTTATCCGATCTCTGAGCCAAATTCAAACAATTCAGGGGCCATCTTTGGCATATCCATTTGGCGTCCGATTTGAATCCAAGGGAATGCGAAAGCGTTTATACAAACAGTACTACGGCTACTCCGGTCCGTCAATATTTCTTCCGAATTGGAAACTCACGGATGACGGAGAGAAATCGGATGATGGAACTCGGATCTAGTGCGTAAACTACCATACAAATAGTTCTATGACTACTTCGGAACGTATTTTCTCGGATTCAGATCGGATGCAGTGCGTAACCGCTCTTAGGGGCCAAAGAGTTTTATTACTTGCGAGTGAAAGCGTAGACAACCTGGCAAACAAAAACGGTGTGACAATCCATATTGATTAAATAACAACGGTCAATGCCACAAACACGAAATAGAAAAAACAGGTGAAAGTGCCATTATACTTCCTTAGTACGGGGACCAGTGTTGCTAAACTGAGATACAATTATTATTAAAAGATATCAAAGTTAAGTTATAAGGCTGTAAACGAATTTATGTAATTCCTTCAAACCGCGTGATCTACTAGTGACACAGATTGACCAAGCACTGTTTTTTTTCAGTATCAGCAAAAAAAAAAAATTTTCATAATAATAACCTGATTTTCGGTTTCTGAGTCATTTTAGTGCCCCAAGTTAACTGACTGCACGGAACGATATCGCGCTAGTCGTGCCTGCCAGCTGTGTCGCCGTGCTTTCGTTCATTTATGTTTGGCATCGAAATGTTCTATCACGTAAAGTCATTTTTTGCAAAAAATTACTTTGCTTATTTTTTTATTGAAACCTTATGAGGTGGTTTAGATACGATCAGCATGAAAAAAAAAAGATTATCATATTTTTATTTTTAATCAAGCTAATTTCCGTGCGAAGCCAATCTACATCAATGGTAGATCATGTTGTTTTAAGGAAATACACGAATTCATTTACACCCTGTATACTTTAGACACCGATGGAAGTTTTTTTTGTTCTGCTCTCATTTTTACACGTTAAAATTGCACAATAAAGCATGATTCTAATATTTTACGTATGAGTTTGAGACGTCTCGTGTCAAAGCAAGCAGATAATTGCGTGAGCCAGTGTTGATGGCGACACGTGCGCGGTAGCTGCGTGGCACTTCCACTTGTTTTTTTTTTTCTATTCCGTGGCCACAAAGGCTGACAATAAAAATATTTAAGTGCGTACATCGAAGCGAGAGAGCGACTAACTACAAACAGATTTCCAGAGAATAGGTTTTGAGAGTGAAAAATAAAAATCCCTGACGTTTCTGTGAAGCATACCTGAAAACTTAACTTTACTGGACTATCCCACGATTTATTTAACTTTTTACGATTTCCAAGCTTTCTAGCACTTTTTAGTGCTTGTTGAGTCCATTCGTGACCACGAGTGCTGTAAAGTACTCACGTCAGTAGCAGTTCCATTTATAAATAATATAAGAATCGTATCAGTTCGTAAACGTGCACAACTGCGCTTAATAAAGCCTGTTAATAAAATGCTTTAGCGAACGGTTGTGTCAAAGATTGCCTATTCTATCAGAAAGTTGCTTATTGCGTGTCGGAAGCAACTGATACTTTTTTATAATGGATTGACAAACAGGCGACGACCCACCTGATGGACCTACAACACCAAAGGGATTATTGATGACGAAAAAGTTGAAAAATCTCACGTGCCTGTAATTTTACTGGTACTCGTTGGCGGCAGAAATTAGTATCGTGGTAGTATTTCCCTGAACAAACTCCCACAAGATATTCTGCCTAGCCTTTTCCCAACAATGCTTGGGTCAGCTTCAAGTCTAACTAGATGCGGCTGAATACCAGTATTTTACACGGAGCGACTGCCACAAGACCTTCGTAACCCAATGATACTGGGCAATGCCGGTATTCTAAGGTTAAACCGGTTGTCAGACTTTCGGGCTTCTGACTAGAGATCAACTACAATAACATGGCACGGCCCTCCATTTACATTGCAATTAAAAGTGTATTTACAACGCGTCATTGCACTATGCACGAGTCGACCAATAAATCTAATATATAAATATCAAACATGTCAAGTACTGTCAAACACACGGATAATTCAGCCCTCATCAAGCTGTCTCCTCCGCCCCCTAAGCCCCCACGAGCAACGCCCTAAGGGGTCGCCCTTAGTGCTGTTGTTGCAGGTAGTCATGATGTTAGTGTAGTACAAGTAGTTAGCTTAGGATAAGTATTTCACTTCCATTCCATTCCATTACCCTTCAGGTCTCGGCAATAACTGCCCCGTTACGTAGAAGGGGTCCCCAAGGACCATCTACAGCACTCAAATAGAAAACAAAAAGTGCTGTCACACACAAACATCTCGTTGGTTTATGCACACACACATTGAAAATAGATGTTGGAGGAGTTTTAGTTTAGTTGATCTCTATCTCTACCCATAATGATACTCATAGGTATTCGTATGATGTAGGTGTTTTCCGAGGCACAGCGGAGTCTCGATGTGTAACGAATGATCACCCATCCACGAACTGACCGCGATAAGCACGGCTTAACCTTCCAAATTATATAATCCACTCGGTTTTCAATTAACCACGAGCCCCTCACAACATCTACTATCAAAATAATAAAATTATTTATTTCAGGAGTAAATACAGTCCCAGTTACAATGTTAGCATAGCTATCGTGAAAATTATACGACTGAGGTTCTGTAGTGCCCGCAGACAATGCAACTAAGCGACACTTAGTTATGCCCAATTTAGACTAGTTAAGTTATCTTATCTGCACGGTAGCAAGTTGCTTTTAGGTATGCAAGTATACTTTGTTAATAGACAATGGTTTAAAGTCATTGAAAATAAATTACTGTTATAGCACATTAGCACAGAATATTGTACAAAATTATTTTTTAACTCAGTCCCGTTCGCCCTATGGTAGGTCCGGCCCTGCATCAGGGTGAGAGGATTTGCCATTTTTTTTTTCAAAAATCGATTTTTAGTGAAACTAAGGTGCCTAAAAAAAATTTGATGGTGATTAAAAAATCAGTCTGTTTAAGCTAAAACAGTACTTCAACTACCTACAATCATCCGAATTGACACACTCACACAGACACGCACTGCAACAAGACTTCTAGGGTAAGTTCGGGATATAGTCAAATACAAAAACAAAAAACTATTCAGTATTCAGTATACAGCGCGTGTCTGTGTGAGTATTTCAATTCAGGCGATTATAGTTAGTTGAGGTACTGCTTTAGCTTATATATCTACTGTGACATTAGCCCCCGGTTTCTGAAAGGCTGCTTTGTTTAATCTGTTGTCTAAAGCTCATGTCAACAGATGTGATTGCTCGGCCGAAACACTTACAACCAATCACAGTCATCATCATCATACAGCCGAAAGACGTCCACTGCTGAACATAGGACTCCCCCAAGCATCGCCATAACGACCGGCTCTGTGCGTCTCGCATCCAGCGGATTCACGCGACTCACCAGGTCATCGGTTCATCTTGTGGGAGGCCTCCCCACGCTGCGCCCTATAGTACGTGGTCGCCACTCGAAAACCTTTCGGTCCCATCGGCCATCCGTTGTGCGAGTAATATGCCTTGCCCACTTCCACTGTAACTGCTGTAACTGCACACTGCCACTGTAAGTTTAGCAATTCACAATAAACAATACTTGACATGAACTTTTACAGCTGACTAGTTAATTTTTGCATTGATCAGCCTTCCAGAAACCGGGAGTTAGTCAACAAAACGAAAGGAAAAAGACTTAAATGAAATGCATTTACAGTGCAAACTCATTTAACTCAACATGAACTTGCTCTTACGAGGATTAATGTGTCTTAATCCTATTATCCACAGTATGTTTTTAATTCCAAACGCAACAGCCCGCTTTTAAAAGTAACGTTATTCGCCACCCGACCCAGTATTTTCTATACATTTTTTGCCAACTCTGGTGGCAGATAGCCGCATCTTGCTTATTTCGTAGCTCTAGTAAGTAGATGTGCTTTTTGTGAACTAGTTTCTGACCCACTTCAGCAGCCGTGACGTAAATCGAAAATGAAATTTTACTCACGATACCAGGATATTATTAAATTATATTACAAACACATATTTAATGGGCTGTCGTTTATAGGGAACCTTTTTGCTCATAACACTGAACAAAGACATATACAAGCTGTCCCAAAAAACGTTGTCAAGCGGATGTCCAGTGGTAGAGTACCGTTAAGGTCATGGCACAGTAGACCGGCACGACAACTGCACAGCTGCAGCACGGCGTCGCCTAGAATTTAGGCTACCGCTAGCCGCCAGCGCGCTAACGACTCGAAGTCCGGGCGCCGGCCGCGAGGTGCAAGCTTGCTGTCACCGCGAACACAATTGTTATACAGCATTTGTGATTGAACATGCCTAGGACGTGCACGTTTTCATAATGTGTTTCACGATGTTGTTTCGCTGGCGACTCTGAGTCGGCGCGCCGTAAGCACGCAGTCGGCGCGACGTAAGCACGCAGTCGGGCGCGCTGTAAGCACGCGGTCCACTCGCTGGCAGCGCGCTGTCTGCGAGACGAATTGTATGGTAGTGGCAAGCGCGCTGACTGCCCGCCGTTGGCCTTTTCAAATTGACATTATGAAATATATTATACGACACACGATTTAATGCTCTAATTTGAATGACAAGTTAATTGCTGGGTTGGAGCGGACCTTTAGAGGTACCCGAAACACCCCCATATATGTTTCGCGAATTTTTGTAGTTATCGAGTTATAAATTTGTATAAATACGTGAATAGTCGAGATACATGCGTGGTATTTTATTTTTTAAATGAACTGAATATTGAAACTAATTTAATTAAAACAACACGCGTGTTTTTCACCTATTTAAGCTACAATGATCAAAAATGTCAATGAAGTCAGTTTGGTTTAAAACATGTAAAAAAACATAACTCAAAAACTACAAAAAATCGGGGAACATACATGGGGGTGACTCGAATACCTCAAAGGGTGATCTACCTCTGGGCTTCCGATTGAGACTATTTTTTGGAACGGCCTGTATATATACCTGAATGTATAGGTAGTAAATTATTTTACTTTCATGTTTGTAAGGTTTATTTTTTAAAACCATTTTGGTAGCCCGATATTGATGAATGAGGTGACAACAATGAAATTTGACATTTTATTTGTATTACCAGGAAGTTGTATATCAGTTATGAAACTGTCGTAATAAAAATTAAATATGGAGACCACAACAGTGGCAGTGTTCCAAAAATAACATACCTATTTGGGAGAACACTCATTATTTTCAACACACAAATAAACTGATACGATTCATGCACAGTATTTAAATACATACATATTATGACCCGTTTATTTGTAATATGGTGTACAGTCAGGGAAACAAATAGTTTAGCAAATTAAGACATTACATAAGTTTGCCGTATTAGGTACAATACCGCCGACGTATCATGGCGAGTCTGAAGTTAGCTGATTAACTGCGCAGTAGGCAATTTCGTTCCTAAAAGATTCATTACGCAGCCAAACAACTAACTTCAGACTCGCCAAGATACGTCGGCCGTATTGTATATATTCCATACGACTGATACCTAATGACAATTGTGATTTTATTATACGAACAATTTAAGTTGTCGGTCAATTTGCTAAAAAATTGCTTTACGTGACTATACATACATATAAATTATATTTTTATATACACATCTTCAAGAAAAAAACAATATACATTTAAAAATATATAAAATAATAGCCCACTAGCATCGGGAAAAGGTTCCAAGCTGCCGGCGGTCAGGACTCCAGAGAAAGGAGCCTCCTCACTATTCGTGCCGTGTCAAAGAGTACTGCTTTCTGTATCAAGCCCTTGATCCAGTCACCCAACGAGAGCTTCATAAGGTTGATCGAGGCTCTTGGCTATAAGGCCATTTGCCGTAACGGCTATCGTGACAATCACGGCTGAATCTACCTCCTATTTACAACCTTGTGTGCTAAAACAAGATCACATTTAGGTTATAATGTTTTACCCTACAACCAATAATTTATTTACAGTATGTAAAAAAGATGATTTCCATTCCCTACAGTTTAAGGATTTTTTGAGCATTAATGAAGCGATTTGCAATTAAGTTGCTTGCAAAGTTCTGGCTTTTGTAATTTTATCAACTTTTTAACAGTTACTCGTAGGTTTAAGTAGGTACTAAATTCATCTACATAGTTTAGCTTCATTTTATTTTTTGTAAATGTAAGAACTTTGTGGACTTGCCTAAACATATAATTGTGTAAATTACTATTATTCATGTTGTATTTTTTTTCTTCTATTTTTTTCCCCTTTTTGGTTAATTTTTGTACTCAAGACTTGGTACTACATTACTCCAAGGTCTGTGGTCAAGACTACATTGTTCTCTCTCATAGTACCTATTGTATTCACTGAAATTGTAAAAGATATCCTTTTTTTTTAAAAAAGTGTAACCATGGATTTTCTTGCCGGCTCTTCTCCATAGGAAACGACTAATTGGAACCGTGCGCCTAAATTCGACTTTTCAGAAGCGCATGTATTGGTTTATGTGTTTTTTTTTTTTTGATTTGATTTGAACTTAGAAACATTTTTTTTAATGTATAAGAATACTTAGACCCAATTTCACCATACAATGTTAGTTGTTAACGGTCTGTTAAGCTGTCAATGTCAATTTCAATGTACTGTTAAGCAGTCTGTTAAAATGTTTAACAGGACATTAATAACTAACAGAGTATGGTGAAATTGGGTCTTAGAATACTAGAATTACTTAGTCCTTTCTGAACGTCAATGGAACGAAAGACAGCCCCCAAAAACGCCCGTCCTTCGCCGCTTCCTATTGTTTATGCTGTGAAGAAGAAACGGCGCAACAAACTCCCCAGCTAATACTATACAAGGTTAGTCGGAAAGGGGGTACTAATCCACAGGCCACTTAAAGTATCACTGATGACGGTTTTAAAGCAAGTGTTAAAATTCGATAATTCATATTTCCATGTAAAATATTTTTTATTTTAGTTTTTTCAAAGTTCCTTCAACCCTACTTTAGTTAAGAATACAGAAAATGGAGCTTCTAATCCGTGACCCTAATTAAAATGTAAACGCAGCTGATCAGATCTGAGGATAGATAGATTTTTTAGATTGCATATTTTTTTATTTAATTTTTAAACAGCTATTTCTCTTAAACTATTGAATTTTCGGGAAAGTGGTAGAACAAAAGTTACTCATTATTGTGGGTACTTTAACACCCTTTCGGCTTAGTACCCCCTTTCTGACTAACTTTGTATAGCTATTGTCTGAAGGTGATCATGTAACTAGAGGTGGTATCACATTAACCTATTTAGATAATAAATGTGTTTTTCTTCTTCTGTCTGGCGTGATTAACCCAAACTTTGCTCGAATTATTTCTCAGAAACTGGCGAACTGAGTCTTTTGGAAAAATTACAAAATTAGCTTCAAATTACTCGTCATGAAACTTGAGTCACGAAATAAGTATTTTCAAAATAATTATTGTTGTGTCTGTTGAATTTCATATTTATTTTTGTGCGATAGATATTACATAACATAAAGTCACGCCTGTTTTCCCCGAAGAGTTGGGCAGAGGTGTATAAGGACCTCCATTTCGCCGTCATGTCCCATGTAATACAAGTCGCGCCAATAGCCATCAACCGGGCACAAATCAAGACTTTGGGTTGCTACTAAAAAATTCCACGCAGAAAAACCCAATTACACTTTTGCTCGACCCGGGGATCGAACCCAAGACCTCGCGCTCAGCAATCGTGCACCACACAGCGTCCACTAAACTAACGAGGCAGTTGCAGAGGCAGTACGATTATTGTATTGAATAAAGCGGTTATAGGGCGTACAATTTCGTAAACAAATATTTAAACAAACGTACTTAAATGTCTGTCTAATCTTTTTCTTTTAAAAAAGCTATAAACTTTAGGACCGTAAAATTAAGATCTGTTTGTCCCACATAAAGTGAAATAGCTACTGAAAAAAATCCCTGATTCAAAATCAAAAATACTTCGGATTTCCCTCCTGGGGGTGATTAGTTCCACTCCAGTACAATCGTACCCTCACAGAAAATTTATCAGGAAAAACAAATTAGGATTAAAAACTGGTACTTTAATCCTAATTTGTTTTTCTGATAAATAAAGTATAAAAAGAAAAGTTCGTAGCGCTTTTGCTACGAAAACCGTAGCAAACATTTTTAATTTTATCAACTTTACCAGAGGAGAAAATAGGGAATTTGTTTTTGCTAGGTTTTCTCTAACATATTGCCAGGGTGTGCTCTGTTTTAGTGCACTGGTGGTGTATTAGTAAGAGTAGGACGAGTGAGTTCCTTTAGATCATGGTGAGTTTATGACTTTACGCGTGGTACCTTACAACTTAACTCTCTTAATAATATGAAAAGTTATTTTCAGTAAGAACTTATACATAGGTGTACAAAAGGCTGCTGACTATGAAGCTGGATCATTATGATCTATGATTATGACGTCACGGTTTTGTGATTACAGACATGACTAGGACACAACTAGATATAATCTCACCTCTTCTGAAACTGAGATGATTTAATATAGTTTTATATATAGGTGAGAGGGTTTAGACCAGTCCACCAGGCTGGCCTGGTGCGGATTGGCAGACTATATACACCATCGTCAACTTTATAGAGCCCTTTCAGGTGGACATGTTTCCTCTCGATGTTTTCCTTCACCGTTAATGCAAGTGATAATCAAATTCTGGCCAAATGCATGGTCTCATCAAAACAGCGGAATGTTTTCACGTCAAAATACTTCAACAAGGACAGATGCGTAGTACTCTCAACCAATGTGCGTGTATGATAAGATGTATGAACGTGGACGAAGAGAAAACGAGTATGTAAAGGCCTATACACACCAAAGCCGCCCGGCGGCTTTACCCGGCGGGTACTGCCGCCGGGCTTGTTTTGCGTCATGTTCGCTCGCTTAGTTCGCGTTAGTTGGCCGCATAAGCCGTAAAGCCACCGGGCGGCTTTGGTGTGTAAAGGCCTTTACATACTCGTTTTTCGCCTTAAGGATCGTAGCGTGTGTCACTCTACAGTTTCTGCCTACCCCTTGGGAAAAATGCGTGTGTTTATATATGTCTTTAAGTATGTAAAATACTTATTCCAGCAACACGTATCCCAATAGCTATAAACAACTAACTTCATTACGCTGCCGTCGTAAAACTTAAGTACATAATTCTTGCTTACACACTGTTAACGTCAAATATTACAAGCTGATAAAAAACCTGTAGGTCAAATGTCAAAGCACATGGCTCCTCGACAGACAAATGACGGGCCTATAAAATGATATATTATTCTTAATATTTGTTTGTGGAATACTCACACGTCCAACGAACAGAACGGCTAAGTTGAAAAGTTTCGGTACATAAGGTCTTTTATTATACTAACACATAAAGACTACTTGGAACAAACAGTACAATCAGTAGACAGTAATAAAATGTATTATTTTATTTCCCAATACAATTAAGACTAGATCTTGTTCGTATTTAGCCGTTACCCTAATATGTGGAACGGAAAATTAGTATAGGGAAAAATAGTAGGTAGTAAGTTTATTTTATATGTATTATTGTAATCTTTTCAGTACATTACCGCCTCATGCCTCATTGAATACCTAATGCAGATTAATTTTTCCATACATTTTGTATTGACTCGCCAAACACGTGGCCGGTGGGAACTACTCGAACTATATGGCAACACCTTGTGGCTGTGGCGAGTACCCGAGTACCGTATGCCGCTCGACACATGGTGGTTGGGTGGTCTTATTCTTTATTCAGATTCTGATATTACATTGTTAGTATTTACGTAGGTATACAGGGTGTAAACGAATTCGTGTAATTCCTTCAATCCACATGATCTATTAATGGTATACATTAACACCGTCCGGGATTTAGATTGATTACAAATAAAAATAAACTTTATTTTCCCAAATATTTTATTTTGTGTGATAGAAAATTTCGATGCCTTCCATAAATGAATGAAGGCACAGCGACACAGCTCACGGGCACAACTAGCGCGATTTTGCTCCACGCAGTCAGTTAACTTGGGACGCTAAAATTAATCAGGTACAGAATACCATGGTTCATTGTTTGAAAACTTTTTTTTGTTGATTTTGAAAAAAACTGTGCAGGGTCAATCAGTGTCACCAGTAGATCACGCGGTTTGAAGGAATTACACGAATTCGTTTACATCCTGTATAGGGTTACTGGTTATTGGTCACGAGCCCGTGGCAAGATTTTAGCACATGTTTCCCACTATCTAATTAACCCAGTAATACTTTATGCAAAAGTGAACCATTTCCCAGAAATTGTTTTAAAATTACCAACCTTTCCCTTTAAAATAATAATAGAAACTAAAAATTCGAAATAGTTACGTTTTGCATAAACTATTTCTGGGTTATTAGATAGTATAGGTAACATGTCCTACAAGCCTGCCACAGGATCGTGACTAATACCCAGTAACCTTGTTTAAATACTAACTGCTGGATTCCTAAGTATGTTGAAGGTCCTACAGAATAATGTACCTAGATAATTATACAAACCAAAGGAAATGTCTATTAGTCGATGTACATCGTAGGAGGACCAAACTCTTAATTACCACGACATCAGCAGCTGCCAATTACCTTAAAGCTACATATACATATACAAGGTGACTGATAATTAGTGACCGATACTTTAGCACATGCTTGTTCTCATGATAACAAACAACTTTCCCAAAGAAACATTATTTATAAAACCAAAAAACCATATTTCCATATTACGAGACGCGTCCATTCCGTAGCGGTTTATTAAAAAAAAAAAAGAAAAAAATTAAATAAAAATAATATTTCCTTGGGAAAGTTGTTTGTTATCATGAGTACAATCATGTGTTAAAGTATCGGTCACTAATTACCAGTCACCCTATATACATACTGCCAGTAGAACAATTATTGTGCCTTTTAACTTTTACAAGCTTGATGTAAATGAAATTGTTAAAAAAAGTTTTATTAATCCTTATGTTGCGTGTGTAATAGCTGTCATGTTTATGAGGCTAGAGAAAAAAAGGTTGAGTATGGCTGCCTTAACGTTTGACATATACTTGGCAGTGACAAAGATGGTTTTTCAACGCTGACAGCTAAAGCGCTTATTATACTTGGCTGAATTTAGTCGTCTTAATTCAGTCGATACTGAATTTAGTCAAGTATAATCGCAATTAGCAAGCTAGCATCCTAAATTCAGAAACAAAATTAGCTTGCTAATTGCGATTATACTTGACTAAATTCAGTATCGACTGAATTAAGATGACTAAATTCAGCCAAGTGTAATAAGCGCTTAAATGCGATTACACCTTCCTAAATGCGTTTCTAATTAGGTTTCTAAATGATTTAGTCAGTCAGAAGCCATCCTTGCTACTGAATTTAGGATGCTAGCTTGCTAATTGCGATTATACTTGACTAAATTCAGTAACGACTGAATTAAGACGACTAAATTCAGCCAAGTGTAGTAAGCCCATAACCTCTAGTAGTGAAGTGCGAACAAAAAAAGAAGAAGATACGTAGCAGTACTTAGATGACGTCACGACAAAAATTGAAAGGAGTATGCGTAGGCGGTTTGCCCATGTTGAGAGAATGAGTGAACGGTGATTAACAAAAGGAATTAATAAGGCGGATGTTAGTGGAAACACCGGTAGAGGACGCCCGAGACGGACAAACATCGATGTTATCGGTAATGTTCTTCAAAAAGGGACAGGTGCGTAATACGAAATGCGTGCGTGTATCACAAGGTGTATGAACGTGGACGAAGCGAAAGTAGTATTGTAAAGATCGTAGCATGTGGCGTTCTATATTTTCTACCTACCCCCATGGGAAAACGCCGTGAGTTATGTATGTATGTGTCGCTTTTAAACGATATGATAATAAATCGCAGCACTTTCACATCGATAGTAAACAGAGTAGTTACTAAAAGCCGCGAGATAAGTTCATGCATAAATGTAAGATATTTATGTATTTGAAGCCAGCCATTGACAGCTAACATTAATAGACACATCGATATAGTGATAGATAGAAAATAAGTACCTCCTCACTATTACGAAGTGATTTTCTTGAGAGCGGCATTATAACTCTTTCATCTTCGTACAAATTGATCAATTGAACGACGTTCCTCAAATCTAGGTTGTATAGGGAGGATCAAGAAATATAATAATAAATATTATGAGAGTTTTTTCATCCGACATTTTCTTGGCAATTCATTTGTAGTTCACACAAGAGTTAACACCTTGGTTAACTCTGTTATACCAGTGTGTATCAGTTTATTTCTGAATAAATAGAAATCTTGATTATTGCCAACATTTAATTTTAAATTAGGTGTTTGAATACTAGGTGCAAACGAATTTGTATCTATTACTGGTATAATTATATTATTAAAAGCGCACGCAGTTTTGCGTGATAAAAAAATTAACCGTATAACCGCTTATACAATTTTTTAGAAACATATAAAAGTCTCGATGATTGTCAAAATGGATTCAGACGATCAAGGTCCACCACGTTAGCTGTTTACAAATACGTACAGATGGCCCTTCAACATATAAACGACAAGAAGTATGTTTTTGGTATTTTACTTGACATGACTAAAGCTTATGACAAGGTACTATATAACATACTTCTTGACAAACTGCACGGCTCAGGCATTCGCGGTCCGGCCTACTCGTGGTTTAAATCCTATCTACAAAACAGATCTCAAATAGTACAAATAGAAAATTACAACATAAATACAAACGAAATAAAAACAATCCGATCACAAGAAAAAAAATATCATGTTCAATTCCACAGGGCAGTGTACTAGGATGTGTACTATTTTTATTATACATTAACGACTTACCAAAAGTTCTAAATAAAGATACAACCCTACCAGTTTTATTCGCAGATGACATATCAATCTTAATAAAATATGATAAATTTAACAACCCTACACCTATATTACAAGAAACCCTGGAAACAGTATCACGATGGCTTCATGACCATAACTTAGAAATAAATTATAATAAAACTAAAACAATACAATTTAGATCTTATAAAACTCCCCCTTTAACAATAGATACATCCTTTCGAAATATAACTTTAGAAAACGTAGACACATTCAACTTACTCGGCATTAACATAGACACCCACATTAATTGGAAAACCCACATTGAACACATAAAGTCAAAACTATCAAAATTCACTTATGCTCTTTTTCAAATCAAATGTAGTACAAACATTGAGACAGCGCTATCGGCTTACTTTGCATATGCGTACTCCTGGTTGAGATACGGCATCATGCTATGGGGAGATAGCGTTAACATTCATGACCTATTTGTTTTACAAAAAAAATGTATACGAATCATAGCCCAAATAGATAATCAAAGTAGCTGCAGACCCTTTTTTATTAAATATAACCTTCTTACACTCCCATCTATTTACATTTATGACATAAGCATATTCGTTTTTAAAAACATTAACAATTTTACGAAAGTTAAAGATACCCACAATATAAACACACGGCATAAAAATAGATTATATTTACTACCATCTAGGATTAAAATGCTCAACCAAAGTCCCTACTACATGGCAGTTAAAATATTTAATAAACTACCGAATGATCTCCAAACGAAACAAAAGAAATAGTATTTAATAGAAAATTAAAAACATATTTAATAGAAAAATGCTTCTACTCAATCAAAGAATATTTAGAAAATAAAAAAGTTTAAAACCCCTAATATAAGCACAAATGAGATAAACCTAAATAATAACCATAAATAACATAATAAACCTAAATAAATAAAACATACAACTTATAATACACCTATACCAATACCTATATAGTATATACTCGATAACGAATTACTCGATAAACTATGTTATTTTAGTTCTAGTACCTATCCATAATTAAAAATATTGTGTTTAAATATAACAATAGTCAAAAATTAGGAACTATGTACTAAGTAGACACATAAGAAAATTTATAAATATGTATACTTTTATCTAATTAGAGCCCTCAAATATTGCAACACCTGGAAAAGGTTGCTAAGCTGTACCTACTTTATATAATAAGACCTGTATTATAACCATTGACTTAGAATAAGTATGGACAACGAGTGTAGTACAAAATTCACGATAAAAGTGTCCTGAATTGACATATTATAAACTTAGAAATACCAACAAGCTCATTTACGATGTACGAATTCCTATGTCGTTATCATAATGCCTAATTTTGCTTGCAACAATTTTTACCATACGAAAACATGACAGCACTGCTCCATTTTTCAAATTTCGAAACTTCATTTAATATTAAACGAAAATTTGGAGAACATAGGAGTAATAGAGCAACTTAATTTTTAAAAGATTTTATTATTTGTTATATTATTTTATTGCGATCGCTAAATATTTAAACCAACTGAAAGAGCATAGAACATTTCTTGCAAAATTACAACATCGTCATTTTCAAAAACGCGATTTCGCTTCCTTTGCTGAAGTATCACCATCAGCATCAGCATCATCATCATCATCTTCATCTAATTGATCTCAAAGAAAACTGAAATGAAATCAGAGGCACATTTTTTTTTTTTTTAATGAAACTATCTTTTGTCATGTGTATTTAAAAGAGTTTATGATAACTAAACAAACGAGCCCAAACGTCACGTGTTCACTATTTGCCATTAGGGAGTTCCAGAGCCCGTTTTCCGGCTCTACTATCGGACCTACGTCATTATTTATGTAATGAAAAGTGTTTATAATGACAAAATACATGAGCTGAAACTCGACAAGCCTACCATTTGTTCCTGTGCCTGCCTAATCTTCGGCTCCATCATCAAATTAGTTCAATGACATTTTAATGATCTAAGATGCACATACCTACCTGCAAAATTTCAGCTCGATCGGAAACTTGGTAGTGACCGAAAAACCAATACAATTTTGAAACGGAAGGACAACATACATATTTTCGTACATAATATGTTTGCATACAATGCAAGTTTAAAATTAACTTGTTTAAATGAATAGAACAAAACAAATTGCAATTGGTTCAAAATCGCAATACAAAAAAACATCGCGTAAAAATAACGACTCTTTGGAATCTTTGTTCTAATGTCTGACAAATATGTCAAGTTTCTTATGGTAATCCAACCAAATGAAGTTGACATAATTGGTCAAACAAAGGAAGGAAAATAAGATACTTTTTGTTTAGTTGGATTATTGTGTGTTTTGCTCTTGCAATTAATTCAATTTTAAGCAAAATACAATGTTCCTTAACAAAATAATACTTTAAAATTGTAAAACAATAATATACCTACTGAAAATGTGATACACCATCAACTTTTTTCACTTTTTTGAGTAGTTTTTACACGATCTCACTACACAGAACGGCATTGTTGACATGTGACATTGAGGTGTAGCTGCTTGTTCGCCCAAAAGAAGAATGACGCGCGCAAGTGTAGCTCTTTTCAAATTCATCGTGTTTTAACTCACTTTCGGTTCGGACATTTTTGAGCGATGACCCGAGGTCCATACTTATTCTAAGTCAATGATTATAACCTTAGTGTGCAAATAAATAGTTTGAGTTTAAATTCAAAAATCTTTTTTTCCTTTTTGGTAACCCCGTAAGTGGTCGTATCTAAACCAACTATGAAGGTAAAAACAAAAATATATATATATAACTTTATGTGATAGAACATTTCGATGCAACGCATAAATGAATGAAAGCACGGCGACACAGCTGACGGGCACGACTAGCGCGGTATCTCGAAAATTACACGGAAACAGAAAACCGTTTTTTTTATTTGTGTTCAATCTGAATAAATCCCATGCCGGGTCAATCTGTGTCACTCCGGTTTGAAGGTATTACACGGATTCACCTATATAAAACACTATATTATATTCTATCTAGATTAGTATGTTTTAAATTCTGATTTATATATTTTGAGATTATAAGTTTCCAAATGTTTGCTAAATTCATGTTGGTGTCGCGTTTGTGCGCTGTGCCCGTTTAAGGTCGATGCGTTTTAAGCATAAGGGTGATCATTCTTACAATAGTTTCGATAAAATCGACATTAAAGTCAGACTAGTGGGGTGGTTACAAGCACTGTACAAATTTCGTTTCTGCCCTAAGGGTTAATATTTAAAACCTAAAGCCACGACGAACGAACATGGCGAACACGAATATCGAACACGTTATCTGCATATGCGTACCCGGCTTAATGGTTCATGCTCTGTTAAAATCATTGCAGTAGCTTAATAGAAATGCAGCAATTGTTTTTGTTATAATTTATTGATTGTTCTCTAGCACAAATATGAAAATACTAGTTTCCTTTCCTAAAGCTGAACCACAGAAATCTAATACCATTTACATTTCTTTGAGCTAAACAATTGGAAGACTTGAAACAGGATCTCAACCCATTTCTATTGTAATGAAATTCTTACCATTGAAGCAGATTGTACAGATTTTGTCTATCACCGCGTTTCAGCTATTGAAATTCAAGTTTTCGGTCTCAAATTCTACGTCCTTCTCAAATACTTACCTTTACTATTGAGTCATAGATTTTATTGAATACAGACAGATTTCATTTGAAAATACAGTCAATACCCACTCGTACTCGCAAGCATCTATAGAATAATATCAACACGTAGGTATATTGAGGTTTTTCGGAGACTACAATAGGAAATCGGGACAAAGACTAGCATTCCCGAAATATCTTGTTATTGTTGTCACCGAAGTTCTTTTATGATCTGAGATTTAAGGTTTTTAAATTAAGTAGAACCGAGTACATGTTTGGTAAAAAAGACTAGATCAAATATCCATATAATACTCTCTCAAAAAATATTATTATTGCTCGTGACTTATTAACAACCGCTTAGTTTTGAATTAAGTTTGAGTAAAAGGTACAAGTCCGAGACGGGCTGCAGACCGCAAACTGCAAAAGTAGTATCGCTTGCGGTGCGATCTGCGGCTGCGGTCTGCGGTTGCAGTTTTGCAGTCGCTGTCGGAATAGCACCTTTAAAGTGCACACATTAAAAGCGCTATTCCGATGGCGACTTGCGGTCTGCGGTTGCAGTTTGCAGCCCGTCTCGGACTTGTACCTTTAACCTTTAACTGTGGACGTTCGTTTTTTGTCACACTTACATGGACGCGCGGTCTCACGGACCGCTGTATTTGAAGGTCAAATTAATAACGAAATTCTATTTTTTTAAATTATTATTACTTTTTTTATTATCTATAGGTATCAGACTTAAAGACTTTATATGTATTTAATCAAACATATTTATTTTCTTAAACATTTTAACCAAATTCACATTACTAGGCACTTTTGGTCTTAAATTTACTTGAGACCACATTAACGAACAAAAAACATTTAACTGTAAAGTATTTTGAGAAACCAACTAAAATATATTTAAATCTAAGGTATAACAAAAATAAAAAACAAAAAATCTACTTCTCAAAATAAAACAAAAAAAAACTGACAACGGTCCAAAATATAGTACATTTTTGGTAACTTTTGCATAGGGGCTTTTCGAAGTTAGGATCTTAAACTCGCAAAATTTTGCTTGGATGCTGTTGCAATGGTGATTTTTGTGGTCGTTTTGATCCGTCACTATTTTTTTGGTTATTTTGTCACATTTTAAACTAAAATAAACTAAGACAAAAAAAAAATCTAAGTGATTTTTTTGTATTGGAAATATGGACCCGCGGTCTCACAGACCGCGGACGAAGTTTGAAGCCCAATAAATTATTCAATTTGCAGCCAACGACGCAATCTCCCGTTTCCACTGTCGTTTCGTGACTAAAAGCGAAGCTACTGAGCGCATCAGTAGTGATGGGGGCGGGGAAGTGGGTAAACACGAAAATTAGAAACTGCGAGCGGTCTGTGAGACCGCGCGTCCACAGTTAAAGGTTAAGCTACACTTGACGCGGTCAGTCGGTGGATGGGTGACAGTTCGTTACATATGGAGACCCTCCGTGTCTCGGAGAGCACTTTAAGCCGTCGGTCCCGGTTGTCATACGAATACCTATGACAGTCGTTACAGGTAGTCAGAAGCCCAAAACTCTGACTACCATTCTAATCTTAGGATATGGGCATTGCCCCTTACCTGGGTTGCAGAGGTCTGATGATTGTCGCTTCGGATAAAATACTAGTATTCAGCCGCATCTGGGGGTCTACTCCCTAAGCACAAAGTCCGTGGTTTCAGCCTTAGTTACGAGCGTTTCCTACTCCCTATCACCTACGGACATACGATTATTTCAGGGCCCGAACTAAGAATGAATGACAACACGATTTGAAAGTTGTCCCAACTATCAATGTGTTTTTGCCCGTCCAAAAAGTTGAACTTGACACTTGTTTTGTTCACTCCTACGTTTCGGGCTACTTTCGGACGGGCGACTAACTTCGTTGACGGACTTAGGGAGTACGCCACCTGGTTAGACTGGAAGCTGACCCCGTAAAACAACTCTCTCAAAAAATACGAAACAGAATCTTCGTAAAATTTCTAAAGTGAAAACAGGTAAATTAATAAAAGAATTGATGAAATGTTTCTTTTCCGGTCCCACTTATTTTAATTCCCCTCGCGGGCGTTTAAAATACTTTTTGTATTTGAATGGTTTACATCATTTTGACCGCTCTGGGCACTTAAATGTCAATCTACTAAATTAAACGGGCAAAGGGAATTTCGATCCGATTTGAATACATACATTTTTTATTTCTTGATTTACTTCAGAGACTACGAACAAAGATAAGATATTTTTAGATGGAACAAAAGACAAGTACCGTTTCGACATGGTAATTAAAATATAGACAGCTAATTAAAGTACGACAGCTTTATTGAATTAGTCACTTTCAGAGACATTAGTTCATTCTAGGAGAGTGAGTGAGCAGACTTCTTTCTTTTAAATAATACCTCGTTTGTGAAAGTATAATTTATTTTTATACCTATTTTGAAATGAGAACTGTTTTTACTTGGCTGGAGACTAGCGTTGAAAATTGCGAAAGATACATTTTGTTTCTTTCGAAACTTTGTATCTTTCCCAATCTTTCCTGTATAATACATGTAATTTTCGAAAAAAACAAATTTCTTGTTCGTCTGAAAAATACAATCTTACACGTATAATACTTGTTTTATACTGCGTATTTTTCATATTTAACAATCAAAGGGAAAAAATCTTGTTTATTAATATTAATTGAACGGCGCACCCTGGGCAGTCAGCCCCGCTACCATCCTTGCTGACTGGCTAATCTTTTCACCACAGCATGACCTATTCTCGTATAGCTCGTGCTGACACGAATGGAGAATTGAACGGTAATGGAGGTACACAAAATGTTGTTCTGTTTATGTTATGCTTTTCTCGCTCACTCTAGCCTAACTAACACTTATCTAGTCCTTCGAACCTAACCTATCCGTGTCGGGGTGCCCAAAAAAACCGAGCACGCTTCACTCGATCTTGAAATCAGTTTATCTCTGTTTTATTTTTCATCGATTCATTAATTCTACGATATAATGTTTATTTGTATCATACATTTCCTAGTCCCATTTAGGAATTGCATTCAATGCCTAAGAAATATATACATTTCTTAGAAAATTAATGTATGTATCAAAGAACCTTTGACAAATTATTTTACACATTTCAAAAAATGCGAAAAATACACCGTAAAATACATGTAAAAAACTTAAACTTGCGAAAGATTCAACCGAAGATCCGCAAGGAAAGTTTCTGTATTTTATTGAAAAATACAGGGGCGTTTGAAAGATATATGTATTTTACATGTCATTTTCAACGCTACTGGAGACCCTTCAGGTCTCGCCAATAACTGCCCGGTTAGAGAGAAGCCACACAGTGCTTTGCAATACGGTGCGCCGGCGCACGGCTACCATTTTGCCGCATCAGCGTGCACACGTAGTACGCGGCGCCGCAAGAGCCACACGGTGCGGTGCGGCGCCACACCGCACCGTGTGGAACGGCTCTCCGTCAACACGTCTGCGGTCTGCGACGCTAGAGCGGTGCCACTCTGGCGCATACACCCTCCCCCCTCGTCTTCTCGCCTGGTGTGGTATACCATGGAAAGTGTATTACGCCGCAGCGGCACCGCTTAGGCGCCGCGCCGGAGTCGGACCGCATCGTGTGGCTTCTGCCTTACTGACTTAAAAAAAGACAACTGTTTTTGATGGAAATGGAATAAAAATATTTTTACCACAATTTATTTTATTCGGCTATCCATAAAATAATCCAGATAAGTAAGGATAGGTAAGGAAATTAAGCTAATTCACATAATACCCTAACCTAACCTAATTCTGAAAACGAATACAAGCTTGAATTTCGTAATAATACCTATTATAGTATAGGGGAATCCCTCTGTATCTGTATTACTTGGATTCGTGTGCTCCATCTTAGACCCTGTCAGTGCTTACCATCCCGTGCGACTATAGGGACAAACGCGAACAAGTAAAATAATAAAAAATACGTACGGAGTACGAATATAATAAAACTATCGATAAAAAACAATTATTATTATCCAACCAGTAAAAAGCATTATTTCAAGTAACTCGTAATATTATATTACCCAATTTTATAAGCTACTTTTCACCTTACCACTTAAAAATTAAATTCAATATAATACGCTGTTACCAACAAGATAAATTGTATGGATTCCACATAACTCTAATACATATTTTTGTATTTTATCTTTCGTGAGACATATTCATATTTCGGAGGACCTCACTGCGTGTTCAGCTCATGATTGAGGGCTCCGTTTGGGTCCGAAACTAGTCGGACAATCCCGAAAAATGTACGTAAGTAAACGTAACTAATCATAAATACTCTAATACATATTTTAACTAGTGAAACCAAGTAGGTACCAAAAGCTCTATTCTTATTTACTCAGAATGTGTACAATATACGACAATCATTTATCATTCCGTAATTGTTCATTTATCATACCACACATAACAATTTTCTTCTCTTCACTACGGAGTAATGAATCTTTTAGCGTGCCAAAGTACCTGTTTTTGTTTCGAGTTCGTTTGTGATAACAATTTGTAAATTATAACAAATTCATATACATTTTATCATTAGCGTCTAGTGTTGATCCTCTCGCATACGGAACCATTATATTCGTCTCGCTGAATCAGTTTTATCGTTTGATTTTCTTAACGTCAAATTAACTGGGATTGCCGGATACCATATCCACTATAGCAGTATTGTGTGAATATTTGCAGATAGAAAAGACCGTAGATGGTGATTACCACCAACGAAAGCATTCCCAAGGAGTGTTGACGACAGGCAGGCGGCCGGTCATAAAACTTAACCAAAACATTTGCAGCATGACAAGTGAAATAAGAAGTACGTTTTGGTAGATAACGAAGAGAAATACATGCTTGCCCGACTCCAAATAAGTTGGGATAAGGGCAGGAGGATGATGGCGATGCCGGATGTCCATTAAAAAATAATACTATTCTGCCTAGCCTTTTCCCAACAGTTGTAACGTCGCAACATCCCAACCAAATGTTGGGGTCACCTTCCAGTCTAACTAAAAGTGCCTTGTGGCGGCATCTATCCATGCCACAAGCGAACTACGCCACACATCGGTAGTGTAGACGACTACAGCGACATTAACAACAACTCAGCATACATACAGTTCCTATATCGCGCTATCATTATTTAACACGCAGATAGTATACAGGGCGTCCCACGACTTTGCCACATGGAGGGGAAGTACCTTAAATACTGTAGATAGAAAAAAATGCTGAATGAAGACTTCATTTTTATTTTAAAAACAATACGAACTGCATTCAAAGAATTTTAAATAATCACCTGTCTGAACCGGGAATCAACCCGCTAAATGTGAAAATAAAAAAAACTGTAATTTTATTGTACTAATCGAAAGGCTCGATTAGATACATTTATTTCTTCTAAGTAACATAGCATCTAAAATAAAAGGAACACCATGAAATTTAACATTTAACTTAAAATTTTGTTCAGAATAATGAATAGCATTCTCTCAGACTATGTCGTGCTAATAACAACTGACTTTATCTACTACTGCTTTATTACTACTTCGAAGTATTATTGCAAATAATTTCATTACCTATGAAAACAGAAATAAATCAGCAGTAAGCGAGATAGTTACAATTTGAATACAATAGGAAGAGACACATTTTGAGTATTTAATAAATTAAATTGTTTGTAAGTTGCACAGTTAAACGTGTCTTAATATATCAAATAAATGTTAAATTTCATGGTGTTCCTTTTATTTTAGAAGCTATGTTACTTAAAAGAAATAAATGTATCTGATCGAGCCTTTCGATTGGTACAATAAAATTTCAGTTTTTTTTGTTTTCACGTTTAGCAGGTTCGATTCCCGGTTCAGACAGGTGATTATTTAAAATTCTTTGAATGCAGTTCGTATTGTTTTTAAAATAAAAATGAAGTCTTCATTCAGCATTTTTTTCTATCTACAGTATTTAAGGTACTTCCCCTCCATGTGGCAAAGTCGTGGGACGCCCTGTATATGTCGCAGTCGGATTGTATAATCCGCCATATTACATTACGGCTAGCCGTTATCAAAAACAGGGCCGTTTTGAAATGCGGCGGTTCAACGATTAGCCGGATTGACATTGCGACACGTTCTTCAATAAGGCGGACCACGTTTAGCCGCATCGATTACTACTTAGATTGTAGGGTGACCATACTCACAAAATAAAACAATGTTTAAAATGAAAATCAATTTTAATAATCAGAGTATGTTTGTAAGGTTGTTTGGGTTTCCAAAGGAGTGTCGACGGAGCCCCGCTGCGCGGGGCTCCTATTTCTGTCTGCAGGGTTTAAAGTAACCTAACACGAAGTGGATGACGAGGGCTTCGTTCGCTCGCTTCGCTCGCTCACTCTAGCCCCCGTCATCCCCTTCGAACCTAACCTATCCGTGTCGGGGTAAGGAAATGTATATTTTCGCCCACTCAGTATTTTTTTCGCCCAAGTTAGTATTTAATCTGTATCCGACGGAATTGTTGTTGTCATGTCAGGCAGCGCCACGAGTGTTAAGAATCGGAACTAAAACCTGTCAAAGAGGCGGCTAATGTCTCGCTGTATTACATTATAGCTAGCCGTGTTGAATAACGTATGGCGGCGAATACATTCCGGCGGTTTTTTATTCAGCTGCATTCAATCCGGCTAATCGTTGAACCGCCGCATTTCAAAACGGCCCTGTTTTTGATAACGGCTAGCCGTAATGTAATACGGCGAATTATGCAATCCGACTGCTATATATATACAACCGCCCATCATTAACCGTTGGGCAGTAGCCCGCCAGGCACAAGACCTCCCTTTGGTAGGAGGAACACCACACTTCGTTCCTCCACATTGGTGACCCCGAAGTGATCGTCACAGACAGTGTTTCCACACTGGTGACGTCACACGCAACCTTCGCAGCCATAGAATAGTATTTTACACTGAGCGACTGCTATAAAACCTCCGCAACCCAGTTATTCGGTAATACCGATATTCTAAAGTTAGACCGGTTGTCAAACTTTCGGAAAAATCAAATTATACTCCTTTTACCAAAAATAACAAGCAATGTTTTATTGATAAGAATAATTAAACTCGAAATAAATAATGAGCTTAGTTAAACCATTTCTGGCCTGTTTACCATAGTCTTGTGCCAAGGTGTCACTTAGTAAGATCTACACTACATGTCATTTGAATTACACGGTTCTGCCAGAAACCGGGGAAAATGGGGTAAATTGGCACGAGTAAGCTATGGATTAAGAATTTGACACTTTTAAGTGTCGCTGTATTTAAACTTGACACATATTTTGTTGGTCAAGTATAATGGAATTGTCGGGGTCGTATGCAAAGAGTATTCCCATTGCAGTAAAAACATTAAGAGAATGTTATTTATTTTGCATCAGATACAAGTCCATATTTTTTTGTACTTAAATGTAAATTATTTTATGTAATTACTTGACTTCAAATATTTTGTATTTAAATTGAAGTTCAAAAGCCTAACATAAAACAATGAGTTATGTTTTTCTTAAAAAAAATCTTCTTGTAACGTATTTATTTAAAATTAAATTGGTATAAAATAAATTGCAGTGTTTTAAGAACAAGTTTCTCGTCTTTTGATATGCAAAGTACAAACAGATTTACCCCTGCATATTATTTGAATAAAAACTAAAAAGTCACCGAAAACTGAACTAAATTCATTCAAACACATTTAAGAACTAGTTTTGCAGATTTCAAAACTTTAGAACAACCGCGACTTAAACATTTACTATTAGAAATCCAAAACGATTATTTGATCCATTCATCAATCTCGTTCAGACAACACTGTCCCACTACTGTCGTCTCTTAAAGACGTTGAAAAAGCAAATTAATTATTGCAAAAAATCAAGTACTGGCGAAATACCAGTATTATTTTCTCAAAATGTAAAATGATTTTTCCTTATGGAATAAGCAAAGCCAGTAGAGCCAATATATGCGTTGTTGCCACTCCAGTTACATTTACCCGTATACACGAATATACGCAAAACTGAGATTATAACCCAGCGCGTAATACTGCGATTCCCGTAACCAAAGTAACTGTGGGCTCGAATAAAGCTCAACGGAATAGAATTCCTGGCAATAACTCTCGGCTCTTCCATGAAACTGAACATACCTGGAACTACTGAGCCAAAATTATTTAGTGGAAGAGGAAAGAAGTAGCACAAATTATTTTATTTATTTATTTATATAAGTTTAGTTTTAATATTCAATAAACCTGAAACTAGTTTGTTCAGAATCACCAGGAGAATCGATTGACAAAGTTTTTACACCACATTATATTTTTCTTTTTTTTTCATAAATTTCAATTCTCTTTTAATAGGTTTCTACGCATAACAGTGGACGGGAATAGACACTTTGAGGCTTGAGACGGTCGGCTCGGTCAGTTTCCGTGTATTAGACAACCCCTGCATAGCACATCTCTGGCATTTCACACTTTACTAGGGAACTTAACGCGACATAAACCAAGGTGTAACTTGGAGATTTACTAAAAAAAAAACACACATTCAGGCAGTTCTGATGAATGTCTTGTTGGGGTTTCTCGGTTTTTGTATAAACTAAAAATAAAGTTGTATATCTAGGTATGAATAAATCAATAAAATAATTCATCAATAAGATAGATTTATTGTTATCACTGATAAGTTGTCATATTCAGACCTGACGAAGCGCGTCGCATTTGAGCTTAATTTTAATAATTATGAATATATGTCAATTCTCTTTATTGCACTGTTAATTATTATTGCACTTCCATCCGTTCCAAAGCGCTTCGTCAGGTGTAAATCGCACATCAATTTACTATGTTCTCCTCCAAACATCGTTTACGTAATATAGAATTAATACCATAAAAAAAACCGGCCAAGTCACTTTCATTGTGAAAACCGCCAAACAGTGAAATGCGCTGCCCGAGTGGGTGTTCCCCGACAATCTGAGTGTCTTCAAGTCACGAGTGAATCGGTTTCTTCTGGGCAAGCGTGCTCCATCGTAGACTGCATCATCGCTTAACATCAGGCGAGATGGTGGCCAAACGCAGGCCTAGTAATAAAAAAAAAGTCCGAGTCACACAAAACGGCAAAAAAAAACACGTTTGTTGTATGGGAGCCCCCTTAAATATTTATTTTATTCTGTTTTTTAGTACTTTTTGTTATACCGGCAACAGAAATACATCATCTGTGAAAATTTCAACTGTCTAACTATCACGGTTCATGAGATACAGCCTGGTGACAGACGGACAGCGGAGTCTTAGTAATAGGGTCCCGTTTTACCCTTTGGGTACGGAACCCTAAAAAATGCTTCTATTTCCGCAATCTCGAATGGAGTAAGTCGGCAACAATACCTTACCGATCGTTATTGGTTTAAAATGACAATAACTGTCGAGTATTATCTATAACCAACAATGAAGTGTACTCTCAATAGCGTAGCGTTGTAGACACTATTATCCGACGGTATAGTTCGCAGATAATATTGGCTTACGAGTATTTTATATGGCTACCAATGGGAAAAATATGTTCTTATAATAACAGTTTGGCTTTACGAAATAGTACCTTATATCGATGGGTCCTATGTATAAGGGCCAAAGTGGCATTTTAGTAATTTCCAATTTGGACCTTATAACTGTAGATATACTCGTATGTAGGTTCACATTGGTAATGACAAAAATTCCACTTTAGCCCTTACACATAGGACCCATCGATATACCAGCTGCGATATTATCAAGAACCCTCCGTACCTCGGAAAGCACGTTAAGCCGTCGGTCCCGGGTTTCATACGAATACATATGAAAGTCGTTATGGGTAGTCAGACGCCCGAAAGTCTGACAATCGGAATAATAGAGTTTTTTTTTTTTGTCTTGGCGAAATCTTCATGTGTACCCTTCGCCTGGGGAAGGCGAAAGGTTATGCCAGACTCTTACCGGCTAAAAACCCACGGTGTTCCTACTCCTGACCCTTGACACGGGATTCGCAGCTGCATGCACCGCAACCCCAGCAGGCCTCGGTCCGCTAGCCCCTGGCAGACCTCTCCTTCTGTGGGGCCTTGCCCCACGTCCTCCTGAGAGGCGCGTACGGAACACATGCGCGCCGCCTTCTTGGGCCTGATACTGGTCGGGAGACGGGTCCCCTAACCCGTCGCCCGCAGGTCACACACTAGGGTGGCCGGAGAACGTCGCGCGCCCCCCGGCGGCGCCCGTTGCGTCTGGCGCGGGAAGGGAGAGTGGCCGTCGCCTTTCGCTCCCTCTACGCTCCCTCCTTGGTCGCCATCACCACCTCGCAAAAGCACCTCGCAAAAGGTGGCGACGGCTTCCCAAGCACTCTCGATCCCGACCATGGACAGAACCACGGCTGGAAACGAGAGATCACCACCAACCGCCGCGACTAGTTCACGGCGCTGCGTCGCCCACGCACGGCACTCCTGCAACGTGTGCAGCGCCGTGTCTTCCGGGCAGTCGACGCAGTGGTGAAATCCGGGCGTCTGCTCCTGGCCTATGCGACACTGGTACTTCCCGAAACATCCATGTCCCGAGAGCACCTGCGTCAGCCGGAAGCTGAGGGCGCCATGCCACCTTTCCAGCCACTCCTCCATAACGGGGTAGGACTAACTCTAGGATATCGGCATTGCCCAGTAGCTGGGTTGCGAAAGTCTGATGGCAGTCACTCCGTGTAAAATAGTGGTATTCAGCTGCATCTGGTTAGACTGGAAGCTGTCCTCAATGTTGTTGGGAAAAAGCTAGGCAGAACACATCAGCGATACATTTCCCTAGAAACCAGGCTTTTATACAATGTATAAAAGTTACATCGATGTACCTTGAACGCGCACTCAATCCTCAACATACCTGATCGAACAACTAATAGCAGTCGCTTATTTTCGCGCCACTCACACTTATTGTGTCAGCGTAAAGATCATTTTTTATTGCAGTACATAGTAATAAACAATCGTGGCCTTGAAGTCGCAGTCACTTCGGAAGTGATCGATTTTCCGAAGTTTGCCGATTCGGCTTCTTGGTAGTATCGTAGTGTACAATGATTGTAACATTGTAGGTTTTCATTTCGCAGCTTGTTCTACAATGATCAATGTTCTAATACTTGAACCTTCAACTTCCACAAGCATTTAAATTATAATGGCGTTCTAAGGCTTTATAAATTAAATCATGATTTACTTCATAATTTACTAGCTTCCCTTTACGTCGGTATTTACAAACTTGTTCTGTTTTAAGATCGAATAGCGCTTGTTATATTCCATATAAAACTGTTTTGATTAAAATAATTGGTATACTGTTTAAATTCTGTAGGTATTGAAGTTCTATGAAAGGAGAAGTTATTTTGGATCGAGGCTAAAATACATAACGGGCCTTAGAAGTTTTCTGTTGAGCATAGCCCTCCTCGAAAACGGCTACCTATAATGAGTGATCCATTATAGGGTGGTTTTATAAGATTGTTTATAGGCTGGAAAAATCTTACCCCACTTGGAGGAAGATTACCTACCCTAAATATTGGTGATAGCAAATTTTGTTCGGAAAAAACTGGCAATCCCGTAAAATGCAAGTAAAAAAACCGGATACAGTCATATATAATTATTATGAATATGACTCATGGAAGTTAAAATACAAGAACTAAAACTAACACTTCTTTTTTTATTGACTTAAAATAACCTGTACATTATTTTATCAATTTTCATTATTATTTTTTACATTCAAATATTGAAATTTTTATATCCCACTACAATTTTATTTGTATAATACTCTGCCATAATAGTCTGATATTGTTTTACATGTATAATTTCGATAATATCATTTTCTAAACTGTAAAGTTTGAGCATCATGCAGCAATTAATGATACACCTTTAATCATATCATATTACTGCCCATTGTCTGGTAGTATGAGTCTGTCATGCTCACTTAAATGTCCTGCTGATGGTGGCGTTGTATATCCGGTCGTTGGGTTCCCTATAATATGGTTGAGCTAAGCGATGCGGATGTGCACGTCATGCTCGTGAACGGGTGCTGTCTGTCGGGACTGGTCAGCCCATAACTACTAGGGCAATTCTAGAAGGCATATTTTCTTTTCCTATTTTCTACTCTTATGTGAATTTATTTGTTACATTAACCTGCATTATTCTCATTCTATGTCGCACGCAACTGTAATGGAATTGTCATGAATAGTCATGATCTACTATTTTAAAAAGAGTATTCATGGAGTTTCTTGCCGGCTCTTCTCCATAGAACCTACCTTTTGGAACCGTGCACCTAGTTTTGACGTTTTAAAAGTGCCTGTAATCTGGTCTATTTGAAATAAAAAACTTTGACTTTGACTTTGAACAAATTACTAATAAAGTGACAGCAAGTAATATAGATTAGGAGGTACTGTGCAACACAACTCATAAAATACATCGATGTACCTGATCGAACAACCAACGGCAGTGGCTCATTTTCGAACCACTCACATTAATTGCGTCAGCGTTAAGATATTTTTTTTACTGCAGTACTAATAAACATTCGTGGTCTTGAAGTCGCACTCAGTTCAGAAGTGATCGGTTTTACGAAGATTGCCGATGCGACTTTTTGGTGATGTCGTACTGTAACATCATGGTACTTGAATCAGCATAATTATTCCTCTTTCGATTTATATTCACTTTAAGATGACGATGAAATTAAAATAGATAGGTAAGTGGGTGTATAAGTATTATGGAAAACAATTATCACAATAAGAACCAAATTGTTTTCATCAAAACGTTCTCTTTCAAGTTATTATTATTTGGCTTTCAAAAACAATACAGCACTAAATATAAATAAACACTAACCTTTATTGTTACTATATATATATTTCAAGTTCTCTTGTGGCCTTGCGACAAAAAACAACATAGTTTTAATAATATTGGAGATAATTTCTAAAGCAGCTTCATTTTTTTAACAGTTCTAGAAAATAAGCTTGATCACAAACAAATAAACAAATACGACTTGTTAGCTCGTTATAATTATGCAGTATCTGCTTTTAGAAATACACCTGAGAGCAAAGAAATCGAGTCATTAACAAGTCGAGTTATTTGCATTCCGTGTGGATTTTTGTTTTTTTTTTACATTGTACTCTTTGGACAAATACACTCGGAAGCAAAGAATCCGGGTCACCAATATAAACCTTAATAACTCGGAAAAATACTTGGTAACATACACAATCTAAGTTGGTACGACTAAAAACATTTTTTTAACTCATGACAAATACACTGCACCGCACATTTCTAGCGTAACTCTAAAGGAAAATTCTATATTGACCGTCACCGTCAAATAAAATCAAATTATATATTCAGAAAGAGGCCACATTGTACCCCTTACCTCCATCATACCCTTGTTCCGCTATCTTCTCTGACATTCGTGTCAATTTATAAGTGAGTACAGAAATAATTCTGTAAAGGCACATCAAAAGCTTTGAATACTAACCAAGGTATGTACGTTTTGAAAAAAAAAACTCTAATTAGTGTACAAGGCATCTTGATTAGCTGCAATTAAATTGTTAATATTATTATAAAACAAAATTCTCGCCTGTATTCCCCGAAGGATTGGCAGGGGTGTATAACCCACAATTCACCTATTGCCATCGACCGGGCACAAATCCAGAATCGGGGCTGATATTGAGAAATGTCACATGGAAAAACTCAATAACACTGCCCGACCTGGGGATCGAACCCAGGACCTCACGCACAGCAGTAGCGCTTGCGACCGCGAGACCAATGAGGCAGCCAATATTTTTATATAATTGGTATAACAGGTTACTACTACTAAATAAATACTTTCCGGATCAATCCCTATCCTTCCATCATAACGGCATGTTAGATGACGGTCTACTGGTACAGACGGCTGCATTATTTGAGTAACCCCCTGATAACTTTGGAGGCTCTTATGATATACCCTGACACATGCAGATTTATGAAGATAGTATAGATTAACGTATGCCTCTATATGAATTCCTACACAAAAATAGTATCTACTAAAAGCATTAAAAAAGATTCCACAAGTTACCAGGGAGGTACCCAATTGATACAGCTGTCTATACAATATGCATTACACGATAACAATAAGCTCGAAAATCTAACAACATATTCTAAGAATATCGGTAGTAGTAATCACTCACTGTAGAGTATTGATATTCAGCCGCAATTGCCTGAACATGAAGCCAACACTGTATTTTGAAACATAGCTGGGTTGTGACTATGTAGATACTACTCGTATTTATTTAATTTCCGATTAATAATCACACAAAGATTTCCCCCGTATTGAGGTACAGTCAGCATCAAAAGTAGCTGAACATTTGAGTTTTTAAATTTGTTTAAAACAAAAAGTTTAATAGATACCTAGAGCTGCTAGATATAGCTCTGAGTATGCCTTAATTTTTTTGCTTCCTATCAATTAGTTATTTAATTAATGCAAAGTTTAAAAACTCAAATGTTCAGCTACTTTTGATGCTGACCGTACCTTAACATTTTAGAAAAGGATTCTGGAGACGCTACATTTTATTTTTTACATTTGTCTTGGTCGCATTTGACCCTAGTCTCACCTGATGGTAAGCGTAGACAGGGTCTAAAATGGAGAATACCAATCCAAAAAACAGAGATATAGACGGATTCCCCTATATCCCTCTGGCTCTCACATACGCATGACGGAACACAATAAACTGGACTTTAATGTGAGGAATATAAATCCTACCACCAAACGTGCTGTGTTTTGTTGAATCTTAAAACACGCATCTATTCCCAGCGGTTAGGAACATTCATATTCTAGCCCGTCCTCACACGGGATACTATTCGTAGCATGTTCCAAATAATGTTTCGCTAACGTATTATACTCACATCAACGAATGAGATGAAATAATAAAAATCCTTTATGTACATACATTAAATTATTTCCCTCAGTCTTTACGTCAGCAAGTCTTTATACTCTATTACGATTTTCCTGAATAAATAATGGCATTAAATTTGCGACCTGCGCACCTTCAAAGACCAGGAAAGGGCAAGATAATGTATCATACTTTACCGCATCATAATGCGTAGTTACCGAGGATCAGTCGCTATATTAGTGGCCATAAGATCCGTTAGACTCTTTATGGAAGAGTACCTAACCTTTTTTATTTTATAGTATCGATAAGAATATCGTGGATTTGTATTTTAATAATCTAAGCAAAATCCTTCAGTGCTTCGTGAATGTGTTCTCACGTCAAGCTTTCGGTCCCGGTTGTCATACTAGTACCTATGACAGTCGTTACGGGTAGTCAGAATCCTGAAAGTATGTCAACCGGTCTAACCTTAGGATATCAGCATTGCCCAGTAACTGGGTTGCGGAGCTCTAATGGCAGTCGCTACGTGTAAAATTCTGGTATTCAGCCGCATCTGGCTAGACTGAAAGCTGACCCCAACAAAGTTGGGAAAAGGCTAGGCAGAATACTAATGTAAGCAAAATCTGATAAATATTGCTCACTACGTTTCGTTTACAAAATGACTGTGTAAAGATTCCAATCCAAGCGACAAATATGCAAGCAAAAAAAAAACTGTGTGCTGTAGAGTGAATATTGTAGTGAAATGTGTTGAGCTGTGCGCGTTCTCATATCTAACTATCATTTTATTTCCGACTGTAAATAAAATGATATCTAACTAGATATGAGAGAGAAAAGCTCTGTTTAAAATATTAATGAAAAGTTGATTAATCTATGTGAACATGCAACTTTTTGTGGTGAAAAAAAAGCCAAGGTAAATGCCAATTTTGAAAACAAAACTGAAATAAAACCATTGTAAATATATACCGAGAACAACTAAACGTTTTGGATACATAAACATAAACGAAAAGCGTATTTACTTTCAAATTAGGTACCTAAAAGCACTCTCTATTATACCATCAGCCTTTTGCCGCCGGTAAGTTCTATAAGCCCACTTGAAAGGGATTTTAACGACACTCCGTAAAACCATTTTAGGAAGTGTGTTCTTTATGATCAAAGATTCAACGGAACGCGTTGTTTGATCTACAGTTTTTCTCAACCCCTTCTAATATTTGTTCACACCTTTGTCAACAAAACTTCTTTATTTACATTTAAGCCAGGAATAAAATGAAAATTCTCGAAGGTTTTGTGTGAAACAAACAGCACTATTTTTTCTAGTAAATCTTATAATTTCTAAATCTCTGCTCTACGTCTACGTCTCACGTTTCGTCTGAGAAAAATGAAAATGTACATATCTTATGAAGTATTCGCATATCACGTTCGCTACATTATTTCTTATATATTCTTCAAAGAGTACTTTTTCTATTACTCCAAAAAGTTTGTTTCTGAATAGTAATATTTTAGTACCTAGTTCGTAAGAGTTTCAGAGTAAAGTCAAATACGTTTTTGTTGGTTTTACATTTAAGAGCATGAATTATTTATTCTATTTGTTAGAAACTCTCGTGATAAAAATATATTTGCGTGTATTTGTGTGGATTCTTAAATATCCAGCAAGTATCTTTGTAATCGAATTAACTGTTGAATACAATATTAAGAAACTAAATTTTATTATATTATTTTCAAAGTAAAAATTCTTCTACACAGATTATTTTTTGATCCTTCTTGTAATGTCCAGTGAAATAGAAACAATATTTGAAAACCATCAACTCCGTGACAAGAAAGAGCAAAAGAAACCTCGATCCTCAATATTTAATTTGTAAATATTTCTAATAAACGTAAATTGAAAAATATAATCAGTACATTTCTCTTTAATACATTCCTTTTAAGAATAAAAATCTTTCAGGGTTTCAAACTTAACAGAAAAACTGATAGGTACGCAATCAGTTGGTACCGTTGATTTCAAATTCCAATCGTAGACGTAGAATAAATACAAATCTACGCAGCAAGTCAAATAGGATCTAATAATAACTTATTCTTTTTTAAACTGACATCAAGAAACAGAATCTGAAATAACCTATAAAAAATTGTATCCTTCTCTTAGCAGGACTTCGATAACTCAATAAAAGTCTTGATGTTAGGCTATCTTCTAGTTTGAATTCGAAATTTGTCTCGACTCGATAGGCTGATTACTTTACTGAAATCTGTATGAGAATTGCAAATGAGTTTACCTCCTGATATCTAGGTTGTGTCATGCATACGTTATAACTTTATTCTTTGTTATTTATCAGGTCAGCTGTTTTATTTACGGTCTCCGAATTTGTATTTTACTTCTACATATTGAAATGAATCTCGATTGTGAATGTACACTCTTGCTTGCTTGTACTTTTTCCTTCATTAAGTAAATAATCACTTAAGTGCACCTACATACTTGAGTAGTAAAACTCCCGTAAAGAAAAGTCCGAGTTATCCAATACTTTCAGTCACTGATTATGGTCTTGAGAAATATTTCTATCACGGAATTTCTACAGACTTCTCACGTAGATACTGAAGTCTGAATAGTAGATACTAACGTAATTGGTTCACTGGCACCAAACTGGGGTATTAATAATCAAGACTTAAAGCAATACAGTGAGTATATCCGTCCATTAATTTAATTTTACCTCTGGCGAGGCTGGTAGTATCATTAACTCGTTGAGGTTTGAATAATTATTTCAGAAGCAGTACATTTTGATAATAAGGCAATCAATAATTGATTAATCATCTAACGATCATAATTCTTGCATTTGTTTTTTTCATTGTTTCAAGTTACATATTAGATTCTTCATAATATATTGTAAACTTCCTGATCGAAACGTGTATTGTAATAGCTTATTCGAAACACGTTTAGGTCACAACTAGCCACCAAACTCCATTATCCTTTATATCGACGAAAGCGCTCCGCCTCACAATATCTAAACTATCTAAACACTAACCACTAGTTGTGGCTTCACCTCCTCCGGCTAACAGAGTGCCTACTTAATATCTCATATACCTGGCAAAATCCCACCTCGTGATATAAAATGAAAATTGCCCTGGTACAATTTTATAAGCTGACTACAACCTACGCTGTAAACCGCAGCCTCGAAAGTTTAGCAGTAGCCAACGGAAGCATTTCTTATTCACAAACACGCACGAACCAATTACGTTCATTTAAATTATTTAGTAACATATCTGAGGGGCAATCTAAGTTGGTTAACTATTTTGCGGAGTTATGGTTAGTTATGCACCTCCAATCTCTAGGCTCAAACATAAAGTCAAGGCTCATAATACTTAAAGTGTTCTCTAAGATGGCTTCGACAGCGTATAATGCAAATATAATGTTGACGTATCTCCGGAATGTGAATGTTCCGAATCACTTTCGAATTCCAAATCACTTTGACACTAACGGGTTCTGATACAACGAAAACCGACTTCGAAGCCATTTCGCAGCAATTCCTACAGCCTCAATAGGCAATAGCGCGAAATCTATGCTATAAATTGTACTGAACTCAATAACCTTAGCACATTTGGATAAGTTAGATATTAAAATTCAATATGTGTTCTGAAAAGGGACATTTAGATTAAACGGAAAAGTTTGTTGGGAAATTAGTACCCAATTGTATCACATGTCCATTTGTACCTAGTTTAGAAGCAAATAGTACCACGTATTTTGCAATTTAGAATAATCACGGTTTTAAACCATAATTGAGCAAAACAATCTAGTGACTCGAAAAAAAACCACACACACATACATAATTCATTACAATACAGCACTACATAATGTATTACGTTATACTGACGTGGTAATAAAAAACATTATGACAAATAAATAAATTCGTGAGAGTTTGTCGATTAAGCAAAAGGATATTATCAAATAGTTATTATTTTATTTTTTTACAGGTGAGCGGCGAGCGTAATGCGTCTACGCCTGTGATGTCTCTAATATGCAGTGGGACGGCCTCTACTTCGTGTTTCTAGCGTTATGCTGCATTCATACTGCTTCTGGTAAGTAAATTGTATTTACATAGATTTATGTATCTTGATGATATCCTTGTTTGTATAGTTAGCACTATGCTTATCACTAAAAATACAATAAAATTATACCTACTAAAACAACATTTAAACTTAAACAACATTATAAATAATATCAGTTTTAAAGGCATGTATTGTAAAGAAGCATACTACAATACATTGTAGTTAATAGTTGATAAAATTAAAAAGTTAAATAAAATAGAAGAATCAATAATCTGCACCTAGAGTCATAAAAGCAACTTTTAGATTAAATAAACAACAAAACAGGCATTAATATTCCTGGAACACTTGCTAGCATGCAATTGCATGATTGCAAAACTTTTGTTATAGGTAACTATAAAAATACAAATAATAATTTTCTAAACAACCTAATAACGAATGAAAAATTAATACTGGAAATAAAACCCAACCATAGACCCGCAGTAATAGAGTTAACTTTCAAATGCCAATAACGTAACTGACCTACCAGCACCAATATTGCATCCATACTTTATTGATACGGGGCGGTCAGCATAACCAATATCTTGTTTCTGTATCGACTTTTGAATATTTGAAGCATTTGACCTGTATTTTATGCATGAGTTGTTTACATGATTTTTATCGTGAATTTGTAAAGATTTGTCCACGTATCCAACAATTTTATCATTTTTTTTAACTGTAAAAATTATAAATATAATTTGACCTCAAAATCCAGAATTCAGCTCTAATTCAGCTCTTATTCTAGTATTTATATCTAACATAAATCTTGTTAATATTTAAACAAGTCAAATGTCTCAATACAAATTTGTATATTACAAAAGCTTATTCTACGAAAATACAAAGGAGTTCCCAGAACCTACTATTAGGTACTAAAGAGAACTCATTACATTTTAAACAGAAACGATTACTTAGTAGTAACCATTTAAGATTTAGACCCTAAACTTATATTAAGCGTCAAACGCAAATATTAATAAAAATTCTGCTAAGATAAATTCACAAATGTTTTTGTTTTGATAAAGCAATCAATCTATTTATAAACATTTTGTACACATTGGATATTTGAAGTTTCTAATAAACTTTGTAAAACTTCGTAATTAAACACACAGGTATTCAAAACTTAGTTCAACACAATTAAGACAGTAGAAGTTTTTAATTTGCAGTATTAAATTATTTTAAGTATAAAATTAGGGTGCCAACTTTGTTCAATGATCTTGTAACATTGAGCAGTTTTGAATAAACATTATTAAAATATTTACCGTGAATTAACTCCTTATTTCCTAAGATCTAATTAGTAAATACGTTAGTAAACTATTATAAATTACTCCGAAACGTAAAAAAAATGTAAATGATACGTTTGCTGTAAATTGCCAGTAATTTATATGACAGCAACAATGATGTTATGTAAATAGTTTGGGAAGAAACAATAAGATGTTGCACTGATAAAGAATACAGTAACAGCACTGTGTTATATGAACAGTTGAGTACTGAACAGTAATGACCCGAGAAGTGAACAGTGGCAACAGGAAAATAAAATTTAAAAAATTATTGCAATTTAAAAAGTCCGTCTCGTCATTCCCATGGCCCAATATAGAGGTGACTCAAGAATTCATTTTTGAAGATTTTTACAAGTCTAGTAAAGTTTTGAAGTATACTTAATTTGCTAGAATTGAGATGGATGCCAGCATTTTACTAATAAATCTAATAAAAATTATGTCCAAGTTTCAACAAGAAATAATTCAGTAACATTTACTAAAACCTCTTTTTACGGAGTTTTTCTCGGAAATTCTTTCTAGAGGAAGTAAAACAAATCAGAAAGCCGTGACCAGAAATTCAAAATACTTTTTAAAATTTGAACGTCCATTCAATGTAAATTACGTTTCAAAAGAAAACTTTGTCTTTCAAAGATATAACAGTATTCGTCGATACAACCTTGAACCAGTTTTGATAATATTAATATAAGCAATTAAGTATGTAGAAAAAACATGTGAACATCGTGTTGTTCAACTAAGTAACAATTAACTGTACGAATCATTCCAATCCAATTCCGCAATTATATTTGAAGCGTCATTGATTTTAAGCGTCAATTTAGTATTGCAATAGTAATCAAAGTTACAGTAAAGCACTAACAGAAGACAAATAGAAGATACGTTGGTGAATAATCAAAAAGAATGCTTTATTAAAGCAAGAAATTGATTTGTGCAGAACCGTTGCGCTTTCCCGAAGATTATCGAACAAATGTTGTTCGAAGACGTCGAAGCGATGAGAAGGACAGTCTCGCGCTGTCCAGAGAGATATTCAAAAACATTACCAAGCAACTCCGTGAAAATATCAAGCGCGAAGGGGCAACTGACAGGAACGATCATTTGTTACAGAGTGAGTATCGATTTTCGCGTCCGCAGTAAGTCTTGGACGGTCGTGGTCTTATTTCCATGAAGAAATATGAATCTGCTTACTTTTATCCGAGACGTTTAAGGCGTAACCGTATCAGATTTTAAACATTTTTTCTTTTGCGACGTTGACGACGATCTTATCAGAATTTAAATTCAAATAGCGCTACTTCCTGATTTAAAGAAGATTAAGAAAATTACTTTGTTGCTCGTCTAATTTTGTTTCATTCAAGTTAAGATTGTGAAGTAAAGTGTTTTTTTGCTGTAGCTAACTTAGATTTTTATTATTCGTTTTATTGCCCTGTAGGCGTTTTTAAATAGCACACCTATTTATGATAATGATACAATTCAAACGCGTAATACCAAAGATTAAGTATTTAATTTAAGCATATTTTAATGGCCGATACTGACATGCATGGATTTGGAATTTCTAGGAGATAGTTGTTTAAATACAACTAAGAATCTTAATTGAAATCTACCGCGATCCTTGTCAACGTAATTTACGTTTCTTTGTTTTAAATTAACTCCGGTACTGCAATAAAACAATTTATTCTGAAAGTTAAAACAGATAACAGTTCCTATCCTCTTTGAAAAAGGCCGTTTTGCATAATTATTTTACCAACGAAATTTTGGCCAGATAATGCGCAGGATTTTATTGATTAACTAAAAAAAATAATTAAATAGTGTAGTTTTATTAAAACAATATTTATTATTGTCACTTGTGTACCTGTATGTTTAGTTATTTGACACCTTTTTAGTTTCATCATTTGTAATAAAATAAACATAAACACATCATCTGCACCATTTTCACACATTCCGGCACGTATTTTACACATTAGCATTTTTTGAGGAATTTATAAACATTATGTTTAAAAATGTTGACCATAACTTGCACTACTAGCGCTTTTGAACGTCCTATAAAATGAATTTTATTTAATTTATTCAACAGACAAGGTAGAAGAGCCTCGTCCTTATGTGCCGTATCAGAGTTATCATGATCATCATCATGAGCACCATTGGGGTCCATACTTTGAGGAGGAGAAGTACACCCAAGTGACGGCCCATGTTGGGTCGGAAGCCTTGTTGAACTGTAGAGTCGTCATGCTCAAGGACAAAACGGTAATTTTCAAATTAATATTTAGTGCAATTTGAAACTGAACTTATCTTCTGTTATTCTAATGGTGCTCCCAGACTGCGGTAATAAAATGTTATATAACAATGTTAAAAAACCCAAATAAAATGTAAAAGTTATGGAAATGTTATAGAGTTTTAACAAGCACCATAATAAAAGGTAATGAATACAAACCAATCTACGAATCGAATTGTACTATTTTAAGATTTCAATAGTATTATATTGATTTGACTTATTTTGATATTTAAACTAAAATGTCACATAAAGTTACTACTACTACTAGTTTCAATTACAATAAAGTTATACGATAGCTCTAAAAACAAAATTATTTAGACGGTCCAGTGATGTCTCAGTATGAAAAAAAAATATTTCTATTGAATTTAGCTAACTACGCATGACCTACTATTTTAAAAAATAGCTTGCAATATTTTTATAGTATCGTTTTTATTAGAATATCTAAAAGTCATATCGGTAGTTTCCGATACGTTACTTTAAACAGAACATCCCGAGTTTCTAAAGTGGATGTATTTTTAAGGGAGATATTCCGCCCTAGATTATTTTTATTAAGGTTTCTTCTGTATCGAATTAGGTCCCACTATGGTGAGTATTAAGAACGTGTAGTGTAGTGCAATCATGAAGAAATGTCGATGTCTTTCGAAGAACGCTGCAGGATTTATTTTATGTGAACTGGAAAGAAATGTAGCACTTTTGTTTCAATCTTTCGCTTCATTATTAACCAAAAAAAGAAATAATTTTAGTCGTTAACATTATTTCGGGCTCGAAATTTGCTCCTTTTCAAAAGAAATGTAAGTCAAAGGCTTTTGGAGTATCCGTAATGACTCAAGGAAATCAACCATGATTAGCTGAATGTTGAGTGTGGCGTGAAAATGGAGACCAAAGAATTACGTGCAATTATGATACTTGTAAAGAAAGAGTAAAGTGCGTTTTATACCTGTTCAGCTGCGATATGATGTGAACTAATTGTAAAATCAAATCTATTTTAAGCAATGTTGGTATTATTATTATTTGTTTGGTTTGATCATGTTATTGCATTCTTCCATCTTTATAACCTTTATGCATTTCCATTTCACACAGGTGATGTGGTTGAGAAACACCACGGAGTCAGCACAACTCCTCACTGTTGGTCCAGCTTTATACGCCGGCGACAATAGGATAGCAGTAAAATTTCAATACCCAAACAACTGGAGACTTAGTATGAACCCAGTAAAGTTAACCGACGCTGGTCACTACATGTGCCAAATATCCACACATCCCCCAAGAACGATATTCACGAACCTCACTGTTCTACGTAAGTAAACAAAAATTGTTAATAAAACATTTTTTTGCCGCGAATACCTTTTCATCTTTCGTTGAAACGTTTAATTAAGCCATGCTATTGTGTGTTTTATTTGCGAGATTGAAAAGCTTCTCTTTATATTTTACATCTCCTTTCTTTAGTTTTTTTGTTTGTATTTTGGCACGCCATCCATTTCGTCTTAATCGTATTTGATATTATCGTTTAAGGTAAGCTATTTTTTTCCGAAAAGATCCTTAATCTCCATTTGAATGTTATAGCACTTAACGACGTCGTTTCTTTTCTATTTATGTGACTTAAGACAAATTAAAGTATTTACTTAGATTTATAAGCATACGCTACTCTCTGTACCTATTTCTTTTTTTTTCGCTTATTTTTGTCACCGGTAACGGAAAGGTAAGGTCTTAAAAAAGTAGTAAACCTTTTATTAGGCCTTTGAAGTCCTGCTTGTGCTTTTTCTGAGGAAAATAACTGAAACTTAATTATGTTTTGCGTCTCCCTGGAGGAAATAATTCAAATTTTCTGGGCCCGTGACATTATGAACCTGGAAATTATGAAAAAGAGACAGTTTTGAGATAATGTTAATTTATTTAGACCATGAACGTAAATTACAGGATACTTTTCAAATAATACTGAGGTTACACAGATTTAAAATTAATTTTTTTTCAGCTCCCGTAATTTCCATAAACGGTGACGAGACACATGATGTGAAAGACAGATTTTATAAAGCGGGTAGTGCAATAAAATTATCCTGTATCATATCAGAGCAATATGTGTCATCTATACCAACTAAGGCGCCACTAACTACCCCTTTACCTACAACCACACCTTTACCTACTACCACAACAACAGAATTAACAACAAAAATGAGTACAATATTCAATAGAATAGATATAATGATGAACAAAAGTTGGAGTGTCGAAACTACAACGATCACTTCAACTGTTAGCGTAAGTACTACTACTAAGAAAGCACCAGAGAAGACCACGACTGAGTTGACGACATTCAAACCAACGCCAGCTCCTGTAGAAAATAATATATATGGAATTGTTTGGAAGAAACAAGGGAAAGAATTTTCCGAAAATATCTCTTGGCGGAATATGAGGTAAGAAGTCTCATTAAATTACTAAAATATGGGCTAGACCTGGGATTTTTTAATATATTTAATACTACGCTCTATCCTTCAGATACTCGGGTACTCTCGGCAGATACTCTCAATAACATGTCATTCATTTTATAAATATATAGCTTTTCTTGATAATAAGACAAACACTCTCAGAAGCTGGTGCTGTGGTAATAAAAAATCGCTCAAAAGATAACCTTATGACTAATGTTCAAATAATATCCCACATAATTAAATTTCATGTTTTATTTTCAGTGCTACTATCAGCGTAGCATCAGCTTCACAAAATGACAGTGGGACGTACACTTGTCACTTGCAAAATCATTCTCAAGTTACTATAAATGTACATGTATTGATCGGTAAGTTGTCATTTTTTTTCTTCTATTTACTTCGAGCAATACATTTTTAGATTAAATAAGTAAGGATTTACAAAAAAAAAAAAACAAGAAAGCATAGAAGGTACCGAGGCTATTTTGGCAGGTACCTAAGCAATTTCTTTTTCTTATTATTTAAATAATTAATTATAATATACAGTAAAATGTAACGAAAGACTCTTTAAATTTTCTATTCTATCAAACGTTTCTTTATTTTAATACAAATAATAAATTTGAAATGACAGTTATATAACTTCAGTATTCCATTACAAAATTCACTTCTAAATCTTTTGTCAGTTGAACGACGAAGACATTAAACTATTTCACAGCAAACAAAGCCGCGAAGAGATATAAATTAATAAATTTATTGTCTCAGCATAACTTTCTCGTTGATAGTTTGGTACAATATAATAGAATTACTGAGACATATTGAAAACTTTGAAGAAACTTTAATAATTTCACTTCTCTTTATCAGGCGAGAATCAGGCTGCAGTTCAACACAACACAGGGAACAAAGGAACACTTTTCTGGCGACCACGAGACTTAACTTTAGTTTCTTTTGCAACACTTCTATTGTTTTACCCTTGATAATGTGAAAACTTCTAAATTATGATATTAAACTATTTCATGAGAATGAAACTTACTAGTTTGCATTCATACTGAAACTAATGAACGTCGCAATCTGAATAGTCATTAGAGGAGTTAATGATTCAAGCAGATGTAAAATTATTTTTAAGGATAATTTCTGCTGTGACTATCAATTTTAACCAAGCACAAAATTCAATGCAACAGTAATCTGGTCGGATTTCGTTTGAAATAGATTTCAGTGTATACAACATCAGGTCGGGGTCACTAGAAATTGGAAATAAATAAATAAATCTTCTGTCGGCGGTGTAGATACGTGAACATAGTTCGATTGGAGATCAAGTTCTTGGTTCAGCTCAACCTTATCCTCATGTTTATTAACACTATACTACAAGGTATGAAGCCAGAAATGTGAAATAATCATTAAAAATGTTTTTATTTCGTCAAACAAGTGTACGACACATTCGACCATGACTTAGAATAAACTAAAATTAAATACCATGCATATAAAACTAGTTTAGAAAGCGATCTTCTAAATCTGTTGTAATATAAAATCGAATAGGCCATTGATTCGTAGAGGATCAAAATAATAATTTTCTTAAGTTGTGAAGTCGCAGTTGTAAAAAATTCCATTGATTTAAAAGTCACATCATGTAATTCACGACAATGCATAAAATGCTCGTAAAATGGTTTAGTACTTTTTTTACTATGCAATGAGTGATATTACGGAAAGTGCTATCCGAGAACATGTAATACATAAAATTGTGTACATATATAATTTTATTGTTGGAATAATTGAATATTTAGATTTATGATTTGTTGAATATTCTAAATATTATATTTTCTTTTTTTATCAAGAAATGTTTACACAAAGTGTATTTAGTTTTAAGACAAAATTATTACTAAAAGTAAGGTTATTACGATGTAGACTGTACATAATGAGTTCCGTGATGATAAATAATTAATTTCACCGTAACAGACTAAGATCCATGTAATATCTGTAGGATAAAAATATTATACTTAACGTGTATTTTAATACAAAATGTACAGTTAATGCTACAGAACTCTTATTCTAAGTAATAGATACCTTTCTTGTTTGTAATATAAACATAGGAATAAAACGAGGCGAAGCCAAAATAGTAATTTAATCTTTAAGATATTTTATATGTTGTTGCACATTTTTGTTAATAATACACAAATCTCTCATCTGTAAACAAAAAGAAAGACTATGTTAAATGACTGTAAACTATAAAATAAACTTAACATATACTAAAATTCGTGAAGTATTTTTATTGGTAACATTTGTTTTAATTTTATAAAAATGAATCGAATGTGACTTAGAAAGGTTTATTTTGTTCAGAGGGTGATAACTACCCTTTATGTCATTCTCCTGATTTCAAGGACATCTAAACCTTATATCAAAAGTCGTGGAGTTTATCAGTTTATCCGTAACTTAAAGACGCATCAAACCTATTTATTATAAAAAACACCCACTGGTCACCACTGGTCATTAGTTTTGCATGTTTATATATTTGCGGGCGGAGGGCGGTGCTGCATACTGTAACCAAGCTTGATGAACTAGTTTGGCGGAATTAAGACCAAGTGTGCCTTTCTACCAGAGATGTGCTATGCAGCTATGCTGCGAGAATGTAAAAGCTAAGCTACGAAAATATGTGACCGTTTCCACAGATGCTAAGCTATGTAGCAGAGCGAGTAAGATGTGCTATGAAAATGCGCCAACTGTAGATACACTGCTCTGCACATAGCTACACCACTCGCGAACATCTATAGCACGCATCCATAGCTCGCATCCTTCCATATGAAAAACGTAGCTTAGTTAAATCAGTTTCCAACAGTGCTACGCTATGTGGACCAATGAATATGATTGGTGGATATCAAACGCCTCCACAGCAACGTTGCATAGCAAATCTCTGGTGGAAAATCAGCCTAAATATTGTAATTGCATATTTGTATCTCAAAAGTGAGGTAAAAGGTATGCACTGCAACCTTACAATTGAGCATGTTTACCAATTTATAAAAAAAAGAACTGTATTTCGTATAAGTAACATTCATAGCTGGTTATTAAAAAAGACACAAGGAAACGTAAAAGTAAAAAAAAAAAAAACTTAATATTTAGTCACCAGTTCATTGTTCGTCATGCATCTTTGAACAATGGCATTCAAAAAGAAGAGTCGTATCTCCCTGTTATGGTCTCATTACATGTTGGTAAACTAATATAGAGCTGTTCTTATTCACGTAAGCGAAACAGTAAACCCATACATGAGTTTGCATAGCTTTCAGCTAAATTGTACTACCCAACATAAACCTAGTTCACTGCTTAGTTTGCTGTCTCTGCACCTTTTATAAAACATTGGTGTTTTCATTTCGAGCAATACTGTTCTTACACAAAAATTGTCCAACCCTGCCCTTCGGGTCGACTTTTTATCAGCAAAAACACTCACTTTGAATGAACCCTTTGAAAGACGCACCTCATGAAATGCAATATACTGAGATTTGTATTGTACACAATGCTGTGAAGCGGACGATATTATCTTCACCTTCCAGGGAGAAAATGGGAAAGGGGATCGACGATGTAGAAAATCAATTATATAGCTGACTTCGAAGGGTTATAAAGAAGGCGACCTTTGATGTTTCTATTAACAATGAATTGCTTGATGCGCTGTTGTCCCTTCCCAATCTCCATCGTATGGTAATTGGTTCGAAAGGTGGTGAAGCTTACTAGGGTCAGCTATTCAGCCCTTCATTTTGCTGCAAAAGTGTTAACAAACTCGATTAACGATGTAGGTATTAATTATGTTGTTAACTTTGTTAGAGCTGCTGGTACCGTAATCTTATAGGTTCACTAAATATCTGAAATAATTAACTTCAAAAATAATAAGATTATAATAGTAATAAGTTGTTGGGGAATTTATAGATAGTAAAGGAAGTTATGCTGTACGCGAAAGTCCACATACATATTATTAACACATTTTTTTATTGGCTCTAAATATACAACGTGTAACAGATATGTGTCGTCATATTTAGGCACTTGTCCCACTGCCGACGATGAGCGAGTAGCGAGTAGAAACTAGAATCTGGAAACGAGTTGGCGAGGAGCGAGAAGCGAGTGTGTAGTTCCGATAGTTTTGTTGCTGGGCTATAAGCGAGTCTGCGAGTGCGACGGGCGATTACTCGCACCACTCGTAACTGACCGCTGGTTGATCTCTCGGCGTGAGGTTTGTCGGCCAAGCGAGCATCGCTGAGCGAGTAGTATCTAGTCGCTCAGCGACAAGCTACTGCAGCGAGTCCTCGCCGGCATTGTGAACAGTCAGCGATCGACTATTATTATATGCATCCCTTTTGTTTGCACAGAATGCATATCTATTTGTACGTTGCTTGAGCGAGAAAATAGTCGATAGTTAGTCGCTTCCTCGCCGGCGGTGGGACAACTGCCTTAAGGGGGTTATTTGGAATCTTATTCAGTGCAAAACTTGAAAGCTCAAATAAAAAAAAAACGGCCTAAAATTTTCTGACTATCCACACAAATGAAACCGATCAACTGATGCCATCTGAGATTGTAAGAAGAGTCGAAAAAAGAATACCGATTTTATTGTTCGACCTATTTGTTCTGAATAAGAGTCCAAACAACCCCCTTAAATATGACCACACGTTTCTGATACATACATATATATGTATACATATAGTTTTGATATAATTTAACCTAACCTAACCCAAACCAGAGCGCTTAAAAAGTCGCTAACAAAAAGATAATTTTTATGACTGAAATAAGCCCTAATATAATCAGATTGTCTTTTCCTACACATCAAAGGAACCCCTTGCTTCAATCAAATTTTACGAGACACAGAAAGATAAGAAGCCCGCACATTGTAATTTCACACATTCAACTTTATTTTAAATCGGAGTGTAAATGTTACTTTTATGGCATGCATGACCAAATTAGATTTTTTACGAAATTTCATTTTCCATTGTTCATGCCACAATAAAAATTGCAAAAAGACATTGTGTTTTAGGTCGTAGCAAAACAATGCCGCCAGCTTTTGGCTGAAAGTCAAAGCAATTTTTTATTCAGTAATTAGGTCGTTACAGACACTTTTACAGGCCCTTTTTTAATCTACCCGCATTTCAGCGGTGACAACCTCTGTGAAGAAACGCTGGATGAAACTAAGGGTTTGTATTATTCGTGCTATTTTAAGTCTATAACAATGTTATCTTTGTTACATTAAAAAAAGTAAAAAAAAACGGCACAGTTTGTTATAGATTCTGTTTTATGTTCAACTTTTTACTAAAAAGTTAAAAAATAACAATACGGGTTGTTAAAAATTCTGTTCATATCATATTCAACGATTTTTTTTTATTAATTTAGTAAAACTATTATTTGTTTTGGGATTTAATAGTGAAACGCCGTGTACCAAACTCTGGCAACTTTCCAGCCAGTGATCTATTTCCTAAGACCATAGTTTGTACTCTATTTTACCTTTATTTGAGGGCTAAAGTATGTTATCCCTATTGACCTTTCAGCAATGTGTCAGAAGGCCAACGGGTGGAGATGTACGGACTGATATGATGATGAATTGTTTTCATTACGCACTACGTATACCAACCCTTGTCGGCCACAACATAACATCATATGGTCCTACAGAGCCGGATCGCCACTGATGGCGCCTAGGTGCTGGTGAGGCACCAGAGTGGAGATAGATCAGAGGAGGCCGAGGGCACTCCGTCAGCGGATCCAGCGGGGGTGACCTGAAGTGGATTCGTGAGCGGAAGCGGAGTTCAAAAAGCTCAAAGAGTTCAAGGAGTTCCAAGAGTTCAAAGAGTTCAAAGGGTTCAAAGAGTTCAAAGAGTTCAAAGAGTTCAAGGAGTTCAAGGAGTTCAAAGAGTTCAAAGAGTTCAAAGAGTTCAAAGAGTTCAAAGAGTTCAAAGAGTTCAAAGAGTTCAAAGAGTTCAAAGAGTTCAAGGAGTTCAAGGAGTTCAAAGAGTTCAAAGAGTTCAAAAAGTTCAAGGAGTTCAAAGAGTTCAAGGAGTTCAAGGAGTTCAAAGAGTTCAAGGAGTTCAAAGAGTTCAAGGAGTTCAAAGAGTTCAAGGAGTTCAAAGAGTTCAAGGAGTTCGGGAGTTCAGGGAGTTCGGGAGTTCAGGGAGTTCGGGGAGTTCAAGGAGTTCAAGGTCAAGGAGTTCAGGGAGTTCGGGCAGTTCGGGGAGTTCAGGGAGTTCGGGGAGTTCAAGGAGTTCAAGGAGTTCGGGGAGTTCAGGGAGTTCGGGCAGTTCGGGGAGTTCAAGGAGTTCGGGGAGTTCAGGGAGTTCAAGGAGTTCAGGGAGTTCGGGCAGTTCGGGGAGTTCAGGGACTTCGGGGAGTTCAGGGAGTTCAAAGAGTTCAAGGAGTTCAGGGAGTTCAAGGAGTTCGGGGAGTTCAGGGAGTTCGGGCAGTTCGGGGAGTTCGGGGAGTTCAGGGAGTTCAGGGAGTTCGGGGAGTTCAGGGAGTTCAGGGAGTTCGGGGAGTTCGGGGAGTTCGGGGAGTTCGAGGAGTTCAAGGAGTTCAAGGTCAAGGAACTCAGGTGATCAAGACTTAGAATATTGTGCGATATTGGACTTTAATTTTCAAAAAAAAGTTTGTTTCCAATCACTTTGAAAAATATCAGGAATTCTTTAACTTCAAAATTTTAGTTTTTTATCAAACATGGAGTCTTTATTAAAATTGCAACTTGATGCTAGGAATACTATTGAGAAGGGGAGAACAAATTTTAAAAAATCACCAAAAGACAGACTGACACGGGGTTATATTGAAACTAGATTAGAATACGTTAGAAGAACAATGGAAAAGGTTTAATGATACGCATAGACAAATAATTGAAAAGGCAACAGCCGATGACATGATGAAAGGCACATATTTTAATTCTGACATTTATGACAAAACTGAAGAAACATTTATAATATATAAGTCAGAATTGAAAGATTGTCTAACAAAATTCGTAGTGAAAGAGCCATGTGAACAAATAGCGTCTGGTGAGAGCAAAGTGTTGAATGTTAGATTGCCCAAAATTAATATACCTTTCTTTTCCGGAGTGTACGCCGAGTGGACCAGTTTTCGCGACCTTTTCATGTCACTCGTACATTTTAATAAAGGTTTAGACAACGTGCAAAAGCTGCATTATTTGAAAGGATGTTTGACGGGCGAAGCTGAGCAATTGCTTCGGCAAATACCTATAACTGCCTCCAATTATGCAGTGTGTTGGGCGCAGCTAGAACACAGATATAATAACAAACGTCATCTAGCTAATTGTATTTTGCAACGTCTGTTTGAACAGAAACGGGTGAGTACAGAGTCGGCCATTAACTTAAAACATTTGCTGGACACGACCACTGACTGCATGAGTGCACTGAGCAACTTAGGCATTAATGTGACCACCTGGGATATTATCGTTATACATATAGTTTCGTCCAAGCTCGACCAGGAAACGCGCAAGCAGTGGGAGTTGAAGATTGCTTCTTCAGATGAGTCAACTGAACTGCCAACTTTAGACCAGTTTAAAGCATTTCTCGAAGGTCGTTTCAGGGCTCTGGAGTTTATAGAACCTCAGAGGACAACAGGGCAGTCGAGAATCGGTTCACGAACAGAAGCAAATCACAAAGTCTTATTTACGACTCGCAATTCTAATTCGGTACAAACAGGGCAGGATACACTGCGGTGTGAACTTTGCGGCGAAGGTCACAAATTGTGTTTCTGCGCAAGGTTTTTTAAGTTAGATGTTGAACAGAGACGTCAGTTCGTGCAAAATAATAAAATGTGTTTTAATTGTCTCGGGGGGAATCACATGGTGAGTCAGTGCAAGGTCATCACAACTTCGAAGAGTTCGGCAGGGGTGCCCGTGTTTTTACCGAAGTATTTTGTATCGAATTTTATTACGCCGACAACGATTCGCCTACGTAATCTTTGCCGACGCAATTTTTACCCTAATTTGATTTCGCCGAATGATTATTAGCCACCATAATTACTTGATCAAAAAATCATTCAGAAATTTTGTTTTACTCGAATACTTATTTGGTTATTGTTTAATTTGCCGAATAAGTATTCGCACCATTATTTTCACACAGCGGAATGTAATGTTAATCCGACTCAACGCACCCCGACTACACGTGGTCAGACTCTGTCCTACCCCTAAAGTGTTATTTAAAAGCGTGGAGCCAGAAGCTCGCGAAGGAGGTCCTGAGTGGAACGAGTGCACGAGGCCGAAGCGCAGCGAGTGGGGGTAGGTGGCGAGCGAAGCGAGTCGGTGACCTCTTGAGCGTAGCGCTAGCGAAGCGAAGGGGCGACAAAGCGAGTCTTCTGGCGGAGCAAACCCAGAAACACTTTCGTGCTTACTTGTTTTCTTGCTTGCATGATGGAAAAATGAGCCATCTAACAAGTATAAAGTGGCTAATAATACGAGTATAGTTGACTAATGAAACAGTGGCCAGCAGACTATTCAGCGTAACAAAAAGTTACGAAACATAATAAGGGCCTTTAATCATTGGGCGTTTTAATTATTCGGCGAAATGAAAAGTGGCAAAAGGTTGTCAGCCAGATAAGAATCGACGAACCGTTCGGCAGAGTATTACACCCTCTTTTCGCTGTTATGTTTAAGTCCCATGTAATAGGGGGCGAGCCTATTGCCATCAACCACGCACGAATCCAGACTCCAGGCTGCTCCTGAAAAATTCCACACGGAAAAACCCAATAACTTTGCCCAACTTGGACATCGAACCCAGGACCTCATGCTCAGCTGTCACGCTTGCGACCACTAGAACAGAGAAGCACTCTCGATAGTTTTTGTAAATTTAACTTTGTAACGTCTACGAGGTGAATATCAAGTAACGATATAGGCGAGGTTTTGTTTCTGCTCTGCATTCTGAAGGTGAGAATTTTGTCTGATTTCAATCGGAACATACCTAGACATGCCGATCGAAAAATAAATTGCCTATACCAAGTAAAAGCTTGAATCTCGGAACAAATCCTGGGATCCCGGGTTTTCCTACGAAGAATCCCGAAACCGCGGGATTGCAAAAAGGGTCGGGATTGAATTCTCTATTAAGTATCGTAAGAGGTTGCCTCTAAAACTTCTAATAGAAATTATTTGAAACAACATAAACTTATACGATAATAATTAATTTACAAGTTACTCAATATTATGTTGAAACAGTATTAACTATAATCTGATTTAACAAGTTCCTGTAACAACGTTATCGAGTAAATATTTCATTACTTGAGATTATATGAGAAAAATGGATGATATCTATTTTAACTTATGCAAAATCTGTCGTAATAAGTCGATGACATACAAATCACAAAAATGTACTTCGTGATGATTGCATCACGAAATAAACTTTTTGGGAGTACCCAATCATTTATTTAAACTGTTATATGTTATTTATTTATTTATTGCACAATGTAGTTTACAGAGAACTTATAGAATAGTTATCTCAAACATACATACACCCTGTAAGGGTGTTCCTACTTATTTGTAAGTTATTACAATAATAAACATCACATTAAAATTAGGTTACATTGGCGATTACACGTTATATTACTTAGGTGTAATAGGAACATTATTTTATACATAGGAACATAATTAGATGATGTTTTTTTTTGCATACATAGTATGTAAGTATTTTTAGAATTTATCTTCCATAAATTCTTTAATGGTATAATAGCATTTTTCTAACAACATGCGTTTTAGGTTCACTTTAAATATTTATCGTTTTTGTGTTTTGTATACAATCTGGTAATTTATTAAATATTAGGATGGATCGATACTGTGGGCTATTTCTAAACATTTCTATTCTGGGTACTGGGAGGATTAATTTATTTTTGTGATGCTTGTTACTGTTAAAATTGAACTCGTTAATATTTTTCTTGACAAATGTGGCTATTTCTAAGATGTATATAGGTAGGGTAAGAATTTTCTCTTTAATAAAATGAGGTTTACAGCTTTCTCGCGGTCGGATGTTATATAATATGCGTAAGCATTTCTTTTGGGCGACGAATAAGTCGTGAGCGTCTGTACTAGGTATGGCCCCACATGATGATCCCATAACGCAACCATGCATAGGCATAAGCATAATAAACTGATAGGGCACATTTTATATTAGTGTTGGTTTTGAGAACACTGAGCCCATAATATAGGAACTGTGATAATTTTGATTTTACTTTTTCTACATGTTTCTTCCAGTTTAGGTGGGTGTCCAAGGTTAATCTAATATAATCATGTTGTACTGTAATAATCGCGGCAGGTAAACAAATAATAAAAAAGATTTTCCTGGAACCCTCTCAATGTTTTCAACGCGTAAGCCGATCAACATAGAATCAAAGAACAATGGGTAATTTTGTTTGGAACCCGTACCCACCTTGTAGCATTTTAGACTAGGTGTCATTTAGAAGAGGCATAAGTGAATAACTCAAAAATGAATGAACGAATGAATGAATGAATGGGAGACCGAAGTTATGATCACTTCTATTTTGCATTTTCAATCATTTAAGTAGTGTTATAATAATTGTTTTATAGGCCCAATGAATAACCAGTCGTTCTGTTTCATAGAGAGAGACTGACCCAGCTTCCTAAGGTTTACTTTTTGCTACGGAAAATATTAATTAAAACGCCATCAATTCAATTAAGCACAGTTTGTTTATTTATTAAGGTACACAAAATAAACATCATCACTAAATGGTATTGTTGCTCTCAATGATTATTTCATCCCAAGCATTTGCCGGACCAACGAAGTTTATTTTTTCGAATTTTATTAAAAACTAAGTAAAAAGTGTTTTTTTTTTTTAAATTAATTATCATTTAAGCACCGCCTAGTTATTAAAATAATCTTTATTTAGTTATTCATAGAATACCTTATATGTTTTTTTAAGTTTTGCAATAATATCAATATTTTTATTTAAAATGACTCCTATATTCGGCGTATGCACATGTTTGTTCTCTTCCGCTTTGTGTGTTTAATGTGGATTTTCGGTTGTGTTAAGGTTCGCGCACATTATGTCGGGTCGCAGCGGGGCGGAGCGGGCCGCAGCGCACCGCAAAATGCTTGCTTAGCACATTAGTGACGGGCCGGGTCGCAGCGCATTGACGGATTTTGAGTAGTTACAGGCTACTGCCCTGCCAGACTTGCAAATCATATAGCTCTTTGTATCCATGAACAAAATTAATCAAAAGCTCTTCATCCATTCTAGTGAACACCACAGGAGCACGCAAATACCAAAAAAAAATGCAAATATCGTAAAATTAACACGTGCGCGCGTGCACTCCAATCCGTTTGCTATAGCATACTGTGTCGGGGCGCAGCGGGGTGGGGCGGGCCGCATCGAACGCAACCAAAATCCGCGGCGGAATATGCGGCCCGCTTCGCCCCGGCATAGTGTGCGGTAGTTCATATAAAATACATACGAGCAATTTGAGCGGATTTTTGCGCTGCGACCCGACCTGCTGCGGCCCGTCATAATATGCACGAACCTTTAAACTTCAGAAAGTGCGGTAGAGTTGAGCGTATTCTTCCTGTTTAGTTTTCCATCCGGTAACTTCATTCATGCATGCATTCCCAATTCCCATTAGAAAACCTACTCTATAGTAAAATATATACGCATAGATGTTTAGGTGCATACGAGGGTGTATAGATACACCTACGTAATGTAGGTACCTATAGCAGAATATTGGGCTAGTTCAAGGGATATGATTGACTGCGCACGGGGTGAATTCACAAAGGCTTTTCTGCATACTTCAACGTCGAATAACTTTTTTCTCCCGTGAGATACAGAGTGGTCGCCATACAAAATATTTATGTAGTTTTAAAGACCTTTCTAATGGTACTAGTCTCAATTTGCTACAAGGTGGGTACGTTTTGTTCCATGTCCTTTCAGAATTATATCAATGACTACCTCTAAAGAAGAGGATAATCATCAAACTAGTTAATAATAATATGTTAAAAGCCTGTAATTATCCCACTGCAGGGTTTATGGCAGTGTTAGGCCCGGTATCCATTAAAGCGGAGAGAAGACGAGAGGAGATGTGCTACGAAGCTGGCAGGTTATTTCCACCAAAGCGGAGAGGAGATATGAGCTGTGCGTAGCGGAGATGTGAGCTGTGAGAGCTCGAAATCAGTCAGTTCGGATGTGCGAGGCGCGCCGGCCGCCCGACTACACACATCTCCGCTCTACCGCGCCGCTTGCTCGCTCGCAGCACAAAATTTTATAGGAAAATGAGACATCTCCTCTTCTCTCAGCTTGATCCATTTCGACCGAAGCTAAGCGGAGAGGAGATGTGGAAATAACGAAATCTGATTGGTTATTCAAAACACATCTCCTCTCGTCTCCTCTCCTCTCCGCTTTGGTAGAAATCGGGCCTAAGGCTTCTTCTCATATACAGCAGGAACAAGAATTAATCACCATGCTTGCTCACTGCGGGTGGGCGATTTCAGACCAGCATTCTAATTGCGCAATACACTCGTAATCGCTAAGATAATGGCTATGATTTTGACAGGTCAACAATTTCCAGCAACGCGGCAACGTTTGTATTAACAATCCGATTTCTCCACAAATAAGTACCACGCTTTACCTCCGGTTTCTGATTTGAGAATTCAAGGTAGGCAATACTTAAGTAATATTTGAGTACGGAGTTGTCAAAAAAAATGCTTTAAAATCCGTCATTTTTTTGACAACTTCGTACTCAAATGTTACTTAAGTACTGCTCATCCTAGAACTCTCAATTCAGAAACCGGAGGATACAATATTGTTTTTGACACAATTGACACATCAACTGTCATGATTGATGTTATTACGTTACCCAATTGTTTTGCAGGTTTTCTCATGATGTTTTCCTTCACCGTATGTCAGTGGTTTCTTATAAGAAAAGTACTACTAAGAAAGTAATATGACATTGAAAAAGTCACATTAGCACGGTAATGGTATACTAACATAGAAAACATTACCGTGACATTGGTTATGCCTGCGTTTGAAATTGAATCCGTAAACCGGTGCAAGGACTGTAGATATTTATGATTATTTACGGTTTACTCACGTGCATTTTTCGGGATTGTCTGACTAGTTTCGGACCGAAACGGAGTCCTTAATCATGAGCTGAATACGCGGCGAGGTCGCGAGTCAAACGAGGTCGAACTAGACGAAACTAGTCGGGTAATCCCGAAAAATGCACGTGAGTAAACCGTAAATAACCATAAATATGAATGTGTCTCACGAAAGTAATAATAACAAAAAAGTACTGTAGATCTCTATAAACTCCTATTGTTTCCACTTATCCCTTAAGAACAGGCGACATTATACATACCTACGCCCGGGACACTCTCTCCTCGAGATCTATCTCAGCCGTTCATTATTTTGGCGAAGCGAATCCCGCTGATTTGAGAACTCAAATACCGCATTGCCAGTGAGAAGTACTCGTAAGAAGGAATCGACGATATTTTGACGGCATTCTCTGAACTAAAATCCGGTACGAATTTAGAGGTTATTGTGAGAAAATCTTGGCACATATACACAAATCTTTGTTTATTTGCTCGAAGCTACAGAATTCTCCTGAGCACTACATCATTAATTCGTTATTGCTGATGATGAGGTGATGATGGTGTGTTATAATCACCTCGTTCGCAGTAAGTGGTTATTAGAACACGAGGATATATCCTCTCAGCAAAAATAATTCCGATCGGTTAAGAGATGAATTAGTATTAGAGACATACCTTTTAAGTAGGTATAACTGAGTGTACTATAACTCTGTTATACAACAAGTCAGTTATATTAGTGTTACCCTTCGTAGCCACTGTGGTTTGTAGCGTTTATAAGGCTCATCGAGCGAGTACTTAGTATAGCTATGTCTACACCAGTGCGCTTTCATGTTCATCTTGCGTCTTCGTCTGAAGCATGCGTGCAGCGCCATAGCGCATGCCTTAATACTAGTTCGACAAAAGCGCATGCCCTTAGCGCACGCTAATCCGTGTATTGTATGTCGACTGACGACTGACCGAGGCGCATCGGTGTAGACGATGAGCTGCATGCGTCTTATGGCAATCAATATTGCATGCGCTTGACGCAAGAGGAATTGAAAGCGCAAGATGAACATGAAAGCGCACGGGTGTAGACATACCCATATTGAGTTTATAAACTAGTAGTGAGTATTGTAAAATAAAATTAAAATGTGTGTGTTGTTTTTTGCTGGAAATTAAACGACAAATAAATGACTACGCTACAAATAAAACACCTAAGTGTAGCAATACACTATACCGAAATTACGTGACCAAACTTCGGCGTGATGACGCTTGCAATGCTTTCACACAAGTATGCTTCGGTAGAGTGTCGATAGTGGGTCAATAGAGTAGTTTTAAACGAGCTGGTTATTTTAGATCGATAGATAGATAGAGGATCTCGTGGCTAAATAATTACAGCCGCATAGACCGATCTTCCGGGTTAAGCCACGCTTGCCGAGGTTGGTCTGTGGATGGGTGACCATTTACCATAGCGAGTTTCCTCCGTGCCTCGGAAAGCACGTAAAGCCGTTGGTCCCGGCTGTCATTTGTAGATCTTTGACAGTCGTTACTGTTGGTCAGAAGCCAGAAAGTCTGACAACCAGTCTTACCAAGAGTATCGTATTACCCAGTTACTGGGTTGTGGAGGTCTGATAGGCAGTCGCTCCATGTAAAATACTGATATTCAGCTGCATCCGGTTCGACTGGAAGCCGACCCCAACATAGTTGGGAAAAGGCTAGGCAGATGATGATGAGATAGATAGATATACTTTATTGTACACAAAAGAAATAAAACAGAAGGAATACACGTAATTAAGAACAGTACAAATGGCGGTCTTATCGCTTAAAGCAATTTCTTTGATAAGTCATTCAACTCTCATTGAATTATTACTTCAACAGATATCATTAAAGTTTTGGCAGAATATCTAATCTGTCACAATCGTAATGGAATCTTAATAGGGTGTCAGTGGGATGATATTTGTGTCTAATTTAATTTAAATTAGCAGACTTGAGCCCCAGCCTGAAGAATGCAGGCGTAACCACACCGAAGTTCGGTCTCGTAATTTCGGCATGTTGTGTAGCTCTACTTAACATTACCCGTGTCCGTCCTAAATATTCTAAGTTCATTCCAGGAGGATAGATGACAAGTAAGCTTAAATCTACTTAGCAAATAATAATATTTATAGTGATTTAGTCACCAAAAAACTTATGAACAGCTATACCTATAATAAAACAAAGATTTGTGGACGGTTTTAAACCAGTACAAATAAGAGGTTTTGTTTCTCCATAAAACAAATTAGGTCTTCCACTAAATCTATCAAACTAAGGGTCTCGTGTAGTGCCGGACTTAAAGAATAGCACTACTCCATCTCTTCCCGTGGGTGTCATAAAAGGCGATTAAGGGATTCTCTAGAGAATAGGCAGCAGCGTTCTCTGAGTACTTTTACAACCATACTGCGATCGCCAACCCGCCTGCCAAGCAAGGTGATTACGACAAACCCCCCCTTTTGGGGGAGGCCTATGTCCAACAGTGGACGTCTTTCGGCTGAATGATGATGATGATGATGAAGGGGGTATTTCACCAATCTATCATTAACTGTTCATTAAGCTAATTCGGTCTATAAACTTTTCAATAGCTAATATTTGCATTTCACCACAATATCAAAAGTGATAATAACAAGATTTTTGAACACATTCATTTTTATTTCTAGGTCACATTTAGCTTATCTGGTAAATAGTTACGAACTACATTATTGATATGTTGGTTAAAACGCCCTAAGGCTATCCTATAACTCTATATTAACAAGTCTTTAAGAGAAAATTTACATAACAAAGAAACTATAGAAATTCCGTCAAAAGAAATACAAGTACACTTCACAAACGCTCTCTAAAATGTTCCTGAATACCATAATATCGTAACTATTGTGACGAAGCGACGTTCAGCCCTAGGGAAAATCTTTCAAACATACTAAGGCAGGTAGGGATACAACTCGACACTAACATTTACCTTTGAAAAGACCCTTCAGTTCCATCCGTGTGATATCGGAAACCTTTTTGAGTTCACTTTCACTCGCTACGTTAAAGAGTAGTTGTTGGCACGTAGAAGAGTAATTGGATATTTTGAATATGGAGTTTTAGTTTTTGTTTTTAATTCTAAACTCGGGCTTCATTTCTGTGTTATATGATGTGGTAGTTCATGATATTTGAGAACTATGGAATACTAGGGGTCGCTCGCGGCTTTGCTCGCGTGGATGTCGTTTATCGCATATTCCGCGTTTTTCGGGGTAAAAGTCACAGCTCATTAGAGCCACCCGGCATCCGACCCGCATCGCCTCGCCTCGTGCGGTTAGTATGGTGCATGAAAAGAGCCTCCACGAGTGACGATACTTAAGTACGTCCGGCGCACCCTGGGCAGTCAGCCCCGCTACCATCCTTGCTGACTGGCTAATCTTTTCACCACAGCATGACCTATTCTCGTATAGCTCGTACTGACACGACAGAAGAAGATTCTTTATAAGAACTTGTATGGATGTGCACTCACTACATCAACTCCGTAGTGTCACCGGATCGCCTCGGGCGTATGCCGTCCACGCGCGGACGACGAGTTGACCACTCGGTGACAACTCGCTGTTCGCATGCTTGCCTTGCGTTGCTGCGCATTGCCAACGCACAAGTCCCGAGTGAACCGCGTGCTGCCATCGAGTGGACTCCTCCGACGGCTCCTCTGGTTGACCACGCGACGTTTACTGGTGAATGCCGCGTCCACCCGTGAACCACCTGCTGACAACGAGTGGACGCCGAGCGACGAGGCGATGTAGGTCGGGTGCCGGGTGGCTCTAATGAGCTGTGTCCTTAAAAGTAGCCTAAATCCTTCTTCGGATTCCAAACTCCGTACCAAATTTCATTAAAGTCGGTTTAGTAGTTTAGTCGTGATTAGGTATCAGACAGACAGAGTTACTTTCGCATTTATTAGTAAGGATTGGATAGTCAGAGCCGGCCGACTTGTGGGACGATATGGCAAGGGTACGGGACGGGCGAGTCAGCGTCAGCAGGTATAAGAAACATACGGAATTAATTTAGAGTTTTATTTTATTGCGAATTTTTTGTTTCAAGAACGCTATTTCAGTTAAGATACGAGTTGGTAGTTAAGTGCATACAGCAGCAGCATACGACGTGTCGCTACGAAACTACTGGTTTCTATGCATTTCTATGAAATACCTTCTGCAGCTAGCGACACGTCGCTCGACTACACGTCGTACGACCGCAAACGACGTGTCGTCCAACCGTAGATCAGTAGTGCCACCGACGCTGGAGCGACGAATTCCGAGGAAGAAAAACTGATAAACCAGGTGGCCCAATATCATGCATTGTACGATGCATCTAACAAAAACAAAAGAAGAAACAGGTCACACATCTTGTCTCACGGAACATTCAGAACTAACTGGAATACGACGTGTCGTCTGCTGCAGCCATCTGCTGTTGGGTTCGAAATCATGACTGCATACAGCAGCAGCAGACGACGTGTCGCGACGACGTCTTATAATGACACGTCGTCTGCTGCTGCTGTATGTAGTCGGCTACGAACTTGTACCTTTTATTCGCTTATGGCGCCGAGTTTGCCCGGGCCGGCGTTGTGAGTTTTGATGATAGGAAAAACTATTTAAAAGTACGGCTTATAGTGTTACGGTTTATGAGGGACTAATAAACAACTGCACGGATCATACGATTTGCGAGGTTAAGCTGCGCTTACCGCGGTCAGTTCGTGGATGGGTGACCGTTCGTTACACATCGAGACCCCTCCGTGCCTCGGAGGCACGTTAAACTATCGGTCCCGGGTGTCTTACGAATACCTATGACAGTCGAAACGGGTAGTCAGAAGCCCGAAACTCTGACAACCGGTTTAACCTTGCGTGAATTATACATAGAAACGCCGTAAGATTTAGGCGCGGCGCAGGCGCGTCGCTTTCATACGTTTTGTCGTACCGCTTCAAATTTTTTTCGCACAAAATGTATGAAAGCGACGCGCCTGCGCCGCGCCTAAATCCTTCTGCACCTTACGCCGCTTCTATGTAATTCACGTCTTAGGATTTCCCAGTAACTAGGTTACGGAGTTTTGATGGCAGTCGCTCCGTGTAAAATTGTATGTTCAGCCGCATCTGGTTAGACTGGAAGCTGACCTCAAAATACTTGAGAAAAGGCTAGGAAAAAGGTTTATAGTGATTTACAAAACCAGTACCTATCTACCAAACGGGAAGTGAAAAATAGCAAACCTTAAGAGCGATTACGCACTGCATCCGATCCAAATCCGTGAAAATACGGATATAAAAAACTCGGACCGAATTCGGATATTGCTTTACGCACTGCATCCGATCCGAATCCGTGAAAATACCGATCTAGAGTAAAAATCTCGGACCGAATTCGGATGTTGCTTACGCACTATTCCGATCTCTGATTCAAATTCAAACAATTCAGGGGCCATCTTTGGCATATCCGTTTGGCGTCTGATTTGAATCCGAGGTAATACGAAAGCGTTTATACAAACAGTACTACGGCTACTTCGGTCTGTCAATTGTTCTTCCGAATTAGAAACTCACGGATGACGGATAGAAATCGGATGACGGATGCCGGATGTAGTGCGTAAACTACCATACAAATAGTTCTATGGGTACTTCGGAACGTATTTTCACGGATTCGGATCGGATGCAGTGCGTAACCGCTGTAAGGGTCAAATTAGACGTCCGACAGTTGCTTCCAGGAGCCGAATCCGACTATCTGATCGGATTCATGAAATACACGTACGATTCTCGTGTCCGATTTTTTCTGTACGACGACGACGCCCGGACGATGCTTACGATTCTGAGATCCGATCCGATAGTCTGATCGTACGTGTAATTCATGTTCAAACAAATGTATGACGCGGAGGCCTTCAGATAGTCTGATCAGACTATCGGAACCGACTATCGGAGGCAATTATCGGACGTGTATTTGGGCTCTAATATTTCCAAGAAACCTAAAATTTCATACAACAGCAATAAGTGCTCTTTTCTTCTGAAATTTACCATGAAAATCAATTTCCCGAATAACTAGTTTACGGTAGTGAAAATAAAATTGAAGTTTGTCTTTTATCTTTTTGTTTTTGTTTACCTTTCACCAGTATCCACTAAGCTAAAAGGAACTTGTCGTTAAAAAGAACATCCGCCTCAATAGATATCTTATTACGCGAATACTTTCAAGGTTTTTTTTTTCGCTCTAATTCTTCATAAAGGACAACTTAATAAAAATTAATAAATGTTTTTAAACTGTGTCCAAACGTTATCATCTTATCTTTTTTCGATATTAGAAAGCTCGTTTTGAAGTTTTCTCTCTGCCACAGTTTCTTTTAACTTTGAAAAGTTTTTTCTTTACCTACTGGATCGCCAACTAATCAACCTGCTGAGTTAACGGAACTCTTTCAAACGACGTCCTTTTGATGTACAAAACTCGATAATGTAATATTACTTCTCGGTGGGTGAGTTAAAGTTAAAGGAAGTTTTAGAAAAAAGTTTTCGAGACTACTAACCTATTTCCTTCGGATACAGACGCTGTACTTTGAGTAGAGATTGAATAATGTTAAATAAAAAGTATTTTATGAAGACGGAGTTCATTAATAGTCCCTTTAAGAATGACGATTCCTATTTGTAAGTAGATACAGTCAGCAAAATAGTTAGGTATACAGGCCAACATCGAACTTCAATGCATTACGTAGGCAATTTTCATTGTAATTGTGTGCGTAATAACTTTTTATATGCAAAACTCGCTGAGACAAATGATGGCAAAAGCTTGGCCACTCAACACAAGCTACGGATGTAGTTAGTTGCCTGTATACTTATCTCTTTGGTTGACTGTACGTACGGTGCACCTTGGGCAGTCAGCCACGCTATAAACCTGACTGATGCGCTATCCCTCTTAATTTTTTTAAAACGGCATGCTTCTCGCATGGGCTATAGTAATCCAATAGCTCATATCTATACGAGGGAAGGAGATTATAATGTTTTTCAAGTAATTACAAGTAATGCTAATACATAATAATAATTTAGTTGCTCTTATTTGCAATTTTAAAGAGTTGATCTCAATTTACAAATTAATACAACAATTTTAGTATATTAAAATATCGTGTATTCTCACTCGTAAAAAAAAATCAACTATTAAAACAACACACAATCGTAAATAGACAATTTGACAGTTTTTACCATAGTATAATTATATTTGTGGGCGGGCCTCTGCGGTTAGCAAGGAGGTTCGATGTTACACAATTAATATAGGTATTTATTTGTTTTTTAGTATGTTTATTGTATTTCATGCATTTTATGTAAATTTATTGTCAATTTTTATTCTTTTTGTATTTATGTGGTTCTTTGTGTCTGTGTATTTATCAGTTTCTTTTGTTTTTATACACTATTGTCCACATTTATTGTTCTAAATTCTCCTCTGCTGGACGAGATTTCTTTTAGAAATAAGCAGTGCCTTTGTACGCTATGGTCCTGATGAAGTTATCTTTAATTAAGTGTTGTGTATCCATAAATTATTAAATAAATAAAATAAATACGAAAAGGAAAAACATAGGCGTACATTCGACCTGAAACACTATCTTGTTTGTTATCCTGATTCAAAATTTATTTTAATTTTCGCGTATCCGATACAGTACCCCAAGTGTGAGTTTTTTTACGCTACTATTGTAGTTGCGTCACGCCAAAAATGTATGAAAATTTAGGCAGCGACTCTAGCGGCGAATAGCGTGACTAAAAATTTTTTTGACATTTTTGGCGTAACGCAACAACTGTAGTAACGTAAAAAACTCAAACTTGGGGTACAGGTATCTAAAAAGCAACGGCGACGCCGGTAATCCCAAGAGAAAATCACCTAATAAATAGAGATGCAATATCGTTTATGAAATAGTCTGTAATAGGACGTTTTGTGATGGAAGGCGAGCCTAACACGATTCACTGAGCAGTCTCAATATCGGGCTATAATAGAAAATCTAATATTGTGCAAAAGATAATATTTTATTAAAGCTTTTATATTTATAGAACCTATAGAGAGCTGTGGATTGCGATAAATTAAGCTGAGAAACAGATTTATATCTTGTATATCAATCTGTTTCTCAGTAGTAAGTCGAAAAGAGGATACTAAGCCGCAAGCAATTTAAAGTATCAATCAAAGATAACTGCTTTACAGCTCATGTTAAAATTTCAAAATAAGTTTGTTTTCATTTTAATATATTTTGTTATCTAAGGGGCTCGTAGCTAATTAACAACCGTGCAGATCATAATTATGATTTACAAGGTTAAGCTGCGCTTGCCGCGGTCGGTCCGTGGATGGGTGACCCTTCGTTACATATCAAGACCCCTCCGTGTCTGATGTCATACGAATATCTAAGACAGTCGTTACGCGTCGGTCAGAAGCCCGAAAGACTAAAAACCGGTCTAACCTTAAGATATCGGCATTGCCCAATAACTGGGTTGTGGGGGTCTCATGACAATCGCTCCGTGTGCTGGTACTCAGCCGGAAGCTGACCCCAACATTGTTGGGAAAAGACTAGGCAGGCAAAACATTTTGTTCTCTGATTCATAAAACCGTCAACCCTGATAACATAACGAATTGTATAAGGAATTATAAACGATGGAAGGACGGTATATAGGGTGACTGGTAATTAGTGACCGATACTTCAACACATGATTGTACATAAAATAACAAACAACTTTCCCAAAAAACGTTATTTTTATTTTATTTTTTTCATTTAAAATTTATTAATAAACCGTTACGGAATGGACGCGGCTCGTAATATGTTTTTTTTTTTTTGTTTTATAAGTAATGTTTCTTTGGGAATGTTGTTTGTTATCATGAGTACAATCATGTGTTAAAGTATCGGTCACTAATTACCAGTCACCCTATAGCATTTCAAAGAACTTGCAACCACAGCAGATGTACAGATGTCTAGATGGAATAATGTACAGAATCAGCTGTAAAAAAGACAGCACTAACCAGCAACTGTCAACAGGGCCATCAAAACAGCAGCCTAACAATCGTTGAACAACTTCACAGCACTATTGAAAGTGCCTAGTTTTTGACTACGAAAGTTCAAGCCGCTGAGCATTCCCACGGTTCACAAAAGTTGAAGGGTTTTTGATAAACTATATGTAAAAATTGAAGAGACAATGTGGTGCCAATTCTCTTGTTCACCAACCAACTAAAATTAGAGAATTACTATATTTTTTTAATATTTTTTTATATAATTATAATCGTTGCCCCACACTAAGATTTCTCTTGTATCGTGGGTGCGTTTACAGACACAAATCTCACAAACAAACTCCCAGACCCGAAACAACCATCTGTAGGCCATACAAATTTTTGTTCCGTGTGGGAATCGAACCCACGACCCGTACCGCAGAAGCCAATCGCTTAGCCACTGCACCAAACGTGTCGTCAAATGTCGTAATGCTGGGGCTACATTAGCGGGCGAAGATTCGTGTCACGTTGGTGCGTTAAAACATCGTGTACGGGCATACGCGATGTTCTTGTCTACATTAAATGGGCGAAGATTCATCGTGCCGGATTGTATTGTATCTGTAGTTCGGCCGAGACGCAGATTGTAATTCAAAATGGAGGAAGTAGTGGCGTTGCATTATATGTCGGGATTGTGTTGTTCTCTGTTGTGCGGCCGAGACGTAGGCTGTAATTCAAAATGGAGGAAGTAGGGGCATTATATTTATGTCGGTAAATTATTATTTATTACAATTGTACGAGTATCAGTTACAAAATAATATGAAAAAGAGACGTAGATGTAGCCACCCAAGCGAATATTGTCGCGAAAAACCCCTTTGACACGCGCCAGTTTATCGACAGTGTCCGATAGTACATCATCTTCGCCCGAATACTACGCGTTGCAACGGTCTACACGGCCACACTTATCGCATTAACACGAATATTCGCCGTAGCCCGCTAATGTAGCACCAGCAAAACAGACAGCGTGACAAAAGAACGGTGATAGATGAAAACTAAGTTAGAGATGTCAAACTAGTTACGCCTTCAACTTCACCGTGTCTTTATTAGACACGTTGTCGTTGACGTTGACACGTCGTCTAAGTTTGTGTGGAAATTTTAGTTCAAATAAAGACAGCTCTTATTTACGTCCGTCTTTTTTTTTATTTTATGAGAGTGAAAATGATGGCAATAGATTAAATTAGGTTTAGTATGTGCACAACAAATCATCACCATTTAATTCGCAATCGAAAATGGGTTGCATGAAAAGAGCCTCCACGAGCGACGATGCTTAAGTACGTCCGGCGCACCCTGGGCAATCAGCCCCGCTACCAACTGTAAAAGACTCAACATCATAATCGTTCAGGGGTTATTCTATCATTACAGTTACAGCTAATATCAGTATGTCAGGATTGCGAGCAAGGTAAATACAGTAAATAAAATCAACATAGACTCTCCACCACTGAAAGTACGTGTATTTATGTTAGTATTAGTAACATGAACTAGATCACAATTATTTTACAAAATTATTACAAGATGATAAAATAAGGACAAGCTAGACTCAAATATAAAAATATTAGATCAAAGGTCAGACTTCGTCAGCTGATCTACACAGAATGCTACCGCTTTGTCGAATGACTACCGCCTTTATAACATCGGGTAGATTGATCCATATCGACGACTACCTTCCTTTGTCAACATTGCCCAATGCTACCCGCTACCGATAACACAACTTTGCTGACTGGCTAATCTTTTCACCACAGCATGAGCTATTTTCGTATAGCTCGTGCTGACACGAGAGAAGAAGAGATCGAAAATAAAACTGCCAAGAAAATGTAAGCACTTACGGGTTGAAGGAAAACATATAGATTATGAAGGTAGGATTGACTTTTTGCAAGCCATATAAATATTATGCATTTCATAATACCTATACAAAATGACGGTAAATTTAAAAACAAATATTAGAACTAAATTATAACAGGGATATCCACAAACATTTCTTACAACGGCATTGTCACATTCGTTTATCCGTACTCCGAGGGTCAAAGTACCCATTAGCAATGTTCGTAGTATGTAAAATAATGCTCATACCACACTGCCCTTTTATGTGGCTGTTACGCTAATCTCAAATATGTAAAGAATAAAACATTCATGGAACGCTTATAATTGTAATTTGTGTTTGCGAAAGCCTTTTACGCGCGTAATTTATATAACTGACCAAATACGACAAGGCTGGGGTCAAAAAAACATTTAAACCGTTTACTTTTTTCGCTAACCTAAATAAAGTTGAATTTCTGTTCTACTTACTTAGTGATGGGTGTATGAAGGTTTTTCTAGGTTGATGAAGAAAACAAAGCTAGAGTTGTGTATCATCATCATTCAGCCAAAAGACGTCCACTGCTGGACATAGGCCTCCCCCAAAATGGGGGGTTCGCCATAATCGCCACGCTTGGCAGGATGGTTGGCGACCGCAGTATGTTTTTTAAAGTACTCAGAGAACGCTGCTGCCCATCCTCTAGTGAATCCCTGATTCACCTTTTACGACACCCATGGGAAGAGATGGGATAGTGCTATTCATAACGTCTGGCACCACATGAACGTTGTGTATCAATCAAACACAAACGTGCTTGAAACGTTAGTAATTAAAATATTAATGAATTGTTGTGTTAGTGTCTATGCTACGAAAAGACATTTGGTAGTTCGTCAATTTAAATCATCTTCTTCCTGCCCTTATCCCATGTTACTTGGGGTCGGCACAACACGTTTTCTTCTTCCATTCCGTCCTGTCACCCGTCATGTTATCACTGACACCCTTCTCTTTCATATCATTCTTCACAGAATCCATCCATCTTTTCTTTGGCCTCCCTCTTCCTCTCCATCCATCCACATTTATATTCATAACTCTTTTGATCACATGCGTTGCATCCCTCCTCTTCACATGCCCATACCAAGACAAACGGTTCCCTTTCAACTTTTCTGTCACTGGCGCTATTTTCAAACTTCCTCTAATATACTCATTCCTGACCTTATCCATTCTGGTCAGTCCACATATCCATCTCAACATTCTCATCTCCGCTACATGCAATCTTTTTTCATCCGTCTTCTTCACGGCCCAACATTCCGATCCATACAGTACGACAATTTAAATGCTGTCTTTAATAAAAATGAGGTGACGTTCAAAAACTGTATTTATTCTACTTTGCTTAAACAATCTCCAGTAAGTCGGTTTCAGTTGGTTACTTAGGACATACTGAAAGTTTCTGGATTCTGATAAAGTAAAACACTTCTAATGTTAATATTGTATTCACTGTTTTTGTAAGTATTCTCTCTGACAATTTATACACTTTTTCATTCTTTGAAACCATTGGGAAAAGTTTTATCACATCACATCACTCTACTCGCTGTAATTTTTGAATTTCCTTTAACTCAAGCGGTATCCATCTCGAATAAATCTTCCGAACGTTCAGGTGTACGTGCAAAATATTTTACACTTGCATCAAGCCAATGTTCAATGTTGTGCGAATTTGTTGTCGTGTGATTTTTTTATCTGATTGAATTAATTGTCGTGCAGCATTAGTTTCTGTTACAGTTGTCGCCGGCCGGCCTTCACGTGAGTCATGTTACAGATGAATACGTCCACGTTGGAATTCATTACACCAGAAGTACACAGAGCTACGAGATGGGGCTTCATCACCAAACACTAATTTAAGTTTTTGGCTACTTTTTATGTTGACTAAACCACAGCGAAAATGCATAAAGAGCCTCCACAAGTAACGATACGTCAATACGTCCGGCGCACCCTTGGCAGTCAGCCCCAATACCAACCTTGCTGACTGGCTAATCTTTTCACCACTGCGTGAGCTATTCTTCTATAGCTCGTGCCGACACGATAGAAGAAGACAGCGAAAATCGTAAAAAATCATACATCGAACTTTCTTTCTCGATATAAACTGTCTAACTATCACGGTTCATGAGATACAGCCTGGTGACAGACGGACAGATGGACGGACAGTGGAGTCTTAGTAATAGGGTCCCGTTTGGGTGCGAAACCCTAAAAATGGTATACAATATAATACATTAAAACCCTCGCTGCAAGTGATGCAACAAATACTAAAGAACAGAATCAACGTTAGGTCACACGCAATTTTCAAATTGACGCCACAAAAGAAAAAAAAAAGCGAATGACAGAAGTAGAAAATGAAATGTACTCTACAGCCAAAGAGTTTTCAAAAATAGGAATTACTGTTTTAATATCTTAACCGCATGTGGCCCGTTCCAGAAACTTTCAGTATGGCCCACGTATTACTAACCCAGTACGTACGAATATTTCTTAATTACATACTGACTGCCTCGTTAGTCTAGTGGTCGCAAATGTGACTGCTGAGCGTGAAGTCTTGGGTTCAATCCCCAGGTCGGGCAAAGTGTTCTCGGGTTTTTCCGTGTGGAATTTCTCAGTAACAGATTTGTGCCCAGTTGATGGCGTTAGGCCTGCCTCCTATTACGTGGGACTTAAACATAACGGCAAAACGAGGGTACACTATTATGATACATCTTTGCTCAACCGTTCGCGGAATACAGGCGTGATCTAATGTTTATTTATTTATTTATTTATTTATTTATTGTTCACAAAATCCACAGCTCTTTGAAATCTTATTCTATAACATATAACTAGTCTTACAGCCAATTACGGATTTACAATTTAATATCTATACATATAATACATGCAGCAGAAACGAACATACAGAGTGAAGTGAACTGCTAGAACCATTTAAGCATTGCTAAGTGTACAGTGTGGGTGAGTGTGTAAGAGTGCATGAGGAGTTGCAAATGGGTGTGTGAATGTACTATAGTGGTGTGTGGTGATAGTCTGTACACCTTCTATTCAATTATATTTATTTAATACCGCGTGTCGTCCGAGGACGACACCACCATTGTTTATCTATTGTGTCCTAATGTTATGTTGTTTTAATAGACACACGCACAACACGCTCAGTACAAAGTACGAAAAATACGATAATTCATTTCTATATATTTTGTTAAATAAACCGAAAACGTAAGGTCGTTATCGCAGAGTCTATGTACGTGATATGAAACAAAATGCGGATAGTTTCCTCTTCAATTTAGGTTGCACAGCTTTTATAGGCGGCGTTTTAGGCCTTCTATAACATTTCCGCCATAAATATAGGCAATAAAGTTGTCAAGTGACCTTAGTGAATCATTTTTTCTTTAGTATTTTTCACACATACCAGTGTGTTGGTTAAAAAATACATTTTCAAGCATACAATGATGTTTATTATTTAAGAATATCTTTTACTAATTTTATATTTAATGCAAGTTAAGTAGTGATAGTCTAGCGGTTGAACGCTTGCATTCAATGCAGGTGGGATCGAGTTCGAACGCGGCCGCACCGCAGCCTTTTCAAATTCATGTGCGGATGGAATTTGATTATCACTTGCTTTAACAATGAAAGTAAACATCTTAAGGAAACTTGCACATCTGAGAGGGCTACATAATGTTCTCGATTGTGTGTGGAGTTCGTCTACCAGGCCATCGTGGTGGACTAAGGCCTACCCTTCTCATTCCAGAAGATGCCCCTGTCCAGCAGTAAGACAGCTAATTATGTAATGCAAGAAAAACAAACTAGAGTTGTGGGTAGTAAATTATTCCATGAAATATTACCATTTGCTACGTAATTTCCGTCTAATTTGCATAACTTTTTATTTCCCATGATTTATAATGGAACCAAAAATAAATACACGCGGAAAAAGTTTAATAAAACATCAAACAAAAAAGAAAAAAATACACGGATTTTCCTGTTTGATTAATTCAGTCGAACAGACGATCTGTTTTTGTTACATAGACCCGTATGTTGTCATTGATTACGGACCCCTAATAATTATTCATTCCGCTTTCATTGACAAGACTCTATGTACATTCAATCTGATGTATTATTACAAGGATTTACTTGAATAATGAATATTTATCAACCGATGTCACTCATCTCATGAATAGTCATTAGCTAGTACGTGTGAACCTAACTATGCATGCACCGGTTTTCCATAGACTATCTTGACATAATAATATAATTAAGCATACAATTATTGTAGTAATAAAATAACAATACACTTATTCTCATTTACTTTTAAATAACATTTAATAAAACAGAAAACTGAAACTGAAAAATGTCGTGGTGGCCCGGTTACAGACCCGCTTGTTAAGCACCGGGTTGCGGGTTCAAACCCAGGCATGTACCAATATGACTTTTTCAATTTCATATGTACTTTCTTAGTTAATCTAAGACGCCACTGACATACGGTGAAGGAAAACATCGTGAGGAAACCTGGACTTTAATGGTCTGAAATCGCTAACCCGCAGTGAGCAAGCGTGGTGATCAATGCTAGTTCCTTCACTGTACAAGAAGAGGCCTTTGCTCAGCAGTGGGACAGTTACAGGCTTATATTTATTTTTATTTAAAACAGATGCATTAATATAATCTGCTGAATTTCATTAAAGCTACACTAGAAATTAAAAAAATGTTATGCCGCATGCTTTTTGTAACATATTGGAAAACAAAATATTGCACAGATTATTTATTATTGTTTTTTTTTCAGTCTTTTACTCTTAAATAAAAATGGACAATTATCATTAATACCTACCTTTACGTTTCCCCCAAATGGCGACGGGTTAGATAGAATATAAAACTTCCTCACCGCATGCTAGGAATAGACGCGTGTTGTAAGATTCAACAAAACCCAGCTCGCTTGGTGGTAGGATCTATACGGTCCGCCTGGATAGCTGCTACCACTTTCACATTAAAGTCTAGCCTAGTAGTTTACTGTGTTTCCTCGTGTGTATGTGAGAGCTAGCAGGGTATAAGGGAATTTCTCTGTATCTCTGTTACTTGGATTCGTGTGCTCCATCTTAGACCATATCTGCGCATACCATTAGGTGTGATAAGGATAAAACGCGACCAAGTCAAATAATAAAAATAAAAACACTTCATACTACTTAAATCTTCAAACTATACAGGGTGTAAACGAATTCGTGTAATTCCGTCAAACTGCGTGATCTGCTGGTGACAAAGATTGACCAAAAATAGGATTTTTTAAAAGGACCAAAAATATTAACAATAAATAGTCAAAGTTTTTTATTTCAAATAGACCAGATTACAGGTACTTTTAAAACGTCAAAACTAAGTGCACGGTTCCAAAAGGTAGGTTCTATGGAGAAGAGCCGGCAAGAAACTCCTTGAATACTCTTTTCAAAATAGTAGTTCATGACAATTCCATTACAGTAGTGTGAGAAATAGAATGAGAATAATGCAGGTTAATGTAAGAAATAAACTCACATTAGGGTAACAAATAGAAAAATATTCCTTCTAGGATTGCCAAGAGCTGACCAGTCCCGACAGACAGCACCCGTTCACGAGCATGACGTGCGTGATATACAACACCACCATCAGCAGGACATTTAAGTGAGCATAACAGACTCATACTAGTCTACCAAACAAAAGGCAGTAATATGATATGATTATAGATGTATCATTAATTGCTGCATGAAGCTCAAACTTTACAGATTGGAAAATGATAATAAACGTGGTGGTGCTGTTTCCGAGTAATTTTTGTGCCCTGGGTTAACTGACTGAAAGGAGCAAAATCGAACTAGTCCTACCCGCTAGCTGTATCGCCGTGCTTTCATTCGTTTTTACGCGTGACCTTGAAATCTTCTTATATATAAAGAGACTTGTACTGACTGACATTTGATTCATCAACGCAGAGCCTAAACCACTAAAGCTAGAAATATGAAATTTGGACAGTAGATTCCTTACGTGACGAAAACATCCACTAAGAAGGGATTTCTCGAAATTCAACCCCTAAAGGGGTGAAAAGGGTGATTATCGTTTGTATGCAAGTCCGTCACTTTTGAAGTTAGAAGCATGAAATTAAATATTAAGGTTTCTGGTTAGGAGTAAATGTACACGTGTTTGAGCGTTTTTGGAAATTCAACCCCTAAGGGGTGAAATAAGTGTTGTAAGTTTGTATGAAAAATCTGGTACTTTTGAAGTAAGAAGCATGAAATTCAATATTTAGGTTACTGGTCAGAAATAAACGTACACATGTTTCAGGGTTTTTGGAAATTCAACCCCTAAGGGGGTGAAATAACTATTGTAAGTTTGTATGAGAAATCTGGTACTTTTGAAGTAAGAAACATGGAATTCAATATTAAGATTTACTGGTCAGAAATAAACATACACGTGTTTAAGGGTTTTTGGAAATTCTACCCCTAAGGGGTGAAATAGAGGATAAAAGTTTCTACGAAGTTAAAAGCATGAAATCAAATAATAGGCTTTCTGGTTGGGTATAAATACATGTTTTTGAACGTTTTTATATATTCTACCCCTAGGGGGTGAAATGGGAGGTGAAAGTTTGATGTAAGATAAAAGCATGAAATCAAATAATAGAGTTGATGGTTAGAAAGAAATGTACAAGTATGAGCGTTTTTGTAAATTAAACCCCTGTTTGAGAGCAACGCCATCTAGTGAGCTACGGGAGAACTACGCGCGCGAATGAACTGAACAAAAGAAATGTTATCGTACGTGGATTCATTCCCAATCTTTATAAAAACGATCTGAATGTGTTCCGGTATTAATTCGTCACATTGCATAAATCTGTCGCCATCGCTGTACCTTACTTTTGCCATTTTGTTGTAAAAAATAAATGACTTATAAAACGTTAATAAAATAACTCATTGAAATCCGACACAAGTACCTATATTGCAACACAAACCATTCGCTACCAGACATTTGGTCCTTCGAGCCGGATTATTCACGCTATACGATTATTCAAGAAGCGGAGGAGACGAAGCACATGAGAAGCCCGGCATCGGAGCATCATCCAGCAACGGTCAGGTTATCCATCACTCCTCATATCCCACCTGGGACTTATTCGATTTGTGTTAATATCGTACTTATACGTTTCCAGTGGTTCAACCTCGACGTGCATAACCGCCAAGTTTACACGACTCACGTAAGTACTTTTGCCTTTCATAGAACGCCAAAATGAGTGACGATGAGTGCAAAGTAAATATTAACGAGCTTAAGAAACAAAGAGGTGCAATCAAGGGTAGATTGACCCTTTTTGTGAGTTTTATAAATAAATTGGATAAAACATGTTTAGATTCCGTTATAACTACACAAGTTCAAATGCGGGTACAAGCGGCATCCATTTTCTTTAACGAGTTTAATAGTATTCAATCTAAAATTGAACGTAGTGTAGACGAAAAAGACTTATTAGCTCAGTTAGAATACAGAGAAACGTTTGAGACCCAATATTATTCGATTGTATCAGTAGCAAAATGTCTAATAAATGAGGACAAACAAAATGAATCAGGGAATTCTCAGTGTACGTCGGGTAAACCAATAGGTGTTAAATTACCGCAAATAAAACTTCCTGCCTTTGACGGGTCATACGATCAATGGTTGGAATTTAGAAATTCATACGTGACTATGATACATGACCGTCAAGACTTAGATTCCATACAGAAGTTTCATTATTTAAAATCTTCACTTAGTGGATCTGCTTTGCAAGTTATAAGTGCTTTGGAATTTACAGCCCCAAATTACATTCATGCTTGGGAACTGCTTGAAAGTAGGTTTCATAATAACCGTCTACTAGTGCATAACCATGTGAAGTCGTTGTTTTCTGCCCCAACACTCAGTAAAGAGTCTGCAGCGCAAATCAGAAAGTTAATAGATACCGTTTTACGTAATTTACGGGCACTTCAATCTTTAAAGGAACCCGTTGACTCATGGGATACACTAATAATTTATTTAGTAGTTATGAAACTCGATACGTCTACCGAGCGTGAATGGGAAACCTATAAAGGTACACTTATTTCGGATTTGCGTAAAGATTCTCATCCATTAAAATTAGAAGACCTGCTCACATTCCTAAGAAATAGGGCTGATATGTTAGATATGATAAAATCAAGTAATAATAAAGCTAATACTTCACAGCATCAATATAAAGGTGATTCAAAACCGTCATACGATCATAAAAAACAGTCCAATGCACAACATACAAATAGCTACGTTAATACACATAGTAACAAGAGTTATAATCAAAATAAACGTAATTATGCATGTCATTTATGTAGTAATAACCATCCTCTTTATTCGTGTGCTAATTTTCTTAATATGTCGATTAAGGATAGGTTAAAAGTAGTTACAGCGAAAGGTCTTTGTCATAATTGTATACGTACAGGTAGCCACACAGTAAAAGATTGTGCTTTCGGCCCCTGCAAACTATGTCAACAGAAGCACAATACGTTATTGCATACAGATAACGATGCGACGTCAAATGCGGCGCCTCAGTCATCAGTTAACAATAATACGTTAGGTCAGTCATCTGTTTCGCACTGCGTAAGTGAAACAGCTGATCATATTGTTAACTCCGATTGTAGTGCGTTTACCGTAAATTCGAAAGTGTTGCAATCAGTCCTGTTGTCTACTGCGTTAATAGAAGTAGCCGATTCTCATAACAATTATCATATCGTTCGGGCACTTCTCGATAATGGCAGTCAAAACTGTTTCATAACACAAAATTTGTGTAAACGTTTAAACGTACCCATTATACAGTCCACTATACGTATCAGTGGTGTAGGCGAAGCGATATCTCAGTCTACCCACACTTGTAATATTAATATGCGTTCATTAATACACGATTTTAATACTAAGTTACATTGCTTAGTGTTACCAAGCATCACTTCAAAGATACCTTTGATAAACGTAAACAGTGATTCTATACGTATACCTACACATGTCCGACTGGCCGATCCCTCGTTTAATGTCCCGAGTGATATTGATATATTGATAGGCGCGGATGTGTTTTGGTTTTTGTTAAATAATAACAAAATTATTAGGCTTGGTTCCGGCCCTTGCCTACAAGATACGAAGGTAGGTTGGATCATATCCGGTCCTGTCTATGATAAACGTATTAAAACATTTAACGCGAATACAGTCCAGTGTAATTTTACTCGAATTGATTCACAATTACGTCAGTTTTGGGAAATCGAGGAAATTAATGTTCCTTGCATTCTTTCCGATGAAGAGCGTTTATGCGAAAAACTATTTAACGATAGTACTATTCGTGATAAAGAAGGTAGATTCTGTGTAAGAATGCCTCTAAAACAATCTCCTGATATTTTAGGAGACTCATATAATTCGGCTAAAAATCGATTTTTGTCTTTAGAGCGTAAGTTAGATCGTTCACCGGAATATAAGAAATTGTATTGTGCATTTATGCAAGAATACAAACAATTAGGTCACATGACTCTTTTAACAGATACGATACAAACCATACAAAAACCGTACTATGTCTTGCCTCACCATGGAGTATATCGCGAAGGTAGTACAACAACAAAATTACGCGTAGTTTTCGACGCTAGTGCAACTACTAGTACTAACAAATCGTTGAATGACCTTCAATACGTAGGTCCTACACTGCAGAACGACATATTCTCCATTCTACTCCGCTTCAGACAATATCAATATGTCGCTTGTGCAGATGTTACGAAAATGTACCGGCAGATTTTAATTCAGCGTGATCAACGAAACTTGCAACTTATTTTGTGGCGGACAAGTAGCGATAAGCCACTGCAAGTATATCGTTTAAATACGGTAACATATGGTACTACATCTGCGCCGTTCCTCAGTATTAGGTGCCTAAAACAGTTGGCGCAGGAATGCGACGATGACGTCATCGCGCGCGTCATCAATGACGACTTTTACGTAGACGATCTGATAACGGGTCACGATCAATTAGAAGTTTTATCTGATATTTGTAACAAAACATCTACAGTCTTACAAAGTGGTTGCTTTCCCTTACGAAAATGGACTTTTAATTATGACGTGACACCGGAGACTTGCAAGAGTTTAAGCATAGGCGAACATTGTCAGTCTAAAACATTAGGCGTAGGGTGGTCTAATAAACGTGATATATTGTATTTTTCTACTACCCTACACTCGGATAAAAATGAAGCAATAATTACGAAACGATTAATTATGTCTGTTATTTCGCAAATTTATGACCCATTAGGATTAGTAGCCCCAGCTATTACTACGGCTAAGATATTACTGCAAAAATTATGGTTGAGTAAAATTGATTGGGATGACGAAGTTCCAAACAATATTGCGTCTGCTTGGCATAATTTTATTGATACAGTTAAATATTTACCCGAAATATATTATGTTCCTCGTTGTGTAGTCTGTAAAAATGCTCGACATACGGAATTACATATTTTTACCGACGCGTCTCAGGTCGCGTACGGTGCGTGTGCCTATATACGTTCATTTGATAATACATATAACTCGCCGGTTACGGTTCGATTGTTATGCGCTAAGGGTAAAGTAGCACCTATCAAAACTGTTAGCATCCCGAGACTTGAACTATGTGGAGCATTAGTTGGAGCACAATTATATAGTAAAATAATAAATTGTCTTCGTATAAAGTTCGATAAAGTATATTTTTGGACTGACTCCACCATTGTTCAAGGCTGGCTTCGCATGTCACCACATCAACTTAAAACTTTTGTGCAAAATAGAGTTGTCGAAATAAACGAATTAACGAGTAATACTATTTGGCGACATGTTAAAGGCAAGGAAAATCCCGCGGATTTATTATCGAGAGGTGTTAACTTTGATTCGCTAAAGGGAGACAACAATAGGTTATGGTGGAGCGGCCCTATGTTTCTTTGTGAACCAACGTCAAGTTGGCTGACCGCGTCGAGCGATGAAACGGCTTGTACTGATTCAATTAAATTACCGGAATTAAAGTCTCAAACCGTAAATTTACTTTCTACAGACTGTGATTCATTATTCAATTTTGAAAGGTTTTCGTGTTTTAATCGTCTACAAAGAACTGGTGCGTATGTATTACGCTTTATACATAACGTGCGCACATCGAGTAATGAACAGGCACGCAAAACCGGTTTGTTATCAGTAGATGAGATAGCTAACTCAGTGCAATTATTAACGCGTTTAGTTCAAAAGCAATCTTTTCATAGTGAATATCATAACCTTATAAGTAATTTGCCGGTAAAATACAAAAATGATAAACGTATTAATAAAATATCGGGATTAAATATATTTCTTGATACAAATAATATTATTCGTGTAGGTGGTAGATTGTGTAATTCACAGTTTACTTACGCTAAAAAACATCCTGTGTTGTTGTGTCATAAACATCGCTTCACCTGGTTATTGTGTTTTCATGAACATAGGAAATTACTCCACGCTGGACCTCAACTTCTTGTGTCCACCATGCGTGATACGTGGTGGGTGCTGGGAGCCAGAAATTTAGCTAGGCAAGTAGTACATAAATGTGTCACTTGCACACGTATTAAGGGGAAGACGTTAACGCCAGTTATGGGTAATTTACCAGCAGAACGCCTTCAACCTACTTTTCCGTTTATGAAATGTGGTGTTGATTACGCGGGACCTATGTTAATGTTGAACCGGAAAGGCAGGGGGTCTAATTTAACTAAATGTTATATCTGTTTATTTATATGTTTTACGACCCGAGCCTTACATTTAGAATTGGTTGGTTCATTATCTTCACAGGATTATATATTGGCTCTAAAACGATTCATATCGCGACGTGGAAAACCATATCAAATATTTTCTGATAATGGAAAAAATTTCGTAGGAGCTGAAATAGAGCTTTCAGCTGTATTTCAGAATACAAAAGATATAATCGAATTTACTAGTAATCATAACATTCGTTTTAGTTTTATTCCACCTTATGCACCTCATTTTGGCGGTTTGTGGGAGGCGGGAGTAAAATCGTGTAAATATCATTTAAGGCGTGTCGTGGGTAATGCTCGATTAACGTTCGAGGAGTTCAGTACGGTATTGACACAGATCGAAGCCGTCTTGAACTCCCGTCCCATGTCACCTCTGTCCACAGACTCCAATGACTTTCTTCCGCTCACACCTGCTCATTTCCTTATTGGCCGACCGTTGACTGCGCCTGCCAGCGAGGATCTGACAACGACAAACTCCGCTCGCTTGGGACGTTACAATCGACTGGAACAACTGAGGCAGCACTTTTGGCAACGCTGGTCAAAGGAATATGTCTCAGAGCTACAACGGCGAACAAAATGGGTGGCCAACAAAGATGACATCGCATCCAACAGCCTCGTCTTAATAAAGGACGACAACGTTCCACCACTCAGATGGAGAATGGGTAGGATAATTCGTTTATACCCTGGAAAGGATGGAATCTCGAGGGTTGCAGACATACGCACCGCAACAGGCGTCATCCAACGCGCTTGCTCCAAAATCTGTCCGCTTCCTGTACTCACCGAGTGAAGAAGACGTAACCGAAGATGACAACAATTGGAAGAAGATGCTACTTCCAAGGCGGCCGGCATGTTTGAGAGCAACGCCATCTAGTGAGCTACGGGAGAACTACGCGCGCGAATGAACTGAACAAAAGAAATGTTATCGTACGTGGATTCATTCCCAATCTTTATAAAAACGATCTGAATGTGTTCCGGTATTAATTCGTCACATTGCATAAATCTGTCGCCATCGCTGTACCTTACTTTTGCCATTTTGTTGTAAAAAATAAATGACTTATAAAACGTTAATAAAATAACTCATTGAAATCCGACACAAGTACCTATATTGCAACACAAACCATTCGCTACCAGACAACCCCTAAGGGGGTAAAATAGCGGATGAAAGTTTGTATAAGAAGTCTGGTACTCTTGAAGTAAGAAGCATAAAACATACATATATTGACGACACGTTTGGTGCAGTGGCTAAGCGATTGGCTTCTGCGCTACGGGTCGTGAGTTCGATTCCCACACGGAACAAAAATTTGTATGGCCTACAGATGGTTGTTCCGGGTCTGCTGGGCGTTTGTTTGTGAGATTTGTGTCTGTAAACGCACCCACGATACAAGAGAAATCTTAGTGTGGGGCAACGTTTTTACAAAAAAAAGGAAAACGAAAAAAAGAAAATACACGTGTTTCAGGGTTTTTGAAAAATCTGTCCCTAGAAGGTGGAATAGAGGATGAAAGTTTTTTTTATTGTTGACACTTGTGCGAGATTTTCTGGCATAGTATGTACCTTCACCGTAATATGAGGTGGTGCGCGAGTCGTATCGGATGGTTTTAAATAAAAATTCACATCGTTCATCCGACTGAGTTGAAACTTCGTTCAGTTGATGTTGGCACTAGCGCCAGAGTTTGTGATATAGTATTATTAACGTACAAGAGGTTGCGCGCGAATCGTATCGGATAATTTTATTTTAAATAAAAATATTCATCGTTCATCCGATTGAGTTGAAACTTTGTATCGTTGTTGTTACTCACGCGAAAGTTTCTGACATAGTCCTTCAACGTACAATAGGTGGCGCGCGAGTCGTATTGGATAATTGTTTGTCTTCTTCTTATATAAAGAGAAAGGTACTGACTGAAACATGATATTTGGACAGTCGGTTCCTTTTGTACACATACATTTCAGGGTTTTTAGAAATTCTACTCCTAAGGGGTGAAATAGAGGATAATATTTTCTACGAAGTTAAAAGCATAAAATCAGATAATAGCGTTTCTGGCTAGATTATACACGTGACATATACACGTGTTTGAACATTTTTGTGAATTCTACCGCTAGGGGGTGAAATAGGAAGTGAGGGTATTATGGAAGTTAAAAGCACGAAATCAAATAATAGAGTTTCTGGTTAGAAATAAATGTACAAGTATGAGCGTTTTTGTAAATTCAACCCCTAAGGGTTGAAATAGGGGATTTCTAAATATGTAAAAGCGAAAGATCACTCATTCATTAATGCAGAGCCTAAACCAATTAAGCTGGAAACATGAAATCTGGACAGTAGGTTCCTTTTATGACGAAGGCATCCAATAAGAAAGAGTTATTGGAAATTCTACCCTTGAGGGGGTGAAAGCAGTGCCAAGTAGCAAGAGTAGCAATTGCTGCGGGCCCCGCGCGAAACGGGGCCCCGCATATTTAAACCCACTCATCTCTGCCTGAGCGTAATTTTTTGAGTGAAACTTATCACGAGAGTCCAACGAAAGTGACAGCACTACACTTAACAGCAACTTAAAATTGAGCATTTGAGAATTTAGCCAAAAGCCATAAATGCACTTAGAATGACATCATGCTTTCGCCAAAAATGCGAAAAAAATTCGCGCTCGCTTCGCTCGCGCTGCTGTTACACATTGTGCTCCTCCACTCGACTATTTTTTTTTTAAGAAATTAAGCTTCAAAACTTAAATAACATTGAAAAGGTAATGATTAAAAAAAACACGCTTATAATGCTAAGGGGATAGAACCTTTGTGGCATAGCCCCCCCGCTGCCATTTTGATTTTTTTTCCAAGTTGCGGCGCACGATTACATTAACATATATGGGTAGAGGACACTTAGACAAACCAAAAATATCAGGGTGGTGCCCTAAAGTGTCACGTTGCCGAGATATTTTGACTTAAAGATTTTTTTTTGCAGCGCATTTTGTGACTGGTAAATATGGGTAGAAGACACTCAAACAAATAAAAAATATTCAGAGATATGGTGCCCTAAAGTGTCACGTTACCGAGATATTGTATCGAGATAATCTTGAAAAAAAATCTTTGAGTCCAAATATCTCGGCAACGTGACACTTTAGGGCACTATATCTCTGAATATTTTTTGTTTGTTTGAGTGTCCTCTACGTACCCATATATGTTAGTCTCATCGTGCGCCGCAACTTGGAAAAAAAATGAAAATGGCGGCAGGGGCCTATGCCAGCTTCCATAGAAAAATGTTCGAACCCCTTTATACTTTTCAGGCGTGTATTTTTTTAACTTTGATTTTTTACCGGCCTTTTTATTTCGAGTTAGTTTCTTAGTTTTTACATGCTTTTGTGTTATTATTTATGTTTTGACGATCGCTCGATCGCTTTGAACTAATACAAAATCAGTGTAATACTACTGTTTTATAACAGTAAAATTAATAAATAACTCAAAGGCCCCCTTTCATATTTGCTACGGGCCCCGCGCTGTCTTAATCCGACACTGGCGGTGAAATGATAAAGGTTGAAAGTTTGTACGAAAAATCAGGTACTTTTGAAGTAAGAAGCAGGGGAGAAATTGACTGACTGGGTGACTGATCGACATATAAACGCAAAGCCTAAACCGAAAAATTCAAAATTTCAAGTTTCTTACCCCAGGTTAGAAACTTGAACTTTTGATTATAAGTAAGTACCTCTAATAACGTAAGCATTAAGGAAGGGTTTTTGGAAATTACACCTCTAAACGGGTGAAATGGGTTGTTAACGTTCATATGGAAATCCTTATTCCATGGGGTTATTGACTTGAAATTCGGCACAAACACTCTTCAAAGTAAATATTAAAAGATAGACTTTTTGAATTTTATAACTACACTAAAAAGAGGCTTAACGTTAGTTCAAAATTTCACGCAAGCGAAGCTGCGGGCAAAAGCTATCTATACATATAAAAGGAGAAGCTGACTGACTGACTGACTGATCTATCTATCAACGCACAGCCTAAACCGCTGGAGTTAGAAAGTTGAAATTTTGACAGTAGGTTCCTTTTGTAACGTAGGCATCCACTAAGAAGGGATTTTTCGAAATTCAACCCTTAAGGGAGTTAAATAGGGGATGAAAGTTTGTATGGAAAATCATTACTTAACGGGTTCAAAATTTCACGCAAGCGAAGCTGCGGGCGAAAGCTAGTGTTCAGATAAAAATAAACATTTTGAAAAAAAAAATACTTCTATTTTTATTGAAACCCGATATTTTGTTTAGATAGGATCATTTACTTCTACCGAAACAAAAAAAAAGTTTTTTTTAAACTTTATTCTCCTTAAATATTGCGGTGTTAATTTATACCCGTAATATGGTAAATATTTTAAGGAATTACACGAATTCGTTTACACCGTATATACTTGAGTCTTACATACTCAAGACGGGTTGCCAAATGTAATCTATTTTTTTCTCTCCTTAGAATGGTATTAGTTGGTATCTCCCAAAAGGGCTCAACAATCTACATAAAATTGTTTATGAGGTACTGTTACTCATTTTTATGTTCATGTGTTACTTTTTATGACTACCTATCTACACTTATTCTCATTTATTTTTATTTACAAAACTCGAGATTTGTACTAAATGGAAAAGCTTAATAAAATGAATAATATATTTTTGTAGAATTTATTAGAGTGAGGGTAATTAATTCCCTCAGAAGCGTTGGCCATCTTGAGAGTAATTAGTTACCCTTCCGATTAGATTAGAATCTCATTGAATTATCCACATAAATTAAAGTTATAATTGATTAGGAATTAATTATAATCAAGTTAATTTTGAATGTTGTTGATTGATTTACATAATAACCTCTCACGTTTGACCTTGTATTAGACAATCAATATTTTTGTTAGGCTAAAATAATGTCTGACTAAAATAAATTAGACTAAAATAATGTTATTGTAAAACCAGAACAAAGTGCTCATTCAATTTCGAATAATTTAAATCAAATTATCTGTGAATATTGATGATTGATTTACGTTATAAACTCTCACATTATTTTAAACTTGTTTTAAATAATCAATATTTTTGTTAGAATAAAATAATGTCTGGACTAAAATAAATCAGACTAAAAAAATATTATTTCAAACAGACGAAAACGCTCATTCGATTTTCGAAATAACCTTTCGGAATCCGCTACAAACTTTTAGTTCGACCAACATATTTCTCTTAGATCGTTGTTTATGCAGACAAGTTAATCCATCTCCGGTTTACAAAAGCAGGTGAAAATTTTAACACAAACATACGAAATATTGGATCGTTTACAAGGAAATTCAGTCTTCAGACGTACCTAAGATAAGGTGAGTAATAAAAGCTGGATCCCTAGTTCCTGACGTGAGTTATTGCGGTCGGTAGTTCTTTCTGTAGCGGGGATCTCATGTCTTGAAATGTGAAGTGAAGTTAAAAGGGTCAGTAAAAAGTAATGGTTGGAACTCTCATCGCGGAACATACGGGGTTGTAATGGATAGCTAGTTTTTTGTATGTAGATTTTACTAGATTTTATAATGTGGGTTACAAGTTACAGCACAGATATAGGTTAAATTCATAACGCAAGTTAGGTCAGCTATGCATGCCATTCTGTAGAAGCAATTCTCCTACATGTTACGCTGCTAAGTAAGTTCCTTCTTGACCGTTTCCGTAAGCGCGAATGGTTGCTGGATGCGTGTGCGCGACTTGCCACTGCGTAGACGCGTGCGACATTATGTTTACTTCCTAGCAGTGAATTGTTTTGACTTGCGAAGATAATTATGACAAAAATAAGACATACTTGTTTTCACACAATCAAACAAACTTGCGGGTTACGATGAAAAATTAGTCAAAAGACAGCCTTAGGCCGAAAACGGACTGCAGGCGCCTAGCTTAGCGCCTAGTGTCTAGCGACTTCCACTTACATCAGTTTTGTAGCGAGGGCATCAATCGCGCAGTGCGGCCAGTCCAATATATTTACATGCATTTATTTTCTTTATGCGTCTTGCTAGAAACTAGGTGCCAAGCGATACATCCGCCAATGCGTTTTCGGCCTTAGCCGAGATATGCTCGCTTGGTTTGGGTTATAACGTTAAGAAAATTACATATTGTTTTACTGCCTCGTTGGTCTAGGGTTCGCAAAAGCGACTGCTGAGCATGAGATCCTGACTTCAATCCCCACGTCAGGCAAATTGTTATTGGGTTTCCCGTCTGGATTTGTGCCTGGTTGATGACAATAGGCTCACATGGGACTCAAACATAACGGCAAAATGAAGGTGTACTGTACAGCCGCGGACTCGAAATGTTTATTAACGTCTTGAACCTTATTGGTTTGAATCTGTTTGAACTGAATTAGTTTTTAAAATTGTGAAGCGTCGATTGTAGCAAAAAGGCTATTACCACTTTTTGATGTTATGAACTCCTTTTTAGGTATGTGTCTAATCAAAAGTTGTATTGTGTAGAGCGAATTTGATTGAATTTACTAACTTACTAAATAGGTTGATTTCTTTTTCTATGCTACCTAGTATAGTATAGTATAGCCTCTTTAAATTAACCTTTTTATGTGAATTAAGAAAAAAATATCTTTGCCCTGTCAATTCTTTACGAGCGACCGAGTGACCTTATGAAAAAGTAATGTGCAAGCAATTATAGACCTTAGGGTGGTAAACATTTCAAGTCCGCGACTGTACACCTCTGCCCAACCCTTCGAAGAATACAGGTGTGATGTTATATTATGATAAGTAAAATTTCATGTTTTTTGCACCTTTAAACCAGTAACCAATATTTATATTAGTATTTCCATGACTATTAAAATAAGTGTATACTTATTTAACCCAAATAAATAATATCTTCATAAATCATAAGTGATAAATCGGATTATTCCCATCTTCCCCCGAATGTCTGCCCCCGAATGGGGGAAAATGGGAATTTTTGTGGCATCTTCCCCCGAAATTGTAATCGGGGGAAGATAGGAAATAAAAGTGTCATTTGTCCCCGAAATATTTTTAATATTTTTTTTTTGTGCCACCGCACCCAGTTTTGGTTTGAATGAAATAGACATGATTTTTTATAGGAATTAATAAAACAAAATGATGACTACCAACTTTTTATAAAACAAATATTACAGCATTTTTTCGTTTTACAATCAGTAATACATAAAATATAGGTACTACTATATCAAGCAGTTTCTCTAATTTAAAATTATCAATCTAACAATCAAATATTAATAATATTCATCTAAAGGGTGTTAACGAATTCGTGTAATTCCTTAAAATCACATGATCTACTACTGGTATAGACTGGCCCCGCACGGGATTTAGCTTGATTAAAAATAAAAAATATATTTTTTTTTCATGCGGCTTTGTTAACGATCTCTAAACCACCTAATAAGGATTCAGTAAAAAAATAAGTTTTTTTTTTTGCAAAAAAAAATATTTTTGTGAACATTGCGATGTCACGCATAAATTAATAAAACTATGGTGACACGGCTGGCAGGAACAATTAACGCGATATCGCTCTTTGCAGTCAGATAACTCAAAGCTCTAAAAAGAATCAGATATTGAAAACCAAATTTTTTTTCTGTTTATTTTCGAAAATTCCCATCTAGTGTTAATCTGTGTCATTTATGTCTTTTTTACTGAATCCTTATTTAGTGGTTTAGATATGATCGTTAACAAAGCCGCATGAAAAAAAAAAAGAATTTTATTTTGTTATTTTTAATCAAGCTAAATCCCGTGCGGGGCCAGTTTATACCAGTAGTACCTAGATCATGTGGTTTTAAGGAATAACACGAATTCGTTAACACCCTTTAGATGAATATTATTAATATTTGATTGTTAGATTGATAATTTTAAATTAGAGAAACTGCTAGATATAGTAGTACCTATATTTTATGTATTACTGATTGTAAAACGAAAAAATGCTATAATATTTGTTTTATAAATAGTTGGTAGTCATCATTTTCTTTTATTAATTCTTATAAAAAATCATGTCTATTTCATTCAAACCATAATTGGGTGCGGTGGCACAAAATTTTTTTTATTAAAATTATTTCGGGGACAAATGAAACTTTTACTTCCCATCTTCCCCCGATTACAAGTTCGGGGGAAGATGCAACGAAAATTCCCATTTTCCCCCATTCGGGGGCAGACATTCGGGGGAAGATGGGAATAATCCGATAAATCAGGTTTTTCCTCGCCCCTTCCATTAAAGACAATAGGAATATTTTCCCTATTTACTTGGGAGCAGAGGGAATAAGGATAATAATTGACTGGGAGTCTCGTCTTCGAAGTAGTCTGTTAGGAATGTGTGAAGGTAGGAACAGGCTATGGAAACATTTACTTAATCGTCTATTCAAAGAAGATCGGGTGGAGAACTGTATGAATTACCAATTGCAAATCATAATGGTAAAAATACCAATCTAATTATAAAAATGGTGGCCATCATAGAACGGATTTTAGGGTTCCGTACCCAAAGGGTAAAACGGGACCCTATTACTAACACTCGGTTGTCCGTCCGTCCGTCTGTCACCAGAATATATCTGGTGAACCGTGATAGTTAGACAGTTGAAATTATCACAGATGATGTATTTCTGTTGCCGCTATAACAAAAAATACTAAAAACAGAATAAAATAAATATTATTTAGATAATGGTACGGAACCCTTCGTGCGCGAGTCCGACTCGCATTTGGCCAGTTTTTATTTTTTCTTTGTCACGATTGGCCCTATTCGCACGTGATGGTAAGCGCAGACAGGGTCTAAGATGGAGTACATCACAGTCCAAGTAACAGAGATAAGGAGAAATTCCTCTACAGCGCAGATCGGAATACGCTATACTATTTCGCTATATAGTGTAGCATAATATGTCATAAGCTATAACTATATACCATGACCTTCACACTATACGCTTTATCGCTATGTGTAGCTAGTTATTTCACAGCGATCTGTCGGGCGACGGACGGGGTAGAAGTAAGACGGGGGGGACTGGAGAATTGTACGATATAGCTCCGAGAATCGCTCAAGTTTATGCGTACGGGAAACTAATACTCTATAGCATAGCGGTGTATGAACGTGTCCATATAAAATGTATGCTGAGCGATATCGTCGTGCTGTACAATATTTGCTAAATGCTATATTTTATAGCGTTGTCTGAACTGCGCTTCATATTCCTCTTGCTCTCACATACTCACGACGGAATACATTAAACTGCTTGGCGACGGACTTTAATGTTAGGGTGGTAGCTATCCAAGCGAACCGTATGATCCTATCACCAAGGAAATTTAATTTTATATGGCCACCACATAAACGTTGATCAGACTTTTCTAAAGTAGGTAAATAATTATGAAATGTTAGAATCATGATACACGAATCTTATCCGAAAAGAGGAGGCACTACCAAAGCATTAACACGTAATAAAACTATTATTACACACCACTAGAACACGATAGGTACTAGAACTTCCCCGCTGTGAGTGAAATAATTGTATGAAAATAAATAATACCTGGAATTTATCTAAACGTGACGAAACATAATATTTTCTATGTCAACTATTTTTAGAACAAAACTAGACCATTGATTAAGAAAATATAAAATTCGCTTAAAATTTAAATGAAGTTTTCACCTCGACTAAAAAAATCCTTGTATTCTTTACTAACATTATTTTTATTAATGAAGGAATGAGTAGTACCCATTAAGGCTTTTAATATTTCACATCACTACCGTAAAAAAGATAATCAGAGTTAAAAGGGACGACAGAGTAATTAAATTTTGTCGATTCCACCCAAATAAATTGGGGGATGACGACGCGGCGTGAATATTGAGATCAATTGTCAACGGTATTATATTTTAAAGATATTTGTCTCCTTTTGTAACAGGAAAATAATGTATTGTACCGTTGAGAGCGATATTTAAAATCGTTTTAACGATTCATTTGCAGGTGACGTTTTATTCATTCTTAATTGTCGCGCTGTTATTTTACAGATGTGATTTTTTAATGAATGGGGCAACGGTGAATAAATTTTCGTCTCATTTGCCGTCTTTTGGTTACATATACAACGTGTTACGTATAAAGAAAAGAAAATATTAATCAAGTAGTCTTTTATAGTTGTTGTCATTTACCTCTCCGAGGAAATTAACAGCGTTGATCGAAGCAGGTCGGAACTTGTCGGCGAAGTTTGGAGCTTGTCGGCGCTGGTTCGCCACACAGTGTAGAGACTGACTACATGCGCTGACCAACTGCGCGGACCAGTACCTACAAGCGCTGGCAGATCTGCGCCGGCTACCCGCTTTCTACGTGAATACGCACTTAGGTAAACATTTTTTTGACAACCCCGTACTCAAATATTACTAAAGTGTTGCTTATCCCGAATTCTCAACTCGGAAACCGGAGGTTAGACATATTTGTCAGCGATGAGATGATTTATTTCATGTTCTTCCTCATTATAACTTCTTTGACATTATTTGTTGTTACAACACAAATAAAAGCGTTAATACCCCACATCAAACATGTCAGAGCAAATATTTACTATAATACTTGTATATAAATTCGAGTTTCTAAATATATTCAGAGGAAAATTCTCTACTTTATCACGTCTCAAAAGAACTTTCTTTCATCTAACACCCAAAACTTTACTTCATTTGACATTCATGGAGCATGAGGATCTAAATAGTTTCAGTGAAATATGTGCGTCGGCATGAGAGGGTTTTGTTAACAAATCGCTGCTTAAATTCAAAGGGGCCATAAGTCTAAAAGTCATTTTTTTACAGGAGAGCTCATCAAAGTTTTGGCCGTGGTATTTGTTTTTTTATTAAAAAAATATATATTCTATACCTATGTGTTATATATCATCGGATGTATATTTTAAGCCTCTATTCGTCTATAATTTCATATTTCCTGTAAATTTTACCCAGTTAAGTAAAACATCACATAAGTCCCTTTTGCTTATAAAAAATAACCATAATGTTTATGAATGTAATTACTAAAAAGCCACAAATTATAGTAAAAACAAGTTTTATTAGATGTTTTCCATTGTTGTTTAGTGCAATGTGTTAAGAATACGCAATTATAACTAAATGATAGCAATACTTTGCAATAACATTCTATAAAATCAACCTTTAAACAATTTAAAAAAAAAAAAAAAACAATTAATATAGCTATTTCACGGTTTTTGATGGTGTTGTTGACATTTTTTCGATAGCGGTCTTACGGCAATCTTTTATGAAATAACCGAGCTGTCAGGACTCATGTTTCGTTGAACAGAGTAAAAGACATCACAGTAATCTCTCTTAAGCAAAACTTTTAACGTTCACTAACACTTTAAATTATTCCTCTACTAAAATCAGTCTGTATCAATCAGTCTTAGAAATACCCTGGTTTAAATAAGTATACTTACTTAATTATCATTTAAAACTATGATCATATTAAAGATTAGCATAAAAAAGTTTCGTAATACTTTGGGATCACATTCTTTTCAATCAGGTTTAAAATGCCCTGTTTTTTCGCTTCAGCAACTTGGAACTTATTGGCATAGTTTTTTATACTCGTAGTTCGCGGAACAGTTTCAGGTGCATTTTGCCTTCTTTTTAATGTAGTTACTTGGGCATACTCTGCGTCTTCGTAAGAAGTCTTATATAAAAACATGTTCTTATGCTCTTGATCAGTTTTAATGACTTTAAGATCTGCCCATTTCACCTTGTCTCCATCTTCATTGGTGGTGTAGTTGCCAACAGCCAGAGATTTCAAATTCATAAAATTCTCATGTGTGAGTTCCTTTACAGTAAAAGGTGTTCCTGTCTTCTTTGCGGTTTTAATCAAAGTTATGTACTGGTCAGGTACATAAATTGGCGAAGATTTTAATGCTCTTGTGATATTCCTCTGAATGACGGAGTGAACGGCATCCCCCTCATTCTGGGTGTGCCCCTTAATTAAAAATGTATGGGTTATGCTCTTAAATTTCGGAAACTCATTTATGTCGTGCTGATACATTGCCAACTTAAGTTTTTTTAACTTAATTTTTCTGTTGACCACAGCAATTGTCGCTATAAAAAACAACGTCAAAATCTTCACTTGTTTTATCGTGCAAACTCTTTATGTACATAAGTACGCATGAACCCATTTCGTTAGCGCCGCAGCCTCCTCCTTCGTGCCACACAAAACATGTAGTGTTTTTAGTACCAAGCTCAGTAATAGTAAAATTCAAAAGATTCAGCTTTGGGACGTAATAGAAGCTTGATACTTCACCTTGTGGACAGGGCATTACCGCTTGTAAATCATAGACTGCGACTACAAAGTTTTTGCCTACACTTTCCTTGTCTTTCTCTTTTTCTAATCTTACCAGACATTTTTCTTTAAGCTGCACATCTATAAATTAAGAAACAATGTTGTTAGCACAATATTTGACGGACAAAATACATGCTTATAACAACGTGATTACGCGGCAACACAATTATCGAAAACTTAGAAACTAATTTTAGCAATAGTTTGGTCGAATATTCGGTTTATTCGGCCAGGCGCCTTGTCAAATATTTAGTATTAAGCTTTAAGCATATGTTAATAATTTGATTGAAACTCTAATTATTATAATTTTTGATTTAATTTTGAAACATAAAAACAATCTAAACAAATAATGCATATTTGTTTCAATAAAAACTATCATATTCACTTTAATCTTATGTGCAAAACAGAAGCATTCCAAATACTGCACTTTTTTTTCCGTAAAATAATAATAAAACTCATTTCATTTAAATTCAAAACGAACGCATTACAAAACACGGCACTTTTGCTGATAAAATAATGTTATACTTACATGTATTTTAAATTCAATACGGTCGTATTCCAAAATGTGGCAGTTTTTAATATTAATATAAATTTTATTTAATAAAAAATTTAAATGAAACTGAGATATTTTTGGAAATGTGGCCCTTTTTTACAAAGAATACGTGTGGTCACGCAGAATCGCAGGTCACAACTGACAAAATGGCTGCTTTGACCTGAAATTAGCCACCAAAGTGTAAAAATGCAAAGAGGGCAGTAGTGTGTTTCGACTATTATTAATGCGAAAATACTGGGTGTCTTTTTCGCATATAAAAATATAAACAGAATTGATACGATTTTTGCAATAAAAAGGATTTTCAGTTATTTTGATTTGTGGCCCCTTTGAATTTAAGCAGCGAAATGTTGCTTGTAACCAGTTATTTTAATAATATCTTGCAAAGACGTATCTAAACTTTTGCTTTCTTTGAAATGAATATAAATTTTTGATGGCAATTTGACAAAAAGTCAGCTAGCTTAGTCTTTTTTGTGCATCTGTCTTGTTATGTTTGCATACGCGGTGGTCCTTTATGCTGTTTTCATGAAAAAAAGTGTAGTAGTATACTTACTATAATATAAATAATATGGTTGTTGATATATTATTTGGTATTTTTCTTCTTTTTTTTCTAGTATATTTATTTAGTTATATTATTTTTATTTTATAGAATAAATAAAAAGACATAGATAATACAGTTTTACACAGAAGTTTATCCTCAGTCATATCATCAATTTCTCTCTATCACTCAATGGTTTGCTGGTAGAAAACTATTTTTTTCGTTAAGCTCGCCTATTTGACTTCACTAAATGTACTTTTTTTTACATTGTAATTTTCTTGTGTACAATAAAGAATAACAAGAAGAATATCTCTCGCCTTAAACAAAGACCAGTAAACTAATTACGTAATACTCGCAATAATAGCTTTGTAAAAGCACGAGTTGGTAGCCGACTGCATACAGCAGCAGCAGACGACGTGTCGCTACGACGCTACTGGTTTCCATGTATTTCTATGAAATACCTTCCGCAGCTAGCGACACGTCGGCCGACTACACGTCGTACGACCGCAGACGACGTGTCGCCCGACCGCAGAACAGTAGTGCCACAGACGCTGGAGCGACAACACATTGAATCTTTCTCAAAAAATGAGTTTTTCCAATTCCAAAAAAGAAAAACTGATAAACCAGGTGGCCCAATATCCTGCACTGTACGATGCATCTAACAAAAACAAAAGATACGAAAGTAAATCGCAATCGCTAATCCCAAATAGGTCACACATCTTGTCTCACGGAACATTCAGAACTAACTGGAATACGACGTGTCGTCTGCTGCAGCCATCTGCTGTTGGGTTCGGAATCATGACTGCAGCGACATGACGCTACGGTGTGTCGCTACGACATGTCGCAACGACACGTCGTCTGCTGCTGCTGTTTGCAATCGGCTGAGAACTCGTATCTTTATGCGTAGAAAAGAAAGTCAAGTTATACGAAGAGTGTGAAATATGAATGTGGATGGATATACAAGTAGAGATAGGCCAAAAGAAAGATAGATTGATTGTATGAAGGATGATATGGGTATGTAAGGAGTGAGTACTGAGATGACGGCCGATAGAGGAGCAAGGAAGAGAAATAAATACATGTGTATTGGCCGTGCCAACGGCACGCACACTGTCGCATGCCGATTCTCCTCTCGTTCGTGTTCTTACAATGCTAAATACTCTTCTGACATCAGCACCAGAGTGTGATTTGTTTGCCTCAAGATGGATAGATGTGTGTCGTGAATGTTTGAGATTTTGTGAGAAGATGAGTAGGTAAAGTTAATTTCTTTACTAATAAAAATGTTTTTTTTTTCTATTTTCTGCTGTTTAATTACATTTCTGTTGCGTGTTTGTAATTTTTTTTTTGTTTTTTCTTTCATGTAATTTAACTGTACAATGCTTTGGTTAAGACTGTTTTTTTTTTTTTTTAATTTGACTGCTGTAGGTCGTCCTAGGGGACGGTTTCTACGTAACCGGGCAGTTATTGGCGAGACCTGAAGGGTCTCCAGCCAATGGGGGGGAAGTAAAATACTTAACCTAAGCTAACTACTTGTACTACACTAACATCATGACTACCTGCAACAACAGCACTAAGGGCGACCCCTAGTGGGACTCGGACCTCGGCTTAGGGCGTTGCTGGCGTGGACATAGGGGGGGGGGGGGGGAGACAGCTTGATGAGGGCTGAATTATCGGTGTGACTGCGGAGTCTGAAGAGACGACCGGCTCTACGACGGGAGAGCTCTGTGGATCGTGACCGGCGGCGGTGGGACGTCGCGACGGGCCTCGTCGGCGAGGACGGTATGCCGGACGGCGGCGGACGTTGTGTATTGTGCTGGTCGATTTACTCGCCTCCTGGAGGAGGGTTATTTCGTCATCGGATTCTAAAAGTGTGTGCCTGGGACGGCGAACTTTACTTATGAGAGAGGGACTGTAGTTGGCCGCTGCGGCGACTAGGGGGTTCGGATGGAGAGGTTAAGACTGTAGTATTGTGCATGTATACAAGGTTAGTCAGAAAGGGGGTACTAATCCGAAAGGGTGTTAAAGTACACATAATAATGAATAACTTTTGTTCTACAACTTTTCCCAAAAGTCAATAGTTTAAGAGAAATAGTTGTTCAAAAATCTCAAAAAAAAAACTCTAAAATCTATCTATCCCCAGTTGTGATCAGCTGTGTTTGCATTTTAGGTCATATTTGGGGTCATGAATTAGAATCACCATTTTCTGAATTTGTAACTAAAGCAGGGATGAAGAATTTTTGAAAAAACTAAAATAAAAATCATTTTAGTTGGAATTTTTTTTTATCGAATTTTGAAATTTTAACACTTGCTTTCAAACAGTTATCAGTGATACTATAAGTGGGCTTCGGATTAGTACCCCCTTTCCGACTAACCTTGTATATAAATAAATAAATTAAATAAATAAATGTTGCGCTGACCTCACCTAGAGTGGGATAAGGACAGGGAGTTGATGACTTGCTTTGATTTTAACAGTTCAACAATTTTATAGCTACGTATGTATTAGCAAGACGAGTTCTCCAAACTATGCAACACGCAGTGAATAATGTTGTATGGTCAAAGTTAAAGCTATTACGATTGCAAATGTGTAACATAAATTGGGTTCTGGAAAAGTTAGTATAGTTTTCATCGTTCTTTATTTTTTCAGCCTCAGTTGTGAAGTTGAAGTTGTGAATTCAAGAAAGTGAGAGCTAAAAACATCAATCCTTTTGTTCTCTAAAGAAAAATAAAAGTAAAGACATTTTCTAACACTTTAGAATTTGTTGATTTATAGCAAAGTTATTCTATGTCTTATCGGCTTTTAACTTTTACAACCTAACAGATTTTAATGGGAATATTTGAAAAGGTCAAGATTAGAACGTGAAACCAACGTTTAAGTGCCATTTATTTTTATTGGCAAAAGGGTTTTATTATGTTTAAATGGTCTAATGAAGGCCTCGACAAAAGAGCTGATGATAATTACGCATTTTATTTGTAGAACTTTGTAAAATATGTTTCTGTTTATTTGTAGAACTAAACACGTTACTATTTATTTCGAGTACTGGGGCCCAATTCTCCTAAAATAAATTGTTGCCAAACGCAATCGAACCACAACCGTCAGTCAGTTTTTGTTTTCGAAAACTTTCAAAATGATTGATTTTGTTTTTTGTGTCAAACAATTCGACAGCTTTTGAAATTGAGAACTGTCTGAATGAACGGTTCGGCCTTAGTTCGGTTGTGATTTATCAAGATTTATTTTAGGAGAATTAGGCCCCTGCACTCATGCCATTTTGCTTGGTGTTAGCATGTTAACTGTAGGATGATTAATTAAAAGCGGTTAAGTTAAATTATGGTGCCTTGTGGTGCCGGACGTAAAGAATAGCACTACCCCATCTCTTCCCATGGGTGTCGTAAAAGGTGACTACGGGATTCACTACAGGATGGGCAGCAGCGTTCTCTGAGTATTTTAACAACTATACTGCGATCGCCAACCCGCCTGCCAAGCGTAGCGATTGTAGCAAACCCCACCAACATGGAGCACAGGACCGGTGGATGTGGCGATGCTTGGGGGAGGCCTATGTCCAGCAGTGATGTCTTTCGGCTGAATGATGATGATGAAGTTAAATTATATAAGCAGTGATTGTATATGACAGTGAAACATAGCGGTGGAACGATTGCCTTTCAATCAGGGGGTCCGAATTCAAAACCGGCCCACACCTCTGACTTTTCGAATTCATGTGCGGATCAGAATTGATTGATTTGATTGTTAGTTGCGTTAACGGTGAACGAAAACATCGTGAGGAAACCTGCACACCTCAGAGGGCTCCATAAAGTTCTCGATGGTGTGTGAAGTTCGCCAACCCGCACCAGGCCATCGTGGTGGACTAAGGCCATCTCATTCTGAGAAGAGGCCCTTGCCCAGCAATGCGACAGTTATGGGCTGATTATGTATGTAAGTTAAATTAATTAATGTTAAATTTAATAGATAGAATTGTAGAAATAGAACAGAAGGAATACCCGTAAATAAGAACAGTACAAATAACGGTCTCATCGCTTAAGGTCTCTTGTTCACGGCACGGTTTCTTAACCGTACGGCGTATTAGCCGCGCCGTAGAAAAATCGTGTTAGCTTATACACAACACGGCAAACTACTAGTCGAAACTGATTTATATTCATTTTGTAACAAAAATCAGCGTTGGAAAGTTTTCATGCAATAATTGCCCGTCGCGAAAACGTCCGGTGCGGTTATAAACTCTCATAGACTGTCATACAACACTAATGTAAATCAAATTGTGCGCAAAAGAAGAGTAGCCACGGTGCATACGGCGGGGTAGGCGTGTCGTTAGGCCGTCGTGTTCTTCAACAAACTTCTATAGTAGTCCATACAACACTGAAGACCGTGCCTACACGCGGCTAATTAACCGTCGGTTTTTACGGCGAAAAAAAGGTTTGTGAACAAGAGTCCTAAAGCAATTTCTTCCAGACAACCATAGGATGGAAAGAATTGTTATAAAAATATAAAGGGCAGTTTGCAGCGTACATAACCTTATAAAAATTTAATTTTGTATTTAATAGAATGATTTGTACAAGAGACTAAGATTATGAATTTGTTATAATATAGTTCAACTCTAATAGTTAGAAAGACTTATATTAAGAAACAATATTCAGTTCAATGTAATACATATAACAACCTATGCAACATTCAAAACTTTACAGACTGAAACGTGGCCTAGGTCAGGCAATTTATATCTTACATCCCATGAGCACAACAAAGGAGAATGCCCATTTTTGTATGGGGATCCGTACCAACTTGCGTCAAACCAAATTTACTCTCAAGAGTCTAGTTTTATTTAACTTTTCACTACCAACAAGATTTTATCAATATTTAACCACATTTTCGAAATATTCAAAAAAGTTAGAAAACGACTGAATACATTTTTTTGCAATTTGTAATAGTCGTGATTACTATTATTTATTTATCCTAAAGGTATGCGTTTTAGGCCGCATTGCTGAGAAGTGCATTGCATATTATAGATATACTACACGTGCGTGATAAGTTGAGACCCGGACTAGGTACTTCGAATGCGCCCGCACGCTTGCTGTTCTCGCCTATATTGTGACGTTACGCGCTCAGGTCAACTTACCGTGCACGGGCAGTATCTTCAATCGTATGTTTCCATCCTTTTTTATCCATAATAATTATAATAATATTTCCATCAATCGTTAGAAATAACGCACTCCTTCTGTTCATATTTTCACGGTTGACAAAATCTGACAAATAATTCGGGAGTAAATGCCTGGCCTTTGCAATAGTGACATAAAGTGCTGCTTCTGGTGGGTCTTCAATGAGCTTGTGGTATTTATTTAATAGCGCACAAGATATTTTAAAATCATCCATTAGATGTCTAGCAGCTCTGTTATTATAAACTTCAGAGTCACTATATCGATACGCCAGGAAACAAGAGTCACTATCTCAACACTATCAATAGTTATTACAGACGTAGTGAATTAATTAAGTATTCAATAAAACTACTAGAACGGCTTAAACGCAGCAAAAAAACATTGGTTGATACAAATATCAAAACGCCATAACCAAATTGACATTGATACTGACAGTTCCATAATTCGGTGTTCCGAAACATAGACTATAACACTAATTCCAAAACTCCTTGACTGTAGGTGTTTTGAATAATATCTGAAATACGCAATGTTTTTTTAATAAAATGGTGAGATAAAATGAAACGATTAAATAGAATGAATTATTTTCTATTATATGATCTTGTAGATTTACTTACCTTGATAGCGAAAATAATTGACAACTGTAATTGGAACGAAAACGTTTTCGGAAACGAACTTTTATTATGATGGATATGCCATTTTTGCGGAAGTAGGTAATTGTTAATTATTTATTATCTTTTATTTCATATTTTTTTAATGCGGTTAAAAAAGACGGTTAAAAATCAGTACATTTTACACATAAATAAAACATTATTTTTGGTGTTAATGTACTTGTGACGCTATGTGGTACGAGATATGGGCATTCTCCTTTGGAAAATTTCGTCAGACCCTCGGGGCTCGGGCTGAACTTAATAAAATTTGTTCTCAAAGTTAAATTATTAAAGAAAATATATTATTATCTGGCAATAAAGGATGTCCACAACAGAAAGGTTCAGAAACCAATTATTCGATAAGGATGTCGACATCGAAATATCAGATGTTTATATTTTCTTTTTCATTTATTGTTGTTCTTTTGTCAATTTCCGTGACAAACGCGAATGTCATTTTGATTGCTTTGTCAATCTTCCATATAGGTCACAGTCGCCGTTTTATGACATTCACGACGTTTCACGCGGGTTGAAAGACCGTTACGTGTTCAGATTTTATTCGCGAGAATTGCTTGTCCGTCAAAACTTTAATATTGTAACCTAATTTCGGAAAAAAAACTACTTCAAAATAACACCTTGACATGCTCAACAATACACTTTTATGACTATCTCTCAAGCTTAACCTGGAATAAGCAGCGTTTTTTTTTGTCTTGGCAGGAGCGGGAAATCCTCATGGAGACCCAAGCCACCTCACGGATGAGATGGATTGGGTAGTGTCGGACTCTTACCGACTAAAATCACACTCCTGCCCCGGCGTGAGCCCCTGCCATGCAAGTTTCGCAGGAATTTTGCAATATAAGCAGGGTTTACTAGCAATAACTTTGACTTACGCTAGATTATAAACAGCTGTCAATATTTTGATAGGTAAACAAACCTGAAATTTTTCGGATTAATATTCACTTTGAATTAAACCATGCAATCTACAATGCTTTGTTTTGTAAACATTGTTTCCATTAAAAAGCAATTTTTTATCTCATCGGGAGACTTGTTTTTCTTCGATGGATCATTTTCTAAACAAATTATATTTCCAACAACGTCTTGCTGCTCTCTCACCATAAAATGGTCTAAACGCGTTGATCAAATTCGGTTCACCAAGCTGGCTTGATTTATTTTGAAACGTGAACTAGATACAGAGTATTCTTAATACTATCCGGACAACCAGTCTTGCTGATCTGTTGATTAAACTTTATTTGTACAATTCCAATGTCAAAAATTCGTCAGTGAAGTTCTAACAGTGCGGAAGTCAAAAATGGCTACTTTACAAGAGAGTGGAAAAACTATTTAAAACGAGCGTAACCTACGCTGAACGCAATATTGTTTTTAATTATCATTACAAATAAACTCTTTGATGATTTAATAAACCTTTGAAAATTGTAATCATCTTTTTCATTTCAAGTAATATTGTGGGTTTCGCAGTGTTGTCTGTTTTGATCACAAAATGACTTACGCACTGTTAGAACTTCACTGACGAATTGTATAAAAAATACGGAAAAAATTCAAAGAGTTTTTGTATCATTAGCATAATCAGCCCATTACTGTCCCACTGCTGGGCACAGGCCTCTTCTCAGAATGAGAATGGCGGACTAGCAACAACGTTTTTATTTATTACTTTATGCGCACACAACACTTAATAAAAGATAAATTACTACGTTTGGACCATAGCGTACAAAGGAACTGCTTATTTTTTAACTAGCGACCCGTTCCGGCGTCGCTCGGATACGTTTTATAGCTTAAAACCTTTCCCATGAATCACTCTATCTATTAAAAAAAACTGCATCAAAATCCGTTGCGTAGTTTTAGAGATCTAAGGATACAAAGGGACAGACAGCGGAAAGCGACTTTGTTATATACTATGTGGTGAAGAAACCTCTTCCAGCAGGCCTGTAAGAGGAGAATTTAGAACAAGAAATGTAGACATTAGTATAAACAAAAGAAACAGATACAGACAAAAAGAACCACGTATACAAAAATAATAAAAATATACAATAAACTAAACTTACATTAAATGCATAAAATAAAATAAACATACTTATTTACGTAAATTAAGCTCTTTTGGCTCTTCATTAAATTTAAATTGCCCGCGCATTAACTTCGACTTTTTAAGTCAAAGTATTATCTATGGTAGCAGCACTTTGCACTATGTTCATTCTATAATTTCACGCTGGCTTTGTACAATAAAAAAGTTAACGAGTTTTTTTAAAAGAAACATTTCAACTGTAAAAATATTTGTTGAAGCAATAGCTTTTAATGTTGTTTCTCTTTACAGGTTAGTAAAAAATAATAATTATTACTTGAAGTGTAGAAGTAAGTTATGTTTGCAAAGTAATTTGTGATTTGTGGTTTTTTGTTTCAATAAACAATATCCTACCTATGTAAATATATATAAAGTTTATGTCATTCCCTGCAAGTAATCTTATATCTGTGTTAACATTTACCGACAAAAATATAATTTGTATCATACATTACATCCTGTTAATCATTTCGAGTTACATTTCACAGGTATCAATTCTTGAATTAATTCTCATTTCACAGGTTGAAATTTATTATCTCTGTGAAATTTCTTTAATAAAAGCTATCAATCAATTATTTATTTATTGCTCTTCGTAATGCTCATTTTGAAATACGGTTTTACTCTTCACAATATTGAAGGTAATAAAATTTCTGGGGGAACGAAATAATTTCTTTTTCATCAGCAATTTAATTGAAAACTGACTGTGATGTACGGATCAAAGTTATGGCCAGTACGGGTTTTGTTACAAAACTCCTATTTATTGGAGTTTCAGTACCCTTATCTCGTTCATGTAATTCTGTCCGTCCTATATTTGTCTGGCAGTGGTCACCGTGGTTGTGATAAGACCGCCCTTTGTACTTTTTATTTATTTTGCCTTTTACGATATATTATTAACTTGGCAATGAACATCAAAACTAAATGATGATTGTACAAAGTTTCAAACGTCTTTTATGAATAAGAATTTATTTTTATAAAAAAAAATTATATAAGAAATAATAGAATAGACAACACTAAATACCTACTAGTATTATTAAAAAAAAAACAATAGTCATTACATGCACTGATAATTGAATTCAAAGTTTAAAAAAAGTCATCAACTTTTCTGTTGACTGCACAATAAAGAAATATCTATCTATAGATTTCAATTATACCGCAACTACTTAGCATTTATTTTTTTTCTATCAAAAAAATATTTACCTACTCAAACTTTAGTACAATCATGTTTTATTCATATTGATTCATAATCCACTATTTCATCATCAAAATATTTCAACAGTCAGAATGATGATATTTTCTTGCCTTTTACGGCGTCTTTATCAAGCCAATTCATAAAAGTAAATAGGTATTATATTTATGATTAGTTACGGTTTACTCACGTGCACTTTTCGGGGTTGCCCGACAAACAAAGACGATATAAGGGCTCCTTAATCATGAGCTGAACACGCGGCGAGATCGCGAGCATCGGCATTAAGAATCGACTTAAACCGGTCAGAAGAAAATGTGCCACCAACCATAGGAAGGGGCAAAGGAGAAACCCTCAGTCGTTACCGTAGCAATGGGGACCGTTGCATTTATTCAATACTGCGCCCAAGTCTCTAAAACCAATAGTTCACTAGTAACTACTTGTATTGACATTTAAGACTTGATTGAAGCAGACAACACAATGTACAATGTAATTATTCAAAGTCTGGAAGCATGTGATCTGTGTTCGTGACATTCAGTGAATCCTATTGGTCGATCCAACACGTTGCCACTATAAACAGGAAACTCTACTTAGTAAAAGTCCCTGCTCCTGTTCTGTTAACGTTCCAAGTTTGAATTCAATTTCCTTTAAAAATACTTGATGTAGCATACATTTTCTGTGCCTTACTGATTGTAATTTTTTGCAGCATTTTGTTTTTTTTAAATGTCGCAAGCATTTTGCTGAGACAGGAGCCTTTTTTCGGTTTCGCTTAAGTTGTTAAAATTTTTGATCTTTTTGGTATATAGTTCAACTTTTGTAAATGCCTACGCGAGTCTAAAATAATACAAAAAAAACTTTCTATCTTCTTTCTTTTCATTTATTTTATCGAATCTCGACTTTTGTTCCTCGTTAATTTTTTCCCAATGTTGAAAATAGGTGCTAATAACAAATCGTTCGGCAAAAACAAACAAGCAAGGATTGCATTGGATTTGGCGCCCAAAAACAAAGCTAAATCCTTACAAACACGTTACAAATATTTATTTCAAAGCTACTTGATCTTAGTTTCAAAGCATTATCACTATGAAGAAAAAGTATTTATGGTATCATTAGAACATTGCTACAGTAAACCTTTTTTCAACTCATAAATACGATTTTCCAAGTCCAACAATAAATTGGAAAACAAGTTCAAAATAGAATAATAGTTCTACAAGGGCACAGCGACCGGGCAACTAGCAAATAATAATTCATAAACTCCCATTACGTGAATCCATGTTTTCTATCTAACAAATTACGTTTTAATATAAGAGGCGGGCCACAAATCCTACTAGAATATTGAAGTTAATCTGGGTTAAATAAGTTTTAAAAGCTGTTTAATCCATACAGCAGTTTGCTACGGCCAACTAAGAAGTTAACTCTCTTTGCTTCAGCGCTTATTAAATTCATTATATGCTGTAAGAAAAAAGTGCAATTAGTTACAAGAGAAGCTTGGGGTAATGTTATACCCTAACTAGTTGAGAACGCTTTTTATCCAATATCTTGGGTTTTGTTCGCTTGTTCTGAACTACTTGAAGTCCGTTAATATCTTCTTATCGAAGTGTTCCTAGTGATTGATTTTAAAAAGGACTTTATAAACGGCCCATTACGGTCGTACTGCTGGGCACGCGCTTCTTTTCAGAATGAGAAGGGTATAAGGGAAATAGACCTTAGCCCACCAAGCTGGCTTGATGCTGATGTTTCGTAATATTTAAAAGCAATTTATTTCATACACTGTAACATATTATTAGTCAACTAAAAGGAGCGCATTATAGGAGCCTCCACGTGTGACCCGTTTTCCAAGTGTGGGGACGGGCTAGAATATAAAGGCCCACGTTCCATCCTAAATATTTAACAAAACCTAGCACGCTTGGTCATATGATCTATACGGTCCGCCTGGCTAGCTACTACACTCACATTAAAGCCAAGCAGTTTACTGTGTTACGTCTTGTGTACGTGAGAGCCAAAGGGGAATCCCACCCTCACATTAAAGTCAGACGCCAAGCAGTTTACTGCGTTCCGTCGTGTATATGTGAGAGCCAGAGGGGTATAGGGGAATCCCTGTACATCTCTGTTAACTACTTGGATTCGTGTGCTCCACCAGCGTTGCCAGATATTTTTTCGGCAAAGCGGGATTTTGAAAATTTTGAGTAAAAAAAGCGTGATTTTTTCGTCGAAAGCGGGACATAGTAAAAAAACTTAAATAAGTAATCAGTAGTTTTTTAAATACTTATCTTTTTATTTCAGTTTTAAATCATGTTTACATGACAATAAATAGCAAAAACAGCCCTAGAAAATGTATTTTAATGAAAATACGTTTACTTTAACAATAACTGTTTGGTTTACCCCGTATTTAGGCAGTTGAGTCTTCAGAGGAATATAATTATAAACCATATAATACCTATAATTAAGTAAGAATTATTTTTTAAGAATTACTTATTCATATTTCTGTCAAGTAATCCCCGAAAAGCGGGACTGAGCCTGTCCCGCGCGGGACATTTAATTTTGATTGCAAAATCGGGACGTCCAGCCAAAATCGGGACGTCTGGCAACGCTGTGCTCCACAGACCTTGTCTGCGCTTACTATCAGATGCGACTAGGGGCAAACGCGACCAAAACAAATAATTTAAAAAAAGTGTGACTACAATCAAGTACGTCCGGTGCACCCCTGGCAGTTTCGCTATCAAACTTGCTGACTGGCTAATTTTTTCAACAAGGCAAGAGCTAGTCGTATGCTATCGTAGCTGGTGCTTATACGAGAGAAAAAGTTAACTAAAAATCCTGGAATATTATTATTACTGCTGACGTCATAGTGTATTCGTACAAGTGCAGTTGCTAACCCTTAGTTTCAGACTGCAACACTCAGGCTGGAGTAAGTCCGAACTTTTTCTGTTAGGAAATTCTCAGTGACTCAAGGTTAGATTTGTACTTGAAAATGGATTTATATTCTAGGTGGAGAACAGTTAATAATGAAGCAAACTGAACAATAGTGGCCAATATCAGAAGAGAGTAAATGCCGTTTTTCGGCGAATTGTTCTATGCCATAACTTGTAATTTGTGGCGATTGATGACTGATTTAATGTTATTGCTCTAGGCTTCATCAAGGCTATTGTTGCAAGTCAGAGGCAGGCACTGTGTGTCCATTTAACCAAATGTATTGACACACAGCTGTATTGAGTCATACAATATACAATACGGCACTTACGGACGGTCGAGACAACAGGGCTGCGCCTGACGCGGTGGCCGTTTCAACTATGCAAATTAATTGTTTCGCCACAAACACTATGCCAAATACCGCAACCTCATTTCTAGATTATAAACTAAGGCCAAATTTTATAAGCCACAGTAACTAGTGTATGAATATTTTATTAAGTTTATAGACGTTTTAGCTCGTCTATTTGTGAAATGCAAATGAGTTACAAATTTAGGTTTAGGTTTAAAGAAACTTTATTCTCAATGAAAACATAACATGTCACTTACTTGAGAACAATACTATTCATAATTAAAATTACAAAAGTTCGACATCACCAGTTACAGACTAATTAACAGATCGGAAACCCGACCCACCCAACGCATTTATTTTTCCAGATGTAACATACTGGCTGAGCTGAGTTTTAAATGCATTGAATGAGTGTACATTTCTTATTCGTGAGGGTATTTTATTGTACAGTTGTGCTCCTTCAAATGTTAAAATTTTTTTGCCATAGTTAGTTCTAGCTTTTGGTAAAACCAGTAAGCTTGCTCGTCGTGTGCTCCGTTGAGTAATTTGTTTGTATTGGGTAAGTATAATATTTGTGTGAATGCTTTTGTTGAGAACTTTTCTGATGAAAATACATGTGTTATAAATATATAGTTGTTTTATATTCATTATTTTTGTGTCATTATATATTTTACTGGTTGATGTTAAGTATGGATAGTTAAAAAGCATTTTTATCAATTTATTTTGGGATATTTGAAGTTCTGACAATTTTGTTTTTGTAGCATTGCCCCAGATTTCAATTAAATACAGTAGATGTGGCTTCACTAGAGAGTTATAAATGGTGTACCGCAATCTTCTTGGAAGACATCGAACTATGTTGCGCAGTGTCCCGACTAGTGTCGAGAGTTTGCTTTTTATGTATTCGATGTGAGCATTCCATGTAAGGGAGCTGTCTATTTTTAGTCCGAGATATTTTTCGCATGTTTTTAACTCTAGAGGCACGCCGTTAATTGTAAGTGGATCAAATGGGGGAATTATTTTATTTTTTGCCTTAAATATTAGATAACATGTTTTTGAGGTATTTATTGTTAGTAGATTGAACTGAAACCATGTGAATAAAGCATTTAAGTCTTCTTGGGCTTGTGAATTAATATGATGGATGGAAGATCCAAAGTAGAATAAACACGTATCATCAGCATACAAGGTAAGGTGACCATGTAACCTTATTTCGTGGATATTATTTATGTAAATCAGGAAGAGCAAAGGTCCTAGAATTGATCCCTGTGGGACGCCACATGTTATAGGTGTTGCTTCACTTTGATGATTACCAAGTTTTACCACTTGTGAGCGGTTGGTTAGGTATGATTCGAACATTTTTAGAGCACTACCAGTGATGTTAATGGATTCCAATTTCTTCAAAAGCAAACTGTGGCAAACCGTATCAAATGCCTTTTTTAAGTCTATAAAGACACCTAAGACTATATTTTTACGATCTATATTATGTTTAATTTTAGTGACGAGATCAATTGTAGCTGTAGTAGTATTACTTTTTGGTCTAAATCCATATTGGCGGTCGGTAATAAAATTAATTGCGTTTAAATAATTTTCTAATCGGTTGTGGAGAATTTTTTCTAATATTTTTGACATTATAGGTAATACTGAAATTGGTCGATAATTGCCAGGATCTGTAACATTTCCCGATTTGTATATGGGAGTTACTTTTGCTACTTTTAGTGTTTCAGGAAAGTTTCCGTCAGCTAATAATTTGTTTAAACATTGACTTAGGTTGTTCACAATCAAGTTTTGAATACATTTAATTCCTTTGGTATTAATTCCATCCAAGCCCGTGCTACAATTTGGATCAAGGTTTGTTATTATTTTTAGTATTTCTTTGGCAGAACATGGGTTAAAACTGGACAGCTCTTCGGAATCTTTAGGAAGAGAAATCGGTAAGGCGCGATCACAGTCATTATGAAACACTGCAGGTATTTCTTTCGCTAATAGGGGTCCTATCGTGGAAAAATAATTATTAAATATTTGACAGATATCATTCGGCTGTGTGTAAGTTTTGGAATTAATAATAATAATAATACGACGAAGTAATGATGACGAACAACTATAGAAAGTATATTGTGAAGGACGGCACGGTTGACATCTGTCGGGCATGCCACTGTCCCGGTGAATCTATCCGACATATTGTCTCTGGTTGTTCTCGTCTTGCTAACGGTGAGTATTTGCACAGACACAACCTCGTAGCTAGGATTATCCATCAGCAACTTGCTCTTAAATACAACCTTGTGGACGCAGAAGTACCATACTACAAGTATGTGCCCGACCCAGTTCTCGAGAATGGTCATGTCACATTGTACTGGGATCGATCTATCATCACCGACAGGACTATTGTAGCCAATAAGCCTGATATAGTGGTGATAGATCGATCAGAGCGCCTCACAATGATTATTGATATCACTGTTCCACATGACGAGAACCTCGTGAAAGCAGAGAAAGATAAAGAAATTAAATATCAAGACTTGGCACACGAGGTTGTCGACATGTGGAATGTTGATTCAGCAGTAATTGTGCCGATAGTAGTTACGGCGAATGGCTTAATAGCCAAGAGCCTCGACCAACACCTAAAGAGGCTCTCGTTGGGCGGCTGGATCAGGGGCCTGATACAGAAAGCTGTACTTCTTGACACGGCGCGTATTGTTAGGAGGTTCCTCTCTCTGAGGCCCTGACCGCCGGTAGCTTGGACCCTGTTCCCGATGCCGGTGGGCTACTATATTTTTATATTTTTAAATGTTTTTTTTATACTTGTATTGAAATATTTAAAAATGTAATTTTATATGTTTATGAATGAATAAAGGGAATAATAATAATAATAATAATGTTTATTTCCAAATCTTGTACACTTTTCAGTAAAAGTCACACAGGGGCCTCCTTTTAAGTAAAGAATATACCTGTGCTAGGAGGCCCCGTTCTTAAATATGAAATTATAGAGTGTACCAAAAGAAGAAGAAGAAGATAGAATTTAAACAAGAAACAAAACAAATATAAAATTAACAAGAAAAAAAAAAAAAAAACTTAGAGATATTGTCTAAATTAGTGTGTGTTTGAGTGTGTGTGTGCATGTGTGTGAGTGTATGTGGGTGTGGGTGCGTGTGTGAATCTTATCAACTTATAATGACGATGCTTGCAGCAATAATTCAATGTCATCATAGGTCTTCAGTTTTAGCCATTCAACTATTGCCTGTTTGCAGTTTTTAGTTGTCATGGAATTAGCTACTAGTTTTGAGGGAACACAATTCTGTTTGGTTTTATTACTTGCTAAGGAATTTATTAGACCCCACATCTTTTTGGGTTTTTTAATACATTTAGTGATTGCATCATAGTAGTAGGAATTTTTTGTTCCTTCTATCAATTTAGCTACAGAGTCTCTTTTTTTAACAAATTCCTCTTGTAGAAGTTCATTATTAGTATTATTTTTAAGTTCAATGTACATTAAATTCCTTTGATTAATTTCGGCAATAATGTCTTTATTAATCCAATCTTTTTGTGGAGGGTTGAGTATTTTAGTCTTTATTATTTTGCTTTCTTCTACACAAGACTTTATAAAATTTTCTAATATCAGGTAATCGTTATCTTGGTTCTTAAGTTCAGTTGTTTCCATAAGGTTATATAACTTTGTGTAATTTAGTGCTTCATACTGGGTTCGCATTTTTGGAGGAGATCTGACTTTTTTGAGTTCTAAGTACATCTGATTGTGATCAGACATAGAAGATTCTATCATTACCATATGGAAGTAGTCGTCCTTTAAATTGGTGCTAATATGATCAATAATACTCTTTTTTGTTTTGGAATCTCTCGTACAATATTTCTTGCTTACTTTGTTCAATAGTACATATCCGGCTTCCTTAACTACTGTTTTGTATTGTTTAGTCTCTTTATTGTTTTTAGCTAATAGATCGACGTTGAAATCACCGAAAACAAGTGCCCTCTTTCTTTGTTGCAATTGCGAGTCATATTCTTCGAGGAACTCCTTGTAGCTTGTATTACCAGGATAGTATATTACTCCTATTTCGAAAGCATGCCTCTCTAAATAAATCCATAAGTAATTATTTCCTCCTGAATACTTAGACTCTGATAAACTGTGTCTGAGATCATTGTGAATGTATGCTGAGACTACTCCTCCTTTTGAGTCGGTTCTATAGTTAAAATAATGAGTATAATTATCTATTTGTAACGCCAAAGCTTGGCTCTCCGACCCTATCCAGGTTTCTGTTATTAGAATTGCGTGTGCTGTTTTTGGTAATGATCTTAAGATGCATTTTAGCTCATCTAGCTTTCCACTTTTTCGTATACTTCTAGCATTAAGGTATAAAAATCTTAGTCGAGATTTGCCAGTGTTAATAGTACGGTAGTCATTAATTATTTGGTACGTATTGCAGTTTATATTAGCATCTATATTGCCGCTTACTAATTGGAGTTTTTTGAAGACTGTTTTATTATTGTTGGTATACCGTGAATGTATTTTATTGTAAGCTCATTCTCACCATCATTTTGACGTCGTACTAGTTCTTCCTTCAGACTCTTTAAATATTGCTGCTGTGCCGGAGTTTGGTCTGAATATATCTTTATATTTTGTGGCAACTTATCTTTGTTTCGTAAAAGGTATTTTGCAGAATCTGAAGTGCTAAAACACGCTTTAATTCCACGTTGTTTTCCAGATGTGTGTTTTCCTATTCTAAAAATCTTTATAGGTTTTGGAAGATCTTGGCACACCTGGGTAATAATATCCCAGATTTCTTTTTCGTCTTTAGAAATCCTTTCTTCTGCGCTAGTGGCAGTTTGCTCTGGCACTCCAGCTATTATGATATTTTTTTCTCTGAAGTTACGATCTGTTACCTCCTTGATTACTTCTTCATTCGAATATAGTTGGTTATTTATTTTAGAAGAGGTTGGTTGTGATAAAGAAGACTGCTTGAGAGCGCTGAGGTCTGATTCGAGTGATATAATTTTGTGTTTGTCTTGACAGATTTGTTTTTCCAATTTTGTCACGGTTAAACTTAATTCTTTATGTTCAATTGTAGTGTTAGACGCAGAAGATTTGATCTCGCTAATCTGGGTAATATTTTCGCGAATCAGAAGTATAGTTTGCTCATTAGATACTTTTAGCTCAGAAATTTCTGTTTTTACCTCTGCTATACTTTCCTGCATTTTACTCATAATCTGCTGATTGGATCCAACGTATTTCTCTAGTAATGAGCCGATACGGCTTAGTTCCGAACGGATTTCTTTCATTTCATCGGAGCACTCAGTTACGATCCAACGACGGTTGTTTACGTTTAGAACGGAAAGTAATTTGTGAAACCTCCGCAAGCGCACTTAACTTCGATAAGTCGGGGTGCGAGCTGTGTGTGGCACTTGCGGTACTGCCTACATCTGCAGCTAAAAGGATGCGTGATGGTGGCGATCTTTGTACATTCATCGTAGTAAATAATATAATTGGCAGTAACAGTAGGTAGTCAACATAAGTTATCTTCTCACAACATTAATAATTAGGTGCTCTGTGACGCTTTATGTGATTTATCGTGGAACTGTAGGTACACTCCGTACGCAGGGTCTCTGTGCGAAAGAGTCAAAAAATAACAACTGCACTATTTTCGCGGAGGTGAAGTACGTTACGAGCGAACGCGGAGTCACTGTCCAAGCGAGATGAAAAATAGCCACCGTCTTTGTTGCGCAGAGGTGAAGCACGGCGAGCGCGCGGTGTGCCGGCGCAGCGGTGTGATATCCTTTGTTTTTGCAGTATTGGTCAGTGGCGAAACGATGTAATTAACAAACACAATCGTCACAATTTGAGTTCTTTATATAACTGCACTAATAGCTATTTTAGAAGGACACTGTTTTAAATATTTTTAATGTAAGCGATAACACGTCTGCCTCGAGTGAAGCCGAACGACGAACTTTTTTTGTCTTTTCAGCCTCGGTGGCAACTCGCTTCTAGACAAGAATTTAGATGCTGGAGAATGAGCGGTAATATAAATAAATAACCTTGGCTGATTACAATAGAAAATAATCGTTCTGTGTAGCCTGTTCCAACTATGTTGCGGACAGCTTCCACTCTAACCAGATTCAGTGGAATACCACTATTTTACACGGAGCGGCTGCCAACAGATCTCCATAACCCAGTTACTGAGCAATGCCGATATTGTAAAGTTAGACCGCCTGTCAGACTTTCGAGCTTCTGACCACCCGTAACGACTGTCATAGGTATACGTATGGCACCCGGGGCCGACAGTTTAACGTCCTCTCCGAGTCACGGAAGGGTCTCGATGTGTAACGAATGGTCACACATCCACGGAATGACCGCGGTAAGCGCAGCTTAAACTTGCAAATCTGATCCACGCAGTTGACACAATACAAGAACATAACACTACAATAGACAATAATGTCGGCTTGTTATCCTATTAAATACAAAATTATTACAATGTTAACTTAATTAAATACCATTCTTATGTTAAGTTCGTAATAATTTATCAATATTCACGCAACTTGTATGAGTAACATAACATAATCAGCCTATTTCTGTCCCACTTCTGAGCACAGGCCTCTTCTCAGAATGAGAAGGGTTTAAGCCTTAGTCCACCACGCTAGCATGGTGCGGGTTGGTGGACTACACACACGTTCGAAAACTTTATGGAACCCTCTTAGGCATGCAGGTTTCCTCACGATGTTTTCCTTCACCTATAACGCAAGTGATAATCAAATTCTTATCAGCACATGAATTCTTACAGGTAATATCAGACAAAAAACAACGTAGACGATGATTAAGTTACATTCAAGTCAAATTTTCCAATGTCAAAAGCATCATTCAAAATATAAAAATTAAACAGAAAGTCAACTCTACTGTTAACTCAACGATTTTCGGTGACGAATAATCACGATTAAAATATAAAACTTTAAATGAAAGTAAAAACCGACTTCAAAAAAAAAAATTAAAAAAGAGTGAAATAATAAGCATGATATAAAATTAACAGTTTCAGAAGTCGTTAGCTTTTATTCGTTTCGGTGTAGAATTGCACCGACTTCTGAAACTGTTTTTTTTTTATTATATACGTTTTAGTGCCATAAATTACACGGTTTAAGATTACAAATTTAAATGACACGGTTGCGTAATCTTTCCAGCAACTAGGTAGTTTTCTTTAAGAATAGGTATTAATGTATAATTATCATGACGGCTTTTTACAAATACATATAATCTTCTTGGTTAATGTTTATGTGATGACAGTTAAAACAGAGATTGAAAGTCCTCATCAAAACTTTTGCTGAAGGGACCAAACCAAAACGTCATTTATGTGTATGTTTTTGTTTACATGGGACCACCTCTGAAGTATGGCCTATCAAACAAAAAAAGATTCATCAAAATCCATTCATAATTGGCGGAGATATCGCGTAATAAATATACAAAAAAAAAAACATTCAGACGAATTGAGAACCTTCTTCTTTTTGAAGTTGGTTAAAAATGAACTCGTCTGAATTGCCTTTTAACCAAACTTTAGTGACACAAACTCACTGAAAATCAAAACCAACAGAGTGCTCCAAATGAAAACGAAAATTTTTGTCTGTGTGAAGATCGTAAATTTTCTACTCGCCGCTAGATTCTACCTCCCAGCCTCCGTTCCGCGTGCAGGCGTGGCCGTGTTTATTAATTATTCTACATGCATTTATAACAAACATGCAAACTTTGCAACTGGGAAAGCGAATTCTAAAATGTGAGAAATTTGTTGTACGCCGTTCGATGGCAGGATTCAGCGTGAGTAAAAATAACTGATAAAGGATGGTCTTTAAAAATATTATTACGGAATATATTACAATAACAAAATTGAGAATGAGACTTGGGAGAAAAAGTAAACAAGACTAAATTCATATTGAAACTTTAAAAAATCACGTACACTAATAAACATAAAAATTAAAAAGTTGAAAAGAAAGAAAACTTTGTTCGTTCTGCTCTACAATCACACCGATAATTTAGTACACATCAAGCTGTCTCCCTCCCAATCTTCCCACAGCAATGCCCTAAGCCGAGGTTTGAATCCCACTAGGGGTCGCCCTTAGTGCTGTTGTTGCTAGTAGTCATGATGTTAGTGTATCGTAGGAGTTAGCTTAGGTTAAGTATTTTACTACCTCTCCATTAGCTGGAGACCCTTCAGGTCTCGCCAATAACTGCCCGGTTACGGAGTAACGGTTCGCAACGATCAAGAACATGCAAGTACAATAACAAAAATAAATTGTTGTATTGTACAAAGTACCTTACAACTTTCATAGTATTATTCCAAAACAAAATGTTTTATGAAAAATAGTTCTCAACCATCTGATGATGTTATTGTCAAGTTTTCCATCTTGCAACGCAAATTTTGGGACAAATACCCACATAAATTGGCTGACTCTCAAATAAATCTCAGCTATGGCAAATTCGCACGAGAAATTTAGAAGTTGGAAGGATGGATGGACGAATCTCTGGACATATTTATAGGGGTTCCCGGTAGTTTATCTTCCTTTGAAGACTAAGAATATTCTATCCTACTCATATGTCCATCTGTGTTGCGATAAAAACCTACTTCATAATTTTGTTTCGTAAAAAAAGGAGAAAAGGAATTTTTATTAATAGAATATTTATAAAAAATCCTTTTCATAAGCTTTTTTAACGAATTACAATAAAGGTATTTTGATATCTTTAACAAATATCTGTAGAATTTAGGTCAATTTGGGCGACGGGTAGCGAGAAAATATACAAATATTATGTATGTATCTCTATGTTCCGAAATTAACTGCGTAACTAGTAACCTAATAATTTTGTAAAACAAAAATATTATCTCTGGCGCAGTAAAAACAAGAACTTATAACGTTGCTGCGTTGTATAGGACTTTACTGTTTGCCGCGTTCTGCAAGTTAGCTACGTGCTTGCTAATTAAAACTACGTAAAATCATATTCCGTATTCGCTGCGGTATAATATTATAGAACAAATGAAGGCAAATATTAATAAAACACAATGCGAGCTGGAAATAAATGAAGATGTACGTAATTATTGTAATGCTTTTATCTCCGCGTTTTTATTTTTATGATCCATGAATCGAGAGGAACTCTTTGCTATATTTTTATGTTTAATTTTTCATCTGAAAAAACAAATAAATCCTCTGTGTTATATTTATGTTATATACAGAGTGTAAACCAATTCGTGTAATTCCTTCAAACTACGTGATGTATTGGTGACATAGATTAACCCTAACCCTAACCCTAACCCTGTATTTTTTGAAAATCAAGTAAAAAAATTCAAAATAAAATCATGGTTTTCTTTTCCTGAGTCACTTCAGAGTCCCGAGTTAACTGACTACAAAGAGCAAAATCGCGTTAGTCGTGCTCGCCAGCCGCGTCGCCGTGTTTTTGTTAATTTATGCGTGGCGTCGAAATGTTGACACGCATATTTTTTTTTTGCAAAATTAATATTTCTTGTTTTTTTACTGAATCCTTATAAGGTGGTTTAGATACGATTACTTAGATACCACTACCGCATGAAAAAAAGGAATTTAATTTTTTTATTCTCAATCAAGCTAATTCCCGTGCGGGGTATCTACACTAGTAGTAGATCCTGTGGTTTTAAGGAATTACACGAATTCGTTTACACCCTATAGAGTGATACCCCAGCGGTTGAAAGCTTGCCTTCCATGTGTCTAAATTCGATCCCAGCCCGCACTTGTTTCTTTTCGTATTCGTGTGTGGATTAGAATTTGATTACAACTCGTGGTGAAAGAAAACATCGTGTGGAAACCTGCACGGCTCAGAAGGCTCCAGAAAGTTCTAGATTGTGTGTGTAGTCCACCAACTTGCACCAAGCCAGCGTGGTTGACTAAAGCTTCCTTATTCTGAGAAGAAACCCATGCCCAGTAGGTACAGTGGATCCGTAATGGGCTGATAGCTACATCCTTACTAATATCACAGTGTATCTACTTACTACATACAGTGGGTCAACGCCCATACATTTGACAGGTCCTATGAAATGTCAAAATTATGTAGGGTATGCAAGTATGCAGTATGGCTACTCGGGACATAACCTCCGCTCCTTCACCCCGCAACCCCCCGCACGATTGCTCTGCGACAATGTTCTACGTTGACCGACTGTAAGGAGTAAGATATAGGTAGACTGTGCTAATATTATAAATGCGAAAGTAACTCTGTCTGTCTGTTACCTCATCACGACTAAACTAATAAACCGATTTTGATGGAAATTGGTACAGAGATAGTCTGGAACACGGAGAAGGATATAGGCTACTTTTACCCTGAAAAACACTGAATACGTAATAAACGACATACACGCGGGTGAAACCGCAAGCGAACCCTAGTATACTATATTTATGTTATCGTCAATCAATGGTTAAATAAACAAGACTTTAACGTTAAAATGTTAGAATATTGCTACGCAATATTTTAGGAATGTCGCGAGGAGGCGTTCGTAGCAAAGATTTATAGCATAGCGGCTATTCGTTGTTGTGTTATACGGTTGAAATGATTATGTCGTGTTCCCCTTTGTAAGAGTAGTTTTTTTTTATCGAATTACCATTTTTAGTTTGCTCTACCAATATAAAAAAAAAGAATACTTACTTCCAATGTCTTTTAGAACTATCACAGAATGTAATTATGCAAAAACATTAGCTTTTACATTCCATTTAAGATTCCATTACATTCTAAGAGCAGTAGTAGAGCTCCTAGAGAAAAAGTTCGTCCGGGGAAGTACTACCTCTATACCTATTTCTGCTGCTAAGCAGCATTGCTGTATTCCAGTTTGAAGGGTGCCAGTAGAATTACAGGCACATGAGACTTTCCTACTATCTCTAAAGCTGGCTTCCCACGTAAACTCACGCACCGTGGGAAGCCACATAATGAGGGTGCGTGATGTGGATACGGCGCACCGCTCCGCATGCGTCCGCGTTACTACGAATGAGTCTCTTCCCATGGTGCGTCGGTGCGAGCTCGTGCGTCGCGGTGCGCGATATCTCGCACCGTGGGAAATAAGCATAAGGCTGGCAACGCATCAGCAATCCTCTTGATGTTGTAAGTGTATATAGGCGGCGATAAGCGATAACCGCTTACCATCAGGTGGGCCGGCTTCTTTGCCAATATAATACATTTAAAAAAAACTATTTAATACATATTACTTCTAAAATTGTCGTTATTTTCACTAACGTTATAATGTTGCAGTAAGTTTATTACCCGTTATTCATGTGTATATTATGTATCATCCTTATCAGAGCCATTTATGGTTCATCCTTTTCGCCTATTACGTAAACTGGTAGGTATAATAAAATATAAATTCATTGCATATAATTTGTCATCTCCGAATAAGGAAGGTTATCCACGGTAATCAAACAATATTATTTTAGGTTATGTTGTTTACCGCATCATGATTTACATGATATCAACAAATCTTGGCGTAGTTCCTGAATATCCACAAATAAACAGAACAAGAATAAAATATGGCGTCCATTTAGATGTTTATGCAAATTGTCGGTTGTAGGAAAAAACGAACTGTTTCCGTGCCCTCGAGATAGAAACAGAAAAGAGAATGCGATAGAGATCAAAGTTTGCAGTTACGCCACAAAAGTATGGGTTATCGAATTTTCCAACCGATTCTCGTCTGCCAGTGCCAAGAAATTCGAATTTTAAACTCAAGCCATATTAATGCAAAATACTTTTGCTGCGCCAGCTGCTAGTGCGCTGGGTAATTTACAAAGATTGTAAAGTTAGCGAAGTCACTTCGATTGACTCAGACGCAGCAGCTTGGCGTTATTTTTCATGATTCTAACATCATTTTCCTGTCATTGCGCTGCTGAAATCTGCATTTTAATTGCGCAACACACTCGTAATCGCTATAGCTTTGATTTTGACAGGTCAACAATTTCCAGAGCAACGGATGTATTAACGATTCGACATTTCCAGAACTATGTACCACGCAATGAATATTTTTTTGACACATCAACTGTCATGATCGATGCGTTACGCAATAGGGTATTTGACTGAAGAAAATCTAATTAGTCCGTCAGTTAGATAATCAAAAAATATTTGACCCGTATTTTTTCTTTTGTTACGTAAACCAAAATTGACGAAGACACGAGACTTTTAAAATTGGAAAAACGTCACAAGCAAGTACAATTTTTACTTGCTTCTGACGTCACAAGCCCCCACTCTCGAGTTTTGGTGCGTTTTATCTTTCCAAATATTCATAGATTTAACAAAAGAAAAATTACGTCTCCATTATTTTTTAAAACTTTAACTGGCGGACTATTTAGATTAGCAATTTATTGATGCTGTCAACATGCCTATTGCCCTGCTACTGTCAGTAAGTTGATAACCTTTAAAGAATGAGAGATGATAATTTTCAATATTTCATTATAATTATGCTATGTTTGTCTTGTCCAATATAATCAGAATTGAACAGAGCAGTAGTTCTGTTCGACTCGTTGAGAGGACTACGTCTCGAACTTTTTTTTTTTCACCGTAAATTGCGTAAGTAACAAATAGAGTGTGACAAATACTGGTGTTCTCTTGGGAAATTAGTATTGTATGGGAGCGGCTTCACGGAATCCTAAGCTGCAACGTTACCTAGAACAAAGAATCTCATTGCAATTCTGGTAAATTAATGAGAAAAAGGATTCTAAGCAGACTTCTTCAGCCTCTTTGTTAAAAAAAAACCGGTTTTTATTTTTTGTTACAAAGAAATTTTACTCTTTTTGTTCACGTGTGTTTGCAGTTACTTTTAATTTATATGCCTAGAACTGTTGACTAGATTCTTAAATTAAAACTCTTTGTATGTACACACGGCTACACTTCAAGCTATGCAAAACCAGTATAAGCTGACCGTTACTTGTGCGAAAAGATTATATAAAGCGACGCCAAGATAAACTGGTTTTGTATAGCTTGATGTGTAGCCGTGTGTACTTCCATTCTGCATCATTACTAATCAATGTATAAGGCTAAAGCCAGACGAGCGTAATTTACGCGGCTCAAAATGAGTCGGAGTAATTTTTTGGAAGGATTTAGTAAGTAAATCCTTCTAAAATATTACGCCGAGCCAGACGAGCGTAATTTACAGGACGCAAAATGAGTCTGCGTAATTTTTTAGAAGGATTTAGTAAGTTAATCCTTCTAATAATTACGCCGACTTAGTTTGAGCCGCATAAATTACGGTTATCTGGCTTCAGCTTTAGAGTCACTAATATTTTAAAGGGGCTCGTGGCTAATTAACAACTGTACGAATCATATGATTGGGAAGGTTAAGCTGCGCTTGCCACGGTCAGTCCGTGGATGGGTGACTATTCATTACACATCGAGATCCTTCCGTGCCTCGGAGAATACGTTAAACCATCGGTCCCGGGTGTCATACGAATACCTATGACATTCGTTACGGGTGGCCAGAAGCCCGACAGTCTTACAACCGGTCTAACGTTAGGATATCGGCATTGCTCAGTAACTGGGTTGCGGTATGATGGCAGTCGCTCCGTGTAAAATATTGGTATTCAGCCGCATCTGGTTAGACTAGAAACTAACCCAAAAGGTATGTCCACATTTGTAGCATTTTGACGTATCGTATCTCCGTAGCGTGGACTGACGTGTATCATGATCGCTGGTTAAGGTACGTCCACATTTGTATGTGTGTTTGTCCTAACCAGTGATCATGATACACGTCGGTGCCACGCGACGGAGATACGATACGCCAAAATGCTACAAATGTGGACATACCTTAACATAGTTGGGAAAACACTAGGCAGAACAAGTGGGTAAAATATTTTGGCGAAACTTAGTATTTATGGCTGTGTGTGTATCAATTATTAACGGCTTGGAGCACGTACGTACGAACGCAGTCGACGTACGCGTTTGACGTACATCGACCGTGTTGCTCTTTGATTAACGGTAACGAAAGGAACTATTATAATTTTGCTTACCAGTTTAAAATAAGAAATACTATTTTAGGTTTTTTTTTTTAATATCGGTAACCGGAGCCCGGATATGAGTAATTTAAACCCGTAGACTCCGGGTTAAGACTGTCGGGTTGGCAGCCCCAATCGTACGCATATTTTCCGTAGTTTCAGTTTTTTTGTTTGCATTCTTTTTATGTGTTTATTTGCGTCACCAAAATACGTAAATAAGTCTGTTTAAATGTTTTTAAACTTTCGCAATTTGTACACATTATAAAAATATAGATCGGGTCTACTCGTCTACTCGTAACGTCGTCGAGATAAAGGTATTTTGTGCCTCTTAAAGTTTTTTACGCGAGTAGACCCGATCTATGCTTTTATCATAAATCTGCTTTTTTCTTTCTATTATAACAAAACTCATGTTGGTTCTACCATACCTGTCTGAAATCATGTATTGCGTGCTAGCTTCTAAATTTCCAATATGAATACTGTAAATTTATCAACATTGGTAATGTACAATATCTGGTAGCCATGGAAATCCGAATTAAGAATACAACTCTCCTCCGTCACCGGTCAAGCGAGAGGCGATGAACCTGGCACCATAAAAGTGCTCGAAAAATAGCAATAGGTGAACCTGTTACATTGGACTTCATACCAGAGGTGAAACGTGGATGTACAGACTCCTATAATAAAAGAACACCTCTGCTAACCCCTTCGGAGATTACAAGCGTGACTATATGTATGAGATAAATGGAAATGCTGAAGACTCAATTAAATTTGCGATGTACAGCTATATAATCAAAGTCGTTAGTGTAGAATTCCAGGAACAACTAAATATTACAAATACCTGTTTACTTTGAATCGTGTCCGACAACAAGAATTGTTCTAACTTAAACAATGAAACCTTTCCACGAATAATTAACGGAGGCAAATCTATTTAACAAACGATAAAACAATGAGAAATCTTTAATTAATACCACGGTACACATCCCATTAATGAATTTCTATACAAGGTTAGTCAGGAAAGGGGGTACTAATCCGTGGACAACTTAAATCGTATCACTGATACCGTTTTAAAGCAAGTTTTAAAATTTCAAAATACAATTTTAATTTCCATATAAAAATATTTATATTTTAGTTTTACATAATTCTTCATCCCTGCCATAAGTTACGAATTCAGAAAATGTAGCTTCTAATTCTCTTCTTGTGACCCCAAATGTGACCTAAAATGTAAACACAGCTGATCGTTGGCTGACGAAAGATAGATTTTAGCGTATTTTTTATGAAATATTGGAACAGCTACTTCTCTTAAACTATTGACTTTTGGGGAAAGTTGTAGAACAAAGGTTATTAATTATTATAGGTACTTTAAAACCCTTTCGGATTAGTACCCCCTCTCCGACTAACCTTGTATATAAATAAAAAATTAAATGTCGTTCGTTGGTCAGCGCATCACTTGATAACGTCTAGACTGATATAGCAATTTGTTTTTTTAAATGTTCGTAATATTCCGAATAAGCGTTTTATGGTACGAACAGTTGTAAGTTTCCCAGAAAATTGACAAATTCGTGAAAAACTGAAAGTTCTTTTTTAACTGACTTCGAAAAGGAAGAGGTTTTCAATTCGAATGTTTGTTATATTTTTTGTTTTGTTTTTTTGTTACGCCTTTATTCCGCCAATATGAATGGATTTTGATGATTCTTTTTTTTTTTTTAGTAGGCCATACTTCAAAGGTGATGATGATAGAAAATTTATATGGCACGACCATATAAATTTTATCAAAATTGATTCAACGCTTTTTAACAAATCAACAAAAACAAAATCCCTTCAACAAAAGTTTTGATGAGGACTTTCTATCTCTGTTTTATCTGTCATCACAGAACCGTTAGCCAAGAACAAAGAAGATTGTATGAGGAGCCGTCATGATAATTATACATCTACCTATTCTTAAAGAAAACTACCTAGTTGTTGAAAAGATTACGGAACCGTGTCATTTCAATTTGAAGTCCGTGTAATTTATGGCACTAAAACGTATTTAATAAAAAACTATAAATAGAAGTTAAAACTGTCTTAAAAAAAAAACTAAAAGGAGTAAAGTAATTACCATAACATAAAATTAACAGTTTCAAAAATCGGTGCAATTCTACACATTAACAAATTATTTAGAAGCCTCCGACTTCTGAAACTGTTAATTTTATATTATGTTAATTATTTTACTCCTTTTAATTTTTTTTGGACACGTTTTTTACTTTTATTTAAAGTTTTTTTTTTCTATGGAATTTATGTACGTATGAACTCAAAAATTATATGGAGAAAAACTTCTTAAGCGAGTGGAGCCGCGAGGGCACAGCTAGTCTAATATAAATAACACACGACTGGTAAAGACAGATATCAAACAGTAAAAATACAACACTTTTTTTCAAAGTTCTTTTTCTCAAAGACTTGTGATTAAAATCCTGAACACGTTTTTGTGCTCTGCCGTTGGAGACGTGTTATTCCAAGTTATTAACTCGAATGAACGTCGACGTTTTAATTTAAGTTCTGGGTGGCTAGGAAATTTATAGATATACATATATTTAGACTGCAAATGAGTCTTCGGAAAGTTAATTCAGAATCGTGAAACTGCATGAGCAGTAGGTAATGGAACGTTGCTAGAAAGTTTAATTAGAACTCTCAGATACCACTAATGAGGAATCATAGGGATGCATACGTATCAGCTTCCTCTCTGTAAGTAGGAACATTTTTGACTGGGCCTTACTTAATTAATGTCGAGGTCAACCCTGGCAATTTCAATTTGAGAACATTTTTAGGGTTCGGAATCCTATTACTAAACCTGCGCCTCTGTTCATCCGTTCGTCTGTCTGTCTGTCACAACGATGAATTTTTGTAGCCGTCTTCTTCTTCTTCTCTCATGTCAGCACGAGCTATATGAAAATAGCTCATGCTGTGGTGAAAATATTAGCCAGTCAGCAAGGTTGGTAGCGGGGCTGACCGCCCAGGGTGCGCCGGACGTACTTAAGTATCGTCACTCGTGGAGATTTCTAGCCGTAATACGTAGCCAGTTTTAACAGAATATTTGTTACTATGGCCTCTATCATGGCAAATCACTACATAGTATAAAACAAAGTCGCTTCCCGCTGTGTGTCTGTCCCTATGTATGCTTAGATCTTTAAAACTACGCAACGAATTTTGATGCGGTTTTTGTTAATAGATAGAGTGATTCAAGAGGAAGGTTTATATGTATAATATATGCATATTATAGTAGAGAAAAACGCGGAATACGCGATAAACGACATCCACGCAGGCGAAGCCGCTGGGCGACCTCTAGTATCAAAAATAATAAAAATTCTAAACCCAAAAGGGGTAAGCGGTAGGCCAAACAAGAAAACCCGAAAAAAAATATTATTTTTCAACTTTTTTTGTTCTTGCTCTATCTTAAAAACGGTAATATATATATACAAATGTGAATCTAGATACGACTGTAGTGCATACTCTATAGTTAAACCAGAAATAACAAAAAAAAAGGAAAAAGTGGTGGTACGGAACCCGTAGTGAACTAATCCGACTCGCAATTGGTCGTTTTTTTTTATCCTCCTTTTTTATAGAAATTAATAACCGCAAAGGGAAATAGAATTCCAATGTTTCGAACAATCAAAAAAATGCCCCAAGGCAGGTCACAGGTCTGCCCCGTACAATATCTTTGAATTCAAAAAAGATTGGAATTTATTCCACTTACCTACCGTTTTCCTTTGTTTTTCGCTGATTATTTTCTTCAAGCCTCCGCGTCGAAGATAACGAGCCCTCTTTCAAGGTGCCTCATTTCCCAGTAGGTTTGTTATTTTTAATTTTAGCCCACCCACTTTATTTCGAACGGCGCTTAAGGAGTTACCACCTCAGATTAAATTTTGTATTTGTTTATTAAAGGTACAACAGTTTAATTTTGTACCAGTTGGGTATTAAACATTTTCACGTCACAATTAATTATTTAGTACGATAATATTAACGACGTAGTTAAAACAGCTTGGGTACTTCAGTTAAACCAACAGTTTGCCCAACATTTTATTGGACAGTAAAATATCTCCTAAGTTACTGTCCTAAAATAATGACCATTTCAATTATGAACACGTTTTAAGGCCCTAATATTTACTGAAAACAAAATTAATAATTATGAAGGGTATTAATGATCACAAGCATTAAAAAGGTTTCGCAAATAGGCATTTGTGTTGGGAATAAAAGCTCGTTTTACTCCAGAAACTTAAAATGAATTTTCAGGTATAATAAAAATGGATGCCTTTTCCGTAGTGACAAAAGGAAGGTAACGACGTGATCTACTTATCAAAGTCACACTTTTCATGACTCCTGAGATTGATATTCCACGCAGGCATGCGTGGGATTAAGAATACGTGACTTCTTATATTTCCTAGTCCGCCCTTTGGTACGGAAAACCGCGCAGAAAATCATAATATAAGGTAAAAATGTTGGTATCGCCATTATTTTTTATTCAAAAAAGCATAGAAGTAATATGTACTAAAAAAAGATGCACGAGATCTTGAGTGGTAAAACAAAATGTTGAAATTTTCTCTATCCTGCTAACATACATTAAAATGCAAAACAAGTTTTGTGAAATTAATGCACATTATGAAAACAGCCTCAGCAAAATGTCTCGTGTATTGCCGGAATTAAAGAATAGCACTACCCCATCTCTTCCTGTGGGTGTCGTAAAAGGCGACTAAGAGATTCACTAGAGGATGGGCAGCAGCGTTCTCTGAGTACTTTAACAGCCATACTGCGATCGCCAACTCGCCTACCAAGCGTGGTGATTATGGCAAACCCCCCCAACATGCTTGGGGGAGGCCTATGTCCAGCAGTGGACGTATTTCGGCTGAATGATGATGATGATGCCATTGCTCTCTTAACATGACTTTCACAAAAACGAGGATATCTCTTTTAATTAGTTGCAGAAAAAATTAATGATGAAATATGATGAAAACCAGCGTTGTTATACTTTTTTGAAGAGAACCCCATCATATTTCCCCAGTGATTAATGAAAACAAAATGTTTGCTGTTGAATCTGTCACTACGACTAAAATCACAATAAAATACAGTAATAATTATATCCTTGTTAAGAAACAAGTAATAATTGAAGTGCTCAAATTTTAGTAGAGCCCGAATATAAGTCTGAATAGAATGATCGAATTTGTTCCTAAATTCGACTTGAATTTGCCTTTGATTTCGAATCAAACATGTTGAACAAAACAACAAGTCACTTGAATACAAAAACGAGTACCTAATAATAATATTACAGAGTCTCCTACCAATACTATTTATGATAATCAACGTTCCCATACTACAGGGTGTTAACGAATTCGTGTAATTTTTTTTCACGTATATTTTTTTATTTGATAAACAATTTTGATGCCATGCATAAATGAATGAAGGCACGGCGACACAGCTGACGGGCTCCACTAGTACTATATCGCTCCACGCAGTCAGTTAACTTGGGACGCTAAAATTACTCAGATACAGAATACCATGGTAAATTTTTTGAAAACCTATGCTCTGTCAATCAATGTCACTAGTAGATCACGCGGTTTGAAGGAATTACACTAATTCGTTAACACGTTAAATATTAGTAGTTGGAGTTAGTCCAATGATAGTATCGGTATGATATTTTCTGCTACATGGAGCACATAGACCAATATACCTAATTAAAATTAAAAAACTGTGTGATATGATACATACGCGATAATGAGCGTTGTCACAAAATGCAATAATTAATTTTATCAAATCCACTAAAATACTGGATGAAGAATGCAGCATGACTGGTTTGTCACTGTACATCCAAAAACCATCAATTCTGATAGTCAATTAGCACAACTTTTACTGTGGGACAAACTCTAATTACGTGGAAAAAAAATCTTTACGGAACATCTGTTTTTTTTTTCATGCGTTCTGTTTTTGTCCCATGGTAAAGGTTGAACCGAATGTTGAGCACAGTACCCCAAGTGTGAGTTTTTTTTGTTAACTACTGTAGTTGCGTCACGCCAAAAATGTATGAAAATTTAGGCTGTGTCTCTAGGCGCACCGTTCGCTAACTACAATTCGCGCGTTAATTGAACGGTGCGCCTAGAGACACAGCCTAAATTTTCATACATTTTTGTCGTGACGCAACTACAGTATAGTTAACGAAAAAAAAACTCACACTTGGGGTACAGGGGCCTAATTCTCCTAAAATAAATCTTGATAAATCACAACCGAACCAAGGCCGAACCGTTCATTCGACAGTTTTCAATTTCAAAAGCTATCAAATTGTTTGACACAAAAAACAAAATCAATCATTTTGAAAGTTTTCGAAAACAAAAACTGACTGACGGTTGTGGTTCGATTGCGTTTGGAACCAATTTATTTTAGGAGAATTGGGCCCCAGTTCATGGTTTTCGGATGGAAAGCGACTAATCAACCATGCTGTATATTCTAACAGCAAGTAGGTACTACAGTACTTACTGGATACTACTGCTTATTAGATAATACTACGACTACATACTGCTGTTGGAATTTACCTACACATAAATTAGAAAGTAGGTATCTTATATCACTTATAATAATTATGATAAGATTTACGTTTTTACTTACAATTTATTTAAGCAACTTTATGACAATTCATTTGTCACTGTCGAGTGTTGTTAAGCTCATCTCTTCGTGACTAAAAACTGGCCTAGTTTCAGATTTCCTGCTTCAAAATATTGTTTGAGTTCCTTTCGTATTTTGGTTTTGATGGTTATTAATTATATTAATCTCCAGATTAATTGAAATCGCAATAAAGAGACGGAAAATAAACTGTCTTGTTTACTAGAAATGTCGTTTAACTCCGTTTATTTATTGTTTACTAAATGTTGTAAGTATACTTGCAATTTGCAGGCTAAGTGTTCGCAGTTAAAAGTTGGACTTAAGCAATTTTTCACCTGAACAAGGAGAAGACAAAACAAATCGCTTTTCGTTTTCTCTTGTTTCTACAACCTCAGCACGGACGACGATTTTATCAGAAACATTATATTCATCGTTCAATTTACTACAATACAATGTATCTTCAACCTTCAATGTGAATGGAATTAGAATATCTTCCTCTATAATATCAAGACATACAAATAAGATAAACAGTGATTTATGTCGACCACAAACTGTTAGCGTCGCAACCCGGATATTAATTAATAAACAATAGTCCACAATCTATGGTTGATGTACAATAGCTTATGACCCGAAAACCGAATCTGGGGCGAATCTTGAAGCCAGGAATTCCGTTACAATACCAATGGAATGTTAATGGGTCGACACATTCGGAGCAACACTATCGCTAAAAAGAAACAATGGGTTACCGTTACTTGCAAGTCTGTAAACAAAATTTAGATTGAGTGAAAAGTTTGTTTGGTGATAAGGTGAAAATTATTTTAATTACCTGATACTAACTGACAATGACTGAATGAATAGAAATGCCTAAGCAACTTGTTCAAGAAATAACATTTAGATTTCCAAAAGGTTTTGTAAAGTTATTGTTTCAATGTAAGGTTCTATTCACCACAAATTGTATTGAAGTATAGGGATGTCTGAAGCTTTCGAAAGTCATAAACGTCCGCATATTATAATATTTTATTTGAACACAATACACCTACCTAAACCCTGCCTACCTTTAAACAAAATCCAGCATCACTAATCACTAACTAAATTGTTTAAAATGGAAGTCGCTTTTCGCGTTTGTCTGTTTGGATGCCTCCCACGTAAGTTGTTGTAAGCCACAAATTGCATTTTTGTGTTTTTCACGTAAAAGTGTCTAATTTTATCTGTTCCAAATTTAAAAATAGCAAACATATATATCGTTTTTCGGTAATTTTATATTTGGAATAGATAAATATACACATGAAATTAGATACTTTTACGTGGAAAATACATGTGATGTGAGGTGACGGGAGGGCTTTTTTGGGGTGCTGTCTTTTGTTAATCTGACGTTCAAAAAGAACTAAGTAATTCTAGTCTATTTTGAATAAATGAGTGACCGGGGCGATCGCTTGTTATGATTAAAGTAACCTGTCAAATTCGCATTGTCCAAGTATTTAATACGTTTTCGTATTTGTCACACAAAAATAATTTATTAAATATTTCACAAATATATGGGACTATAATGTAATAATGACATGACTTATTAATTCTTTTATTACAGTGGAGTACCGACTATTACTAAAATAGACACAGAATATCAAGTTAAATCTATTTCTCTTCCAATTGTTCTAATCGCGATATAAACTGTGTTAAAAGCCTGGGCCAGGTCCAAAAAGACTAAAATGTGTTTAATCCCTTTATCTAGCTAATTAACTTTAATAATATTGTCGGTAAAGGAATTAATTAACTAATAAGAAGGTAATGGCGATAGAATGAGAATAATGAGTACAGTTATGGATCACATAATTTATCGATACGTGCGATTAAATAATTACTAAATTAAAAGAACAAAATTCAAGCGTCAAATAAAATAAAAAATAAAAGACCAACACAGTCTCTTTACGGAATTAAAATGGAACACACATTTAACACATAAACATTTAATATATAAATTGCAATATAACAATTATATAAGAAGCGCATAAATAAAAGAAACCCCAGACGAGGCTCATATTCATCGGAACGCCGTTCCACAAAGAGAATGTAGAGGACCTTGCGTCGATGTAATCCAGGGCGTCACGCAAGATGAGTTGCAGGTTTTTGTCTGAAAATAAATTAGCTAAGTGACTATCAATATCAACATATTTGAGAATAGTCTCGACTGAGGATCACCAAATAGATGACAATCTTTAAAGTCAATGTAAATCATTAATTAGATCCAACAAAGTTGGGGTCGTGGCTAATTAAAAACCGCGTGGATCATATGATTTGCAAGGTTAAGCTGCGCTTGTCGCGGTCACTCCGCAGATGGGTGACCATTCTTTATACATCGAGACCCCTCCGTGCCTCGGAGAGCACGATAAAACGTAGGGCCCGGGTGTCATACGAATACATAATGACAGCCGTTACGTGTAGTCAGAAGCCCGCAAGTCTGGCAACCGGTATAACCTTAGGATATCAGCATTGCCCAGTAACTGGGCTGTGGAGGTCTGATGGCAGTCGCTTTGTGTAAAATACTGGTATTCAGCCGCATCTGGTTGGACTGGAAGCGTCAGCATGTCCTGCCTAGCCTTTTCCCAACTATGTTGGGTGACCATAACATAGTTGGGAAAAGGCAGGACATTTTCATCATAAGTATGAAAAGCGGTAGAGTAGAATTAAGGTCACAGCTCATTAAAGCTACCCGGCACCCGACCCACATCGCCTCATCGCTCGGCGTCCACTCGTTGTCAGCAGATGGTTCACGGATGGACGCCGCGTTATTACCAGTAAACGTCGCATGGTCAACCAGAAGACCGAAGCGCGCGGTCCACTCGATGGCAGCACGCGGTTCACTCGGAACTTCTGCGTTGGCTATGTGCAGCAATGCAAGGCAAGCATGCGAGCAGCGAGTTATCACCGAGTAGTCAACTCGTTGTCCGCGCGTGGACGGCGAACGCCGGAGGTGATCCGGTGACGCTACGGAGTTGATGTAGTGAGCGCACATCCATACAAGTTCATATAAAGAATACTAACCGCACGAGGTGAGGCGATGCAGGTCGGATGCCGGGTGGCTCTAATGAGCTGTGACTTTTAACCATTCAGAAGCCACACAGTTAACATAGATCTGGCATAACTACCTTCGTAAGTCAGTAACTGCTTTGCAAGAATGGCCTTAATCTCATCCAGATCGTTGAAAGCAAATTCCATTAATATTGCAGTTGAACATGTAACTAATATGTGAGTAAGTATTATTACCCATGAAGCTAACATGTACCAAGCCTGAAATGTAGGGAATTTTAGTGATAAAACAATGAAAAATTCTTCAAAGAAATTTAATGACTTAAAAATGATTACAACTTCAAAAGACAACGACAATGCAATGTCACAAAATTGTATCACTAACTTCATGGCTTATTGGCTAATAATCTGTGAATACCCTGTTAGAAATCTGTTAATAGTTAGAAAAGCACTATTAAAATTCGAACTTATTTCTTGATAGGGTGAGTTCGCGTTACCGTCAACTATTTAGAGGCGCAATAGGTAAGCCCTGCCTGCATAGGCGCAATCTGCGTAAGATTATTCTTTAGCGCTAGAAATGCTTCCATGTTTTAATTTATCATTAGCCCATAGCAGTCCACAGCTGGACACAGGCCTCTCGAATAGCCCGCCACTGAACTCTTCCTAGGCCTCTCTCATCCAGTTGCTATTATAGTCACTCCACCTAGCCTGAGGGCGTCTCACACTACATCTGCCAGTTCGCGGTCTTCACACAAGAACCCGTCACCCCCAACTGAAATCGGTTCTACAGAAAAATAACCTTGCTAATCCTGTGGGTTATGTCGACAACTTTAGTTCTCGGTCAGATCACCTCTTTTCGGACTCGAGTCTTCAGAGAAACTCTAAGACCTTTATATGACCTTTTCCATAGCCTGCTAAGCGATTTCAAACTAGAGGACCAGCCGTACATCTCGTCTCTGTTAGATGACAGGCACGGATCGAAAACCTTAGTTCTTAGCCTCTGCGGTATGTTTTAATTAGGTTCACTAATTTTATGCAAGTCGAAGTATGAATAATTTTACACTTAAAGAAAATAGGGTTATCAAGTAACAAGTAGTAATACATACCAGAATGTGTACGTAAACGACAAAGTAAAGTACGATCAATACTTTTAACGAGTCACACGTTAAAGCAAAAATTGTCTGCAAAAAATAAGTTATAAGTTTTTAAATATTCATGTGATTCCCAGCAAAAATTAAGCCACCGCTTCTCTTCCCAAGGGTGTTGTAATTGGCGAAAGATAATTTTAAATGGAGGGACAGAAGCATCTTTCAACAGCATTCATGCGTGGTTATTATTACAAAATTCTCTCACTACCTTTTTAATTGTAGCTGTCTTTGAAGAGACTCATGTTTAGTAGTGGAGGTGGGACCAAAGTATGAAGTGCAGACTTGCCGAGTAATTTCATCAAACAGACCTTATCTGACCAATTACAATGACCCAAAACTTTAGTACGTTAGGTATTGAATTAATGTCAGATGTGCAGTGACAGTCATTCCAGAAGGCTTACTCCCGCCAGCTTCGAGTTCGGAATCAGTCAAGTTTGAATCGAATTAATAACAAGTCATACTCTTGAAATCGACAAAAGCGCACGATGGGACAGTCCATGGTTTCTATTCGAGATGGTGCGTTTTTGTTGATGTCAAGAGTAGGTTCGACTTAAAAGTAATTCGATTCAAACTTGATTGATTCAGAACTCAATACTGTCGGGAGTAAGCTCTCAGATATCCATAGTAAAACAGTATTCAATGTAGATAATACCGGTACATATTGTATTACAAAAATAAAAGTCTCTGCTAGCGCACTTAAAAGCATGTCAAAAAATGTAATATGTATTATTTTCATTATAAAATGAAAGTTATGAAAAAATAACATACCTTTAATCTTACAATATTTATTGTAGAATCCATATTTTTTGATAGCTTCATATAAGCACTTAGAAATTTTTTGACGATCACGATCTTCTGTTCATCCTCTAGATTAGTATTAAGGTTATCTTTCAATGTTCTTTTTTGTAATTTTACAACTTTTCTAAACATATCAATAATATAAAAAGTTGTTAAACGACTAGTATAAACCGTCGAAAGTGTGAAATGAGTTAAGAAGTCAGTTAACGTAAACTTAAAACCATTGTATACAAGAATGCAGATTCCTCTTGTCAAAATAGTCATCAATACACTTAAATGTATTCCATAACAATTTAAAGACGGTTGTGATTGAAAAGTAGTAAAAGTCTCATCGCACAAATTTGAAGAAAATTTCAAAACATGTTTCTCTCCAGTAAAAAGTGAAAACATAATATTTGCTATTGAATCTATCATCACGACTGTAAAGTAAAGATACGCAGATAATACGGAGACTTCCCCATACTGACGATTATGCCAAAAGACTATATTAAATATCATAATTAAAATACAGTAAAATCTTGCTAAAAAGCATATAATTTTTGAAGTGCTTAAATTGTAGTACAGCCCGAATATTAGTCTAAAGAACATGATTGTATTTATTGCAAAAAAAGATTTGAATTTGCTTTTGATTTTAAATAATAGTTGATAAAACATTGTGGATAAAGAAAAGCTTGGGTATATGATGTGAATACTACTAATGCAGTATTCAGCTATAGATACTAATTTTGTTGATTACTATTTCAATATACTCGTAATTTCTAGGTCGAACTATTCTGATGATAACATCATCGTGCCGTTTATATCGAGGCCATATGATATTAGTTTGTAATGTTATCGTAATAATATTTTTAGATACACCACATAATCCAATATAATATAATTTAAATGTGTTAGGGAAATTACGATACCAGGGATTTCGTGAAATACCTAGGGATACCACGAAATCCCAGATGACTTTGAATATTCCAACTTACTGTTCACCTCATGTTACTGAAAAAAACTAATGATTTGACACACTGCTAAAACGCGGAACTATGTTTAGTAATATGACATTTCACTAGACTGAATCTAGTAGGATATCACAATAAAATCATCAATCATTTTTTAAGAAGGCGAAGCACTCAAGTTTTGAACTGAACTTATATCTTCAAAATTAGTATCATCACGACTGTAAAGTGAAGATACGCAGATAATACGGAGACTTCCCCATACTGACGCGATGCTAAAAGAGTATATTATATATTCATGCATGTGCATTCTTGGAACTTTCATACTTAACAATAATCGATTTATAGAATAAGATGCGATTCTTTAACGATTGTTAGTTCTCGTCATCGTTTATAAAAAAACCTACTGCCTTACCACAAAATCGTGTTTAACGGTTGTTCGCTTGATGCTTAGAGCAACTCGGTTGACGACTCAGTCTTCGGTAGCCCCTATGGCTTGATGAGATGTGAAACCAAGATGAGAGAAACACAAAGACAATAAAAGCACAAATTTATGTTGACTATGTTGGCAATAAAAATGGATCTACAATAAAATCTGGCTGACGAACAAATAATAATTGAAATGCTCAATCCGTAGTAAAACTCGAATGAGCCTGAAGAGCATGATCGAGTTTAATGCAAAATGAGGTTTATATTGGCTTTTTATTTTAAAATTATATATTTCACACAAAATAATGAAATACACCGTGTTGAAATAAGCTATTATTATACAGAATAAGTTAAAGTATCGAATATTGCTACCACAACTTTTTTTGTATTAAGTAGATTCTATCTATAATAAGTCTATAGGTTGTATTGTCACGATAACGTTTTTTAAACTAAAATAGAACTTTATTGTAGAATGTGTGTATAGAACCATAATTATAATGAAAAGAAATCATTTTACATTACATTACTTTTATTTTAAACATTAAATTTGCATTAGTGCAAATTAAATTCTAAAAAAGAGAGTATCAATTACTTATATTGTTAACCAAACAAACCAAAACTAGTTTTTTAACCAAGCCATTTCAGGATTTCAATCAAAGTATAAACAAACTTTCAATGTATCATTCTCCATGAATGCAACGCGAAAATAGACTTGCAAAATGACAATCCTATTCAACTGAATTGAAATGAAAACATGGACCATTGCGAAACGTAGCCACAGGAAATAATCTTCAGTTGGTAAACAATGCATAAAGCTCCCCAAGTCATTGATATGCAATCCGCAATGTGAATATATAGTTCTATATATTTAAGTACGTATAGCTGTATAATGGCTTTGTGTACCAGCGTTAGCTCCTACAACATAAATCAGATGTGAATAATGAATGGGTGGTCGAATCTGATTTAATTGCATATTACATCTAATAACTCCAAAGCCCCGCTTTGTGGGCTGATTTCTAACATTTGATATGGAACAAAAACTATCTATCTATACAGGACGTAAACGAATTCGTTTATTTTCTTAAAACCACATAATCTTTTACAGGTATAGATTATACGGGATTTAGCTGGATATAAAACAAAAAAAAAAACTTATTTTTCGGTAGGTGTAAGTGATCGTATCTAAACCACACAATAAAAAAAGGATTTTTTTTGCATTAAAATAATTTTATGTGATTCAACATTTTGATGCCATGCATAAATGAATAATAGCACGGCAACACGGCACGACTACCGCGATATTGCTCCGTGCAGTCAGTTAACTCGGGGCGCTAAAATATCTCAGAAACGGAAAACCAGCTTCTTTATGTTTTTTTTTTTTTCGCTGTGTCTTTTAGTAACCAGTGCTTGGTCAATCTGTGTCACCAGTAGATCACGCGGTTTGAAGGAATTACACGAATTCATTTACACCCTGTACACATATAATAAACCTGTAGACCTGGCGTGTTTGCATTATAAATTACTAGCTTTTGCTCGCGGCTTCGCTCCCGTTAATTTACGGATCCCTAATTTTTTGATCCCAAAATATAGCTTATAGCACTCAGGGATAACGTAGCTTCCTACTGGTGAAAGAATTTTTGAAATCGGATGTGTAGTTTCGGAGATTACCTCCTACATACAAACAAACAAACAAACAAACAAACAAATTCTACCTCTTTATAATATTAGTATAGAAGTATAGATAAAAAAAAATTGCGGGCAGTTAAAGGATAGGGCGGGCAATAAAATCCATTTCGATCATTTCTAGGGTTCCGTACCCAAAGGGTAAAACGGAACCCTATTACTAAGACTCCGTTGTCCGTCCGTCTGTCTGTCACCAGGCTGTCCTCATGCACCGTGATAGTTAGATAGTTTAAATTTACGCAAATGATGTATTTCTGTTGCCGCTTTGTCAACAAATACTAAAAAACAGAATAAAACAAATATTTAAGGGGGGCTCCCATGCAACAGACATGATTTTTTTGCCGTTTTATAGATAATGATACGGAACTCTTCGTGCGCGAGTCCGACTCGTACTTGGCCGGTTTTTATTTTTTGACTGTTTATCTTTTTGTCGGTTTGTTGGTTTGTTTGTGCACGCATCACGTAAAAAACACTGACTCAATGCGGTTGACTTTTATAGACAAATATTGAGTGTATCTCAGAGTATCATAAAATTTTTGTTTCATCGTAATCAGTTTAAAAATAAATAAATAATAAAATCTTTATTGTTCAGGAAAGTTCACTCAATCAAAAGATATTAGAATTTAAAATTATCAACAAGAAATTAGAATCATTTGCACCATATTTCGTTTCGTTTCATCTACATTGTTTAGTTATTGCGATATAATATTGTTTTTCGACTTCCACGCGGTCGGAGTCGCGGGCACAGCTAGTATAACCGAAAGAGCATAAAAATATGCGAGCGTGATGTAATTTTTACTCGCGAAAGTAATGTTATGTATAAATGTACTACAATATTATTAAAATAGTAATGAATGTACCACACTGTGCGCAATAAGGTTCAAGATGTCATATCAACAATACATAAGTCATCTCTACGACGACGAACGTACGACGAGTCGACTCTAGCAAAAAGGCTATTAACCACTTTTTGATGTTATGAAATCTTTTTTAGGTTTTAGACGTTAGGGTGGTAAACATTTCAAGTCCCCGACTGTACATGCTGTTGGTAAACTCATTCTGCCGCAGACCATTGTTATGGAGTGTCCTAACCGAGTCAACAAGGCCAAAGAACGCCAACGAACGTTTGTTTTCTAGAAAGAACGAGTCCTGTACTCCAAGTGTGAGTTTTTTTCGTTAACTAATGTAGTTGCGTCACGACAAAAATGTATGAAAATTTAGGCTGCGCCTCTAGGCGCACCGTTCACTGACTATTATTCGCGCGTTAATTGAACGGTGCGCCTAGAGACACAGCTTAAATTTTCATACATTTTTGGCGTGACGCAACTACAGTAGTTAACGAAAAAAACTCACACTTGGGGTACTGTTCGTTGGCCTTTGTTGGCGTTTATTGGCATGATATGTGCGTACAGGCAACCAAAGAGATAAGAATACAGTCAACTAATTACATTCATATTTTAACAGAGTTGAGTGGTCAAGTTTTTGCCATCGCTTATCTGAGCTAGTCTTGCGTATAAAAAGTTATTACGCACACAAATACAATGACAGGTTGCTCGTGTTTTTGCCCAAGTATTTTATATCGAATTTCATTACGCCGACAACGATTCGCCTACGTAATCTTTGCCGAAGCAATTTTTACCCTAATTTGGTTTCACCGAATGATTATTAGCCACCATAATTATTTGGCAAAAAAAACTTTCAGAAATTCTGTTTTAGTCGAATAATTATTTGACTATTATTTAATTCGCCAAATAATTAATCGCACAACATTATTTACACACAGCGGAATGTAATGTTAATCAGACTCAGCGCACCCCGACTACACGTGGTCAGACTGTGTCCTACCCCTAGAGTGTTATTTAAAAGCGTGGAGCCAGAAGCTTGCAAAGGCGGTCCTTAGTGGAACGAGTGCACGAGGCCAAAGCGCATGTGGCGCGAGTGGGGGGAGGTGGCGAGCGAAGCTTGTCGGCGACCTCCCGAGCGCAGCGCTGGTCGAGTGTGCGAGCGAAGCGAAGGGGCAACAAAGCGAGTCTTCTGGTGGAGCAAACCCAGAAACACTTGCATGCTTGCTTGCTTTCTTACTTGCGTGATGGAACAATGAGCCATCTAACAACTGTAAAGTGGCCAATGATACAGATAACTAATGAAACAGTGGCCAGCAGTCTAATCGGCGCAACAAAAAGTTACAAAACATAATTAGGGAGTTTAATCATTCGGCGTTTTAATTATTCGCGAAATGAAAAGTGGCGAAAGGTTGTCGGCCAGATAAGAATCGGCTAATAAATAATATTTCGATATTCCAACAGAGAACCAATGACAGTTGCCTACATTGTGCATTGATATGCATGCGTTGTTTGCCTGATACCTAACTCTTTTATTGACTGTACCATTGAAGTAACCGCTTCTAATTAACTTCAATCAAAACAAATAATTTCAAGTCTTTTTGTTTGTTTTATAACTTTCTTGACACATATTCATGATTAGTTACGGTTTACTCACGTACATTTGACACGTACATTATGACGACGTCTGTGGTCTAGTGGTTCGAGTACCGGACTGCTGATCACGAGGTCGTGGGTTCGATTCCCACAGGACACAAATATTTATGTGATGAACATAAGTGTTTGTGTTGGTCTGGGTGTTTTTTATGTATTATAAGTATGTATTTACAAAAAAAAAGTATATAAGTATTGTATCCATTGTCTAGTACCCATAGTACAAGCTCTGCTTAGTTTGGGACTAGATGGTGCTGTGTAGAAAATGTCCCAAAAATATAATGTCCCAAAAAAAAAAAATATTTTTCAGGATTGCCCGACTAGTTTCGGACACAAACGGAGCCCTTAATCATGAGCAAAATACGCGGCGAGGTCGCGGAACAGCGTGACAATGCCAAAAAATGCACGTGAGTAAATCGTCACTAATCATAATTTTGAGCCTAGCGTTTAACGACTATATTGTAAACGCAAATTTATGCACTACATAATAAAGCTTAATAATGGTTTAGTTACTTATACCTTAGTAACCGCAAATGATACACATATGTGCGGATTTTATCATGCAGATGAACCGCAGTTTTGTGACGGTGAGCGGTTTACGTACGTTTGTGGAACCACAGAGTAATTCATAGACAGAAACTTTGAGTGGTTTGATGGGCTGTTAAAAGTTGTAATGTTTTAATGATGTGCGTTTATGGTCAATTGCTATGTTGGATTAAATTGTTCAGGAATTCAGATGAGGTTTTATGGGAAATTTTGACAGTAATGCCGAAATTTATGAATAATTGTTGTAAGTGTCATAAAGCAAACATTAATACTATATTGACTGCCTCGTTGGTTTAGTGGTCGCAAGTACAATTGCTCAGCGTGAGGTCCCAGTTTCGATCCCCGGGTCGAGCAAAGTGTTATTGGGTTTTTTCGTGTGGAATTTCTCGGCAGCCTATCAGCCCGGAGTCTGGCTTTGTGTCCGGGTGGTGGCAATAGGCTCGGCCCCTATTACATGAACCTTAAACATAACGACAAAATGAGGCTGTACTATACTGCCGTCATAAGAATAAAGGACGTAATTACACAAAACGAAGTAGGTAACCGATTTCCGACCTTAAGTTATTATCTTACTCCGTTTACTTTCTGTTACTTCGTTTTGTGTAATTACGTCTTTTTTTCTTATGACGGCAGTATACACCTCTGCCCAACCCATCGGGGAACACAGGCGTGATGTTTTCTTGTATTATGTTAATACAGTATCTTTATTATATACATTATTAATCCTAACTAGTCCTAACTAATATTGTAAATGCGAAAGTAAGTTTGTTTGTTTGTTACCTTTTCACGCCTAAACCACTAAACCGATCATCCTGAAATTTTGCACGTTGTCAGGTGTACAGAAACGGACATAAGGTACCTTTCATCCCGAAAAAAAGTACTGCTGCTGTTCCCGAGGAAAACAACAATAACGATAATAGATGGCGCCACGTGTCTTTCGAATTATAATTATTATTATAGAAACTTTAGTAGTGTGTTAAGAGTTGATTATGAAATTTTAAACTAAGGCGCGGGCAAATGCTAGTTTTCTTATAATTACCTGTACATAGATGATGTGCTTCTGGTTACAATTTTTCCTTGCCATATTAAATGAACCTTGATATTGACTCTGACACATCGAGGAAATACGTGTTCAGTCTCTCGGGAAAAAATGTGACTGATGTGAAATTTGTGAGTAGTAGGTATTGCTTTTTGTAACAAAAGTTGGGTATAGAAAGCAGCTATTTTTAGTAGGAAGATTGATCACTTGAGCCGTATACGGACGATTGGAAAAGAGAAATTAATTGTTAACAGGTATGTGCGTTTACTATTAATAGGGCAAGTGAAGGGAGTTTTAGGAGCCCTCTCTCATAAGTAAAGTTCGCCGTCCCAGGCCGTCCTCCTCCAGGAGGCGAGTAAATCGACCAGCACAATACACAACGTCCGCCGCCGTCCGGCTTACCGTCCTCGCCGACGAGGCCCGTCGCGACGTCTCACCGCCGCCGGTCACAATCCACCGAGCTCTCCCGTCATAGAGCCGGTCGTCTCTTCAGACTCCGCAGTCACACCGATAATTCAGCCCTCATCAAGCTTGTTCTCCCCCCCCTAAGTCCCCGCCAGCAACGCCCTAAGCCGAGGTCCGAGTCCCACTAGGGGTCGCCCTTAGTGCTGTTGTTGCAGGTAGTCAAGATGTTAGTGTAGTACAAGTAGTTAGCTAAGGTTAAGTATTTTACTTCCCCCCCATTGGCTGGCGACCCTTCAGGTCTCGCCAATAACTGCCCGGTTACGTAGAAACGGTCCGCTAGGACGATCTACAACAGACCAAAAGAAAAAAAAAAGAGTTTCAATAGGTGCACTGCTCGAATTAAAAATTAATGCTACTAAATGAATGAGGAAGATATTAAGAAGGACTTTAAAATTGTACTTGTGATAAGCAAAAAGACGCCTATAATCGAGCGAGTATGATAACCGTGAAACATCGAGTCATAGGTACGGTACAGTCAACAGTAAAAGTTGATGACTTTTTAGAAACTTAGTTTTTATCTTTTTTTTTAAATCTCTCTTTCGTTTTTGTCCTATATCGTGGATGCACATATATATATTTCACATGCTCAAACGCCCAGACCCGAAACAACTATATGTAGGCCATACAAATATTTGTACTGTGCGGGAATTGGACCCGCGACCCGTAGCGCAGCAGCCAATCGCTCAGCCACTGAATCAACGTATCGTCAAAATTTAATATTGAATACATTAAAAGATTATTTGAAAATGTTACTACCATTAATTAGTATTTGGTGTTGTATATTCTGATATTTTGTGTACAGATGCTAGCATATAAAGCTACTGCAACCAGTCAAATTTCTTCAATAGAGTTTCATCTTTATCGCAAAAACATTAGGTTCAAGATTGATTGGGAACATTTGACATTTTCGGGTAGCTTGATATGCTGGCGTCTGTAATAAAAAATAAGTTTACACTCAAAACACTTGAAACTTTGTACAATCATTATTTAGTTTTGATGTTGACTGTAAGTCCGGCGCACCCTGGACAGTCAGCTCCACTACCCAATTTGCTGACAGGCATTTTTTATCTTGGCATGAGCTATTCTCGTATAGCTCGTCTTCTTCTCTCGTGTCAGCACGAGCTATACAAAAATAGCTCATGCTGTGGTGTAAAGATTAACTAGTCAGCAAGGTTGGTAGCAGGGCTGACTGCCAAGGGTGCGCCGGACGTACTTAAGTATCGTCACTCGTGAAGAAGCTGAAGAAGAGAACGAGAGAGAGAGAACGAGTCATCGTTAATTAAAATCTGATATACCCTTGTTCATTTACACTGGGTGTAAACGAATTCGTGTAATTCCTTAAAATCACATGATCTACTACTGTTGTAGATTGGCCCCGCATGGGATAAAGCTTGATTAAAAATAAAAAATAAAATTATTTTTTTCATGCGGCTGGTGTAAGTGATCGTATCTAAACCAAGTTAGGACAGATTAAGTATTTTTTTTTTCCTTTTTTTTTCACGCATAAATGAATGAAAGCACGGCGCCACGGCTGCCGGGCACGACTAACGTGGTATTGCTTTTTGCAGTCAGTTAACTTGGGGCTAAATACACAGCCAGAATTTTATTTTGATTTTTTTTGTTGATTTTCTAGCATACCCTTTTAGGGTTAATGTGTGTAACCAGTAGATCACGCAGTTTGAAGAAATTACACGAATTTGTTTACACCCTGTATACTCCTTATTATACATACACCAGTAAACAAATCAAGGAAATAGTATTTAAATAAAAAAATGTACAATAGGCGGTCATAAGAATGAAAATAAATTGATAGCATCTTTTGTTCTATTTACGCCTCTACTGTTCCACCACGCATACAGCTTGCATAAGTTCAAGTATAAATCTCTTATATAATTTCCAAACCAGAACACGAGACACGAAAGTACATTACAGTGTATCAAAAATATAATACACGTAAAAGCGTTCGGTGAGCCGAGAGAGGCGGCAGAAAATAATTAGAATAAATTGTTCTCATTACCGAGTTGAGAGGAACTGGCTCAGTGCCCCTGAAAATGTGCAAAATCATACATCATACACATGAAGGTAGTAAGACAACTGTTTACTAACAAGTGAAAAAGCAATACTTTCCCTTGACAAAATCGTTATCAGCCTCCTATCAGTATTGTGTTGGCGTCGGCTTCCAGTTAAACCGATGTTGCTAGTCTTAAGAGTTTTCTTTTTTTTTTTTATCATTTAACCTTTAACATAACATCATGCCTGTATTCCCTGAAGGGTTGGGCAGAGGGGTACAGTACACCCTCGTTTCGTCGTTACATTTAAGTCCCACGAGTTAGGGGGCGAGCCTATTGCCATCAACCGGGCATAAATCCAGACTCCGGGTTGCTACTGGGAATTCCATACGGAAAAACCCAATAGCAATTTGCTCGATCTGGAGATCGAACCCAGGACCTTACGCTCAGCAGTCACGTTCGCGACCACTAGACCAACGAGGCAGTTACAAACACAACCTTTTTATATACATTTTTTTTTAAATAAAAACGAACTCTGCAGTTCGTTTTACAGCTCTTAACCTAAGCGTACACGAGGGCGCAGGCAGCGCAGGCAGCACTGTTCAGCCACAGTTTGACAATCCATACAGTTGGGCAATGCCTTTGATGTCGGGTGATGGTGATGCCACCGCTCGTGTAAGCGTGGCCTGCGCCCCCGTATAAAATGTAAAAACTATTTTTACATATAATATTCTTTAAGTAGGTTTCTATAATCATTATATCATTAACCTTCATTACCAATCTTTAACGCATGATTAGTAATGCATTTGTCCATCACTGATTGTTTTACTCACATTCAGCTAATTACATTTCAAATATTGCCGTATTTTATTTATTAAATAATTATGATACTTACAACCTGAAAGGTGAATTTATATGCGCAGATAAAATTATATCTATCTTTTGTAAAACCGTTCCATATTTTGTAAAAAGATTTCATATCCTTTCATATATTTATTTTTATACTCTGTACTTATACTAATTACACGCTGTATAAAAAGCTTCAATCCAGTATGGATCGGATTACTCTACTTTAACATATCGCTATGCATCCAATATCGATAAACATCTACCCGAATACTTTTCAAAAACGTATTTTTTGTAAATATGTAACCCGCTGGCGAATCAAGATTTTCTTTAAACGATTGTAATTTTATTTATGCCTTTTCTGACGGTTTTGCATAACACTTTAATCTAAGAAGATAATCTGTGAATGTATTGCCCATTATTACAGCCACACACACTATTGTTCACACTTAGCAACGAGGTTAACCCTAACGATGGAGCAACAAACATAAACCGGAATTATAAAGGTGTGTCGTGATTGCAGCATGCGAGCTTCGTTAGAGCTACCAAGCACCACAGGTCCCAGATATTTCGGTTCTAAAAATATTTTTAAACTTAAAGTACATTTCTGCGATTACCACCTCCAACGCTTAATACTGGTGCGTTGATCAAAATATACTCAACAAATTCTCATTTGCTCTTTCGAAATATTCGACACTCGGCGAGAAGTTGGCAGCTTGGCTGCGTAATGAACGAACTTAGCCACTGAAAGGGTTAAAACTGAGAAAGTCACGACTCTGTTACGAAGAAAATTGGTAATTCATTGCTTAGATTTACTTTACTTGGTAATGCCAGTATCGGAAAAAGTTTTCCGTCGCTAATAAAAACATATGACAGTTCGAGTATTGGTAATGAGAGTTAGAAAATTCTCGAAGCTGAAATATTCCTTTTCGCGCGATTATCCGTTAGAATTATATGCGATTCAATATTGAAATTCATTCGTTTTACTTTTTCATTAAAGTGGTTTTAAGTAGAAAGTTTTTACGCAATATTTTAATATTTTTTCCCATAACTCATATGTTCTTCATCTTTTCTTGGGGCAACTGAAACTCCAAGACACATCAACATAAAGAATGTTAGGATGTAGTGACAGGTTTCCAGATCACTGATTATGAACTACTCGTACATAACGACACATTTCTTTAAGGAAAATCCGGAACTGACATGTGCACTTACATTTTTTCTTTCATAAAATATTTATTTATGATAGGTACTTCTGTAACATATTCTTTGCTAGCTTATTACCGATTCCCACGTACAGTGATGCGAGAGACTTATTTAATATTTTATAAGGAATTGCAGATGTAGGCAACACAGCAGCTAAATTAAAATGGAACTGGGCAGGCCACATTTCCCACATGAGCGATGATGACGAATGATGAGCTTTGTAGCACGAAACGAAAACGCGGTAGACCCAGAAAGGGATGGCGAGATGAGCTAGTCTTCTCCTAAAGGATAGGCCGCAGATTGCAAAAGATCGACAAATATGGAAGGAAGGAAGGGCGGCCTTGACCATTTTTTTTTCTTTGGTTAGTCCTCATTGGTTCCCTTCGCCTAGGGAAGACGAAGGGTTATGCCGGACTCTTACCGGCTAAAAACCCACGGTGTTCCTTTTCCTGACCCTTGGCCGAGGTAGTGGGATTCGCAGCTGCATGCACCGCAACCCCGGCAGGGCTCGGTCCGCCATCCCCTGGCGGACATCTCCTTCTGTGGGGCCTTGCCCCATGTCCTCCTGACGAGAGGCATGCACAGAACACATGCGCGCTGCCTTCTCGGGCCTGTTACTGGTCGGGCGACGGTTGCGGCCTTTACCCTGCAGTGGGACACAATAGTCTCATAAGATAGGAATATGATTTAGAAGATAAGGAATAGACAATCTTCTTTTTCTCTCATTTTGGCACGAGCTATATGAGAATAGCCCATGAAGTGGTGAAAAGATAATTCAGCCAGCAAGATTGGTAGCGAGGCTGACTGTCTAGCGTGCGCCGCGCCGGACGTACTTACATATCACACATCACTCCTGGAGAAGTGATAATAATAATTTACCACTTCGTCCATTACAGTAGAATGTTGACTTCACGCGGATCAACTTCGGAATCAAGTTCATTAACCAGTCAAGTTATTCGAATGTGATGCAAATCGGTTTATACATTCGATATTCTCTCACACCAACACCGCTTCACGAGCCTAAATAAAGACAGAAACAATATCATCTGACTTCGCTTTCATTTTTGTACTAGGTTAAACATCGCTGCCATAACAATAATATATTTCTGCGCTTAGTAACCCAAAACCCATAGAGCTCCATTAAAATCTGATTTGCAAACTTTATGATAGGGTTTTTGTTATTGGCTCCCAGATAACATCTGCGGTATTCATCTTTAAGCTATTAGGAAGGGGGTAGAAGATAAAAAAGGTTTTATTTACAGACCTCCAGCAGTTTAGGGTTAAGAAAAAATGGCCGCAAGCTCAATGTATAAGCATTTTTTGTAAATCCTTTCGATATTACGAAGTCAAGAGAAATACTTCACCTTTATCTAATTTAAGTGGGCCAATATTTCTGACTATGCATGTATTATACAAATTGTCCAAAAATAGTGTCAAGCGGAAGTCCAGATGTAGACCATCCTTAGAGGTACCCAAATCACCCCATGTATGTTCCGTGCAAAAAATCGCGGTACATACATGGCAGTGATTCAGGTAACTCTGAGTGTGCGTCTCGAGTGACGGACGTACGGCGTATTGAGGATTGCGGAACGGCTTTACCGTCGATACCTGTCCTTAGTGCACGCGGGAAAGTTGACGCGTACGCGCGTGTTTAGTATTTCGTTTATTTTACTTTGGTTTAATTAATAATATCAATATCAAAATTCAAACGTTTCGAACATTTATTTAATGCGCCGTTCATTCCGCCTGCACGGTGCGCCGTCACTCAGGATGCACACTGAGGGTGCTCTACCTCTGAACTTACTCTTGACACAACTTTTTGGGACAGCCTGTATAAGGGTATTAATGGCCGAAACACAACTATTAAAAACCGGATCCAGTGAAAGCCTAGCGGTTGAAAGCTTGCGTTCCATACAGTAGCGTCTGAGTTTGACCCCGGTCCGTATCTTTGACTTTTCGAATTTATGTGGGGATCAGAATTTTACTATCACTTGCGTTAATGGTGAAGAAAAATATCCTGACAAAACCAGCACACAATACATGTTAGTGTGCGTTGCGTCCTGAGTGACGGCGCACCGCACAGGCGGAATGAACGGCACATTAAAGAAATGTTCGAAACGTTTGAACTTGTCCGGAGTGCGAGCGGGCGCGCACATTTCACGGCGCATTCTACTGGCGGATGCGCTCATCAATACGCGTATTTTGATTTTTACTCGCGGAGAGTGAAGTGAAATGTCGCAAATTAATTTGAATGAAGACTTTCCTGCTGAAGATTTTATCACAGCAGTGATGGAAAAGCCTTTCATTTGGATGCCCAGGCACCCTGACCATAAAACAAAAAGGCTCGAAACAAAATATACTCTAAAATAATATTATTATAAAGTTATTTATTTTAACCCTAGAAGCCTAATCTATTTTGGACGTACACAAAGCCTTAATATACGTCTCAGAGGCGTACACATATAAATTACGAGCTGTATGCAAAAATAGCCCTATTTTTGAAATATAATTTAGCGGAAATTTAAATTTGGAATATAAACTAAAAATAAAACAGCACTGTTATGAATAATAACAATAACTATAATCACAGTTATTTATTACAACGAAAAAACAATATGCATAAATTGTAACAAAAAAAAATAACTCCTTCAAAATCAACTGAAACATATATTTTTTTTAGAAAATCTTTCTTTTTTTTTTTGGATGTCCAGGCACCCTGACCATAAAACAAAAAGGCTCGAAACAAAATATACTCTAAAATAATATTATTATAAAGTAATTTATTTTAACATAATATATTTCAATCTTAATAACATTATAACTTACCGATTTTTTTTTCTGTAGATAGAAATTCGTGCTTTCTTATTTTTTCACATAAATATATCATCGATAAAGAAACTGCTTCTTTCTAAATATTGTAAACGTTTGAGTTTTGATATCGACATTATTAAAACCAAAGTAAAATAAACGCAACACTAAACACGCGCGCACGCGTCAACTTTCCCGCGTGCACTAAGGACAAGTATCGACATGTAAATCGGCTCCGCAATCCGCCATACGCGGTGGGCCGTCACTCAGGACGCACACTTAAGAGTTTATAAAAAGTTTTCGATGGTGTGTGTGGTCCGCCAACACGCACCAGTCCAGCCTGGTAGATTAAGACCTAAATCCTTCTCATTTTGAGAATAGGCCCGTGCCCAGCAATGGGACACTAGTGGGCTGATTATCCCAGGTATACCATAAAATATGGCTAAGTGCTTTCTAGAAAGTTGGGCATGAACTTAGGCGTTGTCAAAGTTTAATGCAGACAGGCATTAATGTTTCACATGTGTGTGAAACACGTAGATTCTTGTTTCTGATACACTGTTTAAAAACAAATGTTTACAAAAGACTACATGACTTGACAGTAATATACAGATATTATTATAACGCTGAGCAGTAAAAGCAAAGTTCAGAAAAAATAAGTGGACACCACAAAACGTTTAGTATAACTTCCACCACAAAGTTTTTACCTCGGGCCCCGAGGCTACTAAGTAAGTGTCAGTTTATACTTACAAATACTGAGAAGCTGCCAAGCGCCAGCAAGCAGGCAAGGTTTTTCTTTTGGCATAGAACTTGGCACCTATTTAGATCTCAATTCAGTGGATCATTATCAGGGAAATTGGCAAAGTAAACTGTAATAGCGAAGGAATTGCCTTCACTTTCATTTCTGACTGTGAGTTCTCCGTTGTTCTATTGTATCAAAACCAATCTTAGTTATTTTTTATTTTTTTTTGTTTAAAATCAGACTACAAAGTTATCTACATAAATACAAACTTTACAGACTAACATACATATCGAAATACACTCGGCGTCACAAAAACCGCACCTCTCCGAAAATAAATTTCAAACACGTCAAGCCTGAAGTAAACACCTGAATTAAACCTAGTTAATATTGGTATTTATAGAAAGTATGTTTAATTACCTTTAAATTAACAATAGTAAGATTTCAAACAACAGTCGTCAATGTTTGTCAATATTTCGTATACACAAAACAAATCTACCAAGCAAGAGACTTTAAAAAACTGATTTTAAATATAGGGTTAAAAGTATTTTGAAGGTGTTCTTTTAGTGCGTATACCTACACGTAGAAAGTTGATTGCCGTCGTCAATCCGCCAGCGCTTGTCGGTGCTGATAGTCTCTATACCGTGTGGCGAACCAGCGCCGACAAGCTCCGAACTTCGCCGACAAGTTCCGACCTGTTCCGATCAGCGCTGGTAAGCCGTCATTTGTTGCTGTATTTGCAAGGGAACAAGGCGTATTTTTGTAAAAAAATGCCAGCCCCTGCTTCCAGCCGCTTACTTTATGTAGCGGTTACGTGCACGGACCAGTACCAACAAGCACTGGCAGGTCGGCGCCGGTTACCCGCTTCCTTTATGTATACGCCCTTAGGAGGTGCTATTTTTGTGACGCCGCCGAGTGTATAATACATAACGAATGCACACGTATTGTCGGGGTGATGTTGCGGTACCTTACTTTAGCTGAAACTGCGTACAACTCATATATTATTTTGCTACGTAGGAATAATAAGTATATCTATAATACAACCACAGAAATCTAAATAATAAATGAACACAACAATGTTACAACCATTCATGTGAATCACAAGCGGATTCTCATGTTCCGTTTATGCAATATATTACTTGCGGTAGATACGTAGTTCCGTGTGGTTCCTAGTAAAAGATTGGCAAACCTCTCTCTAATCACGGTGGGAGTCATAAAACGCTACTCAAGGATTATTTCAAAAGAATGGGCAGGAGCACCCTGCCGTCACCACTCCACTTGCCCAGCATGATGATTTGGGTAATATACATGATCAGCACATTACTGACCCACTGCTGGGCACTTAATCTCTGACCTATACGGGTTAGTGGACTAAACATACCATCAAGAACTTTTTGAAACCCTCTCATGCTTGCATTTTTTCTCAAGATTTTTTCTTCACCGTTAATGCAAGTGATAATCAAAGTTTGATCCGCACATGAATTCGAAAAGTCAAAGGTGCAGGCCGCAGGATTAAACTCAAAACCTGGAACATGGAAGGTAAATACTCAACCATTTGGAGCGGACGTTTACGACGGTTTAATATAATAAGATAATACTACTACTATTACACTTTTATAACCCAGTCGTCCTTAATTTTAAAGACTGCTCATTTCAATAAAAACAGCTCTAAAAAGTTCATCTCATTTACATTATCCCCAGTCATTTTCACTTGTAACTTCGGCTATTTTCCAAGTTAACTTAATGCTTAGTTCAAGTTACAGTGCTAAGCAACTGGGTCAAACCATACGCAAACATTTAGTTTATCACCCGCGAAACCACTTACTCAAGTAGGAATAAATAAGCTTGACAAAGCGTTCATTCTTAATAATTAATCGCAGTATTGTAGTACTTTTTATTTACTTTTTAATTTTTTAGTATTTACTATTCATTATTTTGTTTTTTCATTTAATAAACTTATAAATACATTTTATATAAAAATATACATTTAAAAATACAAAAAATAGTAGCCCACCGGCATCGGGAACAGGGTCCAAGCTACCGGCGGGCGGTCAGGGCTCCAGAGAGAGGAACTTCCTAACGATACGCGCCGTGTCCAGAAGTGCCGCTTTCTGAATCAAACCCTCGATCCAGCTGCCTAACGCGAGCCTCATCAGATGTTTGTCGAGGCTCTTGGCTATTAAGCCATTGGCTGTAACAACTATCGGCACAATGACAGTTGAGTCAATAACCCACATGTCGACAACCTCGTGTGCCAAATCAAGATATTTGTGTTTTTTTTTACCATTTTCGGCTTTCACGAAATTCTCATCATGGGGTACAGTGATTTTAACAATCATTGCGCGGCGCTCTGTACGATCTATCACCACTATATCAGGCTTATTGGCTACAATAGTCCTGTCAGTGATGAATGTGATGATAGATCGGTCCCAGTACAGTGTGACATAACCATTTTCGAGAACTGGATCGGGCACATACTTGTACTATGGTACTTCTGCGTCCACAAGGTTATATTTCAGAACAAGTTGCTGGTGGAAAATCCTAGGTTGTGAGAGGTTGTGCCTGTGCAAATACTCACCGTTAGCAAGACGAGAACAACCAGAGATAAATGCCGGATAGATTCACCGGGACAGTGGCATGCCCGACAGATGTCAACCGTGCCGTCCTTCACAATACATTTTCTATAACTGTTTGTCATCATTACTGCGTCCATAATTACACAAACAAAATCTTCGGTTTCCCTGAAGAGGTTACCGAATCGTAACCAGGCTACGGACACTAGGAAATCTACATCGGGCCCATTATTTTATTTATTATTTACTAGCGACCCGCCCCGGCTTCGCCCGGGTGCAATGTATTATACATATAAACCTTCCTCTTGAATCACTATATCTATTAAAAAAAACCGCATCAAAATCTGTTGCGTAGTTTTAAAGATCTAAGCATGCTATAGCATATAGGGACAGACAGCGGGAAGCGACTTTGTTTTATACTATGTAGTGACTAATTGGGTACCCCTCTCAAGAACAAACTTGTTCGTGAGAGGGGTAACCAGTTGGTGCACCTGGCTGTACTTACAACAAAAACCTAATAAAAATAGATATAGAGACACATAAGTTCAAAGGTACTGCTTATATCTGCTAACATACCTACGACAGGATAGAGTTGTATAAAAACGAAGACACTGTGTAATTTTATCAAAAAGAAATTAAATACATAATATAAAACTAAAAACATGAATATAATGATTATAGCTTGGACCCGATGCCGGTTAGCTTATACGTTTTTTATATTTTTAAATGTTTTATTATTTTTCATAGAAATACAGGGTGTCCCTGGAAGTATGGATCAAATCGAATAGTGGCGTCGGCAATGTCATTTCCAAACTTTTTAAGACTGAGAATGTCGGTGCAATTTTTAACGGTTCAAAAGTTATGACCAATTATTGTTTTTTTTTCAATCATTTCGCATAGAAAAAAAACATAATAAATACCTACTATCAGAGCTATCATTTTTTTTTCAGGACGTTGGCGAACAGTGGGCCTTTCTTGTGGTAATACTTTTACGCAGCTAGAAAACATGTGTTCAACAAGAAAAAACATTTCCTGCAAAGGCTTTTTTGGTCTGGCAACATTTTTACTCAAGTTTCTACTACTACAAGTTTTGAAATGACTTTGCCCACGCCCCTATTCGGTTTGATCCATACTTCCAGGGACACCCTGTATTTAAAAATGTAATTTTATAAGTTTAAATGAATAAAAGGAATCCTAAAGCTAAAGATAAACTAATACATACTACATAAAAAATAAAATACATATTATTATAACACATATCTATACTTATCAAACTGAATCGTCCACATTGGAACGAATGAATATCTATTTATTGTATTCTATAGAAGTAAGTTTGGCATAAAAATACTCGCAAAGAATTTTCACGTAATCCAGAATCAATTCTTTAATGGACTGAAGGCCATCTAACTAAAAGCGAATGTTAAAGATATGCAGCCAAAGGAACTAAAGTACATAAGACATCAAACGATAGACCGCTAGAGCCGGATAAGCCTACAAAGGAAACACAAAAGCATGACACTCTTTGTCATGTGTCAAAACTCAAGGCTTTTTCACAAAATTGATAAAACAACATTTTGGTCTAATCCTTTCAGACATGATAAACCGTTGACCTTAGATTAACATAATGGATAATGTTAAAAGGGACTGAGAAATATGTTATCTACAAATGCATGGAATAAACGATGCAAAGGGGTTTCCTCTTTTTTGTGGACACGGGTTTAACTATTGTCGTTTAACAAAAGACTTTGATTCAAATAAAAATACTCACCCTCTTTTACGTTTTTAACATATTTATAGTTTTTATTTGCGTATCGATTATTCTATTGAACAATAATACGAGGAATAGTAAATAAAAGCGTGCCTAGATTTTATAAATTTTGATGTTATATTTTTATTCATAACATTTTGCAATTTTCAGATTTCAAAATGTTATTTTATTATGCAAATGCATCCCTGAGCTGCCTGCTTTGTTCATAATAAGTACAGGTAAGTAGAGAATTGAAGCTACAACACAAATTTACATTTTATGATTATTCACCTGCGACGATATCACATTATGGAAGATTATAATTTAAATTAATACAATATAAATCTAAACTAAATCTAAAGTAAAGACAAAGAAAAAATATATCTAGACTAAACTAATTTAGGTTAAAAAATATTAAACTACTTAGTAATGGAAATAAATACATCCATTATTTAAATCCAAATTAGACAAAAGATTACTTACCGAGTGTTGTAGAAAATTAAGCGTGTCACATTTTTTGCTTCAACTACCTACGTAGTGAGAGCAATTTAGTGCTTGAATGTAAACATTGTGCATGCTTTGCGTGCGTTTTTGCAGTGAAAGGTGGCACACACGCATCCTGAGAAACAAACGAGAAGGAACTGACTTAACAACGTAACATGTAGGAGGATTGCTCTTACCGAATGGCACGCTCAGTAGGACAACTTTCGTTATCTATTTAACTCTACAGGGTGTAAACGAATTCGTGTAATTCCTTAAAACCACATGATCTCCTACTGGTGTAGATTGCCACTGCACGGGAATTAGCTTGATTAAAAAATTTTTTTTTTTCTTTTTCATGCCATCGGGCAGGGTAAGTGATTGTATCTAAACCACCTTATAAGAAATCAGTAAAAAAACAAGTTTTTTTTTGCCAATGATAAATTTTATGTGAGTGAACATTTCGATTCCATGCATAAATTAATGAAAGCACGGCGACGCGGCTGGCGGGCACGACTAACGCGATATCGCTCTTTGCAGTCAGTAAACCCGGGGCTCTAAAATAACTCAGGAATAGAAAACCAAAATTTGATTTTGAATTTTTTTTTTACTTGCTTTTTAAAAACACCCATTTAGAGTTAATTTGTATCACCAGTAGATCACGCGGTTTGAAGGAATTACACGAATTTGTTTACACCCTGTACATCTGTGGTTGTGGTTACCTTGGGAAAGGCCTCCATCTAGCAATGGCCTGTCGTAAGCTAAGTAATTAAAATGATGATGATGATGAAATTTTCCATGAGTACACCCTGGACAGTCAGCCCTGCCACTAACCTTTCTGACTGGCAATTCTTTTTACCACGGCATTATCTATTCTCTTATAGCTCCTACTAATACGATAGAAGAAGATGACGAAACAAGTTATTCTGGCATTCTTTTAAATTCTTGTGGTGGTTTAGTAGCTAGAATTTTAGAATCGTTCGAGGCAGGTGTTTGGTTTTCATTACTATACTTTAAACGCAATGCTCAACTGCATTTTGAAAAGGTTTTTCTTATTTTCCTCTTTTCATTGCAATTATGGTATCATTATGCTTCTGTGTTTCGTTCTCGAGATTAGATATACACTTGTAGTCACACATACAATGTCGCCATAATGCACTTAGTTTAAAGATAAAATAAACAAATAATACAAAAAAACAAAAAAAATAAGAAGTGGGTAGATCGACACTTCTCTATAGGTTTACTGCGGGCAATTTATCATTCACATTTCAGTGCTCCGCCACTTCGCACTTCTGTCATTGTGTAATACATTTAATCGGTAGGGTAGTGTTTTTTAGTTTATATACTCAAAAATGCCGAAAAGGAAACGCGATGACAAGGATTCTTTAAGTTATATTAAGAAGAAAATAAAGAAACTGGAACGAAAATTGTTAAAAGGACGCCGTAGATCGTCATCATCCTCGGATTCTGTACAGTTGTCAACAAAACCTCAAGGTAATGTTTATGTTTTATTACCGATGGTTAAAGAATATGAATTAATTAACCATGGATTAACGTTACAATGCACGAATTGTAACTTATCCTTTTACAACTCGGGTTCACGATGCAACGTTTATGAGTTCATCTTACCCGCTGTAATCATACGTGTCGTCACGTATAAAAGTTGTTACCTGTTTAGGTACTACTTAGATATTGATTTATATAGATTATTATACTCGGGTTCACGATGCAACGTCTATGAGTTCATCTTACCCGCTGTAGTTATTTCGTGTACGAAACAAATAAAAATTTACTGTTACTTGTTTAAATACCTACTAAAATTATATATCGAATTATGAATACAAATCATAATGCTATTTTCGAAAGATTACTTTTGTAAATCTCTGGTGTATTGCATTGCAATACGAACAAAGCGTTGGTTATATGTGGTTATTTAAAATTCCGATTGCAGATGATACAATTATGGAATCGGAGAATGTTGAATACCTACCTGCGGACCTAGACGAGCCAGTACCATCAACCAGCAAGTCATGTTTGGAGTCAGTGCAGGTATTGGATGTGCCTGAAACGACACAAGAGCCTCCTCTCCAACCTACGGTCGAAGAAGCTCTTGCTATTGAGGAGGATTTAGACGAAACCGTGTTGGAAATCTTGGGAACAGATCCTTCAAATACTACAGTTTTTGGTAAAGATATTCAGAAGGATTTGGCCATTCGTTTTGAATTTATTGCCACTTCAGGCTTGACTAAGGAACTCCGTAAGGAGCTCTTAGAATCTCATTTGCCTCCAGCCAATTGTAAGCTGATAGACGCACCGTCCCTTAATCCGGAAATAAAAGCTGCTGTCACTGACGTCATAGTGAAGCGAGACAAAGCTATGCAGGCTAAACAGAAACAGATTGGCAACGCTGTCGCGTGTTTAAGTGAAGCTATCACTATTCTTTTGTCTAAAGAGACAAAAGATCCGTTTATATTAAAACTACTTGTCGATACAGGACGTATTTTGTGCGACTGTCAGCATAACGATTCTGTCACCAGACGTAATTTCATATTGGCTGTGCTGAAAAAAGAATTAAAAGACCAGATGCAAATGACAAAAATTGATAGTTTACTCTTTGGTGAAGAGCTCGCTGACACTTTGAAAACAGCAAAGGCAATAAATAAGTCCGGAGCTGAACTAAAGTCTATCGCGCCATCCAAAGGTTTCGCGAACAAACCGAAGCCCCCGCCATCTAATAGGAATTTAAACTGGAAGGCTCCAGCCCCGAACCGCAGGCCGACGGGGCTTCGGAGAACGAAGGAGGCTGCACCTTCGACGAGGCAACAGCGCGCGCCCTCATCCAGAGCGTCACGTCCGACCAGCCATCGCCGCCGCCAGTAGAAGACACTACGGTAAATTATGCCGGCAGGCTATGTAATTTTTACGATCAATGGTCTCGAATAACATCGGACCAAACTATACTGTCATGGATAAAGGGTTATGAAATTCCCTTTACACAAACGCCGTATCAGTATAATTTACCGGCAGCTCAAAATTATTCTCGTACAGAAATATGTGATTTTGACCAGGCTATAGATAGTTTATTATCCATAGGTGCTGTTTCAAGGTGTGAACCTTGTAATGGCCAGTTCATATCTAGCATTTTTTTAGTGCCAAAACCGAATGGCAAAACACGACTTATTCTAAATTTAAAAAAATTAAACAATTTTATTAACACTAAGCATTTTAAATTAGAAGACCTTCGAACAATTGTAAAGCTTATTTCAAAAAGATGTTATATGTCAACAATCGATCTTAAAGATGCATATTTTTTAATTAAAATTCACAACAATTCCAAAAAATATTTAAGATTTAAATGGAAAGATAGCTTATACGAGTTCAATGTTCTGCCATTCGGTCTCAATACTGCACCCTACGTGTTTACAAAAATCATGAAACCAGTCGTCAAATTATTAAGATGTACTGGTTACCTGTCAACAATATACCTCGACGATATATGTCTTGTATCACATAGCTATAGCGATTGTGCTGATAATGTTGATATTACGCAGAAATTACTTTGTTCTTTGGGCTTCATTATAAATGAACCTAAAAGCCGTATGATACCGAGTACTTCAAGCAGATATTTAGGATTTATCATAAATTCTGAAACAATGGAGATTAGCTTACCAGTAGAAAAACGCGTGAAGATTAAAAACGAATTATTAAAATTTAAGAAACTTAAACGGTGTAAAATTATAGATTTTGCACGTTTAGTAGGATTATTAACATCTGCCTGCCCAGCCGTTGAGTATGGTTGGCTCTATACAAAAGAGTTCGAGAGATGTAAATTCTTAAATTTAAAAAGCGATGATAATTATGATAAGTTCATGACTATTCCATCTACACTAAATTCGGATTTTGACTGGTGGATAAATTCTATTGATAACACTACATGTAAAATAAAATTTGATGAATATAATTTGGAAATCCAGACTGACGCCTCAACTACGGGGTGGGGTGCAGCCTATGCAGGTAAAACAGCAAGCGGTAGTTGGAGTAGGGATGAACGAAATCAACATATCAATTATTTGGAGTTAATGGCAGCTTTCATTGGACTCAAAATATTTGCTACAAAGTTATCAGAGTGTCAAATTATTTTACGTGTTGATAATACAACAGCGATTTCATATATAAATCGCATGGGAGGTGTACAGTTTCCCCATTTAACTAAACTTACTAAAGAAATTTGGCAATGGTGTGCGGCACGTAAACTTTTCACTTCTGCTTTGTATATCCCTTCAGTCGAGAATACTATCGCCGATGCTGAATCGAGACGAGTTCACCCTGATATTGAATGGGAGTTATCAGACGTAGCCTTTCAAAAAATAATAAAATCTTTTGGTCCGCCTGATATAGATATGTTCGCTAGCCGCATAAATAAAAAATGTGCAAAATACGTGTCGTGGCATAAAGACCCTGACGCCTATAATATTAACGCTTTTTCTATTAGTTGGTCAGAATGGTATTTTTACGGGTTCCCTCCTTTCTCAATTATTCTGAAAACATTGAGAAAGATTATTAGTGATAAAGCCAGAGGAATACTAGTCGTCCCGGCATGGCCATCACAACCGTGGTATCCCTTGTTCAATAAGCTTCTCGAGTCAAAGCCATTGAGATTTTATCCTTCTAAGGAATTAATCATTTCTCATTCCAGCAACCATCAGATACACAAGCGGCTTACCCTGGTTGCCGGAGTGTTGTGCGGGAATCTCTACTGAGAAGAAGTATTCCTCCTGCATCTATTGATATCATGTTGGCGTCTCTGTCAGAAAATTCCATCAAACAGTACGACACTTATTTGAAAAAATGGTACCTTTTTTGTAAGCAAAACAGCGTTGATTTTTTTGAGGCATCCATACCAAAGATTATTTCTTTTTTAACTGATCTTTTTCAAGCTGGTGCTCAATATGCTACTTTAAACAGTTGCAGATCTGCGTTGTCGTTAATTTTAGGTCGTCAAATCGGTGAAGACGATCGCGTGAAAAGGTTTTTTAAAGGGTTATTTAGACTTCGCCCACCCTTGCCCAAATACGACTCAACTTGGGATACCTCATTAGTTATAGAAACTCTAGCTAGCTGGGTACCTAACGATAATTTAACTTTAAATAAAGTTACAAGAAAATTGGTTACTCTGCTTGCACTTGTAACAGCACACAGGGTTCAAACCTTGTCAAAAATTAAAATTGAAAATATTAATACTTCACTCAATGAAATTTCTATTAAGATTCCCGATTTGATAAAAACCTCAAGTGTTAAATCAAAACAGCCAATGCTCATACTTCCATACTTTCGGGAAAGACCCGAAATTTGCCCAGCTAAATTATTATTTGATTATTTACATGTAACCGAATCTTTACGTAAAAATCATACCTTTCTTTTTATTAGCACAAAAAAGCCACATAATAAAGTGTCTGCTCAAACACTAAGTAGGTGGATAAAAAGTACCTTAGAGATCAGTGGAATCGACGTTACAACATTTTCGGCTCACAGTACTAGGCACGCCAGTACTTCTCGAGCTCATAAAATGGGAGTTAATTTAGATTTAATAAGGAAAACTGCCGGATGGCAAGGCAGATCTACAACTTTTGCCAAGTTTTATAATAGGGCTATATCAACTGATTCTTATAGAAATTTATTTGCTAAGAGTATCTTAGACGAGGTTGAATAAATCATAAACATGATTGTTATTATCTACCAAGTATTCATTTTATCAATAATTGCGATATACTTAACTAACTTTTGTATTATCACATTGTTGTGATTTGAATTAAAATTTAATTTACGAATCCTTTTGGTTCTTTTTAATATTATTACCTAGATTCCACCTGCGATATATTTCACAATTAGGTAACTCTCAATATCTACAAGTGTATATCTAATCTCGAGAACGAAACACAGAAGCATAATTAATGATTAAACGAACTTACCTGTAAGTGAAGTTCTATCATAATTATGCGAGGTGTTTCGTTCGAAGAGATTAGCATCCCACCCTCCCTAGGCTAACCCTCAAATTGTGAAATTAATATCGTGTTGTGTTAACTCTGAACTAAATGATAAATTGCCCGCAGTAAACCTATAGAGAAGTGTCGATCTACCCACTTCTTATTTTTTTTGTTTTTTTGTATTATTTGTTTATTTTATCTTTAAACTAAGTGCATTATGGCGACATTGTATGTGTGACTACAAGTGTATATCTAATCTCTTCGAACGAAACACCTCGCATAATTATGATAGAACTTCACTTACAGGTAAGTTCGTTTAATCATTAATTATGCAACGTCGGTTTGCTGTATTATTACCTGATTAGTAATTGCTCTATTCATGCCAACTTCTTCTAATTTAAATGATTCTACTTCATCTTTTATATTGTCATAAAAACATAAGTGAACAGTTTCAAAGAAACTTCTGTTCACACACAATTACACAAAGTACAAAAACAAATACTTAGTTACAAAGTGTAGGTTTCGCTGTTTAAGATTTTGTTCGCGCGCTAAGTTCTGAAGTCACTCATCTTAAATGTACAAAGTTTCAGCATTTTTAGGTCAACAAGCAGATTTTTGGAGATCTTAAAAGATAAGGATGAAAAGAATCATCTTTTTATGTTGCTACTTCAACAAAAAAAGCTTTAATCTTCTTTTATCTTGAAAAAGTATAAACATCATTCTTGTGTTAGAACAAAAACTACACGTTAATTAGATTTGGATTGGAAGTTTCTGCAGACACAAAAACAAGAACAGTGAATTATTTCACGCCCTATCTTCTTTCCTGAAGGTTTTGAGATAATACGTCTTAAATGTATGGTGAAGAGTTTTACAGCCCTTTACCATAAACTGAATTTAACTTACAAGGAAAAGTCGCCAGGTGTGCGACTTCGATTTGATTTATTTTAAGATAGCAGGCAGAGCATTGAAAAGTTGACGACACTTATTTCTTCGTACCAAGTTTATATTTTGTTGGAGATACTTGTAGTGAAATCAAATTTGTACATGTAATGGCAATGATTTAACGATTCCGAAGTCTAATTAACATAATATTATTTGGGTCTAGAAAATTTGATTTCACTTTATGGGCACTTCCGCAATAAACCCGGCTATGCTATTCCGAAGTTGAATTTCCCCCACTAAATATGTATTTGGATCAATAAATAAAATACGTGTCGATAATTTTTCAATGCTCTGCAACATAATCTTAAAATTAATCGGCGCGGTTGATATGGATATTTTTTTAATGAATGACTAGATGTTAAATAATAGCGTCAAATATTTTTGGATTCTACTCATCAATTTCTAGGCAATGGTAACACACAATGTTTTTTTTGTTCATGTACCAAAGCTACTCCATTATTTTTTCAAGTTTTCACTGGCCAATGTTACCAGAAATAATGCAAGAATTCTAACGATACCACATACATCAAAATCGGTTTAGGCGTTAAGAAGTTATGGTGGAATATGGAAACTCACACACATACATACCTACATACATATTAACCCTGAAAACAAACCCTACTCCTTTTTTTGGGCAGTAGTGTTAAATTAATCAAATCGGAGCCGGACATCTGTGGAACTTTTAACGTTAGTTGTAGTTCAGTTAAAATCAAATACATAATCAAAATACAAATTGGTTTATCTAGCTAAATCAATAATTTATTGCCTCAACTCGAAAATCTTGATTTGCGATATAGCGCGACCAAATCCATAAATATACCCGAATTTATTAGAATTGTCAAATATGGTATTCAAATCAAAACTGGTCCGTACAAAACTTCTATTGTATACTGTAAAGCACATACGGTTCCCAACCTGGATACCGAACGTTTTACGATTTGTTTGACACGAATGAATATTGACGTGAATTATTACCAACCATACATCTACGTCGGATAGATGGTACGTTTTTATGACGAACGAAATGCGATATTACGACGAGTGGTGGAAAAAGTGTGATCGCTTTCATTGGGATTTATTGAATTACGTGGTATCCAAAAAAATGTGTATTAAAGGTACTTTCTCCTAACAATCACTACAATAAGTCTGTTCCCGTAATTGGTATTAGCCTTCTGAAAGAGAAATCTTTATCCGTGTAACCCGCATCAATGTCGTGCCAAACATACCTGTCTGATACAGATTGTTTGTCCCTGAAAGGATTTTCTTAGTACTCTTGTGAATTTGACAGCGAACTTTGAAAGATTTTGCCTTCCACGCTATTATAAAGGGTGAGGAATTCAGGGAGGCGTTTTTAATGTACAAAAATCTAATAAATTCTTTTAAAAATACTTAAAATAATAATCGGTATTTTCGTAGTCGTTTGCTACGGCGTAGCCGACATCGCTGCTACGTAAGCTACGCTGTCGTAGCGGAAGACCGATGGGCTTCGTGGCGATTCATATTCTTCAAACTATTTGTGCAGCGGACGTGCAGCACGAGCATTCAGTAATGGCATTGTTCCCATCTTATTAGAAATCGCTAACTACTGAAAAAAACAATTTTAATAGTTCATAATCCCATTGAAAATGTTGAAATAAACAAATTAATATCTTTAAAGTTTATTTGACACACTCTAATAATATTTTTTTTTTTTTTCTATTGGACTTCTGTAGATGGTCTTAGGGGACCGTTTTTACGTAACCGGGCAGTTATTGGCGAGACCTGAAGGGTCTCCAGCCAATGGGGAAAATATTTTGAAACAAACCGGGCCATTAAATACTAAACGCACCTTTTATAAAAACAATTTCACCCAAAAACAAAACGTTCAAAGCGTTTGATTGTTCATAAACAAAACATAATCATTAAAATAAAACGCTACCGTTAAGGCGATTGCTCACAAAATATCACGCTGAAAAAATAAAGCAGCAATAAACATAGATAATATTGCTTGCGTATACGACGATAAACATCATAATATTATTTTTATTTACTTTCCCAGCGTGACTCCCTCCCATAGGTAAACAGTAAAAACAAAACGGTACTGAGCATTATGGGAGTAGGGCCTACACTGACGGCTCCCTTAATCCCCGCGTATGAGGGATCGAGACCGAGTCTTCATCCCGGTCTTGTCTCACTAACCACTATTAGAAAAGAGACGGGATCGTTCCTAACCTCATGAATAATTCATTTAAGGATTGCCGTTTGTACCGTCTTGACTGATAGCGTCGTCGAATCAATAAAATCTCTTAAGTGTTACATAAGACTGTATCAAGCTTTTATTTCTGGTTAGATGAGGTTCATTTGTCTGAATGTGTTTTTATTGTTTTTCCATCATTGTGATTGAATAAGCGCTGTGGTTGTGATATTGTTATGATCAAACAACTAATCGCCTCGAACTGCCACGTTGGTCTAGTGGTCGCAAACGCGACTGCTGAGCGTGAGATCCTAGGTTCGATCCCCGAGTCGGGCAAAATATTATTGGGTTTTTCAGTAAGGAATTTCTCAGTCAGCCCGAAGTTTGAATGTGTGCCCGAATAATGGCAATAGGCTCGCCTCCTATTACATGAGACTTACATAACGGCAAAATTAGGATGTACCATACATCTCTACCCAACACTTCGGAGAATAGATATAATATAAAATAAAAAATACAGGTGTGATACTATTTTATGTTATGCGTAACAACAAATGACACGTTTGGTGCAGTGGCTAAGCGATTGGCTTCTGTGCTACGGGTCGTGGGTTCGATTCCCACACGGAACAAAAATTTGTACGGCCTACAGATGGTTGTTTCGGGTCTGGGCGTTTGTATATGTGAGATTTGTGTCTGTAAACGCACCCACGATACAAGAGAAATGATAGTGTGGGGCAATTTGTTTAAAAAAAAAACAAATCATTTTTTTATTGGGTTTACTTGATTTTGAAAGGCAGAACTTGGTTCATATGTCGCCATGTGGTGATAGCTAATATGCATTTGGATTTAGGTAGGATTATTGCTTAGCTCAGGCAACGTGAGCTACTAATTGCCCGACAACTATAGTCCCGTATTATTATTGTGCTATAGTCATAGCAATTGCTTAGCGTTCTATAGCATGACGGCGTAATTATTTCGTCGGTGCACTATGAGTGTATAACAATGCACCTCTATCCTTTCAAGTGATCACAAAGGCACTTTATCTTGGCGAGTGAAACTTGCTTACTAATTAGTTTGCTTAACAAATTGAAAAATAGTTCTCTCCAAACTTAGCAGACTTATAGTGAACAACAGTGGTGTTGTTAAAAGATCGTTAAGATTGTTTTAATTTTACAGAAAAGGTATTGTTCTACGGTCTTTATCATGCCGCATAATATATTGCAATTATATTCAGAGTCGACAAACTTTGTGAGCTCATAACACCCGATCTCCATAACATTATAACTCCAATTCACATCTTAGACAATTAACAAGTAAATTCGCAGTTGTGACGAAAGAGATCACTCGCTGAAAACATTTTACTGAAGAGTACTTAAAACTTTGGTCCCTTTCCGTTGTCGCTCGAAGCCATTCCCCCTTGTTTCTTGTATTGCAGACGAGGCGTTAACCACCGCGGAGATTTATGAAAGTAGCTTGTCTTTTTAAGGCACTCGAGGGCAAAGGGGAGTTATTATCTATGTTCACCGTCGCCTTAATTTTGTTTCTCCTTTTAGGGCGTTGCTTTTAATTTCAGGGGCTACGAAGTTTTCGTTGAACTTTCATAAAAGTAAATACAGGCTATTAAGGACGGTCCGCGATGGAGCAACGTCTCGAAACGGACGCCTTCCGACTGAAGTGTTTCTAAAAGCAATTTCAAATGTTCATGTTTGGAATGGGGATGAGATTCGCCACTTTTAGCTAGTTTACTGCCTTTCGCGGAGTACGAGGGAAAAGATAAATCACTAAATATTACCCTTAGGTTTAAGTTTTAAGACGAAATTTCACGGTATTGCTAACATTTGCTATATATATATATATATATATGACATTATAATGTTAGCAAAAAAACAAAACTAGCTCAAATAAAATTAATAGTATATAATGATGATTCCAATCAAAAAGACGAACATTTTCAAATAAATATAATCTTAAAATCATACGGAATGTACCCCCAAAGGGTTGTTTGAGTCCCATGAAATACGAGCCGAGCCTTTTGCCATCAACCAGGTACAAATCCAGACTCCCGGCTACTACTAAGAAATTCCACACAGAAAAACCCAATATAACTTTGTCCAACCCGGGGATCGAACCCATTGCCTCACGCTCAGCACTCACGCTTGCGACCACTTCTAACGATTCAGTAAAATAATTATATAAAAAATCTGTTATAAATAATTATGAACAAATAGTAGCCCACCAGCATCGGGGCAGGGTCCAAGCTACCGGTAGTCATAACTCCAGAAAAAACCTCCTTTATTATAGATCCTATCTGGAGTTTCCCTCACAACATTGACGAAAATTGGACCATATCCCACCCCAAATATCAGACGATAACACGGCTAAGCACACACGTCGATAAGATAAAACCATTGCATCGAATAGCCCCATTGCAATAAATGTGCCGATAAAGGTTCATATAGGTTTCATAATTTGTTTCACGATAACGTTCATTCAGACAAAAAAGAGCAGTTATGAGGCTGGGTACGAAAACCTCCTGTACGCATTATCGTAACATTTATTTATTACTAGCTGTTGCCTGCGGGTTCACTCGCATCGTATAGGAACTACTTTATGTACCGGGTTAAAAAGTCCTTCAACTTAATCCAGGGGGCCAATTCTCCTAACAGAAATGGTGATCAATCGCAAAAAAAAGGACACCGAATAGATTCGGACAATTTTCGTATGCAAAAAACTATCAAATTGTTTAACAACAAAAACAAAATCAAACATTTTGACAGTAAATGAAAACTGCAAAAGAATCACAACCGTAAGAGCGATTACGCACTGCATCCGATCCGAATCCGTGAAAATACGTTCCGAAGTAGCCATAGAACTATTTGTTTGGTAGTTTACGCACTACATCCGGCATCCGTTATCCGATTTCTATCTGTCATCCGTGAGTCTCCAATTCGGAAGAAATATTGACGGCCCGAAGTAGCCGTAGTAATTTTTGTATGAACGCTTTCGCACTACGTCGGATTCAAGTCGGACGCCAAATGGATATGCCAAAGTTGCCATCTTTGAATCCCTGAATTGTTTGAATTTGGATCAGAGATCGGAATAGTGCGTAAGTAACATCCGAATTCGGTCCGAAATTTTTGCTCTAGATCGGTATTTTCACGGACTCGGATCGGATGCAGTGCGTAAAGCAATATCCGAATTCGGTCCGAGTTTTTTATATCCGTATTTTCACGGATTCGGATCGGATGCAGCGCCTAATCGCTCTTAGATAGGTTGTGGTTCTTTTACAGTATGCCAACAATATTCTTAGTGAAATTAGCCCGCAGGGCATGGTCTATCTGAGTGCCAAATTTTATTCAAATTCATTCAGCCGTTATGCATGATTGAGTAACAGTGTTTTTTTTATACTAGAATACTAAAATAAATACAGGTACATAATGGCTATGTATCCGTTAATTAGTTCGTGTCATTTATCCTTTTTCGAAATGAAGTGATTATTGAAATATTTAACATCGTGCATTACGAGGTCCATGTTTGGCAGTCGGCGTTTACGAGTTGATATAAACGAATATACACCGCATAAACCCCATAACAATAAAATAAACCAATAAAAGTCCCTATAGGAACCGAAATTTGTTCACGATAGAATGCATCCCCAAAAAAACGGTGTAGAAATTCCCAATATGGCAATCTACGAACAAGTATTACAAGTACGTTATACGTACTTGTACTGGGAGTTGGATGTTATCTGGAATTAATTTAAACTTCATTCCCCTTTGCATATCAATTAGTTCAACGTAGCGGAGCTCGTAGGTGCACGATAAAGGGATGTAACGTGATTCAATTCCAATAAAGGATTGATTTGTTATCTTTAGTAGTGGGTACAATTGTTTTATGTGTGAAAAATGACCTTTATGTCATGTACCAAATAATTTGGTATACATTACTTGATAAGGATTAAAGATATTCGTGATTTTAGATACTAAGCAGTCATTAGCATACCTACTATTGCGAATTTGGATGTGGTACGAGATTACTAAGGCCGTTCACTGCGTTGAGCCCGACACAAGCACGTGTGTCCTGTCGCCTCTTATCTGTGTGTCCAAAATTCAAGAGAAACGCTGCGAGGGGCGGGATACTTTGCTGTTAATTTTTGGAGAAAAAGACGCGCGCGCGCCCATTCTCGCTCAATATAACGGACGGCCTAACATCATCCTACACATATAATATAGTTTCGAAGCTTAGTTTAAATCCTCCAGATTATCGAAATCTTGGATAATAATTTTGCTTTTCTTTGGTGTTAGAAGACATTTAATTGCACGCTTAGTACTAATCACATATTAATATTAAAGGTAAATGACACTTTGTTGTAACCTTCGAAAATCTTAGATACAAGTATACACGTGTCGGGTCAAATATTCAATTCACCACACTCAGACGTAATCGTGCTAATAGAAGTTTGAAAATGCTATCTACGTTCATTTTCCTTCTGCAAATGTTCCATCTACGATGTAATGGTAAGACGATGAGGGCAAGTAGATACGTACAAATTGATCCTAACATTAATCCTTTAATATCGTACCCCGTTTACTGGTTTGGGGGCTAAGTTTGTACCCCATAGCGGTAGTTATCCAACATTTACATATAACAACACCCTTATAGGCCGGGATATCGCTGATAAGATAAACACTATCTGCAACAGAGGTTATGTGTATGAAGAGTTTACTAATCGAATTTCTTGAACGTTGAGCGCTATTAGTACGCAAGCCATACAATACAATACTCGTTTATTTTCTCCACAAACATACTTAAATTAAAAGTACAAGGTAACAATTATATTTGTTAGGTGTAGACAATTTATGTTGTGGCGACTGAAGCCTGCACTAGGTATAACCTGTGTTGCAAGCCTCCAGGCCTCCAGCTCAGACAGATAAAATTTTGATTTATAAAACAAACGTTTGACGACACGTTTGGTGCAGTGGCTAAGCGATTGACTGCTGCGCTGCGTGTCGCGGGTTGGATTCCCGCACGGAACAAAAATTAGTATGGCCAACAGATGGTTGTTTCGGGTCTGGGCGATTGTGTATGTGAGATTTGTGTCTGTAAACGCACCCATGATACAAGAGAAATCTTGGTGTGGGGCAACGTTTTTTTTTTAAAAAGAAAGAAAAAGAAAAAGAGAATTAATAATAGTTACTTAGTCGGACGTGCAGCTAAATAAACAATTGGTAGTAACCTTTTAGCTTTAACAGACTAATATTTAATTTCCTCTATCAGCTCGTACTCACTTAATTTTTTCTAAGTATTTAAAATAATAAATTATAGGGTGAGTGTCAGAGGCTTTTGACAATGTGGGTGTGGGAGTGTATGGGTGGGTGTGTGGGTGTCTGTGTGGGTGTCTGTGTGCGTATTTGTCAATATTCTGTGAATCAACTAACTCCGTGCCACACAATCCACTGCTGGACAAAGACCTCTGTGTCCGTAACAACGCTCTGGGCTATGGATTGGTGACCGCAGAATAGCTACAATAATGACGTAGCTCAGCGCTTGTCACTAGACTGCTTCAGCTGGTAAGTTACATAATGGCTGGTCTGCTGCTAGAATCTAAAGCCATTAGTGAGCTGTGCGATATTGCTTTAGTACAATTTGTGCGCAAACAAAATTGTCTTAGACGAGGTATCGTGGTAAACAATCGTACGGATCGTACTATCTGTTAGGTTAAGCTGCGCTTACCGCGGTCAGTCCGTGGATGGGTGAGTGTTCGTTACACATCGAAACACTTCTATGCCTCAGGGAGCACGTTAATTCGATCCTGAATGTCATCCAAATATCTATGAAAGTCAGAATTCACAAGCACGAAAGTCTGACAACTGGGCTAAACTTTAACTCAAAACTCATTTATTCAAAATAGATTAGAATTACACAGTTTTTTTTTAATGTTATAATAGACAGCCCACAAAAAAACCCTCCCTTCACCGCTTTCTAGTGTTTATGCTGTGAAGAAGAAACTATGCAATAAACTCCCCAGCAACACAGTTCTGTCAGTCTAGTAATTTATTCAATAAGGTAATTGAGTCTATACCAACAAAATCATAATATTATTTACAATAATAAAATTATAAAGGTTAGGTTATAAGCAACTGTGTTGCGGGGGTCTCTCGTGTAAATAACACAACAACATAATTGTTTAGGGGTGATTCTAACATTACAGCTATAGTTAACTGGTATTGTTATCGGTAGCGGATAGCGCTGGGCAATGTTGACAAAGGAAGGTAGTCGTCGACATGGATCAACCTACCCGATGTTGTAAAGGTGGTGGTCATTCGACGAAGCGGAGCATTCTGGGTTGATCAGCTGAAGAAGTCTAACCTTTTATATCTGACTAGCTTGTCCTTATTTTATGATCTTGTAATAACTGTGTATAGTATTATACTGTGATCTAGTTCATGTTACTAACACTAACCCAAATACAAAGTACTCTCAGTGATGGAGAGTCTATGTTGGTTTTATTTACTACATTTACCTTACTCGCAATCCTGACATACCGATATGAGCTATAACTGTAATAATAGAATTACCCCTGAACGATTATGTTGTTGTGTCATTTACAGTATGTCAGAATTGCGAGCATGGTAAATACAGTAAATAAAACCATCATAATTATACTCTCCACCACTGAGAGTACTTGTATTGGGGTTAGTGTTAATAACATGAACTAGATCACAATATAATACTTTACACAATCATTACAAGATCATAAAATAAGGACAAGCTAGTCAGATATAACAGGCCAGGCCGCTTCGTCGAATGACCACCGCCTTTATAACATCGGATGGGTTGATCCATATCGACGAATACCTTCCTTTGTCAACATTGCCCAGTGTTACCCGCTAGCGATAACACTCCGTGTAAAATACTGATATAAAGCCGCATCTGTTAAGACTTGAAGCTGACTTCAACATCGTTGAGAAAGGCTAAGAGAAATGGAAAGACATCTAAAGTAAGTTTTCACGAAATAAATCCAACAGTCGAATGTAAAACAAATTCAAACACTCCAACAGACGTATATAAACATCAATCTTCAGTAAGCCATCTTGTACTCAGGAATCGAATCTAGGACATTAAAGGTTCTACGGGTGGATAAGGAAAAGGGTCGTAGTAACGGGACGTCGCTTGAAAAATAGGCTACCATCAATCTGTCGTCCGAATACGGGCGCGAATCCCTTCCGAAGTCAAGCAATTTCTACGAGGTGTTCAGTCATCTGGTTCTCAATAAAACCACTTTTCTTTTACTATCAGAACAAAGTTTTACATTGACCATTGACGTAAATCACGAGGACCTCGGGTCAGCCCTCTAGAATATCTGAACCGAATGTAGATTACAACGCGAAAATGGAGATTAATTTACGTAAATGAGTGCAATCGAATCTTTGAATGGTGAAAAGCTAAATAAGGCATTGTGATGACGACATAGGAATTAAATTAGTTTGTTGGTATTTATATGTTTATATGGCGGTGTGCCTTGGCCCGCGCCCTGGTGGTGTATGTAAACTCAGAACAGTTTTTTGTCAAAGGTGTTAAACTATTTTTATAGGATTAATTTCTTTAATAGTGCAGTTATCGTTTTAGCTGTCAAAATGTTTGTCAATAACAACAAAACCAAACATTTTGAAGGCTATTAAAGCACTATTAAATACGCAAGCAAGCTTCTTGAGCTTCAACTTTCAACTTCAACCTGCAACACTTTTCTCGCTTTAAAAGGAGTCAAGAAGCACTGATGAGGGACCAATTCTCAGATGCGAAATAATTTTGTAACACGAAAAAACCTTACATAACTTGATAGTAATACTATACTTAAACTCGGCATTGGGTGTCGTACAAAATGATCCACGCCATTCATTACGAAAATGAAACTCAAAGCCTTCATCAATCAATTTCTTGGCAAGTATTTTTAGCTGTACCCAGCTTTGTTACTAAGGGTATTGTTGAAAGATGATTGTAGGAGCCTGGTAACTTGTTTACAATAGTATTAGCACAGTCTACCTATATCTTACTCCTTACAGTCGGTCAACGTAGAACATTGTTGCAGAGCAATCGTGCGGGGGGTTGCGGGGTGAAGGAGCGGAGGTTATGTTCCGAGTAGCCTGCATACTTGGGACATAACCTCCGCCCCTACATAATTTTGACATTTCATAGGACCTGTCAAATGTATGGGCGTTGACCCACTGTATGTAGTAAGTAGGTACACTATGGTATTAGCCTGCAATCGTCCATTGCTCGCTCTCCCACGCATGGGCAAAGTCATCAAATTGTGTTTCAGCTGGTTTATTGATGCTAATGAGCTGTGATCTCATTAATAACAGCACTTCTTTTTTGCTGTTTTGTTGGTCTGCGACTGCTGAGCGTGAGGTCCTAGGTTCGATCCCTAGGTCAGGTTAGGTGTAATTAGGTGTTTCCGTGTGGAATTTTTCAGTAGCGGCCCGGAATCTGGATTTTTGCCCGGTTGATGGTAATAGGCTTTCCTTTTATTACATGGGGGTTTAACATAGCGGCGAAATGAGGGTGTACTATTCACCTCTGCCCAACCCTTCGGGGAATACAGTCGTGATATTATGTTGTTCTTTTTTGTAATAAAGAAATCTAGCAAAATATCAGTTAAACAATAACAACGCCTAACTTCCAAAGCACTAGAGCACTCTAAAAAACTGTAACGAAGTCCCAACGAGAGCAGCAGACGTTTTGAATTCCAACAATATTGACAAAGACTCTAAAAACAAAAGGGTTCTCGAGACCCCTTTCATACATTTGGCAAGATGCCAAAACAAGTAATGGGAGTCAATATTTGCTTTTTGTAAAACTAAACGAGGCTCTAAAAACTCTCACACTCGTTGTTTTAATTGTTCTTAAGTAACTAAATTGTTTCAAATGGAGCTGAAATAATTGTAGGATAATTACTGTGCCGTCTTCAGTTGAAAATAGACTACTACTTTATTTTTCCGTGGAAGTAGTAATACATGTACAGTGGAAATTTGTAAATGGGTAGTATAGCACCCCACAAGACTGTCTCAGTAGTTAAGCACTTGTGTGCTACGCAACGGGTCGCGAATTCAATTCCCTTCCCGGAACAAGTATTTATATGACCAACTTTGCTGTCAAACTTATCTTTTTACTATCTTTTTTCTCTTATAGCTCGTACTGACACGAGAGAAGAAGATGACCTACCAGTAAAGTTTCGGGTTTAGGTGTTTATGTTTTCACCCACAATACAAGGGTAGTGAGAAGTAATGTTTTTCAAAAGAAAAGAGAGCTGCCTATGCGCTTATGATAACATACTGCGATTACTATATCTGTATGCTAAGCATGGCAATATAAGCAATGGCTAAGATTTTTTTTTATTCTTGGATTTTGCAATCTACATTTAATCTTATTGAGATGCTTCATATACAGATACATACACATAACAATTATCAGTTACTTATTTGAAAAGCGAATTTAAAATCGCCATGCTGATTGGCTAGCGATTGCAAGATCATGCAATGATCACAACGCATTGATTGTACGAACGTGCGATAAAACATACTCATTGTTATATATACATTGTCATAATCATTGTAATGTCTTAGTTAAATTTTTGGTTGTGCAAACTGATCGCACGCTTCAAGAAAAGATTAAGCTTGAGTTACAGTAGAGATCAAGGCTGATAGCATCTAGCGTGACCTAATACTCTTAATCTAGCGTGTACTAAGTAATACATAATCTATCGAGTTGAGATATATTGATCGCAATATGGCTGCATTAACAAGATGACTTTCCCATGTCAAAGGGTCTACGGGCAGCTTACAGTATTGTGATTGTGTCTTTGATGTGACTACTGCAGTGTACTTGTAGGTACATATCAAGGCTAAGCCCTCTCTTATATAATTGTCTGTAGTATAGATAAACCAATTTTTATTTTATTTTAGACTTGATGTTTTCACAAAAACTCCATTTTTATTCAAGTTTTTTACTAACATCCAAAAAGAGCTGTTATTGAATGAGTTCGTACGGGGAAACTACCATACTTATTTCTGCCACCAAACAGCATTGCTGTGTCCCGGTTTGAAAGTTACGGGTCAAATTACAGGCACATGTGACTTTCCAACTTTGTCTCTAAGGTTGGTAAAGCATCAGCAAGCTTCACGGAACTATAGGTATATGACTATATATACATGTTAACCACTTTCCATCAGGTGGGCCGTCGGTCTGTCTACCAGTCAACAAAATACATAAGTAATCTAACCAAATTTTTAAGATTCAAAATTGCCACCGATTGCAAAGGTATTTAAAGGCATTTTGTTCGGACTTGTGACCCACAGCGACCACTAACGAAACTAGTCGGAGTATGTTAAAGACCATGAATGAGACCACCCAATGAGATGAGTCGCATTCCTCAAAAGTATGGGAAAGTTTTTTTTAGTAAAACAAGAATTAATATTAAAAAAAGGATTTTCGTATAGCCATACCTTTTTTATAAAATGCTTACAAAAATGCACAAAGATCTTCCTAAAAAGGTACAAGAATGTTTAGGAGCTTTTCTATCTTGTTCCTCGCAGTTTTTTGAACCACATAACTTTTTTCCCTCATACATTTGAATTAAAATAAATACATTCCGTGAAATGTTACCCCAAACCTTCAAAACAAACCATATTTCATTAATAGACGCGTACTTTTGAGGTACCGGGTCAAAAATGCCCAATGACCTTTTCCGACAAGTGCTGCTGCCCGGCCACCTGATTTTAATCCCTCACTTTCCATATTCAATAGTTAATCACATAGAGACGCAAAGTGGCCATAATTGTTAGCAACAGACAGAAGCACGTTGATATTACGCCTCAATAATATGCGTTAAAATGACTGAAAACAACATGACAAGCTGCTTTGTGAAAATAAATCGCATCACAGCAACAGATTTTCCCAAATAAAAAGTGAAATTGTGACAAAACCAAACAGAATTTCCTATCAGAACAGAAACCGTCTAGCTTTCAATAAAACCCAGCTGTGCGGATTAATATCAGCTGTTTCTGGTATTATCTGTTTTTTTCTTGAAATTGCTCTAAGAACGGCGACAAGTGTTGGGTGAGGTAGTCTGGTCACGTATGGCAAGACCAATAGCCTACGTAGTATTTGAACAACGCTCGTGTGCACTATCCTATTATTTGTCTGACATAGTGCTGGTTAAGTTGGGACGACAACTGCCAGCAACTGGGGCGGTTAAAACGTGGATTCAGATCTACTGATGTATTTATAGAGTTTTGGTAAATGTGTGTAAGAATATGCAATCATTTTTCTTGTTCGATTGCGACTATTAAGCTCATTATTACTTTAAGGGTTACAGAATCTGTTCACCGATGCAGTGGTTCTTTACACAATGTTTTGTGTGTGATCCTAGCCCGCATCTCTGACTTTTAGAAAAGTCATGACTGGATTAGAATTTAATTATCACTTGCATTAACGGTGCAGGAACACAAAAACCGGCACAAACAAAAGGCCTACAAAAATAAGTTCTTGATGGTATATGTGCGATATACAGGGTGTAAAAAGACCCATCACATAGCCGAAATCTACGCACTCTGTACATCAAACTAAATTACATTGACTAAAAATAATTGCTGGGAAACGACTTTCATTTTTTGACATGAAAAAAAAAACGCTTTTTTTGTAGCGCGTAAATTATGGTTGTGGCGATGCCGCGCGTTTGCATGCGTGTAGCGGCCACACAGCCGAGCCAAGGCGGTCGTGTGCGTTTGATATTCATTGCGTTTTTGTAACTTCAAATGCGAATTTATTAGAAAAAAAAATGATCCCAATGATGGGTAGAATACGTGGTTTTCGTTATCGTTAAGGGTCTTTTTACACCCGATATATAACTAGGAGGTGTAGACATAATAAGTAAGCGGGTGTCTTGTACGAACGCTAGTTTTATTACTGGTTTTCACATGATTGGTTACACGTGCACATTAATAATTACAATAAGTGCGTATAACCTAAATATAAATCAATGTGTAATCCGTCAACACACACCAGACGAGCGTGGAATTTAGGCCTTAAGGATTTAGGCCTAAATCCTTCGCATTTTAGGAATCCCGTGCCCAGCAGTGGGACAGTAATTGACTGGTTATGATTATGACCGACTAGCTGCGCCGCGCGGTGTTATCCGCTTTTTTCTGGATAAAAAGTAGCCTATGTGTTAATTCAGGATGTCACCTACCTCTATACCAAATTTTATCGAAATTGGTTCATCCGTTTGAGCATGAAGAAGTAACAAACATACAAACACACACACTCACAAACTTTCTCCTTTATAATATTACTGTGATAACATCAGTTTGCCTGTCAAAAACCTGTGATAGTCCTTTGTTTCGGAGTAGTTATTCACAGAAGTGACGGAGGACATATACGTATTTATATCACCAGTTATTTGCTTGTACCACCAAGCAAATAACTCGTGATACTGGATCTATACGGTCCGCCTGGCTAGCTACCACCCTCACATTAAAGTCCGGCGCCAAGCAGTTTACTGTGTTCCGTCGTGTGTGTATGTGAGAGCCAGAGGGGTATAGGGGAATCCCTCTATATCTCTGTTACTTGGATTCGTGTGCTCCATCTTAGACCCTGTCTACGCTTACCATCAGGTGCGACGAGGGTCAAACGCGAACAAGAGAAGAAATAAAAAAATAACTGTTCGCCTGTCTAAGATCTGGCCGTATTTTGTTTCGGAGTAGTTATTCACAGAAGTTTTTGTATTATGAACATTACAGGAAGATAAAGCAGTTAAGTTTTTAACACAAAAACAAAAATCTTACTAGCACCTCAAAAATATTTTCGTACCACGGTTTATGCTTTAGCTTAAGGTAACAAGAAACACTAAACTTCTTACGAAACTTTCTTCGGCTTTGAGATTAACCTCATTTCTTATATATAAACTTGAAAAGAAACAATTTACGAGTATTCCTGTGTGCTGTAATCAAAATGTGTTACCAAGTAGGTATTTCTTTTAGTGACCGCCTTAATACGAATAGGTACGTTGTCACCTATCTAACTTTGTTTCATTCTTTTATTCTAGAACATACATAGATATATACAGGCTGTAAGGGTAAACACCGTTATCCTTGAAACCAGTGGTTTGGTTTCATTTATAGAACGTAAAATCAATGAAAAGTAACAAACTTTTTTTTATACAATTTTCATTTTTCCTCAAAAGCATTTCACCCTATGCGCGGGGGCAACAAGCTACGAGAGGGGGCGCGGGGAACTCGCCGCGTGGCCCGACGCACAGTTTGTTACCCCAGTCAGTCAGCTGTCTCGTTAGCGAGTGTGTACTACGCGTCGTAGCGCCGCCGCGCCATTCATTTCTCGCGCGTATTTTTTTTTTTTTTTTTTACTCGTTCCTATATTTTTATGTTTAAGTCAAGTACCCATGGTTTGAGTGATAACGGCGTTTACCCTTACATGCTGTATACAGGGTGAAATTGTAAACTGACGACAAACCGACATGGGAGATTGTACTCATCACTATGAACAACTTTTACTATGAGAACAAATCAGAAATCGCAAAAAAAAAATCTGCTGTTCCCTACATTTTGACGAGTAATGCAAACATAAATGTAGGGAACAGCTGTTTTTTGTTCGCGGTTTCAGGTTTGTTCTCATAGTAAAATTTGTTCATAGTGATGAGTACAATCTCCCATTTTGGTTTGTCAACTGTTTACAATTTCACCCTGTACATAGATTCTAGAACATAGGGTGCATTAAAAGAGCCTGACGATGCTTAAGTACGTCCGGCGCACCCTGGGCAGTCAGCCTCGCTACCATCCTTGCTGACTGGCTAATCTTTTCACCACGGCATGAGCTATGCTCGTGTCGACACGAGATAGGATATTGTATTAGGATATTGTAGAACATGTGTAAATAGAGAAGACTGCCTTGATTGTGTGTAGCCGCAAGCGTGACTGGTACACTTTGCCAGCCCTGGTTTCGATCCCTAGGTCGGGCAAAGTGTTATTGGGTTTTTCCGTGTGGAATTTCTCAACAGCAGCCTGAAGTCTGGATTTGTGCACGGTTGATGGTAATAGACAAGCCCCCTATTACATGAGAATTAAACATAACGGTGAAATGAGGGTGTATTATATACCTCTGCCCAACCCTTCGAATTCAGGCGTGATGTTATGTTAGGTATAAGGAGATCTAGATATTTTCCTAGTGTTTTCTTAATCTAATTCCAAGGATCATGGTGTCAAATCAATTAATTCAAATCATTTATTTAAATTAGACTATTTATAGACACTGTTTAATTTCTTTGAATTTTCTAGAGAATGGTCGCCACGTGCCCACCCACGTATAAAATTGTAGATTTCTATCGTAAATAACTGGCAATTCTGAATGTTCGATATAATGTCGCCATGATTATTATGCGACGTCAGAGCAATCTAATTTATGCTAATAACAGTTTATTTCACTTCATATAACAAGATCGAAATTTGGATTTACGCGGTAATTTGTCTTTGGTAACCAAAATATTTTTGCAGTACAAAATAAAGGGTAATAGAATAATGGTAATAGGTAATGGAATTCGTATAATTCCTTAAAACCACACGATCTATTACTGGTATTGATTAATCCTGCAAAGAATTTAGTTTGATTAAAATTAAAAATATAAATTATTTTTATTCTTGCGGTAGAGGTCGTTGATCGTCAGGGGATCGTATCTAAACCACTTAATAAGGATTCAAAAAAAAATATTTTTTTTCTTTGATAAATTTAATTTTAAGTTACAGAACATATTCGATGCCACGCATAAATGAATAATAGCACGGCGACACAGCTGACGAGCACGACTAGCGCGATATCGCTCCACGCAATCAGTTAACGCGAGCGCTACATAAAATGACTCCTAAACAAAACAAAAAGTATTTTTTTTCTCGTGTTTTATCTGCTGAAATTCCATTCAGGGTCAATCGGTTTCACTAATAGATCACGCGGTTTGAAGGAGTTTCACAAATTCGGATAGTCAGAAAGGGGGCACTAATCCGCGTACCACATAAAATATCACTGACGACTGTTTTAAAACAAGTGTTAAAATTTCAAAATTCGATAATTTTTATTTTAGTGTAAAGTTTTTTTGAAAAAACTAAAATAGTAATCTATTTTAGTTTTTTCAAAAAAACTTTATCCCTTCTTTAATTACGAATTCAGAAAATGGAGTTTCTAATCCGTAACCCCAAATATGACTTAAAATGCATACACAGCTGATCATAGTTAAGGATAAATAGATTTTAGAGTAAGTATTTTTTGTGAAATCTTTGAACAGCTATTTCTCTGTTATTTTTTTTTTGTCTTTTGCGGATAGTTTCAGAACAAAAGTTATTCATTTTTATGGGTACTTTAACACCTTTCCGGATTAGTACCCCCTTTTGGACTAACCTTGTATATTTATAGGTGCCACTGCATGTTTTCTCTCTGACTTAAGATACGATCTCTTAGTAACTTCTATCAACAAATAGAAATAAACAAAGTCGCCTCTTAAGCGCACAGCTCACAGAATAGCTAAACCATATTACATAATAACACTCGTATGCAGTCGACTCAACCTTCATACTACACTTTTCAAAGCTCGCCACACCGGAATTTAGTTCCATTGTGGAACAGTGAGTCTATTAAGCTATTGTTCGCTTTGATACGTTAAACTTTTGTAGGTATTAAGTCAATCCAATTTGTTTGTCGAATTAATGTGGGGAACTCGATGGGGTTTAGTTACATGTGTGTTTGAAGCATACTCTCCGACTACTAAGAACCGATAAATTATTCTAGCTACTCGTGTCGGTTCCCTTCAGTTGACTTTTGGCTTTGAGCAGTAAATTGAGCAGCTAAATACACTCCATTTCCTTTCATTTCTGTACCTTTAAAAGGCTGGAAGTTAAGTATGATTTTTTGTTTCCCGAAAATGTGGTTAATAACATAAAATAAAATGCTTTCTTATTTGGCTCGTTCCATGGAATACACTCGGGAGCGATGAATTCGGGTCACCAACGTAAACTTTAATATCTCGGAAACTAAAAATTATTGCTTATTCAAATAAAATGTATTTTATAGCCTTAATGCGAAAGGGTGTTCAAGTACCCATGATAATGAATAACTTTTGTTCTACGACTTTTTCTAAAAGTCAATAGTTTAAGAGAAATAGGTGATCGAAGATCTCAAAAAAAAGTGCTAAATTCTATCTATCCCAGTTTATGATCAGCTGTGTTTACATCTTAGGTCATATTTGGGGTCATGAGTAAGAAGCACCATTTTCTGAATTTGTAACTAAAGCAAGGCTAAAGAATTTTTGAAAAAACTAAAATAAAAATAATTTTGCAAGGAAAAAAAATATACCGAATTTTGAAATTTTAACATTTGCTTTAAGACAGTCATCAGTGATACTTTAAGTGGCGCGCGGATTAGTACCCCCTTTCCGACTAACCTTGTATAAGCAGTTTTATCAATTTTATTTCAGTAGTAGGTATTTAATAGTCTACAAAATATTTTTTATTTGAATAAGCCTTTGACGTAGAAACACCTGGAGATTCGGGTCAGCGCTCAAAAATATCCCAACCAAATGAAGACTAAAACGCGAAAAAGTAAACTAATTTATGTCAATGGGTGCAGTTGAATCTTTGTATCGTGAAAAGCTAAATTAGAGATTATGATGACGACGTAGAATCTAAATTAGCTTGTTGGTATTTCTAAGTTTACGTGGCCGTGTGCCTTGTCGCGCGCTCTTGTGGCGTATGTAAACTCAGGACACTTTTTTAAGTGTTTTTTTTTTAATAAACCCTTGGTCAGTGGAATAAGCTTATCATTCTGAGTTTCCGACATATTAAGGTTTACGTTGGTGACCTCGATTCATTGCTCCCAAGTGTATTATTGAAATTATGAATAGGATAAAGATTACCTCCTACTAAGACAGCCTTATAAAACTTGAAAACAGGAACAAGCGTTCTTAATTTTAATTTCAATCATAGAAAAGCTGAAATACGACCTTCAAGAACAAATAAACCCATTAAGATGGTTTAAGTTACAATTTAAAAACATTATTGACATCAAATCCAATTAAGCATAATCAATACATTACTGTCCCACTGCTGGGCACGTGCCTCTTCTGAGAATAAGAAGGGTGTAGGCCTTAGTCCAACACGCTGGCCTGGTGCGGAATGGTAGACTACGCATCATCAAGAACTTTATGGAAACCTCTCAGTTGTGCAGGTTTCCTTACGATGATTTCCTTCACTGCACCTTTTAAAGCAAATGATAATCAAATTGGTGAGACTGATATGCACATGATTTCGAAAAGTCAGAGGTACGGGCCGGGTTTGAACTCGGACCCTCCTACATGGAAGGCAACCGTTCAAACGCTAGGCTATCACTGCTTTTCCAAATCGACTTATTCGTACGTAAAAAAAACCAAAGTGTACTGGACAAATTAAATAAAACAAATGTATTTTTTTATTTTCTAAAAAATATACTTTCAATAAATTCTACAAGTAGTGGAACTCTTGACTTCTAATCTAAAAATAGATCTTGTATTATGAAAGCCATGGCGCAAATATTACCAGTAACGAGGTTAATCATACCGGTAAACAGATCAGTGGTACAAAAATACTACCTACATCAAATATAATACAGGAAAATTATTGCGGAGTTATTATTAACCTCATTTGTATCGGTACGTCTTATTATATATGTGTGTAGTTGAGGTAATATCCATTATTCAATACGAAGATAAGTTAAGCAAACAAGAAAATCGTTAATAGAGGTTTCATGACATCTTTTTTCCAGTTGGTAGTTGGAAAGAAGAAAAGATGAATATCTTCTAAGGAAATTAGTAGCTGAGTATAGTACAGATCGTCACACACCAAAAAAATACTTAAAGACGAAAAAATCGCTCAAAATTTTTTTAACAGCTTTTTGTCCACTTTTCTACACAAATAATTTCATTATCATCAATACAGCTTCCACGAATGATGATGACGACGTCCAGTGCATCTTAGGCAGTCAGCCCCACTATCAACCTTGCTGACTGACTAATCGCTTAGGCATGACCTACTTTGATCAATCTCATGGCCGACACACAAGAAAAAAAAGAAGAAGATCAACACAGCACCTAAATGCATGATAAACATGGATCTTGACATCATCCTTCTAAAATATAAAATCACTGATCTAAGAAAGTTTTTGCTGCCTGTCGCGAAACAGGAACCTGACGCTACTGATAAAATATCAGCTCCAAGGACTAATCACAGGTGCAGGCGAAAGCGTGCAGCGGGGCGAGTAGCGTTCAAATCAAACATCAGCGGTTATATGGAAGACGCTTTTTTGTGTCTTTATACAGAGCGGAGCGGGCAGGGCTCCTGGGCCACGAAGAAACAAAACCACCAAGAATGCGTCGCATTTCTGAATTTTTAGTCTACTGATAGTTAAATTTAAAATGTAATAAACGCGGTGCTAGGTATTTTTATTTTCGTAACTGTTGCACCATTTGGCATTATTTTATGCAGTGTGTCGATTTGCATGTTGAATAAATTGATATTTTTTCTTTTCTTTTTTCTATCAAAACGCTTCCGCTGCCCGCCCCGCTACACGTTCCTGCCTGGGCCACACACTAACGCTTGCTTGAGGGCCCAGCAGTTTTTAATCATAATTAGATACACAGGTACTACTATGAAATAGGTTAAATTTCCACATTTTCTTACTATACTCCCAAGTCTAAAGCGATACAACACAATTTTAATGTTTCAGTCTGTTGAATATGGGAGAGGAAGTAAAACACGCCTTGATAGAAACTAGTGTATTCGCCGACTGCTTTACAATGCTTAGTCATTACGTGACTTAACTGATATTTTATTCTACCCTCTTGTCTATGTTATTAATATAAATATACCTACATTACACCTCCACCACTAAATAAAGACCCTTAACTAACTTACACAAAACAAAACATGATTTATTCAATACATAAAACTTAATCTATTTCAAAACCAAACCGAAAAACTGGTTTGCGATTTCTCTTAGGATATGAGGGCTCGGGTTGCGGTGGTGAATGGGACGTGCTTGCCTTAAGCCCTTCTGTAACAACAGGCGGTTGCTCTTGGATTATTTTCCGCTCTGGTGAACTTACACAACTCCTATCTACCACCACACCCTCGGTCGAAACGGCATCCTCACCCCCGCTCGTGAGCGTGTCCTCACTAGGACAAAGGACATCGGATAAACGAGATCTGCGCCGAATTTGGTCTACATGTCTTTTCATTAATTGTCCGTTACCACTATCTAAAACGTACCTACGTGAACCTTCGTTACTTAAAACCTTCCCTTTAACCCACTTATCCTGCGTTCCGTAACCTCTTGCCCATACCGTATCCCCCTGGTTAAAATTACGTTGGACTCCACCTGCCCATTTAGTCTGATTCTCCTGCGCAGTTCGTACTCGGTTATCAATTACATAATCGCTACGAAGCAGATCTAAACGGGAGCGCAATGTACGTTTCTGTAATAACTTAGCGGGTGTCTCCCCTGTTGTACTATGCACTGTATTCCTATAAGCCAACAAGAAAGTCTGCAGAGCGGCATCGACATCAACATTATCTCTAAATGCTTTTTTTAAAGCCCGCTTACATAATTTAACTGCATTCTCGGCGGCACCGTTAGATGCAGGATGATAAGCCGGTGAAAATCGCTGCCTAATTCCGTTAATCTTTAAAAATGTTTCAAATTCTAAGCTTGTAAACGGTGGCCCCTGGTCAGACACCAGCTCCACCGGTAAACCAAATCTCGCAAAAGTGCTCCGCAGTATCTTAATAACGCTAGCCGCATTCTTTTGTTTCATTTCAAAAACCTCCAACCACTTCGAACTCGAATCCACCAATACTAAATAAGATTCACCCCTAAAAGGTCCTAAAAAGTCAATATGAAGTCGAGTCCACGGCTGCGAGACATACGGCCAGGCCTGCGGCGGCGCACGCGGCGGCGCGTCCCCCTCCCGCGCATACGTGTCACACTCGCGGCACAGAGTCTCCACGTCGTTATCAATGCGCGGCCACCACACATAGCTCCTAGCCCAGCCCTTCGTTTTCACAATGCCCATATGACTAATATGCAATTGTTTTAACACAATTGATCTTAATGCGTCAGGAATAATCATCCTATAGCCCCACATAATACAACCGTTCTCAATATATAATTCGTTGCGCCTGTCAAAATACGCTTTTAATTCCTCTTCCGGGCATGTTATTGGCCAACCCCCTTCTATATAAAATTTGATTCTACTCAGAATACTATCCTTAACGGTTGCCTTCCTGACATCATCATTTGTCACAGGTAAAAAATTTTCAACAAAATTACTGTATGCAATTTCTTTCACGCAAATATCTCGCTTATTCGCATGGGGTGGTAGCCTTGATAACGCGTCAGCACAGTTTTTCTTTGACCTAACATACTCAATATCATATTGATAACCAGATAACAGTACAGCCCAACGTTGCAACCTTGACGCTGCCATGACAGGTATACCCACTTTATCACCTAATATGTATGTTAGAGGTTTGTGATCTGTTTTCAAAAGAAATTTCCTTCCATACAAGTACTGATGAAATTTGCGAATAGCAAATACTATAGCAAGCGCCTCCCTATCTATCTGTGAATAATGTCGCTCCGCTGGGGTCAGTGAGCGAGACGCGTACGCCACGGGGCGCTCCCCCGCCGGTGTCTGGTGCGCCAACACCGCGCCCACGCCCACACTGCTCGCATCCGCCGTCAACACCAGCGGCAGCGACGGCGTGTAATGCATGAGGACCTCACTACTCGTTAACCTAGCCTTCAGTTCTTCGAAAGCCCTTTCACATTTACCAGTCCATTCATATTTCACACCTGCTTTTAATAAATCGTAAAGTGGTGCTAACAACGTACTTATGTTTTGAACAAATTTAGAATAGTACATAATCATACCAATAAATGATCTAAGTTCTGCTACGTTAGACGGCGCAGGTGTGTTACTGATAGCTATAATTTTATTAGGACAAGTATGTATACCGTCTTTTGTTATTACATGCCCGAGATAACTAATTGACTCTGTGAAAAAGACACACTTCTCCTTTTTAACACGTAGCCCATATTTCTGTAATCTTTGAAATACTTTGTGCAAATTATCTATGTGTTCCTCTGTAGATTTGCCGGTAATAATAATATCATCAATAAAAACGCCAACACAACGTAAATCTGCAAACATTTCCTCTAAGTGACGTTGAAATATGCCCGGACTCGAAGCTAAACCATACACTAAACGATTGTATACGAATAAACCTTTGTGGGTATTAATAACGGTACATTTTTTTGAATCGTCTAAAACAAATTGCGCATATGCCTGGGAGAGGTCTATTTTACTAAATCGCTGCCCCCCGTGTAAACGCATTAACAAATCTTCTACTCTGGGAAGTGGGTAACGGTCAATTTCTAAGACTTTGTTAAGAGTTATTTTATAATCGGCACAAATCCTGATATTACCATCTTTCTTTACGACTGGCACAATAGGTGTGGCCCAGTCAGACCGCTCGACGGGTGTGAGGATACCGTCCCGCACGTGCTGCTCAAGCACGCGCTCCACCGGCTCGCGCAGCGCGTACGCCAGGGGGCGCGCGCGCATGAACACGGGCCGCGCGCCGTCACGCACGTGGATGCTCACCGGCCCGCCGGTATAGCAGCCCAGTCCCTCCGCGAACACATTACAATATCTGGAACTGAATTGTAACAACAATGATTCACTATTCAATGTATTTACATCGCTATACTCAAAACAGGGAAGCTGCATATTTAATTCAAATAGCCACTGTCTGCCTAACAACGCAGTTTTCGCATCGTTAATTACATACAAATCTAACGTCTTAACTAAATCTTTATGTCTAACTCGTGGCCGAATAACACCAACCGGTTGCACGATTTCTCCAGTATGATATCGTAACACTAACTTACAATGTTTAATGGATAAGTCACTGAATTCTTTTTTGTACATTTCAAAACTAATACAAGATATAGCGCTGCCTGTATCACACTCCATAGTGACTACCTTGCCATGTATATTAAAGGGAATTAATATCGGTCTACACTGATTTAAAGATAACTGATTAAAATCCATAAAAATTACCTCTTCACTCTCGTTACTACTGTCACTAAATTGGTCTTCTTCACCTTCACCCGGAACTTCTACGCAGTACTGGTCGGTCACCCTTGGGCACACACGCTGCAAGTGACCCGGCCTGTTGCACGCCCGGCAAACATACTGGCTAAACCTACAGCCTGCCGCATCGTGTGCGCCGTCGCACACCTTACACGGTCGCAGTCGCTGAGCACGCTCACCAAGCTGGGTGGGCGCGGGCGCAGGCGGTGCGTAGGCACCACGCGGCCGCGGCCTACGCGAGGTGGCCTGACGTGCCGCGCCGTAGACGTCCCGCGCATTGCGTGCTACTACGCTCCCCATCCGCGACGTTCCCGCCACCATCGCCTGGCAGTCCACCGCTACGGCTGTGTTTGGTGATTTTTCATGACCTTCCACTGCAGCCGCGTCTTTTTCAGCTGCTTCCAAATTAACTGCTAAGCTATAGGCCTTCGCGAAATCTAGTTTGCTTTCAGCGAACAAACGTTGTCGGATTACTTCACTGCTGATGCCACAAACTAACTGATCCCGCAAACTTTCTTCTAACCAACTACCAAATTCGCAAGTCATGGACATCTTCTTGAGTGCGGCCACATATTCTAGAATGCTCTCCCCCCCCTTCTGCGTCCTACGCCGAAATTTATACCGTTCGGCGAGTTCGCTCGGTCTCGGTTGTAAATGCCTTTCCATGATATCCACAATTTGTTGAAAAGTTTTGTTTTTTGGTTTCACAGGAGTGCACAAATTCACTAATAACTCGTAGCTTTCCGTACCCATTACTGTGATTAATGTCGGTACTTGCAAAGTGTCCTTAACCTCATTCACTACGAAATATTGTTCTAACCGTTCGCGTTCCACAAAAATCCTCCAGTCATCTTTATGGATATCGAATTCCGATATTTTTCCAATTGATCCCTTCATGTTCACAATCACCGTACACACAATAAGTTCGTAAAATCTCGTCGCCACTGTTGAATATGGGAGAGGAAGTAAAACACGCCTTGATAGAAACTAGTGTATTCGCCGACTTCTTTACAATGCTTAGTCATTACGTGACTTAACTGATATTTTATTCTACCCTCTTGTCTATGTTATTAATATAAATATACCTACATTACACAGTCGAGTAGCCGCCTTAACGGCCGTGTTTAGTGGCCTTAAACCGGCATTATTAGTGACAAAATAGTGTCCGGGGTACCATTAAAGTGGCTCGTTTCTATTACCGTGTCTCTCAATAGCCTCCCCAATACGTACTTAAACACAGAAATGTGTTTCGATTGTTATCCGAAGGTTATAGAGGGTAAGTGGGTTTTGTCTTGTGGGTCTTATAGTCTTCGATGTATTTGTTTTGGGTAGTTATGTTTCATATTACTATGGGATAGGAATAAATGTTCGAATATGTATCCGTCTTGCACTGGGGCAACTGTTAGGATTTAAATTAAATCGGATGTTTTCTTCCTCATTGATTAACCGCCATTTTCAATATCCTATCTATCGGCGGTTTGCCTTACTACAGATAGAAATTTGACAGTACTTCTATGGAGCTTATGTCAAATTTCTATCTCTAGTAGGCGAAACCGCCGATGGATAGGTTATTGAAAACGGCCGCTAGTGGTCGCAAGCGCGACTGCTGAGCGTGAGGAAAATTTAATTGGGGTTTTCCTTATGGGATTTCTCAGTGGTAGCTTAGAGTCTGGACTTAGCAATAGGCTCGCCCCCTATTTCGTGGAACTTAAAACATAATGGCGAAATGAGGGTGTATACTATACACCTCTGCCCAACCCTTAAGGGAATACAAGCGTAATATTATGTTACGTATTAAAATCTTATGTTGATGTTATTTAAAAAGTATGAGAAAATATAACGTAAACTTTGGTTTGAATAACTTGTACGCCCCTGAAAACATTTTTAATATAATCTATATTCTGAAATCTTGTTTTTACTCTGTAGAAGAACTTTTTTACATTCAATAAAACGAATGATGGTGTAAACAGCAAAGTTTTGACAATTACTCGAGTGAACAAAAATAACAATATTCTGTTGCGTTTATAATCATTTTGTACTAAATATATTATCCTATTTTTATTCCATTTCCAGAGAAACCATCAACACCAAGACGCCTTACAAACCAGTACGAATAACAATACTGAGAATAAAAACGGAGCCATACTTGTTTCATCCATAAAAACTGGGGTGAAGAGTGTTGTAACTACACTCGTCCGACAAAGAGGTTCCAGGTCAAGTGTCCTTAGGCGAGTGCGCCCCAAATGCGGCGCGTGCAGTTTATAGGAAGGACCTACGTAACTCGATTATTGTAGCCATCTTAATGGTATTAAAGAGAATTGTTTTGGAGAGCTTACGTGCTTAATAGAAAATATCAATAAAGTGGCCAGCATTGTATGAGTTATTTATTTTAACAAACTGAAGAATTTCAAATGAATTGCGGAAGACTGTACTATTGTACAATCAGCATTAATCCATCCATGTATATCTTAGAGACTATCATGGTTGTTAAATTAAACCCAAACCTATTTTCCCGATTATCCGATAAAGTAATTAAAAATAGACGGGACAGTAACAAACTTTGCATTCATAGTTCCAGGACTGCACTATTGCGTAAAAGAATATTCTGTATGGCTCCGGTAATTTATAATAAGATGCCAAAAGATTTAAAGGAATATACAACTGCAAAACTAAGAAATAGGTTAAAAAGCCTCTTGTTACAAAAATATTATTAAAGCATTGATGAATTTCTGACTGATAAAATATAACTCCGTCCTAACTGTTCTTTCTATTCTTCTATTCTTCTAAAATAAATTGTTACAAACGCAATCGAACCACAACCGTCAGTCAGTTTTTGTTTTCGAAAACTTTCAAAATGATTGATATTGTTTTTTGTGTCAAACAAAACGACAGCTTTTGAAGTTGAGAACTGTCTGAATGAACGGTTCGGCCTTGGTTCGGTTGTGATTTATCAAGATTTATTTTAGGAGAATTAGGCCCCAGATGATTATTTTAATTTTTGTGTTAAAGAAATAATTTTACATTTCTATTAGCATATGATTATTATGATACTTTTGTCGTATTTTGTATATGTTCTCATTTAATTTCGACTATTAATTTATTTCAATTTTAAATAATTCATTGATAGATTCTTTATTTTATGATACAGAGTGTTAACGAATTCGTGTAATTCGTTCAAACCGCGTGATCTACTAGTAACACTTATTGACTCAGCATAGGTTTTTTTTCAAAACATCAAAAAAAAGTTTGCAAAAAATTTACCATGATATTCTGTATCTGAGTAATTTTAGCGTCCCAAGTTAACTGACTGCGTGGAGCGATATCGTGCTACTCGTGCCCGTCAGCTGTGTCACCGTGCCTTCATTCATTTATGTATATCAGTGAAAAAAATTTTTATTTTTATTTTTAATCAATCTAAATCCAAGTATATGTCAATAAAATGAATGTACCTATTATTATTAAATTCACTCATATTTGTACGCCGTAAAGGCAAAACATGACTGATATTTAGTATGTAATTTTAACATCTTGCATGCTCTGTATGTTAACTCATGTTTTGGGCAAATAAATGATCTTGTATATCGGGACGAACACTTCATAATTACGTAAACAACTAAAGAAATTAAAATTTATATTAATGGGATAAAATTCTTGTCAGAATGACAATTGTCGTGTATTGTGTTTATTCCAAAACACCCCTTGTATCATTGAGATATAGTTTAATTTCCTTCATTTTGTAAGCCTGTAATCGTTCACCGATAGATTTTCTTTTTGAAAATTCCATTTATATTTAACCCACAGCGAGTCAGCCAGAAAATTATAATTTTTTTGTAAGATCTACGAAACGGAAATCATAATTATGGATATTTTGCTCCGAAGAAGAAATCATTCGTAATTATCGGTAGTCTCTATTTTGTTAAGATGGTGAATCTGCCAATTTTTTTTAATAGCAGGGACATACTGTTGCTCCTCTGCTTCATAGCGTCAAAAGTGTAACTTTTCGATTTTAGTCAACGCATCGATCCAGTTGAGTAGTTCATGTGTGTGTGCAAGCAAACCATACATTTTTAGCCTAAAACTAAAGTGTTTTTGGCATTGAAACGCATGTCACACAGAATATCCAAGGTTCGGTTTTTAAAAGCAATGCTTTTAATACTTGAATGAACTGAGAGTGATTGCCTATTTTTCCCTTAATTGATGGACACGGTAAAGCCATATACAACCAACCAGTTTCAGACAGGTCTCCGTAATAAACTACGGAAAATGCAGTTCTTGTGCCTCGTATAATGCCGTTACGTCAATTACTCAGTGAAAGGGTTGTCATGAAAACATGTTGACAGTGATATATTTGTAAAGAAAAGATGAAAGAACGATACTTATTTTTGCTCTCATTCAGTAACGAAAACACAAAATATGTAACAAATTTAATATTAAAAATACAACTAAAAGCGCTTTCAATTTAGACAGTTGGTGTCGGATTGATCACTGCTCCCTTGTCGCATCAACTATATGAAAAATACAACAGCCCGTTCGCGGCACGAAAGCCACACCGCTGCGGCATGGCTGCAGCTCAACAGCAACCGTTCAAATTGACAGTAATTACCTAAAACAAAACGCACATAGGTAAATGGGCACGAACATCTAAGATGCACTGCGGAAGACAAAAAATTGACTGTTTTTTTAATAAAACTTGCCCTACATTCGTATTTCTCTTGTATGGTGTGCGTTTACAAACACAAAGTGTCACCAAAGAGAGATACCATCTCATCCTCATCCTCCAGCCCTTACCCCAACTTATTTGGGGTCGGTGCAGCATGTGTTTTTCTTCCATACATCTATGTATATTAGTCGTCATCTCAGTAGTCACCCCCTTTCTAGTCATATCATCTTTCATGCTATCCATCCATCGGGTCTTTGGTCTTTCTCTACTTTCAATTCACATTCATACTCAAAACTTTCCTCACGACACGTTCCTCATTCCTCCGCATCACATGCTCACACCATGACAACCGGTTTCCACACAATTTGGAGAGATACTGTTTGCATATTATAAAAACTTAATGATAACCCAAAATAACACAAAAAAGCAAAACCAACAAGACACTTATTGGAATTACAGAACTTTGTAACTGACAGGATGTTTGAAATCGAATTAGGTACAAGACTACCCTTACTTCGAAATCCGATGTCGGACAAAAGTCCAAGATGTCGGCGATCGAATAATGAGACTCCAGTCAGTTGAACGAGACACATGATTAGACAAGGTAATGGCAGGTAGAGCCGAGCATTGGCGAAGTGGCAACTAATGAACGGGAAACGTCATTGGAGTAAGTCGTGCATGTGAAACGGGAGTAACACAAGACTGAAAAAAGTTAGCATTAGTTAGATGCATATTTTCATAGCAATGAAACCCTTCGCTTCATGCTGTGTACTATATCTGATCAAATATGCTTTGTTGTACACCATAACAATGGCAATAAATAGAAACAAATTAAAACAGAATACACTGGCGGTCTTATCGCTAATAGCGAAATCTTCCAGACAACCTTTAGATGGTCCAGGAAGACGTTAAAGATAGATTATAATATAATATACTAGATGTAAAAAATATTAGAAATGAAAATATTATAGAATTTTCCGATGCCGCATCAAACCTACAAGGATCAAAAAATTTCGTGTGAATGTATTAAAAAAATGTCCAATTTGGCGCGGATTAGCAATATGGCGGATCCTATGAAAAAAGTTACGCATTGTTTATGTATAATATTTTATCAGAAAATTTACGACATCCTCATTTTAATGCAAAAATATCCGCCGACGGCCTTCGGAGCAGAAAGCTAAGATTTCGATCTAATATTAAACATTAATTTTCTTCACAAATACTTTCTTCAGGAGCGACCTTTTGTTCGGTATGTTTACCGCCAAGTAACGCGCCGAATTTGAAATTATCTCCAAATATAAATCTTTTTTGTAGGGCTGTGAATTTTTCTGCAAAATATCTACGAGAACACTTTTTGCCTTTACTAAGTTAACCCCTCCCTGCAGCAGGGGGCAATAACAGGCGAACATCAATTTCTCCAACTTTTAAAATTATGTGAATTTTCAGTGCTACAGTCCATTTTAACGGCTATGCTATAAATATTATAGTATCGTACTGAAAATAAATTTCTGACGCGAGATTAAGCATATTTCTTGCACAAAAAATTCTTTAAACAGGCCAAACTGTTCCTTGCCAACATCGGTAGTAAAATACTTCGTGAAACTAAATAGATCCCTTGCCACGTAATTTCTTTCAGTTTTGGAAATATTTTCACCGCTGGCAACGTGTTAAGAAGAATTTAGAGTCACAATTCTTGCTCATAAATTCGGCTCCACGGGGATTAAAAAGTTAAGCGGAGGCATTATTTTTCTCACGTAATTACTTTGTTAGCCGAAATAAGAAAAAACGGTTTTTAAGCTGGTTTACTTTCACGGTGGGCTGAACATCCATTATTGACAGATAAGTCTTTCTAACTTTAAGCATTTCATTTGAGCCGTTCTTTGGAGTGGTGTAATAGATTGCAACAATCAGGACTGATAGATTAGTCTAATGCTTGATTTAGAGATCCAATTCCTTTAGTCGTTTTTTGTAGATTCTTGTATTCAATTATCATGAAACAAATTGCTATAGACGATGTTTAACGTCTGTAACATAACGTTTACCCAAAACTATTATATTATATTAACAAAACATATTCCCTAATTTAATTAAATGGTTTCCCCCACCCCAGTAAACATACGACTTTCAATCCATTATTCAGAAGATAATAGAGCAACATTGTATTTTCTCATTAAAACAATACAATTATGTATGTAAATCGCTGAATAACGAGCTAATTTAAGTGTCTTAACCACGTGGTTTGCATATTCATAAGGGATATGCTACAACCCCTGCAGTTTAGTGTTAATGAAGTTATGACGTAATATTAGGATGTATATTTTTAATTAAAATATTTAATCATGCATTTAAATAATCTTTTCAGAAAAAAAAATATCTTATCGGCAGTTTTAGTTAACTTTTATCTGCTAAAATCCCAAATGTAAGCAATTTCCAGTCTTGTCTTATCTCTACTGGTTCCTTTTTTTTACGTTCTGACACCCAACTTTTTTTTTTTTTTTTTTTTTTCTTTATTTTATATTAAATCTGCACAAAATTTACATACGTTCTGCCAAACTGCATAACAGTTTGTCGGCAGTTGTTCTCGTCTAACAATAAAAAAATGTTTTGTACACACATATTATGTATAACTTATCTAACTTACTCGTATTTAACCTATTAAAACTAACAATTGAAGCAAAATACGAGACCTGCTACAAAAAAGAGGTCTATGGACACAATGACAAATAGTGTTTTTTTAGGATTTTCTTAAGATGATATTTGTATTTTACACCTGTTATCAACTTAGGGGGTAGCTCATTCACTAACGTCGGCGTGACGTATTTCCTTGTGCGCTTACCAAAGTAGTTAGTCATTTTCGGGACCTTAAGTGTCTTTTTCTTCGATAAACGAGTTGGGTACATATGCTCACGTTCCACTTTGTTTTCCTCCTTATTAAATTGTTCAGACAAAATATTTAATTTAACTTTTGCATGAACTGGGAGTATTTTACAAATTTTAAACAATTTATTATAATTCTTATCTACGCTTTCTTTTGTTTTTTTGTCTACAAGTAGTTTAAGTAACCTAATGTGTAAGCTATGAATTTTATTTAAGTGTGTAGGGAACGTAAGACCATATCCACCCAAACCGTAATCAATAACTGAGTCAGCCAATGCGTAATACAGTGTATACAGCACTTTTCTGCTGACAACACATTTAAGGTTTTTTAATTTGCCCAGAATGGAGCGTAGCTTATTACAAACGCTGTTTATATGCAGATTCCATGTAAATGTGTTATCAATGACTAATCCTAGGTACTTATAAGAGACAACTGTTTCTAAACCTACGCATTGACAGTGTTGCTTATTGTTATGCAGACATTCATATGAATGACCTTTCACTTCTACTGACAATTTCTTTTTGTTTTTATGATACGGCGAATGGATAAGCATACACTTAGTTTTGGTAACATTAATTATAATGCCATTATCATGTGCCCACTGAACTACTCTGTCAAAATCATTTTGCATCGCATTCTGTATGAGATCGATATTGTTGTGGCTGCAAACAAGGCAAGTATCATCAGCATACATGAATGCCTTACAACTCTTCAACACATTAGACATGCTATTGACGTGCATTATATATCCTAGTGGCCCATATACTGAACCGGTCGGAACACCGAATTTGATGTCTCCTCGTACGCTTTCCGTTCCACTAACACATACTCTGAGAGATCTGTTTTCTAGGTACTTGCTGAACCATACATTCATGGGGCCTCTTATGCCGCATTCATCCATAGCCTGTAACAAACCGTCATGGTCCAAAGTATCGAAAGCTTTTTTGAAGTCTATAAATATAACCATAACGATCTTTTTTTCATCAAGACGATTATTTACTTCGTCTGTGAATTTCTCTAATGCAGTAGCAGTACTTCTGTTGAGTCTAAAACCGTGTTGAACATCGTTTAAAATATTATAATTTTCTAAAAAGGTAGTGAGTTGTTTAACTATGATTTTTTCGACTATTTTGTTTACTGTGTTAAGAATTGCTATAGGTCTATAATTGCTATAATCGCGATGGGATCCCTGTTTATATATTGGCCTGACAATAGATTTTTTAAGTTCTTCCGGATATTGAGATTTTTTAACACTTGTATTGATAAAATAAGCTAATACTGGACTAATTTGCTCTTTAATTTGTTTAAGATCTTTAATTCTAATACCATCTGACCCTGGCGATTTGTTACAGTCTAATTTATCTATAACAGTTTTAACATCTTTTGGTAGCACTTGTTTAAATCTAAAACTTACGTTACAGTCATTAACATAGCTCATCCTGTCCAAAAAATTATGTTGACACTTGTGTTTAATCATATCGACTTCTTTTGTAAAGGTTTCACAAAAATTGTTACAAACAGTTTGCAATGATTCATGTTTTAATAAATGTTTTTCTATTACAGAATCTACTCCCATTTTAGTCCTACCAAGCCAGTTATTTATATTACTCCATATCTTTCTCATGTCCCCCTTACAACTAACCACAACTTCACACCTACTTTTATTTTTGGCCATATTTATAAGTTTCTGAGTTTTATTACGGCACCTAGTGTACTGTAATCTCTTATTATTATTTTTGGGATCGTTTTTCCACTGTTTAAATAACATATCTTTATCTTCTATAAGCTTGCGTAACTCATTAGTAACCCACGGCTGCGTTTTTCGTTTAGGGTGCACCGAAATTTCTATTTTAGAACTGTTATAAATATCGCCAAAAATCATGCTCATTTTTGTGTACAACTCGTTCGGTTCTTTTATCTCTAATAGCGATGACCAATCTATGTTGTTAAGTTTATGCCTTACCGCTTTATTGTCGTACTGTGTTTTACTTACACACGTTGTGCCTATGACGTTATCAACAACAGCTGAGATTCCCGTTAGGTAGTGGTCGGCTACCTGGCTAGTGAGTGTGTAAGCGTATACGTCGCTCGCTCCGCCGCTTACATTACGCATAAAGACGTGATCGATGCATGACGCCACTCGCCTCTGTCCGACAACCGCCTCACGTGTTATGTCCTGAATGCCACAGTGAAGTCCAAAATCTGCCAACTTATACAAATATAAGTTTGCTGAAGAATCCAGTTCATTCTCTAATAAGTTAATGTTGCAATCGCCTATTAATACAATGTCAGTGCTCGTGGGTATCGGTCGAATAATGTCTTCTACTTCTTTTGTAAAAGTGCGTTTGTTTGTGTGCGGCGGCCTGTAGATTACCAATAGATAAGTGTTATAACCATTCTTAACAAGTTGACCGTATATGAACTCAAATGTTGAAGTATTATGGGATTGTAGTGGGCTGAATTGAAGACTATTTTTCACATAAACAAGTATGCTTCCTCCTCGCTTTTTTTCTCTGGTTTGTGAAAACATATTGTAGCCATCAATTGTGTACATGGAAACTTCATCCTGTCTAATATTAATTTCTGTAAGACACACTACATCTAGTTTATCGATAACATTTTGCAGCAGCACTATTAACTGATTGAAATGCTTCCTAATAGAACAAATGTTTATGTGTATAATTTGTATTCTAGTTTCGCAATTTATTACATAGTTATACCATTCTTTTATATCTGTGAATCTGATATATTCGATATCCTGCAGTTGTGATTGTAGATCGATGTTTACCGCCATGATGTGATCCAATTATACCCACATAGATAGGTATAGGTACATAATTTATCATCACTAGGTATATTTATTAGATTTTATGTTTTTGTACGTATGTTTCAATGTCGCCTTCATTGCGAATATGGTATATCTTTTTTTCATTATCACTCTTTTTTATAAGTATTTTAGCATCCTGGATCCAAATATATTTATAGGTTTCTTTAAGCTTTGTCTTTGTTTCCCAAAATAGTTGTCTGTTTTGCCTAGTTATATGCTCATTTATAAAGATCCGTGATGTATCATTGTTGTTAAGTAACATGTGGTTTGTAAGAGGCGATTTTCGACTTTTAAGCCATTCCGCTCTCGCCGCCTTTGTACGCACCGTTACAACTATAGGCCGGACCTCTTTTTTTTCGGATCCTACCCTCCATGCATTCTCAATTTCGTTTTTATCTAAATTCAAGATTTCGGCACACTTTTTTACCACTTCAACGGTTTTCTCTCCTTCCTGCATCTTTAAATTCATTATTTCAATATTTTTACCTAGTTCCTTCTGCTCGATATATCCGATACGTTCTTCCAGCGCCTTGTTGCATTTCTCTAAATTAATATTTCGCTGTATTAAGTCTTTGTATCTGTTTTCCATTGCCTTGTTTTTTTCTATCGTTTCTTTTTTGAATATCTCTGTTTCATCATGCTTGGCGCTTAGAAATTGCAGTGTTTTTTCGAACTCGATATTGGATTTTTTTAGCTCACCTATCTCAGACTTAATAGCCGACACATCATTTTGTAGCAGCAACAAGCGTGCGTTTTGATCCTCCTTTATCGAATTTAGGAGCGAATTCATTGCTTTAACTTCCTTTTGAACAGCCATGAGTGTTGCATGCAGACTACTAGGAGAACAGCAAGCTGTTTTATGTCGTCTAGGTTCCTGAGACATAGAAGAATCGCTGTCTGAATCGTCATTGCGTTTCTTTTTACCCCGTCGAGTACCGACCCAGTCCGATTTAGGTGTTTGTTTATCTATAGCATCCGAAGCCGACCTGTCAGAAGAATGAACTTCCTCAAATTCCACGGGTTTAGGGGGAGTTCGGTGCATCTTCGGCATTATTGTTCCTTAATCAAACGAACGAACAAATAATCCAACTACTGTAGCTCTATGTAATCACACACACTTAGCATGTAGGTATAATTTCACAATCAGTACGCAATTGCACAGCACAAGCGACACGTCCGCTCGCTTGCACGGTGAACGAGAACTTTTTTTTCTTTTTAACCGTTTCATATTATAGTTTAAAGAACAATGAATTCCGACATAGAAGGATTTACCCATTATGAACGTGTTAACATATATGCCCATTAATGTCAAATGAACTATAATAGTTAATTTCATCATCATCATCATTCAGCTATAAGACGTCCACTGCTGGACATATGCCTCCTCCAAAAGGGGGGGGGGGGTGATCGCCACGCTTGGCAGGCGGGTTGGCGATCGCAGTATGGTTGTTAAAGTACTCAGAGAACGCTGCTGCCCATCCTCTAGCTAGAGATTAACCTCCGGTTTCTGATTTGAGCATTCGGGATAAGCAAATACTTAAGTAACATTTGAGTACGGAGTTGTCAAAAAAATGACGGATTTTAAAGCATTTTTTTGACAACTTTGTACTCAAATGTTACTTAATTATTTGCTTATCCTGAATTCTCAAATCAGAAACCGGAGGATAGTAATTTATAATAATTTTAATTTATAATAGTTAGTTAATTAGCGACTATATACTAGCATCAATTTGGGTCTCACTAATAGAAAATGAGAATTTTGTATGGACATGCGTACGCATACTCTCACCTTTTCGCATCGACTCAACTTTCGCACGTAGAATGCTTTCGCAGCTTAAAGTACATGAATTTACGGATGATGCGGATGAGTGTGTCCTCAAACTATCCAGGTTTTTGTGAATTGATGCTGATTATTATGTCCCATAAAATTGACTGCCCGCAGATACTGAACCATTTTAATTTCCGTGCCCCCTCAAGAATTCCTCGCAGGCCAATAACACCACTCTGTCCACAGCAGAGAAGAACGGTTTTAGGCGCCAATTCCCCTTACGCAAGGTTATGCAAGGTCGTGAACAGTTGCAGCGATCAAATTGATCTGCACTTTGACTCTTTTAGCAAATTGAAAACTAAATTCCATAAGTTTATTGATTTGGATTAACCTTTTTATCTCGAGTGTAATGAAACGTGTCCTCAATAATGTTTTATTTTTTATTTGAATGTGTAACTTAGATTAGTTATTTTTTTTCTTTTTGTACAACTGTAAGTTGCCTGTAAGTGATTGTTACACTATTGTCTTCTTTTTTATAAATGTTACCTTTGTCACAATACCTGTGTAAGCAATTGTTGGTGAACCAATAAATTAATTAATTAATTAATACAATTGGTCTTTTAAGGGAATACAAAATTATTCCAACGTACGTTTTAGCTCTCTCTCGTTTTCTTTCTATTTTGCCCTCCATAAAGTCCTTCCCAGTCATATTGACGTATCAAATAATAATAATAATAAATAATAAAAATTGTTTATTGATCAAAAAGGTACAGATGGTGAGAAAACAACTTAAACTAGTTTATAGCAACATACAAAGTTGTGTAACTACATTATGTGGTAGAACATGTTGGTTGATGTTAGTACATGGTAAGTACATCTGTCTACAATTAACGTTACCCTGTCTCTTAAACTAGGTATACCTGTATCTTAAGAGACAGTGGACGGCCTTAGGTTATGTATAAATATTACCAATTTATTAAATGAGGACCCTGTCGATCTACCCACAGTTTAACAATTATCAGAAAAATGGTGATGTTACGTAAAATTAAAATGAAATAATGAGAATGATGAATTCTAGTGTGTGTTTGTGTGGGTGTGTGTGTGTGAGTGTGAGTGAGTGTGTGAGTGTGAGTGAGTGTGTGAATGAATGTGCGTGTGTGCATGTGCTAGGTTATGTAGGTTAATATTGATTCTGTGTGATCGTAGTCTTGTCGAAGAAGCCACTCTGTAAGTTTCTGTTTAATTTCCCTTTTTGACAGATCAAGTATGTTTAGGTGTTTATGAATTTTTCTGTAAATGAAAGAGCTTAGAATAAAATATTGATGTTTGGCAAAGGCTGTTTTATGAGGGGTACTTGGAGGGATATAGGTGCGTTTTTTCCGGTTGGGAGGGGGTAGGGATGAATGTTTTTTAAGGACTGAGTAGAGCACAAAGAGTTGACGTACTGTGAGAACTTTAGAGTCAGAATACAGTTGAGTTGTTGGGTATCTGTACGGTTTTCTGGTCATAACTTTAAGTATAGCTCTCTGTGCTCTCTCTATTTGGAGAAGGAATGTTTTACCCGCCCCTCCCCACACTGTAATGCAATATCCTAGTACCGATTGACACAGGCCAAAGTACACCATTTTTAAGGTTTCGAGACTAGCGGATTCTCTCAGGGACTTAAAGATATGTAAGAGACGAAGGGTTCTGGTGGTGAGAGCATCAATTTGTTTATCCCATTTTAGTGCACTATCTATTTGTACACCTAGATATTTAACGCTGGTTGTTCTGGTAAGATTAGGACAAGAACACGACGTGGGCGAAGTAGAAGGAGCCTGACATGAGTGAGCAGTAATCGAGAAGGTGTCTGAAGGTGAGTTATTACGTCTTATTGCAAACGGAATGTAGCTGGATTTTAGTAAATTGAGTGTAAGGAGGTTTGAGTTTAGCCATGTCATTATCGTACTCAATGCAGACTCTGCTGTGGTTTTAACAGTATCCCATGTAGGTCCTTGTACTATTATTGCCGTGTCGTCGGCGTATGTAAAAATTTTACATTGTGGGAGCTTTAAATTGCAAAGGTCATTTATGTAAATTTGGAACAAACTAGGCGCCAAAATGCTTCCCTGCGGGACTCCGAAAGAGACAAGTTCTTCGTCACTGAGGTAAGTATTGATTTTGACACGTTGGGTGCGGTTACTCAAATAGTCTTTAAATATATCTAGGGCAATTCCTCGCACTCCAAGCAATTCCAGCTTCGAGATCAGTAAGGAAACAGAAACTGTGTCAAAGGCCTTGGACAAATCTAGAAATATGCCTAGGCATTTTGTTTTGCTGTCCAGGTTTTTCGCTACATGTTGCGTCAGGTCAAGTACTGCGTCTTCTGTTGATATTCTTTTCCGGAAGCCGTACTGATTCTCAGCGATTATTTTATACCTATCCAAAAAATCTTTGAGTCGGTTGTTGAGTATTCTTTCCAGAATTTTAGAAAGTACAGGTAGCACCGAAATGGGCCTGTAATTATTGACACAGTTTCTGTCTCCTCCCTTGTGAATAGGATGAACTATAGCTTTCTTTAAGGCTTCAGGAAAGACTCCCTTTTGTAGACAGCAATTAAAAAGGTAAGATAAGTGGGGAACTAACACATTTTTGCAGTTCTTTAACAGTAAAGGTGAAATTCCATCCCAGCCAACAGCACTGTCATTATTTAATTGAAGTATAAGTGATTCTACTTCGGCTTCATCAACATCTAGCAGAGCCAATGAATTGACGGTTGAGTTGGAGATGTTACCAGAGGAAGAACGTTGTTCTGGGAGCAGGGGGGATTGTGCAACTGATTCGATATTTGCCGCCAGGTTTTTGCCAACGTTAGCAAAGAAATGGCATACCTTGTTAACGGAAGAATTAGGACTATCGCATAAACTCAGTAGCTCTTCGGGTATTGTTCGAGTTTTGGATGTGTTTGTAATATTCTTAATGGTTTTCCATAACTCTCTAGGATTATTTTTCGTTCTCTCCAGTTCACTTTTTTCGTAGGAAATTTTTAGCTTTCGAAGTAGGGAATTACAGAAATTTCTATAGCGAGTGTAGGTTAGTCTAAGTACTAGATTATCGGGTGCTTTTTTGGACTTATTATGAAGTTTATCACGGTTTTTCATACACTTTAAAAGACCTGGAGTTATCCATGGTTTTATAGTTCGTTTGCGTCTGGGGATTTTAATTAGTACCGTGTTATTAGACATTATAGATGTTATTTTTGTGATGAATTTATTCATGGATAGGTTGGGATCGGTGGTTTCAAAAATATCCGAAAAGTCCGTGTTTTGTAGATTCTGCAGAATAGCGTCATGATTTATACGGGTGGTTGTGTGGCGTAATTTTCGCACCAGTTTGGGATCAGCAATGGATAGAAGAGTGGGTCTATGATCGGTAATGTGGGTATCCAGCACAAGTGTGCTTACAGGTAAGTTGGTTTTTAGGAGTGTGTGATCTAGGCACTTGTCTAGCCGGGTAGGGAATAAGTGGGTAGGGAGAAGCCCGTGAGAGGCATTAAGCAATAAATAATCCACGCTTCGCTGGTTTCTGTTTTCTTTACTTATATCTATGTTAAGATCCCCAACAAGAGCGATATTTGGCAACGAGGGCATTTTGTTGTAGACGTTATTTAGACTTATTAGAAAGTTATCATAATTTCCTTTAGAATTGTAAGAAGGCGAGCGATAGACAGCCACCACTGCCAGTTTATTATCCAATTGACATACAAGGCAATTTCCACACTCAAAGTCCGGTTCCCAAACTGTGCTTTTGATGCTCTCTTTTAAATAAAAAACTACGCCATCATTTTGATTACTATTTGTTTTTGTACAGTACGATTGAAAACCATCCAGTATAGGTAAATTATTTGTTTTACTGAGCCAGCTTTCGGTCAATATTATAATATCAAAATTTATATCAGTTCGGCTCAATAGTACTTGTAGTGAATCAAAGTTTTTATTTATACTGCGTATATTTATGTGTAAAAGATTTATATTGTTCGTGTCAAAATGTTTTATGTATATTTTGCAATTATCAGGGCTGCAGATAGACGCGTCTCCTACGCAGAGTTGGTCGAGGTCATTGTTTATGTTAGTGATGTTAGCCATTAATATATATAGTTGTTGGTTACACTAATATATTGTTTGACTAAAGATGACTGAATGTTTATGAGAGAGTTATGTGCTATTAAGTAGTAAGGGTTTTGCTTTTTTGTGTGTGTTGGAATTTTGTGTGTGTGTGTAGAATAATGTGAGTTGTTATTGTTTTGCAGAGTGTTGTTGGAGTGCATAGGTATGTATTTGGATTTGTTGTAACCTGAGAGGTAGTGTGACAAATAAGTAGTTTTTATACAAAACAAGTAGTAAACTATAGTTTTGGCGCATTTAAATACTAAAAATACAAAAAATGGGGCATGCAAAAAAGAATAATTAAACAAGTAGGAAAAAGATGTAGCTTGAATAAGCATGGTTAGTCACAGGTTATTACTGTCGGTTACCTGGAGACATTTTTCAGAGTTTATTAATTGTTGTTTGTCCCCTTCAGCTTTGCGTAAGAAAATGTTCCCATTAGAAGTCCAGCAGAATTTGTAAGAGTTTTGTTTAGCGAATTCTCGCGCCTGATAGAATAGTTTTTTGGTACTGGCGGATAGTTGTTCTTCGATGTATACTGGTTTCCGTTCTCCTGGCTTTCCTAGAAGTTTCGTGTTTAGTTTATTTTCTTTCCCTTTTGTTTTGTTATACGAGCGGACAGCTGATAGAAGTGCTTGCTTCGTATTTACTGTGGTAAATTCAGCTAATATGGGGCGCGGAGTGTTTGAAGTGGTTGATTTTCCTGGTAGGCGGTATATGTCGCGGAAATCAGATTCGGCTATGTAAAATAAATGTTCAGTTTATACACCGTACAGAATATAAAAATTTGAATATAGAGTATTGGAGTTTTTGCGCAATCGCATAAAGTTCAATTTGTATATTAAAAAATCCACTTACCTACTGCATTCTGGCTCTAAAGCATAAGCGTAATAAGCACGATAGGTACTGTCCCACTGCTGGGCACGGGCTTCTTCTCAGAATAAGAAGGGTATAGGCCTTAGTCCACCACGGTGGCCTGGTGCGGATTGGCGAACTATACACAACACTTTTTTTTTTTATTGTCGTGTGAAAATCCTCATGGATACCCTTCGCCCTGGGAAGGCGAAGGGTTATGCCGGACTCTTACCGGCTAAAAACCCACGGTGTTCCTACTCCTGACCCTTGGCCGGGGTCACGGGATTCGCAGCTGCATGCACCGCAACCCCGGCAGGCCTCGGTCCGCCAGCCCCTGGCAGACCTCTCCTTCTGGGGGGCGTGAACCATACCATAGAAAAATCGTTTTTTTTGTGAATACTTTGCTGCACCCTGATATTTCTCTTGTGCGTGGGTGCGATAAAGACACAAATCTCACATACACAAACGCCGACCCGAAACAACCATCTGTGTAGGCCATACTTTGTTCCATGTGGGAATCGAACCCACGACCCGTAGCGCATAAGTCAATCGCTTAGCTACTGCACCAAACGTGTTGTCTTTGAAGCCCGCTTAGGTGTGCTGGTTTCCACACGATATTTTTTCTTTCCTGTTAAGGCAAGTGATAATCAAATTCTGATCTGCACATTAATGCTAAAAGGCAGAGGTGCGTGCTGTTATTGAACTCAGACCGTCCTGCGTGGATAGAAAGCCTTAAACCACTAGGTTATCTCTCCTTAAGCTGCATAATAATCTGGGTCGTTAATACGATTGTTAGTCAATATTGCCACAAACCGCTGAGTACATATTAGTTTATCTCAGACAGTGTCACCGGACTATCACAGAGGTCACTGTACACTGCCCGCATGCTATACGACCTTAGAGGTCGTTATATTTAACCCAAAATACGTGAATATGTGATAAATTACCCTATAAGAAAAGCAAACAAGCGTGTGATCGAAAAAAATGCTGTTATCTTGAATACAAAATATTATGTAGGTACTGTAAATAAATTATCCCAATCTACAGCAGGGACTTTTGTTGTCTCTGCTCATGCTAAAGTATAAAAAGTACGCGAAAATGAAAAATAGAAAATATTTTCTTTGAATTTTATGGAAACAAAAATCTAAAGCGATCTCATGCTGTTTCTCGTACTCGTAAACAAAAATGACTGATGACAAAAAAGGGGTATAAATAAACGTTTCAATTCACATTATAACAATACTGGACGACACGTTTGGTGCTGTGGGTGAGCAATTGGCTTCTGCGCTTCGGGTCGTGGGTTCGATTCCCATACGGAACAAACATTTGTATGGCCTGCAGATAGTTGTTTCGGGTCTGGGCGTTTGTGTATCTAAGATTTGTGTCTGTAAACGTACCCACGATACAGGAGAAATTTTAGCACGGGGAAATGATAAAAAAAAACAGGCCCCGGTCTAATCGTCGACACACATCCGGGTGCAATAAAAGAGCCTCTACAAGTGACGATACTGAAGTACGTCCGGCGCAACCTGAGCAGTCAGCCCCGCTACCAACCTCACTGACTGACTAATCTTTTCACTGCGGCATGAGCTATTCTCAAATAGACCGAGTTGACACGAGAGAACAAGAAAAATCGCGTAGAATAATAACAATAATAACTTTATTTCCAAAAAATGTTTCACAATATTCACACAAATGGTCTAGTAATTTTATGGCAAATAATTTGAAAAATAGCATCCACTGCCGAACTAGGTTAAAAACCTGTATTTCAGCGCTTAGCGCCACTCCCCTTAGGAATATTAAGTCAAACTAGCCTTCCTAATACAAGTTAGGCAAGTAACTACAAAATGAACACGGAAATTTTTAAATAAAAAAAAAATGAAAAATCAATAATTATACAGTGCTAGGGTGAGTATAGTGAACCTCTCTTTGTGTTTAGTGCTTGTGTGTAATATGTACAATTTTTTTTTTTATACCAACTTTGTTTCAATACACATAGAGTTAGAAAGAGTTTATCCGGGACAGTATTACTATTTCTGCAGTCATGCAGCATTGCTGTGTTCCTGTTTGAAGGGTATTGGTGCCGGTGAAATTACAGGCACATGAGACTTTGCAACTTTGTCTCTAAGGTTGGCAGGGTACCAGCAATCCTGATTTTCTAGGTGTATATAGGCGGGAGTAACCACTTAACATCAGGTGAGCCGTCGGCGTGTTTGCCAAACTATTCTTTAAAAAACTTTTCGTTAATACAAAAAACAAAGTTTCCATTTCTCATTACCTTGTGAATTCGGTCCCTTTCAACTCTGTGACATAACGACACCGTGTATTTAAGTTATTCTAAGCACGCTCTGTAATACGATGGGTGATCATTTGCATATGAATGATCTTGTCCCTTCCTGATCCGACGTGAATGCTCATTAACTAATTTTGATTAATATCAATAGGTGTTGCTGCTCAGGTTTGAAAGTAGCGCCAGTGACAGAAAAGACGAAAGGGAAACGTCTGTCTTGGTATGGGCATGTGAAGAGGAGGGGTGACCAAAAGAGTTATGAATCTAAATGTGGATGGATGGAGAGGAAGAGGGAAGCCAAAGAAAATATGGATGGATTGTGTGAAGAATGATATGAAAGAGAAAGGAGTCAGTGATATCACGACGGTGGACAGCTTGATGAGGGCTGAATTATTGGTGTGACTGCGGAGTCTGAAGAGACGACCGGCTCTACGGTGGGAGATCTCGGTGGATCGTGACCGGAAAGTTACTGCAACTATTTGGTGCGCATCTTTTATACAACTCACGCAAGTCTCGCACAATCCGCTCGTTTTTCTCGCGTTCTGCGTGCTTGCAGATACACGCAAGCAGTTCAGTTTGCTTCCTTTAACACACCTCAGTTATAATTATACACAAACTGATCGGTTGAGCTCTGAGCAACGGGTGGCGGCGGGAGGAAGCAAGTACTCGTGCTGCATGTAGGCAACGCCAGCGCAGTTTACGCGCGCCGCGTAGAATGCACGTGTACGGCGTAAGAGCAGCGCGCGAACAGATCGCACTGCGTAATCCACGCGCATTCGCGTTACATTCATCAGATGTGTACGCAACCTTACGTTCGCAGACCCGACTATTAAAATTTATCATCCAATTCAGAGTAGCATCACAACGTAAAACCTTTTAATCACACAAAAGCCTTAACTAACTTCAGACAAAGTCTAGACATCATAATTTGTCACTTCTATAAAGATGAAAATTCGTTCTTGGGCATAATCCGCATATTTTAAATTTTAAAAATAAACTTAGTCTCAATCTAATCGACATTCACGACATTGCGAACAAAGCACTAAGTATAATAAATGTGAAATCCAACTTGAAATTTTAAGTAGACTTAGAAGTCGCGATAGCGAGACTCTGAACAAAATGACCTCGGCAATTGCTACGGAACGAAGTTATGTAAAATTTGGAACTGCAAGAAATTGTACTAAGAAAATACGAAACGTAAAACCTTTAAGTCGCGTTATAAAATACATTGCGTCCTTATTACAAATTCATTTGCAAGTACTATCGGTTAGAGTGCTCGAAAACGCAATGTAGTACAAAAGTACAAGACTTTACATTTAGTAATTACATAGTACAACGCAGCGTTGGACGGGTGTCGAGATCTCAAATTTGTATTCCAGACTCACAATAAAGTTCATTTAAATATAAATGCGACAAGACCTTTACCCAGTAAATGCTGTTACTCCTATAAACTCAGTCGTAATTTTTTATGACGATCCTCGAAATAACTTTTGGACATTTAACAAGCTTTAGCAGCCAAATATAATGACAGTGCGGGAGTAGATACTATGATGTTTTGGCAAGCACAGTAGGGCTACATCGAAACGTTTTGTTTAAAAATATTTAGGTTAGCATAATTTAGCTATATAGTAAGTTTGATATTTTTTTGTAATTATTGTAACACCACAAGCTTCATTACGCTTTGTACTCTCACCACCTTTTCACACGTTCCGGGTGCCAGGTAGCTGGCGTCGGGTGCCATTACTCGTATATGAGCTTTCACGTGGCCCGGCAATAGCGTCCAGATGCACACGCGCGTCATCTATCCGTGGTTGTACTTCTGAGACTAGTCGGCCATCGCGACTGAAAGCTTGCATTGTGCTCTATACTCCACTGTAAGTCCGTCTGCCGGCTAATCGGCACATGGCGACCAGACACACAATGGTGGTTCTGGCGCGAAACCGGCGACCGCCTGCTGGGTAAATTACGCCGGTGCGTGTGAAAGCGAGCCTACATACCAATACACTTCGCCACCGGGTATCCAGCGCCGACTACCCGGCAACCGGAACGTGAGAAAAGGCACTAACGCTGCATGCAACAGATTTATCTTAGACTAGCTTTCGCCCGCAGCTTCGCTTGCGCGAAATTTTGAACCCGTTAAGTGACGATTTTCCATACAAACTTTCATCCCCTATTTAACTACCTTAGGGGTTGAATTTCGAAAAATCCCTTCTTAGTGGATGCCTACGTTACAAAAGGAACCTACTGTCAAAATGTCAACTTTCTAACCCCAGCGGTTTAGGCTGTGCGTTGATAGATCAGTTAGTCAGTCAGTCAGCTTCTCCTTTTTTTATCTTAGATATAATAAATCCGGTTTTTCATTATTCAATCATGCATTTCGTTTTTACATGTTGGATTTCCACAAAGTTTAAGTAGACTCGATTCAAAGCTCGTACTAGTAATAAATTTCATTGTCACCATATAACCAAAAGACGTTTCGTCGTATAAATATAACAGTGAAACATGCTGTATTCCATACAGTAGAATCAATGGAAATCGTGCCAAGGTTTCCGGCCCATAACACCATGGAAACAAAAGCTTTATGTTATTCCAATAAACCTGAACACAATACGAAAATAAGGAAGTATAAAACATGACGTCGCTGCAATAAATCGTAGCGTGATTTAAAATTTTATACTGTGTCTTCGCTTACGTCAATTTTCATACAAAATTCATAGCTGCAGCTTTCACCGTTTTAGCAACAAAATTGAGGCGTTTCTTTTCCAAGACGTTTATTTTAGTTTCATGAATAATTTCCGTTTCATACAATTTTGTAGTAGTTATACTGAGGGTAAGGTAAATATTTATTAGGCAGCGCTATACCGAACCTGTGAAGTGGAATATTTAATCAGTTTACGTCGGTTTTTTATTGTTCCTCCACTTTAGATTTTGATTTATTTCTCTAATAGCGAACGTTTTCAGTCGAGTAGAAGGAACCGAGTCTCATTTGCGAAAGAAACTTCAATTAACTTCGCTCTAAAAACTTGCAAGCTAGGGTTTAAAAAGAGCTGAAAACAGTCGATATCAATGGAAATTAAAACGCTCTGGTCCACTTTTTATTACTTCTGTTCAGTGCTGGTCAATTATTTACATTAACAGAGAATAAAGGAACTGGTACGGAATGTGGACAAAATCGATCCAAAGTTAATTAGGTCCATCTATATTTGCGGTCGTGCGCCGGAGCTCTGCATCAAAGGGCTGATTCTGGATATACGTTTATATTTTGTTTTGATACTGTAGGTGTCATTGTAAGGGTAACAATTATAAATCAGCGCTGGGTGCTTGGTTTTGCATATGCTGTGTTGGTGACCCTTTCGGCATAGAGAAGCTTGACAGCATAAAACACAGACAGTGCTAACCTAACCTACCTTTCAGCTATCGGTTTGTCATTTTATTTTCGCAATAAAGAACTTTCCCAATAACGTACATCACGGTAACGAACTTCGCAACTATGATTTGCGGCCATGAAAAACAGATAGCTGAAAGGTAGGTTAGGTTAGAACTGTGACCACACAACGCACGGGCCGAGCGAGCGAAGCGAGTGGTGCCGCGGCAGCGGCCGGCGAGTGGCAGAATCTGTTTGTCATTTTAATTTCATCATTTTATTTTCACAGTAAATAACTTTCGCGGTAATGAACTTTGCAACTACGAATTGCGGCCCAAAATATCGTGATAAATATTAAGTGTGTAGTATTTACCTTACTCGTATAAAATAAGCGTGTAACGTGACTTCGCTGAATATTGTCGAGAGAACTTATTCAAATTCATATTCCTTAGCATACCTAATTTTGCATACGGCAAGCTGAATTCAAGGCTGTTAATTTAAATGCACGTAAGGATTATGCGTGAATTTAAGGAAATATTATACGTTCTTAATAGTGGACGTGAACGGACTGAGACCAAAAATATGCAAAGGGCATCACGCGATGTGTCAACGGTCACAAAGAGAGGGCCAAAAAACGCTGACATGATGTCGGAAACTTTCCACAAAGATTGACCGAGGAACGAAAAGCAAATAAAGTTGGAAAGAACGTGGGTGCTGGGTAAACTTGCCTTCCAAAGTTATTGACAGTATTTGTATGCCCACATAGGTTGAATAATATATTCGTTTAAAGGACAAGTTAATCAAACATTTACATGTAAAACATCTAGTGTTATATTTCTATTCTATACCTGTACCCACTACATGTTTTAATAATTTAATATTTTTTGTTTTTTGAAGCTAATGTTTATTTGTTAATTTTACTTACTGGTAAATCCATTTATTGGAACAGTTGTACATGTAAAGTTCAAAATAAAGCAAATCAAACTTTAATTAAAATATTTTCCAAATAAAATCTGTATCATTCAAGAAACACCATTAAATTTCCGTCAAAAATAGAAAAATATTTTATTCCATACACGAAATATTCAACAAACATTACAGAATAAGCGTCCCACGCTCACGATTCGGACGTTTCCATCGTGAATTAACCCGATTTCGCGCTCAGCTGACGAGGGAAGTGGCTCAGATGCATATCAAGATGTAAGCGTTACCAACCGACGTAGGTAAGGTAAATAACATTGTAGCAGAGAACGGACCGTAACCAGAATTAGCTTTATCAGATACAGATTGAATAATTGTAGGAAATCTAATTTTCACGCGTGAACAGATTTCTGTATTAAGTTCCGTTTTCCTTCAGTTTAATACGAGTAACTCAGGTTTTGTTTTTTCACTCATACCGGGTTCCTATATCCAAAAACGAATAATTAATCTATCAAATGGTATTATTTGATAAGGTTATACTATTTCTATAATAAATGAACATAACATCACGCCTGTATTTTCCGAAGGATTGGACAGAGGTGTACACCCTCATTTCGCCGCTATGTTAAAGTCCCATGTAATAGGGGGCGAGCATTATTGCCATCAACCGGGCACAAATCCAGACTCCAGGCTGCTACTGTGAAATTCCAGACGGAACCCAATTACACTTTGCCCGACCTGGATCCAGATCGAAGCCAGGACCTCAAGCTCATCAATCGTACTTGCGACCGCTAGACTAATGAGGCAGTCAACTGGACCAACGAGTCAGCCCTTTTGAACATAAAACATCAATTTACCTATTTGAGTTGATAAACGGCACATTGATAAGACAATTAGCAAGCAAAGCTTCAATAGAATCATTGACGTAGATATAGACGGACCACGGTTCTAGTACAAAATTCGCGAAAAAAATGTCCTGAGATTACATAAATCACGAGACTTTCCCCCACCTGGCGATCGAACCAAAGACTTCATGCTCAGCAATCGGGCTTGCGTCCACTAGACCCATGCAGTCTATTAAAAATATTCTATGAAAATGTAAGCTTATTTCACCTGGCAACACTACTAACGAGATAAACGAACGCTGCAAACTCTATGCTGCTGTGGAGACTATGTTTCAATGTAAGTAAAGATAAATGTACCCTGGTTTCAACTAAAAATGGTTAGTTAAATACACACAGGGTGTACGTATCCGAATTCGTCTAATTCTTCCAAATCGCGAGATCTATACTGGTAACATAGACTGACACTGCATGGAATTTACAAAGATAAATAAAAAAACGTGTTTTTTTCAACCTGAACAATTTTAGCGCCCTGAGTTAAGGCGCTTCCCCCACCTAAGAAAAAAATCATTATTTTGTCAACACACAATATATTGAAATTTCGTACGTACAACATTTTAGTAAAGTGATGTAGACATTTTCGAACACCAAATATCAACACTAGAGCTTCTGGATTCGAAGTTTTAGCGATAAGTACCAAAAACGGCCGTTTTTAGCATTAATTACTAAAACTTCTAACCTAGGATGTCAAGTGTTGTTTTTTGGTGTTCGAAAATTTCTACATCAGTTTACTAAAATGTTGTACGTACGAAATTTCAATAATTATGTTGTGTGTTGACAGAAATAATGTTTTTTTTTTCTGAAGTGGCGCCACTTCGGTGGGGGAAGCGCCTTAACTGACTGCTTGGAGCGATATCGCGCTAGTCTTGCTCACCAATTGTGTCGCCTTGCTTTCGCTCGTTTACCTACGCGTGTTATGAAAATGTTCAAATACAATAATTTTTAATTTGTGTTTTAATACAAGACCATAGGTACACATATAGCAAGACAAAAAAGACATTTATTTTTTATTTGTAATCAATCTAAATTCCATCCAGTAATACCTACTTAGATCAGTTTTAAGAAATTACAAGAATTCGGTTTCACTCTGTATATAGAATCCCGGCATTAGTTAATGAGCTGAATTAAGCAGTAGGTGCAATAGCAGTTGGAAATGTCGGCATCGCTCGAAGTCACATACATTAGTAAGTTCCTTTGAGTTTTCAGTTTCTTCCAGAAGTCAGCTTTTACAATGTATAATGCAGAATGTTTGTTTAAGTCGGATTAGCTTCTGAGTGAACTTTGTTGATTGAATTTTCAATTGAAACCTTGAAATTGGAATTGAATTTGGTATTATATTAACGTATTGCTTTAGAAACCTCTTAATTAGTCTAGTACCTACCCGTTAGTGGAGTTTTGAAGCGTGTGGTCTTAGATTTAATTCCCAGATAAGTGTTAATGGATTTTTGTGTAAGGAACTTCTTAGTAGCAATCTAGGGTCTGAATACTTCACTTTACTAAACGTTATAAGTAGTTTTTTTTTTAATTCTTGTGTGGCGGCATCTATCTCGCCACATGCGAACTATCCTACATCGCGCAATCAACCTTTGTAACGCAAAGCAGAAGATATTTTTTTATAGTCTTTTGATAAAAAATGTAGGAGTAAAATGGTTCATCTCAATTATTTGGAGGTGATTTGGTGGTTTTATTCTTATTATGTGATGCCGATAGAAAAAATCTGGCAAGTCCAAGTTACGTATCATATCCTGTAGATTACTACCTATTTTTTCAGATATATTTTCTCTGTAAATGCCGACGAAAAGTTGCTTCATCTGCACGCTTTTTTTTACGAGAGGACACTTAAAACCCTTCGCGGGCCAACCCTGGCCGTAGTTTGCCCACCCTTGCGCTAGATTATCACTGCTTTTCTGATAAATACAAGCACGTCTTCAATATAATTCAACGCCATTCCAAATCGCTACGGACTAAATCCTAACTTCGATCTCAAGGTCAATCAAACCGTAGTCCAGTTAATTAAAGCCTAGCCCTAGATTGCCGACCAATAAACTAATTGTCTGTATCGAGATCTAATCCAGATACTATGCGTGTCTACGTCTGTGTTTGCTGCCTTTCAGATAAGTCGGATTTAATCATTTTAATATTGATGATTTTATTCGTTTTTATCTGTACCTCGGAAAGCACGTTAAAGCGCTTATTACACTTGGCTGAATTTAGTCGTCTTAATTCAGTCGATAGTGAATTTAGTCAAGTATAATCGCAATTATCAAGCTAATTTTGTTTTTGAATTTAGGATGCTAGCTTGCTAATTGCGATTATACTTGACTAAATTCAGTATCGACTAAATTCAGCCAAGTGTAATAAGCATTTAAGCCATCGGTCCCGGGTGTCATACGACTAATGTGACAGCTGTTATGGTAAGTCAGAAGCAGTTAGGATACCGGCCTTGCCCAGAAACTGGGTTGCGGAGGTCTGATGGTAGCCGCTCCGTGTAAAATACTGGTATTCAGCCGCATCTGATTAGACTGGAAGCTGCCAACTGCCTAACCTTTTCCCAATGCAAAAGATGCGAAAAAGCTAGTCAGAACAATGTTGATGATTTTATTAAACTGACATTGACAAACAACACAGAGCAGAGACTAAGACCCAATTTCACCATACTCTGTTAGTTATTAATGTCCTGTTAAACATTTTAACAGACCGTTTAACAGTACATTGAAATTGACATTGACAGCTTAACAGAACGTTAACAACTAACATTGTATGGTGAAATTGGGTCTAACAATATTAAATGACAGTAAAAAGTTTTTAATTATTGGATTCAAATCTCGTCTTATTAAGAGAATTCATAGCCAATTCCTACGATTTATCGAGCATTATTGATTAAAATTAAGATTCTTGCATCTTTACCTATAATTAATGCAAAGACCTTGGACTTTTCACAATAGACTCTCCCATGGGTTAGTAGCAATCGCAGATAAAATTAGCATACAAGACTATCTAATATATCCCAACTTTGCCATTGGTAAACAAAACGATTCGTTTTTGTTTACAGGAACCAGGAGTTAGTTGAATTGTACTACTGATACATTTAGTGATACAAAATTCTGTATGTCTCTTTATAATTACTATTTGTACCCTGATCACCGTCAAAGTACCAAATCGTCGTTGCTGGTTTTAACTATACTTAACTCAAAACACCGCTATGTCGCGGTTATAAATTCTATCATAGTCAACGTCGAATGTATCATGTATCAAACTGGAATGGTACATACATTAATAACATGAAGTGCAGCAGTACGGCCGGAAGTGCAGAACGACATGTTTTCACTTAATGTTGTTACTAGCTGTAGGCTTAGCCTACGGAAACATAAGGTTACTGCTCATCACCCACACTAAATAGAGTGATAATTTGTACACTATAATTTGACCCGCTCTTTGATGGATGTGGCTGCCAAATTTTAACTGGATCTGTCCAGTAGCACTGGCGTAAAGCTCAAACATACAAACGGACAAATAGACAAAAATAATAATTCTAAGAATTATATTAGCTATGTCTACGCCAGTGCACTTTCATGTTCATCTTGCATCTTCGTCTGAGGCATGCGTGAAGCGCCATAGCGCATGCAATAGCGCATGCCTTAATACAAGTTCGACAAAAGCGCATGCCCCTAGCGCACGCTAATCCGTCTATTGTATGTCGACTGACGACTGACCGAGGCGCACCGGTGTAGACGATAAGCTGCATGCGTCTTATGTCAATCAATATTGCATGCGCTTGACGCAAGAGGAATTGAAAGTTGAAAGCGCAAGATGAATATGAAAGCGCACTGGTATAGACATACCAATTGGCGTCAGTATCGTTCAACAGTGTTCCGGCACATGTCACAGAGATTGTCATGTGCTCGATACAAGAGCTGCAAAAAGTGCCGATACTTGTGCTGGCTTAAATTTGTCGCAGCACATGATATCGCAAAAGAGTTTGAAAACGACAAAATGTGCCCGGCATATGTCCCGACACCATGACTCGACGGTAAAGTGTCGCATGTTGATGCCGGAGTAAAATGTTGCGGTACTTGTTCAAAGTCAAAGTTTTTTATTTCAAATAGACCAGATTACAGACACTTTTAAAACGTCAAAACTAGGTGCACGGTTCCAAAAGGTAGGTTCTATGGAGAAGAGCCGGCAAGAAACTCCATGAATACTCTTTTTAAAATAGTAGATCATGACTATTCATGACAATTCCATTACAGTAGTGTGCGACATAGAATGAGAATAATACAGGTTAACGTAACAAATAAACTCACATAAGAGTAACAAATAGAAAAATATGCCTTCTAGGATTGCGGTAGCAGTTAAGAGCCGACCAGTCCCGACAGACAGCACCCGTTCACGAGTATGACGTGCACATCCGCATCGCTTAGCTCAACCATATTGTAGGGAACCCAACGACCGGATATACAACGCCACCATCAGCAGGACATTTATGTGAGCATGACAGACTCATACTGCCAGACAATAGGCAGTAAAATGATATGATTATAGGTGTATCATTAATTGCTGCATGATGCTCATACTTTACAGTGGAATACAAGCATTATAAAGCGATATTATCAAAACAATAATTATAAAACAAAATCAAACTATTTAGCCAGAGTATCATACAATAAATAATATAATTAAAATGCATTATTAAAATTTTAATTAAAAAGAATCGCGACTTGTGTCTTAATAAGAGTTGTGGAACATACATCGCGATATGTGTCGTGACAAAAGCTGCGGCACACGTAACGCGGCTTGTGGCCGGTGTAGACGAGGCATACCTATAATTTTCTTATCAACTTCGAAATATTATATTATTATAGGTAATAAAGACTATGATTACTACATAATTTTATATTTTAAAATGGTTTTGTTTTTAGAAATTTTAAAAAATGTGTCTAATAAGTATGTTATATGAATAAACGATGTAAAGCTGTGGTTAAATGGAAAAATACCAGTCTGATCAATGTGAACATTATGCATATTTTTAACAAAAGAATTTATTCATCGAAGCTTTTATAAACGGTTGGAATTCCTTCCTCTTCACCCTGGGGGTGCGTTTATTAATATTTTATTGATTTCTTTTGTTAACTTTGGTTTTAGAATTTTTTTTATGAATAATACTAAATAGGATATAAATGTGTGTACAAATGGCCTGCTTAACTTAAATTAGTCAATGATATTACCTCGGACCTTAAATTGTACGATTATAAGAAGATAGTTACTATAATAATGGATAGGAAATCAACATGTTTGGCTGCCAGATACTGTGGAAGGAGTGACGTAAACATCGACAATCTATCCTAATTTTATCGGAACTATTGTAAGAACGATCACCCATACGCTACTTGTAATCACCCTACTAGTATTTTTTTTATATTATTCGAGTTGTTCGCGTTTGACCCCAGTAGCACCTGATGGCAAGCGCAGACAGGGTCCAAGATGGAGCATACGAATCCAAGTAATAGAGATACAAAGAGATTCCCCTATACCCCCTCTGGCTCTCACATATACACGACGAAACACAGTTAATTGCTTGGCTTTACTTGAATGTGACTTTAATGTTGATTTAATCGAAATTATTGTAAGAATGATGATGAATGAATTATGCTACTTGTAACCACCCCACTAGTCTGACTTTAATGTCGATTTTATCGAAACTATTGTAAGAATGATCACCCTTATGCTAAAAACACATCGACTTTAAACGGGCACAGCGCACAAACACGACCACCAACATGAATTTAGCCATAATGATCGCCACAGTGACGCCAAGTAATTGTGGTTTCATATGTGCCTTAATGTAAAATCTGCCCTATAAAGGATTAAAGGTATAACAGTAGGTATATTGGGGTGCATGAAAAGAACCTCCACGAGTGATGATACGTAAGTATGTCCGGTGCACCCTGGGCAGTCAGCCCCGCTACCAACCTTGCTGACTGGCTAATTTTTTCACGACAGCATGAGCTATTTTCGGATAGATCGTGCTGACACGACAGAACAAGAAGAAGAAGTAGGTATATTCAACATGAAATCGATAGATTAATTTGCATAGCCAACCTGTGATTACTTACAATTCACACTATCGCATTGATGTCCATAACTGTTAATCAATACTGCGACACAGTTAATGACTGTGTAGGTAGTAACTCAGATGATACTAAAGCATTATGAAGCTGTATTGGTACCGTAAAGTAAGAAAACAAATAAAACACTAAATAATAAATCAACCAATACAATTTAAGCTCGTGACAGAAATTGCCTACCCGAAAAATAATAATTTAGACGCAATTCAAAGAAAAAAATAAAAACCGTTTTTCACTGGCCCTGAAAAGTGCTTCTAAGTTTTCTTCTATATCATAAATTCGACCAATTACGAGAGCGGCAAAAGGGGCCATTTGTCACAGAGTATAAAAACGTGGCCGGCCCACGACCCGTCAGTCCATCTGTCCGCTGTAGACCTACATCAAAACGCTGTTGACTGACAGACCTTATATATAACGTTGGATATTGCATCCACGGTCTAGGGCGAACGGACACGGCTTAAACAATAAAAAAAGTTTTTACTTTTATTACTCTCCATGTTTTCCGACAGTTTTCTTGTTATGAGGTTTTATTAATTTACCAAATAGGCTTCAACGAGGTGGTTGCATATTTACGTATTTGGTTGTTCAGTCTCTGGACCTGAAATAATATTAAAAACTAAACTTATGATTTAATAATTGGCCGTGTTTTCCCGCCGTAAGGCCGCTCATGTCACAGCCCAAGTAACAAAATTTGATACTATAAAAGTCCTGAGAACGTTTTGGAGCGTGCTAATTAGTGTTTATGATTAGTACTATAATGGTGTTGTAAACGTTTACAGAACCCCAAATAGACCCTAGTTTTATCACTGATTTATTCTATAAACATTGCATACAGGCTCTCACGGTGATAAATCAGCTCTATAGTTGAAAAGTAAAAGTGTCGAGAAACGCTTTTTAGTACTAAAATAGTGTTTCTGCATCGTTTATGTCACAAATTTGCACTATAAAAGTAACCAAAACATCTTTATAGTGCTATTTTGCACCGTAAACGATTCCAGTGATCTTTTTATCACACATTTTGTTCGTGTTGTGAAAATATATCGGAAATTGTTGCTTAACGTAACATGTAATAAAAAGGACAACTTCAAAACATTTATGGATCGTAATTCTGCCATAACTTGCACTTGCGAAAATAATTGTATCGATAAAATAATTATGCTGATTTCAAATTTGACAATGCGCCCTCATAATTTTCGTGTTTTAATTAAATTTTAATTAATAAAATAAGGACTTGTCCCAACTATGGCTGCTATAGTACACATTGGCTCCAGCCGTGCTGCTAATGTGCTATCATGGCAGAAAACAGCAGCCATTATTTCACCGAAAACGAATTAGTCTATTAATTATTAATTTTAGTGCTTTTATGTCACGCTTTAGTACCGTAGCAGTAACACAAACTCACTTATAGAGCTATTTAGAATATACGTTATTTAGCAATTGCATTACGAGTCGCTATGGTACTATTTAGTACTATAGAAGAGTTTTCATGACTTTAACAGAATTAGCGCCATAGCGATATTGAGGGAGCTTTTAAGGAGCTAAAAGGTTACGTAATGGTTGTGCAAGGTACTTTTATAGTGCAGATTGATACTGTAATAATGTTTTCGATACTTCTACAATACTAGTACTGTGAAGTTATTTTTACGCATTATTAGTGCAAAATAGATACATAAAAGTGTCAGAAAGGTCGTCTGTAGTACTAAATAGTACCATAATCGCTTTTTTCATATCTATTACAGTGCAACACTTTAAAGATTCTTTTGTATGGTCCTGTAAGCGTTCTAAGAGCTAAATTATAGAACTTAAATGCTCTTTAATCTTATAGAACCAAAACGCTCTTTTAAAAACCTTTATAGCACAAGCAGTCACAATGGTTACCACTATAGGCCTACTATATCACTATTTGGTGTTATAACACCCTGGTTATAGAAGCTTTTGTTACTTGGGAGGATACGACACGACAAAATGTGGTAATGACATTGTTACGAACCATTAATGACAACACTATTTTCATTATCACAGACGGTGAAGATACTAGCGGCCCAGCCGGGCCGCTAGTATCTTCACATTATGAATTTTCAGTCAGTTTTCTGTAGCATGCGCAAAGGCCCTCTCATTTTGTACTTGAGCCCACAGGCTGTCGGATCCGACAAATTCTGACAGTGTACGGGGTCTCGAGTAAGATTCTTTTTGACAGAAATCTCTGATTATGTGCGGCTGGGATTATGTGGTGTCCCTTCGTGAGTAAACGGTTCATAGAATAGAAGTATATTGAGCTCAGAGTTGTCACCACATTTTTTCGTGTCGTGTCGTAAGCCGTGAAAAAAATACCTTAACTATCCTGCGTAAACGACACGAGGCAACGCTCCGCAAAACAACGCGATGAAAAGTACGCGTGCCGTCCCGTCTCGCCGCAGACTGTAGGCCGCCAGAAGGCAGTGCCGTTGTTTTGATAGCGCGTATCGCGTTCGCAGCATCGCGCCGCGTCGCATTTGTCGCTTACGCAGGACATCGTAAAAGTAATTTGTTTAACAGTAGACGTTTATTGGCTGATACGAATTTAATAAAAGTATATTCGAGTGTCTATTATTTGTTCTACTTTCTATCCAATAAAGTTTATTGAGACCAAAACTGCAGCTCCTAATATCAAATATGAGTCATCAAAAAATCTTATAGAAGTAGAGTGTACCGAAACCGCATCGATGAGTTTGGCAGGCGTATTGCTGAAAAATGCTTGCTTGTATTTAGGTTTTATTATTAAACTTTTGAGTGTAAATGTATGTGAAATACAAAAATATGTAGTGTATCACAATTTACGCCCACAAAATATTTAAAATCATATTTAAATTATTATGAAATTCATGACTTTTAGTTTCCACTATTTTCATCATCACCGTGATCCATCGCAGTTCTACATCGGATTCTGGATTTACATACATATGGTATGTCTACACCAGTGCGCTTTCATGTTCATCTTGCGCATGCAATATTGATTGTCATAAGACATCGTCTACACCGGTGCACCTCGGACGTCAGTCGACATATAATACAATAGACAGATTAGCGTGCGCTAGGGGCATGCGCTTTGTCGAACTAGTATTAAGGCATGCGCTATGGCGCTTCACGCATGCTTCAGACGAAGATGCAAGATGAACACGAAAGCGCACTGGTGTAGACATATCTATACATTGTTTTTAGTAGTAGTAGAGCTCTTTGTGAAAGAGTTTCTCCGAAGAAGTACTACCACCATACCTATATCCTCCAAGCAACATAGCTGTGTTACGGTTTGAAGGGTATGGGCTCCGGTGAAATTACAGGCACATGAGACTTTTCAACTTTGTCACTAAGGTTGGCAACGTACAATCTCCTTGATTATAACTTTCGTGAGACATATTCATATTTATGATTAGTTACGGTTTACTCACGTGCATTTTTCGGGATTGCCCGACTAGTTTCGCGAGTTAAATTCCAGTTCAGTTGGACTCGCGACCTAGCCGCGTGTTCTGCTCATGATTAAGGGCTCCGTTTGGATCCGAAACTAGTCGGGCAATCCCGAAAAATGCACGTGAGTAAACCGTAACTAATCATAAATCTCCTTCATGCTGTCTGTGTAGGTATGTAAGCAGCTGTAACCACAAGCCGTCAGATTGTTTGCCAACCCATATGATGTAAGAAAAGAAATTCCCACTATTTTGAATTTTTATGACAAACCTATGTATATTCAAAACTTATATTCACTTGAACTGTCCACGCAGAACCTCAATATCCTCGATGACGCGTATAAGAATACAATACACCGATAGCATTCACTTTGCCGCCAGTATACATGTTAGTGATAAAAATTTCCTTCTGCCCATTCACACGGCCTTATCGATGTGACCATCGCTGCCTTTCGTACTGTGCTGAATTCTATATTACTTTTCGGTCGGCCAATCGCATACCGAATCTGGATCTTATTTGAGATTCACATAACGGCCAATCATGGTCGTAAATGGCCCACGCTCTATTAACCAGTTTGGATTACCGTTGTGTGTACATGATCACGAGTTACGGGCATTCGATTTGCCTGCACTCCGATGATTTGGTGTGTTCAATGTGATGTTGAGTCATAAAGTTGAGGTTTTGCTTCGTTAGAGATTTCTGATAATGATGCTGAAAGTGTAGTTTCAGTGGGACTTACTGATAAAATATTTTCTTAAATTACATATGTCCTGAATATTTCTAAAACTTTGCTTTTTCGTCTTCATAAAAATAAAGTAGCTAAAATAGTAGTAAAATACAAAAATCTCACTCAAAAACGTACTCATTTGATTTTTGTCTGAGTGAGGCTACACATAGTATCAGCGAGAAGTGGGAAAGTTAGCCGTCAACCACCCATTGTACATATTTTATGTAAATATTGTGCGTCTATATGTATTTTATGTAAATAATATATGCCCTGTTTTTATACAATTAATTTATACAGTTGCATTGTATAAGCGATTAAAAATGTACCAATATCACGTGTGTGACTACACTTAACACCAAGAAGCGCTGTCGTGTATACTGAAGTAAAAGAAGCGTTTTTTTTTTTAAAAAAACCTTACCCCCCTCTGCGATTTCTTCTGTATCGTGGGTTCGTTAACACGTTCAGTGCCGGGTGTCCTCCAGGACGGCACCCTGTAGTCGCATGCCCTCGTGGAGGGCTCATTTTAAATGTAGGTTTTTCTTGGAAAATTCACCGTCATGAAACAAGCAAACACCTATTTTACGACGTAGTAGCGTATTTTTCTAGGTTTTTAATCCAATGCCAAGAACCCTCCTCGAGGGTTCACTCTTAGCGCAAACGTAATGCCGAGGACCCTCCTGGAAGGTCCGCTAGCAATATGTATGGCAGGATGGCGTATGAACTCAATGAAAAGTGTGGTGGACTCGAATGTGTTAACAGTCAGTAACATTTTTTTTACATTCAAATATTGAAATTTTATATCCCACTACAATTTTATTTGTATAATACTCTGCCTTAATAGTCTGATATTGTTTTATATTTATAATTTTGATAATATCATTTTCTAAACTGTAAAGTTTGAGCATCATGCAGCAATTAATGATACACCTTTAATCATATCATATTACTGCCCATTGTCTGGTAGTATGAGTCTGTCATGCTCACTTAAATGTCCTGCTGATGGTGGCGTTGTATATCTGGTCGTTGGGTTCCCTACAATATGGTTGAGCTAAGCGATGCGGATGTGCACGTCATGCTCGTGAACGGGTGCTGTCTGTCGGGACTGGTCGGCTCTTAACTGCTACGGCAATCCTAGAAGGCATATTTTTCTATTTGTTACTCTTATGTGAGTTTATTTGTTACGTTAACCTGCATTATTCTCATTCCATGTCGCACACTACTGTAATGGAATTGTCATGAATAGTCATGATCTACTATTTTAAAAAGAGTATTCATGGAGTTTCTTGCCGGCTCTTCTCCATAGAACCTACCTTTTGGAACCGTGCACCTAGTTTTGACGTTTTAAAAGTGCCTGTAATCTGGTCTATTTGAAATAAAAAACTTTGACTTTGACTTTGACTTTGAGTCACAAATCTCACATACACAAACACCCAGATCCGAAACAACTATCTGTAGGCCATACAAATTTTTGTTCCGTGTGGAAAACACGACCCCTTGCGCAGAAGTCAATGGTTCAGCCACGGCACCAAACGTGTCGTCAATTAATAGATTCATGTAGGGGCTCGTGGCTAATTATCAACCGTGCGGATCATATGATTAGCAAGGGGAAGCTTTTTTTTTTATCTTGCGAATATAATTATCATATCATCATAATCAATATCATTTCGTCGAAGTAGGTACAACCTTCCTGATATTCACTGCATCTTTGAAACAGTGAACGCCCCGAGAGCAAGGAGAAACCACGACAAACAACTGTGTCGTATACTAGCGAAAACAAACACTGCACATCACACCCTCAACAATAGGGTGGTCCACAACTGGAACAAACTTCCTAAAGATGTTGTAACTGCCACCTCTATAAATTCGTTTAAAAACAGACTCTACAACAGGCTACGAACTAACAAACTTTCGTCGAAAAATTGTGAATAATAAAACTGTGAACTCTGATCAATAAATTATGAACGTTCAACACTGTGTGAAATAGACATAATTATCAGCAATATTGCTGCTCGTCTATAATTAAATAAATAAATATCCTCATGTATACCCTTCGCCTAGGGAAGGCGAAGGGTTATGCCGGACTCTTACCAGCTAAAAACCCACGGTGTTCCTTCTCCTGAACTTTGGCCGGGGTCGCGGGATTCGCAGCTGCATGCACCACAACCCCGGCAGGCCTCGGTCCACCAGCTCCTTGCGGACCTTGTCGCTGTCAGTCTGTGGATGAGTGACCGTTCGTTAGACATCAAGACCCCTCCGTGCTTCGGAGAGCACGTCAAACCGCCAACGGTCACCTGGACACGATGGACACCTGGAGGGACACCTGGGACTAATCCCAGGTGTCATACTATGACAAACGTTCCGTGAATTCAGAAGCTCGAAAATCTGACAACAGGTTTAACCTTACCATATCGGCACTGCCCTGTAACTGGGTTGCCGAGGTCTGATGGCAGTCGCTCCGTGTTTAATACTGGTATTTAGCCGCATTTGATTAGACTCGAAGCTGACCCCAAATTGGTTGTGAAAAGGCTACAACGAGTATTTGTTTCAGTCGTTTAGAGCCATTAATACGCACTGTCGACTAGTCGCCAGAGACTTGGTCGACGGCGACTGTGACTTTCTATAGTTTAAATAGGTGTTTACGCACTTGGTCGCTGGTCGACCGGGCGACTATTCTTATGTTTTGGTCGCCGAGAGGCCAAGTCTCCGGCGACCAGTCGACAGTGCGTAATGGCTCTTATATTTCGCAGTTTGCGTTGCTGCTAAGTGTAACCTCAGCCTTTTAGTTGTCTTCGGTACCCTAACCAAAAATCCATATAACCATTATCAATTTCAACACCATCTAATCAACTAAAATCAAACCTAAAATTAAACCAAAACATAAACTAACACACTCCTCTAAACACACAACATTGTATCTACAAATTATCCACTAGTGAGGCAGAGTAAATATCAGAAACTCATTAATTAAGCTAATTACATAGAAATTGATGTAGGCGCCTCCTCCAATTAGGGGAAACAACAGTTTGTTAGGAGTTAATTCCGTCTCACGGTAGATTGATTGCAGAACTTCGATGATGTTTACTGAATATTCTGTTTTCCGTCAAAATTTACACGAAACACCAATAATATTCTACCCAAAATAACAGTAGATAATCATTTTTAGTAATAGATAGAGAGTAGTTAGATAATCATTTTTATTTTGGCCTCCTTCCGCTATTCTGAGCGTTTGGACACTCCAAGGGGTATTACCTATATTTTATTTACAGTCGTTATTGTCAAGATATCCATACCTTATTATATAGTGATTTTTTGCTAACCAAATTCAGTAAGAGCTTTTATTTAAGTTTTGATGACAGTTAATTATATCAGTTGTTTTAAATAGTTGCTTCCTTTTACTTTTTGTTAATGTGAGAACTTCGTGGACTTGCTACATGCCCAGATTCCCTCGAGACTACATTGCTCTCTCATAAATATACTAAATCATTACTCTTATTTCTCAAATTGTTAAAGATATGGTTTTTTGTTGTCTCTTCTCCATAAAAAACGACTAATTAGAACTGTGCACCTAAAGTCGACTTTCCATAAGCGACTGTAACCGTTTATGTGAAATATTTTTGTTTATTTGATTGATTATGATTGATTTCATATTTTCGTCGATCGCAGCCCTGTTTATAAACTGCAGTGGTATTATAGACGGTTATATTACAAAGAATAATCAGCCCATTACTGTCCCATCGGGCACGGGTTTAGGCCTAAAGGTCATGGACATTATACCGGCACCGTAACTGCATAGCTGCAGCACGGCGTCGCCTCGAATTTAGGCTACGGCTAGCCGCCAGCGCGCTAACTACGCGTCGTCCGCGAGGTGTAAGCTCGCAGACGCGCACCGGCTGCGAGGTGCAAGCTCGCAGTCCGCGCGCTGGCCGCGAGGTGCAAGCTTGCTGTCACCGCGAACACAGTAGTTATATGGCATTTGTGATTGAACGCCTACACTTACACACGCCTAGGACTTGCACGTGTTCATAACGACGTTGTTTCGCTGGCGGCTCGGAGTCGGCGAACAGTAAGCACGCGGTCCGCTCACTTGCAGAGCGCAGGCTGCGAGTCGAGTTGTATGGTAGCGGCAAGCGCGCTGACTGCTCGCCGTTGACTTTTTCATATTGACATTATGAAATAAATTATACGACCCACGGATTTAATGCTCTAATTTGAATGACAAGTTAATTGCTGGGTTGGAGCGGTGCCGGTATAGTGTGCCTTTAATCTACCAAACTGGCCTGGTGCGTGTTGGTGGACTAATTTCTGTAAGATAATTTCATATCGAATTCCATTATTATTTTTTCAGTTTTTTTCTACATTTCGCGAGAAACAAAGCCTGTGTGTAGTATCGACTACACACACGAAACACAAACAAGACACGAACAGACTCATTCGTTATTTTTATTAATATTATTACTGCACGCAGTTCCAATTTTCCTCTACTTAATTTGGATTGACATTCCAGAGAATATTACTTTATTCTTCATAAGGAAAAATTAGGAAACAACACATACATGATACCTTAGCAACCGATGTATTAATTTCAGTAAAATGATGTTTATACAAAATGTACCACGAAGGTTATGTTAATATTATCAGTCTGGGAAACATCAATCGTCGACATTATAACACTTTCATGTTTATTTATTTTTGGGTAGAAAACCTCATATATCCTTCGTCTTTATTAACACTTTATAGGGCAGAAACGATATTTGTATAGCGCTCGTAACCACTTACTATCGACTTTAATGTCGATTTTATCGAAACTATTGTAAGAATGATCTGATCACCCTTATAATAAAAACGCATCGACCTTTAACGGGCACATTTAGCCACATGATCGCCAGTGACGCCAAGTAATTATGGTTTCATATATTATGTGGCTTAAACTCGATCGATAAATTATGTGTACATTTTAAAGATACATGTTCAATGCCTGCTCCCGTCAATGTGTTATTGTTGCCGATTAATTAAAATGTCGAAATAATGGCCCCTTTAATAACGTTGACGGACTTTGTAAACAGATTTTTAATTAACACATTGTATGCTTTTATTAACCTGCCGCATGACCCCACATTGACCGTTTGATAAACACTTTGACATTATTAAGGGAATACAGGTACTGTTTATGAGTGCACAGGTTTGCACATGTGCTTAAGGGTGCCTTACCACCAGAGATATGCTATGCAGCTATGCTGCGAGAATGTAAAAGCTAAGCTACGAAACTATGTGACCGTTTCCACTGATACTAAGCTATGTAGCGGAGCGAGTAAGATGTGCTCGGTGACAAACGCGCGCCTACTTTAAGTACACTGCTCTGCACATAGCTACACCACTCGCGACCATCCATAGTTCGCATCCATAGCACGCATCCTTCCATATAAAAACGTAGCTTAGTTGAATCAGTTTCCACCAGTGCTATGTTATGTTGACCAATGAATATGATTGGTGGATATCAAACGCATCCATGGCAACGTTGCATAGCACATCTCTGGTGGAAAGGCACCCTTACTCGGGATTTCTCGAGTACAAATTCAACCGGAGCCTCATTTACACGAAGAGAGTTTCTTGCACGTTGCGGTACCTATGGTAACGTCTACGTAAAATAGTCGGACTGACAACAACCGCGTGCGTTATAAAGAGACGTGCGTCTATACGACAGCTGTGTGTGACTCCGTACAATTAAAGGTACAAGTCCGAGATGGGTTGCAGATCGCAAACTGCAACCACTGACCGCAAATCACATTGGTTTGTATGAGTCAGTAGTATCGCTTGCGGCTGCAGTTGCAGTTTTGCAGTCGCTGTCAGAATAGCACCTAGATGGTGTGCACCTTAAAAGTGTTATTCGGACGGCGAGTTGCGGTCTGCGGATGCAGTCTGCAGTTTGCAGCCCGTTTCGGACTTGTGCCTTTAATCCGATGCTAACTCATTCTAACGGAGTACATAATTCTCTAAAAATAAAGCCACCGACAACAAAGCCGTCTGTGTTGGCGGGTCGGCGGGTTTGTTGTGTAAACCTCCTTTACGCGTGTTGCTCCAACTTGCGTCACCGTGGGGGAACGGCCTTAATCATGACCTCATGTTGTTACATGATTTTGTAGACAAACACTAAGCTTCTTGTTATATTTTTATGTTAAACTAGTATGCTCGCAACTCCGTCCGCGTGGAAGTCGAAAACCAATATTTTGTCGAAATAACTAAACTATATTCTTGATAATTTAAAATTCTAATATCTTTTGATTGAGCGAATCGATTACGTTAAAACAAAAACTACTTAAATGTTACTCCGTAATATGCAAAACATTTTTCCATAAAATTAAACCGCTTTGACTCAGTACTTTTACGTGTTTCGTGCACAAACAAACTGACAAAACACAACTCATCGCAAAAATGATCGAAATGGATTCCATTGGTTATCCTATAACTCCCCGCAATTTTTCAGTCTGCAGACACGCCAAATCTACAAAATTATATACTTGTATAAATACAGAGTGTAAATAATTCGTGTAATTCCTTCAAACCACATGATCTATTATTGGTATAGACTAAGCCCGCACGGGACAAAGACTAATTTAAAAAAAAAACAAATTTAAATGTAATGTGCTAGAAAATCCCGATGCCATGCATAAATGAATGAAGGCACGGCGACACAGCTGACAGGCACGACTAGCGCGATATCACTCCACGCATACAGTTAACTCGGGATGCTAAAATTTCTCAGATACAGAATACTATGATTCATTTTTTGAAAAGTTTTTTTTGTTGTTTCTTAAAAAAACCCATGCAGGGTCTATCACCAGTAGATCACGCGGTTTGAAGGAATTACGAGTATACGAATTCGTTTACAGCCTGTATTTATTGCTCCATTTACTACTATCTCTTCAAACCATTTTCATTACGGACTAGCATAATGTACCTCTAGGATTTTTCTCATGGAACCACGAAGGATCAAGTGGCTGCGAAAGTAAATGCGATGCCACTCTAAGATGACGACTTTTTAAACCGATTAAAGTGTCTCTTAGTCGTTCACCTCGCCGTTTACTTGTCGTATAAGCGTATTGGTTTAAATGTTCACGACTGTCCATTTTAGAAAGCTTCTATGGGAGTTGGACCTATGCTTTATGATCAACATTTTTGTACTGCAGTACAAAATTTAGAGGGGCTCGTGGCTTACTTATCTATTTATTCAATATCACATACATTTGCTTTTACAGATGATACCCAAGCTAACAAATGTAGTCATGAACTGCTAGTCTGCTAATTTTCCAGTCCTATGTAACGGGTCTGGGTAGAACACGTTAAGGTTACACAGTGAACAACACACTAAGTGTCACCCTCCGGAATTCCGCCAAAGAGCATGAAAATAAGTCCAAACCCCGTGAGACTCTATTAAGGATTCTTACTGCACGAATCACCGGTGCAAACTTTAATAAAGGACATCTGACAAAATGGACCAAAAAGTAAAGTAGCCGGCCAAAGAAAATTATGGAAATATTATGAAATATAATGAATACCTAAATATTTTTTAACATGACGTCATTCCTCTAAGTCTGATATCCGAGTCGCTACTTATGGTTAAAATATTCCATTTCAGTCAAAACTAAAAAAGATTTTGTAAGTGAAAAACATGTGCCAAACGTTACTTGTTATTGTTTTAGAGGCAGGTAGCCATGAAGGCCGAAAGATTGCATGCCTGCGTGACTACTCTGCTTTTTAATTATAGGTACATGAAACTTCAGTTTCATCAGACGGCTATCCTATCTCCAGTGTTGTTATCGTATCGTCGTATCTTAATACGCTATACATAATTATGGGTCATTCCCAGTTGCCCCCACCGACAACGCCACCACTGGTGGCAAATGGGATTTTTGTATACATTTTAATATAAAAAATCCCATTTGCCACCAGTGGTGGCGTTGTCGGTGGGGGCAACTGGGAATGACCCATAATTATAGCGTATTAGCATATAGTATATTAATTTGTATTTTACTTACAAACATTAAGGTACTATAATTACTGTTAGTTAATATCTTAACGCTTAAATTCTTTAATTTTTTTCACTAAGATCGAACATTTTATCCTTATGTAGTGACACAGATATCAGACCTAGAGGAATGCCGTATTAATAAAAAATATTTAGGTAGTCATGTACTATCATAATATAAACATACGTTTCTTTGGCCAGCTACTTTGGATTTTGGTCCAAAAATGTATGCAGCTTGTAAGGTCTCCTTTGTACGGGTAGCCGGAACAATCGCGTTTATTATCAACCACGTGAATCATATTATTTGCAAGGTTAAGCTGCGCCTGCCACGGTCAATACGAAGATGGGTAACCGTTCGTTACACATCGTTACCTTCATGTCTCGGAGAGCACGTTAAGCGGTCTTTACGGGTAGTCAGAAGCCCGAAATTCTGACAACCGGTCTAACCTTAGGATATCGGCGTTGCCCAGTAACTGGGATGCGAAGGTCTGATGGCAGTCGCTGCGTGTAAAATACTGGTATTCAGCTGCATCTGATTAGACTGGAAGTTGACCTCAACTTAAATGAAAAAAACTAGGCAGATTTTTGTACTGCAGTATTGTGATGAAAGCAAATCCAAGATAATTTTGTTTTGTACACAGGGCCAAAAATAAAATACATATTTCTCATAGTAAATAAATTGAATTAAGAAAATTCCCTCTACAAGTCTCAACTTATAATAGCTAACTCGTTTATGTCGTTTTAATTAAATTATATTAACATCATTTTCGTAAATACGTTTGTTCACGCTGAAATTCATAAAACCAATCTAAATTCTATAAGAGGCAATTTATAAGAACGAATTTCAACTTTTATATAATATTTTTAATCAACGCAATGTTGCATGTAAAAAGATTACAGCGAAAACGATATTTTATTCTATTTTCGCAATAAAATATCATCTTTACAATTGTTCGTATGTCTGTACAAATGCTATTCATAGTTAATGAGGCATCATCGCTCAGGTTATTCATCAAAAGAATCTTTATTCAGTGTGATAACATTATATTTTCGAATACAATAGTTACAACGGTAATGTTTACTTCCGTACCAACTACCAAAGTGAGAATGATTGAAAACCATTCATTTATTAATTTAACATACTTATAAATTATATTTTTAATAATTTCTGTAGTAGTACTTTAAACTGTTGCTTAATAGGAGTTATTAAAACACCAGTGTGATTAATGGTATCACAAGAGTGTTTTAACATAACTTCACGCCTTATTCCCCGAAGGGTTGGCAGAGGTGTATAGTACAACACCCACGTTTCGCCGTTATGTTTTTAAGTCCCATGTAATAGGGGGCGAGCCTATTGCCATCAACCGGGCACAAATCCAGACTCCGAGCTGCTACTGAGAAATTCCACACGGAAAAACCCAATAACACTTTGCCCGACCTGGGGATCGAACCCAAGACCTCACGCTCAGCAGTCGCGCTTGCGACCACTAGACCAACGAGGCAGTCCAAGAGTGTTTTAATATCTAATTATGTACAGTTTCATACATTACTTCATCAATAGGTAAATAAAAGACTAAAGATAAAACAAAAACAATAATGGCGCCCAAACCCAGCAGCCTTCCGGGCCGCGTCAATAGACAACATGTATCCGCCAAAAAAATTGAATTAAAAACTCCTTAGCCGGTCCAAAGTGCACTTTAATGGAAAAAAAGTTATTTTAAAGCATTCTTTTAATAAGAGTACTGTACTTCATTTTTTTTTTAAATTTATTAGAGATGTAATAAGATACTATTTTTGAGTTCATGATTGGAACTTTATGACATGAGTTTAGATAAAATATATTTATATGTCGGCAGACACGGTTACAAAATAATATTGGATAAAGTGAGTATAACATTACAGTTACGACCAATATCTACTTATCAGGAGCAAAGCGGGTATGGTAAACGAAACCAACATAGAATCTCCACCACAGAGACTTGTTATTATTATATACATATTGTGTGATATATATATTGTGGTTAGTTGTTAGTTACGAGTACATGAGCTATTAGTGCTATCTACCATGAGTCGTTAGTTCCGTGTGGTGCCGGACGAAAAGAATATTACTACCCCATCTCTTCCCATGGGTGTCGTAAAAGGCGACTAAGCGATTCACTAAAGAATGGGCAGCAGCGTTCTCTGAGTACTAACAACTTATGGCAAACCCCCTCCCCAACATGCCTGGGGAGGCCTAACTCCAGTAGTGGTCGTCTTTCGGCTGAATGATGATGATAATGACATGAGCTAGGTCACAATATCAGAAAATAAGAAGGACAAGCTAGTCAGATAATAAAGGACTTCTACGACTGATCGACACAGAATGACATCGGTCCAAACCGATACAAAAAAGTATAATATAGTTTAAAATTGCAAAAGAGTCTAGATACAACTCTGAGTTCATCTTAAAGTTTTTACTAAGGGTCGCTCGCGGCTTCGAGCGCGTGTATTTCGTTTATTGCGTATTTTGCGTTTTTTGGGTTCAAAGTAACCTTAGGGTCAGCTCACACCGAGACGCGATGCGACGCGACGCTGCGCGCATACTTTAAAAGAGCGACTCAAAATACAACTTTATTTTCTACACGAAAAGATACACATTACATTGCGATGCGTATCGCGGCGGCGCGCGGCGCAGCGCGTAATCACGGGCTTCTTCCAGTATCGTCGCGTCGCGTCGCGTCGCGTCGCGTCTCGGTGTGAGCTGACCCTTAACCTTCGCCGGGTTCCAGACTTTCTCTGTATAAAGTTTCATCAAAATCGGTTCAATAGTTTAGTCGTGATTAGGTGACAGACAGACAAAGTTCTAATAATATTAGTAAGGATTAATTATCTCCCCAATTAATGACAAGTATAACCTCCGGTTTCTGAATTGAGAATTCTAGGATAAGATTGAGAAGTTTGTAATAAATGAAACACGGGAGTCGGTAGCAAGCGTATAATGCGAACTGGCTTGTTACAAATTAGTGCATCACCATAAAAGCTACTTCATAGTAATATATATAAAATGTGGGTAAACCTAAATACATTACAACTCTCCACCTTAAATACTACATCTCCTAAATACAAACATAATTTTCAGCAATGATTGGAAACTGCTAATATACCATCTAATACAAAACAATAGACTACAATACAATTGAATGAAGACACTAGCTGATTAGTTACAACATAAGTCTGATGACACCTTAATCATTTTCTTTACAAAACAACATTATTAAACCTTAACTACTTTACTTTAAACATTAACTTAGTCTGCTTAACTATTACAATATTTTGGTGGCTTTCTTAATCGACACTCCCGTATAGGAAGTGTTCGGGCCATTTCTGGAACAGGATCCTCGGCCTTTGGGACAACTATATTATATGGATCAGAGCTAGGAACATTAGTAAGAGGGACTGAACTGGAAGCGGGTGTGGACGGCAACACATCGACAGTCTCGGCTCGATCCGGACTTAACTGCCCTACGCTCCGAGGGCCCGGTGTCACAACCATCGGTACCTCTATGGTGACTGGGACCGGCGTCACCTCAGTCACATTGGTACGGTCCGCCTCGAGAGAACTCCGTTCTGACGTACTAGTTGGACAAATCAAAGAACTACGCGATCGCTGTCTTAACTGATCAATATGCCTATGCGTTTCCTTCCCCGACTCATCCAGAACCCTATAATCAGTAGTACCCATTCTTTTAACTATTTGTCCCGGACACCACTTTTCGTTTCCCCTATATTGCCTCATCCATATTTCCTCCCCCAATTGTAAAGAGCGCTTGACATCCGTTCCTACTTTCTGTTGTCGCTCCTGAGCCTTCCTTACTTTGTCTTCCCTATTGGGCCTTAAAGCATCTAATTTTGTACGTAAATTCCTACCTAACATTAGATTCGCTGGACTTTCACCGGTAGAACAATGTTCCGTATTACGATAATGTAATAGGAAGGTACTCAAAAATAAATTAATATTCTCTTTTTGTTTAACCGCTTTCTTAATAATCCTTTTAACAGTACGTACTGCATTTTCCGCAGCCCCATTTGATGCTGGGTGGTATGGGGCAGAAAAAACATGTTCTACGCCGTTTATAGTCAAAAAGTCTGACAGTTCTTTACTCGTAAAAGGGGGCCCATTATCAGAAACTATTTGTCTAGGTAACCCCCACCTAGAAAAAACTTCTGTCAGTTTTTCAATAGTAAAACTAGCCGCAGTACTAGGTACAGGAAAAACCTCTATCCATTTAGTCCTTGCGTCAACCATAACTAAATATATTTTACCAAAGATAGGACCCAGAAAATCGAGATGCACTCGAGCCCATGGTCTAGAGGGCCAGGGCCACGGAGTGACGGCGTGCCGCTGCGGCGCGTCCGCCTCCTCCGCGCACACCGCGCACCCCCGACACGTCGTCTCCACCGCCTCATCGATGCCCGGCCACCAAACATAACTCCTAGCTGACGCCTTCGTCTTGACTATGCCCATATGAGGTTCATGTAATTCCCGTAATACCCTAGCTCGACAATTTTCCGGAATAACTACTCTGGGCCCCCACATGACGCAGCCTAATTCTTCATACAGTTCCCTACGACGGTTAAAATACGGCTGTAATTCCCGAATGTCACTATCCGCGGGCCACATATCACGAATATAACTTAAAACCCTACTTAACATTGGATCTCTCATTGTCTGTTGTTTTATTATATTATAATCAAGTAACAATGCATTTTGTGCGAAATGTAAATAAGTTTGCTCGGGAACTTGTAATGACTCATCGCTACTGTAAGGAACCGGTAACCTCGATAGTCCGTCCGCACCATTTTCTTTAGTGTTGACGTATTCTATATCATACATATATATGCCGATAAAATTATCGCCCAACGCTGTAATCTACTCGCTGCCATCGCCGGTACACCGTGCTTTGGTCCAAATATGCTAACTAATGGTTTATGATCGGTTCGCAGAGTAAATCGTCGGCCATAAACAAACTGATGCAACCTTTGTAAACAAAATACAATCGCTAATGCTTCCCGATCTATCTGAGAATAATGTTTCTCGGCGCTATTCAGTGCACGTGACACATACACCACCGGCCGGTCGCGGCCGTCGGCGCTTGGCTGTGTGAGTACGCCGCCTATACCTCGCGCACTCGCGTCGCACGTCAACACTAATGGCTTATCTGGGTCATAATGAGCCAATACTTCCGCGCCTATCAAAATTTTTTTTACCTTTGCAAACGATTCCTCACACTGAAAACTCCATTTCCAACTTACATTTTTTTTTAAAAGTTCATAAAGTGGTGATAATATACTACTCAAATTCTTAACAAATTTTGCATAAAAATTTACTAAACCTAGGAAAGAACGCAACTCAGTTACATCTTTCGGCCTGGGAATTTTTACAATAGCGTTCACTTTATCCGTATCTACTTTAATACCATCTTTACCTATCACATACCCTAAGTATTTGACTTCGTCAACCATGAATTGACATTTACTGCCTTTAAGCTTCATTCCGTGCTTTTGTAATCTATGAAACATCCTTTCTAAAGTTTCTAAATGCTTATTTTGTGCCCCTGACGTACCTATAATTATATCGTCGAGAAATACTTCTACCCCTGGAATGTCACTAAGAAGGTTCGACATAATCCTCTGGAAGATGCCCGGGCTCGAAGACAACCCAAACACGAGTCTATTATATTTGAACAGACCTCTATGTGTGTTTATTACAGTCAAATCTCTAGAATCATCAAGTAAAATCTGATTATATGCCTGGGATAAGTCAATTTTAGAAAAGAACGTAGCCCCGTTTATACTCACTAACAGATCATCGATCTTTGGTAGCGGATACCTATCGACCAGTAAGACAGGATTTAAAGTGACTTTAAAATCAGCACAGATACGGAGTCCGCCGTCAGCTTTACGTACCGGTACCAAAGGTGTTGCCCAGTCCGAGCACTCCACGGGCTCGATGATGCCTGCGCGCAGCATAGCATCAAGTTCCGCATCGACCTGACCCTTCAGAGCGTAAGGCAAGGGCCGCGCCCGGCAAAACACCGGGGCCGCACCCTCCCGCAATCGGAGTGTTGCCGTGCCGCCTGTGTACCGTCCCAACCCGCTGCCGAATAATTCTTTGTACCTATTTAACAAAAAAGTTACAGTATCAGTTTTCTCTTTTAAGGTATTGTTATAATTAAGTGTTCGTTGAAATGGAGGTATTCTTATTTCCAAATCTGATAACCATTGTCGACCTAATAAAGAAGTTGTACCCCCGTCGATCACAAACAGCTCTAAATACTTAATTTTGTCCTTGTACTGAACCTTCGGTCTTATCACACCTAATGGTTTGACATTGCTACCATCATAAAATTTTAGCACTAAGTTAAATGGTTCAATTAATCTTGTACAAAAATACCTATCATACGTTTTTTACTGATACATGAAATAGCCGAGCCTGTGTCTATTTCCATCTTGATATTGTTGTTATCAATAAGCAATGATAAGCTTACCGGAGAATAACCGTTCAAGCACAGTTGGTGTAATTCCTCCTCTAGTTCAGATGAACTTGAGTCCTCACCTCCTTCTCCCGGCTGCTCGCTCCCGGTAGCTTTGACGTGGTTCACCCCGCGCCTCATTCCTCTTCCCGTGCTCGACCCTGACCGGGAACACACACGCCTCAAATGTCCACTTTGCTTGCATTTACTGCACACAAAATGCTTGTAGCGGCATTCGTCACTGGTATGCCCACGCCAGACGCACGCCGTGCAGCTCCCGGTGCCCATGTCCGTGTCCCGCGCCGAGCGCACGTGGCCTCCGCGCTGATCACGCCCACGTTTCGTCCTCAACGCATGTACGGTCGCTGGCACCTCTGCGCTCGCTTTTTGTTCCACCACCGCCGCATCTCGCTCCGCCGCTTCCAACCCACAAGCCAATTTAACCGCCCCAGAGTACGTCAGATTTTCCTCTGCGAATAATCTTTGTCTGATGACGTCACTCTTAACTCCGCACACAAACTGGTCCCGCAGATTCTCTTCTAAATTCCCGCCAAACTCACATGTTTTCGATAACTTCTTCATATCGGTTAAGTATTGCGTTATGCTTTCGTCGTCCTTCTGTCTTCTTTGACGAAACCGGTAACGTTCTGCCATGACAGCTGGTTTCGGATGGAGGTGATTTTTTAAAATTGTAACTGCTTTTTCGTACGTTATCTCCGCCGGTTTGCTCGGACTGCACAAAGTGCTTAGTAACTCGTACGTTTCATCACCCACACCTGTGATCAAGATCGCCAACCACATGTCTTTTTCCACTTTATTGACCTTGAAGTACATCTCCAACCGCTCCACGTACAAAGTCCAATTGCCCGATTTCACGTCAAAGTCCCTTATTTTACCAACCTTTCCAAACGACATTTTGTTTTTCTTTTAGTTTTTTTTTTACACAATCCCGATAATAATAATAATACTGTAATGGCTGTAAAACAGAAACATAGAAAAAAATATATAAGTAGACGCAGGTGACATATGTCACACAGAAACAGGACCCATCCCACGATGAAGAAAATTAAAATATTATGCTGACACGATCAAGAGCTCGAGCCAGAGACAACCAAGCACACCTACCACCTCCGGACTCGTCGCCGAGCTCCGCCTCGCAGCAGCAGGGTTTGAATCCAGCCTCACCCGCTGCTGCAGTAGCGTCGAGCTCCAGCGACGAGTACTACTCTCCGCCGTCGTCGCCACCACCTGCACGTCGTCGGGGAGGCACCCGGCCGCCGGTCGGCTTAGGACTCCGAGGCCCATTGGCCTCTGACAGGGTCCCCGCTCCCGGTGGTATAGTGCCGCGCATGAAATGGACGCAGAAAATAAACGAAAGTGTTATGCGCGCGTACTATGGGGCTACAGAGGGGGGAACTAACCTGACTGCGTACCGTGGTCGGATGCTCTCTCTGTTCCAGGTGCTTGAGCCAGCTGTCAACGTGTCGGCCCAGCGACTTTCGGATCAGGTGCGGGTCATCCAACGTGGCCACATGTTGGATGACACCGTGCTTGATAGGCTACGCTCTGAAGTACAAAGCAGCCCTGTTATCTCTCCCTCATCACAAGTTTTGGAACAACAGCAAAATCTGGCCGCAGCTTTACCGCGGCCTAACCGTGCTGATGAGGAAGATGATGACAGGGCTGCAAACGTAAGTACCCAGTGCAATGATGAGTTGCGGAACGCTTTGGAGGACGCAATGCGGGAATACCGGTACACACGATCCGACCTTAGGCCTCGTATGCCCCGCTTGCCCATGCACAGAAAAAACCGAGCGCTGGTGTGTGCCTTAGATTCGCTGCTGTCAAATTATTTTGATGGCAGCGAAGACCTTGGCGATACTCACTCGATCCTGTACTGCGCGGCTGTTGCGGCATGTCGTGTGGCTCATGTCAAGTTTACAGATAATGAGAGAGCCACACGACCGAAAAACGCCGTACCGGCTTGGCAGTGCAGGATCGAGCGCCGTATTGCCGAGGCTAGGGCACTCATCGGCAAGTTGGTCTGCTTTGGGGAGGGCAATACTCGACCGAGAGTGATGCGCTTTGTGAGACGAGCATTCTCGGGGACTGATGTCAGCCCTCGAGAGTATATGTCTCGTGTCACAGAGCGCATCGACTTCCTAAAGCAGAAAGTCTATGCATGGGCAAGCCGCATACGAAGGTATAGGCGGCGGGTGGACCGGTATACCCAGAATCGCCTCTTCCAAAGCGACGAAAGGTGGGTATATAGAACCTGGGAGCGACCTGATCAACGTGTGAGTGACACGCGCCTACCGGATAATGATGTCATGAATACATTCTGGCGCAATATCTGGTCGGTGCCTGTCGCTCACACTGAAGGTGATTGGATGCAGGAGGTCCAGCGAGCATGCGAACCGATTCAAGAAATGGGGGACATAATTATTAGTCCCCTAGACGTAGCCAGTGCAGTCCGTCCAATGTCAAATTGGAAATCGCCTGGGCCGGACGGACTGCACAACTTTTGGTTAAAGTGGCTACGCAGTTCGCATGCTCGTTTGGCCTCACAATTCCAGTCATCTTTGGAATCTGGGTCGCTTCCACAGTTCCTAACGACAGGAGTTACCCACCTGCTCCATAAATCAGGTAGTACCGCGGAACCAAAAAATTATAGACCGATCACGTGTTTACCGACGGTCTATAAAGTTGTTACATCCATTCTGAGAGCAAAGATTAATAATCATATTGATAATAATTCGATCATGTCTGCTTCTCAGAATGGATGTAGGAATGGGTCCCGCGGTACTAAGGAGCTACTCCTCATTGACATGGCCATCAGCCAACAGGTTCGCCGATCCCGAAAGGATCTGTCGACATGTTGGATAGATTATAAGAAGGCCTACGACTCGGTGCCACATACATGGCTCATGAGGGTGCTGGAGTTGTATAAAGTAAATACAACTCTATGCGCCTTCCTGACGTCATGTATGGGGCAATGGAGGACGGTCCTTCGCTATCCAGGATGTCGGCAAATTCAAGGGATAGGTGAACCAATCAGGATTGAGCGGGGTATATTCCAGGGCGATAGTCTGAGCCCGCTGTAGTTTTGCCTGGCCTTGAACCCTCTAAGCACATTGCTGGAAGGGTCGGGGTTAGGCTATCGGTTGAGAAGAGGTGGTCAGGTAATATCCCACCTCCTTTACATGGATGATCTGAAACTCTTTGCCCCCAACAATTTGCAACTGCTGGAGTTACTGAAGGTCACTGAAACTTTCAGTAATTCCATCAGGATGGAATTTGGTGTGGACAAATGTGCAGTCATGCATGTAAAGCGAGGGAGGATTATGGAATCCGTGGGAACCCAACTCTCGGATTCCATACACCTTAGATCCCTCTCCTCAACCGAAACCTACAAATACTTGGGTATGTCGGAGGCGTTAGGCATTAATGAGGCTGACATGAAGCAATCGTTAAGGGAGCGCTTCTATGGCCGTCTGAAAAAAGTACTTAACAGTCTTTTATCAGGCGGAAATAAGGTGCGCGCCTTTAACGGTTGGGTCATGCCGGTCCTGATGTACTCCTTCGGCATACTCAAGTGGACTCAGACCGAACTGGACGCCCTGGATAGGAGGGTCCGTTCGCTGCTGACTGCAAATCGCATGCATCACCCACGTTCATCGGTAATGAGACTGTACATCCCGCGGAAGTGTGGGGGACGAGGCTTTTTAAATGCTAAGACCCTCCACAACCGCGAGGTGTGCAGTCTCAGGGAGTACTTCTCCCAAGCCGACGTGGGGATGCATCGAGATGTAGTCGCAGTGGACAAAGGATTCACCCCGCTCTCCTTGGCTAAAGAGAACTGGCGCAAGCCTGTAGTACTTGATACTAATGGCCGCATGGAGGTATGGCGGAGCAAGGAGCTCCACGGACGCTTCTACCGGGCCCTTCACGGGCCCGATGTAGATTTTCTAGCGTCCGTGGCCTGGCTACGTTTCGGTGACCTATTTGGGGAAACCGAAGGTTTTGTTTGTGCAATTATGGACGAAGTAATGATGACGAACAACTATAGAAAATATATCGTGAGGGACGGCACGGTTGACATCTGTCGGGCATGTCACTGTCCCGGTGAATCTATCCGACATATTGTCTCTGGTTGTTCTCGTCTTGCTAACGGCGAGTATTTGCACAGACACAACCTCGTAGCTAGGATTATCCACCAGCAACTTGCTCTCAAATACAACCTTGTGGACGCAGAAGTACCATACTACAGGTATGTGCCCGACCCAGTTCTCGAGAATGGTCATGTCACATTGTACTGGGATCGATCTATCATCACCGACAGGACTATTGTTGCCAATAAGCCTGACATCGTGGTGATAGATCGATCAGAGCGTCTCACAATGATTGTTGATATCACGGTTCCGCATGACGAGAACCTTGTGAAAGCCGAGAAAGATAAAGAAATTAAGTATCAAGACTTGGCACACGAGGTTGTCACCATGTGGGATGTTGATTCAGCAATCATTGTGCCGATAGTCGTTTCGGCTAATGGTTTAATAGCCAAGAGCCTCGACCAACACCTTAAGAGGCTCTCGTTGGGCAGCTGGATCGGGGGCCTGGTGCAGAAAGCAGTACTTCTGGACACGGCCCGTATTGTTAGGAAGTTCCTCTCTCTGAGGCCCTGACCGCCGGTAGCTTGGACCCTGTTCCCGATGCCGGTGGGCTACTATATTTTTATATTTTTAAATGTTTTTGTTTTTTTTTATTTAAATGTGAAAATATTTAAAAATGTAATTTTATATGTGTATAAATGAATAAAGGGAATAATACTGTCCGATCCGTTCGTCGCCACTGAGAAGTTTGTAATAAATGAAACACGGGAGTCGGTAGCAAGCGTATAATGCGAACTGGCTTGTTACAAATTAGTGCATAAAATGTGGGTAAACCTAAATACATTACACAATACTTAAGTAACATTTGAGTATGGAGATGTCAAAAAAATGACGGAATTCAAAGCATTTTTTTGACAACTCCGTACTCAAATACTATTTAATTATTGCTTATCCCGAATTCTCAATTCAGAAACCGAAGGTAAATCAAATGTTCAGCTTCTTTTGTCGCTGTCTGTTCATTTCAGAAGTCCAAATCATCCATTAACTTAGGAATCAAAACAACACTGTCCATCCAATTAGTGCACTCAACAAAGAAACACTTACTCGGAAATCCGACTTCAGCTAAATTTTCTCCTTGTATTTGCGAACTACTCCAATTGGGGGCAATTAAACCGAAGGTCTAGGCTCTGTCATTCGCCAGTCAGTCGCAAATGCAGTAAGAGGGTTTCTGAGTAGTACCCATAAATAAACCGGTGTGACTGGCATCCGCCTCGATAATTAGGCGTAGTTATTTGAAGGCGAGAAGCAATGAAGGAGATGTATGGCGGTTTGAATGAGAAATCGCGGTAAATAGGAAGACTATTAATGTTTGTGTAAGGGTAACGAGTCTTCACCCAAATTCGTATCCTTAGGCTATAATAAGATTCGACTTAATATACAACATCGCGTTTGATGAGATAAACATGTTTGATACAATAATAAACTACATTATATACAAGGTTAGTCAGAAAGGGGGTACTAATCTGAAAGGGTGTTAAAGTACCTATAGTAATGGATAACTTTTGTTCTAAAACTTTCCCCAAAAGTCAATAGTTTAAGAGAAATAGCTGATCAAAGATCTCAAAAAAAAAAACGCTAACACCTATCTATCCTCAGTTACGATCAGCTGTGTTAACATTTAAGGTCATATTTGGGGTCATGAATTAGAAGCATTATTTTCTGAATTTGTAACTAAAGCAGGTATGAAGAATTTTTGAAAAAAATAAAATAGTTATAATTTTGCATGGAAACAAAAATTACCGAATTTTGAAATTTTAACACTAGCTTTAAGAAAGTCATCAGTGATACTATAAGTAGCCTACGGATCAGTACCCCCTTTCCGACTAACCTTGTATATATACAGCGCTACTTTTAATATACACAAAAGTCAAGAAGAATTTCATAAGAACTGCCTTAATATCTCGTATCCCGAAACTCAACTTCAAGCCGGGACCAAACGATGGGACAGATTACGAAGTTATTTTTTTTAAATGTAGGTACCCTTTTTCGGTTTTCAAAGTTACCATAAAATTTTACCTCATAAATCTAACTATCAAATGTATTTTTCAAAAAAAGTATAGTATAATAGTTATTTCATTTTTTCTATTCAATCATAAACTGCCGGGAAAATGATAGGGCCATTCGTTCCCAGCTCGATTAGTTTCGGGACAACCTGTATATTTTTTTTGAGTAAATCGTCAAGTTACATGTTCCATGCATGGGTTGTCTCGTCATCGTCATCGTTTAGCCGAAAGAAGTCCACTGCTGGACATAGGCCTCCCCCAATCATCGCCACATTTTTTATGTATATCTTAGTATATGAATTATACTTATAAATAATACTCTATGATACATTACTAACACTACAATAAGTAGCAAACTAAAGTGAGATTTTACATTGTACAAAATTCAAGTCTATTTAAGACTAGAATTGCTGTCCAATGCAAATTGTAAAGAGTCGCTCGTTTGTAATTACACCATAGTCTGAAACTGTGGCTCAGTAAATAAATTTCAAGAAATATATTTTAACTACATTCAGTGTTGTCGACTAGAATCTCTTGCACTTACAAAATGCGAACATAAGTAAAGGAAAGGCGTTAATTTGTTTATTTATGTTTCCTGTTTCTCTAGGACAAAATAAACAACAACAAACAGAGCTTTCCGGGATTTGTAACAATGGCTGTAGGCTATCACAAACAATTATTCCGTTTATTCATTGTATACACACATAAATTATATCTTTAAATAATATATATACAACGTCTTACAAAAATACCCCTAAAGCCGAAAGGGGGTTAAAAGGTCCGTTGTAAAGAGTCTATTGGCAATATTTTAAAATAAAAACAGGACCCAAAAATAATTTGGACAATTCATAAAATAAAATCATCACTGAAAATGAAAACATAATAGTCCGGTCAAATTAGATATTTTAAAGTGCAAAAATTCGCATAGAGCTGAAAATTGGTACGAATGTTCGGAACACCATTATAAATGAAATGTAAAAAGTCCCCATCGATCCCACACTTGCAAAAAAAAATATTCAAGGTCAGAGTTCGAAAATATGGGTTTTTTGCGTTTTTTAGCCAAACGGTAAGTTTTATGATAAAAATAGGCTTAACAAAAATTGTAGATTATGCAATTATCTATAAAAAAATGTCAACAATTTTTCTCCTAAACGTCACCGTTTCTGAGATATAGTGGTTGGAAAAGTTGTATTCTTCATAATATGCGTTTCCACGCCACCTGGAAGGTAGTGTACTTGGCGCGTTTTTTTAACATGTACCCCTATTTTTTGGGCTAACTTGACCGGACTATAAAACTAAAGAGTAGACAACCCAGAAAGCTATTTACATTCTTACCTAATTTCCTCTGAGAGGTAAATGACAACAATCGTAAAATACTACTTGATTAATATTTTCTTTTTTAAGGGGAATTATGTAACACGTTGTATACAGCATGTTAACGAAAGGCGTTCCCGATAACCAGCAATACCATAGCGTTCGCACATACTAAAAAAAACATCACAAAAAAAATGTATACGTAAAAGCAACGCTTACTGTACATGAGCACTTGTCTATCAATCTGGAAAACACGACAACCTCGCATTTAACCTATCTACGCTACTATTTTCGTTTTAAATCTGAAATGTTCCACTTTTTTTTCCGAATTTTTTTTTGCTTACTTTTGTTTTAATCTATTAATTATGTCGATTAACGAGTATAAGGGAACGCTCTCTTTTTATACTGTATACTAAAAAAAAACAGTATACATTTGAAAATATATAAAATATACTAGCCCACCGGCATCGGAAAAAGGGTCCAAGTTACTAGGTCAGGGCCTCAGAGAGAGGAACTTCCTAACAATGCGCACCGTGTCCAGAAGTATTGCTTTCTTTATCAGGCCCCTAATCCAACCGCCCAACGAGAGCCTTATAAGATGTTGACCGAGGCTCTTGGCTATTAAAACATTGGTCGTAACGACTATAGGCACTATGACTGTTGAATTAATATCCCACATGGCGACAACCTCGTGCACCAAGTCTTGATATTTAATTTCTTTAACAAACAAAATTTGTTGTTAATTAATAACGATTAAAAGTGACCAATTATAATAATGAAATGAAACCACTTAGTAAGCGTGATTTTACTGTGTACTACACCGTGTTTATTCACAACACACATTTATTTGCTTTTAAATTAAACATTACCCTTGTAAATATCGGTATGAATGTGGCCATAAAACAAAATAAAGTTGATGAATACATATTCTCTATTGAATTTACCCAAAGTTTCCAATATCATCGACACAAAGAACGTGTTTCGTTTCAAAAAAATCGGTTTTAATCCAAACCCTTCAGTGTCTATTGATCCTGACTTGAATATTCAGCGGAGAGCCAGACCAATATTTTTTACACTCCAATTCGCATCTACCTTTCTTTTTCGTGACTAAACTTCTAAGTGCCCTTGAATATTACGTCTACGCAGAAACATGTTTTCTAACCACGAAGCGCTGAATTTCTCATCCTCTTTAGGTTAATGAAACTACGCATCGGTTGGTAGTGTTTGCTGCCACGGTGCTTGTGAAAGTAGTGTTTGTCACAGTTCGTTCAAGGTTATCTGAGATTATATCGGTGCCGATAAATATAAAATTAAAACACGAAATACATTTTTGAATAGGGGTGAAGTATTCTGGTTTTCTAGTTATATTATCGAATCAGAACAAATAGTATGGATTTTCACGGCCAACAAATATTTGTGGATTGGATACTTTAACTTTATCGAAATATTTGTGATATTTTGTACCATAACGTCCATAACAAAATGAAATCTGTTTTAGTTTTTTGATATAAAACGCACAAAATGGATGGCAACATGCAACGAAGAACATAGAGATAAGATAGAATTTTCTGCAGATAGGGTCATATCCTAAAAGAGTCTGCGATATTTTTAAAAGGTTTTTGCCTTATCTTTGGATATTCCCCTGCCATTTTGGGAGGGAATTTCCATGTTGGTAACGGTGTAACCTCGGTGCGATAACCCAATTCAATCTCTGTTCACACCTTGTTATTATAATAGCGTGAGCTTGCATACGATATTCATCTATGTATATACAACAGACTACTATCAGATGGCCCATATTCATAGTCAATGAACTGATTTTGTCACATCCGTTGTAAATACTTAGACAGCATACGTTATCAGCTTGTATTAAAAAGTAATTATTGATACCATTAATTATTATTCACAGTTGAATAATGCGTACTTGATTAACCGCTAGCGGCCCAACCGACGATCCGGTTCGTCAGTGCCATTGTTTATCTATTGTGTCTATAATTACAGTACTTGATAAGTTAACCTTATGATCGCCACCTGCGTCTATTGACGTCAAATTAAAACATGCTCACGACGCCTCCGACGGCATGGCACATCGAAAACACCACTTTTTTACAGTGCAAAAGTTTGACATCCATAGACGTCCGTGGCGGTCAAAAAGTTAATCAACCTATTATTGTCTCACTGCTATTTTCTCAGAATGAGAAGGGTTAAAAGCCTTAGTCCATCACGCTGACCACCTGCGGGTTCGCGGACAATACATCGAGAACTGTTTGGAGGTATGCAGGTTTTCTCATGATGGTTTCCGTTACGTACGATTGTCGCAAATGTTATTAAAATTTCTTAAATTCTGATTCGCACATGAATTCGAAATGCCGGGCCAGGGGATCGTACTCAAACCCTACTGCATAGGACGTAAGCGTTCAACCGCTAGGCTATCACTGCTTTTTGTGTTTAAGTCACAAGAAATGTATGAAACCTAGGAGTTGTATACAATTCCTAGGAAATGTATACAAAGCCAAGCTAATTTAGGAAATGTGTAAAATAATTTGTCAAAGGTTCTTTGATACATACATTTCCTAGGAAATGTATATGTTTTCTAGACATTGTATGCAATTCCTAAATTGTACCTACTAGGAAATGTATAAAAATTAACATTTTACCTGTAATTTGTGGCACGGATAGGTTAGGTTCAACGGGGATGACGGGGGCTTCGTTCGCTCGCTTCGCTCGCTCACTCTAGGTTACTTTAAACCCTGCAGACAGAAATAGGAACCCTCCGCAGCGGGGCTCCGTCGACTCGGCTTTGGAAACCCAAACAACCTTACAAACATCAGCGGAGGCACTCACTTTTTTTTTTTAAAGACTTACATTGCGTTTCATCTGAATAATCAGGTCGAATATGAAACATAAAAATCTTTTAACACATTTCCGATTGCTGTTTAGGAAATGTATTGAATTCCTAGGAAATGTGTATAATAAAATTTATTTCACACATTTCCTGTTGATTTTAGGCATTGTATACATTTCGTAGGAATTCTATACAATGACGGATTACATACATTTCCGTTAACATATATACCAATATAATATTATTATGGCTATTTATCAATTCGCATCTATAAACTAGAAAATAAATAGAACAAAATATATTTTCGACAGTTTGTTTCTACTTTTATCTGCTGTCAGAACAGTGAAATATTACAAAAAAAAAACATAAATTTGTCAACTGCGGCCATTTTTACTGTGATTGATGACTTGTTGTTTGTTTTAATATTTACTTTAACTTTTATTTGTAAAACTATTCTGAATAAAAATTCATTATTCGTACAGCATCTATTAATCAAAATTTACTGCGAAACTTTTTCCATATTAATTAAAAATGTTTTTATAGTTACGTAAACAATTAACAGTAATCGCGGTTTTATTTTTTCTTTTATGATTATTATTCACTTCGTTAATTGAAATGTTTTGAATTTAAATTGGAATTTCTTTTTCGTTATTACTTAAAAATGTCCCTTATATCTTGGTAAAATCGTTATGAAACTAACTTGGTCGATTGCTCTAAAAACCAAGACAATTTTTTACCAATGCATAGCATAATCAGCCCATTACTGTCCCATTTCTGGGCAACGGCCTCTTCTCAGAATGAGAAGGGTTGAGGTTTTATTCAACCACGCTGGCCTGGTGGGTTAGCGGACTACACATACCATCGAGAACATTTTGAAGCCCTCTCAAATGGGTTACGTATTATAATACCTAAGTTTATTTTAACTATTTTCAAGATAACTACGGTCAAAAGACCTACCGCTTAAAATACCTAAAGATCGTTTCACCGAATTTTGTAATAACTAATGGACGAAATCCTTAAAGGAGAATTCATCTATGGTTTATTCAACTACAATTAATTCACCTAAGGTTGATCAGCGTCCGGCGACGAGCGCTACTTCCAAGTTGCTCGCAGAAATGTTTTCACCATTGTCTAATTATACGTAAAAAAAAAAGTTAAAAAACACAGAAATCGTTGAATCATAGTTTATTTACATATAATTAGGTCATTAAGTTGAAGTCGAAACAGGAATTATTAAAGAAAAGTAAAGGTGTTATTAGGTATTTCATACATAGTTGAAATATCCAATATCTTAAAAAATCATTAGATTAATCGTTCGTTAGTACGATTAATTTTAGTTTAATCAAGATTAAGTAAGTTAAACAGTAGTTGAGTCAATCAATATGCGTTATGAACGTAAGTGAATCAACCGTAGTTATCTTGAACATAGTTAGAATAAACTTAAGTATGTATACGTAGCCCTCAAATGTGCAGGTTTCCTCACGATGTTTTCCTTCACCATTAACGCAAGTGATAATCCAATTGTGATGAATTCGAAAGTCAGAGGTGCGAGCCGGTTTTGAACTCGGACCCTCGTGCATGGCAGGCAAGCGTTCAACCGCTAGGCTATCACTGTAGCTGTTTACTAATACATCTATCATCCATCCATCCAAAATTTAAGTGCTGGTTACTTTTCGGTGTAGCAATCTTCATCTTTCTCTATCTAGAGCCAATTCCTTCATTTCTCTGTATGTTATCACTTCTGTCTTTTCCTTCAATTGGTCTGTGTACTTTCTTCTTGGTCTACCTGGCTTTCTCTTTGCTTATAATTTACCTTCTATGATGTTAGTTATCTAGCTGTCGTGTCACAGTAAGTGACCAATCATTTTCCCCCTTCTTCTTTCTATATGTTCTAGAATTTGTTTTTTTCTCTTTGCCTCTACTTAGAATCTCTTCGTTGGTTACTTTTTCGTCCATGATACTCTTTCCATCCGACGCCAGCACCACATTTCAAAAGCTTCTAACCTTTCTCGGTGTTTTTGTGTGAGGGTCCACGTTTCACAAGCATAAACATCTATCATATTATATGCAAATCTATAATTTATGTGTTTGTTATAAAATAATCACAAAAATCGAACCCTCTAAGAAAAAAGTATTTTCCAATATGTCCAATATTTTCCTATTATACCGCAGGAACCTATTTTCACTTTAATCTCATATTACTATTATGAAAACACGGCATCCTATCTATTGGGTAGCGAACAAAGCTCACCATATCTTTTGATAACCGCCGGTAATCTCGACCAAAACCGGCGGCAAGTCAACGAATTCTCGAGATACGTGAAGATCTCATTTGAGGGGGTGATTCAATTTTAATAAGCCTCTCTAAGCGGCAACTTACATTATCAAGTCTCGTTGCGACGTTTTACGTCAGTGCTCATTGTGCCAGCGATTCTCTTCAAAAGAATACTTATTATGAGAGAAAATGATGCGAAGGAAAATATTCTGGGGATTTTTTGTTCATTGTCCTTTTGTGAACGCACGCCTGCGTCTACTGCCCCTAAGATGCAGACTATCTGTTTCGGCTATTCATATTGCTATATTCTTAACATAAATTTTTGTCTCCAACTGACTGTTGGTTTGATTAATGCCTTTCATTGCGAGACGTCGGGTTGCTTTTGTTTTTGTGTGTCTGCTTTGTTTTATCAAAGTGCTGAATATTATGTTTAGAAGCTTTAATTTTAGCCTTTGCTCGTATTATGGTGAAAGCTGAATCGGTATTGGTAAAGATGGAACTTTTTTTGGATATTTTGATTTTATCAACCTCACATACTAAGGTATCGTAAAATTACAGTCACAATAAACACTAACCCCCTTACTTATAAATAATTTACAATTTTAAACACTGATTTAATTATACCTGTCCTTGTTATTTCTATGCCAATAAATAGAGATGGCAATAGACTTAAAAGCCATTTTAGTGAAATAATCTTCAACCGTCACCTATAAGTAAGGGTGTTAATCTCTAAACAGTAGGTATACTGTCTGTTTGTCCGCTTACTTCTTCTAAACTACTCAATGGATTTTGATGCATTTAGGTAGTTTAGGATATTTCTTCCAGAAGGTTTTAAGCTACAAAATCTACCCGAACAATGCCGGGGCGAGGCTCTAATTAAATATAAAATCGTACATTAAATTAAATACGCGTTATATTTCAACACATTAACCAACAGAGCCACATCCTTACCCACACAACCCAACATTACCATATTGTGCATTTATTTTATACCTCATAAAATCGCCGTTAAATTGTGCTCTCGTAAATATATGCATACCTTTACACGTCTCATGGCTTTTCATCCGACATATGAATATATTTGAATAATTCACATAGGCCCGTCTCAAACGCTTTTGTAGACTGCTTCCTTAACGAGCGAACGGATAATAGAGACCGGTAGCATTATTTTCTAAGGAATTAGGTATTTTGCTTGAATATTCTCTTGAAAAGGAACTTGATTTCTGAGGACAAAAATTCTGAAATTAAACTTTCGTGGTTACCTTTGGCATTTTCAAAGACAAAGTATATTTTATACAGACCAGATTACAGGTGCTTCTGAAATGTCAACACTAGGTGCACGGTTCCAAGTAGTAGGTCCTATGGAGAAGAACAGACAAGAAGCTCCATGGACACTCTTTTCAAAAAACATAATGGTTTGACAATATAGAATAATGTATATGCAATAAATAACATAAAAAGCAACGAGAAAATTTGCCGTTTTAAAACGATTGCCACAGCAGTTATGACCTGACCAGTACTAACAGACAGCACCCGTTCACGAGCTTGACGTTCACATCAGCTTCACTCAGCTCAACTATCTTGCATTATGAATCATGCTAACAGAAACCTCTCACTCATAAGGTACTCGTATAAGGTATAACGGGCTGGTGTCCGCAACTCCACGTCTGAGCGCGTATTTTGCGTGACGGATGGTAAGTGTAATCACTCGATCCACCCTAACTCCTCGAAAAAGGCCAGCACAGCCTTGATGTTGCTGACGGTCTCTAGGAGAGTACCTGGGTTTTTGAAGTAATTGGCCCTGTATGTGACGACCTTAGGGCAGTTTAGTAGCACATGGGCTGCCGTCTCATCATCTTTTTTTTTTTTTTTTTAAAACTTTGCCCCACACTAAGATTTCTCTTGTATCGTGGGTGCGTTTACAGACACAAATCTCACAAACAAACGCCCAGACCCGGAACAACCATCTGTAGGCCATACAAATTTTTGTTCCTCCTCCTTCCTCGTGCATGCTCTGCACAGTGGGCTATCTGTAACTCCAATGACAAAGAGGTGTTTATTAAAGGAACCATGGCCAGTGATAGCTGCTGTGACTGTGCGTAGTTGTTGTTTTGACAGTCAGAGTGCTCGTTTAGTAAGTCGACCGTCAACGACGGGAAGCGCCTCCTTGGCCTGCCTGCACTCGCCATGGTTTAACCTGTCACTTATATAAAAATCCAAAAACTGATTCACACGAACGGTTAATATACATTATCAATATCAAGTATTCAGAGAATGCTACGCAAATACGTAACTCGCCAAAGTTCGATACGAACTCTAATATATACATTAACATAACCTAACAACACACCTGTATTGCCCGAAGGGTTGGTCAGATGTGTATAATACACCCTCATTTCACCGTTATGTTTTCTTGTAATAGGGGGCGAGCCTATTATCGTCGACCGTGCACAAACCCAGACTGCGGGCTGCTAATGAGAATTTTCAAAGGGAAAAACCCAATAATACTTTGCCCGACCCTTTGGATCGAACCCAGGGCCTTACGCTCAGCAGTCGCGCTTGCAACCGCTAGACCAACGAGGTAGTAATATTTCTCATTATCTAGGTAAATAAAACAAGTTCGAAGTAAGTTCCATCATTTATTGTATGTAAGTATAAAGGGTGTGAAAACACCCATCACATAGCCAAAATCTACGCACTCTGTACATCAAACTGAATTACATTGACCAAAAATAATTGCTGGTAATCGACTTTTATTTTTAGGCATAAAAAAACGCATCGATTGATCACCCCTAACTGAAAAAAACACTAAACCGATTTTGTTGCGATTTTCATCCGTTAACTGAATTTTATTTAGCTCAAAATCTGCGCAAATATCATCAAAATCGGTCAATCTAAACCGGCGATATAATTTTCAGATACATTATCTACAAAACATAATACACCCCGAATATAACAGAACCAAGTCGTGTCCAATCTTCTCATTTTGCAGTCCAGACAGAATCTTGGCAAAGTTTTCATAATCTCAGAATATAATTCACAATCTTTATTCCTATTGTGAATACCCCAAATAGAGCTTGCGAACCCATTTGGAAGGCGTAAATGAATCTTCCAATTGTCGCCATTTGCTGGTGCGGGGTATAATCTCATTCTGTGTCGACTCGTTAAGTGCAATTGCACTACGCCAAATTGCATCCTGAAGTTGCTGGGTTTTTTTTAACAAAAGAATGGTCGTCGCCTTCTTTTAGGGTTAAGTATTTGCGACGTTCACACAATAGGGTTTCGCTGTATGTTGCTACAATTAGATTGCTATCGTTGTTAGTGGAACAACGTTACTGCTAAATAATGGACGTGCTAAGTACTGAAGTAGAGTGTAGTAACGTTTGTTGGGGTAATTCCGGGTATGGGGTAAATTCGTTCAAATAAATTTGCCGCAGAATGTGTCGTAGTAGTTAGTCGTCGTCGTAGGTGATAGCCTAGTAGGTTCTAAGCAGGGCTTAAATTTGATCTCGGCGCGCACCTCTGACTTTCCGAGTTCACGTGCGGATAATTGGATTATCACTTGCGTTAACGGTGAAGGTAAACATCGTGAGGAAACTTGCACACCTGAGAGGGCTTCAAACAGCTCTTGATAGTGTGTGTAAACGGCCAATATGCACCAAGCCAGACTGGAGGACTAAGGCTTAAATCCTTCTTATACGTGCCCAGCGTGATCCCTTCTTTTCGCATAATGTTCTTTGTCCTAATATACTTCGGCATAACGATTTTGGCACAATTTGTTTTGGCATAATAATACTTCGGCATAATTTTTTTAGGCATACATTTTATGTTGGCATAATCATCTTAAAGACTAATTTGTTTTGGCATAAATTTGTTTCGCATAACGTTATTAGGCCTAATGACTATTAGCATAACGTTAGTTATGTTAATCAGAAATGTTTTTACCATTGTCTAATAATCTAGTCGCAGGCGCACCTCGACACGGGTAGGTTAGGTTCGAAGGGGATGATGGGGGCTAGAGTGAGCGAGCGAAGCGAGCGAACGAAGCCCCCGTCATCCCCTTCGTGTTAGGTTACTTTAAACCCTGCAGACAGAAATAGGAGCCCCGCCCAGCGGGGCTCCGTCGACTCTGCTTTGGAGCCTCAACCTTACAAACATCCCCTTAAGTTTTTATTGTGAAAATGAAAGTAGGTGACGAATAATCGCCTCATGAAGAGGCCTTGAAGGTGTATAAAAACAATTTATCCAGTAATCCATTTTGACCTTTAAACGATTTGGTCAATAGTGTAATAAATAATTTAAACATTGATATTCCAGACTTTGATCAGCTGAACTTTTGATCAAATGACCATCGTTATTTTAAACTTTGTTGATTTGTACGTTGTTCTTTTGAAATTTGCTCCGGAAATTATTTCATTGTTATACCTATAAAAATATGTTTTAATATCATTATGCGTAAATAAATTTATGCTTTAAGATATTATGCTTAAAAAAGTTATGCTTTAGAACTTTATGCTTAATCATTATTATGGTGCAAGAAATTATGCTTAAAAAAATTATGCGTAAGCTGTTATGCGTAATTATATTATGCGAAAATATAATTATGCCAAACAAAATTATGCTAAGTTATATTAGGTCTTAAAATTTTATGCAAATGGATAGGGAACCGTTGGCAGAGGTGTATAACACCCACATTTCGCCGTTATGTTTACGTCCCATGTAATAGGGGGCGAGCCTATTGCCATCGAATGGGCACAAATCCAGACTCTGGTCTGCTACTGAGAAATTCCACACGGAAAAACCCAACAACACTTTGCCCGACCTGGGGATCGAACCCGCTGGACCTCACGTTTAGCAGTCGCGCTTGCGACCGCTAGACCAACGAGGCAGTCATGTTATGTTATGTGTCGTCAAAATACTACGACGCGGACTGAAGTGAGCAAAAATTAAAACTTATGATAGTTTTGAATATTTTCTTGAAAAGGAACTTGATTTCTGAGGACAAAAATTCTGAAATTAAACTTTCTTGGTTACCTTTAGCATTTTCAAAGTCAAGGTATTTTTTATGTAGACCAGATTACAGGTGCAAAAATTAAAACTATCATAACATTCGACGGTAAATCGATTTCACCGAATTTACCCCATACCCGGATTTGCTTCAACGCACTATATACACATATTTGGTAGGTATAAATGTGTCCCTAGAACTGTCTCTCTACATTATCCTAAGTTGGGTTTATTTAAGTCACGTATGTTCTAATCCTTTTAGTTATGTAAACGTTTCTAAGAAGTTAAGGCACAGCGTTGCTATGCCGAAAATAGAGCAATCCTTGAGGAATACTTATGTCCATATTCTCTTCTCAGTATTTGGTAGTAAGTTACCTTCGTATTAAATTTCTGTTTCCTCGTAAACGAAGCTGTAGAAAATCTAGTACAACAACTACACGAGATCGTGTATGAGAATATCGGGTAGTCCAATATTAATGTGCTTAGCTAATGGTAGGTAAATACGACAGCGTACAGCTTAGAACAGTAACAAATTGTGTTCCTGCTAAGACAGGTAACTAACTACGGAGACACTTAAGCATGGAGAAGTACATGTAGTAGTATCTATGTATGCTAAACGAATCACATTGTGTACTAGACGTGTTAGTCGCATCATTAGTATATACCTATGTTTGTAATGATCTTGAGTGCGATTACCAAATAGGTGAATAGGTAGAAGCAGTTTTTTGTTGATTTAAGGAAAATACTGCCAAATAGATAGTGAACTTAAGTCATTCTGTGTACCTAGTCTTTTACCAGCTATATTGGGGTCAGCTAAGAGGCTAACCAGATGTAGAATACCAGTATTTTAAACGGAGCGACTGCCATCAGACCTCCGCAACCCGGGGGGTCTACTTCCTAAGCTCGAAGTCCGTAGTTTCGGCCTTAGTTACGAACGTTTCCTACTCCCTATCACCCACGGACATACGATTATTTCAGAGCCCGAACTAAAAATTAAAGACAACACGATTTGATAGTTGTCCCTACTACCGATGTATTTTTGCCCGTCCGAAAAGTTGAACTTGACACTTGCTTTGTTCACTCCTACATTTCGGGCTACTTTCGGACGGGTGACTAACTTCGTTGACGGACTTGGGGAGTAGGCCCCCAGTTATTGAACTATGCCGATATTCAAAGCTTAGGCCGGTAGTCAGACTTTCGTTGTAGCTTCTGACTACTATAACGGTTGTCATAGGTATTTGTATGACATCCGGGATCTCGATGTGTAAGGAACATTCACTCATTCACGGGTTGACCGCTGCAAGCCCAGCTTAACCCCGCAAATCGTATCTCTAATTTAAATCATTCTAAGTTAGCTAAAACTTATATACCTACCCCTTTGAGCTAACATGCATAGCAATAATAAATTTCATGTCACATACAAATACAACAAAAATAATCAATTTTCGATCGCGTGTCAACCACACAAATGAGAATCGAATTCAATCTCGTTTCCAAACCGATTTCTAATTCAATAAACTTTAATTTCCAAACTTTTATATTAGAAAAACAAAGAGGAATCGATTTTAAGTTTACGAATTTTCTTAGCGAGTTTTTTTCTTCACATCTTCGTTCTTACATAATTTTGTCGCCTCAAAGTTATGGGATAAGGGCTCGAGGGGATACTAACGACCGGATTTTGGAGATGAGAATAGTCGGATACATAAGTTTTTTTGCCTATTTTTTATACGGATAAGAAACGTATGAACACACCTGTAGGATTACCCTGATTCATAGTCTTTTATTTCTCACTGGAATACATTATACGACGTCAAACAGCGGTTGGGTTTCTTGTTTCGTTTTTGGTTGAAAATTTAAGAGAAATAGTACATGAATTTGGTACGTTTTATAAATAGATAATGGATCTATGTTTTTTGTCACTGAATCTGCACTTCTAATTATGTAATGATAAGAAGATATAAGGTAAAAATATAAGTCATAAGCTTCCATATTATATCTGGCAATAGCAAACATAACTATTTTAATGGAGCTCCCTCCAAGATTGGCGGTTCAATCTATCAGAGAATGAGAATGTTTGCCAGTAGACTTATTTATTCAAAAATATTTTTAATTACACAGGCTGTTAACCAATTCGTGAATTCCGTAAAACCACGAGATCTATTACCGGTATAGATGTGGACAATACTGCCATGTGTTGTCATTTTATTAAACTAATTTTCACTCTTTAGAACTGTTTGTAAACTGAATCGGTAATCTATTAATAGCTGTTAACCTTACTAATGACTACATAGCATTTTTCATAAATGTCGCCCAAAATTGTGTTTTGTGTGTTGTTGATTCTGTGGTTTGCACTCGACACACCCTCTTCCTTCTCTGGACATATTGATGTTACGTGTCTTTTATATACTAAAATTAAAATTAAGATACAAAATGGCTTTTCTTCAATTAGAAGCTCCCTGGACCTCAACTGGACGTGATGTAGAATGACAAAAAAAAACTTGCGGCAGGGATCGATCTAAACCACCTAATAAGGTCAAAAAAAAACTTTTTTCTTTTCTTTCCCTTTTATATTCTTTTTTAGCAGAAATATAGTTAAATAGGTACCTAAAGCTTACTCTACAGTAACACGCGCAAGCTGCAAGACTGTGATTCTGTACACATGACTTTTAGCTGGCATCGCCAATGAATAGCGCTGTGTTTACACGCGTTTATGAAAAAGTCCTCATTTTATAAATTCTTGGAACTTATTAATTAAACTCATATTTTACGCTGCGTTGCATTTTTGCGGTATAAAATCCGTCCGGGTACTCTTTGGAAAGTTTCGATGATAGAAACATAAGTTTGAGTCTTAGTATTTATTATGTGAACTGGAAAATTGGTACGTACATTTTTTTCCTTATAGCATACACTGTTTCTAAGACTTTGCCCTGGTAAAGTTCGTATAAACGAAAACTTCCGAAATTGGGTCAGTATCCAATTAAAGGAATTATGTTCGCTCTGAACATATTAAAAAGTGTATAAGGTGCCATGTTTAAGTGAAATTTCATGCAAATCTACTATATAGTTAATACCAGGGCCGGATTTAAAGGGTTGGAGGCCCTAAGGCAGCGAAGAAGTGGGGGCCCGTTGAAATATTTTTAAAAAGTACCTCTAAAATAAGGCATGTCACACCATCCATACCGTATCGTGATCCTTGTATCGTAATATTATTATCGTGGCAGTATTGCGGCTAGGGTATCAAACTATCAATATTATTGACATCAGTATATATTGCGTTTGAGTTTGTAGAGGATAATTTGTGTTAGATAGGTACTTAAATAGGTAACAGAAAAAAAACCGCTTTCGCTAGAATACTTGCGAGTGCCTTTATAACTAATAAAAGAAGGCGTTGGGTAAAAATTGGATTTTAAAAGGAAACCAGTATAGTAGGTATCACGGTATCACGCGTTACAGCGCGTTTGTACTGTCAATATTATTGAAGGCACGCCCTCAGGATCGCGGATTTTAAGAATATCCGGATACATGGCAATATTATTGTGATACTGTCAATACCATCAATATTTCCTCGATACAGGATCGCGATATCGCATATCGCGTGAAAGTATTGTTATTGTAACATACCCCATTGTGAGTTTTTTTTCTCTTTCTTAGAACGGGTGTATACTGTATATTTTTTTCTTATCTAATCACTACATAGTATAAAACAAAGTCGCTTCCCGCTGTCTGTCCCTATGTATGCTTAGATCTTTAAAACTACGCAACGTATTTTGATGCGTTTTTTTTAATAAATAGAGTGATTCAAGAGGAAGGTTTATATGTATAATACATTGCACCCGTGCGAAGCCGGGGCGGGTCGCTAGTAAACTATAAATCGTGCTAAAGGTAAAAGCGGTATCTCAAAAAAAAAACGTAATGGTGATTCTTATTACATCGAATAGCTTAAGGAAATAGGTACGCACCCAATGAACGAAGCCAAATTATGGTATCTCATTTAAAACGTTCTCGCACTACACAAAAAAGTTTTCAAATCACCAAGAGGATAAGGAAACTATATTTACTAAACAGTACGGTAGTGTTGTGTGGAGGCCCTGAGATTAAAGCCCCTGTTGCCCTTAATTCGGCCCTGATTAATACGTTAATTAAATGCCCGAGAAAACAAAATTATAGATTCGTGGTAATTCGGCTGAACACAATTTTCACAGTTAATTCCCAGCTAAAGAGATATTTGACTCGTCTGACATTACCTAAAAAGATTGGATTTTTCCATGGAACCTACCTACAATTCAAACACTAATTAACACTATTCTCGAATGTTTGCACACGTATAGCGTTCCTAGTCATGCCTACTATGTAAATATTATACCAGCTCCGAAAACCAACATTAGTTGTTAAGACAAGGCGCTGTAACGTAATACAGTTAATTTAGCTGCTCTTAATAACTCTGGTAACCGCAGGCATGAGTATAAAGGTAAGTGGCTGGCAATTGACCTACATTATCTTAAATGAAGTCATTAGCAAATCAGGTAAATCGCCTTCTATCCTCTTCATAAATGTTAATTTTGTGAGCTTTTAGTATCCATTAGGAAGTATTAATCAAAATTATTAAGTTACCGGATTAAATGATATTGAGACACGAAATAGGGAAATGGGAAATCAATTTGAAATTGCTGAGTAACGCGTAATGATGTTAGACGTGAAATGGTCTTTAATCAACTTCAAAAATTTCGTGTTTCAGAAAACCGTATCGGGTTCAAAATATCGTGAGATCGAGATTGTGTGCTTATTAATAATTATGAACTTCTCACTGTAATAAGTAATTTATGGATGTGATACGGATTTGAAAACTTGAATTTTAAACTGGCGAGTGTCTGATCAAGTATGTATTTACGTCACTATTTTTCAGAAATGAATGAAAAACTTATAAGTCGTTTTTTTGTAGCAAATGGCTCGGTTTGATCAAAATTAAGAATTTTAGGGACAATTTTCATAGAAGAATAGCTAATTTTAGTGCAGTCTGAGATAGGAAGAGGATAAGGCTTTAAAATATCTATACTAAGTGAAAAAAAAGTTTTTTTTCAATGTATAATGTGACTTGTGATTCTTCAATAATTACTGATTTTATTTTAACGGATTATGTTTGCAAATATGAGTAACTGCTTTCAAAAAATTAATAGAATATTTTATTCGAAACAAGATAAAATAGTTTGAATAAATTAGAACCGTAAATATTCACCCTTCTATTCCCGTAAAGATGCTGCAATAATGATAAATCAACATAAGCAATATACGTTTTACGATTATCGAGTCTTTCGTTTACGATGAATATAGACGTTGAAAATATACTTTTTTAGATTGCAAAACGTAATCCTAAAAGATAGGATCATATCTTTTGAAGCAAACATGTGTATGCTTTTGAAAAATGCTAAGTTAAGATTGCAATAATCCGTTTTACTCTGGTTACTGTAATCGATGATCGGATTCTAGAATTACCATATCTATTGGAGTTAATAGAAATTGGAATTCACTCTTCAAAGGTTTAAATCGGTTGTTCAACTACATTGAATTAATATTGTTGCTATATTTCTTTGTAGTATTAAATTTGTCTGACTGCCTCGTTGGTCTACTGGTAGCACGCGCGACTTCCGAGCGTGAGGTCCTGGTTTCCATCCCTAGGTCGGGCAAAGTGTTATTATGGTAAGGATACACGGCGACACATTACACTCGACACTCAGTGTCGACACCGAGTGTCGTAGTGTGTACATCGCTGTTACACTGAGTTGCGCATTAGCTCTGGTTTAATTTCTATGTCGCGATTATATTGTGTCGAATGTCAGTGTCACCGTGTATCCTTACCATTAGGTTTTCCGTGAGGAATTTCTCAGTAGCAGCCCTGAGTCTGGATTTGTGCCCAATTGATTTCTATAGGCTCGCCCCCTATTTTATGGGACTTAAATGTAACCGCGAAATGAGGGTATACTATACACCTATGCCCAGTCCTTTAGGGAATACAAGTGTGATGTAATGTATTAAATTTGTAGGGTTTCTTGGGTATACAAGGTGTAACATAAATAACGCACAAATACTCATCATTATGAAAAATTTTTCATATGGGACCAAACCTGAAATCGCGAAAAAAAACACCTGTTCCCTACATTTATGTTCGCATAACTCGTCAAAATGTAGGGAACAGGTGATTTTTTTTTCGCGATTTCAGGTGTGGTCCCATAGTAAAAGTTGTTCATAATTATGACTACAGTGACCCCTTAAGACGTTGTGCGTTATTTATGTTACACCTTGTATACATATTTTTCCCACTTATAACTATGATGTCTAAAAATAAAGTTAAGGTATTTTTGAATGCACAGGGCCGGTCGATGTGGCGATGCTTGGCGGAGGCCTATGTCAAGCAGTGTACGTCTTTTGTCTAAATGATGATGACTTTAGAATTATTTATAAAAATCTTCAAGCAGATTAAAAAACATCACCATAAACACAAAACATTTAGATTAAAGCTAACTATGCCATGAAATAAAAGAAGAATACAAGCAAAAACTAAAAAAAACGCACTTTGTACAAAGTACCTATAAAGTTTCGAGTGATTGTGCGTTGTAAAAAGTAAGTGTTGAATTCTACTTTTTACTTTAAGCTGGCGTCTAACTAACTTATTGCATCAAATCGTAAGTACCAACAACTTAAGTTAAGAGGTTTATAAGTATTAAAAGAAAGCTATGAAAATGGCAAAAACGTCATAGAAACGTGGTCTGAAAGTCTTATGAAGTTAAGCTCATTCATGAAAAAGCAGTAAAAGTCTAGCGGTAGATTGCTTGCCGTGCACGCTTAAGGCTGCTTTTTCACCATAGATAGATAAGGTATAACGGGCTGTTATCGACAACTCCACATCTAAGCGCGTATTTTGCGTGATAGGTGGTAAGTATAGTTACTCGATCCACCCTAACTCCTCGAAAAAGGCCAGCACACTCTTAATGTTACTGGTAATCTCTCGGAGAGTACCTGTGTTTCCGAAGTACTTGGCCCTGTATGTGGCGCCCTCAGGGCAGTTTAGTAGCACGTGGGCTGCCGTCTCGTCCTCCTCCATGCATGCTCTGCACAGTGGGCTGTTTGTAACTCCAATGACAAAGAGGTGTTTGTTAAATGAACCATGGCCAGTGATGGCTGCTGTGACTGTCCGCAGTTGTAGTTTTGACAGCCGGAGGGCTTTTTTGGTGAGGCGACCGTCAATGGCGGGAAACGCCTCCTTTGCCTACCTGCACTTGGTTTATCCATACCTCGTTGTGTTGGTCTCTGGTGCGTACCATAGATGGATTCGGATGTGTTTCAAATCAGCCAATAGGATCGCTTTATTTTGGGTGCCCGTGTTTTTACCGAAGTATTTTATATCGAATTTCATTACGCCGACATGGATTCGTCGACGGAATGTTTGCCGAAGCAATTTTTACCCTTATTTGATTTCGCCGAATGATTATTAGCCACCATAATTGTTTGGCCAAAAAATCTTTCACAAATTTTATTTGAGTCGAATACCTATTTGGCTATTGTTTAATTTGTAAAATAAGTATTCGCAAAACATTATTTTTCACAACGGAATGTAATGTTAATCCGACTCAGCTGACCCCGACTACACGTGGTCAGACTCTGTCCTACCACTAAAGTGTTATTTAAAAGCGTGAAGCCGGAACTTCGCGAAGTAAGTCCTGAGTGGAACGAGTGCACGAGGCCGAAGCGCAGCGAGCGTAGCGCTGGTCGAGTGTGCGAGCGAAGCGAAAGGGCGACAAAGCGAGACTTCTGGCGGAGCAAACCCAGAAACACTTGCATGCTTGCTTGCTTTCTTGCTTGCATGATGGGAAAATAAGCCACCATTCTATAGCATAAAATAAAAAATTACGTCATTGGTGTTGAAAAAAAAATACAAAAAAAATCACACAAGTCAGAGTCCCCCTGCGCAGTCGGCTCCATGTTGGTTCAAGTTATTTGCTGGGAACTTTACCGCGATTGCCACGATGAATACTTTAATATTACGGTTAATTTTTGAACACGTTTGAGCAACATAAGACTTTTTAAGAACGACTAGTAATTTTTTTTTCTTCGTCTACACTAATTAAATGTCAGCGTGTATAATCAAAAAAGCTCTCAGTAATACTTCAAAATTCTTTAAAATTCATATTTTTGTATATCTCAGCATCAAATTCGTTTATTCGTAAACGTTTTGTTCAGTAAAAATATTGCTCGTATACGCATAGACCTAAAATGTTTGAATAAAAGATCTATACTTAAAATTTTACTGCCGAATATAAAAGGATAGACAATCTAGAAAAGAGGGACAACCTTAGCAGCGCCGAACTATATAAAGATCATATATATTATATCTGTCTATAAATGCAGTTTGGTGAATATTCGAAGAACCACATAACTTGTCATTATTTTTCTTTTATGTTTTTATAATATAAAAATTTGTTTTTTACATTATATTATTATTTTTTGATTGTTTGTATTCTTGTTTAATAACTTGATGACAGTGATTTAGTTTAGGTTTTCATTACCATTTTTAATGTAATAATTTCACTGTCGCGATGTCTTCGCAAACAAGCCGACGCGGCGACGCACTATGGAAAATATAGGTGCTTTGCTGATTAAAAATACTTTTTTTGAATGATGCAAATTAGACATAATCTTGGTCTTATTTTTTAGATAAGGAGTCATTCTTTTATATTTAAATGGTTTTTCAATAACTTGTCATGTAAAATATTGCGTAAAAACGTTAATTTCCGACACTTAGAATTTTCTGTTAATTATACCTTGAAAATCATAGACTTACAGAGTTGAATTTTGGTTGTTTCTTTAAAGAACCTCATATAGTGTTACATATCAGTCGAAAGGTTGTTTATTATAGATTTAAAACAGTCATTTTTATTTAATTATGTGAAGTAATATTTTTGCTATAAATATTTTCGTCAAAGATGGGAAAAAATTAAATTCTTAAATTTCGTCGAGACTTTTGACTGTTAGCTACACTTGCCTACATTCTGAATTTGGTATTAATACGTTTATTGAATACCTAATAATATTTTAGTAAAGAATCAGCTGCGCATTTTTGCGCGTTCAGTAGTTATGAAGTAATATGTGGCAGAGGTGCCAAAATGCATAATTGTGGCAAATTGATAGATGCAAGTTTTTTTTATTGTTGGTCAAATATCTGTGGTTTTAATATACATTATCGGCGTAAATGTGGTTTTGCACACGTTCTACGTGAAAATAAAGAAATCTATGATAAAAGTCGGTACATGGTGCACACTAAACTCATTTGATTTTCTTTTATAAAGTAGAAGCACAAAAAATGTTTCATTAATTAATTATTTGCAATCCGCAATTAGTACTATTTATAACTATAACAATGAACTAATTCAGTTGCTCGAGGCGTGAAATAATACTTTTCCATATTGAAAACGATAAGACTGTGCCCGCTCTGTCTACATTTTTACGTGAAAATCGTCATGTTCCATCTGAAAATATTGAATTTATTGTTTGTGCCATCCAGAAGAAATTATTACTGCAGTTCACTATCTAAAGCTAAGTGTACCTATATTTTACTTAATAATAAAAAATTAAATAAAAATATTCTAAAATGTGTCAAAATCTATTTTGTTTTTAATTTATTCTGTATTATTTAGTTGTCTTGAAATTTAAAAAGAATTAAAATATCATATTGAAGTCAAACTCATTCATTTGTATAAAGTTTTTACGGATTCCTAAAATAAAGTGCGAGTAAAACCACGACCTACCACTAGTTCATATTAAAAGTACTATTGATAAAATTCTTATACTATGTTCTTTAAGTGTACAAAATTTGAAGTTACTATTACTGAAAATAAAAGAGTTACAGATTTTTAATCAGCAAAGCACCTATATTTTCCATAGTGCGACGGCCCACCTGATGGTAAGTGGAGCTAAATAAGTATAAGGAGCTCTACTATTCTTTAAAATCATAATTGGAATACTAAACGTCTATCTTCCGGTTTCTGAATTGAGAATTCTAGGATAAGCAGCACTTAAGTAACATTTGAGTAAAAAAAATTACGGATTTCAAAGCATTTTTTTGACAACTCTGTACTCAAATACTATTTAAGTATTGCTTATCCTGAATTCTCAATTCAGAAACGGGAGGTGAATTCTCTACTTTGTGATGATGGTAATGATTTTCTTAATTTTTGTTAAGGTTTTCCATAGAATGAATGTATTAATATAATGTTATTAGTTTTTTTTTTATTACTTTTCTTGATCGTATTGGACCCTCGTTGCACCTAATGGTAAGCGCAGACAAGATCTAAGATGGAGCACACGAATCCAAGTAAGAAAGATTCCCCTATACCTCTCTGGCTCTCACATACACACGACGAAACACAGTAAACTGATCGGCGCCGGACTTTAATGTAAGGATGGTAGCTAGCCAGGCGGACCGTAAAGATCCTACCAGCAAGCATGCTGGGTTTTGTTGAATCTTACAACACGCGTCTATTCCCAGCGTGCGGTGAGGTAGTTTTATATTCTAGCCCTTCCCCACACGGGAGAAAAAAAATCCTCAGGACTCTCTTTATCAGCCAATTACATCATCTTCAAAAAATTCAGGCATACATACATGGATGTCACACTAATTCCAATCTAAAAGTTTGTGAAGATGGATGTTTGTTACTTGTTTGCTGAACGGATTCGGATGTAATTTGGCACACAGATGGAACATGCCCTGGATTAACACATGCTATATACTTTTATTTGGGTACATAAATCCCCTAGATGCGAGTGAAACCGCAAGCAACAGCTAGTGTATTTATAAATCTGTTCCAATACATTATATTCCATATCAATATAGATAATCAAAGGTTCAAAGGGAATGTAACGTTAGCCGAGATTTATTCTATTTAACGCGTTGAAAGTACGATCCATCAGAATTGAATTTTCTTGACCCAGACCGTCTTATATTCCCATCCATTTTTCTATCGAAACGTAATATCAAAATTGTTCCAGTACTTGAGCAATTTCTAGTATTTCAGACGTTTTAAAATTGGGAGTTGGAACGAATACAAACGACTGCGTCTTGGGGTAGTACACGACGCCCTCGGTACTTAAAGATGGATGTCTCGTGACACAGTGTCATGCAGTGAGCTATTGCAAGGATATCTCATCTTAAGTTTACAGAGCACCTTTTGAAGAGCCCTGTAAATGGAAAACAGTTAACAAAACTTTATACATATTACAGATGCATGTACCTTAATGTTATAAATGCGATTATGGATTAATCTGTCTATTTGTTGCTTCTACACGACTAAACTATTGAACTACACTCGGGAACAATGAATTCGGGTAAACAACAAGAATACCAAATATTATAACAAAAACGCTTTGTAATTGAATAAGCTAATATTCTTAGTTTTAGAGATATTAAGGTTTATGTTGGTGACCCGGATTCATAGCTACTGAGTGTATTTTGATGAAGCTTGGCACAGAGTAGCCTGATATCTGGTTATAGGATACTTTTTATCGACATACCACTCGCAAAGCCGCGGACGCGCCAGCTACTTAGTCATATATTTCCATTGATAGCTATACTATTAATAAAACTCAAAGAGCACTTTGTCTGTACATTAAATATTTGTCCAAAATTTCGATTGGGGGTACTATACTATCGATACAGAAACGAAAACATTTTTTTAAATTATTGTCTGTCTGTTTGTCCGGGCATCACTTAAAATTTCGTGGATGGATTTTGATGGGACTTTCATTGATGTGTTGCGTAAAGAGCGAGGATTATGCTGGTACATATATCATCACGCTATTGCTCATAGAATCTGAGCAGCGGAGCATTATTTCCACATATTCCACATACTGAGACGTATGAGCTTATTACGTCGGATAGATATTATCCACGATAAGCTTAATAAGTGAGATATGTATTATCACGCTACTTACAATGAGGATTGAGCAGATGTTTCCTAAGAACATCATCTAATTTCAGAGAATTTGTTAGAAATCAGCGTAGCAGAATGCTGTAGTGAGAGATCGGTAGTCGTACATGTTCTGTGTTCGAATCTCAGTTTTCAAATTAGCTTTTTGTATTTAATTTTTTTGAAATGTTTTTTTTTATTTTGGTCATTGTTGTCAGTATTATAAAAAGTCTGTCATTGCCGTGGTTTATTTAATAAATGATAACGGTTTATTTTTTATCTATAACTATTTATTTATAGTGAAATGAAATTATAACAATCAGTTGATAGCTATATGTGAACAACGTGTAACATATTAATTCACAATAAATATTACAATTATAATCCATTTTAGCAAGGAAATGTGTACAAATAATAGGTTTTATGAATCTTAACGGTCAATTAAGATGAGCTGAAACTCTACTTGAAGAAATAGTTCAAAAGATATTAGTGCCCTGGTGGGCCACTTTTGTCTATTATTGTAGGTAATATACAGGGCGTCCCACGACTTTGCCACATGGAGGGGAAGTACCTTAAATACTGTATATAGAAAAAAATACTGAATGAAGACTTCATTTTTATTTTAAAAACAATACGAACTGCATTCAAAGAATTTTAAATAATCACCTGTCTGAACCGGGAATCGAACCCGCGAAATGTGAAAATAAAAAAACCTGTAATTTTATTGTACTAATCGAAAGGCTCGATTAGATACATTTATTTCTTCTAAATAACACATCGATCATCTAAAATAAAAGGAACACCATGAAATTTAACATTTAATTTAAAATTTCGTTCAGAATAATGAATAGCATTATCTCTAAGTCGTGCTTATAACAACTGACTTTATGTACTACTTTCTGCTTTATTACTATTTCGAAGTATTATTTCAAATAATTTCACTATGAAAAAAGAAAAAAATCAACGATAAGCGAGATTATTAAAAGAGTTACAATTTGTATACAATAGGAAGGGACACATTTTGAGTATTTAATAAATTAAATTGTTTGTAAGTTGCACAGTTAAACTTGTTTTATTATTTCAAATAAATGTTAAATTTCATGGTGTTCCTTTTATTTTAGATGCTATGTTATTTAGAAGAAATAAATGTATCTGATCGAGCCTTTGGATTAGTACAATAAAATTACAGTTTTTTTTGTTTTCACATTTAGCGGGTTCGATTCCCGGTTCAGACAGGTGATTATTTAAAATTCTTTGAATGCAGTTCGTATTGTTTTTAAAATAAAAATGAAGTCTTTATTCAGTATTTTTTTCTATCTACAGTATTTAAGGTACTTTCCCTCCATGTGGCAAAGTCGTGGGACGCCCTGTATTTATATATATATTTTGTTTGTTTTTTTTTAAAAACGTTGCCCCACACTAAGATTTTTCTTGAATCGTGAGAGCGTTTACAGACACAAATTTCACATACACAAACGTCCATATATTGAGTACATATACATTATTTGGTTTCTGCGACACAGTGTTGTTTTTCGACTTCCACGCGGACGGAGTCGCGAGCAATGCTAGTAAAGTATAAAATATAATAACGGTTTTATAAAGATATTATAGTGATAAACTACACCACGTACAACTACTAAAGTGCTGTTTTTCCTTAGAATAGATATGTTACGGCTAATAGCCGAAGTGTGGCTACACCTAGTTTTAGCCGGGTACAACAAGGTGCAGCCGGCCACATGCGGTTAAACTTAGATGTATCCTACTTATACTCGGGTAGAACTAGGTTTACCCTTCATCATAGCGGGTAGAACTAGGTGCAGCCGCACACCGGTGGTTACGGGGAACCCCGACACGGATAGGTTAGGTTCGAAGGGGATGACGGGGGCTAGAGTGAGCGAGCGAAGCGAGCGAACGAAGCCCCCGTCATCCCCTTCGTGTTAGGTTACTTTAAACCCTGCAGACAGAAATAGGAGCCCCGCTATGCGGGGCTCCATCGACTTAAGCTACACCTAGTTCTAACCAACTGCTACTGGTTGCACCTAGTTGTACCCGGCTAAACCTAGGTGTAACCGCCATTCGGCTTTTACCCGTAACAGATATATTAACTAAGCGTCACCAGTCTCCTCATATCTCTGTAGCAAGAAATTGACAAACATAAACTCACGCCTGTATTCCCTGAAGGGTTGGCAGAGGTGTATAGTACACTAACATTTCGCCGTTATGTTTACGTCCCTTGTAATAGGGGGCGAGCCTATTGCCATCGACCGGGTACCAATCCAGACTCCGGGCTGCTACTGGGAAATTCCACGTGGAAAAACCCAATAACACTTTGCCTGACCTGAAGATCGAACCCAGGACCTCACGCTCAGCAGTCACGCTTGTGGCCGCTAGACCAACGAGGCAGTCTACAGTCAAGAAATTGAATAGTGTTATTTCAAAAAAGCATGAAAACTTTCATCTCTTCACTTCACTCCCTCACTCATTCACTTCATTCTTTACTTGAATTCTCAAGAAACCAATCCATGTCAAAGTAGCTTAAATTCTTATAATATTAGCATTCTTGGACGAAGAGAATTATTTGTTATTTCTCAAATATCAACTGTATAATTTTCTGTAGAAGTTCGTGTTACAGTTGAAAATGAATAAAAAGTATTAAGCAATAATAATATCATGTCAGAAGCCTGCGTTACATATAATGGGTGCCTGAAGATGAACGACGCCGCCCCGAGGTTGGCCCAGCAAGAGATGGCGAGATGACCTAGACACGTACCGCGAGGATTGGTTTTAGGTGGCGCAGGAAAAGAGTTAATGGAAAAACTTCAGGGAGGCCTTTGGCCAGCAGTGGGACAGTATAGGTTAACAAAAAAAAGACCGCGTTCTAATATTATGAATGAAGAAAGATTTAAAGAAAATTCTCAATAAAAACGCAAATCTCCGGTTTCTGATTTGAGAATTCGGGATAAGCCATACTTAAGTAATATTTGAGTACGGAGTTGTCAAAAAATGCATTAAAATCCGTATTTTTTTGAAAAATCCGTACTCAAATGTTACTTAAGTACTGCTTATCCCTGAATTCTCAATTCAGAAACCGGAGGAAACTCACTGACCTCCGGTTTCCGAGTTTAGAATTCGGGATAAGCAAATACTTAAGTAATCTTTGAGTACAGAGTTGTCAAAAAAATGCATTTAAATCAATAATTTTTTGACAACTCCGTACTCAAATGTTACTTAAGTACTACTTATCTTAGAATTCTTAACTCAGAAACCGGAGGTATGTTTAGAAAAATAAATAATAACAGAAATTACATACCTAGTTAACTGAGTTTTGAATGCATTCTATGAGCTTCCATTTTTAATACGTGAGGGTATTTTATTATAAAGTTGTGCTCTTTTAAAAGTTTTTTTTTGCCATTGTTCGTTCTAATTCTTGGTAAAAGTAAGAAACTAGGTCGGCAAGTGCTTCGTTGGGTGACGTGTTTTAATTTGGTGAAAGTGAACTCCTAGAAATTTACCAAAGAATTTATGTAAAACTGATAATAATAAACCTTCAAAGCACAAGAAACTCAACCGGAACAATGTATATAGATGGCAAGGCAATAACATTAACAACAAGCGTAGCAACACGGTTTATGTGACAACGGAAGTGCGTGCAGCGAACGCAAGGAGACAACAACCCATATACACAGTGTTCCACCATATTTTTACACTAAATGAATGCTCTGTTCTCACTTCCATAGCTCAGCCAACATTAGTCCCACAGTCACTTATCTCCTTTATATGTTTACACAACATTACGCCACGTAACAAAATGGTACTTTTACGCACAAAACGAGGCAGTTCCCTTGATTATATGATGCCATGTGTGTATTCTAATGACCATCTTAGTGTGAACATTCTGTAATTATAGGCTCTTGACAGAACACTTTATGGTGATGATATGGCAGTTTAGTTACGCGTTCTTGAATACAGTTACATAATTATAAATACATACATACATACATTCACGCCTTTTCCCAGGGTTGGCAGAAACTGCAGAACGCCACATGCTACGACACTTACATACTCCTTTCGCTTCATCCACGTTCGTACATCTTGTCATACACGCACGCCGCTTGGGGTACTTACGCACTTGTCCTTTTTGAAGAACATCACTAATACATACCATACATTAATTTTATCATACACACTTTAGTTGAAAACATAATTGATTCAGAAGACAGACGCATCCGCATATTAGAAGTATACAGGGTGGTAATTTGAGATGATTACCTAATTATTCTAGCTGCAGGAAAAGGTTCTTAAAAGACCACCCTAACTTTTCGAATAATTTCTAACTGCATTCACAGAATTTGAAAAAAATGTATAGTCAGCTAGAAAATGGGCAGTTCAATCAGCAATCGATCCTATTTCCCGTAAGGATCAAAAGACTGTTCGGGACCAACTAAGGTTGGGGTACTAGAAACGTCAGAAGTAGTAAAAAACACATTTGTTATGGGTTAGTTATAAGGACTTCAATCGTTGTGGCTACAGGAAAATGTTCATATGTGAAATTTTATAATTTTTGAAAATATTTCGAACTAATAACTTACTTTTGTTTCGATAAACTAAAGATACTTCATGCATACTATTTCATTAATGGAAAAATATCTCACTAATGAATCAAAATAAATTAGTGTTTCACCTCGAATCAATTTCACCTTACGTGATGCCTAATAAGCAATTCCTAACCTATTTTTTTTATTGCTATTTCATTGAAACTATCAATTGAAAATAAAAATTACTCATGGCATTTTTATCTATCTTATTTTAGAATGCCAAAAATAGATTAAAGCGTTTTCCGTGCATAATTTTAGCAGAATTAATATATTCATACATTCAAGCCTGCCTTCGAGGTTGTTGATGTTCGCTAAACTAATTTACCCTAACGACTGCCATAATGTAGGTGAAGATAGAAACTGTAATTATATTCGGGTGAAAATCAAGTGAGGACTATCCTTGATAACTCCACTGGGTGATGTACAGTTAACCTCGAAAGTTAATTAACAAAGGCATACGTTACTTATACAGAATGAATTGCAAGTTGTGGTGTTTCTTTTACGATGTGATAGTAGGTCTCAAATGTAACCAATTCGTCTTCATATACTTAGTTCTAAACCCAATAGTTTCTATGGTATTACAGGTTCAAGCCTTTTCTTTAAGGCGCTCGTGACTGTTATCGGTAGCGGGTAGTGCTGGGCAATGTTGACAAAGGAAGGTATAGTCGTCGATATGGATCAACCTACCACATGTTATAAAGACGGTGGTCATTCGACGAAGCGGACGGAGCATTCGATGCTGAACAGCTGAAGAAGTCTGACCTTTTATATCTGACTAGCTTGTCCTTATTTTATGATCTTGTAATAATTGTGATCTAGTTCATGTTACCAACACTAACCAAAATACAAGTACTCTCAGTGGTGGAGAGTCTATGTTGGTTTTATTTACTACCGTGAGAAAACCGTGAGATCGTTCCAATTCCTTTATTTCATTAACCCATAATCATAACAACCATAATCCTCATGTTTTATTAATTTTCATCTCATATTAGTTAGAGGTACGGTATTGCTTATTGCAAGTCATTCAATTCATTCTCATCTTGTTGTTGGGGCTACGATAACTCTGGGTTGTATCAATAACACACGCTAGCGGACTGTATAAAAATGATATAATGTAACAAACTATAAAATGATGTACAATGCTGAGGTTACGGTATATAAAACAATAATTCGTTAATATGCGCGAGCGCAGCTGTACGTTAACGCATGTAGCAGCTGACTGGTTCGAAGTCGGTCGCTGACGGGTTGACCTTTGAGCCGTCGTGCGCGCCCCGTTCCTCTAGTAGCGCGCGTCGGCTGTACGCTGTACTGTTGAGTGGGATGACTCAACATACTCCCCCGGTTGAAGTGTCTTCAACAGCAGTGGCAATTGGCAGCGGGCAGATTGTGTTGAAGGCTCTTCGAATGACTCCCTTGCGTGTACGGATGTCGGCGACCCTCGCGATGCCATCTCTGCCAGGAAGCACCTTAGTGATGCGTCCTAAAAGCTATAATAAAGGAGGCGAGGTTTTATCCTTGATGACGACAAGAGTTCCTTCCTTCAGCTCCCCCGAAGATCGGCACCATTTAGTTCGCTCCTGAAGCCATAGAATATATTCATAGGAAAAGCGAGTCCAAAAATGTTGCTTTAAATATTCTATGCGACGAAACCGTTGCAAGTTAGTGACGTTGACATTCTGGATCTGTAGGTGAGGCAGCATAATGAGCGAACGTCCAATAAGGAAATGTGCCGGTGTTAATGGGGTAAGGTCTGAAGGGTCATTGGAAAGTGGAGTTAAGGGCCTTGAATTTAAGATAGCCTCAACCTGAATTAAGCATGTTGCCATCTCTTCAAAAGTTAAATTTGTCAAGCCTAGAATGCGTCTGAGGTGGTGTTTGGTAGACTTGACTGCGGACTCCCATAATCCGCCAAAATGAGGAGTATATGCGGGGATAAATGAAAAGTTGATACCAGGATCGATCTCGCTGAAGTTTAAATCTTGTGAAAGAAAGACTTCTTTGGCCAGACGGCCAACTCATTAAAAGCACCAACGAACGTTGTGCCGTTGTCGGAAAAGATATTACGTGGCTTACCCCGACGAGCAATAAAACGGTTCATGGCAGCTAAGAAAGCATCCTTCGTGAGGTCCGACACAAGTTCGAGATGGACAGCTCTCGTAGCTAAACACACAAACACACATATGAAGGATTTTATGAGTCTGCATCCCCTACCTTTACGGTCAGCTATCATGATTGGGCCGGCGTAGTCGACCCCTGAATCTAAAAAGGGAAATTCTAAATGTAGACGCTGCTCTGGTAAGTTACCCATAATAGGTTGGATGATGTTAGCCTTGATCCTACAACACTTTACGCACTGATGTGTAATCTTTTTAGCCAAAGCTCTACCTCCAATAGGATAATAGTGGTGGCGGATCGTGGCAAGTAAGAGTTGAGGTCCAGGATGCAGAAGTCGCAAGTGATACATGTCAAATAATAACTTGCAAATAGTATGTGAACTCGATAAAATAATTGGATGCTTAATATTAAAATCGTAAAATGAATTATTTAACCTGCCTCCAACACGAATTAGATGCGAAGGTTTGTCGAAAAATGGAGACAGTGATAGCAGTTTATTCTTGGCTGGTAAGTCTTTATTGTTTAAAAGAAGTTTATATTCTTCAGGAAACGATTCCTGTTGGCTAAATCTTAATAAAACATACAATGCACTATTTAATTCTTTAGATGTAAGAGGACCTGGACCAGATGATTGTTTCTTAAATTTATTATTAATTAATCGAATAAGATATGCTGTCAAACGCTGTATTTTGTAAAAATCGGAATATGTTGACCATAATTTAGAAAGAAGATTTTCAGTATGACCTGAAGTGTCAACATGATAACACGTAACTGTTTCCGGTAAATTTGTAAATTCCTGTTGATGTGGCTTGGGAAATTGAGGCCATGAAGAGACATCTCTGTGAAGGAATCATTGGTCCTTCTACCGTTAATTTTGGACCGAAGAAGATACCATCAAGAAGAAAAAACTTTGAAACCAATCCAGTGGTTTATGTATTCAAGTGGTCTTCATCAAGTTCTTCATTGTGCCTGCATTTTGGACTTCGTGAATATCGGCACGGCTTGAAGTTTCAGCCGTCTTAGCTGAGTTCAACCCAACAGACACAGGAAGAATAATTAGTGATTATTGGGATTATGCAAATAAACAACATCACCGAAAGCAAATTCACACTTCAGATTGTCGTCGGGCATTGAGATTGTGCGTGAAGAAATCTCCTCGTCACAGTATTATCTTCAGTGGTTTGCATCGAAAAAACCGTGAGATCGTTCCAATTCCTTTATTTCATTAACCCATAATCATAACAACCATCATCCGGCTCGAAGGACCAATGTTGGGGCTACGATAACTCTGGGTTGTATCAATAACACACGCTAGCGGACTGTATAAAAATGATATAATGTAACAAACTATAAAATGATGTACAATGCTGAGGTTACGGTATATAAAACAATAATTCGTTAATATGCGCGAGCGCAGCTGTACGTTAACGCATGTAGCAGCTGACTGGTTAGAAGTCGGTCGCTGACGGGTTGACCTTTGAGCCGTCGTGCGCGCCCCGTTCCTCTAGTAGCGCGCGTCGGCTGTACGCTGTACTGTTGAGTGGGATGACTCAACATTGCTCGCAATACTGACATACCGATACTAGCTATAACTGTAATGATAGAATCACCCCTGAACGATTATGTTGTTGTGTCTTTTACATGACTTATTAATGTGTCATATGAATACCTATAACACCTATAATATATATATAACAGTCTTTACTGGTAGTCAGAAGCCCGAAAACCTGACAACCGGTCTAACCATAGGATATCGGCATCTTCCAGTAACTGGATTACGGAGGTCTGATGGCACTTGCTCCGTGTAAAATACTGGTATTCAACCGCATCTGGTTAGACTGGAAACAGACCTTAACATAGCTGAAAAAAGGATAAGTAGAACGAAAAAGTTCAAGCATTTATTTTCCTGATTATTTTAAGAATTCCAAATTGATTTACTATAGTTTTTATTTTACAGTTCTTAGTGTACGTCCTGAGTGACGGCGCACCGCGCAGACGGAATGAACGGCGCATTAAATAAATGTTCAAACGTTTGAATTTTGATATCGACATTATTAAAACCAAAGTAAAATAAACGAAACACTAAACACGCGCGTACGTGTCAACTTTCCCGCGTGAACTAAGGACAGGTATCGACGGTAAAGCCACGGTAAAGCCGCTCCGCAATCCGCAATACGCCCGTGCACCGTCACTCAGGACGCACACTTAATAAATTGTGAGGTGAGATTCGTTAAAAACACCAACACTTATCGAAATTCTGAAATTTTTCGTATTATGTGACCTATTTTCGAGGAAACATAACCTCAAGTAAACATACCTGGCTCACCAGAGAAAAAATGTGACGTAAAGTTTTATTTACGTAACAATATCTTTCAAAATTACATTTACTTCAAATTCTCAATGCGCATGGAAAGGAATACGTTGAATAATACGTGCGAACAGAAAGCTTCTAGAATAGGGTATTTGACTGAAAAAATCTAATTAGTCCGTCAGTTAGATAATCAAAAAAATTTTTGACCAGTATTTTTTCTTTTGTTACGTAAACCAAAATTGACGAAGATACGACACTTTTAAAATTGGCAAATCGTCACAAGCAAGTACAATTTTTACTTGCTTCTGACGTCACAAGCCCCCAGTCTCGAGTTTTGATGCGTTTTATCCTTCCAAATATCCATAGATTTAACAATAGAAAAAATACGTGTCCATTATTTTTCAGAACTCTAACTGGCGGACTAATTAAATTTGCAATTTATTGATGTTGTCAACATGCCTATTGTTGTTAATAGTAACTAAATACATTAAGAGGGAACAGGGCGTGCGATTCTCCATACAAATGTATTCCCCTTTTTTCTTCCTGAATAATGCCTAAAGAGCAATTTTTTTTTTTTCATAAAATCAAGGTCTTCTGTATACATGTCCCTGTCATTTCTTTTTTTTCACCAACTAATTAATAAAGAAAATATGACCCTACAAAAATGACAAAAAAAAAACATTTTTTACCGCCGTGTTTAGAGGACTACCAGACAATTTAGAAAAGTTTTGAACATAAAAGAAAGTGATAGGAACCTAAACATACTCTTTCTTAAAATTTCAATGTAAAAATTATTTGAATCGGCTCAGTTTTCGAGGAGAAAAGGGGGGAATACGAAACGTTAATCTCGCCAAATTTTTTGTGATATAATCGGTCTGAGCTTCAGTTGTCCCTATCGCACACTACGGGGGCAGACTTGAGGTAAGGGGGGTCAGACTTACACGTATATGACTAGGGAAGTGGCAATTGTCGATATTTTTTTTATCGAGACTAGTGATGTCCATCGATGTCGATGTTTATCCTTTACAATTTTGTCTTTATTAAATCGTGAGATTGAAAGGTACATTTCTTACTTTTATTGTAGGTATTTGTCATGCTACTTGATCTGATAGTCCTATTTACTTGATTTGGATGCTCTTAAAGTAATGACTTGTTCTTTCAAGTATCTTCATAAATTTATACGAGCGAGTATAGTTGTGGGTATTTTATTAAAACAAAGAAATTATAATAATGTATAGGTAATATTTATTCTGTCGTCATTTCCGTTCTTTCCCTGACGGGCAAATTGCGTGGTATGCGCCCGTCAATTATTTCAGGTAGAAGGCATTTGTGGAAAAAAGTAATAGTTTAGGTTCGATATTTTGCCAAAATTCGTCGTCTCTTTCAATCTTCTTCTTTCTTGGAAGTCGAACTGCATCATACTAAATTCCTCCTTGGGGTCTATTATTGTCCGTCTCTTCGTATTAATTTCTTCTCTTCCTTTGAACATATCTTGGAAACTCTAATCCCCTCTTACAGTCACACTATCATCATGGGTGACTTCAACACCTGTCTCCTTAAAAAGGATTCCCGTTCTACTTCTCTTTGTCATATTACAGAATCTAGTAATCTTTCCATTCTTGATCTTGGTGCTACGCACCATTTCCCAAATTGTGTTCCTTCACTTCTTGACCTTATAATCGTTTCTTCTATACATCATGTCGCTAAGCATGGTCAATGCTCAGCTGACGCCTTTTCATATCACGACTTGATTTTCGTTTCTTACAAAATTCGCCCACCAAAGGCAAAGTCTAAAACTTTTCTGCTTCGCAATTTTGGGGGCATGAATGTCGATCACCTTCGGGAAGATGCTGAGAACATTGACTGGACTTCTCTCGTTTCATCTACGTCTGTTGACGAAAAAGTCGACATGTTTACTTCAGCGCTAATCCAACTGTATGACCAGCATGCGCCTATTCGGGCTGTAAAAATGAAGCACCTTCCATCACCATGGCTTACTGATGAAATTAAGTTGTCAATGTCAAAGAAAGCAGCGGCGAAATCAAAATACAAAATTCGGCCTAACGACATAAACTGGGAAAAATACGTTTCCATCAGAAATCACTGCAATAAGGTGTGTAGGAATGCACAACGCCAACATATTCATAAATCAGTTCAAAACGGAGATCCAGCTAAAGTCTGGAAATTTCTTAAATCAATGGGGGTTGGAAAATCGCATCACGACACAATTCCTAAAGATTTAGATATCAATTCTCTTTAACCACTTCACAACTTCGTCTGTTTTTGATAGGAGTATCAAAGCTACTACATTGAATTATCTTTCTAATCTTCCGACACCCGATTATTCTCCATTTGTCATAAGTCAATTCTCTGCTTGTGATGTTAAAAAGAGCATAGTATCGATTACATCCAAAGCGGTTGGATGTGACTGTATCAGCCGTAACATGATCATTCCTATCCTTGATGAAATTCTTCCTGTACTTAATCCTTTATATCCTCAACTTCTCTGTGTCTAGTAGCGTATTTCCAAATGCATGGAAAGATGCTCAAATTATTCCTTTACCCAAAAAATCTAAACCTGCTTCTTTTTCTGATTATCGTCCAATCTCCATTTTACCATTTCTATCCAAAGTCCTTGAAAACCTTATCCATCATCAGTTTAGCTCGTTCCTTTCCAAACATTATCTCCTAAATCCATTTCAATCTGGTTTTCGTCGTGGACACGGCACAACCTCTGCCTTAGTGAATATTACGGATGATATCAGGTCAGGCATGGAAATCGGAAACTTGACGGTACTTGCTTTTAGCAATGCTTTTAATGCTGTAGATTTCGATATTTTGCTTGGCGTATTATGCTCTTTAAACATATCTCCATCGGTGATTGATTGGTTTCGTAGTTACCTGTTTGGTCACCGTCAATGTATTTGTATTGAAGATACCTTGTCTTCTTGGTGCAGTACTTTTGCCGGTGTACCTCAGGGTGGCGTTCTATCCCCTCTACTTTTCGCACTTTTTTTTAATTCCATCTCTCACCGGCTTTCTTCCTCCTACCTACTATGTAATTATATTACTATGTATTTTATATTATTATATCTAAGTAATAATATGTACGTAATGTACAAGTACACCTAGCCTGCCCGTTTTTCTCTTTCCATTCTTCCAGTCCATCCAAAGGTTGTCTGGAAGAGATCGCCTTGCGCGATAAGACCGCCCATGGTGCATTTTTGTGTTTAAATTGTTTTCCTTGTTGTGTTAACCTGGTGTGATGTACAATAAAGAGTATATAAATAAATAAATAAGGTATATCAGGCTCTAATTCTAGCCGACCGTAACTTTCATCAGGTCCAGTAACTTTTCGTTTTTTGCTTGATCTATTTCCGTCAAACAAAAGTTTTCTTTTTCTGCATTTTTCTTTGTTTTCTCTTGATCGTCTTTTTCTTTCAATAAATTTCTTTGTGTATAATCCAGGGCTGCAGCCTTGAATTTTTTTTGAAAGGCGCGAATTTGTAGCCGTTTCACTGTTCCACGATGTAACCGCACCAAAGCATCGTGCTTGGTAGGACCCTCTGGCCGTGTAATTGACTCGTTTCCCACCAATGAGTTTTGCAATAACATTATTTAATTGTTCCACTGTGTTGTTTGTTACATCGAGAATGAGGCTTTCTGCATTTGACGCTAAATTCATCGCGTAATGCTGGATATCAGTCCATTATCCGCAATTTTGAAAATGAGTAACCAAATTTGAGTCATTTTTGTATTTTTCGGGGTTACAAAAGTAAGCATCGCAATTACTGTGGTCTCCAAATACATGGCTTGCTGCATTTTTTATTTCCTTTTTCAAATTTTTTATATTTTCATTGTGATTTGTATCTTCTTGTGATTTTCTGTAATTTACGGCTCCAACTACCGCCTTTCTCAAACGCAAAACGTTTTGTTCTACCTTTTTTTGCAACTGCACGGGTACAAACGTAAACACAATTACTCAAAATCCGATACACAAGCCGAGTCAAATCAGTGAAGCAAAGAATCAAGTCCGTAAACAATAGCCAAGTCAAACAATAATAACAGCGGGTAGGACAACAAACACTAATAACCACTTCTAACACCCATATTCCCAATCCGACTGAGATGCGAACGTGAAGTAAAGGGCTAAAGGTACCTGTACTTATTATCTATTCTGTGCTAAAGGATAGTGTCGAAGGCGCGGGCGCGTAAGGGGCGCGGGCGGTGGTGCGATCTTATTACGCACACAAACACAGAATATCCATTCACACATTGATAACTCGGTTGTTCGGGCGCAGCGCGACGGCAATAGTTTCTTCAAATTACTATTTTTCAAATTCCTTGCAGGCCCCGTCCCCTCTTAAGCTAACAATGTAGAACAAATGAAGAATAGCGAGCATGATCATGGGTTGTCTTTTATTACTTGACGTTCAAAAAGCGCTTAATTGATCTGTAGTATACTTTAAATAAATGATATTCTGATTCTGAAATAAAATTATTACTCCGTATAAAGTGAGGAATCAATAACAGTAAAGCGGATTAAACTATACGAAGCGAAGAGAAACCGTCTCAGAACTGTTTTATTGTGTCTTCTTCTTAGGTACTCATTGTTATACTTAAGTATGTCAATGCTTTCAAATTGTTTTAATACTTATTGCTTTCTTGCGAAAAATTGATAAACTTTATGAGAGTTTTAATATCCTTCAAATACTTTCAAACATTTCCATGCCATCATCTCATTGTCAGAATAAGGGAGATAAAATAGTACACAAAACTGATCTAGTTTAGTTCCGGTATTCCGACTAAGTATACTTTAACTATTTCATTGTAAAGGCTTCTACACACATGCCGCCGGCTTCGCCAGATTATTAACTCTTTATACCCGGCGGCCTGGTTAAACACCTGCCGGCAAGTCGCGCAGCAATGCCGGCGGCAAAGCCAGTGGCAGTGTGTGTAGGAGCCTTAAGTTGATTCCTGACGTTTCTCTACAAAACGTTACCATACAAAGAATATCAAATATTAAAAAAAAAAAAAGAAATCGTGGGCTGTGTAGCTATTTTACGGTTTTTGATGTTTGTCGTTTACGTTTTTACGAAATGAGTGAGCTGTCAGGGCTCATCTTTAAGTGAACTGAGTATGAGCATAAATTATCATCAGTACTTTTTTTTATCCCTAATGACTTTCTATTGAGAAATGTTTCACGGAATAAAATCTCAAAAAGTATCGTGAACAGGTACTTTCATCTTTTGCATACAAATTGGAGACTACGTTTGCCAATTATCGGGACTTATAATCGTGTCGATAAATAACGATGCCGACCTTCGCAGGCTTTCAACAACATCCTTGTTAATTTTAAAGCTAAAATCTTAACATTGCGTTGAAAAAAAACAGCTATTCTGTTATATAGTTTTATACTTACATCGCTCGGCTCACTGTTCCTTGACTTTGCCCTCAGATGACATTACTTCAGCTCCTAGGCGAGAAATTTCGAAATATTATTTTGAAATAAATGGTAAGTGTAACAGGTACGTAAAAGTTGATGAAATTGTACTAGTATGATTACAGGCTTGCCTTTTGCAAACCCAAAGGGCACAGGCCTTACCTACAACAATAAAGAAATAGATTACTAGCCTTGAAGTAAGTTTTCTTCTCTAACGGAATAATAAGTAGAGTAATATAATATTTATTTCATTCGGATTATCATTTACTTTTATATACAGGGTGTAAAAACAGGCTCAACGAAGTCTACGCATACTGTACAATCTCTACATTAAACTAAGTAATACTGAGCAAAAATAATTGCTGGGAAACGATTTTTTATTTTTAGGTATTAAAAAACAGCTATTAACATTGACTGTGCGTTAATTTTGTATTTCTTTTTTGTAAAAAAAATGCCTTTAATAACATTTATACTAACTTTTGTAAAAGAACGTTAAAAAAATTGTGGCTTTGATCTTCAATATCTCCATAATCAATCAGTTCCCAGGTAAATACAATACAAAAAAATCTTCATAATGATGGGAAGCTTTCGGCTTCGTTAAGGATCTTTTTACACCCAGTATATATAGAACTTTGTATTTAACAAAATATGTTAACATATTGTACTCAATTTAAAATCCTCTTATTAGTATGTAAGCTTTCCTCAAAATAAGTAAATTGATATTTATGAACATTACTTTTTATTCAAAACAATATAAGATAATTATACTTTTAAAAATGCATACATTTAAAAATATTTAAAAAAAACTATGTTCTTAAAACTTTTATTTTTTCTGTTACACTTTCTTAAAAGTACAACATTTGATAAAAGTAAACACTTCAGTACTTTCTCGATATCGACACTTTAAAACGTATAACGAGAGAGTTAATCTCTTCTCAGTGTGTCAACGGTCCATAGTATTAAATGTTATTGTCTTCGCTACGCCTCGGGAACAATGTGGAAATCTTCCAGATTACCCAAACTGTCATTACTGGGGCAATATTGTACAAGTGGTAGATTAAACTGTCTGGACTATTTTTAGTAATCGTGTAAGAGTTTTGCAGATAAAAGCGACGTAGATACTTGTTTTCTAATTTATATAAACTATTCATTCGTATCATCATCATCATCCACGTCGACGACGTCCACAGCTGGACATGGGCCTCCCCCAAGCCTCGTCACATCGACCGGTCTTGTGCTTCTCGCATCCAGCGGGTCTTCAAGTCTTAATTAGTATTGTTACAGATATTTTATATTGACTGTTTCGTTGGTTTAGCGGTCGCAAGAGCGATTGCTGAGCGTGAGGTCCTGGGTCGGGTAAAGTTTTATTGGGTTTTTCCGTGTGGAATTGTTTAGTAGCAGCTCGGAGTCTGGATTTGTGCCCAGTTGGTGGCAATAGACTCGCGCGCTATTCATCATCATCATCATTCAGCTGAAAGACGTCCACTACAAGACACAGGCCTCCCTCAAGCCATGTTGGAGGGTATGCCATAATCGCCACGCTTGGCAGGCGGGTTGGCGATCGCAGTATGGTTTTTAAAGTACTCAGAGAACGCTGCTGCCCATTCTCAAGTGAATCGCTTAGTCTCTTTTTACGACACCCATGGGAAGAGATGGAGTAGTGCTATTCTTTACGTCCGGCACCACACGGAACGCGCGCTATTATATCGGACTTACTTAACGACGAAATGAGGGTGTACTATATATACTTCTGCCTAACCCGTCGGGGAATACAGGCATGATGTTACCTATGTTAAATGGTAAACAACCCTTTCACTAAGACTTTTTTTAAATTACTTTTTGCACTAGTTTATTTTAAAGGCAATACCATTGGTATGCATGACTTCAACCGATTCAGCTCATTTCGCCATACCGCCGCTTTGCTCCTTTACTGAAGAGAAAGATGGCAAATATGGAAAGAGCGTTGCATACGTACATAGACATTACTTCCCCATTATTAATGAAAGGATTAGATTTAATATTATATTTATGATTAATGAATTTCTAACCTTTTAATATGCGTAGGTAAGTTGCAAGTTCTAACGTTATTAGCAAACACACGAGGTGATGTAACAGATTTATTATTACCAGCGATCAGTCTTCGCAGTGAAGCCGTCTCACGTCACGACAAACTGATACCGCACAGACGAGTGATGGATGAATAGCTAAAACATTAATTTAAAACTTACACGACCCTCGGTTTGAAAATTTGATAAGGGAACTTTGTGTTGAGAGCGAGGAAGAGAAGTGCGAAAATTAAATTTCGGAAAATATTTAATACCCAAACATACCCTTGTTAATTTTTTCTGTGCGGACGACGAGAGGTTACTAGGACATTATAATATTATTAGTTTTGGTAATCCAATAGTGTTCTTACATTTTATATCGAAATTAAGGCTGCTTTTCTACCAGAGATGTGCTATGGATGCGTTTGATATCCACCAATCATATTCATTGGTCCACATAGCACAGCACTAGTGGAAACTGGTTCAACTAAGCTACGTTTTTTATATGAAAGGATGCGTGCTGTAGATGCGTGCTATGGATACGAGCTACGGATGGTTGCAAATGATGTAGCTATGTGCAGAGCAGTGTACCTACAGATAGGCGCGCGTTTGTCACCGAAAGTAGACATTTTCATAGCACGTCTTACTCGCTCCGCTACATAGCTTAGCATCAGTGGAAACGGTCACATAGTTTTGTAGCTTAGCTTTTACATTCTCGCAGCATAGAGCAGCTGCGTAGCACATCTTTGGTGGAAAGGCACCCTAAGAAGAGACGGTGCAGATTTTATGCTTCGTAATAAGCGTAGGTGTTTTCGAGTAGCTCGTGGCTAATATAAACCGCGTGAATCATTTGATTAGCAAGGTTAAGCTGCGCTTACCGCGGTCACCCTGTGGATGGGTGACCGAGCGTTACCATCGAGACCCCTCCGTGCCTCGGCGAGCACATAAAACCGTCGGTTTTGGGTATCATACAAATACCTAGGACAGTCGTTACGGGTAGTCAGAAGCCCGAAAGTCTGACAACCGCGCTAACCTTAGGGTATCGGCATTGCCCAGTAACTAGGTTGCGGAGGTCTGATGGCAGTCGCTCCCTATAAAATACTGGTATTCAGCCGCATCTGGTCAAACTCGAAGCTGATAACAACATAGTTGGGAAAAGGGTAGGTAGAACGAATAAGCATAGGTGTTTTACGAAAAAGTGATGTCTGCAATGGATCAGGAAGACGCTAAGTTGAGGAAACTTACTACATAACACCTTTATCCTTAAAATATTTTCTGGTTACGTAATCAAAAGCCACTTAAATACTAAGAAATGAATATTGTATTTTGTAGATTTAGGCTGAAATAGGTTCATGGACGTAGGTGTTTAATGAAACGTCTTTTCATTATTACGTACTAATATTGCGAAAGTAACTCTGTCTGTCTGTCTGTTAAGCTTTCAAGCCTAAACCACTGAACTGATTTTGATGAAAATTGGTACAGAGATAGTCTGGAACCTGAAGAAGGACATAGGCTATCCCGAAAACCGAGAAATATCTATGCGATAAACTACACCCACGCAGGCGAGGCTCCGAGCGACCAGCAGTGCAATTCTGTAAGAATCTCACCTCGATCGCGACTGTCAATTATACACTTGTCGTGACACAGCGTGGATAACAAAACTACGCGTTATTGATTATACTGTCGATTATCTGTGTGTTATTTGCTTCTATTATCCATACTGTGACATTATGGATATCGAGTCAACCGTCGATATTGAGGTGGGTTTCTTACAGAATGACACTACTGTAGTAATCCATAAATCTTACATTAAAATAAGTAACATACAATTTTAACAATATTTGTACTTAGCATAACATGATTTGTAATTGTATAACGCTATCATAATGAGGATCGTAAAAGTATATCGTTACAAGGCTAAAGGAACTCGATGGACCCATTGAATAACCAGTGAACTTGAAATGGAGATCAATAGAACAAGTTGGCGCTAAAGACTACGATGCTACACTGTAGGGTAGCAATTACATTTCCAGTCACGATTCTAAGCAATGAGGATTTCTACTAAGAAGCGCGATTAGATCATTGTAGCCTTTCAAGTAATTTTACGGAACAAACTTAAAGAATATTAACAGTGCGTTCTTTTACAGAGTTATCTTCAAATGTGGTAATAGTTCGATAGAAAGAAAAATCATTTATTTCTTCGCCCAAGCGAACACACAACGGATGTTTACGAATAAACACATATTTCTTAAAACTAATGTAAACTAAATTCTAAACATAAAAACTACAAAAAAAACTGTGGTCCATATACTCTATAGCATACTCTTTGCACAGGTTACGTAAGTATCTAAATGGGTCCGATTGCGTTTCTTCGGCGCACTTAAATAATGCCGATTAATAGACTTAAATTAGTCCAAAATAAATTCATACTCATATGATTGCTAGTGCGTTTGTTGATTAATTATGCCCACCACACTATTTATGTCCAATTCGGACTCAACTATGTCTACGCATGTCTTTTGCTATTCCGTTTCTGACAGTTTGACAGTTCGTCGGCGCTAAATGAACGTATAGGTTTAGGAAGTGTTGTTCTTTAAGTTCGCACTTATTTAGTCCGTACGTAAGCTAAGTTTCTTCAGAAAATAGTGAAAAATGTTTCCTTATGGCTGGGTTATCATTCAAAGAAGATACAATGAGGAACGGCAACGGTATGAGTACGAAATATAAATAGAAACTTTGCTTTTCTTGTACACGAGCATAACATAACCTAAATTCACAACTTCACACCTGTATTTCCTGAAAGGTTGGTAAAGGTGTATCGTGAACCCTCAATTCGCCGTTATGTATAATTCTCATGTAATAGGGGAAGAGCCTATTGCCATAGAATAGGCACAAATTCAGACACCGGGCTGCTACTGAGAAATTCCACACGAAAAAACCCAATAACACTTTACTCGACCTGGGGATCGAGCCAGGGCCTCACGCTTAGCAGTCGCGCTTGCGACCACAAGACCAACGAGGCAGTCAGGTAGGTAGTATAAAAATATTATACAAAACAAAAACCTAACACAAACGAGGCTGCCAAGATTCTAGATACATATTTCTAGGGTATATATTAACGTAGAGTTTCAGAATACAGATCGTAATATAACAATCCTATTAAATTTAAATACCATATAACTTGAAACCACAATACATTCATAGATACGTAAGTTACGGTTGCAGTTTATTTCAAGAATATTTCCCCCGTTTCAATGGATGAGAAATTCTCGAATTCTGATATCTCCACGCGTACACACGGGTCATGATCCCAGTGTAAGTAACAAAGCCAGTTGTATATTCTGAATCTCAATATTGTACGTGTTTTGAAGAGAAATGGATAACTTGAACAGAATCAGGTTTAGTAAATGCATAAGTAAACTGACCGGGAGTGGAGTGCTAAGTGAATTTGCAGCTATATATTGGCTAGAGTAATCAATAACTCCGTTAGCTTTATTGGTGGCAATTGCTTCAGTTGCAACCGGTCTTGTTTCGATAAACTTGCTGTGGTGTTAAATCGACTTTCAATCTACAGCATTAGTTTAATTCAAACCTCTAGTCTCAGTAGTTCGGTTGTTTTGTTCGGGACCGGACTACTGAGACCAATTTTGTCTTATTAGTTCGGTTATGACGCCAAACCGAACTAATGAGACAAAATTATTCTCAGTAGTCCGGTTAACGACGTAAACATAAAGTGATTTTATCATAACTTATATTATAAATGCGAAAGTAAGTTTGCTTGTTTGTTACCTTTTCACGCCTAAACCACTGAACCGATCATACTGAAATTTTGCATATATGTTGTCAGGTGTACAGAAACGGACATAGGGTACTTTTAATCCCGAAAAAAGTACTGTTCCCGAGGAAAACAACAATAACGTTAATAGATGGCGCCACGTGTCTTTTGAATGATGATTCAATTATGTTATTATGGAAACTTTAATAGTGTGTTAAGAGTTGATTGTCAAATTCTAAATTAAAACGAAAGAAGCCGCGGGCAAAAGCTAGTTATAAATAAAAGATTCAAACATATTCCCTGAAATCATAGTTTGGTAGTTATTAATCATTAGGCACTTTCATAAGAATACTGACCGGATAATACTGAAATCATTAACCGAACTATAGAACACGAGTCTCAACAGTTCGGTTTGACGTCATAATCAAACTAATGAGACAAAATTAGTCTCAGAAGTCCGGCCCCGAACAAAACAACCGAACTACTGAGACTAGAGGAATTCAAATGTGTAGTTTATTTTACAATTTGTAGCAATGTAAGATTGGTCATAGGTCATAGGTGACAATAATAATTATAAAATAGTGGAAGTGACAGAAATATTTTAGAAAAACCATTTATTTTTATACATTGGCACTATTTTATTTTTTTATTTTTTTTGTTCAGGCATTTGCACTTCTTTTGAACATGGAAGCCTCATAGGTATATAGGTACCTCCTCATTTGTCGATATCAGGAAACCGCGATACAATTCCCCCGACACTGACTCACAAAACAGAGGAATCAAAAATGTATTACTAGCTTAAAATTAAAATATAATCATGAACATATTTTCGCATTAAATGAACACATAAGAACTGCTTTTGTTTGGAATCTCTGTAAATAGGTCACTGTTATATTTATATAAAACAATTAACCCAAGAAAAGTTCCTTATTCCACCTCAATATAATTAAACAACACAATGCTTTTAATACAGAAGAGGTAAATTAATCACTGGTTTGTTCAAGAAACAACTGTTGAGTACAATTGTTACGTGAACATGAAGAAAGAAACTCTAAGAAAAGATTTCAGCCACTTCTGAGAATTGTTTTAATACCTTCTAATGTGAAAAATAAAGTGGTTCTCCTTTTTAGTGTTTCTTAAGAAAATTGAACAACGAAACATCCATGAAATAGCTTCGTGTTGCAACTTTGCAAGTTTTTGTTCAAGCGAGGCGGCAAAGTACTGCAATAAGAAATACTACTTGCTGAAAGTTTTATGGGCGTGTTTGAAAATTGGAAAAGGTTGCTCGTTTAATTGTTTTACTAATTAACTCCATATTCATGAATACGGTCTCAAATTTTAATATGAACAAACATAAAGGTACGGTACGGTTCACAAAGCAGGTATTCGTATGTAAACCAAATTATTTATCACATAAATAAAGTTTATAACCCTATAATAATTACCATAAATTAAAAACATTTTGTGGCCGCCACAATTCATATTCAGTGTAATTAAATTAAATTCATCAGAACTACGCAAAGTTAACCTCCAATTAGAACTACATGTGACGTCATCTACAAAACCAATTATGTGTACTCGTTAATCAGAAACTCATTTGAATATTCAAAGCAATTTAATTCACGGCTCGACGTGTTCGCGGAGGCGACATTTTATTATTCTTTCTAATGCAATATACAGCCTAAAAGATTTTATGAAGCGGCGCTTTTAATTCGCTTTGGAGTACTTACAAATGCGAAGTCCACAATTTGCATACTAAATTGTAAACCAAATAGAGGCTGGGGAACATCTGCCTTAGATAAAACCATCTCGGTTTCTCAGTGCGAAGTCGTTTGCATAGCTTGCCTGCTCTCCGAAGATAAAAATGCAACTATCTACTCTCTTTCATCGTTTTCGTTTTGTCCGTCGTATTCAGTCTGTTCAGTGCTTCTGTAAATTGATGCAACTGTTCCGAGATAAGATTGTTGAGTTAATTGAAGTGGATGTGAACACGATCCAGACATCGCAGTCCGTTGTATGTGTTGAACAGTTGTGTGTTAACAAAACACAGTATTACATTGATTTGACAAGATAGTATTGCACATATTATTGTGACTGACAGACTTTTAGGTTACTATGGAAACTTGGACAGTGTTTTTTTTTTTTAGTTTAGGACTAAAATTATATCATATATCGTTCAGAGTTTCCCTACGTAATCATATCAGAAATCATGAGATTCTCAGGAAAACCAAATTAACCGACATAGCCTGAAGAATTGCCAAACTTTGACGGAACGGAAGGCCGATGGGGCTGAAAGGTTCTGGAGTGACGACTGCGTACCGTAAGGCGCAGCGCAGTGTCCCATAAGGTGGACACGTTGTGGGAGGCTTACCCACGCTGCGATGTCCTGGTAAAGGTTGCGTGAATCCGCTGAATGCATAAAGCATAAGACCGGTCAATGTGGAGATTCTTAGGGAAGGCCTATGTCTGGCAGTGGACGTCTTTCGGCTGAATGATAATGATGATGATAATTTAGAGAGATTTGTTGACTCCAAATAGTTGCAGACCATTTGATTGAGTAAGAACTTAACAAATCAAGGGGGTCCGAAGCTCCGTATTCTTAGAAGAAGACGCTTCTTGGAACCACAAAAATTGTAAATTTTTGTCAACTTGTAACAATCAAACATTTAATAAGTTTTTAATTGTGTTTTGCCTTTCTTTGTGGAAGCCCGCTTCATTATGATTATTAAAAAATCCGACTCACAATTACATAAATAGAATTTTCATAAAGGCTTTAAATACGTAATTATTTCACGCGGTAGCACAATGAACTAATTATCTAGCTTTGAAATATATTACAGCTTTCTCGCAAAAACCAACTGTGTTTACTTAAATCAAGTATTTAATAAGTGTAATGAGTAGGTATACTCGTATGAGTGAAAATTCCTCTTTATAAAACCCATCATTATTTTCACTGCGAATAATTTTAACTAAGGAACAAAAACATTAAATCTAAAACAAGGCATGTCGTATGTACAATCCAGTGTGTTGGAAATGATTGGGGTCAAAAGCAGGAAGGGCTCACACTGATAAAGTTAGCAGTCGAGGATAATTTCATCATTATCGGAAACCCACCAAGTAAATCAAAAACTATCTTTGTAAGATTAAAAGGATTACCTATTCTTTCTTCGTCTAAGATGTTTTATCTGAAATGAAAGACCTAGTTTATTACGTTCAAGAAGTGTAACTGAATGTCAAGTGCCTGTGATTTGAGGATTTATGTCAAATCTCATCCTGATATCCCACAGCATGACGACAGTAAATATAGATAATACGAGTCCAATTACTTTGCGTGCCAATTAGTCGGAGCAATGCTCCTGTCAGTTTCGCTGCTTAGTCAGTTCCCTATTGACCATTTCCACAAGCGCTAATGGTTGCAGGTTGGCAGGATGCGTGTGTGTACTAACATTGCAATGATAAGCGAGAGGCTTGCGCAATGTTTACCTACCAGCCTTATATCGCCCTCGTTATGTACACAGTCGGAACAAAAATGTGTCTGTTTTGATACAATTTGACAAACTTGCGGTATATTTAACTCAATATCTCGATGCCTCCGACGTAAGTTGTTGTAACCCACAAATCGCAATTTTGTGTTTTTCACGTAAAAGTGTCTAATTTTATATACATTATCCGTTCCAAATATAAAAATACGAAAAAACGATACATTTTCGGTATTTTTAATTAGACACTTTTAACGAAACGAAAAACACAAAATTGAAATTTTGTGGCTTACAACTGTTACTTACGTTGGAAGCATCGATCTGTGGTGATGACTAAGGGTAGGAATTTCTTCTGGGAAGCCTATTCATAGCCGTAGACTCGGATGCGATGCCAGCAGTGGATCCACCCACTTACACTCAGAATCAGTGAATGATGAACTAATTTTACTGAACGGTCTCTGGCGTGTTTTTTCTGCATAACATTATCTCCTTTCTAACGACGCCGTTAAATTCATATGAATCTTTATCAGCACAAAGTTTTCACATTTTTACTAAGATATGAATATTTATGACTGCAAATAATGTTAAAACATTATTTATCTCCTAAAAAGTAAGGCGCGTAAAATAAATATGTGCATACCTCGCCTAAGTTTGCTTTTTTCCGTGGCAAAAATGTAAAATGCAAAGTGTGTAGAAATATTTAGTTGACTCACGTAAATATTTTGCAGTTGGGATTTTACGTAACGCTGTTAGGATCTCGTTGAAAGATAAAAGCGAGGTAGCTATCATCAACATCTTGTTAGTGTGGTTTTTATATCTATACATATAATAAAATCGTGGTTTAGAAGTAACTATGAAATTTCTGTCTAGAACTTATAAATCGCGCGGTAACGAAACCATAGCGCGATCTAATTCGACGCCAACGCCATCTAGGGAAGTAAAGATTAAACATATGTTTGCATGTTTATGCAAGCATCACGTAAAAAGAGCTGACCCAATGCTGTTGACTTGTATAAACATATATTGTGCTTATCTCCAAGTAATATATTTTTTTTGTTTCATCGCAATCGGTTCACGCATTCAAAAGATATGCAAATAATTAATATCTTCTATACATTTACAAATCTGTAGACCTTTTGAGTATCTGTACATAGCAAATATTTTGAAAAAACCTGGTTGGGGTGTTAAACTATAACCAATAGAACCCATTTTTAACATTTTTGGATTTTTTGTCTGTTTATCTGTTTGTCTGTTTATCTGTTTGTTTGTTCAAGCATCACATAAAAACAACTGATCCAATGTTGTTGACTTTTATAAATAAATATTGTGCTTATCTCCAAGTAACATATGTTTTTTGTTTCATCGCAATCGGTTCACGCAATCAAAAGTTATGCGAATTTTAAGTTTTCTAGAAGAACTTAGCATGTATTAGTTTATTTTCAATAGATGGCGTTACGTGTATCAAATCATGTTGTGAGGAAATATATTACTACGAATAAATCCACAAATTACCTAATATTCATTGTTGAATTGGTACCTATTCTCAGTCTACGAAAGGTCTAATGATCTCTATCCTTATGAAAAAGGAACTAAGCTTTTACAAAAAAAAACGAAGATATTGTTATTTAGAATTTATTAGGTCAATTTCTTATTGTTGTTCACAATAAAATGAATTCATGACTTCATGTGGACTAATAGTAAGATTTTTGTTCATTGAATGTTCATACTTTTTGGGAATGCTGATGCCGAAAATAAGGTCCAAATTCAAATTGAAATCGGTGGCCATGATTATTTGCAAGGAAAGCGCTCACCCAGTGCTTTCGTTGAAATTTAGTATTTCGTAATCATTCTATCTACTCAATGCACTTTTTGGATTTTTTTTCTATATTTAATTTTATTTTGTTCATTATTGTCAGACTTATTCAAAGCCTGTCGCCGTCGTTTTAATAAGTTTATTTAATTGAGTTTTTTTAAGCTTTAGGTAATGTTCCAAAGACATGGCCATGGAGGGAAAGTACTTTAAATATTAAAAATAGCAAATTTCACTCAAAGGAAACTTCATTTCACTTTTTTTTAAAGTAAGAAATATTGCGTTTTACTGATTTTTTTGCCTGAACCGGGAATCGAACTGACAAAGCTTTATGTACCATCCGGTATTATATTATGGCACCTGTTGATAGATATTTATAAGGTCAATAATAAGGATCAAATCTCTCCAACAAACACACTGTCTTAAATTGAAGGAAGTGCAAGAAATAAGAAGTAACAACAAATAAGTGTTTGAATTGAAATGTACCTAAGTTAGGTAGGTACTTAATGTTAGTTTTTATGGTCTTCCATCAATTTCAGGCACTATGTTTATTGGAGCGATCATATCGATTGGTGAAATAAAAATATAGAAGATGTTTTTTCGCGTTTGTGTTGGTTCGATTTCCAGATCAGACTTTTTGAAAGCAGTACCTACCTATTTATAACTTATTAAAATTAAATGAAGTCTTCTATAAGTTATTTTTTAAATATTTAAAGTTCTTTTCTATACCTACCACACCTCGAATGAAATCATAATTTAGTTCGCAGATTGTAACAAGACGGCGTTGTAGCTATTTTTGTATCGCGATATGGTTTTGTTACATCTTCAATAATAGTATCAATATTCAATTATAATCCATTTTAGCAAGGAAATGTATAGAAATAAGCAACACGTTTTTAGTATTACGGTTTTATGAATCTTTACGGTCAATCAAGAGGAGCTGAAACTCTACATAAAGAAATGGTTCAAAAGATATAAGTGTCTTAGTGGGACACCTTTGTCTATTATTATAATAAACTAGCTTTTGCTCGCGGCTTCGCTCCCGTTAATTTACGGATCCCTAATTTTTTGATCCCAAAATATAGCCTTTAACACTCAGGGATAACGTAGCTTCCTATTGGTGAAAGAATTTTTGAAATCGGATGAGTAATTTCGGAGATTACCTCCTACATACAAACAAACAAACAAATTCTACCTCTTTATAATATTAGTATAGAAGTATAGATGGATTATTTAGTTGCTGCGACACAATGTTGTTTTCCGACTTCCACGCGGACGGAGTCGCGGGCACAGCTAGTGTAGGTACTAAGTTCTTCGTCTTAGTTTGTTTAACATAATGTCTGGCGTCTGTTTTGTTTAATTTAATTACAACCAAATTGTGCCAGCTACCTATGCGTTACTTAGTTGCGTCGAGCAGTGCGGTGCGTGTTAAAGCAGCGCTTTACGACGCAGTCAAGTGTCTAAGCAGCTACGCTGTAATTCAGTCTTTATAATATTTGATAATTAAGGCTAAATTCAAATTTCTGCTGCAGTCAAACCGCTAAAAACAAATTAAACGCGCCGCTCTGTTTCGACACTGTTTGTTCTGTGACGCACTAAGTCACTACAAAAGGTTTAAAACTTGTTATTTCGCGACGTGATGCTCGACGCAATGCAACGTACCTACTGCGCTGCCCAGCTAGGACGAAGCGTTACGTTAGGAACTGAATATACGACAAACTAAATAGCAGTGGGCTGCCAGGCTATTCTACCGGGATTGAAGTGCATACAATTACGAATCCCGTGACTCTGACCACAGGTAAGTAGAAAGAACAGAGTCCGGGATAACCCTCAGTCTACCCGGGGCGGAGGGTATCAATGAGGATTTGCAAACGAGAAAATGTTTTTTTTTAAATGTACCTGTCTATAGAATCTACAAAAGTCTTCCTTTGTTAATCAACCATGTATAAAATCAAAACTTTCGCACAGTTACTTAGTATTTTCTTATTCTCGGTTCACAGCAAATTACGCTCGACTAAGATCAACAGCAGGAAAAAAGAAGAAAGATTAGTTTCCGACTTTATCGCGTGTTAAATCGACGACTCGTTGCACAGGCGCGGACAGATTAATCCTTCTTGCATAAGACTTTTTTGCACATTTCGACGGAATAATGCCAACTTTTTATCCGTTAAATGGAACATTGGAGGAATGAGGAAAGAAAGTGGTTTTATCAGAAAGTTTCTGGTCCTTGGTGAGTGAGGATGTGATGATCTTTCATGATAGTAATGTGGTTTCCATGAACTTTGAGATTATAATGAAGAATGTCTTTGATGTCCTTAAGTTCTTGTTTTTTCGGGATTTGATAGACTAGCTGTACCCGCGGCTTTGCCTTCAGAAACATAAGGTTACTGCCCAACACCCACACTCAATAGCGTGATAGTAAAATTTGTACCCTAAAACCTGATCCGCTCTTTAACGGATGTGGCTACCTCAATTGGATCTGTACAGTAGCACTGGCGTGAAGCTCAAACACAAACAGACTAAAAATTTAAAAACGACATTTTTTGCATCAATATCCTTCCCAGGATGCATTGCACTCACTTTTTTCCAAAAATATTAAATATACAGTTTTAGCGTCGTTACGATTTTATTATACTTGTCTACGTTCATCAACAGCCTCGTTGGTCTAGTGGTTGAAAGCGCAAATACTGATCATGAGGTCCTGGACTCGATACGAAGGTCGGGCAGTGTTATTGGGTTTTTTCCGTGTGGATTTTTTCAGTAGCAGCCCGGAGTCTGGATTTGTGCCGTTGTGCTGCTATGTGTGTTGATGGAAATAGGCTTGCTCCCTATTAAATGGGGCTTAAACATAACAGCAATCAATCAATCAGGTTGCACCTACTACAGGGTATTAACGAATTCGTGTAATTCCTTCAAACCACATGATCTATTAATGGTATAAATTAACCCCGCACGGGATTTAGATTGATTAAAAATAAAAAAAAGTTTCTATTTTCCCATTTTTTTTTTATGTGATAGGAAATTTCGATGCCTTGCATAAATGAATGAAGGCACGGTGGCACAGCTGACGGGCACGACTAGTCCGATATCGCTCCATACAGTCAGTTAACTTGGGACGATAAAATTACTCAGATACAGAATACCATGGTTCATTTTTTGAAAACTTTTCTTTTGTTGATTCTGAAAAAACCTGTGCAGGGTCAATCAGTGTCACCAGTAGGTCACGCGGTTTGAAGGAATTACACGAATTCGTTAACACCCTGTATACACCTCTGCCTTCATATTCACTCTTCGGGGAATACAACCGTAATATAATATTATGATGTATGTACGTTCATCAAAAACGGAGTGCTATTATCCAGAAATAACCTCCAAATAGCGTTGATTGATTACTGTTCCCTCGTGTCGACACAAGCTATATGAGAATACCTCATGCCGTGGTGAAAAGATTAGCCAATAGCGGCGGTAGCGGGACTGCCTGCCCAGATTGCGCCGGACGTACTTAAGTATCGTCTTTCGATCGATTGATTAATCGAGTTTGATGTTTGGACTGCTATTTATTTATTTATTTTTATTTAATAGGTACAGTAACAGACTACAAACTAATACATTCACATTTATGTTTAGCAATAGGTATACAATACTTAAATCTGGAGCCCAATTATAACTATACACTGCACTCACTTACTATTAAAGAGCGACTTTACTTTAAGCTTAGAGAATAAGAATTAAGTTGATCATGTTTATATAGGTACTAGGGTATTTCATTAAGTAGGATATTTTTAAAGGTGTTAAATCTGCAATGAAAAATATCGACTTGTGAACATACACAGTTATATTGACGGCACATACGATAAATCGAATCGCTTTGAGAGACATTATTGTTTGGACTGTATGTCAAAATGTCTTTATTCCTCAAATAAAAGTTAATTGTCTATTGAAAAATCGGCTTTTAGGCTGCTTTTCCACTAGAAATGTTAGCTACGGATGTGTTAAATCCACCAATATGATCGCTAAATGTTCAAACATTTTTCAAGGTTAGTAAAATAAAGCGATCCTATTGGCTGGTTTTAAACACGTTATCAGAACACGTCTCTGGTGGAAAATAAGCCTTAGGGGATGTCTCATCAACCTATCATTAACTGTTCATTAAGCTAATTCGATCTCTTAACTTTTCAAAAGCTAAATTTGTATTTCACCACCTTATCAATAGTGATAATGTCCAGATTATTGAACACATAAATGTCATATTTCTAGGTCACATTACGCTTATCTGGTCAATAGTTACGGACTACTTATGATAGGTTGGTGAAATGGCCCTTTATGCAGTTGTCCCACCGCCACGCCGGCGCCGGCGAGGAAAGGATTAACTATCAGCTATTTTCTCGCTCAAGAAACGTACAATAGATATACATTCCATGTAAACAAAAGAGATGCATATATTAATAGTTGATCGCTGACTGTTTACACTGCCGGCGAGGACTCGCTTCACTAGTATGTCGCTGAGCGACAAAGATAATACTCGCTCAGCGATACTTGCTCAGCGATGCTCGCTTGGCGGTCAGAACTCACGCTGAGAGACCAACCAGTGGCCATTTGCGAGTGGTGCGAGTAATCGCCCGTCACACTCGCACACTCGCTTATAGCCCAGCGACAAAACTATTGGAACTACACATTCGCTTATCGCTGCTCGCCAACTCGTTTCGAGTTTCTAGCTCTACTCGCTTCTCGCTCATCATCGGCAGTGGGACAAGTGCCTTAGTGCTCTAAAATCTAGTTTCGTCTACATCATAACTAATACGTCATTTGGTCCTAACCATACAAGAGTCTACAAAAAAAGGCTAACAAGACGGACCTACAAGTTAAGAAAATAAAATTTAAGTGAATTCATTGAAAAATAACCGCAGATAAATCCGACGTCGGGTCATATTCTCGGCTTACCTTCGCCAAAAAAGGTAATAAAGCCCCGTGACCCTCGCATTTCAAATGTAAATCTATCCCGTCGGCTTGCAGACATTTAAACATTTATTTACTTGGCTATTGGACGAAGTGCGACCGACTTAGGTTCAATCTCAATTTTACAGACCACCAAATAAAAAGTTTAAGGTTTTTTAAAGCTATAAAAAGGAACATCCCGCATTTTGCTCGCTGTTAAATATATTCGTGGATACATTGAGTATAAAGGTTTATTGCCTAACTGTATAAATAACTAGCTGGGCCCACGACTTCGTCCACGTGGATGTCGGAAAACAACATTGTGTCGCAACGACTAAACAATGTACCTATATGTAGGTACTCCATTTTTAAAATTAATTTCACTATTACCAATGAGGTTACTACTCATCACCCACACTCAATAGCGTAATAAGTTGTACTCTATAACATGATCCGCTCTTTAATGGATCTTACTGCCTTTCAATTGAATCTATCCAGTAGAACTAGGTGCGATGCTCAAACATACAAACGGACAAAGTATTGTTCCTAGGATGCGTTGCGACTTTTTTCCAAAAATTATTTCACGTACAGTTTTAGCGTCGTTACAATTTTATTATAATTATATATAGACTAGGAATCGCTCGCAGCTTCGCCCGCATGGATGTCGTTTATTCCGCATTTTTGGGATAAAAGTAGCTGTTTCATCAGGTTCCAGACTATCTCTGTACTAAGTTTCATCAAAATCGATTCAGTAGTTTAGTCGGCATGAGGTTACAGACAGACAGAGTTGCTTTAGCATTTATAAAATTAGTAAGGATGACAAGTTTCACCTTTTAGCTATAAAATAAGTACCTACCTACGATACATGTTATATACCTGTTGTCGTTTATTTCCAAACTTCCACGTGAATGGTAGTGCACCTGTTTTGTTATAGTAAATGCTACACAATTTATTTGATGATAAACTAACAAATAAAATACCTGAACAAGAAAGATTTTATTGCAACGCTTTGGTGCGCAAAGAGCAATAAAACTTGAAAGCGCAAAGAAATCGCAAAATAACTTCACGAGAAACTGAAGATGGAGCAATTGAATGCTGTTTCCAATGAAAGTCTTTTTTTAAATGAACGTGAAGCCATTGAACTAAGATAATTTGATGACACGGTGGCGGAGTGGCTGAGCGATTGGCTTTCTGTGATACGAGTCGCGGGTTCGATTCCCGCACGGAATACTAAGTGGGGCAACGTTTTTAGGGTTCTGTACCCAAAGGGTAAAACAGGACCCTATTACTAAGACTCCGCTGTCCATCTGTCCGTTTGTCACCAGGCTGTATCTCATGAACCGTGACAGTTAGACAGTTAAATTTTCACAGATGATGTATTTCTGTTGCCGCTATAACAAAAAATACTAAAAAACAGAATAAAATAAATATTTAAGGGGGCTCCCATACAACAAACGTGATTTTTTTGCCGTTTTTATAGATAATGGTATGGAACCCTTCGTGCGCGAGTCCGACTCGCACTAGCCCGGTTTTTTTTTAAACATAACATCACGCCTGTATTCCCCGAAGGGTTGGGCAGAGGTCTATACATCCCATTTTGCCGTTATGTTTAACTGCGGGCTGCTACTGAGAAATTTCACACGCGAAATCCCAATAACCATTTGTTCGACCTGGGGATCGAACTCAGAATTGCATGCACAGCAGTTACGACCACTAGACCAACAGCAGCCAAAGCTTTTTAAAAACATTAAAACGTAATATCTGCAGCAGCGCAGCGCCAATTTTCTAACATGTTATTGTGTTTTTGCGAACAAAACTGTTAGGCCACGCCCCTATTCGTTTAGCAAACAATGTTAAGCCGGGTTCGCAGCGCCAATTTTGCTAACAAAACTGTTAGGCCACGCCCCTATTCGGTTCCTGTTTGCAAACACGAAAACACGGCGCAGTGAAACGGCTTAACGTTGAAATTTTCTCCATGCAGTCGAACAATCGCAAAAAATAGGTAAAAAATATTATTTCTCGCATTAAGTTCGAGTTCATAAATATGGTAAAGACCATTAGGTAAAGATACATATTTTACCTTTACTAAAGAGATTTATTTTTCCGAACAAACATTATACCTACAGCTATTATTTAGCGAACAGTAATAAATAAAAGGATTTAATAGTTACCTAAGTAAATAGTGTTTATTTAACCATAATTGTGCTTACTAACTTAAACACATACTTAGAGGAAAAAAGTAAATTGAAATAATGGCCAAAACAATTTGTAACTCCCATTACGAAAAAACTTTGTCTATAATTTTATATTTAATTTGTTAGCGGAGTGATTTATGCATCAATTTTGTTTAAAAGCATGATTTATAAACACAACTTCTGTATTTATCTATTATAAAAACTAAGAAAGTAGGTATTAGGAAAATGTTATTATACCTAAGTGAGGGAGGGTACAACAAAAAAATAAATAAATTTGCGTAGTTAGTTTCCTGTTGGTAACAATATTATTTTAATATTATTACACAATGCAATAGTCCTGAATTTAATAAAATTTCTCTGAAACACTCAATAGATGTTATTAATATTTGATGGTTTAATTAGGGACAACATTCAAGTCATATTCCACGGATATATGTATTTAGGGCACTTAAAAGTTTTCATTATAATTTAATTTGGTATTTGAATAAAAAAATCTTTCTGCCTAGCCTTTTCCGAATTTTGTTGGGGTCAGCTTCCAGTCCCAGCCAGATGCCGCTGAATACCAATTTTTTACATGGAGCGACTGCCACCAGACCTCCGAAACCCAGTTTCTGGGGAATGCGAGTGTCGTAGGTATTCGTATGACACCCAAGACCGACTGCCAAACATGCTCTCCGAGGCACGGAGGGTTCTCGAGTTGTAACAAATAGTCACCCATCCATGGACTGACCGCGGCAAGCGCAGCTTAACCTTGCAAATCGGTTGTTAATTAGCCACGAGCCCCTTAACCGTTAACGCCCCGCCGTCGTCCCAGGACGACACCCGCTTCAAGCGACTTTGAACTCTAATTAAGCCCCAAATTAGAGTTCAAAGTCGCTTGAAGCGGGTGTCGTCCTGGGACGACGGCGGGGCTTCGGCGGGGCGTTACCGGTTAAACAACAAAATACATAATAATGTATAGATATAGCTACGTGCATGGACTATACAAAGCAAATTAAAAATTCCGTTTATGTTACATTGCTACCTGACTATTCTATACATAATTAATTGTAATGCGAAGCCCGCAATACATTATGAAGCCTATAATTAAGACATTAGCACAATTCAATTCAGCAACACATTGATTAAGTTCGTTTAATATGTTGTGTTTGTATAACGTCGACCGAAAAACGGTTCTAACGAAGCATTCAACAAGGTTATATAGGAGCGTGTGAAATAGCCAACAAAAAAGAGTTTAGTTTTAAACATTGCCCACTCTAGGATTTCTCCTTCGTGGGTGCAATCTTCACATCCACAAACGCCAATTTAACGCAAATTTATCAAACTGATGTCGATGTTATATATGACCTAAGCGTAAGCATAAATGAAATAAGCTTATTCAAGCATTATTGTCTCAATTATTATAGACACTAATGATTAAATTTCAAATGCTCTTCTATTTTTAACCGACTTCAAAAAGGAGGAGGTTCTCAATTCGGTTGTATTTTTTTTATGTTTGTTACCTCATATCTCCGTCATTTATGAACCGATTTGAAAAATTCTTTTTTTGTTCGAAAGGGTATACTTTCCCATTGGTCCCATTTAAATTTTGTTATGATTAGACCATGAACTTCAGAGATATGGAACGGAACTCCTCATTGGATCAAAGCAAAATTATCAAATTACTAATATTGCTTTGTTTATATTTGTTGTTGGGAACTGACTACTTGAAAAGAGGAGGGGGTGCGTGTCCCCCCTCCCCCCCTTTGGAATGTTTTCATTATATCGTGTAAGGTATCATTTGAAAGGACTTTTTATACCCGACTACGTCAAAGCCAAAAAGAAGGGTTATGAAGGAGGGGGTTAAAATTATGTATTCAATAAAAAATAAACTTTAAAAAAAAGTAAAAACCGACTTCAAAGAAATACTAAAAGGAGTAAAATAATTACCATAATAAATAAAATTAACAGTTTCAGAAGTCGGTGCAACTCTACACTGAAGCAAATGGAAGCCACTGACTTCTGAAACTGTTAATTTTATATTATGGTAATTATTTTACTCCTTTTAGTATTTCTTTGAAGTCGGTTTTTACTTTTTTTTAAAGTTTTTTTTTTTTAAATTAACTAATGAACCTGATTCAACAAAATATTATTTAAAGTAGTTGAAAGTTCATGATGACATCATTTAATTATGTTAAAAATCCCGTAAAATTTTATATTTAAAATTAAATCACGTTCGAATTTTTACGCTGAGTAAGTGATTTGGTAACCGCAGGGCCATTATCCCGTTAATATCTCGTTGATTTTATAATTTTTTGCCAATCGCTACCATCGGCCTCTGTATTCAAAACACCATCACATCAGATAAGAACAAAGCAAGCAAAATAAAATATACACTTATACATCTTCACGCCTGTATTCCCTGAAGGGATAGGTAGAGGTTATAGTACACCCTCATTTCGCCGTTGTTTATGTCCCATTTAATAGGGGGCGAGCCTATTGCCATCAACCGGGCACAAATTCAAACATCCACACAGAAAAACCCATTAACACATTGCCCGCCCGCAGTCGCGCTTTCGACCTAAGCTAACCTAATTTCTACTAAGAAAATTCACCCAATTAATGCCTCAAGGTGCATGTCCGACAAAATAAAAGTCTGTGTGTCGTATTTCAGGCCCGCATTCCATTTATAGCTGAGGCAGTAATTGGCCGGCCTCACACTTTTATTCCACAAACACGCCAGCTGTACCAGCGAGGCCCAAACGTGACTGTGTAACCAGACTATACACGACAAACCTCGAAGCAAGGCTTAATCAACATCTTTGATAAAATCGCTGTGTAAGAATACTTTTTTTACTACATGTGACAGCGATAGATAGGGGTACGTTTCAGCTTACTTGGTTGCCTATAGTTACGTAAAAATTGTGGATAAGAGCGGTTACGAACTGCATCCGATCCGAATCCGTGAAAATATGTTCCAAAGTAGTCATAGAACTATTGATATGGTAGTTTACGCACTAGATCCGACTTCCGTCTTCCGATTTCTCTCCATCATTCGTGAGTCTCCAGTTCGGAAGAAATATTGACGAACCAAAGTAGCCGTAATACTGTTTGTATGAACGCTTTCGCATTACCTCGGATTCAAATCGGACATATGCCTGAATTGCTTGGATTTGTATCAGAGATCGGATTAGTGCGTAAGCAATATCCGAATTGGGTCCGAGATTTTTTGACACTATATCCGTATTTTCACGAATTTAGATCGGATGCAGTGCGAAAAGCAATATCCCAATTCGGTCCGAGTTTTTTATATCCGTATTACGGATCCGGATCGGATGCAGTGCGTAATCGCTCTAAGGGACTTGTTTTACAAACACACTTCTCATCTATAGTGTGAGTCTCCATAAAATGCACAAATGAAGTAAGGTGACACTAGACCTCATTTTGTAGACAAAAAAAATTATACAAAAAATCTAAAAAAAAACCACTTTGTACAATTTTAGTCTCATTTAGTTTTGATGTTGGCTGTACCTACTCATTGCACATTGTTTTATTTGAGTCCTCAAATTGGAACGCCAGCAGGCGTAGCATGACCACCACAAGGGGTTTGTCGACGGAACAATAGTCAAAATGACATAAACACAATGGCAATATGTAATTTTGTCTATCCATCAGTTGACAGAACCCTTGTCTACGATTGTGATTCAACGCCTGCAGAGCTAGAGAAGAAAACATTCTGCATCCTGATCCGGCGGCGTTCATATGTAAAAGATGAGCGCGTCTTTGAGCACATCATTCGTATATAAAAGTTGTGTGTACCACTGAGAAAGGGCCGTAATAGATTAATTTATCTGAAGGCAACGGCAATTTAGCGATATCAACCAACAAACCAAAAAAAAAATTAAGAATTCATAAAATGTACCTATATCGTGTCACGTAAAACAGTGTTTTCGTATGAAACCTTGTTGGTATCGAAGTTTGTTAATCCAATTTCAACAGACTAATAATGTACATGCATTGACAAAATGAGATTTGAGCGATTGTGCGTGACTGGAACGATAGAACTCTTTCATTAGTTACGCACGATAGACGAAACGCTAATTTCGATTGACCCTAAGTCCCTGGACAGCTATTCAACTAAATCCGTTTAGCTATCATTTGAATGTCCCATAAGACCTACTCCGGTATTGGTATCATTGGTAAAAAATAAACGATTTCAAATTGTAATCGATATGGAAGAAGCACCAAATTTCCAATTTACGTTTCCTCGATAAAAGCTTTATACATTCAAGCCCAAACATGCATTTATATCATGGAAAACATTACACAGTCATCATGCAGATAAATGTTAATTTAGAGGAAATATCTATAACCATGCTACAATCAGTGATAGCCTAGGTTGAACGCTTGCCTTCCGTAAGACCCTCCTAGGGTCTGAGATCAATCAAGATCTGTTTTGAGCAAATAATACGTTCCGAGCAATGCTGGGGTTGCCGCGCTTCTGAAGCGCGTCGGGGATGTTCGCGGACGCACGCATTCCGGATTTCGGCACGCTGCTGCGTCTGCGAATCGCATGACTGATGCGTCAGGTGCACGACAGCCCCAACAGCCACTGTAGCTGACAGGGTGGATGGCCAAATAATTTGTCACTGGATGGCGGCACACAGACCGTCATTTAGATATTATGATATAAAAAGTTTTATTCTTCTTCTTCTATCGTGTCGGCACGAGCTATACAAGAATAGCTCATGCCGTGGTGATAAGATTAGCCAGTCAGCAAGGATGGTAGCGAGGCTGACTGCCCCGGGTGCGCCGGACGTAAAAAAAAGTTTTATTTAACGTGTTTAAGTTAGTAAGTGCCAAATTATTTACTCATTCTTATGGATCTCTGGTCTGAAATAAAGATTTATTATTATTATTAAGCTCGCCCGTTTGATTATTTGAATTCATGCCCGGATCAACATTTGATCACTTGCGTTAACGGTGAAGAAACACATTTTGAGGACACCTGCACATCTATGTGGGCTCCAAAAAGTTCTTGATAGTGTGTGTAGTATGCCAACCACCAGGATGTCGTGGTGGACTACGGATTAAACCCTTCTAATTCCGAGAAGGGACTCGTGCCCAGCAGTGGTACAATAATGGGCTGTTAATACATACTACAGCTTGTCTATGTGGTTTATATCGTGGTTCAGGGCTTTTTCAGCTTTGAAAGTCAGTCTGATTACCCTTGCTAACCACTGTAAGTTAGATTGTTGTTGTACTGCACAAATATTTGATCCGTTGTAGGTATTGTCGTTGTGGGCGGGGCACATTGCTAGTAGAACGAATGGCCGATGGGCCCGAAAGGTTCTGGAGTGGCGACTGGAAGGCACCGCGAGGGTAGGCCCGTCACAAGGTGGATCGCTGACCTAGTGAAGGTCGTGTGAATCCGATGAATGCGAGAAGCACAGGACCGGTCGATGTATCGATGCTTGGGGCAGGCTTATATGTAGCAGTGGACGTTTTTCGGCTGAATAATGATTTAGGTTATTAGGTATAAAGGTTCAATACCTTTGACTGAAGCACAGAAGCAAACAAATCCGCTCTGTTCTATTAAAAGTCGGTCATAAAACATGAAACCTGTCTTCCGTGTTCTAAAACAACAGAACAATATCGAAATCGGTTAAAACTTTACAAGAAAGTAGAACAAACCTTCTTAGTTGTTGACATAATATCTTAAATTTAAATCCAGCTACTACGTATGGAAAAGTTTTGGATATTAAGATATTTGGACTTTGTTACTCAATCACGCCGCAATAGCTGAACGGAGTTCATTGGATTTTGGTACAGAAGTAATCATGGTTATATTAAGACGGGATTGGATTTCTACATACATTTTATAAATTACTCAGCTATTTTCTCTAGGAAAAAAATTCAGACCGTGTCCGTTCTGATATTTTTGTTGCAGATATTTTTGTTTCATTACTCAATGTTTTTATATGTCACCACCGCATGAAAAAGCTGTTAGTGCACACAGTAATGAGTCAATTTACAGACTACCTAATGTGCTCAGTATACCTACGTGCAGAATACTATTTAGGTTTAAAGAAATTTATTTCTCATAAGAACTTACAGTTCACTTAAAATGAGATACAATGTGATCACATTACAATAATTAAAGTGTTCACCTCCATGATGTTAGAAGTAATAGTGTACATACATATTTCATGAGTTTACTTTTAAATACATTCATGATAACACAATCTTTAATTTCGTTTGGTAATTTGTTGTACAGCTGTGCCCTCATACAAAATCATCTTCTTACCATAATTGGTCCTGACACTTATTAGCGAATGTTAATTTCTATTTCTTAGAATAAGTGGCATTATTTTCTTATGTAGGTAACTGTATTTTAGTCCGTATGGAATTAGATGTTATGTTTTTAATAATGAGAATGCAAGTGTAATAAATATAAAGTTGACTCATATTTAAAAGTTTAGTATTTTCATTTAATTGTTTAGGTAATCATAATGGAACAATACTTTAACTATTTTATTTTGGGTTCTTTGTAGTGACTTTAAATTAGTAGCAGCGGCTGCTCCCCATATCTCAATTAAGTATTCTAAGTGGGATTTAATTAAATAATTATATATCATAGTGCGTACTTTGCTTGAAATACAGTGTAGTAGTAGTACCTTTCGTAATGATCCTACTTAGTATTGATTGATACCAATTTTGTTAGAACGTGGTCAATGTGTAGGCTCCAAGTTAATTTGTCGTCTACCCACAGTCTTAGATATTTTTCGTGACTTGATAGTTTCATAATATCGTTATGCTGAACTACTTACTGAATTTTAACACCAAACTGTAACCATATTATAAGCAAATAAATATTTTGATTTGATTTGATTAATTTTGAGAGGTGCGACGTCAGGTGTATATGTTTACTAGCTGTTGCCCGCAGCTTCGCTTGCGTAAAATTTTAAACCCTTTTTAAGCCCTTTTTAAATGAAGGTATAAAATTTAAAAAAAAACGACTTTTATTACTTACTTTGAACAGTGTTTGTGCCAAATTTTAAGTTAATACCCCCATGGAATAAGGGTTTTCATACAAACCTTAACAACCCATTTCACCACTTAAGGGGTGGAATTTCCAAAAACCCTGAAACATGTGTACGTTTATTTCTGACCAGTAACCTAAATATTGAATTTCATGCTTCTTACTTCAAAAGTACCAGATTCCTCATACAAACTTACAACACTTATTTCACCCCCTTAGGGGTTGAATTTCCAAAAACGCTTAAACACGTGTACATTTACTCCTAATCAGAAACCTTAATACTTAATTTCATGCTTCTTACTTCAAAAATGACGGACTTGCATACAAACGTTAATCACCCTTTTCATCCCCTTAGGGGTTGAATTTCGAGAAATCCCTTCTTAGTGGATGTTTTCGTCACGTAAGAAACCTACTGTCCAAATTTCATATTTCCAGCTTTAGTGGTTTAGGCTCTGCGTTGATGAATGAAATGTCAGTCAGTACCAGTCTCTTTATATATAAGAAGATTTTTTGCGGAACATTTCATGAACGAAGTTTTTGCTGTATTAATTGTGAGAAGATTGTATTTTAACTATTCATTGAGTACTCGTATGTCAAGGTATTTTTGAGCGTCCGATATGATGTTGTGAATCGATTCATCAAAGTAAAAAAGACAGGTGTCACCTGCGTATAATATTAGGTGCCCTGTACCCCAAGTGTGAGTTTTTTACGTTACTACTGTAGTTGCGTCACGCCAAAAATGTCAAACAAATTTTTAGTCACGCTATTCGCCGTTAGAGGCGCTGCCAAAATTTTCATACATTTTTGGCGTGACGCAACTACAGTAGTAATGTAAAAAAACTCACACTTGGGGTACTGTAACCCCGATTTTGTTAATGTTATTAATATAAATAAAAAAAGGTAATGGACTGATAATTGACCCTTGTGGACATCAGTATGACACATTTTGGGTCGAACTCCTGTGGGTATCCAAATAGATATCTATTTAAACAACTTGTCGCCTATCTTCTAAGTACGATTTAAATATATTGTGAGCCTCGCCAGCGACACCTATGTTGTGTAACTTTTGAAGGAGCTTTTGATAGCTCACCGTGTCAAAAGCTTTTTTTAAATCGATGAAGATCCCTAATGCGAAGCTCCCTTGATCGATATTGGTTCTAATTTTCATAATTAGGTCAACTGCAGCTGTTAAAATGAAAACCATACTGTTCGTCTATTAAAAACTTTTTTTGGGACAAATAATTGTCTAAGCGAATATTCAAATTGCGTTTATTTATTTTTTTGATATAACAGGTAACACCGACACTGGTCTGTTATTACTAAGATCAGTTCTAACTCCAGATTTGTAAATAGGACTGACCCTGGCAACCTTGAGCGAATCGGGAAAAATACCATGTAGTAAATACTTATTTATACAGTTAGTCAAGCTTTCAGCATGTTTACTTTTTAGGCATTTAATCGGTTTTATGCTATAGCTTATTTAGAATTTGTAGTGCAGGGGCGTAGCCTTGAAATTATTAAAACGTCCACACACCACTTTAAACGTTATTTACTCCAAATCCAATCACAAAAACATGTTACACATTACATTTACGAACAATAATTATATTAGCGTATATGATACGCGCCGTGTTCGCGCGCGGAGTGAGCGAAGAGAGAGAGTGAGAGTCACACTGGGAAGACTCGCGCGCCGACGAGCGCTGCGACTGGTCAACGCGAGTTGGTGCGATGCATCGTGCTCGCGCCGAGGTGTTTCTCAGAAATGGTAAGGTAGATACCTATTGATGCGCGCTACAAATTGTTATTTTCTGGAATTTATCTAGGTTTAGAATTAATTTTCTTTTCTCGTGACGGTAAGAGCTATGCGAGAATAGCTCATGCCGTGATGAAAAGATTAGCCAGTCAGCAAGGTCGGTAGCGGGGCTGACTGCCCAGGGTGCCAGACGTACTTAAGTATTGTCACTCGTGGAAGGGTGCCTGAAAAGAGCCTCTTTAGGAAAGAGGCTCTATTCATGCACCCCCGATTAATGAATGAACACCCGCTAATATGCGAAAAGACAAAATAACGGTTGTGTGCATAAAATATAAAACAGGATACCTGCTCAGAGGATTTTAATATAAACTTAAGAAATACAGTACAATTTCACTTGGAAACAAACAACACTCAGGTTTCTGCAGTCTGCATCGAAATAAACCTGTGTTGACGGAACACGGAGAAGTTCCGACAAATGATTGTTAACTTTACCCAGCAGTTTACTTGCACTTTCTAGTTCTTGAAGTAACTTTATATGATACAATGTTTTTGTAAGCTTTCAGGTGCCTTCTTACAGGAAGTAAGGCTGTGAGTTGTCAGGTCTGAACAATTGCAAGGTAGGAAAAAGTATTTTTTTAGTTTTTAAAAGTCATTTATTTATTTAAAATACTAATACAATTATTTGAATAGCTTACAATAAACCAGCTAACAAACTAAACAATCTTGTGAGTATGTTTTACCAGGCTTATTCACCTCTAAAAACTTAATGTACATATAGGTAAGATAAGACAACATAAGTTTTGAGAAATTAAACACTATTGGTTAATATCATAATTATAAACTACGCACAATTATTAATATGTTAATGGTTGCATTTTCTATCATAGAAGTAAACCGCGTCGATATTAGACCAAAGGAAAAAGTATTAAGAATATCTTAAGTTGAAGCCGTTTGGAGAGGATGGGAAAGGCGTTACCAGTGGTTTTACCTTTAGACATAGGACCTGCGGGTGTAGCACACACTACAGTGACAAGACAAATCGCAGGTTTTGTTGAATATCACACACAATATTCTACAAATTCCGTGACAAATGTCTTATCACATTTTTATCTCATGTAGAGATGGGCTAAGATCTAAAACTTCCTCACCGCACGTTGGGAATACGCATGTTGTAAGATTCAACAACACGGTAGGTAGTAAAGTCAACCACTGACGACACGTTTGGTGCAGTGGCTGAGCGATTGGCTTCTACGCTACGGGTCGTGGGTTCGATTCCCACACAGAACAAAAATTTGTATGGCCTACAGATAGTAGTTTCGGGTCTGGGCGTTTGTGTATATGAGATGTGTGTCTGTAAACGCACCCACGATACAGGAGAAATCCTAGTTTGGGGCAACTTTGTTTTTTTTTAAATACCAAATAATATAAATACAAAAATAACCAAAGAGATAAGTATACAGGCGACTAATTACATTTGTAATTTAACAGAGTCGTGCGTATGTATTGCTTTAATTCAGTTGTAAGAAAATCGTTAAATGAATTATAATACTTGGAGTTTATTACATGCCTTTTTAAAGGAGGAACAAATAGGACCTAAAAAAAATATCCGTAGCACTGTTCCTGCGAATAAATGTCTAACCTAAAATTAAAATAAAAACAAAAATACTCAGTACTATCTGATATCGTCATTAACAAACTGCAGTAGTACAATTTATACTAAATCTCTGCCTAATCCTTAGTTGATGGTATAGTCCGGTCAAATTAGACATTTCAAAGTGCAAAAATTCGCATAGAGCTAAAAATTGGTACGAATGTTCGGAACACCATTATAAATCAAATGTAAAAAGTCCCCATCGATCCCACACTTGCAAAAAAAAATATTCAAGGTCAAAGTTCGCAAATATAGGTTTTTTGCGTTTTTTAGCCAAACGGTAAGTTTTATGATAAAAATAGGTTAGACAAAAATTGTAGATTATGCAATTATCTATAAGAATTGTCTACAATTTTTCTCCTGAACGTCACCGTTTCTGAGATATAAAAAAGCGATGCATCAGATGTCTCCTCACTGATATCGTCCGAATCCTCTTCTGATGGCGATTAACAGTACCAGTTGTCAAGGTTAGTCGTGCTCCAATGTTGAATCACCATCAGAAGAGGATTCATACAATATCAGTGAGGAGAAATCTGATGCATCGCTGTTAGAACAATTTACTTACACCCAGCAGAAAGAAGAAGAACAAGCAGAAGAAGATGTACAAGAAGACGAACAAGAAGAAGAGGAAGCAGAATTATCAGATGATTATGAATGAGACGGATAATTTGACCTAAGTTTTAAGAATCCACACGGCTTTCGTCATTTCCAATAGTACCAGTTTTTATATATTTTGAAATAGTATTGAATTAAACAGGATCACAATAGATTGTGGGATAGGCCTGTTGGGGAAACCACGTTAAAAAAACGCGCAAAGTACACAACCTTGCAGGTGGCGTGGAAACGCATATTATGAAGAATACAACTTTTGCAACCACTATATCTCAGAAACGGTGACGTTCAGGAGAAAAATTGTAGACAATTCTTATAGATAATTGCATAATCTACAATTTTTGTCTGACCTATTTTTATCATAAAACTTACCGTTTGGCTAAAAAACGCAAAAAACCCATATTTGCGAACTTTGACCTTGTTTTTTTTTTTTTTGCAAGTGTGGGATCGATGGGGACTTTTTACATTTGATTTATAATGGTGTTCCGAACATTCGTACCAATTTTCAGCTCTATGCGAATTTCTGTTAACCTACCCCTACTTTTTGAGCTAACTTGACCGGACTAGTAGCCGTGACGGCTGTCTCTACAAAGCTTGTGCTCAAGCAACAATAGTCCAACTAGGGATTGCATAAATAGGTCACGGGTTCAAATCCGACCCCATTTCATAACAATAATCCAGATCCGGTTAAACTTAATACCAATCTTTGTGGCTTTAGAACTGTAGAATCAATAATGATATTGTTCTCAATACCATTATAGGGAACAATGCTACATAAACATATATCTATGCTAAATAACAATAATATCAACGCAAATTGAGTGTAAACTCTCAATTCCTGCTGCTTAGTCTTACAATATATTACAATATACACTATAGCCTTAGTAAATTTTCAGAACATCAACAAATAAAAAATAATGAAAGTTCATTTTGGAACAAAAACACAATGCTTCGGATTAGTACCCCCTTTCCGACTAACCTTCTATATGTATAACTCATCAACATTTGACTGCTACGATGTTAAAAGAACAAAATAAAACGATGATAACTGCAAAAATGTAAAAACGTATAAAGTTGTTTCATGGAATAGGGTAACATGAAGTTTAATATTTAAAATCAATTATAACAATACAGTGTGTTTGGTCATACACCACAAAAAACCCAACGACATGCTAAACACCCAATTTCATCGACAAAAACACCCCCTTGCAATTACTAACCCCCTCCTCTCCGACTGGCAGCCATTCCGACTTCTGACCTGCCCAGTACTGCAGGTGTCCATCAAAAATGTAACATCTTTGAAATTAAAAGTACCAAAGATCATCCATTTCATCAAAAAATAATCCTAATCACTGCCCAAAGTCACTAAAAATGGCAATTTAAAAACCAAACAAGTATCCAAGTTCACACAAGTTGTAAGAGAAGTCATTATATAGGTATATAGTAGTTACTTGTGTGCTAATAGTACTATTAGCACACAAGTAGCTACTATAAATGACTCCCCTGTGTTCTGTATAAGTCCCTATGTCAAATACCAAGCACTCAGTGACAATGACAGATACTCGATTATGTATACCTGTTAATCCCCTTGAGGATATTAATCGGTATTACTGGGTTTCCTAAGTAGCTCCATTATCTTAGATATATGATTTAGTGAATGAAACGTTTATTACATAATACATTAAGCCCATTACTGCTCTACTACTGGGTCGATTTTCTTCTTAAAACGAGAAGGGTTAATAGGTCTTAGTCCACTACGATGACATGCAAGCCTAACATGCGCAGCGCGAGATAATTTTTCCGTCGCATTAACGCATGCCGAGATGCACTGACTTATCTCGTCTTCACACGAGATAAAGCGACGACTAAACTATCTCGCACTGTGTATATTAGCCCGGCTGGTGCGGGTTCACGAACTTCACACAAACTCAAACTCAAATATTCAAAATAGACTAGAATTATAATATATTTCTAAATACTTAGTTCTTTTTGAACGTCAATTTTACACAATAGACAGCCCACAAAAAAGCCCTCCCTTCACCGCTTCCTAGTGTTTATGCTGTGAAGAAGAAACGGCGCAACAAACTCCCCAGCAACACAGTTCTGTCTGTCAGGTGAATAAACTAATTAAGTGTATGGTTGTTACTGTTAGTACTCAGAGAACGCTGCTGCCCATCCTCTAGTGAATCCCTTAGTCGCCTTTTACGACACCCATGGAAAGAGATGGAGTAGTGCTATTCTGTACGTCCGGCACCACACGGCACTGGCAAAGGAATGATGTAGATTGTCGAAATGGATCAGTCGTTGGTCTGTATGTAGTAAAAAAAAAACACTAGTGGACGGTAATAACATTAATATGTCGATTCAGAACGATACATCAATTATTGTATAGTTGACTAGCTTTTGCTCGCGGCTTCGCTCCCGTTAATTTACGGATCCCTAATTTTTTTGATCCCAAAATATAGCCTATAGCACTCAGGGATAACGTAGCATCCTATTGGTGAAAGAATTTTTGAAATCGGATGAGTAATTTCGGAGATTACCTCCTACATACAAACAAACAAACAAACAAACAAATTCTACCTCTTTATAATATTAGTATAGATGAATGTACAGGTAAAAGAAAAAGATGAATTGTCTCTATTACAATTAATTAATACGTTATCTGCTGAAGCGTCACCAGAATCAAGACAGGCTATACTGCTATAGTTTGGCTACATGGATTTATTTAGGAATCTTTAAATGTTAAGTCCTTTGAATATTTTTTTTCAAGCGACAGTTTGCGCGTACTGTAAGACGCAGCATGGGTAGGCCCCCTACAAGGTGGACCGATGATCTGGTGAAGGTCGCGGGAATCAGTTAGATGCGAGAGGCACAGGACCGGTCGTTGGACCGGTCGTTGGACCGGTCGTTGTGGCGATGCTTGGGCGAGGCCTATGCCCAACAGTGGACGTCTTTCAGCTGAATGATGATGATGACAGTTTGCAAAGGCGATCCACTAAATGAACATTTGAGGACGCATTTGCAGAATGCGTAGTAAGTCGAATTACGATATGCGGATGGCCAATACAAACATATCGAACCTTCATCTTTATGTAAGGTCAATCCAAATCTTTTTAACCGTGGATCTATTTGACCACTTATTTCTGCCGTCAAACGACTTAGCTCGCTTGCAGCAGTAAAATGGCAGATGGAAAACCAACTTTATTTTCATACAGTTCAAAACATTTTTCTTTTCCTATGCGTATTCCAACCATTTTCTTATTTTTTCTTCTCCACCTTTTAAAGTTGAATATGTCTGCTATCAAATGTTATCATATTTATTTGTTTATATTACATTTTACATTTGAATTCTTCAGGAATATGTACCGAAACTCACCCCATTTTCGTGGGCCTGAGTTATAAATTGTCAAATTTAAAAGTGCTTTCTCCAACTTTTTTAGACAAAGGAGTAGTCTATTTGTAGCTTACCATAACATCTAGCTAAGTTTCGTGGATTGATAGAAAAATGTACCGAAAACAGCTTATTTATAGCAGATTTGTAAACACACACTTATCTAAGTAGGTCTTACTAATGATAGTTGAGATATTGATACAAAAAACCAATTAACGGCCGTTGTCATTAATCTATTTATCGGCGTTTGTCCTACTGAAGATATAGATTTGACATAACTTCTATCGAGCTTATGTCAAATTTAGGCCTATATCTACCTATACAGGGTTAGTCGGAAAGGGGGTACTAATCCGCAGGCCACTTAAAGTATCACTGATGACGGTTTTAAAGCAAGTGTTAAAAGGCGATGGCCCAAAAATAACCCAGGCCCGGCGCAAAAGTTTTGTATCTCAGATTTTAGAGGATATTTAAAAATAATATTTAAAACTATCACTATCACTCTGTCGGGTGGCTAACATTATTTTTTTGTTGAAAAAGTTTTGTAGGCGTTCTTATTAAAAACTCATAACGTTTTCAATGTAGGTATTATACGTATACTTTGTCTATAATCCGCGTTTTGCATAATTTCATTATTGTAAATCTTTCTAGAATCACGGCTCATCTTCCGTGCGGAAGATGTCCGGTCTTTTGGAAGGCGTACGGAAGACACAGGTCCAACGTGCAGAGGCCCCTTTGAGAACTTTAATCTAAAATGGGGTGGGGCACCAACCCGGGACTATCCACGGCTGCACTATTGGAGTAGTCATGGACCGTCCCAGGTGGGTACAAGACTATTGTAAAATATGGTGAAAAATATCTGGTCTATGGGATGGGGTGTTAGGTGGACTAGATAACTTCTATTGCCGGAAGAAAACGGCGTCTGCCTTTCAACATTTAAAATTGAAGTGTTGGCAGATGGTGACTCGCCAGCTCACTAGCTGGGCCCCCTGAAAAGCCGCCAGTACATAGGCGAAGGGGGCACCAGTTACATTATTATTAGGGAGAAGCATATACAAGGTTAGTCGGAGAGGGGGTACTAATACGAAAGGATGTTAAAATATCCATAATAATGAACAACTTTTAGCTCGTGAGTCTGCGAGACTGGCAGTAAGAAAACCCTTCCCAAACCTGGACATCCTGTCTTTTATCCGTTTGCAGCCTTAGGTCGTATGGTGCAAACATCCTGAATTATTTATACAATGTGTCCGGTCATGGACTAGCGATATTCTAGGCACTTGTATAACAACTATTCTAGTACACAAATACACTACAAACTAAGGTCGAATCCACTTCCCTGCTATTTGGCAGCCATTTTGCTTTTTTGTTGAGATATTCTCTATCTTAAAGTTATGAAAATGAGAACCCATTGTATCATAATGTTAACGATAGACAATATTGTCGCCCTCGGAATAAGCCTACTTTCATCTCAGTAGGACCAAAACTTTGAGAGATATGACTTTTTTTGTACACGCGTACAGAACAGCTCAACAAAAAAATGGAAGTGGATTGGACCCTAATGTATAGTGTGGTTGTGTACTAGAATAGTTGTTAAATAAGTACCTAGAATATCGCTAGTCCATGACCGGACACACTGTATATTTCATTATCACATGGTAGGCATATTATGATAGGTTAGGGCTGTAGGGCTTACAGGGCGTAGGGTTGTAGGGACTGTTAAGTTTATAGGTCTTAGTAGGTTCCTATAACTTGTCATATATTTTCATGTACCATTACATCCTTAGCATTATTGCGGCTGAACGTGGCATATGTTGAGGGTGGATGTACATACTTATATTACTTTATTAGTATTTACTTATGTATGCCTACCTCTATGGTTTTGAGATAATCTTGAATGCGATTGCGTTTACACAATAATCGCAAATAATAAATGTTAGCCACCCGATACAGAGATAATGATAGTATACAATATTATTTTTAAATATCCTCTAAAATCTAAGACACAAAACTTTTGCGCCGGACTTGGGTTTTATTTGTATGGGATTTGGGCCATCTCCTTTCAAAATTCCATAATTTTTATTTCCATGTAAAATAATTTTTATTTTGGTTTTTTCAAAATTTCTTCGTCCCTACTTTAGTTACGAATTTAGAAAATTTACCTTTTAATCGTGACCCCAAATATGACCTAAAACGTAAACACAGCTGAACTGAGGATAGATAGATTTTAGCATATTTATTTTCTAATTTTTGAACAGCTATATCTCTTAAACTATTGACTTTTGGGGAAAGTGGTAGAACAAAAGTTACTCGTTATTATGGGTACTTTAACACCCTTTCGGATTAGTACCCCCTTTCTGACTAACCTTGTATAGTAGAGCAAACCGATATAGGTTACTGAAACAGCTGTAACTCACCTCACCACTCAGTCACAGTATATACAAGGTGTAACATAAATAACGCACAACCTCTGAAGGAGTCACTGTACCCATCATTATGAACAACTTTTACTATGGGACCAAACCTGAAATCGCGAAAAAAAATCAGCTGTTCACTACATTTATGTTTGCACAACTCGTCAAAATGTAGGGAACAGCTGTTTTTTTTTTTCGCGTTTTCGTGTTTAGTCCCATAGCAAAAGTTGGTCATAATGATGGCTACAGTGACCCCTAAAAAGGTTGTGCGCTATTTATGTTACACCTTGTATACAGTATGTAAGGGTAAACACCGTTATCGCTCAAACCATGGGTAGTTGACGTGAACACAAAAACAAAGGACCGAGTAAAAAAAAAAGTGTATACGCGCGAGAAATGAGCGGCGCGGCGGCGTACACGCACTCGCTAGCGAGACAACTGACTGACTGGGGTAGCGAACTGTGCGGGGCCGTGCGTCGGGCCACGCGACGAGTTCCCCGCGCCCCCTCCCGTAGCTTGTTGGCTCCGCGCGTAGGGTGAAATGCTTTCGTGGAAAAATGAAAAGGAGAATGCCCACCAATGGGCCCCTTATTTTTGGTGCCGTGTCAAGACTATTTACTTCTCAAAAATTAAGTCGTATTTTTACATGTTCAAGTTTTTTTTATCAACATTTCTTTTACCCTAGCATTGGAGAACATAATTAATATTTATTTTATTGAATTTAAGTCAGTTCCGCCATTAAAACTTAACCTGAATGTTGCCAGACGATGGACTTTGTCAATTTAATAATTGTAATCGATTGAAAATATCGATAATTTACTAATCCGCTAACAGTCTCATGTATCTGATTAGGCGCGAAGTACCACAGACATTATTGTCGTTAGTACTTAGGTTAGTACTGCCCATACATACCTAAATAGCGTTTATAATTATCTTTTTATGTAAATAATATTATTAAAACAAATCGATTCAGTAAATCGATTTTCAAAATATTTCACATGGTCACTGGTCACACCTGGACAGATCTATCTGTCAAATCAATCAATGCATCAAATCACAGATTACTAATATGTAGCAAGATAAATCAAATCAAATATCAATTGAATTGTTTCATGTCGTTCGTTTTACGTCTACATATAATAATATTCCTTCGTATTTAATTCTGTTCGTTACAATTTGAAGCTGTCGAGTTAAGCGTTTACGTTCCTCTAGTGTATTTGTTTTGAGATATTGGACTCCTGTTTTAGTGATAAGTGCGCAAATTGACTCTAGTTTAAGTGAGCCTTGGACTCTTGTTTTACTCCTGAAAAATGTCTACACCTGGTAGAGGTCGGGTAAACCGCCTTCTCTCTCGCCCGTGTGTCAATTGCTCCGAGACGTTGGGCGCCTAATCTTCGTAGACGTCAAATCGAAGAATTAGATGAACCAATGCATATTCTTCTGACGGCTTCTGAGATCCTGGGTAACACCTATACCGGTAAGTTTATATGTGTCATTTACAAGATTAATATGAATATTTAGGATGCCTATGTTTGGTCAATCAAGGGGTCATCGTCAACTGTAAATCTCTATTATTTCCGCTATAACAGAAACTAACAACCAGCAAAACAGATAAGTCTTATATCTAGGCAGCTAACTTCCAATTAGTTTTAAACAGTGTGCTGTATGCAGTTTGCTTTTCTATGCGTGTCCTAAGTTTATTAAGCCATTATGCACACAATAATAATGAATGTTGATGGCATAGTGGAAAAATAAATTGTCTGCATACTGAACTTTTTGGTGATCATACATTTTCATTTAAAAGCAAAATGTAAATAAAAGTATTATTCATCTTGGACCTATTCTCTGAATATACCTCTTAATTATTCCCATGTAATCATAATGGATTCACAATACAATCTAACAATTGTGTTAAAACTATTTTGTAACGGAATTTAGGCAGTGTAAGGTGATCTGTGAGAAAACCTAGACCATTGCAATGAGCACATGTATAATTATGTATGTATTATTTACCTAAGAATTCACAGATTTTTTCTTTTTATCTTTTCAGATATCCTCTGATGACATCCTGTGTGTTGAATGTTTTGTATTATTAGAAAACTGGACATCATCAACCACATCTCTATCCCTTGTATCCCCTGCCCTTGGACACCTCAACATAATTATGTTTTGCGTGTGGCATGTCAATTGCAAGTCGCAGAACTCACAGGGTTAGTCAAGACTGTCCTCAAAGGAATCTTATGCTAAGATGGACACCAGCACATCATGTAAGTGTTTTAATCTTGGCAGAATTTCTATGATTGAACTAATTGAACAAAAATAAGTAGTATAAATATAATATTTTCTTATTTTCAGATCTTGCATTTGGAACAAGTTTGTCGTGCTTGTTGAGAGACTGCATCGAGAGAAATACAGAGCCAGGTGGTGTTAACAGACTCACCGTGGAGTCTGCGCCAGTGACTGACAACATGGACGATAACATTGCAGATCCTGTGATTCCTGTAGTATAGCATAAGCAATGATATAGAGTATCATTGCTTATTACTGTAGTTGCTTAGTGGGAAATCGAACAGTAGGGTGCTGCGCTCATACTATCACCATATTGTGGTATTTAAGCTGGGATTGTTTTAATGATATAAGCGCCCCACTGCCATTTCTAGATTATATATCTTTAAACAATAAATGTTTTACCTACTATTTATTGCTGTTTTTTTTAAAGTAAGCATCCATAGGGCATCTTACTTTAATATAAACTGGTCTTTAACTAAGCCACACAACCACACAAACTACAAATCATAGATGGCATAGTGAACTCACTAGGAAGCGGAGTAGTGATCTTAGTATGTTGCTATAGCGCACAGAAGATGCTGTTAAAGTGTTAGTCATCATCATCTACCTAGCATTTTCCAAAGTAGGTATGTTGGGGTCGGCTTCCAGTCTAACCAACGCAGCTGAATACAGTATTGCGCATGGAGTGACTCTCCCTCTGACCTCCACAACCCATACATTGGGTTATAGCACGTTACCCCTCGGTAAGACTGGTTGACACACTTGCGGGATTCTGGCTACTTGTAACGAGTATTTAAGATTTACAAATGACACCCGGAACCAGCAGCTTGAATGTGCTAGCTGACGCACAGGAGGAGTCTGTATGTAATGGATGGTCACACATCCACAGTCTAACTTCGGCAAGCATAGCTTAACTTGAGATGGATCCGTGCGGCTGTTGTAACTTAGCTACGAGCTACTCTAACCTAAGGCTTTAGTCGTAGGTAAGTATTTATTTTTAACATGGACGTATCTTTTTTCTACGTCCATGATCTTTAATAACCGAGGTGAGCCTGGTGACCTAGTGGTGAGGGCACAGCCCACTTCATGCTGACTGCCGGCATAGCACGGCAAGGGATATTTGTAAGCGCAAGTACCTACTTAACCTACATAATATCTAGTTAGTGAAGAAGTTATGTAGTGTTTTCTAAATTCAGGAATCAATATTAATACTTAAACAATATTATTTTAATTTCAAATAGGATGAAAACAAAAAAAAAAAAGTTTTATAACCTCAATTTCAGCATCCGAAAAAATAAGATTTCTCTTAAACTAGGGTGAAAAATTGAAAATCGATTTCAGATTATGAAAAGGTAATTTTAGGTCTACAAAACCAAGTTAAAACCACCGTGACATGCGAAGTTTTTTAGGGGCCCAAAGCTTCTAACAAGATGGGCATTGTCCTTTTATAAAAACAAAAGTTTACTATTTTTCATTGATTTTACGTTCTATACATGAAACCAAACCACTGGTTTCAAGGATAACGGTGTTTACCCTTACAGCCTGTATAAGCTAAAGCAGTACTTCAACTACCTACAATCGTCTGAATTGACACACTCACACAGACACACACTGCAAAAAGACCTCTAAGTTATCATCGGAATGCAGTCAGTCCCGGCTGTTCTAGAGTACATGACAAAGAGTGCATTATACTCAGTAGACAATGCGTGTCTGTTTGAATGTGTCAATTCAGGCGATTATAGTAAGTTGAGGTATTGCTTTAACTTATACAAGGTTAGTCGGAAAGGGGCTACTAATCCGCATGCCACTTAAAGTTTCACCGATGACCGTTTTAAAGCAAGTGTTAAAATGTCAAAATTCGACTATTTTTATTTTAGATTTTTTCAAAAAATATTATTCCGTGCTTTTAATTCGTGGCCCATATGACCTAAACTGTAAACACAGCTGATCATAGCTCAAAATAGATAGATTTTAGCGTATTTTTCATGTAAATTTTGAACACCTATTTCTCTTAAACTATTGACTTTTGGAGTAAGTGGTAGAACAAAAGTCATTCGTTATTAAGGGTACTTTAACACCATTTCGGATTAGTACTCCCTTTCTGACTAACCTTGTATATCTACTGTAACTCAGTTAAGAACAAAGTTTTACTGTTAAAAAGTAAGATTTTATTTAGAAACAAAAATCTTGACATAAAAGTGAAGTGCAGTCTTTAGCGCCGCGTTTTCTCAGTCTATTACCAACGTCAGTTTTACTTTGTAAGGTTTTACGTAAAGCGACTGTCGTGTCGTTTGACCTCCTCAGTCTCTAAGGACGCCGGCTTCCGTTTAAGATGTTATCAGCTTTCAGGTGGATGCATCTGCCTATTCCCATCTTTGATATTATCTCTCAGTCGCTGCTTACGACATTCATGGGAACATAATACGACATAATAGCCCGGTTCCCGGCTATGGGTTGGTTTTGCCTGCAATGTTGTTAAATAGCCGATAATCATATAGATAAATTATTAAAATTATAATATCATGCCTGTATTCCCCAAGGGGTTGGGCAGATGAGTATACAGGGTTATTGGAAAAGCATTAACAAACCCTTAAGGGATCATTGTACTCATCATTATGAACAAATTTTATTATGGGACCAAACCTGAAATCGCGAAAAAAAATCAGCTGTTCCCTACATTTTGACGAGTTATGTGAACATAAATGTAGGGAACAGCTGATTTGTTTTCGCGATTTCCGGTTTGGTCCCATATTAAAAGTTGTTCATAATGATGAGTGCAATGACCCCTTAAGAGGTTGTTAATATTTTTCCAATGACCCTGTAGTATAACACCCTCATTTAGCCGTTACGTTTAAATCCAATGTAATAGGGGGCGAGCCTATAGCCATCAACTGGGGCACAAATCGAGACTCCGGGCTGCTACTAAGAAATTTCACACGAAAAACCCCCAATAACATTGTACTCGACCTGGGGATTGAACCCAAGACCTCACGCTCAGCAGGCGCGCTTGCGATCACTAGGCCAACGAGGCGGTACGACGTGGCATGATTAAAATCTTTTGCGTTCATATTCATTGATTTCGTCATTTTAAGAGCCAGATACATTAACCAAAACAGTTTGATGTAATAAATTGAATAATAGAAGTCAGCAAAATAATAAAACGCCATCTTGAAAAAATAACCAAGAGTTTACAATCACTGACACTACTATCAAAGTGTAACGACAGCAGAGAAAGCGACGATAATACTTTCATTATACAGTTCATTGCACTTTTTGTGCAGACTTTACCATAATTTTGCAAGCTGTTGAAAAACGTATTCTATTGCTAAATGAAATTCGAACTTTATTAATATTTTCGGAATACGTACGTACGGACAGGGCTCGGTTCCAAGATGTGCTGCGGATGATAGTTCATAATAATATGATTCTCCGACTGCTATCGAAATACTGGAATATGTGTGGGGAATTTTTTATTTCGGACCATTTTTCCAATCCAGAAATATCAGTTGGAATTTATTATGTTTTCCTTAACATTAATAACTTCAGAGACTTTTGCGACTGAGTTTTACCACAGTATATTGTATACAAGCTGTAATAGTAAACACTGTTATCCTTGAAAACAGTGGTTTGGTTTCATTTATAGAACGTAAAATCAATGACATTTTTTTTATTAGATATTTAATTTTCATTTTTCCACAAAAGCATTTCACCCTACGCGTGGGGACAACAAGCTACGGGAGGGGGCGCGGGGAACTCGCCGCGTGGCCCGACGCACGGCCCCGCACAGTTCGCTACCCCAGTCAGTCAGCTGTCTCGCTAGCGAGTGCGTGTACGCTGCGTCGTAGCGCCGCCGCGCCGCTCATTTCTCGCGCATATATTTTTTTTTCTCGGTCCTATGTTTTTATGTTGGAATCAACTACCCATGGTTTGAGTGGCAACGGTGTTTACCCTTACATGCTATATAAGCGCTAAAGCAGTACTTCAACTACCTACAATCGTCCGAATTGGCACACTCACGCATGCACGCACTGCAACAAGACTTCTAATTTATCATCGAAATACAGTCAGTCACGGCTGTCATAGAGTACATGACAAAGAGTGCATTATATTCAGTATACAGTGCGTGTTTATGTGAATGTGTCAATTCAAGCGATTAGGGGGGTATAACACTATCGTACTAGGATCATCAATAGGATCATATCTCGTATATGACCTCTAGAGTCATATCTGTGCATGGAGAAATGATTCATATGTCTATATTACATTGTCTTATATCTATGACTCATAGATTTATGATTCTAGAAATATGATAGAGTAATATCCCCCTTATAGTAAGTTGAAGTACCGTCCGCGAAGCCTAAACGGAGCGTTTCATTTGTGAGAATGAATGCAGTCGCGTCCTTTGCTTGGGTTAAACCGGTTTATACTGCTTTTCGGCAATCGATTCTATGTGCACTCACACAAATGCAAAGCTCGGCTTACGCCTTGCCAGTTGTACTGCTTTAGTTTATACATATTCTACTGTGGTTATACTTTACCTTATTGAAACGTAAAAGTCAAGTGTGAAGGAAGATGTCAAAAACCACTCAAATCCAGTACATTTTATGTTAGTTCTCTATTTCGCCACGTTAATTTAGATCCATGTCACACTGTAAATTGCTTGCCAACTAAATTTAGGAGGATTCGATGTTATTTTGGATATTATTACCTACGATGAATGAAGAGTAAATAACACATAGTTTATTTATATACCTACTTACTTCCTTCCTGATATTTTTTTTGTGTTGGTAAGGATTCCTTCTGTATAAAACCGGAATTGATCAGCCCACGTGATTTTATGTTGTTTGGCAATCAGGTTTAATAATATAATAATAATATAGTTTATTTCTCTCATAAAGGTACATTGTTACATTAATTTTATTTATACAATTTAGCCTTATGCTAGAACCTTTGTGAGAGCTGGAGTCTGAACTAGGTTCGGAACCTGTATGACAGATCTCCAGGCTCACACCCCTTTAAACATAATCATATTTTAAGGCATCTTAATTCAGATTATACATAGCATTATTGGCAAACAATTTTGATACAGAGGTAAATCTATAATAAAGGTATGGTTATATAATATATGTGAGTGTAATGTAAAGTGATAATATTGTAGGATTGAGTGTGTGAATATGTTTTGTGCAAGTGCATGTAAGACCTGTGCGAGTATTTGTGCTTATTATTAACTATAAGAGGGATGTATGTTAAAAATGATTTAATGGTTTGGATGATACTTTCTGTACCTTCAATAAGTACTCAGAGAACGCTGCTGCTCATCCTCTATACGACATCCATAGGAAGAGATGGGGTAGTGCTATTCTTTAAGTCCGGCACTACACTCCGGTGAATATGAGTACCATAATAGCCCACAGACGTCCACGATTTGGAACCAATCTGCTATTTCCGTGGAAAGTGAGGATGACTAAATAGCAAGTATTTATCATCATCATCGCTTACCATCAGGCGAGATAGTGGTCAAAGGCGAGCCTACGGCTAAATTAAAAAAAAAACATCAGACTGTCGCACTGCTGGGCACGCGCCTCTTTTGAGAATGAAAATAATTTACTTTGGACGCGTTTTCGTACGAATTTGACTCGTGCGAACACGTACGACGTGCGTGGGTGACAATCCAGACCTTCCAAGTACCATGAGAGCGCGTAGAATGGGTGCGAGTTAGTCGTACGTATACGTGTGTGTAGTTCCGACGTCCGAAAACATTCCGAACTTGTTGGAATTTTTAATACACTTTGGTGCGTTGAACATAAAACTGCCTATTTGACGCAAAAAAACGTATTCTATGTGCGCAATCAATTCGTACGACCAGTATTTGTACGTTTACGTACGATACAAATTCGCTTCCAAAGTGCGGCCCGCCTTAGTCTTCCGCGCTGGCCTGGTGCGGGTTGGCGGACTAAACACACCATCGAAGACTCTTTGGAGCTCTCTCAGATAGGCAGTTTTCCTCACGATGTTTTACTTCACCGTTAACACAGATGATAATTAAATTACGATCCACACATGACATCGAAAAATCACAGGTGCGGCCCGGGATCGAACTCAGCCGTTCTGAGTAGAAGGCAAGAGACTAAACTTTTTTTTTTTAAGGATGTGAAACCTTCAAATGACTTCTTCCGCTCTGGGCGGAGCGGAAGGGAGTGTCAGACTCTTACTGACTAAAACCCATTCGTGTTCCTCCTAAGGCCCTTTGCGTTCCAGGGCTGCGGTAACTCTTTCAAATAAATTCCGCAACCCAGGCAGGAAGAGTTCACCCGCTAGGCTATCGCTGCTTCTAGTAGCAAGTATTTAATAAACAAATATAACGCAAAGATCTGTTCCTTTATTTCTCCTTCCTATAAAATAGAACCTTAAATATTCCCTCTCTCACTTATAATTAAAACAAACATTATCAAAGGTCAATGCCCTTAGGCCCCCATAAAATGTCTATCAATCATAATAAAACGTTCACGGGACGATGGTTTAATTAGTGGGAAGACCCAGTGGTGCCTTTAATACACACGATTACACATTTAGTTATCAGTCACCTGATAGAATCGGATATGTTAAATCATCGGCATTGGTGACGGAAGTCGACGTCTGAAGTTAATAAATTAGTTTGGAGATCAATTAAATTATACTCTGTTCAACGAAATATGAAACCTGATATAGCGGTCATTTCGTAAATTGTAGCCGAAAGTAGACCTTTTGTCTTGGTATGGGCATGTGAAGAGGAGGGATGAAACGCATGTGACCAAAAGAGTTATGAATATAAATGTGGATGGATGGAGAGGTATAGGGAGGCCAACGAAAAGATGGATGGATTGTGTGAAGAATGATATTATTATGAAAGAGAAGGGAGTCAGCGATATCATGACGGGTGACAGGACGGAATGGAAGAAGAAAACGAGTTGCGCCGACCCCAAGTAACATGGGACAAGGGCAGGAAGATGATGAAGTAGACTGCTATCAAAAACCGTAAAATAGCTATATTATACCTACATGTTTTGTTGTTTAAAAATATTTGATATTCTTTGTATGGCAACGTTTTGTAGAGAAACATTAAGACTCGCCTTACGTTAAAAAGGGCTATAGTAACGTAAAGCGTCGTCCTAATAGAACGCGAATGCGCGATCATCGCAAGTTCGCGCGAACTTAGTTCGTACGAACGCGCGTTCGAACATATTGATGTCACATAGGTGTCCTAAATGGCGTTCGCGCGACGATCTTGTCGCATCCACGGAGAGCGGGGTGAAGGGCAGGACACATGCGCGTAATGCCGGCCGGCCGCCATTTTAGAAATGTGTTTGGAATACGACGCAGCGCACGGTACTTTCTTTGCCGCTCGCATCGTTTATTTGCGCTTTCTATTAGGACACCCAGTTATTGTTATCGCGCGAGCACGCGATGGTCGCATAGCTAACTCGCGCGATGATCGCGCATTCTCGTTCTGTTAGGACGCCGCCTTATGGTAAAATGGTAAAACAAGGTAGTCTCTTACCGTGACAGCTAGATCACATGACTGACCGATACTACGTCACAACTACTGATGAACCAATAAGTTTCGATTTCTGTTGTCAAACTTTGTTGTTGTTGGTGGAAAAATAAAACAAATGGTGACGTAATACCGGTCGTCGTTGAAAGAGAATACCTTTTTTATTATAACGCGAGTATAATAGAAACTGCGTCGATACCGTATAACGCGAGTGTATGAAAGTAATTTAATACTTTTATTTTGACAATGCATATTCTTTTAATCTATAAACAAAATAGAAATCTAACAAAAAAACCTAGTAGTTTCCAACAGTTCTAAACAAAGTATCCAAAAAAAAAACATTTTCAAAGGTACAGGTAAAGGACAAGTAGAGTAGTATCCAAAAAAAACAGAGTTGCCACACGATACAAAAAGAAATGCTAGAAAAACACAAAAAACACGAATGTCAAAATCACAGACTTCCACGATCTAAATTTTCACTGACGCCAATAGTCTGTAATCCGAGAAAATAATTGTGAGTACGTTAAAGAATAGAGAGCGCGAATGAAAATTCACGATTTTTTTGTCCGCAATGCACACTGTTGTATGTGGGACAATCACGGAAATAAAAACGTTCCTACACAGCTATTGGCGCTGACAAAGTGAGTGATACGCGTTGGATGGAAAAAAGGTTTGTTGCCTAAAAATGTATTCGTACAGTCGTTACCAGCTTTTTGTTTAAAACGAGGGCAAAAGTTACTCGAAAACACATTTCGGGACGTAAATTACTCGTGTAATTATTAGGATAAGGATAATCTCATTTAATTTAGGGATTTATATTTATTATACAAGGTATTTGTAAATACAAACATTAAGGGCCGATTTTGTTAGCGTCGGATAACTTTTATCTGAGGAATAGGAATGACTTTTTGACAAAATGTTTTAACAAAAGCTGTCAAAGGATCAAATGTATTCTTTGAATGACAGTTGCCCGATGTTGGTAAAATCAAAGAAATTAAATAAAATAAAAATTACACATAAACCAATACAGGCGCTTATAAAAAGTCGTTTATAAAAAGTTTAGGTGCACGGTTCCAATTTGTCGATATCTATGGAGAAGAGCCGGCGAGAAACTCTACGGTTACTCTCTTAAAATCTTTAACAATTTCATTAAATATACTACTATGATTTAGGACAGTTTTGAGAGAACAATTGTCCCTTATAACTATCTACTCATTGTCCTATATGTATAAGGTTATATAAATATAAGCACCCTATGTCAATCTAATGACACACAGTTAATTGCTACTAACATAAGAACACGATACTTTCATTTGGAAGCATTAAGGACGAATAAAATTATTAGATACTTACTATACAAAGCCTATGCCGTTCAAGATACAACAAGTTAAATAGGAAGAGTAGTAAAAGGATAAATATATCCCAACATATAAAAAGCGGTGCCAGAAGAGGTTTAAAAGCGTGGAGCCAGAAGCTCGCGAAGGAGGTCCTGAGTGGAACGAGTACACGAAGCCGAAGCGCTTCAAGTGGGGGGAGATGGCGAGCGAAGCAAGTCGGCTACCTCCCGAGCGTAGCGCTGGTCGAGTGTGCGAGCGAAGCGAAGGGGCGACAAAGCGAGTCTTCTGGCGGAGCAAACCCAGAAACACTTGCGTGCTTGCTTGCTTTCTTGCTTGCATGATGGGAAAATGAGCCATCTAACAAGTGTAAAGTGGTCAATAATACAGTTGACTAATTAAACAGTGGCCAGCAGACTAGTAAAAAATTACAAAACATAATTAGGAACTTTAATCATTCGGCGTTTTAATTATAATTTTTAATTCAAACAGACAACCGTAAAACAGACACAGATATTGCGTTATTGTGTAACAAATCTTAAAAGCTTTGACAGTGATTGTACAAGCAATAGCTTCGTTTACTCGTGGGTCCGATGCAAATTAACAAGAGTTCGATACTTTTGAATATGTATGCAGCGTTGTGCTCCGAGTAGCTAACTAATGCTAGCAGAATACGAATACTCGTATATTTGAGCAATGTTTTTCGTAAATATTAACGATAAAAGCTTGCAAGTCTCCACATTTTGTCATAAAAAGAGGTTTTAAACTCACCAGATAATATGTGATTCCTCGCAAATCCAGTTTGTTTTAAAACCATCAATAACAATTAAAAAGTATAAAAGTAAATGTTGGATACATTCCACAAGCCTTTACATATAAAAAATATCGGGTTAATAAAACAATAAGTGCACACATTTAAATTCCAGCAGGGCCTTTTATACCGAATATAATTGCGAATATCTCGTATTGTAAAGAAAATAATACTATGGTGAATAAAAAGGTACTCTCGTTGAATTTTCACACCTCGGCGGTTAATAAATTTGCATTGGTAAATATTAAACGAGGTCGAATGCACTCGCGAAGATTGCCTGGTCCGATCCCTTGTCGATCTTGGTCAGAAGCCTGTCGGCTGGCGTGGAGCCCGAATAATGTGAAATTTTCACATGGACTTAACTATTAATATCTCGTCGTAAAAAAGAAAACAAAATTCGAAAAATATCTTTATAAATAAAATGCCAGACTTAGCTCTACATTAAATCTAAGAACGTTTCACGTCGTCGCGAGACTTGGCTTTTTTACATGAATGATTTTGATGGGATTTCGTTTCTTTTTCTAAGTGGTTCCATTTCTTACAGAATGGCTACCGATTTCTGCAAAACCCACTCTCTCTATATTTATCCTTTGACAAAGCCAAAGCGACTTGTATTTTTTCTACTAACGTTATATAGTTGCGTTTTAGTTATAATTTAAACACAATATCTGTGTATGGTTTTAAACTTTCACGATTTGTACACATTATAAAAATACAGATTCGGGGCTAGTCGCGTAGAAACTTTAAAAGGCACTAAATATCTTTTTATCCCGACGTTTCGGCCGAATTACACCGACCATATTACACCGGCCGGTGTTATTCGGCCGAAACGTCGGGATAAAAAAGGTATTTAGTGCCCTTTAAAGTTTCTATGCTACTAGACCCAAATCTGCATCATCATCATCAGCCTGAAGATGTCCACTGCTGAACAAAGGCCTCCCCTTCAAAAAGGGGGGGGGGGGGCGTAATTCCCACGCAGGATTTTTGGATTGGCAGGCGATCACCGGTAAGTAATAGGGGACGCTGCGGAACCGAATCTGTATTTTTACAATATCTTTGTGTTTTAGAAGACATTAATTCTGAAAACTACCGTGCCCACTGATAACAATGTGTTAAATAAAAAGATACTTTTATAAAATTTTCGCACCTCGGCGTTTAATAAATTTGCATTGCATATTAAACGATGCCGATATGCACTCGCGGAGATTGCCAAGTCCGATCCCTGCTCGATCTCTGTCAGAACCCTCTCGACTGGTGAAGAACCCGAATAATATAAAATTTTCATACGATTGTGAAAAACTTTTATGGGAAAAGTTTTTCCTCAATTATGAGGATCCTTCCTTTGAATAGGAAATGCTTGTCATGGGATGCATATTTTGCGTCATCTTTTTTTACGGACTTGACGGAAGTATTCGAATTACGATAACTCAATAGCCGAGACGTGGACTGACACTCAACAATTTGAATTCAGAAGTCTTTTGCAAAGGATAAATAATGGAATCAGGCGTTACTTTGCGGAAATCATGCATACACGCTGACTTTTAATTGGTTGTTTTACTAGAACAAACGTTGTTCAGACTATGGACTACTAATACAGAAACGCATCAAAAAATTTTTTAAGAAAAAAAAATCTATTCTTTCTTAAAAAGTCTTGTTGCTCAAACGTGTTTCAATAAGTACTCATCGCGGCAATCGCGGTAAAGTTCTCGGCAAATAACTTGAACCATCATGGCATCGACTGCGCAGGTCCCCCCCCTTGTCTTTGGTGGTGTCTTTTTTGAGTTTTTTTTTAAAGACCAATGACGTTTTTTTATTTGATGCATTTTAATTATAGTAGACCATGGTCTGAACAACATTTGTTCTAGCAAAACAACCAATTAAATTTAATGTCAGCGTGTATATACAATTACAACATTTAGTTTTTATTCTGCCAAACTAGTTCGTTAGTTTAGATCCAGTATGCAGCACCACCCTCCGGCCTGTAAATATGCACATGCAGGTGTGATTAAAATGCAGCATGCAACACAAACCGATACGACACGTGTTTACGGCATCCTCAGGACATGCTGAATCGTCGTTTTTTTTTATTTTTCTTGTTGGCTTCTGTAGGTTGTCTTTCGGGACCCTTTCTACGTAACCGGGCAGTTATTGACGAGACCTGGAGGGTCTCCAGCCTATGGGGGGGAAGTAAAATACTTAACCTAAGCTAACTACTTCACTAACATCATGACTACCTGCAACAACAACACTAAGGGCGACCCCAGGTGGGACTCGGACCTCGGCTTAGGTCGTTGCTGGCGGGGGCTTGGGAGGGGGGGAGACAGCTGATGAGGGCTGAATTATCGGTGTGAAACTCGTCGACCGCTTGGATGTGTATATTTATGTAATTCACGTCCAAACTGCTGTCCAAATAGAAGGGCGGTGCTGCATACTGCATCCAAACTAGCAAACTAGTTCCGCGAAATTAAAACTAAATATTGTAATTGCGTATTTGTTTTGCAAAGGAGTAAAATTGCTGAATTTTGAACAACCTATCCTTCCTAACTAATATTATAAATGCGAAAGTAAGTTTGTTTGTTACCTTTTCACGCCTAAACCACTGAACCTATCATCCTAAAATTTTGCATATACGTTGTCAAGTGTACAGAAACGGACATAGGGTACCTTCATCCCGAAAAAAAGTACTGTTCCCGAAGAAAACAACAATAACGTTCATAAATGGCGCCACGTGTCTTTCGAATCACGATTGAATATAGAAACTTAATTAGTGTGTTAAGAGTTTGTTTGAGCTTAATTAACGCGAGCGAAACCGCGGGCAAAAGCTTGTGTAAATATAAAACGAGTTTTCTTAAAAACAAAATCAAAAAAATCAAACCAAATACTGAGAATTTCGATTGCATCACTCCAATGCAAATACATAATTTTCGCTCTAACGAATTGATTCGGTACTACAAAAACTCAACAACACAAACTCCCAAACAGCAAACCGATGCATTTCGCAAACGCATTTGAAAATCAGCGCCGTCAATCTCTGTACTAAAGTTCCTGTAATGACAGACTTGCTGTCATCCAGCTATGCAGAACTTTAAGAGTCTATTTCGTGCCGAGAATGTACATTTGTGAGGTTAAAATGGGTCACAGAGCGTGCAAGTAAAGTTTAAAGTTGCGGCCTGGCTTTTATTGTACTTCCCTAAGTTAGGAGTTTATAATAGCTAGAACAACTAATTTAATTATGCTATGCAATGTTCTTCTATTAAAAATTTAATACAAATATTGGTATTTTTTCTTTTATTGCAAAAAGTTGCCACCCCTACGCAGTGTTCTATATACTGCGTAGGGTTGACAACTTTTTGTACAAAAAATATAGTAAGGTAAAATCGGAGATGGAAAGTAAACTGTATTTTATTATTTTAATGATTAATATGCACTATATGGCTCTTCGTTACCAGTGCTTTATTGATAGATGGTAAAAACAGCAACGACTCCCTTGTTCAGAGCAAGCTCCAAAGTCTTGAGCATCGGCGCAAAGTTGCTAGTCTAGTGGTTTTTTATCGGATACATTTCGGAGAGTGTGCTTCAGATCTGCATGATCTAAGTCCCTCCTGCGTTTTTTTCTATCGGACGGCCAGAAGCCCGAAAAAGCGCCATCGATTTATGGTTGATATACCAAAAACCCGAACAAAGCGTTTTGATTCCACTTTCATTGTGAAAACCGCCAAACAGTGGAATGTGCTGCCCGAGTGGGTGTTCCCCGACAGCTACAATCTGGGTGTCTTCAAGTCACAAGTGAATCGGTTTCTTCTGGGCAAGCATGCTCCATCGTAGACCGCATCATCGCTTAACATCAGGCGAGATGGCGGCCAAACGTAGGCCAAAAACGAAACAAAAAAAAAATGTTTAATTTATTGCTATCGACTAGTAATATTATAGAGCAAAATAAAGTATAATACTGTTTTTAACAACCCACTAGTGCTGCGCCTAGAAATAAGTAGAAGAGACAATTAAACGATTTCTAAACAAATAATTGTCATCACTAATCCTTCTGCCCAATTCTAGTGATTTTTCTCTGACCGTTTACTGTGATGGTCTTTGGTGGGCCCATATTTAGCAGTGGACGTTTATGGGTTGATATTATTATAAAAGAATTATCAGTTTATTCATTTTAAATACAATCATACAAAATTACATTTTTAAATATTAAAAAGGGTGAGGAACTTCCTTACACTACGCTACGTGTAGAGAAGAACTTCTTTCTGTATCAAGCCCTTGATCCAGCCGCCCAAAGAGAGCCTCTTTAAATGTTGGTCGAGGCTCTTGGCTATTAGGCCATTCACCGTAATGACTGCTGAGTGCATATCCCACATGCCGACAATATCACTAAATCAAGATATTAGATTTGAAACAATTATTGTCAACAAAAAAATTAATTTGTCTTTTTGGGAGATGCCTGTACCAAGCCATGAACAACGAAACGGGTGAAAATCAGTGTTTCACTCGGTTAAGTAGTCGTTAATTACGAAATTAAAAACTTTATTCTTTTTACATCGAGGTTCTAAATATCACAAATGCATCAAAATAAAATACAGTATCTGAAACAGTTATTTTTCAAAATAAATAAATCATGTTTCTTAAACAAACCTTTTCAATAAACAGTTTTCGGACGATTTGGTTTATTATCTCGTTTAGCCTACAACTCTCGTAACAAGAGAAAAAAAGACAGCAATCCAAATTTTTCTGAATCAGAGGGCTGACCGCAAAAGTCCATGTTAGACTAAAAACGTTGTGATAGACCACACCAACGCCCGCAACAATGGCCAAATCAATGGAATTTTCTAGTTACAATCACATTGCTCTGCAAAGAGAAAAATCGTATGAAACGTTCTTGCTTTACGACTCTAAAATAAATAAATTATGAAATAACATAACACCACACCTGCATTCCCCGAAGGCTTGGGCAGAGGTGTATAGTACACCCTCATTTTGCTGTCATGTTTAAGTCCACGTAATAGGGGGTGAGCATATTGTCATCAACCGGGCACAAATCCAGACTCCGGGCTGCTACTGAAAAATTCCGCACGGAAAAACCAATAACCTCCGGTTTCTGATTTGAGAATTCGGGATAAGCAAATACTTAAGTAATATTTCAGTACAATCTTGTCAAAAAAATGCTTTAAAATCCGTCATTTTTTTGACAACTCCATACTCAAATGTTATTTGCTTATCCCGAATTCTCAAATCAGAAACCGGAGGTAAGACTTTACCTCACGCGCAGCAACGCGCTTGTGACCACTAAACCAACGAGACAATCCGTAAATCAATTATAATTCTCTATAAACCACTCAACTGTCAAACTATCGTCAAACTAAAGCATCACAAAAGACGATTACCAAAGACAACAAGAAGAAAGCCATTAAGTTGATAAATCCTTTACTTAACTATTAATAGTTACGTTCGTTATCTACACAAAGGGCGTCCGAGATCGCCGACAAAAGTTTACTAACCAAAATTAGTTTTAAAGGAGATAATACTCGTGACGTTTAACTCTATAACTTAATAGAACTGCGGTTGTACTGTGCGGTTTAGCAAAGGAACTGTTCTAGCGAGTTATGTTATTACTTTTGCTATAAATAGAAACTATTGGGAGAAAGTCGGTTCATATCTTTATGCGTTCATTGTTTCAGGTTGGTAGCGTTTACGACCGATAGGTATTTCTTATGTTTTGCTATTTTCAGTATTGACTAGATCGTATAATATATTTTCTTACTGTTTTTTACCATACAAATATCATGACACAGTGTGTCCCGAAACTCAACGTTAAAGCCTGACAACAAATGACAGGGCAGTTTGACACTATTCAGTTTTTTTAGTACTGTTCTATTTTTTAAAAACACTTCTTGAAAACTCGAAAAGCATGAAACTTTTATTTTTATTTTTATGAGCCGTCGTAAACTGCCCTAGCATTTGTTCCCGGCTTTACTTTGAGTTTCGGAACATTCTGTATAAGGGTTGCACTAATAAGATCCCAGGAATGATGATACTTAAGTACGTCCGACGCACCCTAAGCACTCAGCTCCGCTACCAACCATGCTGACTAACTAATCTTTTCACCACATCATAAGCCATCGCTAGAGAAGAATATCATACAAATTATTCCAATGTAATAATTTTTAATAGGCATCGTATTATTTTCCTTCATATTCATAGCCATTTAGAAGTCACCCCAATATCGTAGACTCCCTGACTACCAGTCCCGGGTCAAATTCAATACCGCGAAACCAACTGACAGGCGCTTCCAAAACAAAGAAACTTTTATCTTCCGAGTTATTGAAGACAGCTCAAAATAAAAAAATATGTATGGCAGGCTGATTTACTAAGGAATTTTGTAATTCAATTCAATATAGTAACCTCATTGATTGCTATGACTTAAAGCCGTTTGGGGTCGAAACGCTCCTTTCATGGGGTCCAAGTGCACGTCTCCTCTTCAAGGAAATTGCTCAAGGACTGGGCGCCACTTCGCGTAAACAGAAGGCAGTTTTATTTTTAGGCCAAAGAATTAGCGTCGCCGTCCGACGTAGCAACGCGCTAGTCTTCTGGGTACGCTCCCAGATGACAAATAGGGAGTAATATTACGATGCCTAAGTGTACTTTGTAATTTGTTTTACTTTCGGACTGTATATTTTTATTTAATTCAATAATTTTATTTCAGACTTGCTGCTTGACTTGCAGGGTGTAAACGAATTCGAGTAATTCCTTCAACCGCATGATCTACTGGTGACACTGATTGACTCTGCATAGGTATTTTTCAGAAACAACAAAAAAAAGTTTTCAAAAAATTAAACTTAGTATTCTGTATCTGATTAATTTTATCGTCACGAGTTAACTGACTGCATGGAGCGATATCGCGCTATTCGTGCCTGTCAGCTGTGTCGCTGTGCCTTCATTCATTTGTGCATGGCATCGAAATTTTCCATCACATAAAAAAATGTACTTAGGGAAAAAAACAAAAGTTTTTTTTTATTTTTAGTCAATCTAAATCCCGTGCGGGGTTAATCTATACCATATAGATCATGTGGTTTGAAGGAATTACACATATTGTTTACACCCTGTAGTGTCCATATAATGTTATCAAAAAGTCGCATAACTACGAAATAATTTGTCTTATGAATTTTTTCATGCATTTCTATCTCTAAACCCGGATTTTCGAACCCAAGCCGGACTTTAGTATAGGTATTTCCTTTCCTATAATATGAGAGCATACCTTAATCCTCTGAAAATGTTTGCCTGAAACCGAAAGCCTCCACTACGTGCCTATCCATTGTATTTCTAAACTTACGGATAACAAATTTTAAGTGAAAAGTGGGATTCAGTGTTCAAACTGTTTTTATAAGATAGTAGAATCCACTATAGTGATTTTAATACTTTTAGAATCACTTAAGATCTAAAAGTTTCTAAGTAAAAGTAAATGTTTTTGTACGTCCAATTGTTTTGGAACTATTTGCTGAAACGGTTAGGTAGAAAAGATTTTTAAGAGACTTAAGCGCTGTTCAGGCTACGCTATAGTAGGTATATTGTTTATAGCAAATATTGTATAGCACATGGATATCGCGCAGCATACATTTTATTTGGACACGTTCGCACAACGCTTTGCTATAAAGTATTGAGCGATTTTCAGAGCTATATCGTACGATTCTCCAGTCCCCGCCCCGCCTCACTTCTACCCCCTCCGTCGCCCGATAGACCGCCGTCAAATAACTTGCTATACATAGCACACCGGCTTGCAATAGTGTGAACGTCATGCTATATAGTTATAGCTTATGACGTAATATGCTTCACTAGCGAAATAGTATAGCGTAATCTGAACTGCGCTTAATTCATAAATTGTTGGAATAGGTTTGTAGCGGATTGCCACTTGGTAATAATGCACTACCTTTGAACCAAATGTGCTCTCAGCTGAAAGGGCATGGCGTCAGTGAGGCTTATATAGTATTTTAATTTAATTGTCATTTAATTAGCCAGTCGTCTGGAAGCACTTGCGGCGCGAGCGCGCGCTTCACCGTCGCCCGAGACGCAGGCGCCCATCGTTGCGGGCGTCTCTTATAGGTAAGGTTAATTTATAGGCTCTACTAGATTAAGTTAGGTATAGAATATTATTGAGGCATCAATAATAAACGTTGTATTGTGAACACCAGTGTTTTATTTTATCCAGAGTTTATTAGGCGTGGTAGATCAATTTTAAATTTAAATGCGCCACGAAAATTGAGGCTTCTGAAATGGTTGTAGAGCGTTAAAGGAAATGCGATCGCTGCAGGTTTTGGTATGGCTAGGTTTGGATATGGAAGTGAATGACTTAAAATATATCCAACATAATCATAATAAAATCTACCATCTATACGACAGTAGTTGAGAAACTCATAATTATATTAAGTTAAGTTAATAAATATCGCAAGTTTGTCAAATTGTGTGAATACAAACGTGTCAATTTTTTTTTGTTCCAAGTTTCTGTATGACGAGGGCAAGTCATCTCAGTGAGAGGTTCCACACACTCATCCTGGGGGTCTACTCCCTAAGTACGAAGTCCGTGGTCTCGGCCTTAGTTACGAGCGTTTCCTACTCCCTATCACCTACGGACATACGATTATTTCGGGGTTCGAACTAAAAATGAATGACAACACGATTTGACAGTTGTCCCTACTATCAATGTGTTTTTGCCCGTCCAAAAAGTTGAAATTGACACTTATTTTGTTCACTCCTACGTTTCGGGCTACTTTCGGACGGGCAACTAACTTCGTTGACGGACTTAGGGAGCAGGCCCCTCGCAACCATCCGCGTTTGCGGACATTGAAACCGAAAGGAACTGACTTAGCAGCGTAACGTTAGAGCAGCGTTTCTTAACCCGGGGTTCATGTCACTAATGCCGGGGATCCATGGCTAGCCTACCTAACATCATTATTAAGATAATAATAAAAAGCAATAAGTCTTGCACCCACCTGGGATGGTTCAAGTCTTGCACCCATTACCTCAACAATAGTTTTGCACCCACCTGGGACGGTCCATGACTGTACTCCAATAGTGCAGCCGTGCATAGTTCCCTGTTGATGCCCCATCCCATTCTAGATTAAAGTTCTCAAACGGCCTCTGCGAGTTGGACCTGTGTCCCCTGTATGCCTCCAAAGAACCGGACATCTTTCGCACGGAAGATGAGCCGTGAAAAGAAAAAGCAATAATTGTAATACTTACTGCGCGTGGTCTGTTTGACAAGTATAGTTTAAAAAGTTTTTTTTAGATTCCCTTGTTTTCTTCTATTCGAAAAGGGTCGATAGAATCTTTTAAAGTTTAAGAAACCCTGCGTTAGAGGATGTTCCTACTGCAAGGCACTCAAAGTAGGTTAAATTGCATTACGTATTTAATTCTACATCTGTATTGAGAAACATAATATGCGCGCTCCACAAAAGATCATAAACATCGAATACCTAGACAGTGATCACCGATTCAACTGCCAAATGAATATGGCAATATTCCCAAAAGCGTACCTAATCTATAGCGGTTAGCCCGTAACCGGTGTGACGTCATAAACCATGTAGTTAACTAGCTGCTGATCAGGTGAAAACTAAATGCGGATTTTAATTAGCCTTTCATTCTGAACGGTATAGCCGTTGCGTTGTGAATGAAAGGTTAATTCATAATTAGATCCGTAATTAGCGACCGCATGAGCCAATTAGTGGTTATTTCTAATCACATGTAACCAAGCCAATTCGTATGCAAAACAGTCACGTTGCTACGTCGGCGTCGTAACATTTAATTTGACACGAAATTCTCTCTCCTACTTGATATTAGTGGACTCCTATCTTTTGATAAAGAATGGAATAGAGATATTTTTAAGAGTAGTAAAGCTCCTTGTGTAGTAGTACTTCCTCTATATATGTATTTCTGCTGCTAAACAACGTTGCTGTGTTCCGATTTCAAGATGGGTGCTGGGGAACATGCAGGTAGATGAGAGTGAGTTTCCAACTTTCTCGGTCGGTTTGTATTCTAGGGTGTTGTAGATGTGTATAGGCGGTGGTAACCACTTAACATCAGGTAGGCCATTGGCTTGTTTGCCAACAAATTATATTAAAAGTTACGATTGTTTACTTCTTTTCGCGTGTCGGCAAGAGCTATAAGAGAATAGCTCGTGCTGGTTAAAAGATTAGCCAGAAAGCAAGGTTTGGTAGCGGGACTGACTGCCCAGGGTTTGTCAGAGGAACTTAGGTATCGTCAATCGTGGACTTTCAATGCAACTTAAAGAAAGGATATTCAGAAATAACAGACAAAAGGCCTCTTCACTTCTTTCAACGATATCTTAAATCCTGACTAATGAATTATGTTCAAGAGATGACCTAGCATCGTAATTAATCATTACCTTCTTTGTTTGAGAAAGTCGTAAATCCAAATAGCTGTTGCCCAGATCCCAGGGGAATTTCTTTATGTATCCGGATAAAAAGTATTGTATATCCTAATCCAGATTATGATCTAACTGTGTACCAAATTTCATCCAAATCTAAACAGCCGTTATGGCGTGATTGATTAACAAACATCCAAACTTTCACGTTTATAATATTAGTAGGATAGGATTACAGTAAACTGCGTTTGGTTATGTAATGGCACATTGTGAGCCTGACTGTCAGAAAAATTATCTAATATTCAGCTCGTGGGGGGACAGATTAAGAATACAGTTTGCCTCCCTCGCTGGGCAAGCGAGTCAAAAGAACCGGACACCATAACGTCGCCCGAGAGTGGAAACCTCGGGAATGTTCCTGTGGGCTTTCACGCGGAATAAGTCGCGGGCAAAAGCTAGTCAGCTATATTTATTACGAATTTTATATACCCAATAAAGGCTAGTTTCAGTGCCTACAAACCAATTTCACATAGAGCGGCTGTCTTATAAATTCAATCAATATTTTACTCTTTTAATTTTTTTAATTCAGTTGATTCTTTTTTTTTCAGTAATCTTTTCCGTGCCTTCGTGCAGTATCCTAACGTTTGAATATTTTAATAATCCGTAAAGTTATTTACACACTCTTATTGGTTTAGTTTGTTATTAAAATTAAGTACGTTATTAAAGCCATCTCATTTGTTTAGTACACATCAAGCAGTGTACTAGGACCACTAAGGCTTGTGAGTTCCCTGGAATCATTCTCTGTGTGGCAACAATGTAATTGGGTTTTTCCTGTTACCTGTGTGGGTTTCTGGTAGCCCGGATTGGAACTGTTCTCGGTAAAAGGTGATCTGCCACCTCATTGAAACTTAATACCTTCTTCGGTGAACTGACTGTTCTATGGTGTATGTTGTAGGGTTATACATATCCCAGCCAGCACAAACCTTCTGAGTAAGTTTTGTTTAACAGCAGTCATAGAAACTAATTGCTGAATAAGACTACCGTAATTAGCTGATTTGGCGCTTACTCAGACGTTATTCAAGCAATTTGGGCACAAAATTATACTGCCAATAGCTGTGTAATAGCAACGTAACAGATGAATAAGTTTTGAATAATTGTACGACAAGCTGAGTATCTTCTGCATAAAAGCATTTTGTTCTTTAATACTTACAAGTATTACAGCTCTGTTAGCCAGATGATGAATGAATGATGAATGATATTATTTATCAAGAACTTAATCAAATTAAATTAAAATTGACAAATCCGAACAGCGTGACTGCGATGACATTGAAATATATATGGCCGAACTATATTACCTATCGTAAATTTTACCCTTATTTATGCTTATAGAAAGAAATTGTAGGTGTGCATGCAATTTTACCGTGTATTTATATATACATTTCGTGTAAAATTTTCACGCGCTACCTGATAAACCGGGTTTTAGAGAAATAAACAACATTTCGTCTATTGGTACGATTTTACGTGTGAAATATTTTTTTATGTTTTATGCAGTTAAAGGGTTCAAAAATAACTTTGTAATACTTTTATAAGAATATTATACCGATTTCGTTATTAAACTTGAGTACTTGAGCATAAAATTCCACATCGTTATAATAGGTTATGTTATTCGATATGGCGACGCTCATTCTGAATAAAATCTGATTGCACAGCGGCTTATCGTCTTATGTCTGCATAACAGACCTTATGTGTCCACTTATTAAGTTTTGCTCCGGTTAAAAGTGGTCTGCACTCAACATTTTTCGATACGTTCTATAATCGATACGACAGTTTTTTATCTTTTCATACTCTCGCAAGCACTTTCTTTGTATGCCTCCCGTTCTTTTTCTATTTTTCCATGAATTGGAGTGTTTTTAACATTTTTTTTGTAAAGAGGCATTTTCACACAACCACTACCAAATAAAATGCAGTTAGCCGCTTAAATGCTGACTAACGTACCGGATCAGTTCTTCTAGCTTAAAAAATATCTACTTTTCGTGAATACCCAGCAAACTTCTGCATAAGAATCTGTTATTATTGCTTTAAGCACAGTTAGTTGCACATGACGGTAATTTCGTACTTAAAGCGGCATAAAGTAGTTATAACAGCTACCTTAATTTCTGTTAAGTTACTATATGCTTCTTAACAGAAACAACGCCTATTTTGTACAGCAGCTGAATATCTGTCAAGATGTGGTGTGTAATACAACTAAAAGAGAACAGAATATAACTTATCCAGTATCATGCTTTATAGTGGAATTGTATACCAATGTTATACAAAAGGTTACACAAACTCTTGAGTAACAGGTCTTTTTATGATGATTATTCAGTTTTAAGAAATAAAATCCGCAAATTACAAAACTAACTCGGCTAATAGCATTATTATAGTAAAAAAAAACTTTAATACAGAACTTCGTAATACATACAGCTTCTATACATATGTAATAAAGCTTAACTCTGCATAAGGTTAAATTGTTGGCCAGTTATCTGACTTGTGTGCTGTCTGGGATATATACTCGTATATGTAGTTGAATAAGTTTTTTTTTAAAGACAATACTTTACGTGGTGTCTTTGGTCTTCAGGTGTAGGTAGAAAATTGTGGCGGCTAGTGAGGCGCGAGAGAGGACTATTTTTTTTTATTATATTGGACTGCTGTAGGTGGTCCTAGGGGATCATTTCTACGTAACCGGGTAGTTATTGGCGAGACCTGAAGGGTCTCCAGCCAATAGAGGGGAAGTAGAATATTTAACCTAAGCTCACTACTTGTACTACACTAACATCATGACTACCTGCAACAACAGCACTAAGGGCGACGCCTAGAGGGACTTGGACCTCGGCTTAGGGCGTTGCTGGCAGAGGACGAACTGCAGCGTGCCGGGACTTTTATAGGCGCACCCCGCCAGTCGCCACTACTACCACCGTCACAAGCTTCGCTCAGTTTTTCTATCAATTCTATTCAGGAATTAAAAGAGTGCATTTATAGAAATCAAACAACTGTGTTACACAAAAATTGTTTACTCGTTCTGGAATAGAAGACCTTTATTTTCTATGTATTGTATTTTCTCAAAAAACTTATGTAAAGCCTTTATAGAAAACTAAAAGCGAATACGTACAACCTCTAAAGACGCGAAACTCACTATCCGTATTTATTTGTAATCTCTTCAAATAATTCAACATCTGACCGAGTGTTGCCAGGTAAATATTCCAACAAGTCGTAAATTATGTTTCGACAACTAACTAAATATTCGAAACTTCCAGAACGACATAACTTTAGGCGTCGTCCTAAATGGTTAATGGTAGCACGATCGAGAGCGTGCGATTAAAATAATTTCATTGTTGTATGATAGAATGGTGTTTTCACTACGACAAACCAAAAAATATGGTCTATAGAACGATGGTTCCAACTAAATGTTTTTTTTTTTTGATGAAGCATTCTCACGATCGCATCTCACTGTTCGTACGATCAATTTTCAAGTAGGATGAAGCCTTATTCTTACTTGTAAATTGGTTATCTACCTGTTCACAAAGTTGTTTAATTATAATTAGTTGTTAAATTATTTTCGTATTCAACGTAATTTGTTCGTGTTTGTTTAAAATAGAAGGAAATGATGTTTTCATTAATTTGCATTCCTTAGTAATTACGTTAACATCGTTATATTTAGGACGTTTCAGTGTGATAATTATTACCTTGTATTAAAGGATAGTAATATTATTGGACTGTATACTTTTGTTTTCTTGCGTGTGAGGAAATCTGCACACTGTGAGGGCTTAATTGAGTTCTCGATGTAATAACCGAAGTTCGGTGTGTTCATAATGTTAATGACTAGTATATGTAAGGACTGTCTATAAGATACTCCCCTAACTTACAAGATAAGTGGCAATCTATAGGGAGGAGGCGCCTCACACACTACAGTATGTAGTCTGCCAGCCCTCTTCAGGCCAGCGTGGTGGAATTAGGCCCAGACTCCACCAAAGTGGAGATGTGTGGATATGTCCGAAGCGGAGACGAGATGTTTTTCAGCTAGGGTGTATCTACCCAAACTGCGGAGATGTGTGCTGGCTAGGGTAGAGATGTGCGCTGACTAGAACGGAACTGAGCTGCGTGCGGCGAGCTTTGGATGTGAACGCACAGTTTAGTGCGATCTGACACGAAACTGCTTACGCACACGCTGCACACTTCTCGTCTCCGCTGCGCGCCGTCGTCAGCTTGCGAGGCAAAGCTCACATCTCCGCCTTGTACCGCGGCCCAACTCAATCTAAGCGAGGAACAACTCACATCTCCGCTTCCATCGCGCCACACAAATATAGGCTAATAAGTTGAGTGGAGACGAGATGTGTGAATAACGAAATTCTGTTGGTTTTTTAAAACACATCTCCGCTCCGCTCGTCTCGTCTCCGCTTTGGTGGAGTCCGGGCCTTAGGCCTACACCTTTCTTATTCTGAGGAGAGGCCCGTACCCAGCAATGGGACAATAATAGGCTGATCATGTAATGTTATGTATACTTTCTGAGGATCTGTTAAAAGAAAGAGCCTCGAAAAAAAATTGGATAAAAATACTTTTCTTCACGTGGACATCAGTTAGAGAGGCGACTAATAAGAAGGTGGGTAGAAGCATCCTGATATGTTTTATTTTTGAATTTCAAATGTAGTTATAGACTAGGTAGCTATAAGGGTCAAAATACACGTCCGATAGTTGCTTCCGGGAGTCGGATCCGACCATATGATCGTATTCATGAAATACACGTACGATTCTCGTGTCCGATTTTTTCTGGACGATGACGACTCCCGGACGTAGCTTACGATTCTGACATCCGATTCGATAGTCTGATTGTACGTGTTATTCATGTTCAAACAAAATGTATGACGCGGAAGCCTTCAGATAGTCTGATCAGACTATCGGAACCGACTATCGGAGGCAAGTATCAGACTTGTATTTGGGCTCTTAGGCCAGACATGACTTAGTTCAATTATTTTTTCACTGTCTCTAAGGCTCGTTTATTTTGTAGACGTAAAGAGCTTAGTCCTTGATATGGCTTTGTGTCACGTTTGACAGACATACGATTTATCTTCCTAAATCTGACTGTTTAGGGAGACAGTATTTCTGTTGGAACCAATTTATTGTTACCGTAAATGTTAGAATGGTACATGGGAATAATGCTTTGTGCTCTGTTCCTAACCTTTTCCTGTTTCCAAAAGGCTTTTTATATCATCACAAAAAATGAAACAATTAAATAACTTAACATTACGCCTGCATTACCCAAAGGGTTCGGCAGAGGTGCATATACAGCACACCCCTATTTCGCCGTTATGTTTAAGTGCCATGTAAATAGATGATAAGCCTAATGCAATCTACCGGGTGCAAATCCAGAATCCGGACTGCTACTAAGAAATTCAAAATTAAAAAACTCAATAAGACTTTGCCTAACCTGGGGATCGAAACCAGGACATCACGCTCGGCAGTCGCGCTTCTGACCACTAGACCAAATATGCAGTTCTTTTAACTTCCTAAATATGACTGTTTAGGGAGACAGTGTTTCTGATGAAGCCAGTTTATTATAACCATATATGTGAGAATGGTACGTGGGAATAATCCTTTGTCGAAAGCTATTTTTATCCTTCCCTTGCTTCCAAAAGACTTTATTAAACATCACAAATAATTGCCGACTCAGGTTGACTGCTGTAAAACTAACTTGGCCAAATGGACACAAAAAAAAGAAGAAGAAAATAACAGAAAAAATTTGCAACTAAAAAATAAATGATAACAAGGAGCCAAGTCAACATCCATCAAAAAACAAATAAATATGAAATACAATGAATCACTAGAATGCACTAAATTTATTGACAATAAAAGCAAACCTGCATAAAAAAGCTGTAGCGTCGTGAATGGTTGACTAACAGAAGTTTGTTCATTCAAAATATTGAAGATAATAAAAATAAATTGGGAAAACAATGAAGGTATTCACTCTCCAATGTTCTAACCAAAAGCAACAAATATCTGATGACCGATTGATTTCCCAATTACATTTCAATTTAGAATCAGAATAGTATACATATCAAACATAGTTAGGTTTACTTATTTAAGGTCTTGAGTCGATTATATACGTGTAATTAGTGCGCTGTGCGCCTTAAAGACATGCAAATATACAAGGATGAACATGAGAAAACCACGCCTACAAAAAAATAAAATAAGTTAACAATTAGTCAAACAGTGACATTTGTATATTAATTAATAAATAATTTAGTGCGATTTTTAATTTTAATAAGGTCATATTTTTAATAACAGCAGGTATTATAAATACGTTGACATTACACATCTTTTTTGCATTTTAAGACGTATTAAGCGTGAATTACATAGAAACGCCATAAGGCGCAGGCACGGCGCAGGCGCATCGCTTTCATACATTTTGTGTGAAAAAAATTTGAAGCGGCACGAAAAATGTATGAAAGTGCCTGCGCCGTGCCTGCGCCTTATGCCGTTTCCATGTAATTCAGGCCTTAGATAATCACCTTACAGAACTCCTGTACCTATAAATATCCTACCTGAAAATACTACTACATTTTATTTTTATTTTCCTACCTAAATATTCTACAGTTGAAAGCTAAATTCACAAAACACTCCCAACGAAGTCCGGATTTACTGAACACAGATTTCCCGCAATGACAGCTAGACATGGCCTATGTGTATCTAAAAAAAGTTGCGCCTAATAAATTGGCTTGCCAAAACATTGGGACAACTTTTATCTGAGTATTGACGGATATTTAGAGGAATGAGGTATTCTGAGGCACAAAGAGCGGCAAAATAATAAGGTACTCCTTATTTTACCAATTTCAGTGAAACTATTTCGACAGGGGATGGTTTTGTTCAGCTATTTTATCTTACATAACGTAACATCACGCCTGTATTCCCTGAAAGGTTGGGCAGAGGTGTATAGAACACTCTCATTTACCACCGCTTAGGCCGGGAGTCTACACATATTTAGACTAATTGTAATTAGTGTCAAGTGTGATTGTGTCTCCTCTACAGTTGGGTAAAGGTGTATAGTACACCCTCATTTCGCCGTTATGTTTAAGTCCCACGTATTACTGTGCGGGCCTATTGCCATCAACCGGTCACAAATCAGAACTGCGGCCAGTTACTGAGAAATTCCACACTGAAAACCCCTCCAATACTTTGCCCGATCTGGAGATCGAACCCTTGCGACCACTAGACCAACGAGGCAGTCAAATTTTGCCATTATTTTATGACCTTAAATTATGTTCACGTAAATTTCTATCGGACGGCCAGAAGCACGAAAAAGCGCCATCGGTTCATGGTTGATATACCAAAAACCCGAACGAAGCGCTTTGATTCCACTTTCATTGTGAAAACCGCCAAACAGTGGAATGCGCTGCCCGAGTGGGTATTCCCCGACAGCTACAATTTGGGTGTCTTCAAGTCACGAGTGAATCGGTTTCTTCTGGGCAAGCGTGCTCCATCGTAGACCGCATCATCGCTTAACATCAGGCGAGATGGCGGCCAAACGCAGGCCTAGTAATAAACAATAAAAAAAAAAAAATTTACCTCATTGCAACAGCTAATAAAGGACTACCACAATGCACGAGTTTACTGTACATATTGCAATAATCACCACATTTGGCAATCGAATTGGTAATCGCATCCTTAGTCACCTTTTACGATTACGCGCCACGGATAGAAATAGGTGGCCTATTTAATGCCGAAAACTACACGGTAGTTTGGCCTGCACAGATAAATCTATAACTACCACACCAAACCGCAGCGACAAAAAGAGTCAAGCAGTGGTTACGTGTGAACAGTGTCGCTGCAGCTTTTGCGATAAAATGTGGTCCGTGTGAATTAAACTATTCATTTTCATACAAATTAGTGCCAGACCACGTGTTTTCGTTGTGGTTGTGGTGTGGTTTTAATGTAGTTGTGGTAGGTACGTGTGAAATAAGCCTAAATAAGTTTTCCCCGCAGTGGCGTAGCTATGTAACCAAGGGCCTCGGAGTAAAAATGAAATTGGGGCCCTATTTAAACTAAACTAAATACTTTGAAGATGCAAAACTACTTCATCATCAGCTCCTTATCGCCAACTGCAGGGCATAATAAAGCAAAGCTATTTACTAGTAAGCATTATGTATAACGCAGCAGATAATTATTTAATCTTAATTCCTAATAATATTATAAATGTCCGCTCACACGTTTGTTGCCCCCTTCGCCTATGTACTGGCGGCTTTTCAGGGAGCCTAGCTAGTGAGCTGGCGAGTCACCGTCTGCCAATACAATTCAATTTCAAACTTAAAAGGCAAACGCCGTTTTCTTCCGGCAATAGAAGTTAAATAGTCCATTTAACACCGCCTCCCATAGACCAGTTTTATTTTTATCATATTTCACAATAGTTTTGCACCCACCTGTGACGGTCCATGACTGTACTCCAATAGTGCAGCCGTGGATAGTCCCCGGTTGGTGCGCCATCCCATTTTAGATTAAAGTTCTCAAAGGGGCCTCTGCGCGTTGGACCTGTGTCCCCGTGTATGCCCTCCAAAGGACCGGTCCTTTCCGTGCGGAAGATGTCCGGACATCTTCCGCACGGAAGATGAGCCGTGACTAGAGCGAGATACAAATTATAAATGTGAAAGTTTGTTTGTTTGTCACGTAAAAATCGTTGGTTAAGGGTTAAAAAGTTACAGTCAAAAATTCTTTATTCAACTAGAATACTATATAACTTTTTCGAACGTCGTTCGTGGAGGCCGAGGGGCCCCTCGTGCTTGGGGGGCCCGGTGCACTGCTCCGCCTAGCCATACGGTAGCTACGCCACTGCTTTCCCGTAGACCACAACTACGTAGGACCTCAAGAGATATTGCCGTAATCATCGTTCTTGGTAGCTGCATTAATGGCTGCAGTAAGATGCTAGCACATGCTTTCAGTTCACCAATGAGCACCTAACCGCTAGTTACCCCATTGCAACCCATTTACGCCACCCAAGTACAGAATAGACGACAGCATTAAGGAGAACAATGCAAGGAGGAGGCAACACAAAATAAGGTGGTTGGAAAAGTATATTCAAGACTACAGGGAAATCTAGAATTGTCTAAAGTAATGACACTTAAATCGTTAAACAAACAACTGTAACTGTAGATATTCCTACCAAGCAACATTCAGGTATGCAAACGAAACTTTGAAATGGTAAAGGAACTTTCCTGTACTCAAATTACGCCATAAACGTGATTCCAGTCCAACTACAAGGATAGAGAGAGACAGCACGACGTCAAAGCCTTTCGATTTGAACCTTTCGTAAAAGGCCATTAGTCAAACCGAGCTTTTAAACTGTGTAAATGACATGATTTATATCGTGAACGCTGATTTTTTACTCTTTTTTACTTTCAACGTCTATTTTGAAATGTTGCGCACATTCCATTTGGCCGTGAAAGCGAGTAAAATGAAAAAGCCACTCAAGTATAAATGCCTTTACTTGCGACGTCGGTTCCGTATGAAATAAATGTTGAAGCATAGCGGAGTCTGCTAGTTTGAGTAATAAATATGTAGTTTAAGTCTTTATGAAGTTTTCTTTGAATGAGTTTTGAAATAAAGTAGGAATTTTGTTGACTGCTTCGTTCGTCTAGTGGGGTCTTAGGTTCGTTCTCTCGGTCGGGCCAGGTGTTCTTGGGTTTGGGAATTTCTTAGTAGCAGCCCGGAGTATGGATTTGTGGCTGGTTGATGGTGTGGCGGCATCTATCACGCCACATGCGAACTACGCAACACACCGGTGGTGTAGCAGACTACAACGACAATGGTGCCGATTCTGTTATGGACAAACTAAACTTAATATAGGCTATTGCCATCTTTTTCACTCTAATAAAATAAGAAAGAGACATACGTTAATAAGAGCTGTCAAATTTAGTTGAACTAAAAGTTCCATACAATTACAATTTAGACGAAATTTAAAACGTGTTAACTAAAAACACGGTGAAGTTAAAGGCATAAACTAATTTGACATCTCTAACTTAGTTGTTGTCTTTCACTGTCCGTTTCTCGCGCTATCTGTTAGTAAAAGATAGCAATTCTCTAATTTTAATATAGTTGGTGAACAAGAGAATCGGTACCAATGACAACAACTGTCATAGTTGACGCCATGACAGTTCCTATATTGCGGTATGATGATTTGATACACAGATAGTATATGTACAACCGCCCAACATTAACCGTTGGGCAGTAGCCTGCCAGGCATTACACTCCACCTGGTTGAAGGATCCTCCCTTTGGTTGGAGGAACACCACATCTCGTTCCTACACAATGGCAATAAGCTTTTTTTAACCGACTTCAAAAAGGAGGAGGTTCTCAATTCGGTTGTATTTTTTTTTTTTTTTTTTTTTTTTTTTTTGTTTGTTACCTCATATCTCCGTCATTTATGAACCGATTTCAAAAATTCTTTCTTTGTTCGAAAGGGTATACTTCCCGATTGGTCCCATATAAATTTTGTTACGATTAGACTATGAACTTCAGAGATATGGAACGGAACTCCTCATCGGATCAAAGCAAAATTCTCAAATTACTAATATTGCTTTGTTTATATTTGTTGTTGGGAACTGACTACTGGAAAAGAGGAGGGGGTGCATGTCCCCCCCCTCCCCTCCCCCTTTGGAATGTTTTCATTATATCGTGTAAGGTATCATTTGAAAGGGCTTTTTATGCCCGACTACGTCAAAGCCAAAAAGAAGGGTTATGAAGAGGAGGGGGTTAAATTTATGGCACTAAAACGTATTTAATAAAAAATAAACTTTAAAAAAAAGTAAAAACCGACTTCAAAGAAAAACTAAAAGGAGTGAAATAATTACCATAATATAAAATTAACAGTTTCAGAAGTCGGTGCAACTCTACACTGAAACAAATAGAAGCCACCGACTTCTGAAACTGTTAATTTTATATTATGGTAATTATTTCACTCCTTTTAGTTTTTCTTTGAAGTCGGTTTTTACTTTTTTTTAAAGTTTATTTTTTATTTTCTCTTGAACTTCTGTCGATGCTCCCAGGGGACCGTTTCTACGTAACCGGGCAGTTATTGGCGAGACCTGAAGGGTCTCCAGCCAACGGGGGGGAAGTAAAATACTTAACCTAAGCTAACTACTTGAACTACACTAACATCATGACTACCTGCAACAACAGCACTAAGGGCGACCCCTAGTGGGACTCGGACCTCAGCTTAGGGCGTTGCTGGCGTGGACTTAGGGGGGGGAGACAGCTTGATGAGGGCTGAATTATCGGTGTGACTGCGGATTCTGAAGAGACGACCGGCTCTACGACGGGAGAGCTCGGTGGGTGGATCGTGAGGTAGGTAATAAGCTCGCTACTTATTACAAGGGACTTAAACATAACAACGAAATGAGCGTGTACTATACACCTCTCCCCAACCCTTCGGGGAATACAGACGTGATGTCTTGTTAGTAACTTCGTTTCCTTCAGTAGGTTTGCCAATCTATTACAATTGATATGCAATAAGCCTGCAGTAGCGTACTATTTTCAATTCTATGCCTGTGGTGATATAGTCTATTTTAACATAACATAATAACCCCGTTACTGTCCCACTGCTGGGCATGGGCCTCTTCTCAGAACAAGAAGGGTTTAGGCCTGAGTCTACCCCTCTAGTTCGGTTCTTTTGTTCGGGGCCGGACTACTGAGACCAATTTTGTCTCGTTAGTTCGGTTATCGAACTGTTGATACTAAAAAAGATACCAGTAGTCCGGTTAAGGATGTAAATAAAATGCTTTTATTATAAATAAAAGAATCAAACATATTCTCTGAAATCATAGTTTGGTAGTTATTAATTAATAGGCACTTTCATAAGAATACTGACCGGAGAATACTAAAATCATTAACCGAACTACAGAACACAAGTGTATCAATAGTTCGGTTTGACGTCATAACCGAACTAATGAGACAAAATTAGTCTCAGCAGTCCGGCCCCGAACTACTGAGACTAGAGGAGTTCACCGCGCTGGTCTGGTGTGGGTTGGCGGACTACACATACCATAGAGTAAAAATCGTGTAGCGCGGTGCAAGCCGTCGCTCGTAATATAAATCGCCATGAGTCATCAACTTGTGGCGAACGAATTACTGGCGTTCCTGCAGCAGAAGCTGGACGTGATGGACGAGGTGTCTGCAGTCCAGATCTGCTCCACCAACTTCAGCGAAGAAGACATCGCTGCTTCCAAGCTGCTCTTGTTCAAATCTTTGAACAAGACAGACCAGATGGTGTCCCGCCGACGTGATGGGACAAAGAAAAGCGTGCAGGACATCATCACGCTGCTAAAAGAGACCGACCCTGACGATGTGCCGACGTTTGTGGCTAAGGATTTGCGCAAGCTCCCTCCTGTCACATTCGACCACGTCGACGTAACCTGCCTGTTGAAAGACATCGTGTTTTTGAAGGCAAGCTTAGTGGATGTGCAGAAGAGGTTGGATGCATCCCAAAACACCGTTACAGATTTGGGCAATGACCTTTTCGAATTGCGTAAACAGGTAGCGGTAACTGGGTCACCATCGAGTGCATCGAACGTAAACACGCGTCGCGGAGCGAACCTCGATTTATCGGCGGCAAGTTTCGCGTCAGCAGTTTTGTCTTCGCCGACACCGTCAAATGCTGAGCCTGCAGAGTGCGCACCGTGCGCGCCCCGCAAACCCTCTCCCGCCCCTGCGGCTCCCCCCAGCACTGTCGCACGAGCTACCCGACCCTCTGACCCGCTGCCCGTGTCTACCGTGTCAGCGAAAAGTAGAGTTATCGCCAGCGTCGCCGTGAAGACTCTCGACGCTACTACGAAGCCCTTGCTTGATAAAGTACCGAAGCGGGCTGATGATGATGGTTTTGTGACGGTGCAAGGGAGGAAGCGCCGGCAGAGGACCCTCAAGAACCACTGCGGCACGGCTCCTGTGGAGTCCAACTTAATTATACGTGCCGCGAAGCCGAACACTCCGGTGTACATCTCCCGCCTACACTACACCACTAAGGCGGAGGACATCGAGGAGTACGTGCGCCAAAGGACCAAGTACACGGCGAGAGTGCAGCTGCTGGAATCGCGCCGCAATGTCAACTTCAAGGCATTCGTGGTACGAGTACTAACTTGTCTTCTGCACCTCGTCATGGAAGAGGACTTTTGGCCGCAGGGAGTGGTGTTCCGTCGCTTCCGCGGACAAGTGCCACACGATCGCACAGCGGATAACATAGTGCGCAAGTGAATTGTGTTTACTAACATAGGCTTAAGTTTTATTACTAACATAAACTGTATGATTTAACATATATATGTTAGTTTGTAAGGTATGTATCTATGGGCCAAAGTAGCCTGAAAATAAATGAGTTTATTATTATTATAGAGAACTTTACAATAGAGCCCTCTCAGGTGTACAGGTTTCCTCAAGCTGTATTCCATCACCAATAACGCACGTGATAATCAAATTCTGATCCGCACATAAATTCGACGTCACATGGAGGACTCTCTTGCATGGAAGGCAACCGTTCGACCGCTAAGCTATCATTGATTTTAACATAGTTACGAATAATTCCATTCCCCATATCTTCCCATGGGTGGGAAGGTGACTTAGGGATTCTACTAGAGACTAGAGTATGGGCAGCAGCGTTCTCTGAGTACTTTAACAATCATACTGCGATCGCCAACCCGCATGCCAAGCGTGGCGATTATGGCAAACCCTCCCAACATGCTTGGGGGAGGCCTATGTCCAGCAGTGGATGTCTTTCGGCTGAATGATGACGATGATGATGACGAATAACTAATTTAAGGTCCCCCAGTTACAGTTAGTACTAGCCTAAATTACAATTGCGTACATTTTCGGGCTTTTTATTTCTGTTAAAAAAGAAACTGGAACAGTTTTCAAACATAGGCGCAACATAGGTGTATTATTTTCATTCAAACTATTTACTATATCGCAATAGTTTCAGCTTTGACAGCTACCAAGCCTGGCGTGACATCGAAAAAGGGATTAAAAAATTCGAAACATTTTAAAAAATCACACTAAAACGTTCGACCTGTGTACGAAAATAATACGTTGAAAGCAGATTATTTCCGTACGAACCACCGCACCGGTCGCAATCCAATTTCCTTAGTTTTGGAACGCGACATCTGTCTACCATAGTGTATATGAAAAGTGCTAAATATATTAGCTGAATAACTAAATAAGTCTAACTATACAGCTTGACTGGTTAGTCTTTTATATCTGAAAACTATGAACTCTGCTCATCTGAACAAGTTTTATTATTTAACAAACTCTGAATTCGTGAAAAAAGTCAGCTGTACCATACATTTTCTTAAGCAACATTTATTAATATTCCATATGGAACAGCCGATTTTTGTTTCACGTTTTCATGATTTGTCCCACAGAACAGATAAAGAGGTCCCATAGTAAAAGTAGTCATCATCATCATTCAGCCGAAAGACGTAAACCGTTGGACATAGGCATCCCCCAAGCCATGTTGGGCGGGTTCGCCATAACCGCCACGTTTGGCAGGAGGGTTGGCGATCGCAGTATGGTTGTTAAAGTACTCAGAGAACGCTGCTGCCCACCATAAATACAAGTAGGTGCATAATAATATATAAACATACATACATTTTATAATAATAATAATCTTATAATAACCAACATAATAAAATTTATAATTTTATATTCTTACAAACTCTAGTAAAAAATACCTTTAATAATATTTAAAACACATTGTCATTACAAATAATATAGCATAAATATAATTAAATCCAATATCTAACTCTAGTAGGTGCACAGTAATAAATTTATCATAAAATTCAAATAGGTATGATTCTTAAAACCCAATTAAATTAGTGAAATTACATAAAATAATAATAAAACTAATATAAAGTATAAGTAGTAATACGAAGTTAAAAAGGTTTTAATACCCTTCTAAGAAGTTTAGGTTTTAGAGAAGTTTAATACTTCCTCCTCTCTCCTACATTTGCCGTGCCTGACAAGGCCCACACATGTTTCTTATATTAATGTAACATCTATTTAACTTGTGGAGTGCAATAAATGTATTGAGTATTGAGTATCTAGTAAATCCCTCAGTCGCTGTTTACGACACCCACGGGAAGAGATGGGGTTGTGCTATTCTTTACGTCCGGCAACACACGGACGTAAAACGGATGGAAGTAAAAGTAGTACAGAATGATGGACCTCTTCAGTAGCGTTGTGGTATCATTTAAGTTTCTGATTTGACAAACAAAAATAACATAAAATTACGCCTGTATTCCCCGAAGCATTGGGCAGAGGTGTACACCCTCATTTGTTACCGTTATGTTCAAGTCCCATGTAATAGGACGCAAGCCATCAACCGGGCACAAATCCAGACTCCGGGCAGATACTTAGAAATTCCACACGGAAAAACACTTTTGATTTGACGATTGAACCCAGGACCTCACGCTCAGCAGTCGCGCTTGCGACCACTAGACCAACGAGGTAGTCACAAAAAACAGTTTTAAAATGTATGAAATTCCAATAAAGTTTGTGTACCAGCAAGTCGGGTAGCTTACCCGAAACTGTCAAATTTTCCCTATCAACCTTGAACCTAATGCTTTCGCGATAAAGATGAAAATGTATTAAAGATATTTGACAGATTGTAGTAGCTTGATGTGCAGGCGTCTGTACATTTTGACGGCTTCACTTGGGATGCTGCCTCTAGGTCGCCATGATGGGAGTGTTTATTTATACCTGCCCTACAGTGTCGGCCAAGAAGTGACGGTACTGGCGACACCTTTAGTTCTCACCTCATATTTCATACTGAAAGTGTAAACGAATGTAATTCCTTCAAACGGCGTGATCTACTACTGACACTGATTGACCCTACATAGGTTTTTTTGAAAAACAACAAAAAAAATTTTTCAAGAAATGAACCATGGTGTGAGTAATTTTAACGTCCGAAGTTAACTGACTGCGTGGAGCGATATCGCGCTAGTCGTGCCCGTCAGCTGTTTCGCCGTGTCTTCATTAATTTATGCACGGCATCGAAATTTTCAAACACTTAAAAAAAATGGGAAAAAAAGTTTATTTATATTTTAATCAATCTAAATCCCATGCGAGATTAATCTACATCATTAATAGATCATTCGGTTTGTAGGAATTACACGAATTCGTTTACACCCTGTAGATACAGGGTGAATTTTTCAACTGGGCAGGGATGGCCAAATCTGAAAATATATTAACCAAGCCCGGCTATGTGTGAAAACAATAGACATCATTTCGAACAATTGATTACATAGTTAAACTTGAACAAATGAAAGAAAAATAGAATTGTATTTTCTACATTCATGACTGTATTAGTATAGCGCTCCTCTTCTATAAACGATATCTGATATCGGTACAAAGGGAAATTATATTGCCCGAACACATATAAATTATGATACGTCTTATTTGGTTGCAATAGAACGTATAGTCCATCTAACAATATCTTGAGATAGATCTCATGATTGCTTATAGATCTGATACACTGTTTGAGCAGTAGATTAAATGGAGAATAAGTTGCTATATTTATTCAGTTATTTAAAATAAATTTAAAAATCCTTACTAATATTACAAATGCGAAAGTAAGTTTGTTTGTTTGTTACCTTTTCACGCCCAAACCACTGAACCGATCATCCTGAAATTTTGCATAAACGTTGTCAGGTGTACAGAAACGGACATAGGGTACCGTTCATCCCGAAAAAATGTACTGTCCCCGATGGAAACAACAATAACGTTCACAGATGGCGCCACGTGTCTTTCGAATCACGGTTGAATTATATTATTATAGAAACTTTAGTAGTGTGTTAAGAGTTTTTTTGAGCTTAATTAACGAGAGCGAAGCCGCGGTCAAAAACTAGTATACTATAAACCTAACAAGATCTATTTTCATCCTAAAATTAACGTTAAATTCCAATTTAAGTACATGAAATTAAATAATAATACAACTGTACTTAATAAGGCATCTATTCCTAAAATTCATAAACGACATAACTGGAAACATATTTCAAATTAATTACTCTCATAAATTCAACTATCAACCATAAATAAAATTGCTATCGAAATTGGCAAAGTTTAATTAGAAGGGTGTAAATCGTAATAATTCAATATAAGCACCTCAACTGATATTTGATCGGTATCAAAAACACCTGACATTAGGATAATTTACGTTCAAAATTTTCACCAAATTTTAGGCAGACTAGAAGGTAACGTTTGAATGTTAAAATAGTATGGAACCATACAAAAATACTTTTCAATAACGTTCGAAAATAATTATTCAACAATGTCACAAAATTTTTAGTTATTTACAATGAAGCAACTCAAAAAAGGAAATTCGAAACAATAACGATCTATTTCTTTATTATCGCCACAAACATTCACTTCCCTAAAGCGTCCGTCGGAAACAATAAAATAATGATTTTTTATCGCAAAACATACCTCAGATAAAAATGGTTATTGTTTGCGCGACGTAAAGCGAATGCGGGCGGTTCTGGGTGCTTTATTTTTTTTAATCTCCAATATTTTACGTACAAAGAGCATGAAAAATATTGATAGCGAAACAGTGCGTCAAATTCGAGATTTATTTACGTGTTGGACATTTTATTGAAGCTGTCGAGCCGTCGTATTTTTTCTCTGTGCGAATATAGACACGAAGGTAATGGCTCGCCATGTTTTTGCTACCGATGCAAGCTTTTTAGGCAAGCCCGGTTGATGAATTGAATACCCTCAGAGAACTTGCATGGTCATGTATACGACCGTAATATCTGAAAATAGAACCGTATGAGATAAGCGTTTTATACACGAGCCAAATAATATATTATTATCTCGTGGAGAGAGCATAAAAATAATCTTAAAAGGAAAAATATTTACTATAGGAAGTGTGTTAATAATGTAACAGGAAAGTTATGCCTTATTTTCAACATGTAAAGAAAGCTGACTTACGACAAGGAAGTTATTTAAAAAAAAGGATCTTTCAAACACATTGTGATCAACCTTATACAGGGTGTAAATGAATTCGTGTAATTCCTTCAAACCGCGTGATCTACTGGTGACACTGATTGACCCTGCACAGGTTTTTTTCAAAATCAACAAAAAAAAAGTTTAAAAAAAATTTTGCTGGTATTCTGTATCCGACTAATTTTAGCGTCCCGAGTTAACTGACTGCGTGGAACGATATCGCGCTAGTCGTGCCCATCAGCTGTGTCGCCGTGCCTGCATTCATTTATGCATTATTTTATCAGGGCTCGTGGCTAAATAATTACAGCCGCATAGACCGATCTTCCGGGTTAAGCCACGCTTGCCGAGGTTGGTCTGTGGATGGGAGACCATTTACCATAGCGAGTTTCCTTCGAGCCTCGGAAAGCACGTAAAGCCGTTGGTCCCGGCTGTCATTTGTAGATCTTTGACAGTCGTTACTGTTGGTCAGAAGCCAGAAAGTCTGACAACCAGTCTTACCAAGAGTATCGTATTACCCAGTTACTGGGTTGTGGAGGTCTGATAGGCAGTCGCTCCATGTAAAATACTGATATTCAGCTGCATCCAGTTCGACTGGAAGCCGACCCCAACATAGTTGGGAAAAGGCTAGGCAGATCGAATTATTTTATCACATACAAATTTTATTTAGAGAAAAAAGTTTTTTTTTAATTTTTAATCAATCTAAATCCCGTGCGGGGTTAATCTATATCTATACCAGTAATAGATCATTGTGGTTTGAAGGAATTACACGAATTCGTTTACAACCTATATTTCAAATTAAGAGTAAAACTTTAATGCTAAGGCACATGTGCCGTTAGTATCACTTGGGGCATCTTTCTCAGCATAAGAGAAGTTAATTTGAATGCGAACACCTTTGTGCATGATACACACTATAAATACGTGAGCATATTAAAATTTATGCCAGACCGTCTGTTCACGTTTCGCGGCAAAGAAATATAGCGAAAAAGACATTGTAATGAATGGTATGACCGCCACTAAGCTACACACAACAAAGTAGAAGGAATTGAACCGAAAAACAGTGTTTTATACGTGGTGAAGTACACAGACATTATAACAGAGGTTTTCAAAGTGGGGGGCGCGCCCCTCAAGGGGGGCACAGAGATCTGCAAAGGGGGGCGCGAGCCACCTGATTGTGTGTGAGTAGTCAAGGACCTTATTTACATTTACAGATTAACAAGAAACGTCCTTAGGTAGGCATAGAAACATTGACGAAGAAACAAATGAACCAAGGGTCTAATACAAAATTCACAAAAAAAGCGTCCTGAATTTACATACACCACCAGAGCGCGCGCCAAGGCACACCACCATATAAGCTTAGAAATACCAACAAACTAATTTAAATCCTATGTCGTCATCATAATGCTTAATTTAGATTTTCACCATGCGTAGATTCGACTGCATGGAAAGAGGATTTTTTGCTGTTGTAGCAATAAAAACATTGCTAGCAATTAACGCGATTAAATTCTAATGTCTAGCCGAGAATCGGAAACCTACTGAAAATCATGCAAACTTATCCATTACATTTGAATAATTAATATAAGCAATAAACAAAACTGTCAACTGTGAAAGTTATTGAACAGTTTTGTTTTCTAACCTGATCGTAACCTAAAATTATTTGGGAAGGGGGGCGCGGATATTATTTTTGCTAAAAAGGGGACGCGTTATAAGTAAGTTAGGGAACCCCTGCATTGTAATGTGCAATTCGATGTATATTTATGAAACCTTCACACCTTCAATTTTAGCGACAAATAGCGCAGTAGGTACCTACGACTATCGTGCGACGGTCGCGCGGTCGTCGCGCCGTCACAAAACAACACAACACAATTTTATTTTACAATTTTAGCGGCTCATCTGTAGCGCGGTTATCGGGCAATTACCGCATTGCAATATGTCGCTGAAATTGACAGTTGCCTGTTGACATACTAGGAAGTACCTATGAGGTTTGCATAGTCAAGAAAACAGAAATAAAGCCCGCAAAAAAAAGAAGATAAAAAATGACGTTCAATCTTTTTACTTTGTGGTGGCTAGCTCAGTAGCTGTCATATCATTCATATGTGCGTATACACGTAGAAAGCGGGTTGCCGGCGCCGATCTGTCAACGCTTAGGCTAAGCGTATGCTGAGACGCAGGTGACGCAGTGCAGCACAGCACAGATTTTGCCGCGCAGGGCAGGTGAGGCAGACATCGGCCACGACCGCATGCTGCGACGCAGGTCGAAGACACATTCGAGTTTTAACTAGTACAAAGCACAGACGTGTTCGAGTTGACGAACGTTTTTTTAATAGTCTGGATGATTAGTGTCATACAAACAAGATTCACAACGCACTAATTCAATTAAATGTTCTGTCATTACAATAAAATTCGAATTAGCGGTAAAAAACACGTGTCGAAATGCACGTGTCGCGCAGAAATCTGTGCCGGCATTACAACGCAGCACAGAGCAGGGCAGACGCATGTCTGCGTCGCACGTGTCTGGGCCGCAGCGTACGCAGGTCTTAGTACGTTCATACATTACAAAATCTGCTCTGCGCTGCGCTGCGTGCACCTGCGTCACCTGCGTCTCAGCATACGCTTAGATACGCTTAGCCTTATCGGTGCTAGTCCGCACAGTTATTCAGCGCAGGTAGTCTCTATACTATGTGGCGAACCAGCGCCGACAAGCTCCGAACTTCGCTGACAAGTTCCGACCTTTTTTTTTTTTTTTTTTTATCGTGGGAAATTCCTCATGGATACCCTTCGCCTGGGGAAGGCGAAGGGTTATGCCGGACTCTTACCGGCTAAAAACCCACGGTGTTCCTACTCCTGACCCTTGGCCGGGGTCACGGGATTCGCAGCTGCATGCACCGCAACCCCGGCAGGCCTCGGTCCGCCATCCCCTGGCGGACCTCTCCTTCTGTGGGGCCTTGCCCCACGTCCTCCTGAGAGGCGCGCACGGAACAAATGCGCGCCGCCTTCTCGGGCCTGTTACTGGTCGGGCGACGGGTCCCCTAACCCGTCGCCCGCAGGCCACACACTAGGGTGGCCGGAGATCGTCGCGCGCCCTCCGGCGGCGCCCGGTGCGTATGGCGCGGGAAGGAAGAGTGGCCGTCGCCTCTCTCTCCCTCTCCGCTCCCTCCTTGGTCGCCATCACCACCTCGCAAAAGGAGGTGACGGCTTCCCACGCACTCTCGCTCCCGACCATGGACAGAACCACGGCCGGAAGCGAGAGGTCACCTCCGATCGCCGCGACTAGTTCACGGCGCTGCGTCGCCCACGCACGGCACTCCTGCAATGTGTGCAGCGCCGTGTCTTCCGGGCAGTCGACGCAGTGGTGATATCCGGGCGTCTGCTCCCGGCCTATGCGACACAGGTACTTCCCGAAACATCCATGTCCCGAAAGCACCTGCGTCAGCCGGAAGCTGAGGGCGCCATGCCGCCTCTCCAGCCACTCCTCCATAACGGGTCTTACCGCCGCTATTGCGGCGTGCCCTGCGCTGGGTTGCGCAAGTCGTTCTCTCCACTCGGCCACTAGGATCTGGCGGAGCTCACTCCGCTCAGGCGCCTCCTCGCGCTGACGATATCTCAGCGCGAGGGCCCTCGCCTCCAGATCCCAGGGCATCGATCCGGCTAGGAGGCTCGCCGCCTCGAAGGAGATCGTACGGTACCCCCTTGACAAGTTCCGACCTGCTCCGATAGATGCTGGTAAGCCGTCATTTGTTGCTGTATTTGCAAAGGAACAAGACGTATTTTTGTTGAAAAAAATGCCAGCCCCTGCTTCTACCCGCTTCCTATACGTAGCGGTTACATGCACGAATCAGTACCGATAAGCGCTGGTAGGACGGCGCTGGTTACCTGCTTCCTTTATGTATACGCCACTCATTAATTGCAATATCTAGTCAGTCACATTTCTCTGTCCTTCATGAAACGAGAACATACCTACCGACAAATTCTGTGAACATTCACACGAACTAAAAAAAAAATGGCATCATATTTAAATACACAACAAAATTTTATTTTCTTCGCTTGGTTCATTTAATTTGCCAGCCATTCATTATGATAAACTCGTCGACGGGACGTTTACAAAACACGATTGCTTTCATCAATCTCAGCTTATAAAGCCCGATAAACAAGAATTTTACAATAAAATACATCAAGGCGAACAATCAAGGAGGCCTAACAATATGATTTGTAATAAATAAGCCTGCAGACAGAGAGGGTACACCCACGATCGTCTTCCGGCTTTATTGAATATTACTTCACTAGCTTTTTCCCGCAGCTTAGCTCGCGATAATTTAGATTTAAAAAAAAAACTCTTAACACGCTACTAAAGTTTCTATAATCTAATAATTCAATCATGATTAGAAAGACACGTGGCGCTATCTATTCTCAAAAAACATTATTATTGTTTTCCTCGGGAACAGTACTTTTTTTTCAGGATGAAAGGTACCCTATGTACGTTTCTGTACACCTAACAACTTATATGCAAAATTTCAGGATGATCTGTTCAGTGGTTTAGGTGTGAAAAACAACAAACTTACTTTCGCATTTATAATATTAGTTAGGATAGCATATCTATCTAGAAATCAATCATGATTTCGAAATCAAATAACAGACATGCTTGCATGACACAGATCGTTTTCATATAAATTGAAAAAATCAAGTGGGAAAGGTTTATTTGTTCCTCACAATAATTTTGCCCTTTACACTCAATGATTGTCTTCCATTTTAACCGACTTCAAAACAAAAGCAGGTGTTTTCAATTCGACATGTTTTTTGAATGTTTGTTCAGCGAAATCGTCGCCAATTATGAACATTAATGATTCTTTTTTGTTTAAACTAGAGGTCGCCAGCGGCTTCGCCCGCGTTGATTTCGTTTATCGCGTATTCCGTTTTTTTCTCTACTATAATATGCATGTATTATATATATAAACCTTCTTCTTGAATCATTTTATCTATTAAAAAAAACGCATCAAAATCCGTTGCTTAGTTTTAAAGATCTAAGCATACATAGGGACAGACAGACAGCGGGAAGCGACTTTGTTTTATACTATTCTCCCGAGATTGTCTCATTTTTGGTGAAGATCTGATGAAGTCTTAATAATAGCAAATCTCTCGCGATTGCTGTAATGGCATATATTGTAATATGCCATTGAAAATAGAAAGAAAAAAAAACTATTTAATAGTTAGTTAAAGTGTAAGATAATTAGTATGAAAAGAGCCTCTACGAGTGACGTTACTTAAGTATACTGTAAGTATGGTTGATAGCGAAGCTGACTGCCCTGGGTACGCCGAGGGCAGTCAGCTTCGCTATCAACCTTACTGACTGGCTAATCTTTTCACCACGGCATGAGCTATTCTTGTATAGCTCGTGCTGACACGATACAAGAAAAACGGAATATTATAATATAAAATTTAATATATGTAAATGTAATTTCTGAAACTGTTTTTTTTAATATGGTTAATATTTTACTCTTTTCAATTTTTTTTAAGTCGTTTTTTTTTGTAATTCTCGTCAGCATCTTGACGAGCGATGCCAGTATCTTTTACTTCAACGTTCTCGCGTAGAAGGCTATCTCAAGTGATTGGCTTGTCCTAATTAAGTCCATCCCTGCTCTGGCTTTTCTGTAACAAAACGTTTTTTAAATCAATGTTGATTGTTACAATTAATATGTCTTATCAGAAACAAGGGCATTGCACATTATATTACATTACGAGCTTACCTTATAAGAACCTTCTGAACTACATAATTCAGTTATGTAGGTACTCTATTTACCTGTCTGAGTCTCATAGTAAACTTGAAGGTGAATCATTAAGAATTAGGTGTTCCACGCAAATTTAGTTGCGACTAAGTTCAGTAATCAACTCGAGCGCTAGAAGGCTTATGTTGTATAATCTTCGCGGGAGCAAATTAAATTTAACACCATCCAAGACGGGACTACCTATGTAATCTTTAATCAGCGGCGGCCGTTAAGTCTCAGACGCACCTCGCGCGTTCATCGCTTATTCAAGAGAACCATTCTTATAATGAAATTTCCCCTTTAATAGTCCACGGAATTGAGACAGGGTGAAACTGCGAAATCTTCGCTAATGGTGCGTAACCACGTGACTTAATGTTACGCGGGTTCGCGCGCTCGGCCGTAACTGGAACTCGCGTACCTATACGTTAAATTCCGCGTAAAGTGCCCGCGATATATTCTGAAACATCTACGTCCACGATAAAACCCTCAAGTTCTTTGGAAATAAAATTGAACGGATTACGTTTAGTGCTAATGTTGAGGCTTTAGAGAAATAGGCGGGCGTTTTTCTTCCTTTTTTCCAGCGAGTAAGCCACGCTTAACGTTCATTGGTGTTTTAGGCAAGGCAATACTTTACAGTCATTTATTCTCGAGGTAAATAAGACCTCTCGGCTGACTCGACGTGTAAAATGTTTAAGGAATTTTAAAGCGCCCGACGCCCTCCCTAGATTCTATTTTGCATACAGTAAAGTGACTCTGATATTGTAAAAGTTAATTTATTCTTGTGTGACATTTAGTATGTACAGTCAGCAACGAAAGTCCATGAACAGATACTAATTTACAAAACACCTAAACACTAAAACGGACCATAAATCACTTACCAGAATAGAGTACAGAATAAGGTTATCATTTCAATGTTTCAAAAACGCTAAGCATTAATATGTTATAAGTCGCTAAACATCATTACAGCATAAGTCGATTACTATCATTTTACCGTAAGTCGCTAAACATCATTACAGCGTAAGTCGGTTACTATCATTTTACCGTAAGTCGCTAAACATGTTATGCGCGAGTTTTTTAACTTGATAATGCATGAGTTGTTGAATCTCATAATTGAATACAAGATAGGTACTACAGAATTACCTTTTTTGCGCAATTACGAAGCTGATCAATTTAATTTGCTGTCAAATCTTATGTCAACGAATGTGATTGGTTGACCTAACATCGTTCTGATTTATTTCACAATTAAACAGTTATGATCATGTGCTTTTTAAGGTAGCTGTTATTTTATAGTAAATCCTACAAATTAGTGATGTTAGGCCGTGGCCCCATGTCCACGGTGCGGCGCCGTCCGCCGTGAAACGGCGCGGCGCCGCGCCGCAGCACGGCGCCGTGTATGGTGCACCGCACGTTAGTTCCGTGGCTGGCGTAAATGTGACATGTCTATAATTGCAATTTTTCAGGGCGACCATTTTAAAGTTTTAACCTCTTCTGGTAAACCGGTAAATTAGTTTAACGTATGTATTTTAGTTGTTTTAAAATATACAGGATGTTAACGAATTCGTGTAATTCCTTAAAACCATATGATCTGCAATGAGTAGCAACTGGTGTAGATTTTCCCGGCATGGAAATAAGGCAGGTTTAAAAAAAATCTTTTTTTTTCATGCTGTACCTATGGCTAAGCTAAGTGATCGAATCTAAACCACAGGATTCAGTAAAATACAAATGTAAATGACGTCAACGTCAAAATCCATGATGGCAGCTGTGAAATTTTACAAGATAAGCATCATTGGTATCGTTTCCGTGGTTTTCGGGGGGGTGCTGATGACGAAAATGAGTCAACGTCAAAATCCAAGATGGCGGCTGTGAAATTTTACAAGATATGCATCATGGCAAAACCGAACGCACGTATGTGCGTACATGCTACTGTTCGTACTGCCAGTGGGTCTCTGTAGCAATATGGATTCGACCTTTTGCCAGTGTGTTATCGCTGTAAGGTGTACAGTGTCCTGTGACATTATTAAGATTAAAATGCAGGCATTGCAATTAAAGGCAGGCGGTGAGCTACTAAAAAATGTAACGCGTATGGCTTTCTATACCAGCGCACGCACTAGCGGTTCTTTTTAAAATGACTTTTAAAACGTATCGTGCTAGATTTTGGCTAAAGACTTGTATATTCGATGCGATTCGATGATAACTGGCTACTAAAATCAGGCTACAGTGCATGTTCACGGATAAGCTGTGGCGCTTTTAGCATTTGAAAAAAAAGGGGTGCATGAAAAGAGCCTCCACGAGTGACGATACTTCGGTACGTCCGGCGCACCCTGGGCAGTCAGCCTCGTTACCATCCTTGCTGACTGGCTAATCTTTTCACCACGGCATGAGCTATTCTTGTATAGCTCGTGCCGACACGATAGAAAAAGAAGCATTTGAAAACCGCTTGCGTAAAATCATATAGCAACTCAGTGCGTGCTTAGTCGGGCTGATTTGACATCGTCAGATATCTTTTAACCGAGTAATTAAATTGACGTTTAACAGATTTTGTACTTTTTTGAGCACGGTTATCAATCCGAAACATGGTTAAAATGAACCGAGATATTTTGTAGGCATTTATTACGAATTCAATTCCTGAAGATATACTAGAAAATGTAGCAAATAAAAATTTCAGTTTCATTCAAACTGATTGTTTCGAATTTAATGGCTTTCGCGTGGAATAAATACTCGTTTCAATTTCCTTACGATGTTTTCCTATAACTTGACTATCAGATTATATTATAAACAAAAGACACGTCAATGACGTCACGCACGAAATGAAAGGGATATAGCTATATGAAGAAAAAGAAAAAATGCTGTATTGACACAATAGTACACATTGTATCTATTTTTGAACTTTTAATTTATGACTCTAAGTACAATCAAATACAATTCATTTTACGTTGCCATCCTGACTTTATGAATAACGTGTTGCTTAGTTACCTTTGAATGTTTAGCTTGTTTACTTACTATAGACCTTTAGTTTGTAAATAAATATTTGACATTGTGACTGCTCAGTTATATTTGGAGATTATGATGCTCAAAACAATTTGAACAGTTTTGTTGCATAGATGTTTTTGATATCTTGAATGTGTTTAATTATTTGGACACCTGAGTTGCTCATCTACTTCTGATGCTGACCCTATAAAAACTATCTATAAAAACGGCAAAAAAAATCACGTTTGTTGTATGGGAGCCCCCTTAATTATTTATATTATTATTAATTAATTATTATTTATTCTGTTTTTTAGTAAGTATTTGTTGTTATATCGGCAACAGAAATACATTTTTGTGAAAATTTCAACTGTATCACTATCACGGTTCATGAAATACAGCCTGGTGATAGACGGACGGACGGACAGCGGAGTCTTAGTAATAGGGTCCCGTTTTACCCTTTGGGTACGGAACCCTAACAGGATCGCATGTAAACATATCGACTCGTAATTGTTTTATAAAAAATAAAAACAATCCACATTTAAAAATATAAAAAAATAGTAGCCCATCGGCACGCGGCATCGGAAATAGGGTCCAAGCTACCGGCGGGACTCCAGAGAGAGGAACTTCCTAACAAAATGCGCCGTGTCCAGAAGTACCGCTTTCTGAATCAAACCCTTGATTCAGCTGCCTATTAATAGTATTTAAATTATATTTAATTTATATTCTGAACTAGTAGCTGTGTTTATTCGGCAATGTTTTGATTATAAAAATACGGTGCGCTGCGCTTCGCCAGATAGTGGCTTGGAGCAAACGGGTTTAACGAACAGGAAATATAGGAAATTAGCTATGCTCAGCGACTTTTGTATTTATTACAGATCATACAATTTTGTCGGTAGTAATGTACAGCAATTAATGGTTTAACCGAGTTCAGCGACTTTTGTGATTCAATTATGACAAGTTGTTTTATAATTTACTTTAGTCAGTAACTTATGCTAAATAATAATGATTACAAAATATTGGAAATAAATTATGTTCAACGACTTCTGTTGCTGACTGTACATTTTATTTTCTTAAGTTTAAGTGCTTTTTCTCTTAAAATATGAGTACAAACTTTATGCTTCTCTCAAACTCTGCTGGAAGCCATATTAAGCAATAATACTTGTGTTAAGTTTAAAATTTTAAACTAGTGAAGGCACTACAAACTTCGTTCTCCTCACCAAAACGCTACGATAGTAAAAAAGTAGGTTACTTAACGAATATCAACTGTTACTACAGAATTTGTGCTAGTTGGTCAACGCAAGCGTTTTCGCATGAATGAACGTTGGAAATGACGCCTACGAATGTCCTAATCGTACTACTGCAGTTTTAGGCTGGAGTGTTTTTGAACATGATAATTTTGACATTTAATTTTTGTATTGGTTTCATGTGATAGTGTATGGACAAGGTTTCATTAGTGCGGCTTTTTATTATGGGGGAATTGGTGTTGTTCTCAATCGACCTCTTTCGAGAGAGGAGATAATAATATCTGTTTATGAGTTGATGAGGTGAGTGTTTTTGGAAGGTCGTCCCTTAGAGACGCATATTCTGCAGATTTATGAGCGGCTGATGCTTTCTTTGGAGGAATAAGATTGAGAGCGACTTTGATTCCGCTGTTGTAGGAGTCCGTGAAGGTGGAATAGCATAGTGGTTCCCTGATGTCGACATATAAGGCTTCCATAGTCACGAAAAGTGAAAAAATGCCTCGAAGAAAGGTAGTTACTACCCTGTGCTTTTTCTCACGTGTCGTCACGAGCTAGTACCGTAGTGAAAAGATTAACAAGTCAACAAGATTGATCGCGTGGCTGACTACCCAGGGTGCGCCGGACGTACTTAAGTATCGTCACTAGTGGAGGCTCTGGTCAGGCGCCTCAGCACCCTGTGCTGATATCACTTCGCTCCAATTGAATCCTGAAATGCATGCATGTAGCATGGAACACATAATTACGCTAATTACTTTGCTTCCGTCCTATCAAGCGATCATTAATATAATTAATGGCTACTATAATAATACAGGACATGAGGCTTCAATAGTAATTACACGATGACCTTAGAGCGATTGTACATGAAGCATGTCTTTGTTGAATCAAACAGACACAAAGGCAGTTACTAGCCTAGATTGGCAATTATTAAATGATCCACTCAAACTTAGCTACGGCCGATTTCAGATAACAGTGCATACATTAGTACAGTTCGCGAGGCCTAAGCTGAGCTTCGCATTTGTGTGAGAATGAATGCAGATGCGTCCTTTGCTTTGTTTAAACTGGTTTATACTGCTTACGAGTATTAGCAATCGATTCTATGTGCACTCACACAAATGCAAAGCTCAACTTACTCCTCACCAGTTGTAATTACAAGTTACTAGACTGTAGTCTGACAATACATTTGTTCTGCCTAGCCTTTCTCCAACTATGTTGAAGTCAGCTTCCAGTATAAATAAATGCGGCTGAATACTAGCACAGTGTACCTACTTACTACATACAGTGGGTCAACGCCCATACATTTGACAGGTCCTATGAAATGTCAAAATTATGTAGGAGCAGAGGTTATGTCCCAAGTATGCAGTATGGCTACTCGGGACATAACCTCCGCTCCTTCACCCCGCAACCCCCCCGTACGATTGCTCTGCGACAATGTTCTACGTTGACCGACTGTAAGGAGTAATATATAGGTAGACTGTGATACTAGTATTTTAAACGGAGTGACTGCCATCAGACCTTCGCAACGCAGTTACTGGGCACTGCCGATATCCTAAGGTTAGACCGGTTGTCAGGCTTTCGTATGACACGGGGACCGACGGCTTAACGTGTTCTCCGAGGCACGGACGGATCCCGATGTGTAACGATCACCCATCCACGGAATGACCGCGGCAAGCGCAGCTTAACCTTGCAAATCGTATGATCGTACTACATGTCCGTAATCAATTGTCATGTATAGTGCGCGGCAAGTAAGTTGAGCCAAGCTTGTACCGGTTATGCAAGTAAAACTTGGTGTTAAATGTTTTATGTTTGTCCTACATAAATTACTTGCAGATTCACTTACAAAATACTCATAATAAAGTTTTAAATTTTTTCTTATCACCCATTTCTTAGACTGTTCGGCTCCAGCCATCATCATCTTCAACTTCAAAACTCATTTATTCAAAATAGGCTAGAATTACTTAGTTCTTTTTGAACGTCAATATTAGGTACATAAAAGACAGCCCCCAAAAGCGCCCTCACTTCACCATAAGGGAAACCCTTCTCCATTCATCATAATCACCAGTTGGACAACGATCGCTACAAACGTCCATTCCGTCGTCATACACTAATGAAACCTTTAATCTCCCAAAACGTCGACAGAAACTCTAATTAAGTAAACATAAAGATACTAAAGACAGATACCTATTCTTATGATTTCATAGAGAAAACATAAAAAACAAAAGAAATTATAAATAATATTATAAATGCGAAAGTAAGTTTGTTACCTTTTCCCGCCTATACCACTGAACCGATCATCCTGAAATTTTGCATAAACGTTGTCAGGGGTACAGAAACGGACATTAGGGTACTTTTCATCCCGAAAAAAAGTACTGTTTCCGAGGAAAAAAACAATAACATTCGTAGATGGCGCCACGTGTCTTCCGAATCATGATTAAATTATATTATTATAGAAACTTTAGTAGTGTGTTAAGAGTTTGTTTGAGCTTAAGTAACGCGAGCAAAGCCGCGGGCAAAAGCTAGTTACAAATAATATAAAAATATGTTAAATGTCGTGATTGCCCGTAGTTTACAGAACAGACCCACTTGTTAAGCACCGGGTTGCGATTTCAAACCCAGGCATGTACCATGTCATATGTACTTTCTTAGTTAATCAAAGCAGCCGCTGACAATATACGGTGAAGGAAAACATCGCGAAGAAACCGGGACTAATGGTCTCAAATCACAGTCGCAGTGAGCGAGCGTGGTGATCAGTGCTCATTCCTTCTCTGTATGAGAAGAGGCCTTTGCCCTGCAGTGGGACAATTACCTACAGGCATAACTAATTACTTTATAATATTACTTTATTTTATGTTATAAAAATATTATGAATATTATCTAAGGTTGTCTCTAACAGTTTCTTATCGCTTCGTGAGCTAAAAGTTTGCAAAGTTAGTGTTTGACATTTAACCCTTGCATTACATCGCGATTACTTGTTCCCTGTAGAGTAAGTGACAACCGTGATTGATGATCACGAAGGTACGATACGATCTGTATCATCGTAGACTAAAGTCATTCGTCACGTTCAAAGCATTTTTTTTTTATTTTCACTTTATAAGCAAGAAAAAAGGTTAATCAGAATCGAGACGAGTCGTTAGATCAGATTTCAGTTTTTCTTGAATGATTAGTTTTTCCAGTATTCTTAGTAATTTTATTCATAAAGACTAAGTATTTAAGTACAAAAATAAAGCAATCTCTACCTGGCCAGATAAACATCATCGTTTCACCCCTACAATTTCTTTTTTGTAATGTATTGAATCTGCTAAAGGTTGCTCTTCACGCTCGGCCATGATGGGCGATTACAGGCAAGCACGGTAGTGTAAAGGGTGTAATCGTATATCATTGACAATGATCGGCCCTGATCGTGAACGAAGGGTTAATTGACGGTTTTCGTAAACACATCAAAGGAATTTGCTTTTAGGTACCTACGATCACCCTTTTTTATATTTCTTCTCGTCGATTTTTTTTTATCTTCGCTTATAATTATTGTATACAAAAAAGGAATTAATGTTAGCAGATGCAATATAGATACTTCACGTCCGTCTTGAATGCTTGACACACGGAATATGAATACAGACGATCATGTAGACATTCGCGCAATTAATGTTTAAATGATGAGCGATCATGTATTGTGCGTGTCCATTATGGCCAATCGTGTAGCCGGACTTAAGACATCAAATCGAGCACGATCATTTTTCGCAAGTATTATACACCAATTCTCGTTCTTTCTTTGTGTGATATCGGCCTTTGCCCTGTAGTGGGACAGTTACAGGCTATTATTATTTTATTTTTCATTATTTATTATACACCTAATGACCATTTAAAGCAGCACATAAGTGGACTAGACCCTTACGCTACAATTACTATAAAGCAATATCAATTACGTTCAGGCATACGCCATAATTGACTATCGCTAATTAGTACATAATTGAAACTATCACTCGTCAAATAAATCAACAAGGTTAATTAACATGTACAGCTGATATCTACATGTTAATACGTTTCAATTTATGCCTTTGTGTTATTTGACACTTCGGAATTAAAGACCGTTATTAATTCCGTCTATTTAGTTTGTGCCTTATGTGTCTATACTCGGAATAATCTGGTGGGTTTGGTATTCAAATTGCGGTTTGGGGTAGACAGAATGTCGAACGGGTTAATAATACGATACAAGTAATAGGTTAGTGTGTTATAGACATGTTATGCTGAGGGAAGAAAGTCATGTTACTAGAAAAGTTTTAAACAATAAATAATAATAAAAAAAATATTGTTTTATAACGTGTTACTATATTAAGATGTGACACTGAATCCTGCACTAGGATACCCTGTGTCGCAGGATCCAGTCTCTCTCGACAAATATGGTTTATTGTTCTGATACATCAAAAGCAACGGTTCCAATCATAAAGACATAACTAAAAGGTAACTCAAGGTGTGTATGTTATGATGAGTGTTAGTTTGTGTGTGTTGCATGGTGTGTAGGTTAATACCCAATTGCAAGTAGGGTTTCTGTTTCGGTATACTTAAGTCCGAATAACCAATCCTGGACTTCTTTTTTGCACCCTAACTTGGTCATTGGGAGGATATTTAGCTTTTTATTGACCCTATCATACAGATGTGGCACAATATGTGAGAATGCTTTATTTCCAAACTTAAGTTTGTACGAAACTCTGTTCCACTTAGGCTTTCTACGCTAGCGCTCGTCCGTAACCACTATTGCAGCTGCAGTTTTATGCAACTTGAGTACCACTGCTATATGAATGAATGTGGATATAAATATGAATGTGGATATTCAAGTGGAGGCCAAAGAAAAGATGGATGGATTGTGTGAAGGATGACATGGGTAAGAACGGAGTGAGTATTGAGATGACGGCTGATGGAGGAGAATGGAAGAGGAAAGCATGTTGTGCCGACCCCACCTAGAGTGATATTAGGCCAGGGAGATGATGATGAACTATACCTCAAGACACGCTTCTTCTTCTTCTCTCGTGTCAGCAAGAGCTATACGAAAACAGCTCATGCTGTGGTAAAAAGATTAGCCAGTCAGCAAGGTTGGTAGCGGGGCTGACTGCCCAGGGTGCGCCGGACATACTGAAGTATCATCACTAGTGGAGGCTCTGTTCATGCACCCCAACACGCTATTAACCTTGTATAGTAACGCAATATTTCTTATTAATTAAACTTAAAATTAGAATGCATTAGTCAGGTGTTGCAAACGAACTCGTCGCCCGACCAGTAAAAGGCCCGAGAAGGCGGCGCGCGAGTGTTCCGTGCGCGCCTCTCAGGAGAACGTGGGGCAAGGCCCCACAGAAGGAGAGGTCTGCCAGGATTGCGGTGCATGCAGCTGCGAATCCCGCGAACCCAGCGAAGTGTCAGGAGAAGGAACACCGTGAGTTTTTAGCCGGTAAGAGTCCAGCATAACCCTTCGACTTCCCCAGGCGAAGGGTATCCAGGAGGATTTTCCAACGATAAAAAAGGGGTTGCAAACGAAGTGACGAAGTGAAGTGAAGACTTCCCAGTTTTTGCACCCCTAAATGTACCGTGTCTCAACTGATTTATAAAGCAAAACCTTACAAAACTAAAAGAATCTAGGTAAGTGTCATAAAAGGGGCTCGTGGCTTATTAACAACCACGCGGATCATACGATTTGCAAGGTTAAGCTACGCTTGCCGCGGTCAGACAATGGATGGCTGATTGTTCTTTACACATCGAGACCGTGCCTCAGAGAACACGTAAAGCCGTCAGTCCCGAGAATCATACGAATACTATGACAGTTGTTACGGATAGTCAGAAGCCCGAAAGTCCATCGGTCTAACTGGTAACTGGGTTGCGGATGTCTGGTGGCAGTCGCGCCGTGTAAAATACTGGTATTCAGCCGCATCTGGTTAGACTGGATGCTGACCCCAACATAATTGGAAGAAGACTAGGCAGAACAGTCGTCAGATTTAATTAACTCTTTTACAGTTAAAGGGAATATTTTTCCCACCAACTTTTTTGGAAGATGTCGCGAAAACCTCTTAGTTATATTTTTATTTTTAAACCTGACAATATGTTTTTTTTTACTATTTACTTTAAAAGAAAAAAATAAGCAAAAAAAAAACATTTTTGCTTTTTTTTACTATTTATAAAAAATTGCCAAATTATTTGTTATTTACGTTTTTTTAAAACCTTTTATCCGATTCCGAACGAGCAATTTAAAAAGCAAAGCAGATTTCCATTAAAACAGCAAAATATCGCAGAAAACGCATAAAATTAATTTAATACGACATTTTTTTGGAACGAAACTCAGTTGCGCGGCCATTCGCATAGAAATTAATGTATGTAAGAGAGAGAGCACTAAACTTAATCAATGAAAAATATCGATATGAGGTGGAACGAAAGCCAATTTTCTGCTGGAAGGGAAATTGGTGTCGTTGTGGCTGGCTAGGCAAATAGGTAGCGACCTGCAGCACATTTGTTCAGGGAATACCAATTTACATGACAACTCTAGTTTGGATAATCCTAAAACATTTGCCATACAAGAAACTGTGTGCGAAAATGGATTGTAATTTCTTGCAATTGGTTGTCCCATTGTTTTAATTTGAACTGAAATGTAGGTAATAGATTCGATTAAGGAAAGCCAGTATCAGGAGAATGCAAAGCTAGGCTTGCATTGAGCTAATTCACATAATTATTGATCTCTTGTCTGTATTATATTACCTACTACTAGCTTTTGCCCGCGCTTTATATTTTAGAAAAAAAAAACTCTTAACACACTACTAAAGTTTCTATAATAATATAATTCAATCATGATTCGAAAGACAAGTGGCGCCATCTATAAACGTTACTATTGTTTTCCTCGGGAACTGAACTTTTTTCGGGATGAATGGTACCCTATGTCCGTTTCTGTACACCTGACAACGTATATGCAAAATTTCAGGATGATCGGTTCAGAGGTTTAGGCGTGAAAAGGTAACAAACTTACTTTCGTATTTATAATATTAGTTAGGATTCGAAAGTAGAGCACTATCCTCCGGTTTCTGAGTTAAGATTTCTAGGATAAGCAGTACTTAAATAACATTTCAGTACGGAGTTGTCAAAAAAAAATATGGATTAGAAAGCATTTTTTTGACAACTCTTATCATAGAATTCTTAACTCAGAAACCGGAGGTAAATATTGTAAATGAGAGCACAATGCAGCCATTTTTGACTGTGAGTTTGATCTGGTACTTTTGAAGTATGAAGCATGGAATTAAATATTTAGGCTCAATTTACACCTCCGCGGACTGGAATGGAATGGAATGGAAGCGTCAATTTCGCCTCACGACGCTAGAAGGCGAGCGAATTCGCGGGAATGCTCGAGAATTCCCGCGCATTCCAGCGAATCATCATCATAAACGCTTGACACCGCACTACTGTGACCGTCCCGACCGACTCCCCGTTCGCGCCACTTCCCGCGGATTCCACAGACGGCGCCGAGAGTAGCTAGGGGAATTCTCGAGAATGTGCGAGGATTCCTCGGAAAACGCGCGACCTTTTTTTGGCTCTTATTTAGTTTGTACTTTATACAATTGACATAAAGTTCATTATGCTATGTACAATTTCGTTGCAAAAAGTCGCTTCCATTCCATTCCGCGGCGGTACACGTGGTAGAGCGTTTTTTGAAAATTTTAATCCTAAATGGTGAAATAGGAGATAAATGTTTGTACTAAGAGCGGTTGCAGCTATTTGTATGAAAATCCTTATTCTTACGGCTTACAACCATGACATTTGACAGAAACGCAATACAAAACAATTTTTTAAACTACTTCTAAAGTAGAGTGTAACGGGGCTTAAAGTTTGTAGGGGCGAATTTTACAACGTAGTCTGATAGACATAAAAAAGTACAAATTATCTTTGTAGAAAATTATAAATGATGTCCCTTGGGATTTTCCAAAATTCAACCCCTAAGAGGGCGAGAAGGGATGGTAATTTTTCTATGAAAAAGTACGCAACCCAAGGTACTTGCAAAAGCTAGTTAGATATATTAGCATTACTGTTGACGAGCGATGTGGGTTTCCAATACTATTATGGTCGAGCCTCGCTTTGCTGATAAATATTATCAAAATGTAGACTATTATTAGTATATTTTTTACACCAACCTGCATTGTTCTCACATAATTTCAAGCACAACATTGTAGCAATACCCGCTTGTGCTTGAAATTATTTTAAAAGAATATCCATGGAGTTTCTTGCCCGCTCTTCACCACAGGACCTACTCGAACTCAAAACTCATTTATTCAAAATAGATTAGAATTACTTAGTTCTTTTTGAACGTCATGTTATACAATAGACAGCCCACAAAAAAACCCTCCCTTCACTACTACTACTTTTTGGAACCTTGCAACTAAATTATCGAGACGTTTTCTAAGTGCACTGTGCCTATTCAAAATAGAACTTTGAATTCAATTGTATAAATAGCAGTTGGTTGAATTTATTTTAATTTAAACAAGTAAAATATACATGGCACTTATGCGTCAGTGGAAAAGCTTTTACAAAATGTTGTAAATGATGATGTAGTTTATGCAAATATGTGTTGTTGCTAATGGAAGAACCATGTAACATCCAGGCTGACCGAGATGCATATAAGTCTAAAGCTCTGAGCTTTCAAAACTAGTGGACATATTCCATGCTGCTCTTTAGATCTCAAATCATAATAGCCTCAGTTAATCTAAGGAAACAAGTAATATAAAGGTAACGTATCTTTATCTTACTTTGGTTAGGTAAAGAAAAATCGTAGAATTATAGGCATATGAGACTTTGCAACTTTGTTTTTTCTCTAAGGCTGGCAACGCATCTGTAACCCTCTTTTTAGGGTTCCGTACCCAAAGGGTAAACCGGGACCCTATTACTAAATCTCCGCTGTCCGTCTGTCTGTCCGTCTGTAACCAGGCTGTATCTCATGAACCGCTATAACAAAAAACAGAATAAAATAAAAATTTAAGGTGGCTCCCATACAACAAACGTGATTTTTTGCTCGTTTTTGCTCGATAATGATAACGGCAACAGGTAGACGCTTGAAATATTCACAGAGTATTTAGTTCTACATTCACTTTAAAAATAAATAATTAAATTAAGATAAAACAAATATTTAAGGGGGGCTCCCACACAAAAGACATGTTTTTTTTGCCGTTTTTATAGATAATGGTACGGAACCCTTCGTGCCCGAGTCCGACTCGCACTTGGCCGGTTTTTATTTTCTATTGCTTGTAGATGGTCCTTGCGTGACCTGAAGGATTTCCAGCCAATGGGGGGCAGCTAAAATGTTATTTTAACCGAGGCTAAATACTTATACTAACTAATACACTAACATCATGACTACTAGCAACAACAGCACTATGGGTGACCCCTAGTAGTGGGACTTGGACCAGGGCTTAAGGCGTTGCTGCCGAGAGATTGGTCCTCAGTAATCATCTTGCGTTGTAAGCGGCGGTAACCAGTTTATATCAAGTGAACCGTTGGCATGTATGCTGACGTACCACATAAAAGAGATCTGATCATCATCATCTGCCTAGCCTTTTCCCAACTATGTTGGGGTCGGCTTCCAGTAGAACCGGATGCAGCTGAATATCAGTATTTTACATGGAGCGACTGCCTATCAGACCTCCACAACCCAGTAACTGGGTAATACGATACTCTTGGTAAGACTGGTTGTCAGACTTTCTGGCTTCTGACCAACAGTAACGACTGTCAAAGATCTACAAATCACAGCCGGGACCAACGGCTTTACGTGCTTTCCGAGGCACGGAGGAAACTCGTTATGGTAAATGGTCACCCATCCACAGACCAACCTCGGCAAGCATGGCTTAACCCGGAAAATCGGTCTATGCGGCTGTAATTATTTAGCCACGAGCTCCTCGAAGAAAAAAGAGATAAAAGAGATCTGATATTTCTCATAATAAAACGACGAGTATTTTGCTACGAATATTTTTATCAGCATGTGTTGTTGTAAGAAATGTGCAATAGATGCCTACTTATTTTTGTCACGTCTATGATGTTGGCACGATGCACCCACAGATGTTGGGATACGTTTTTAACATTTTAACGTTGTGGTAAATTCAGCTTGTACTGCATAAATGCATGTTTACCTTTTTAATGAAAGTGAGATCTTACAATATTAGATTTTTTAAATTTTAATCTCAATCGTTTATTGTCAGGTAAAAACAATAAAAACTGTATTAAGTTACTTTATTATTTCATTTTTGAATATAATTTTCCATCTATGTGAGTGTGAGGTGTATAAGGCGTGTAACGCGAGCTGGTGTTACGTTTTCGTCGCACGCTTCGCACTGTACAGAAGGAGGCAACAAAATAACGATACATTTGGTAATATTTTTTACCATACAAGGCTAGTCGGAAAATAAGGAATAACTTTTATCTAAAATTTTCCTTAAAAGTCAAACAGTTTAAAAGACATAGCTGTTCAAAGATTTCATAAAAAAAACACTAAAATCTGTGTATTCTCAGCTGTGTTTACATGTTAGGTCATATTTGGGGTCACGTGCTTGAAGCTCCATTTTTTTAATTCGTAACTAATGCAGGGATGAAGATATTTTAAAAAACCTAACGTAAAAATCATTTTGCAGGGAAATAAAAATAATTCGACTTTTGAAATTTTTATCTTGCTTTTAATAGTCATCAGTGATATATTGAGTGGCCCGTGGATTACTATTCCCTTTCCGACTAACCCTTGTATAACTACTCGACCTATTCCATCATTTAGTTTTAAGCAGAATTTATCACAGAATTGTTATAAACGGAGCTTTACACGAAATACTTTTCCTTATCTCTAGACAACAGTGCAGTTACTTCCTGAACAGTATTATAGTTTAAATGCTCATTATTTAATACAGCTTTAAGCGAAAACTACACTTGGGAGCAAAGAAATCAAGCGACTCTTTTTTTCACGTGTCCTGGTTATTAGTTTTGGTTTCAGAAATTTTATCATTCAAAATACAAAAAACTACCCTCATTGTAAAGGTTATCAAATAACCTTTTAGGCGATATATGTTTAGAATTGGTCTGTGCCATAATACCAAAAATAATAACAATTATACCAACGTGAAAAACAGAAGTGGCTCGATTTATTTGCTTCCAAGTATATTAGTAAGTACCAACAAAGCAAAAATGTTTGACATCTCCATCTAGCGTAGCCGCCAAAGATTAGGGTTGCGCGCTTAATCTGCTATTTTAGCAAGTAATTAGTATGGTTTTTTTTTTTAGTAGAAACATAGTTCATTTTTAATTTTAATTAATATAAAGTAATTATGCACCTACACCAAAATACAAACCATAATATAACAAACTGTTGTTTGTAATACAAGTTAACATTCCTACTCAACTATTTCATGTGTAATTTCTGCGTGAAAAATATACATTTTAAAAACAAATAACAAACTTTTAATAAACTACTAATTAATATTCCCACCCAACTTTTTCATTTGTAATTTCTGTGTGAAAGTACAAAGCAGCTACCGTATCACACAGAAATCACTAAAACACTTTATTGACTCTAGTTCTAATTACCCTTACATTCAGCTTTGAATCGATCCAGCTGCACCCGTCTGCATTCGAATTCAAAGGCAATCCGAGCCGGCCCATATTCCCATCACTATCAAAGAATGAAGTATTCCAGATTGCTTCAAAATGAACCGTGAGTAATAACGGTGCTGCGAGCTTTCTGCTCGTTATGAAGCAGTTCTTTTACCGGCATTTAATGTGCTATTAGTGAATCAAAACTTTACCTCCATTCCGTTTAAAGCTACACTGGAAATTACCGTCGAAAACTTCATAGTACACGAACTCTTTAAATTTTTGAAAAGATTTGTTACTATTTTATGCATTCATAGTTCTACGTTCTATTTGAATGGAGATAAAGTGCGGGGTGTATTAGTTGCGAATCATCCTGTGTTAGTTGGGGTCCATTAGGGGAAAAGGGTCGGTTTGATGTTTGTGGGCGAGGAGCATGTTAATACAGAAGCTCTTATAAGGTGTTTGTGAATGGCTGCTTAAGTATTTTGCAAATGTTATCTTTACATTCATATGTTGAAAAAATTACCCATGATTACAAAAGGTTTATTTTGTAAAAATAAAAACGCAAATATGATTTAATGTGTGATTTAGTGACGACACGTTTGGTGCAGTGGCTAAGCGATTGGCTTCTGCGCTACGGGTCGTGGGTTCGATTCCCACACGGAACAAAAATTTGTATGACCTACCGATGGTTGTTTCGGGTCTGGGCGTTTATTTGTGAGATTTGTGTCTGTAAACGCACCCACGATACAAGAGAAATCTTAGTGAGGGGCAAAGTTTAAAAAAAAAAAACCTCATTGCCAATGTTTTCTTTTTTCTTATTTTTTTTTTATCTTTGTCTCTCTCTGTAATCTTTCTCCTGTATCGTGGATGCGTTTACAGACACAAATCTTCACATACAGAAACGCCCAGACCCGGAACAATTATCTGTAGGCCATAAAAATATTTGTTACGTGAGGGAATCGAACCGTCAGCGCAGAAGCCAATCGCTCACCCCACTGCACCAAACGAGTCGTTTTAAAATTAACATAGTTGAGAAAATTGGTAGGCTTCAATCTAAACAGTAAATGCTACACAAACACAAATTCTAATTTCCTCTTAAATAGGCAGCAATTAAGCCATTGACAAACGCCCGTTATTTACCCACTAATCAGTTCAAAACAAATTAAAACTAAAATTCCCGTGGACTGAAACGAATTAATAAACCTAATTCCGTTGATTACCATATTGTGAGGATGACGTCAATAAATTACGCAATTATTCCATATATTTGGACTATAAAGTGGGCGTTTGGTAAGTAAACAAGAATATTATTCGATGCTATTACTGTTCTATGTACTACTACGCCATTCAAGTATTATAACGGCTTCCCACGGTGCGTGATAGCGCGCACCGCGACACACGAGCTCGCACCGACGTATCATGGGAAGAGACTCGTCCGTGGTAACGCGGACGCGTGCGGAGCGGTGCGCCGTATCCACATCACATGTGGCTTCCCACGGTGCGTGATTTTACGGATAATACCACGCACAGCCGGTGCGCGCTACCACGCACTGTGGGAAGCCAGCTTAAGGCTCTGCACAGGCACGATACTTTTAGCATCGCCGACTAAGTCGCTTTTTGTAAGCAGAATGCAGCGACTGAACGCTAAATCACACACAGTCGCACGTTTTGCATTGCGACCGTACATTTTCTAGTAGTGAAATGCAACCAAAAGTTTGATCCGAACGAGAGAGATTTGGAAACATGTTTCATTCAATGCAGTACCGAAGCCGTCGCTACTTCGGAAGCTGAGAGTAGAGAAAACGTTATTCAGCAATGCTACAAGTTTAATGTGTGCCGGGCTTTAAAGTCTTGTTCGACGGTGTTTCCGAGTTGTCATTGGCTAGTTTTGATGCCAAAGGGAATTTTATTAGGCTGTGACGTCGGATGAAGTTTCAGCTTTGCACACAGTTCAGTTTTCATTACGTATTCAGCGAATGAATTTTGTAGTTACGATTAAAATTAATCAATGTTTATAAACTTTCGCTATTTGTACTCAATATTAAATACAAATTCGGTTCTAATTTAGTCCTAATTTGGTCCTAATTTAGTCCTATTTAATTTAATCGGGTAGTATTTTTTTTTATCTTGCTGATAAATATGGTGTTCTATGCCTTTTAAAAATTTTCTATGCGTTATACCCGAATTTGTATTTTCGTAAAATTAATCAATTTTATTGTAATTATTGCTGCGTTATTAAAATTATTAAGCCAAAAATGTTTTTCCTAACAATAAATAAAAATGTTTTCGACTTGTTCCCAATAAACTTAAATATTGTGTTTACGTCTTCAATGTTTTATTTGTTTTGTTTTCGGCACTCATAAATAATGGATGTGATACCGTTGGAAGGCAAGATGGGGAAATTATTTAAATAATGATTTGATGAGTCGGGTTTATGCAATAGTAACAACCTTTCATGTTTCTATACCCTATACCAAACCAATTTGATAAAAGGTTAACAATATTTTTGAGTCTTTTTATCTGACTTACTATTAAAAAATAAGTTATTATTTGAATACAATAAAATTTATTTCCAATTCGCACACCTAGATCTAAACAGAGACATCATCATCTTCCTGCCCTTATCCCATGTTACTTGGGGTCGGCGCAACATGTTTTCTTCTTCCATTCCGTCCTGTCACCCGTCATGGTATCACTGACTCCCTTCTCTTTCATATCATTCTTCACACAATCCATCCATCTTTTCTTTGGCCTCCCTCTTCCTCTCCATCCATCCACATTTATATTCATAACTCTTTTGGTCACATGCGTTTCATCCCTCCTCTTCACATGTCCATACCAAGACAAACGGTTCCCTTTCAACTTTTCTGTCACGGGCGCTAGATCTAAACAGAGACAACTCAATAAAAAAACATTTTTCAGGAGATGAAAAAAAAACGGATATCTGCATGATTTGCTATACGTTTTTTCGTCTCCTGAAAAATTTCATTTTTTTGAGTTGTCTGTTTAGATCTAGGTGTGCGGGTCTAGGTTTTTTTGTTAAAACAAGTGATTATTTTTTGTAATAAATCATTAAAAGTTTGGTTATCTTTTTATCAAATTGGTTTGGTATAGAGTTTACATTGATTTTTTAACAGCAAACCTAAAGTTTGGTTAATTACGAACCCTGAACATCGGTTAATAACTACTAGACTGTTTCGGTATTTTATATAATTAATGTTTCGCAATAATAAGTTGCGCTGTTTCTTTTCCCAGCTTAAACCCTAGGAACCAATGAAGGGCCATTTTGAGAGCTCTTTATCGTCGGACGTTCAGAAAGAGCTAATTGGCTTAAGCTTATTTTGAATAAACGATATTTTGATTACAGAAAATTCCGTCAACAATAGCAAACAATCTCTAAATGACTAATTCAAGAGCATGATATTGCAGAAAATGTACCCTATTATTTCGATAGGTAATAGTGCAAGGCCACAACGGTGCCTGCATAGTATATGCAAGCCATGTAAGAATAAAACATTATGTATATTTTAGATAGTTTATTTATTTATTCTAGCACAAAATTAGTACAGAGGCGGACTTATTGCCTTAGGCATTTTCTACCAGTCGACCATATAGTGATACAGAGAAAACATGGTAGGTGCACACATTGTTATGATACGATAATAATTATGATATCAAAAAGCGCGCGGGGCGCTTAGACTTAAGTTTATAATGTACTAATTGTTAAGTAATAGTGTACTCATTGTCGAAGAGCCAAATAAATAAATAAAAAAACAAAATAAGCGTATGGTTATACAGGCTGTAAGGGTAAACACCGTTATCCTTGAAACCAGTGGTTTGGTTTCATTTATAGAACGTGAAATCAATGAAAAATGACAAACTTTTTTTTTTGGAAAATTTTAATTTTTCCTCAAAAGCATTTCATCCTATGCGCGAGGGCAACAAGCTACGGGAGGGGGCGCGGGGAACTCGCCGCGTGGCCCGACGCTCGGCCCCGCACACTTTGCTACCCCAGTCAGTCAGCTGTCTCGCTAGCGAATGCGTGTACGCTGCGTCGTACCGCCGCCGCGCCGCTCATTTCTCGCGCGTATATTTTTTTTTACTCGTTCCTATATTTTTATGTTTAAGTCAACTACCCACGGTTTGAGTGGTAACGGTGTTTACCCTTACATGCTGTATATAAAACTTTTAGAAATACTACATTAAAAATAAACAATTATACATACATTCATACAATATAAAACTTATAAATACATACATAAATATATAAATATATAACAATACATAATAGGACAAATCAGCGTCGAGATGATTCTGCCAATTTATTGCGAAAGTGCTCACGTATTTTAACTTTAAAAGAGTACCGACTAGTGGCCATCCTGATTTCCGAGGGGAGCGTATTCCACAGAAGACTGAACGAAGAAAGAAGAGTGCATGAAATCAGAACGGTGAGAGGGACATTGTAAGAGACGGTTGTGTGAGGAGCGAAGATTTAGTTCGTGATTGGAGCATAAATACTGAAAGTGAGAAGTTAGATATGTAGGGGAAGTGGGAGAGTCAAGAAAGGTGAAAATGGTAGTCAACGACCTTTGCACCCTAAGCTGGCGAATAGGCAACCATTTAAGAAGCGATCGATATGCGGACACATGATCATATTTACATACGTAGATTGAAAACGAATCGAATGCAGTTATTAAGACGACGGTCAAGTTTGTTGAGAAGATCTGCATTCAGGTCATAGTAACACACATCACCGTAGTCAATTAAGGGAAAGATTATATCCCATGCCAAACTGCCACTATCTAATCATGAATGATTAGATAGTGGCAGTTTCGGCATCGCAGTATCGTATTCAATCGGTTAATTACTTTTGTACTTTAATTAGGTACTTAAACCTTTTTTTTATCGTCCATTTCTAGAATGTTTTCTAGAGAAAACGGTATTTTTAGCCTTTCCGCGATTGTTCTAGATAACAATCTTCGCAAGCGAAAAGTTCTTAATCTAGAATCAAATTCTCAGTTGAAAAGAAAACTTGTCTTTTAAACGGGTTCAATTTATAGTAAGTATTCAAGTAATAAATTGTCTAGCTCTGAACAGTTAAAGTTTAATTATAACCCAATTAACACTGAACCCAAAAACTCTTGTCTCAATCAATTAATTATCTACAGCCTTGGGAGATTAATTTCATGTTCAATAGGTTATGTACACAACCCTTCTTGTTTAACACAATTCAATGTACATTGCTCCATTGGCAAAAAAGTTATTAGAGAAAGTATTCAAAAAATCTTCAATGGACGCTGATATACTCTCAAAGTACTAAAGCAGTATTGCAACTAAAATGTAATAGGTATTTTTTGTGATCTGTTTTTAATCGAATATTTCCTTGATAGTCAAAGTTCAAAATTGGAATGTTAAACTTTTTAATTTATCGGACGAGGCACGAGTATATTGAATTTACATTGTTAACATTTTTAAAGCATGCTCGAGTAAGTGAACACATTGCCTGTTCGCATATATTATTTAAGCCAGTGTTGTACCCACTGGCAGGAACCACACAGTAATTAATATTGTTCAACTTGTTAACTAGTTGCAGCTGGAAAAAAACTATCACTTGTTACAAGTTAAGATGGAGAGAACTAATCAAATTAAAAGTTGTTTCCTGCTGGGATAAAAGTTTGGTACAACACTAACCCTACACACAATAGGTTTTTCGCGAAAGCTGATATAAAAACCAATTGACTTATAATAAAGGTCGCCTAGTTCGAGGTTCAGAATTAGAGGAAATGAGTCTGTGACACGGGTCCGGATATTGGTAGGGAGTACAAAAATAGTCCGTACTCTATTTGTAAAGAAGGTCAAAATGGAAAAATACTTGGGAAAAGCCAGAACCTTTATGTTGTTAATGTTACGTTATATGCCAAATGTTTCGATTTGTTTATGAATGCTTGTCGGAATATGTAGTTCCAATAATATTTCTTATGCAAACAGGTATTTTTCAGGGTGGATTCTTTTATCTTTTTAACAAACGTAATACACAAAAACATTGCTTTAAGGCGCTAAGTCACGCTAGTGACTTTCTTTACAGCGAGCGCCAGGCACGACGATAAATTCGTTTGAACTTTTTCTTCGGAGTAAATGTAAACTTTTTTTTTAAAATGCAGGAAGCCATCGCATCTGGTGTAACATTATGAGTGTGTACAAGAAAAAGTTATTTCGACCCTTAATTTAAGAGAAACAGGCATTCAATCAAAATCGAAGTCTGTTTAGAATAGAATAGAATATTGGTTTATTTGCATAGAATGTAGGTACATAAAATATAGGTGTTAACAAAAAATATTGATTCTTGTACAATCTACCTTAAGTTTAGGCATGCAAACATTAGCGAGAATATAAATTAAATCAAATTGAAATTAATGATAATTATTAATATTGTGAAAAATAGGTAAATGTAATGTAATTTAGAGTAATTTCAAAGTCTACAATTTATCATTTAAAAAATCATGTATTGAATAATAACACTTTTCAAGTAATAGTTTGACGACACGTTTGGTGCAGTGGCTAAGCGATTGGCTGCGGCGCTACGGGTCGTGGGTTCGATTCCCACACGGAACAAAAATTTGTATGGCCTACAGATGGTTGTTCCGGGTCTGGGCGTTCGTTTGTGAGATTTGTGTCTGTAAACGCACCCACGATACAAGAGAAATCTTAGTGTGGGGCAACGTTTTTAAAAAAAAAAAAAAAAATGGTGCTGTAAGTTTCTTTTTAAATAATTGGATAGTGTTGTTTTTTATAATGTCAGGAATGTTGTTATATATAATAGGGCCCATGCTAAAAACATTTTTCTTAAGTACAGCAGTTTTGTACTTGACTTCTGATAGGTCGTTCTCTATTTTCAGATATTGCTATAAAATAATGCTTGTTTGTTCTCACAAAAACTGCCATTTCAAAAATATACAGTGATGGGAGTTTGTTCGTTTTTTTTTTCTTATACTTATATTAGTTACTTAACGTAATACTACGCCTGTATTCTCCGAAGGGTTCGGCACAGGTGTACAGTACACCTTCATTTTGCAGTTATTTTTCGATCCCATATAATAGAGGGCGACCTTAATGCCATCAACGGGGCACAAATCCAAACTCCGGGCTGCTACTGAGAAATTCCACACGGAAAAACCCAGTAACACTTTGCCCGACCTGAGGATCGAACCCAGGACCTCACGCACAACGGTCGTGCTTGCGACCACGAGACCAACGAGGCAGTTAAATTACTTTTTTTTTTATTATGATCCCATGTTGTCCCACTGCAGGGCAAAGGCCTCCTCTCCCTCCTTCCACCTTTCGCGATATAATGCGATAGTAGGCCAATCCTTTAAAAATGAGTCCAGCTCATCCCGCCATCTTCTTCTGGGCCTGCCGCGTGGTCGTTTTCTGCCAGTTGGGATCCACTTAGTGGTTATTTTAGCCCATTGCTCCTACGACATGCGGCAGATTACTAATACGTATATTTTTTTTTTAAATACCGTCATACTTATATTGTACATCCTGAAGTATAACTTTTTTTATTATTATCTCAACTGCGAAGCTTACTGAGAATGATCAATACGAAGCAATGAAGTGGTACCCAGCGCCTTGGCAACTATCACTGTCATTCCTAAAGGGAGACGCCACACGGTGCTGGGTGGTGCGGTGCGCCGCCACACGGTGCGGGGCGGTGCGGTGCGCCGCCGCACGGTGATCATTCTGCCGCATCAGCGTGCACACGTAGTATGCGGCATCGCAAGAGCCACGCGGTGCGGTGCGACGCCACACGCCGCACGCGTGTGGGAACGACTCTCCGTCAACACATCTGCGGTCTGCGACGCCGAAGCGGTGCCGCTCCGGCGCGTACACCCTCCCCTATCGTCTTAGTCCGGCAAGCGTGCGGCGGGGCGCCGCACCGCACCGTGTGGTAGGCATAGAAGTTTGTATGTATTACGCCGCAGCGGCATCGCTCAGGCGCCGCGCCGGAACCGCACCGCATCGTGTGGCTTCACCCTGATCTTTCCTTTTTTTAAATATGATAACCGAAGCTTTAGAGAAAAACGGCTCACACAGCTTACTTTATAAAATGCGGGTGCAACAAAAAAGAGCAAAACAAACTGAAAGAGAACTAAACGAAAAATTCTAGTAAAAGGCGGACAAGTGCTTATCTACTCGGATCACGTCTACAGACCAAAATAGTTTTTTTTTTTCTCATTTATAATTTTACAAAAATATTTTTAAAGTATACCAAAACAAAACAGAGCAGAAAATTTAAGATAAAACTTTTTATTCGACCAATCAGTGCAGTAATAACAATTACAGAAGAACACAAGCAGGGATATTCTGCACTATTTCGCCCACGGGGAGCACTTAGCGCCAGAATTGCACACAGATATTGCTTCGGGCTGAATTTATGTATTAACTAGTAGCCATTGAACATGCTGAATATTACGAAGCTGAGCTTCTACAAGTTCATGTAATTTTAGATTGGTTACATTATAAGGTTTGATTTTGTAATAGCAGTTCTTAATTTATTTTCCTCTTTACCTGCCTTGTTGATCCAATGGTCGGAAGCACGACTGCTTGGCGTGAGGTCCTGTATTCGATCAAAATGTTATTGAGTGTTTCAGTGTGGAACTCCTCAGTAGCAGCCTGGAATTTGGATTTGTGCAAGGTAAACGGCAATAGGCTCGCCCCCTATGACATGGGACTTAAACATTTCGGCGAAATTAGGGTATATATTCACCTCTGCCCAACCCTTCGCCGAATACGGCGTGATGTTATGTTATGTAATTTATTTTCAAAAGGATAAAGCAGCTTTCTAAATTAAAAAAAATGTATTGTGAGTAGAAATGTAAACAATTGCGCAGTGTTAACTTCTTCTAATTCTTTTAATTAAATTGTATGAGGTGTGTAATTAGTTGCCATGGGTTGCAAGACTCCACGAGTGACGATACTTAAGTAGTTACTTCTGACGTACACTGGACAGGCAGTCTCGCCACCAACCTTCCTGACTGTCTAAACTTTTCAGCACGACATGAGCTATTCTCGTACAGCTTGTACCGATACGAGAGTGCAAGATTAAATGTCATTACAAATTATGCGTAGGCTATTATTGTAATTATATTCAGCCGTTATCTTCCCACTGTTGAGCAAAGGCCTCCTTACCCTTCTCTATTGCTGGCCGTTTGTCGCTATTGTTTATCAATATGGCGTCGAGTCCATCTCTTCACCTTTTGCAAGGCCTGCCGCGGTGCCATCCCAGGATAGGACATTAAATAATGAAAATTCCAATTTTCAGTTAATATTTTTACAACACACTATGCAAATGCACCTCACTATCTGATGCAAACAAAAGGCACACGACTACAAAACAGTTTTCCAGCTTCATCGCATTACACCGTCAACTAGTGACGTTTCGACGTTCGACGTTCGTTGACACAGATGTGAGCCACCTTTTCCGTGGCATACCATTTCCGCGGCATTCGGTCCCAACATTCACTCCTTTGAGGCGCAACATTTTTCAGTATTTTGACGTTGACTCAAGTACGATTCGGAATGATATTTCAAACGAAGCGTGTGTTGAGCGCGTTATGTATTAAATGTGCGTCTAGACGAGGTTGTCGCGGTCAGGTACAAAATTAAAATGAAGCGGAAACTTCGTTGAAGTTGGTTATTTTGTGTAAAATTGGATGCAGTGCTAATAAATAAGGTAGCATGTGCAAAAACATGCTTTTGCGATATTGGATTTAATTCAACGACTCTAAACTGCTTTTTGCGAAAATGATCTCAGTAGACAATCAATTTCTTATTTCGACACTTCACGTGACCAGAGGGTTGGCTTGTTTTTCGGCCAAAGAATTAGCATTGCCATACAACGTGGCAATGCTACCAGCCTTCTGGGCATGCTTTCAGTCGACAGCGATGCGGAGGAATATTTTAATGCCCTCTTTTAGTTCGTATAGTTTTAGTCCAGGATATAATTTTTCTTTGTTTGTAAGTAAGTAGTAAGTTATAAATGATTTATAATGTAGATTATTGTAAATCAATTTCTACTGTTATTTAATTTTGCAGTCTTTCTTTTCTAAAAGCATAATCATTAGTCTCACTTCGCCTGTTTAGAACTAAATTCTTTTCCAATGCGGTTCTTTCACACAATTCAAGCCTGCAAACTTCTCGAACTTTACTTATCGATTAAATGCGTACCTGGTCGGACTGAAAGCGAAACTTTTCACCCCGCTAATTAAACTCCCAACTTACTCCCGTGAATTTCGCTTTTTCTTTAGGATTATTTCGTAAATAAAAGAAAACTGTTTGAGAATAATCCTCCGATTCTAATTAGTTTTTAAAACCCTGTTTGATTGAATTCGAAAACAAATTTGTTTTGGATTAGTTTATTTTAAATGCGCATTCGTGTTCCGTTGGCTTATAAGGTCTAATTTTACCCTACTCACTCTTTTTTTGTGAATAAACAAAAACATAAACACTGAATTCAAAACAAATGAAGGCGTTAACTGTACAATTAACCTATTTGTTGAAACAAAAAAAACGTACAAAACGAAGCAATCCAAGTTAGGGTGACTAATCAACATTGGGCTATGCTTATCTGTGCTCTACTTAGCTAAGCTAACTTTCTAGTGCTATGTTTTTACTAAAAACAACTTCGAGCTGCGCGAGTACCAGATAGACTGAAACCCGAGTGGGTGGGCAGTGCGGTTAGGAGCAGGTCAGTACGTATCGCCTGATCCTTGCTACGTTTTAAACAAAGCGCAGCCTCACAAAGCGCAACGCAGAACGTTTTGTTTGTTTCCTCATTATAATCTAAAGGTGGGTACTGACCGGTGTTACGGGCCGTAATTTTCCATTCACAGTGAGCAATTGAGCATGTTACGTTACGCCGTATTCTAAACTCCGTGTAACATGCTCGTTTCGAACTCTTTGCTCGCCCGTGCTCCAGATTCGTTGCCACTCGTAGTCAAGATGTCGGACGACGAAGTTGTGTTGGCATCTTTGATTTTACTCAATTATTGTATAATTCAAATTAAGAAGAAAAAAATAACGTTATTGGTTTGGTTAACAACGTTATTGGTGGTTTGTCGTTAATAACAATGCGCTCGTTACGAGCTGCGACGGCAACGTTCTGACTGAAGCGCGTAACACTCAAAGGATTCGCCAAAAAATCGACACCGGGGTAAAGCACTCGCAGCGAGCAATGAGCCGCTCGTTGCTCGTTATGAGCGCCTTGTTTCCCCGCACTGACTACACGTACGCTCACATTGTAACAAGTTACATTACGCTCCGTAACGCCGGTCAGTGCCCAGCTTAAGAGGAAAGAATTGACATTCTAAAATAAAGCACAGCGCAGCATAGCTCAATGTTGATCTTCTTCTTCTCTCGTGTCAGCACGAGCTATACAAAAATAGCTCATGCTGTGGTAAAAAGATTAGCCAGTCAGCAAGGTTGGTAGCGGGGCTGACTGCCCAGAGTGCGCCGGGCGTACTTAACCAGTTGTGTACCGCCCGTCGTTCCAGGACGACACTTAATTGTCTTATCTATTGTGTCTATAATTACCGTGCTTGAGGTTTTAAGTATCGTCACTCATGGAGACTCTTTTCATGTAACCCAATAAAAAAAATGTTGATTAGTCATCCTAAAACGTTGGTCAGACTCCAGTATTTGTTAATAACAAACGATTGATGAATGGCAGCAAGATGAATGAAGTCTAACCTCTTAGGGTTACAAGTAATTTCAGCTGGAGACAGTATCGCTACGGTCTTTTATCAGTCCCTTGTCTCGTTGATAAATTGATGTCCGACCACTGTGATGTATTAATATCAACCTAAACATGCTGTTAACTTTCCTTGTTCCATCCCATCGAGATAGGTGACAATTTTTCCTTATGTCGTACAGTACCGACGGAGGGAATGGTTGGTTTTATGGTAAATAAGATAGAACTGGTCGAATACAAATGTCATGAGTACACGTACACAAGGTACATTTGGTTTGTTGTTTGCGTAATTTTGTTTTCTTGTGTTACTCTGAACAGGCAACAATAAAGGGTGTAAATCAATTCGTGTATTCCTTCAAAGCACGTGATTTATTACTGGTATAGATTAACCCCGATTAAAAATGAAAATAAAACAATCTTTTCTTTCTTGCGGTAATCGTATCTAAACCATCCAATTAGGTTTCAATAAAAAAATAAAAACCGGCCAAGTGATAGTCGGACTCGCGTACCAAGGTTCCATACCATTAACTATAAAAACGGCAATAAAATCATGTTTTTTGTATGGGAGCCCCCTTAGGTATTTATTTTATTCTGTTTTTTAGTATTGTTTGTTATAGCGGCAACAAAAATACATCATATGTGAAAATTTCTACTGACTATCACGGTTCATGAGATACAGCCTGGTGACAGACGGACAGACAGCGGAGTCTTAGTAATAGGGTCCCGTTTTACCCTTTGTGTACGGAACCCTAAAAACATCTAAACAATTCAGATGTTGATCTTTTCGCACAAATTTTAACACACGCTTCTTGAGACACAGAATAACAAAAATTGTAATGATTATTTATTATTATTTATTAGAAATACAATTGGGACACGAAAGGTCATCACATTTTTTCAAGTAAGTATTTCAAATTGCCTGTTTTTTTTTTCAATGGCAATGTCTTCGTCTAGACATATTTTCGAGAATCCTATGAATAGAAAAGTACCACTTTGCACCAGATCACAATCGTAAGCGCCTTTCTCTAGATACTGTAAGTTCTGGGAATCGACCACGTTCGATCGCTGTTGTCATAATTACAAAAACATTCCCCTTCATTGGTCCATGACACTCGCATGGTTTGATAAATAAATAATTACCTACTTCTGATCCAATTCGGACAGTTTTCCTTTTGTAGAAATAACTGCTCATAAACAAATACAACGTAAAGCCGGGTCCGCTGCGCCGTGTTTTCGTGTTTGCAAACAGGATAACATTGTTTGCTAACCGAATATGGGCGTGGCCTAACAGTTTTGTTTACAAAATGGCGCTGCGGACCCGTCTTAACATTGTTTGCTAACCGAATAGGGGCGTGGCCTAACAGTTTTGTTCGCAAAAATACAATAACATGTTAGAAAATTGGCGCTGTGGACCCGGTTTAATACGTTTTTTTTTTATACAATCGGTAGGACCTTTTTTCCTCGGTTGTCGAAATAAGTGACGGATAGACAGACACCGAAGTCTCACCACCAGGGTTCAGTTTTGACCTTTTAGGTACGGAACCCCAAAAATGCTTTTGCACTATCAGCATACATTCTCATTTCCCTACAAAACCTGTTCCTATGTTAACAGGGGTAAAGAGCTTAACCGCGCCCGAACAATGACCCCGACATGAGACAATAGGTCTGGCCAATGGTTTAGCCTGAAAAGGATATGTCATAAACGGCTTCACCGCGTTTAATAGATGACCTAAGGTTACATGAATAGAAATGAAATGGTAGTATTTTTTTTTATATTTGTCTGGGTTGAGAAAATTACCATTTGTTTAGGTTTGTACTTTCTGAGAACCATGCGGTCACACTGATACCGCGTCGTGAACCGCGTTGTTATAAGTGTACAGTGTAAATCAACAGCGTTAATAGTAACAATAGTTTAATAGCACTGCATGTGTTATTAAAGTGCTACGTTTACAATAATAATAAAACTGTATTTTTTATTGTTTTATAGACATACTAGCTTTTGCCCGCGACATCGCTCGCGTTAATAAAGCTCAAAAAAACTCTTAACACACTACTATAGTTTCTATAATAATATCATTAACCCTAGATTCATAAACATATGTAGGAGTAACACTATTAATAAACATTCGTCTCACAGACGAACATATTCAGGAATGGTTATTTATGAAATTGTTAATGAAAGAAAACAAATAAATCATTGTATTTTTTAACTCCTTTATTGAGTTATTTAAAACTTATGTGATAAAACAAAAATATATTTATTCTAAACATTGCAGACACATCAGGCCACAGTGGTCGATACACATGAACTTTTTACAGTGGTTACATTGGAACCTCATTATTCGACGCTTTTTATAATCACAGAAGCTACAAACCTTTTTTTTTTGGTTACCACTTGGACCAGGCGTATAGCTAATAGGCGTTTCGTTCAAATCTTCTGCTATCTTCCTGTTTAGACATCGCCTCAAAGTTAGCCTTTCGCGACGCTTACGTAACCACGGTTCGGTCATTTTCTCTGAAACATGTTACTAAATAATATGTGCATGAACCATGACTAATTAAAAATTAATCAATAACTAATCAAACTTACCGTTTACTTCATCAAACTAAGAAATCTTCAAAAATCGTGTTACAAAAATTGCAACCGTAGATACTCATCAATCGTGTATCTATTCATAAATATTCGTCCCTCAGACGAATAAAACTCTCTAACAGCTCAAGGACACGTCACTGCGAGTAAAATGCATTCGCGATACTAATGGTCGTATGACTTAGGAAGGTACTTGAGAGGTCAGCTTTCTATCTATTTCACTTTAAAAATTTGAATCACTTTTACGTTTCGTGCGGTCTGTGAGACGAATGTTTATGAATCTAGGGTTAAATCGTGATTCGACAGACACGTGGCGCCATCTATTACAGTTATTGTTGATTTCCTCGGGAGCAGTGCTTTTTTTCGAGATGAAAGGTATCCTTTGTCCGTTTCTGTACACCTGACAACGTATAAGCAAAATTTCAGGATGATCGGTTCAGTGGTTTAGGCGTGAAAAAGTAACAAACAAACAAACTTACTTTCACATTTATAATATTAGTTAGGATTTAAAAATGTTAAGTACTGTGTAAGAAAATGAATACACACCTATTTAAACAGGCATGCTAGATACAAACTTGGTTGCTTTCGAACAAAAGATTTCAAATATTCATAACTAAACTTAAATAAACTGTTTTGGTTCTCATAATTATAATCTTCTGTTTTCAAACAAATTACTTCAGGTGTTCATAATTAAAATTTAATAACCTGTTTTTGAAACTAAATCGCTTTCGGTTCTTTGTGCCAAGTTGTAATCACACTTTTCACTTAGACAGCTAAGTAAGACAAATGGTATCCGTTGAACCTAGGTTCGATCTAATTTCGCCGGAATCCCTGTCTGTACCGGCACTAATACGGACAACCCTTGTTTGACAGCTGTAAATTAAAAAGGTAACCACGATTGTCTTGATATTATTATACAAGGTAAGTCATAATACTAATCCAGGGGCCATTTAAAGTATCACTAATGACTGTTTTAAAGCAAGTGTTAAAATTATAAAATTCGATTATTTTTATTCCCTTAACTACGAAATTAATTAATTATGTTTTATTTATGACATAAAATCAACAACACTTATGTAGTTACAATTCAGAACTTGGGGCTATTAACCCATAGTCCCAAATAAGATCTAAAATGTGAACACAGCTCATGGTAGCTGATGATAGCTAGATTTTAGTGTATTTTAGACATCTTTGAACAGCTATTTCTCTAAAACTGTTGACTTTTTTGGAAAGTTGTAGAACAGTTAGGTATTATTCCGTTTATTCATCTAAGTAAAAGTAAATGTCCGGCTGATTGGTGTCGTCGTGCGTCGGGTCGTTGAACTCCTTATAATAAGGTTGAGCTACACGATGGATGATGCATGCGTGCCGTCAGTTGGGACAGGTCAACTCAAACCTGCTATGGCTCTTTCCTCAAAAGGCCATTCCAAACGTTGCCCTACATTGTTACACTCGCATAGTTTTATACCACAATGTCTGGACTTTAAAAGAGACGTTGACCTCTGAGTTTGTTTCGGCTTTTCTTCTCAGAGCGAGTCAGATAGGAAATGCCGGCGCCATCTAGTCTTAAAAAAAACTTACATTGACTTGTAAAAGTGTCTGTAACAGATTTATTTACAGAAACAAATATCATTTATCATAGTACACATATAAAGTCGCATTTTTAAATGCCAAGCTGCCGGCAGTCACGGCCCCAGAGAAAGGAAACTCCTCACTATGCGTGCCGTGTCAAGGAGTACTGCTTTCTGTATCAAGCCCTTGATCCAGCCACCCAACGAGAGCCTCTTGAGATGTTGATCGCGGCTCATGGCTATTAGGCCATTCGCTGTAACGACTATCGGAACGACGACTGCTGAGTCCACATCCCACATGCCGATAACCTCGTGAGCTAGATCAAGATATTTTATTGAACAGTTATTATTCGTTTATTCATTTTCTATACACATTATTTACATTTTTAAATATTTCAATAAAAAATAAAAAAACATTTAAAAATATAAAAAATAGTAGCCCACCGGCATCGGGAACAGGGTCCAAGCTGCCGGCGGTCAGGGCTCCAGAGAGAGGAACTTCTTAACGATACGCGCCGTGTCCAGAAGTACCGCTTTCTGAATCAAACCCTTGATCCAGCCGCCTAACGAGAGCCTCATCAGATGTTGGTCGAGGCTCTTGGCTATCAAGCCATTGGCTGTAACGACTATCGGCACAATGACTGCTGAGTCAATATCCCACATGTCGACAACCTCGTGTGCCAGATCAAGATATTTTATTTTTTTATCGTTCTCGGCTTTCACGAGATTCTCGTCATGCGGGACAGTGATATCAACAATCATTGCGCGGCGCTCTGATCGATCTATCACCACTATATCAGGCTTATTGGCTACAATAGTCCTGTCAGTGATGATAGATCGATCCCAGTACAATGTGACATGACCATTCTCGAGAACTGGGTCGGGCACATACCTGTAGTATGGTACTTCTGCGTCCACAAGATTATATTTCAGAGCAAGTTGCTGGTGGATAATCCTAGCCACGAGGTTGTGTCTGTGCAAATACTCACCGTTAGCAAGACGAGAACAACCAGAGACAACATGTCGGATAGATTCACCGGGACAGTGGCATGCCCGACAGATGTCAACCGTGCCGTCCCTCACAACATATCTTCTATAATGAACAGTTATTTATTATTATGGCTACTTTAATACCCTTTTGGATTAGTACCCCCTTTTCGAGTAACCTTGTATTTAAACATAAATGTAAAGTTGAATAACAATAATATTTGAAAAGTCGCTATGAGTGAGAAGGGCAAATGTGGAACATATGAACAGACAGTTGAAATGTCTGAGCCTCCCTAACAAACGGTCTCAGTGGAATAATACAATAATCAGCACGCGTGCGAAGCAGATGTAGGTAATATAATGTTATCGTAGTCATACAAATAAATGCACATTTTTAGAAAACAAAAATGTTACTTTATTTTATTTATTTTTTTATTATAAAACGTTGCCCACACTAAGATTTCTCTTGTATCGTGGGTACGTTTACAGACACAAATTTCATATACACAAACGCCCAGACCCGAAACAACCATCTGTAGGCCAAATTTTTGTTCCGTGTGGGAATCGAACCCACGGACCCGTAGCGCAGAAGCCAATCGCTTAGCCACTGCACCAAACGTGTCGTCTACAACTACGAGTTACTGTAAAATATGTATAATATATTTGTGTTATAATATGTATTTAATACTTATTTTAAATTAGCCTTTGTTTGCCCACTTCTGGGCAAAAGCCTCCACCATATTTTTCCAACAACTATCTATCCCTTGCCTCTTCTGGCCAATCCCTTAGAAAGACGTCCAAATCGTCGCGCCAGCGTTTCTTCGGTCAGACAAGGCGGCGTCGTCTTTCAATATGTGTATGTATAGTTAGGAACAAAATATTTAAAGGGCCACACATTACCCAATTTTTAGGATCCCTAACTCTTAAGGCTGATTTATACGACGCCAGTTTCTTGAAGCAAGATTATCGTTCTGTCTTTGTCTTTCTCAGCGAAAAACTCTGATGCTATCTCTGCATCAGAGTTACTTCAAGAAACTGGCGTTGTGTAAATCAGCCTTTATTCAGTGTAATTTAAGTTAGGGCGCCCTCTCTTCTGTTTTCAGTCGGGACTCTTTCGACCGGGCCCTAAAAACCGGGTAGTGTAATAAACGCTTGTAGCTATTCAGCCTTTAGGTACGTAACAAAATACGGTATTATTGCCTTTACAAATATTTTACTTTCGTTTCACTGTATTATGATAGGCTCCCAATAAAACAAGAAATATCGGCCGGTGAAAGCTAACAAAATATGACTCTGCTGAACCTATAAAATACAGGCGTAGGGTTTCAGCTATAAATAGAAGAAAAATACTTTCAGGATGCCTACTCAGTATCACATAGAAAGACCGGTTCTATTTTCGTCCACTCGAGACCAACCCGCACCAGCCATACATTACAGATACAGATAAGCCATTGGATTCATTATCTCGTCTCGAGACAAGATAATTCGGCGACAAAATTATCTCATACCACGCTTGTCCCCTCTCATTCTGACATCTTCATTCTTGACGAAACACGCCTTGTCAAGCAATCATCAGCAAAATCTAAATTAAAAATAGTAAGATATACTTAACCTTGATTTTTGAAACGTTGATCAATTTATTCTGTTATCAACGAATGTGATTGGTCGACCGAAATGCTAACAGCCAATCACAGCACTTCTCACAAGATTTGATAGCTGATAAGTTAATTTCTGCGTTGCTCTGACTTTCAAAAATGGAGGGTTAATGTTCTGTGTAATCAACCACTAATTATTATTCTATGTAAACCACTAATTGAACTTGCTTGTATCTGATCTACTATATTTTTAAAGCTAAAAACGAGTACTACGAATAAGCATGTAGTAAGTATTTTTATTGTTCGAGATACAGATATTTTAATAGCAAATCTAATTTCAATTGTATTTTGTTTTCAATTTGTTTTTAACCTTTTATTTTCAGCTTCGAAGTTACAAATGTAAATCTTTTTAGCTTTTTGGCTTTAAAAATAAAGTAGACTCCGAAATAACTCATTACGGGAATGGATATCATCTAAATGAAAAGTTTTCGGCCCCTTAAAACCTTAATTTCTTTGTAAGTGGCAATGGAAGGGCACTTCAAACTTTATAAATGAAAGAAATGTTAAAAAAGTTATAAAAGTAATGTTATGATGAAAGTGGATAGTTCATTACGTGGAGTTAGTGTTTATTACGTTCTAAGTTTATAGATGGTTTTAATGGTAAGTGTGTTATTTGACACAAAAGTCTTTTAGGAGACCATATTGAAGTATAATGGCGAATGCTACATGCTCAATATTTATCACGATATTTGGATCGGATCCTGGATTGTGATATTTATTGAGCGTTTAGATAAGTGTATTGACGACGTCTGTGGTCTAGTGGTTCGAGTGTCGGACTGCTGATCACGAGGTCGTGGGTTCGATTCCCACAGGACACAAATATTTATGTGATGAACATAAGTGTTTGTGTTGGTCTGGGTGTTTCTTATGTATTATAAGTATGTATTTACAAAAAAAAAGTATATAAGTATTATATCCATTGTCTAGTACCCCATAGTACAAGCTCTGCTTAGTTTGGGACTAGATGGTGCTGTGTAGAAAATGTCCCAAATATTTATTTATTTATTTATTGGATTAAACATGCAATATCACGATCCGAGATCGCAATCAAATATCGTGAAACATTTTATGTCAAAAAAAAAATGTTGTATATTATATTGATAAGACGTTAAAACAAATCGATAAACTTAATGAAAAGAGGCAACAATTGTATTATATTTATTCTGGGTGTAAGGAACGGTGTGCCTTTAACAACGAATTTGTCCTATTACTCTGAATTAAAAATAAGAGTAAATTTTCGGAATTTTCCTATGTTTTTTTTCATTAATTGAATATTTCTCTGAAGTTAAATAACTAATTCTATTAGAATACACCGCTTTTAGTCAAAAATAAAATATTTTTCTATCGGAAAATTCGAAACATTCCGAGAAAAAATCTACTTATTTTCAATACAAAATAATGAACTATGCTTGAGAATTTACTGTTAAAATTTTCGATAACCTTTTCCTTACAGCCCTTAAGTAATCTTTAATTTATATACCTGGTACCACAGAACACAAGAGAATGATGGCTATGTACTATAAAAAAATAGCGTTAGACTATTTTTGAGTAGCAGGACCAATGAACTGATTCTTCTTCTCTCGTGTCAGCACGAGCTACAAATAGCTTATGCTGTAGTAAAAACATTAGCCAGTCAGCAAGGTTGATAGCGGGGCTGACTGCTCAGGGTGCGCCGGACGTACTTAAGTATCGGCACTCGTGAAGGCTCTTTTCATGCACCTCTAATAATGAACTGATGAAAGACGTGAAAAGCTAGTAGATGCATACGACTGAGAACCATTCGAGGACTCATTCGTTGCCTGGATGGTATCATAAATTACGAAAGCATCCTGGCACAGTCCATTCATGAAATAAAATGTAAAATCATTCACGTTTCCAATATTGTAAACTCACAGCTTTAATTCAAGTGTTTGTTGGACCAACACATACTTTAATAAATATCGTTTATTAATACCGTCGAGTACCAACGTAAAATTTTTCGGCACTCCACACTTCTTCATACGAGTATTGCTTCAACAAATTCCTATAAATATTACGTTATACATATAAATCAACAATTTCCCATATTCAAATACATATTTTCCCTTACTTAATAACTTGTAATAATTATCTAAAGTATTATATTGTGATTGTTCAGGTGATAAGGTTGAGATTTGATTTGTGGTATTTTGGAAATGAAAAGACGTGTGATTCGTACAATTATCTATTGGACACTAAATATATGAACGTAGTAATAAGCATGAGGGACACAGAATTATAGACATAACATTAGCTAGCTATAGAAACAATATGAACCAAACATACCGCCCACCAAAGGGCTTATAGACCTTTCTATAGTAACAAAAATAAACAAAACTAAATATTTAATACAATGCAATGTTTAAATTGAGTTGGAAAAATGCAAACTACTATACTCAAAATCACATGAAATCTTACTCAAAGGTTTACTTACACAGGTGTTTAAATTGTAGTATCCTCTCATACATGTAAATACATATTATTATAAGGTACTTTCATACTTTACAATGATAGTGAATCTAACTATAGAAATTATAAAATTAAATTACAAAAATACAATAAAATATACTAAGTTAATCCTTAGTAGAAATTGGTAACGCACATAAATTTGAGATTGATCTCCGAGTTGATTTACCATTGTAACGCACGGTATACACTCGCGTTATGTTGTCTCGTCCGGGATGTTTTTCTACTATCCGTGCCAGCGCCCACTTGCTAGGGGGCATATGTTCGTCCTTTAGCAACACAATGTCGCCAACTTCAAACTCTGGTGATCTTTTCAGCCACTTAGGTCGCTGGTTAAGGCGTGACAAATATTCAGTTTGCCAACGTTTCCAAAATCCTTGAACCAGTCGTTGGGTATGTTGCCATCTAGATAACAAGTTGATGTTGGCAGTTGTATAGTCACGGTCTGGTACAGATATTAGTGCTTCTCCAATGATGAAATGTCCGGGGGTGAGTACTTGTATGTCATCGATCAAATCAACATCCGTAGATATCGGCGTCAAAGGGCGAGAATTAAGACAGGCTTCGATCTGTGTAAGCACTGTCGTGAATTCTTCAAATGTTAAGTTTGAAGTCAGTATTTTTCTTAAGTGCTGTTTCACGGACTTGACGCCGGCCTCCCAGAGTCCTCCAAAGTTAGGGCTATATGGTGGTGTAAAATGCCACTGTGTGCCATCATTTACCAGTTGATTTTCTATGAGGCCAGGTATTTCAAGTCCTGCTTCTCTCCACATTGTAAATAAGTCCTTGTTAGCTGCCACAAAGTTAGTGCCGTTGTCGCTCCAGATTTCATAACATCTTCCTCTTCTGGCCACAAAACGTTTAAATGCTGCGATGAATGCGTCAGATGTCAGATCGCTGACCAACTCTAAATGTATCGCCTTTACAGCCATGCAGATGAAGATGCATATGTATGCCTTGCTTGTCTTGGCTCCTCTTCCTTTAGAATTTAATACATACACAGGGCCAGCAAAGTCAACTCCACTTCGAGAAAATGGACGCGAAGGAGTCACACGAGATCCAGGTAAGTCACCCATCATCTGTTGTCTACTAGTGGATCGCTGCCGCGCACAGGTAAGACATCCATGAATGTATTTTTTCACCAAACTCTTGCAACCAACGATCCAGTATTTACTCATCAGGTAAGTAATCATCATTTTTATTCCACCATGCATTGTTTTCAGGTGTGCATCAGCCAGGACCAGTGACATGAGACTGTTTCTCTTGCCCAGTATCACAGGATGTTTTACATTCTCATCGGCTTCTGCGTTTCTTAGTCTACCGCCCACCCTGAGGATATTCTGATCATCAATGAATGGGTTTAGTGTCTTCAAAATGCTTGTGGTTCTCACGTTTTTGTTCTCTTTTAGTCTTCTTATTTCATCTGAAAATTCTTCTTCTTGTACTCGTTTTAAACAAATATCTAAAGCCTTTTGTATTTCTTCTGTTGTAATTTAATTTTCTAGTTTCTTTGAATCCTTTTTCATATTCAAGAATCTTTTACAATGTATTATTACTCTCAATAGCTCAGTAAGTGAATCGTATTCTTCAAATTTCAGATATGTCTCGTCACATTCAGTTGTATTAACGTAGGACTGTATGTTTTTCTTTCTTTCTATCTCTGTAGATGGTATTGACGGTCTAGTATAGTCAATATGTTCACTTGCAAGCCAGGTAGGTCCATTCCACCATAATATTTTCTGTTGTAGCTCTGACATAAATGAACCTCTGGAAGCTATATCAGCCGGGTTATGTGACGACTGTACATGGAACCATTGATTGCTGCTTATTTGCTCTAGTATCTCCACCACGCGGTTCGCAACAAATGGCTTCCATCTATTTGGTTCACCAAAGAGCCATGCCAAGACAATTGTGGAGTCAGTCGATGCAAACACGTTCTGTGATGAGATTCTCATAGCTTGGCTCACTTTGTGTAGTAGTTTAGCTAGGAGTGTTGCTCCACTCAGTTCGAGTCGCGGTAGTGAAATTGTCTTGACAGGAGCTACTTTCGTTCTTGCAGCGACTAGGTGTATCGTTGTGTCTCCACCTTTTGTTTGCACACGGCAATAAACCACAGCTCCGTACGCCTTTTCAGACGCATCGCAGAATCCATGCAGTGTCATCCAATCCCTTTCAGTGCTTAAGGTGTTTAGCCAACGTTTAATTCTTATTTTGTTGACGTTTTCTAAATCTCCTCTAATGAACTTCCATTCTTCTTGCAGTTCTTTGCTAATATCTTGGTCCCAACCAACTCCTTCCAGCCATAATCTTTGCACTAGAATTTTTGCTGTAACTATAGCTGGTGCTATCCATCCTAGTGGATCGAACAATCTTTGTAAGTCTGACAGTATGGTTCTCTTTGTAATGTTTGTTGATATGGGTTCCAATTGTAGTTGATAACGAAACTCGTCCGTTCCAAGATTCCATGACAGACCAAGGGCTTTGATGGTGCCGTCTAGTTTTAGGTCTAGATTAGCCTTTGTGGTTACTTTGTCGACGTCTATAGATTTGAGAAACTCGGTGTCATTGGAGGCCCATTTTTGTAGTTCATAGCCTCCTCGTTGCAGAATTGCTATGATTTGCTTACTGACACAGATCGCTTGTTCTGTTGTATCGCAGCCTGATGTCAAATCGTCGACGTAAAAGTCTTCGCGTATAATTTTAGAAGCTTCAGGGTATTGTTCGCCTTCATCATCTGCGAGTTTCATTAAAGTTTTAATGGCAAGGTAAGGTGCAGATGCTGTGCCAAATGTAACTGTTTTTAATCTGTAATCTTTGACTTCTGTTGACTTATTGGTAATTTTGTTTTTTACGCTACCGCGCCAGAGCAATCTGTGGTAATCTGTATCTTTCTTATCCAACAGAACCATTCTGTACATTTTCATGACGTCACTTGCGAAGCATACCTTATGCATACGCCATCTAATTATTATGCTTCGCATATCTTCTTGAAGTACTGGTCCAGTCATGAGCTCATCATTTAAAGACACGCCATTACTACCTTTGCATGAAGCATCAAATACGACTCTGATTTTGGTTGTCTCCTTGTCTCTTCGAACAATGGCATGATGTGGTAAGTAAACACAACGATTATTTATCTCTTCTTCTGGAACTTCTTCCATATGTCCCATTGTCAAATATTCTTCTAATACCTTGTCGTATTCTTCTCTTAAATCAGGTGTATTTTGAAGTCTCTTTTTTTGCTGAATTAGTCGCTTCAATGCGATTTCTCTTGAATTTCCATTTAGTGATAGAGGGTCATTGTTACGAAATGGGAGTCTGACGATGTATTTTCCGTCACTGTTTCTTGTATAATTCTCTTCGTAATGTTTTTCGCATTGCCTTTCTTCTTTTGTATATTTTCTCTTTGAATCTGGTTCTATCTCCCAGAGTGTTTTTAAGAAGTCTTCCGCTATGACTTGGTGATGCATAACGAGAACTGACTCTGGTTGTTGTTGTTGTGTTCTATCTTCTACCTTCCCGAATAGAATCCAGCCAAGGTTTGTTTTATGAGCGCACGGGGACCCTGGCGGACCTTTGATTAGTTTGTTTTGTACTATTTGAGCGTACACGTCGACACCCAAGAGCAAATCAATAGAACCTGGCTTGTAGTAGCTTGGATCAGCCAGGTCTAGCCCTTCTAGGTGAGGCCAATTGTTGACGTTGATTGTATGAGACGGTATTTTAGTAGTAAGCGGCTTTGACATAACATATGTTCTAACTTCCATGTTGAAAGCTTCATATCTCGACTTGACGTTAATCTGTACTACTTGCTTGATATCTTCTCTCGTTGATCCCACACCGACGACTGTACCCCTAACTGGGTACCTCTTGGCCTTGAGTAGTTGTGTAGCTCGCTCACTTAAGAAGCTCGCCTGTGAGCCTTGGTCAATTAAAGCTCGCAGTGTAGTCGTGTAGTTATCTTCACTTGTAACTTGTACGATTGCTGTTGCTAGTAATGCTGTGCTTTGTTTCGTAGAAACATGTGACGTCACAAATGTTGTGTCTTCTTCTTCAATCTTCTCCACGTTTGAATGTAATGCTACTTCAGGTTGTTTTGTTTGTTTGTTCTCAGTATTGCCTGTTGTAGTGTAATTACTTGCGTTGTGTTCTTTATTTTCGTGAAGAAGCGAATGATGACGCCTTCTGCATAATCGACAGCATGTTGGAATGCGACATTGCCTTACAGAGTGTCCAGGTGCAAGGCAATTGTAGCACAAATTGTTTGTTTTGCTAAATTCACTTCGTTGAACTGGGGTATATTTTCCAAACTCCTTACAATGGCTAAGTGTGTGATTTTCATTGCACATTTGACATTTCTTATTGTTATCGACGTTGGTTGCAATGTGAAACGTCTTCTCTCGCAGGAAAACAGAATTTGACTTTTGTTTCGGTTGTTCTGTGAGCTCCAACGTACGAAAACGGCTTTCAAGGAACTTCCGAAACATATCGAGCGAAGGGAGAGTGTCGGAGTCTTGGTAATTGGTACTCACATATTCTTCCCAGTCTTTATGCGTCTCAGAGTCTAGTTTCTGCACTACCACGAATATTATCATAGGATCCCAGTTTTCAGTATTCACTTTCATGTTGTTGAGGTGATGTAAGCATTCGAACGTTGTATCTAGTAAATTCTTGATTAGACTTGAATTGTTCACAGTCAGTTTCTTTTGCGAAAACAACCTCTTCATGGTGGCGTTGATACTTATTCGTTTGTTACCGTATCTTCTTTTTAATATGTCCCATGCTTGTTCATAGTTAGAATCCGTCACTTGTATATGTTTTAATATCGATGCAGCTTCTCCAGTAAGACTTGTTTTTAAATAATGCAATTTTTGTACATTATTCAAGGCCGCATTGGTGTTCACAAGTGTATCAAATAAGTCATGGAACGACAACCACTCTTCATATTGTCCACTGTAGGTAGGTAATTGTATTTTAGGTAACACTACACGCGGTTGTTGAGAATCACTAGAATATGTTGGTAACGATGCGCTGCTAAGTTGTTGTGGAACTAACAGATCCTTCAGGTCAGTTTTCATGCTGATGTATAGTTCTTCATGCTCATAAAACTCCTCTTTTGCGATGTACGGTACTTGATCTCTTTTTTCCCTCGGTGTGCTGCGTATTATTTCGCCATAAGCTTGTTTACATTCGTCCCAATAATCTTCTATACATTTCAAGCGTGCTTCGATGTAATTTCGCGTTAATCTTGCTTTTGGGCACTTTTTCAGGTTAACTTGTGTCTTCCTTAGGGTTTGCGCAATGTTTTCCACTATATTTAATGCTTTTTCCACCTCTGTAGCCATTATAAACACGAAGTAATTTCAATCGTAGCAGAAGTAATGAAATTGAATTTATTTCAACACTAATTACTTGTAAACGAGTCGCACATTCGACCGCTTCTTATCTCAATCCTTTGTTCTCGGGCGGCCGGCGAGTCAGGTAACTGTCGCTGGTATCCGGTTCGATTATGGACCATATGTTCAGGTGATAAGGTTGAGATTTGATTTGTGGTATTTTGGAAATGAAAAGACGTGTGATTCGTACAATTATCTATTGGACACTAAATATATGAACGTAGTAATAAGCATGAGGGACACAGAATTATAGACATAACATTAGCTAGCTATAGAAACAATATGAACCAAACAGTGATCTAGTTCATGTTATTAACGCTAACCCAAATACAAGTACTCTCAGTGGTGGAGAGTCTATGTTGGTTTTATTTACTACATTTACCTTGCTCACAATCCTGACATACCAATATTAGCGATAACTGTAATGATAGAATCACTCCTTAACGATTAAATTGTAGTGTCGCTAACAATGGATACAATACGGCCGACGTATCTTGGCAGGTCTGAAGTTAGCTGATTAGTTGCGCAGTAGACAATTTCGTTTCTAAAAGATTAATTGCGCAGCCAAACAAGTAACTTCAGACTCGCCAAGATACGTCAGCCAACGTAGATAGTTAGAATATACTTTATTGTACACCATAACAATAACAGAAAAAAAAACGGTTCATGACTGTACTCCAATAGTGCAGCCGTGGATAGTCCCCGGTTGGTGCCCCACCCCATCTTAGATTAAAGTTCTCAAAGGGGCCTCTGCGCGTTGGACCTGTGTCCCCGTGTATGCCTTCCAAAGGACCGGACATCTTCCGCAAGGAAGATGAGCCGTGATTCCCAGACAGAGAAACAAAAACAATTTAAAACAAGGGTACAATCATAGCGGTTTTATCGCCGAACCAGAACCGTTCATTAAGACCGTTTTCGTTTACAAAAATTGACAAACTGATTTTTTTTTAAACTTTACCCCTCTCTGCGATTTTTCCTGTATCGTTGGTGCGTACAGACACAAATCTTCACATGCACAAACGCCCAGACCCGGAACAGTTATCTGTAGGCTATAAAAATATTTAATTCGTGCGGGAATCGAATCCGCGACCAATCGCGCAGAAGCCAATCGTTCAGCCATTGCACCAAACATTTGACAACACAAACAAAACCAAAAATTTCGAAAGTTTTTGTTAACAAAAACTGACTTACCTACGGTTTTGAATCGCTTGCAGTTTGACAACAATTTTATTGGTAGAACGGTTAAATTATATCTTTCCGTATAGTATAATATTAGATTACAGCGTAGGCTAGGATGAATAATTAGGCTAAGTCCAGATGATGCGGGACATGGCGCGGATGGCTCGTCTTGTGAATATATTATTATGTAGGTAGATCCAAACTAGCAAGTTTCACGGTTTACATTATCGTGCCGGGCATTCCCGCTCCACGTCGCGCAATTATCTAAACTAAGCCTAAATTAAACAGAGTATTATTTTATATACATACATAAGCTCACGCCTTTTTCCCCTTGGGGTACACAGAAACTGTAGGATGGCACGTGCTACGATCCTTACATAATCCTTTCGCTTCGTTCACGGTCATAAACGCACGCCAGTTGAGAGTACTACGCACCTGCCTTTCTGAAGAATATCACCAATAACATCGACGCGTTACTGAGAAATAGCACAGTGTACCTACTTACTACATATAGTGGGTCAACGCCCATACATTTGACAGGTCCTATGAAATGTCAAAATTATGTAGGGGCGGAGGTTATGTCCCAAGTATGCAGTATGGCTACTCGGGACATAACCTCCGCTCCTTCACTCCGCAACCCCCCGCACGATTGCTCTGCGACAATGTTCTACGTTGACCGACTGTAAGGAGTAAGATATAGGTAGACTGTGGTAATAGTATGTCTATTCAATTTTTTTTAATTTAAAAAGTACTGAATCAGTTTCAGCATATTAGACCCGATAGAAGCTTCTGCTTGGAGTTTAAGTTTTAAATCGACCTTGACTCAAATTAGCTTAGCAATCTCAAACCTTTGAGGGCATAACTTTAAAAAAATCTTCTATGTTCTGTGCCTCTAATCTATACTTTTTGGACACCAACCTAACCTAACCTAAAAAAACAAAATAAGATTCTATTTTCAAATTCATACAATTTATGAGAATAGAAATTCCTGCCTTACGTTTTCCTGAGTAGTTTCGTGTCCATTCGCTTCTCTGATTGCATCACGTCCAATGTTACCCCGCACATATCCAGCTTCCCTTCCCGCTGTAATAGCGAATGGAAAGGTCTTCCGGTAAGAAAGGACGCGTGCAGCCATGGAAATGTGTGTATGAATCGCTTTATGCTGATTTGGGAAAGAATGAGGTGTTTTGGTGAAGCAAAAATTGTTACTCAAAATATTTTTGACTCGTGTGTAGTTGGTAAATCTGCCGCCCTACTCGTATTTCTAAAAGGCCGTTAAGTGTCTAAACCTAATTTTGAGTTATGAACAAAAACGTTAAGTGTTGTCCCTAGAAATTCAGAAGACATACAGATATTTTTGATTATACCAAATCATTGGGCTACTTTAAGCTCATTGTATAACTTTTAATGAGTTACAGGACTAACACAGTTTTTTAAAATTAAAATTTTTGTTTTACGTCATGATTTTTTGTGCTGAAATTTGACCATCTACAAAATGGTATGGTATGGTATTATATGGTACTGTCTCAGTAAAAGTCTCTGGATCTCGTAATTGACAAACAATAGAAAAATACAGACCAGACTGGTCTATAGAGAAAATGTTGCGCTTTTACGTACTTTATAACACTCAAATTTGACAAAATGTCACTTTACGGTCTTTTAGAAATAGGACGGCAGAAATGTAAGTATACAATTGTTAAATCTATTTGGTCTTCATGATAAAATCCAATGAGTATCCTTACTATCTTTGCACTGATATATTTTAACATCACGCCTGTATTCCCCGAAGGCTTGGGCAGAGGTTTATAATACTTCATTTCGCCGTTATGTTTAAGTCGCGTGTAATAGTGGGCGAGCCTATTGCCATCAACCGGACACAAATCCAAACGCTGAGCTGCTACTGAAAAATTTCACACGGAAAAACCTAATAACACTTTGCCCGACCTGAGGAACGAACCCTTTACACTCAACAGTCGCGTTTGCGACCACTAGACCAACGAAGCAGTATTAGTAAGTACATAGGTACACTAGTTAAATCTTTTTGGTGATAAAATCCAATAGTTATGTCTACACCAGTGCGCTTTCATGTTCATCTTGCGTCTTCGTCTGAAGCATGCGTGAAGCGCCATAGCGTATGCAATAGCGCATGCCTTAATACTACACTCACCGGCATAATTAGCGGAACGTTTTTATTTTTTCAATTTTTTTTTTGTATGTTACTGCTATTGCTATGACGATTTTTTTATTCAAAAGAACCTTCAATTAAGACTTGCATGTTGAAGAAAAATTCGGTTTTCCTAAGCGATTAGAGGTAAATTAGGCCCAGTTTTGATTTTACAAAGATTTTGCCCTTTTGTGTTTTTGATCGGAACTTTGTTTTATTTAAGTACTGGTGGTTTGGCCTTAGTGTATTCATTGCATTTAGAGAATAAACATTGCGTAGAGGCTGAAAGAAGTAATTTACCTGTGACAAAAGCTACGAGGGATGTACAGTGATCGATGAAAGTCAAACCTATCGTGCAGTAAGTTAAGCACTGGGTGTATCGATATTCGTCATTCCTCGCAATGTCCATCGGTACCAGCAGACAGAATGTTTCGTTATAAGATGAGAATAATGCAGAAATCAAGGAAAAAGCGCCGCTGATGATTGGTTTATGACAGTTCAAACCGGTAAAGGCTCTGAAAAATTGGCGCAATGCTGCTATTCGGGCCTGTAGCATCCTGAAGGTGGTCCGTATTTTGTTTGTGAGTATGCGGAAAGAAAGACGACGTCTCATTGAAGGTAATCTGATGTCTAACGCGACTGCTGAATGTCCAAAACGTGCTGTAGGTCATCGCGTAGTGAAATTAAGTTTTGCTCAATAACACCGAGATCGGACTAAGGAGTTAGAAAGAGATTTTTTCTCAGGGGCAAGCTGTTTTTTGATATACATTTTTTGGATGGGAGGCACAGAATATGAATACGTCAAGGGAATCGCTTTGAACTGTCAAATTTTACAGGAATGTGCCTTATACTGGAGGCTCCAGTAATGGTTTGGGGTGTCATTTGTTTTGAAGCGCACACGGAGTTAGGCATTATTGAAAGAGGCTTACTGGCTGCTTATTTTTGCAGGATAGACATCCCAGAACCTCATGCGATGCCATTTGACAAATTATCAGTCAAGAAAAACAAAATATACACGACTATGTGTCACCGGAATGTGTATTCATGGTCCGCAATTTCGTATAAGATGTTGTAATAACCCACCAGTGTGGGTCAACGTGGACCCCGGACATGAGTCCAATAGAATATGACCTGGCCTTGACGGAAAATAGGGTTAGAGAAAAAAATCCACCCACCCAGAAACATTAGAGGATTAAAAAGTGTTTCATGGGAGTATGGGGACAATTTGTCTTAAGAAAAGACAATGGATTAAAAAATTGAGTGGAAAAACATGTCATAATACTGATAAGAACCCTAGCAGTATAGAAACGGTGATAAAACAAACAAAAAAGTGAAATAAATAGCAAATTAATTATTCCAAAAAATATGCGCCGAAAGTTACATAATGGATATTTTAGCAAATTGAAGATTTAAATTGCCAAATTCAATTAAATGATTATTGATTATTTGTCCTTTTAATGCATTTAACCCTAATTATAAAATATTTAAACAAAAACATTAGCGTACAATACAAAATTATGGAAAAAACACGGTTTTTTGTTGCGTTCCGCTAATTATGCCGGTGAGTGTAGTTCGACAAAAGCACATGCCCCTAGCGCACGTGACGCCAATCCGTCTATTGTATGTCGACTGACGACTGACCGAGGCTCACAGGTGTAGACGATAAGCTGCATGCGTTTTATGGCAATCAATATTGCATGCGCTTGACGCAATATGAATTGAAAATTGAAAGCGCATGATGAACATGAAAGCGCACTGGTGTAGATATACCAAATCGTCAATCATACTCTACTTTCTTTGCAGTGATATATTTTTTGTTCAGTCGAGCGAAAGTGAGTTTGCATGTCTATTTGTTATCTTTAGGACAACAACTACGGAACGAATTATAATGAAAATTAACACAGAAATAGTCCGATCCCCGAAGAAGGACATTAGTATATCTTTTTGTCGATACACCACGCGAGTAAAGCCGCGGGGTTCAGCTAATTACTAATAATAACTATATTTGCACAGTAACGCAAAAATACTTATTATAAACGAAATCCTCATAACTCTTTTTACACTTTCATCCAAACAAAAATCCTTCAGGTACAATAAAAACCCGGTATTCACAGACGACACATTAAACGATTATGAAAGCAAGCGCGCTTACATTTGTTACCGCGGAATGCCGTGCGAATTACGCTGTTGAGCGTAAGTATGCGTACCCAGCGTACGTAACTCAGTCGTCGCAATAAATATTTTGACGTATGAAATGTTGGCAGCATTACCACAGTATAAATATACGGCGTTACGCTGCGTACGCGATCTTTTGTTTTGGAGAAAAGGAATATTTAACGTGTTGAAACCGATCTTTCATAGTACTAGCACAGTCTACCTATAACTTATTCCTTACAGTCGGTCAACGTAGAACGTTGTCGCAGAGCAATCGTGCGGGGGGTTGCGGGGTGAAGGGGCGGAGGTTATGTCCCAAGTAGTCGTACTGCATACTTGGGACATAACCTCCACCCCTACATAATTTTGACATTTCATAGGACCCGTCAAATGTATAGGCGTTGACCCACTGTATGTAGTAAGTAGGTACACTGTGGTACTAGTAAAGATGGCAGTACTTATACAGTATGATTGGTTAGTTGTTTGCCATCCGAAAACAATGAACTCTGCTTATTATTTTGTACAACTTTTACTATGGGACAGACTCTGAATTCAATAAAAATAAAAACCGGCCATGTTCGAGTCGGACTCGCGTACGAAGGGTTCCGTACCATCTATACTAATATTATAAAGAGGTAGAATTTGTTTGTTTGTTTGTTTGTTTGTTTGTATGTAGGAGGTAATCTCCGAAACTACACATCCGATTTCAAAAATTCTTTCACCAGTAGGAAGCTACGTTATCCTTGAGTGCTATAGGCTACATTTTGGGATCAAAAAATTAGGGATCCGTAAATTAACGGGAGCGAAGCCGCGAGCAAAAGCTAGTTATGTATAAAAATGGTAAAAAGATCACGTTTGTATGGGAGCCCCCTTAAATATTTATTTTACTCTGTTTTTTAGTATTTGTTGTGATAGCGGCAACAAAAATACGGTTACGTATTATAATACCTAAGTTTATTCTAACTACTTTCAAGATAACTACGGTTGATTCACATATGTTCATAACGCATATTGGTCGACTCAACTACAGTTTAACTTACATATTCTTGATTAAACTAAAATTAATTGCACCAACGAACGATTAATCTAATGATTTTTTAAGATATTGGATATTTCAACTATGTATGAAATACCTAATGGACGCTTCAAGTTAATGATCTGGTATATGTAAATAAACTATGATTCAACGATTTTTGTGTTTTCTTAGGGAGTGCCTCCGCTGCCGGCGCCGGTTGCCATTACGAGTGCCGGCGCCGGTTACCAAACTGGCTGCCGGCGCCGCGCCGACTGCATACACTGTTTTTATACACCTTCAAGGCCTCTTCATGAGACAATTATTCGTCACCTACTTTCATTTTCACAATAAAAACTTAAGGGGAAGTTTGTAAGGTTGAGGTTCCAAAGCAGAGTCGACGGAGCCCCGCTGCGCGGGGCTCCTATTTCTGTTTGCAGGGTTTGAAGTAACCTAACATGACGGGAGCTTCGTTCGCTCGCTTCGCTCGCTCTCCCTAGCCCCAATCATCCCCTTCGAACCTAACCTATCCGTGTCGGGGTGCGCCTGCGACTAGATTATTAAACAATGGTAAAAACATTTCTGCGGCAGATTGTATGATTCGACATTTTGCACTGAGTGAAATAGGTTAGGTTAGAACTGTGAACAACCGCGCGCGAGCCGAGCGAGCGAAGCGAGCGGTGCCGCGGCAGCGGCCGGCGAGCGCTACTTCCAAGTTGCTCGCAGAAATGTTTTCACATATACAACATCACCAGTAAATCAAACACAAGACCACAGATAAATCAACAGTAGGTGAATCGTCCGTTAGTTTAATCAACCTTAGGTGAATTAATTGTAGTTGAATAAACCGTAGATGAATTCTCCTTTATGGATTTCGTCCATTAGTTATTACAAAATTCGGTGAAATGATCTTTAGATATTTTAAACGGTAGGTCTTTTGACCGTAGTTATCTTGAAATTAGTTAGAATAAACTTAGGTATTATGATACGTGATGATGAACCCAAAAATACATTATCTGTGAAAATTTCAACTGTCTAACTATCACGGTTCATGAGATACAGCCTGGTGACAGACGGACGGATAGCGGAGTCTTAATAATAGGCTCCCGTTTTACCCTTTGGATACGGAACCTTAAAAAGCAACTGTTCCATTCATTTTGATAAGCAACTTTGATTATTTTGTACGGAACAGCTGTTTTTTTCCCACAAATTCGTTGTTTGTTCCATAGTAAAAGTTTTACATAATAAAGAAAATAACGAAAAAAATAAAATAAAAAAAAAAGTCTTTGAACGCTAATTATAAGTTTACGTTACTTGGGAAGAGACTGGACCTCACGACACAGGGAATCCTAGTGTGGGGCTCAGGGAAATTGTAAAAATTTAGCGCTTAATGTTCCAGTACTTGTATCACATTTTCAATATTGTACCGTGTTTTTTTTTGAACCGAATAAACATTTTATTATTATATTATTATAATGGGCAGACAGAGTTCATGGTTTCCGGATATAAAGCGACAACCAGTCATGCTGTACAAAAGGGTAACGACAACATCAAAAACAAGAGTTTTACGTCATTTTTCCACGGGCCACTGCACGATACGATTTGCGATCATGACACGTAACACACGACACGAGCAACGATTCTAGCAACCGCACGGCAGTCATTGACACGTAGCGTTGTTTCGTGTCGTGAGGTCCATTGTAAAAAAGTTCATAATCATTTCGTGCAGAAGCTGTGTAGTCACCGCCAAAAAAAACAAATAATAGCAGCAGTCAACCGAATAGTCGTTCGCCAAATGTGTGTCGTGCTGTGCGGTTTCATTGCATGAGTAAAATGGATTATAGCTTCTATAGTTTCTCGTAATCGGAGTCGTTAGCGCATTTTTTCAAGTCGTCTTTTTTTAGGTTCCGTAGTCCAATAAGGAACCTTTATAGTTTCGCCATGTCCGTCCGTCTGGCCGTCTGTTGGTTAGGTCTTTCAATTAGAAACAATTTTTCGATTAAGGGAACCGTTTCTGAAATATTAAGCTTTAACGTGTTCCGCCCAAGTGTACCGAAAACGGTACGGTCGCCATTGTTTATCTATTGTGTCTATAATTACAGTACTACACAGGTTAAAGTGCAAAACTTTGTTGGAGTCAAGTGCCCCCCCCCCCCCTCCCCTGCCACCTAACGGTTAGATTTGGATAAGTGAAAAAATATATACAACAAAGTTAAAAGGAAAAGTATAACAGCTAAGTAGGCATTACAAGTTTACGAGTAATAGTCGACCAACTTATAAAATGTACTTGGAAAAGTAAAAAATTCGTACAAATTCCAATGAAAAATTACTAAGTCCTTTTCTTAGTCCGCATTATTGTGCAACTACGGAACGCTATTACTGCGCGTGGCCCGACTTGCACTTGGCCGGTTTTTATTGTTTGAATAGGTCGCGTTTGACCCTATTCGCACCTGATAGTAAGCGCATACAGTAGTACCTCTACCATGAGTTTACGCAGCCAAAACTCGCTAGCGTCTCCGTAAATTATTTGTATGTAATATTGTATAGCGCCACTAGCGGTCACAGAAAGAATTAAAATTCGTACCATGAGCACTATAGATTTCGATAGGTTAAAAACCTAACGTAATCTATTCGATAGTCACTAACGTTTTTCAGCTGTCACCATACAAAACGGTACCATGAGTCACTAATTCGACAGAAGCTATCGAGTAATACGCTTACGATAGTAGTTACGTAGCTCACTAGCATTTTGACGTGTGAAACATATGTTTACATTTAAATTATATACGTTTTTGAGTCTAATAAAGTCAAAATAATGTCTGCAAGAGCTTATTTAGCATGGAATTTCTATTTTAAGTAGTTACTATCAAGCTGTGCCTTTAAATTAACTTTAGTCAAATCATATTCATAACCATTTTTTTGTTTATTTGTTGCATTCCTCACATCTTTAGTATTTTTAGACACTTGAACTTAGCTGACTTATTACACTTTCAAAGTTTCAAGTGGCTTGAATATATACTTGCGTTGAGGGGCCACTATTTGGGAATTTTATAACTTAAAGTTTTAAAATAATATAGAAAGTAGAAACATATATTTCCATGAAGTCCACCAACAATTGAAACTGTGTGACACTGGTCCTCATTGTATTAAATAATCCAAATAATCTATTTTAAACTTTCAAAACACACAACGCAGCTCTGTGACACAACGTAAACAAACAAAATTACTAATTGAATAGACGACAGTGACATTTTATATGGAATAAAAATTAAAAAACCACTAAATATCGTAAGTAGTCCACTAACCGTCAACTTTTCTATTTAGTCGGTTTATTTTGTGATATTGACTGTCTTAAAATTTTTAGCATAGCGATAACACGGATCTGGTACATTTGCGCGAAAGACATTTCCGCGAAAGACACTTGCGCGACTCCCTTTGCGCGACTAGACAAATGCGCGAATGGACTTTTGCGCGACTAGACATTTGCGCGACTAGACACTTGCGCGACTGGACGTTTCCGCGACTAGACTGTTGCGCGAACCCACTTGCGCGACCGACATTTGCGCGACTGACTTTTCCGCGAAAGACATTTGCGCGTATATACTTCCGCGATAGGACACTTGCGCGACATTTATTACCCAAAGGATTTAGAGCAAAATCCGAGAAATGTGATTCCATACCATCACACCTGTATTCTCCGAAGGGTAGGACAGAGGTGTATACTGAGTATGTGACTATATGAACCCTATTATTACTTTATCTAGATAAAATTCATAAAGGCCAGTTTAAGTTGTATAGAGTTTTAATATCTCACAAGTTTTCCCTCCAGAGGGAGGGGGTGGTCAAAATAAAATTCAAGATGGCGGCTGTGAAATTTTACAAGATATGCGTCATGGGTGTCGTGTCCTTGTTTTCGGGGGCGCTGATGACGAAAATGAGGTCGAAGTCTAAATCCAAGATGGCAGCTGTGAAATTTTACAAAATATGCGTCATGGGTGTCGCGTCCATAGTTTTCGGGAGTGCTGATGACGAAAATGAGGTCAAAGTCATAATCCAAGATGGCGGGTTTGAAATTTTACAAAATATGCGTCATGGGTATCGCGTCTATGGTTTTCGGGGGTGCTGATGACGAAAATGAGGTCGTCAAAGTCCAAGATGGCGGCTGTGAAATTTTACAAGATATGCGTCATGGGTGTCGTGTCGTGTCCATGATTTTCGAGGGTGCTGATGACGAAATTGCGGTCGCAGTCAAAATCCAAGATGGCGGCTGTGAAATTTTACAAGATATGCGTCATGGGTGTCGTGTTCATGGTTTTCGGGGGTGCTGATGACGAAAATGAGGTCGAAGTCAAAATCCAAGACGGCGGCTGTGAAATTTTACAAAATATGCGTCATGGGTATCGCGTCCATAGTTTTCGGGGGTGCTGATGACGAAAATGAGGTCAAAGTCAAAATCCAAGATGGCGGCTTTGAAATTTTACAAGATATGCGTCATGGGTGTCGTGTTCATGGTTTTCGGGGGTGCTGATGACGAAAATGAGGTCGAAGTCAAAATCCAAGACGGCGGCTGTGAAATTTTACAAAATATGCATCATGGGTGTCGTGTCCATTGTTTTCGGGGGTGCTGACGACGAAAATGAGGTCACAGTCATCATCCAAGTTGGCGGCTGTAAGACTTTGCCGATGATGCATACTTATGTTTTGTAAAATTTTGCAGACGCCATCTTGGATTTTGACGTTGATCTCATTTTCGTCATCAGCACCCCCGAAAACCATGGACACGACATCCGTGACGCATATCTTGTAAAATTTCACAGCCGCCATCTTGGATTTTGACTTCGACCTCATTTTCGTCCTCAGCACCCCCGAAAACCATGGACGCGACACCCATGACGCATATTTTGTAAAATTTCAAAGCCGCCATCTTGGATTTTGACTTTGACCTCATTTTCGTCATCAGCACCCCCGAAAACCATGAACACGACACCCATGACGCATATCTTGTAAAATTTCACAGCCGCCATCTTGGATTTTGACTGCGACCGCAATTTCGTCATCAGCACCCTCGAAAATCATGGACACGACACGACACCCATGACGCATATCTTGTAAAATTTCACAGCCGCCATCTTGGACTTTGACGACCTCATTTTCGTCATCAGCACCCCCGAAAACCATAGACGCGATACCCATGACGCATATTTTGTAAAATTTCAAACCCGCCATCTTGGATTATGACTTTGACCTCATTTTCGTCATCAGCACTCCCGAAAACTATGGACGCGACACCCATGACGCATATTTTGTAAAATTTCACAGCTGCCATCTTGGATTTAGACTTCGACCTCATTTTCGTCATCAGCGCCCCCGAAAACAAGGACACGACACCCATGACGCATATCTTGTAAAATTTCACAGCCGCCATCTTGAATTTTATTTTGACCACCCCCTCCCTCTGGAGGGAAAACTTGTGAGATATTAAAACTCCATACAACTTAAACTAGCCTTTATGAATTTTATCTAGATAAAGTAATAAATGGGTTCATATAGTCACATACTTAGTATACACCTCTGTCCTACCCTTCGGAGAATACAGGCGTGATGGTATGGAATCACATTTCTCGGATTTTGCTCTAAATCCTTTGCGTAATAAATGTCGCGCAAGTGTCCTATCGCGGAAGTATATACGCGCAAATGTCTTTCGCGGAAAAGTCAGTCGCGCAAGTGTCGGTCGCGCAAGTGGGTTCGCGCAACAGTCTAGTCGCGGAAACATCCAGTCGCGCAAGTGTCTAGTCGCGCAAATGTCTAGTCGCGCAAAAGTCCATTCGCGCATTTGTCTAGTCGCGCAAAGGGAGTCGCGCAAGTGTCTTTCGCGGAAATGTCTTTCGCGCAAGTGTCCTGATACCCGATAACACAACATTTTCAGCTTACGAGCCGTTCTCTCTTCTTATTAGTGAGAAAGAAAGAAACAAAACATAAGTAGTGAAGATTGTAGCGAGTAGAGTGAAGTTAGCTAGACGACATGATCTATCGAGCTTACCTTAGCGTCTGCGTAAGACTCCGTAAATCTCATGGTGCAACCATTATCGTAATCTATTTGATCCAACGTTAGCACGCTAGCGAGTTGAACGCTAGCGAGTAATTTTTCGATGACATCTCATGGTAGAGGTATGGTCACAGAATAGTAGTATGGTCCTCATTGTATTAAATAATCCAAATAATCTATTGTAAACTTTCAAAACATACAACGCAGCTCTGTGACACAACTTAAACAAACAAAATTACAAATTGAATAGACGACAGTGACATTTTATAAGGAATAAAAATTAGAAAACCATTAAATATCCTAAATAGTCCACTAACCGTCAACTTTTCTATTTAGTTGGTTTATTTTGTGATATTGACTGTCTTAATATTTTTAGCATAGCGATAACACTACATTTTGAGCTTATGAGCCGTTCTCTCTTTTTATTAGTGAGAAAGAAAGAAACAAAACATGATTCTAGCGAGTAGAGTGAAGTTAGCTAGACGACACAATCTATCGAGCTTACCTTAGCGTCTGCGTAAGACTCCGTAAATCTCATGGTGCAACCATTATCGAAATCTATTTGATCTACGTCAGCACGCTAGCGAGTAATTTTTCGATGACATCTCATGGTAGAGGTACAGGGTCTAAGATGAAGCACACGAATCCAAGTTAGAAAGATAAAGAGCGATTCCCCTATACCCCTCTAGCTCTCACATACACACAACGGAACACAGTAAACTTGCTTACTTGGCGCCGGACTTTAATGTGAGGGTAGTAGCTAGCCAGGTGGACCATATAGACCCTACCACCAAGCGTGCTGGGTTTTGATGAATCATACAATACGCCTCTATTCCCAGAGTACAGTGAGGAAGTTTTGTATTCCAGTCCGTCTCCACACTGGATAAATTTGTGCGGTGACCCGTTGGAAAAGCGGCCTTAGGCTGTGTTTATGCAAATCAGCACGTGCCGCTTGGCGTTGTATAGGAAGTGTAAGTAAACCAATAACAGCAATAGCCGCTGTCGAGTAAACGCAGCCTTACCCATCTTATTCTCAAACGAGAATTCCAAGTGGCCAGGGTTGGGAAGTTGAAAGTCGCAGAGAACCGGTGTTCCGATTTCAAACTAGTATCGAAGTATTAATCAAATACTTGTTACTCTCTCTAGGGCTTTGTCCCTACCCTTGCTAAGGACCCAAATAGCTTTAGACATAGTTTTATCGATAGCATGCCAACCTTTATTAATCTATGTTTATTAATAAAATCAATGTTTTTATTAAATCCTAAGCAAATCAATCTAAGATTGCTCGTTATAACTTTTACTGAAAGCACTCACTGGTTTTTCCAACTTTTCAAGTTATAGAATTTTATTAAAATCGGTGATAAATTAAAGAAGCTATGAGTCTGCGACGCAAAGTTGGATTAGAGGACGAACGAGCAAGTAAGACATAGTTATGAATTTTATTCAATGAAAAAGAACTGATTTTGAAACTAAATTAAATGATTTATTTCTTCCACTCCACAAATTCGAGTACAAGATGATATAAAGTGTACATTTAACCCCCTTGTAAGAATCAGTGAAGGAGAAGGGTTGCTTAAGGGCCTGTGATGGACCGGCAACCTGTTACTGCTGCATTTTGCTTTGAGTAATATTGTAAATAGCACTGTCTGTTGCCTGCCATACCCTTTTACACAATAAAGATATTAAGAATGATCCTTAAGGACGCATTTGTAGAAAGCGTGGGTAAAAGGTCATATTTATTACGATAAGTGAACGACCCACACACCGCATATCTTCAAGTTAGGTCAATGCAAATCTTTGTGACCGTGAAAGGGTCTATTTGACCGTCTATTTCTGCTGTCAAGTGACTTGAGTCTACTCACGATGATGAACGTAAGTAAAATAATAGATGGAAAACTAACCTTATCTCACACCACAAGAAAAAAAAACATTTTTTTTTCCTTTCCATACTCCAAAAAAAATCTTTTTTTTCTCCGGCTTTTTTTTTTGGTAAATATAGCTGCTAGCTAATGATATTGTATTTATTCATTAAAACCCTTGAATTCTTCAGAAATATTTACCGAAGCTCACCCCATGTATTTTCGTGAGAGGAGGCTACAAAAAAATCATATTATTATAATTGTCAAATTTAAAAATGTTTTTTACACCTTTTTTGATAAAAAAGGTAGTCTATCGGTAGCTTAGAATAACATCTAGGTAAGTTTCACGAATTAATCAAAAAACGTATCGAAAAATCGCTAATTTATAGCAGTTTTGTAAATCTGTCTTTATACAAAAGATGTTCAAGCCAAATCTAGGAATGTAATGGTGGATCGACACAGCCGCACTGCCGGCGGTAGAAGCCATTATGGTTTCTACACACATGCCGCCGGCTAATTGCCGCGCGGGTGTAAGTCAATAGGCGTTGTACCCGGCAGCCTGGTTAAACACCCGGCGGCAAAGCCGGCGGCATTGTGTGTAGGAGATTTAAGCAAAGCCGCCAATAAAGCCGCCGGCAAGTGCCAGCAAACGCGGCTCTGAATCGATTCGCAGTTGTCAAAAACAAACGACACTAGCACTAATTGAAAGCCGCGAACGAACTGTCTCCCCGCTGCCGGTGGCCTCGGCGGCAACATGGCCACCGGCACAGCCGCCGGCAGTGTGGATCCACCTTAATGCAACAAATTCAAACAAAACTAGTTGAAACTAATGTGTACTGAAAATTGACAAAATTCCTCGAACCGAGGAAATGCGTCCCAGAGTTACAATTATGGTAAACAAAGTACCCCTCGGGCCAGTCCCTCAAATATGCTGATGGACTGTTGATGGACTGTCCACTTCATTTGCTGTGTAATGTATTCTACGAAATGTATACCCTCTAAAATTTCAAACAGAGATGGGAAAGCTACGCAACATTTCGAACGAAGCAGTTTTAATGTAAACATAAGTTCAACTTTACTATGTTGACATTAAAACAGATTAACGTTAACGAAAAGGAAGTAGATTATTGTAGATGAAAATATAAACAATTTTCGTATAAAATTGAACACAATTGGAACCACAATTAATTGCCGATTCTTATGAATTACCGAGCGTTATTGTTTAAAATTGAGACTCTTGAATCTTTAACAATATTAACCGGTTGCGTACCGCCCATCGTCCCAGGACGACACTTAATTGTCTTATCTATTGTGTCTATAATTATGGTGATTGAGAGTTTAATATTCTCCACAGCTTTCAATAGTAGTAAACCTCCATTAAGTTAGTAGCTATAAAAAAAATAAAAAATGTAAAATTAGTTTACGAAGCTATTTACGTGCCCATTTTAAAAAATGCTACCATTTTGGTAAGCAAAACGAACCGTTTCTGGCCATAGGTACTGGGCGTTAATGCGTTAAAGCAAAGTAAGTAGGTAAGTGTAAAGAATTCACAGTCCACATGTTGTGCACAATTTAATTATTATATGGAAGAATCGATACCAAAGATGTTCGATTTTATGTCAGAGGAGAGGACAATCTGCACGTTCTACGATCCTTCTCGCCGTCCCATGGATATTTCTTCAAGTAAATTAATATTCTAACAATGCGTTCCCTTTACATTTTTGAATGCATTAAGTATTTACATAATAACATGCCAGTGTTTAATGGAAAAAGCGACGTTCAGAATTAATAAATTAAATGTTTGTTTTTCTAGAAATAAACATAAATTAGACTTGTACTCTGTTCAACGAAAGAATGTCCTGACATGGCGGTCATTTCGTAAGGCCCGGTTTCCACCAAAGTGGAGAGGAGACGAGAGGAGATGTATTTTGAATAACCAATCAGATTTCGTTATTTCCACATCTCCTCTCCGCTTGGCTTCGGTGGAAATGGATCAAGCGGAGAGGAGAGGAGATGTCTCATTATTCTATAGAATTTTGTGCCGCGATCGAGCAAGCGGTACAGCAGAGCGGAGATGTGTGTAGTCGGGCGGCCGAGCGGTGTCCACGCTCGCACGCCCCGATGCCTTCTCCCCGCGCCTCGTATACCCGAACTGACTGATTTCGAGCTCTCGTAGCTCACATCTCCGCTACGCACAGCTCACATCTAGTCTCCGCTACGCATCTCCTCTCCGCTTTGGTCGAAATAACCTGCCAGCTTCGCAGCACATCTCCTCTCGTCTCCTCTCCTCTCCGTTTTGGTGGATATCGAGCCTAAATCGTACCCGTAAGGAGACTGATATGGATACATTATCATTGATTTGTTTTTTTTTTATATTTGATATTGTTTGTACGGTAACGTTTTGTATAGAAACGTCAGGACTCACCTTACGGTGAATAATAGTAATGCCTAAATTTAGATACACCAAATCAATAGTCATTCTTAGTACACACGTACACACACACATGTGGCTTCCCTCTAAACCAGAAGTACCTGTAGAACTGTCCGTATTGTTTACCTGCTTATAATTGTTTCAATGCATAAAAAAATGTTTTATTACACTACTAGCTTCTGCCCGCGACTTCGTACGCGGATCCTGTTGCTTATGCCAGCGACAACGGGGTCGTCAAAATTGAAGATCTGAAACGTCTGATGTCGAATTCTAAGAGCCCGGGGACGGGAAAACAACGGGATGCGCGAGACGATTCGAGACGTTCCAGATCTTTCATTTTTGTAAGTCAACAGGAAATGCCCATCAGACTAAACAACTTTTGCTAAGACGTTATTCCTATATGTTATAATGTCGCTGAGCTTTGGAGTTCCTCAACAGGTGTTCCAGATCTTCAAATTTATTCTCACAGCAGAAAATGCTCTTCACGTGGAATAATTTTTGCTATGGCACCATTTTTATATCTCTTATACTTTAGCTGGTCTGTTGCGGTTCTGCATCAGGTGTTCCATTTTCCAAAATAAATTATAGCCTTTATGTTGCCCAGACTTAATACCTATACAACAAAAAAACTTTTTTTCCCGTAATTCCGCAGCGGATCCCAAGGGTACACTGAATTAACAATAATATTGCAAGTAACTTTAAAAAAAATATTTATTAACTTTACTTGGGGGTTTTCCTTCAGGAGCTAATATATAAAGACCGGAAGCGTTGCTGACCCTTGAAAAAGCAACTTCTCTATCCGTGAACGTCTCCGACTCGCGAGACAATGCGTGACGTTCACGATCAGCGGTCAGTCGCGCATCACGTTCCCCACTTGTCTCTAGAGACCTAGAAGTCGATGCGTAGATACGCTGAGAACTCAAGCGTAATTCTCTTTCCGTGAACGACTCCGATTCGCGAGACAATGCATGACTTGCACGATCAGCGGTCAGTCGCACATCACGTTCCTCACTTGTCTGTAGAGAACTCGAAGTCGATGTGTATATACGCTGAGAACTCAAGCGTAATTCTCTTTCCGTGAACGTTTCCGACTCACGAGACAATGCGTGACGTTCACGATCAGCGGTCAGTCGCGCATCACGTTCCGCACTTGTCTGTAGAGACCTCGAAGTCGATGTGTGTATACGCCGAGAACTCAAGCGTAATTCTCTATCCGTGAACGTCTCCGACTCGCGAGACAATGCACGACGTTCACGATCAGCAGTCAGTCACGCATCACGTTCCGCACTTATCTCTAGAGACCTCGAAGTCGATGTGCATATACGCTGAGAACTCAAGCGTAATTCTCTTTCCGTGAACGTCTCCGACTCGCGAGACAATGCATGACGTTCACGATCAGCGGTCAGTCGCGCATCACGTTCCGCACTTGTCTCTAGAGACCTCGAAGTCGATGTGTGTATACGCTGAGAACTCAAGCGTAATTCTCTATCCGTGAACGTCTCCGACTCGCGAGACAATGCACGACGTTCACGATCAGCAGTCAGTCGCGCATCACGTTCCGCACTTATCTCTAGAGACCTCGAAGTCGATGTGTATATACGCTGAGAACTCAAGCGTAATTCTCTTTCCGTGAACGTCTCCGACTCGCGAGCCAATGCGTGACGTTCACGATCAGCGGTCAGTCGCGCATCACGTTCCCCACTTGTCTCTAGAGACCTAGAAGTCGATGCGTAGATACGCTGAGAACTCAAGCGTAATTCTCTTTCCGTGAACGACTCCGATTCGCGAGACAATGCATGACTTGCACGATCAGCGGTCAGTCGCGCATCACGTTCCGCACTTGTCTGTAGAGACCTCGAAGTCGATGTGTATATACGATGAGAACTCAAGCGTAATTCTCTTTCCGTGAACGTTTCCGACTCGCGAGACAATGCATGACGTTCACGATCAGCGGTCAGTCGCGCATCACGTTCCGCACTTATCTCTAGAGACCTCGAAGTCGATGTGTATATACGCTGAGAACTCAAGCGTAATTCTCTTTCCGTGAACGTTTCCGACTCGCGAGACAATGCATGACGTTCACGATCAGCGGTCAGTCGCGCATCACGTTCCGCACTTGTCTGTAGAGACCTCGAAGTCGATGTGTGTATACGCCGAGAACTCAAGCGTAATTCTCTATCCGTAAACGTCTCCGACTCGCGAGACAATGCACGACGTTCACGATCAGCGGTCAGTTGCGCATCATATTCTTTACTGGTCTCTAGAGATCTGGATGTAGATGCCTAAATACACTGAGAACGCAGGCGTGCTTCGCGATCCGAAGAGGTTTCCACGGAGCGACTTGCAGCCTGATGTTCTCGAACAGCATCAAGTCTCTCCTGACGCTCTTCGGTACATTCTTGGGATCTTATTATCCTCAACCTTTTAGCTCCTTTGGAACATTGGGAAAGATTTGACCTCTTTCTAGGCATGGTTATAGCACAGTGTACCTACTTACTACATACAGTGCGTCAACGCCCATACATTTGATAGGTCCTATGAAATGTCAAAATTATGTAGGGGAGGAGGTTATGTCCCAAGTATGCAGTATGGCTACTCGGGACATAACCTCCGCTCCTTCACCCCGCAACCCCCTGCACGATTGCTCTGCGACAATGTTCTACGTTGACCGACTGTAAGGAGTAAGATATAGGTAGACTGTGGTTATAGTTTTATTGTGAAGATAACTGATAAATTAAAATCTAAGTGACTGCTCCCCTGCGTTACCGGGTAGGCTACCGTTTCACGAAGATAAATGGAAAAGGAAATTAAATACTGCAATAACATAAGCCCGAAGGCATTTTTAATAGATAAAATAAAAACATAAGTGGGAGTTTTGGCCAGTAGAGTCAAATGTTCAATGATATACCATCGTCATCGAAAATTAGTCCTAAACTGTTACCGCCTTCACCGCGTGGAGGTACTCCCAGTTGATGTTATTTTATAATTATACAGTGAAATTAGTGATAGCTTTGATTTCCACATCAGATGTTTCTGATCTTCGATTTTTATAAGTCAACAGGAAATGCCCATCAGACCGAACAACTTTTGCTAAGACGTCTTTCCTATATGTGTTATGGTGTAGCTGGGCTCTTGGAGTTCCACAACAGATGTTCCAGATCTTCGATTTTTATAAGTCAACAGAGAGTGCTTATCAGATTAAACAACTTTTGCTAAAACGTCATTCCTATATATGTTATAGTGTAGCTGAGCCCTTGGAATTCCAAAACAGGTGTTCCAGATCTTCAATTTTTATACGTCAACAGAGAGTGCTCATCGGGCTAAACAACTTTTGCTAAGACGTCATTCCTATATATGTTATAGTGTAGCTGGGCTCTTGGAGTTCCACATCAGGTGTTCCAGATCTTCAAATTTATTCTCTCAGCAGAAAATGCTCATCACGTGGAACAATTTTTGCTATGGTACCATATTTGTAGCTCTTATAGTTTAGCTGGTCTGTTGCGGTTCTGCATCAGGTGTTCAAGTTTCCAAGATTAATTATAGCCTATATGTTGCCCAGACTTAATACCTATACAAAAAAATAAAAAACATTCAAATCCGTCCGGTAGTTCCGAAGATTAGCGTGTACAAACAAACAGACAAACAGACAAACAGACAGACTTTTTTTTTTGGATTCGTGCTCTATTACTGTTTCTAAATCTCCCTCAATCATTTTTTTTTAAATATATTCAATGTACAGACACAGTTTTTTTACTGTTTTATTATATGTATAGATTATATGTATAGATTTATGCACCTTTAATTTGTAGAATTTAATATTATTGAAAGTAATATTTCATTGAACTTATTTTTTTTATTAACATTAGAAAACTACTACTAACTACTAGAAACTCTATGTCGTGTCATAGTACACTTGTTATTTAAAAACATACTTCGGTATCACATAAAACAGAATCTAGATGGAAAATACAGGATCCGTACATTTAAAAGCAGAACGCAAATAAAGGTAAAACAAAAATATACAACCGCACGCAAAAGTTTTTCAGGAAATGTGGACATTTCCTTTTTGTGTTGCCACCCTTAATTATTTTGACGTCGGACACTCGTATTCTAAATTCGAAAAAATGTTAAGATAACAGTGAGTTTTTTACATTTCGTAATAAGTAATCATTTAATTGAAAGAGATTTTGCAATCCAAAATATAATTTTATCATTATTTTCCGTCGTAATGTAACATTATTAAAATTTGATAATGGTGTTAAATTTTCGAGCGTATCTGGCATTTATTACACCTTGATACAATATTATAATTACGTTAAAGGCTTACAACGCCGAGTTAGGGAATAAATTGCATTATGCAGACTATGGCTGATTAAAATTGAAAACTATAAACAGCAGTATCATTAACATTAGTTTTATGATCATTAAGAAAATAATAGCTTAAGCAAGCATAACTTCTCATTGCGAAGTTAGATAAATAATCGATCGTTTTTATCTCATCCAGAAGATCAGTGCGAAAATAAATATGTATGTTCGAGTAGCTATAATAACTACCTGTTATACGTAGGCTAGTACAGTCAGCGCCGAAAGTCGGTTATCATTGATACTTTTACATGACACAAAATTATTCAATCCATTTCTTTTCAGAATTTCAGGAAATAGTCAAGAGTTTTTTTTTTAATATTACATCTGTCTGTTTTTTTTAATAAGATTGTGTTCAGTTATGATATTAGATAAGTATTAACCAACTCTCGTCGCTGACTGTACATTGAACAATCGCGTGTCCAACTCAGACGGGCGAAGCGATTATCTTCTGCGCTACGGGTCGTGGGTTCGATTCCCACACGGAACAAAAATTTGTATGGCCTACATACTACAGACTGTTGTTTCGAGTCTGACCGTTTGTGTTCCTATACGAGATTTGTCTGTAAACGCACCCACGACACAAGAAAAATTCGTGTGGGGCAATGGTTTAAAAAAATAGTTTTTCAAACATATTTACACCATTTATCACTGACTGCAAAAGGAGATTAAACTTAACCAAAGGTCGTGAGAAAACCGACACTCTAGTCCCAAGAAAAGAAATAGGTAAGACTACAGTCAATGTGAATAACAGAGATATTGACGACCCATAATTTTTCTGCACTTCAGAAGATGATTGGTGTAGTGAAAAAACATTTTTGTTTTATACTAATCTGCGTTGCTCAAAATTAAATAATATCTTTAGGCGTCTCTCATTATGATGACGAAAGTATCCTAAAGATAGTAAGAGTAAGTAAGTAGTAAAGGTAGTAACAGTCAGTAAAATTAAGCAGCATACGTGTCTTTACATGTTAACACTGGAGAGTCTCCGAGTACCGTGGTTCACTGGCAACGTATAATTTCGACACGTCGACGGGTGCCCTGGTCTCTGTACTCAAATCTCGCGTCCTGTTTCGCTATTTTTCTAATTAGTCGTATGAGAAGCGTCTGGGTCAGTACTTTACTATTATTTATTTCAGACAAAAATCCAAACTTTAATTAGAATTATACATACGTAATTCAATAAATGAAATTACTTTTTGACACATCAATAATTAGATTAAGATTATCTTTGAAAGTTTCTATCATCACATTAAGAAGCGTCTAGCGCGCTTAATGACAAAGGTTTTTGAACGAACCAAGTGTAAGTCAAGTTGCACGCAGCAATTACCACAGCAAATGTCACTTGCCGCGAGCACACAAATTCAGAAACCAACAAACATCCCAATTACTTAGTAAAAACATCTGTACGAGACAGGGTGTAATGGGATCGGAGCCAAGAAGAATTAAAAATGATCCGATTATCTCTCAAAAGAATATTATAGAATATTAAAGAGCTCTTCGCTTAGCAAACTTTAAGTATTTTGGGTGATCATAAAAAAGTTTTCACTACCCATAATCGAGTTGCGTAAGCAGTTTATGGAATCCATTAAATACTCAAGATCAGACAGTATTCCTGATTCTAAAGTAAGCAAAAATTTATAACATTTTATCTTATTAAAAAGTTTCAGTGGTTCGCCAAATTTTTTCGCCAAGCTACATCAAAGTTTTATCTTAATTTTGGAATGCCTTCTTTTGCTTATTCTTGAAGTACCTTAAGGCAAATAAAATGTTCTTTTAAGAATAAAGGTATTCCTGGAAACTCCTAGGGTAGACACACACTAAAAGGATTTGATGTGACCGAAACATACATAACATTTTGGATCCCAGTTTTTTATTTTAAGAGTTAGTAGTGATGGTTTTTATGACACTCTGTTTTTGGGAATCAAACCTAGAACGTTTGACAACCGCACTCGCAACCAAAGAGATTAGTCTCAACATGGTGGACTTCCGTGAGTCGCGGCCAATGCGACTGACGCGCGCGTTATTGTGTTTAGTATCGTCGCGTTAGACGCAGCGTGTCCGTCGCACGCATCTGTCGCATCGGCCGCGACCCACGGAAATCCACCTTAAGTGTGCGTCCTGAGTGACGGCGCACCGCGCAGGCGGAATGAACGGCGCATTAAATAAATGTTCGAAACGTTTTAATTTTGATATCGACGTTATTAAAACCAAAGTAAAATAAACGAAACACTAAACACGCGCGTACGCGTCACTTTATCGCGTGCATTAAGAGGGCTATCGCATTTTCTCACCTCTCTCGCTCGCACAGGACCATATTTTTTAAGAATGTTAAATTAAAAGATGCATTTTTTAATAATGTATTCAATGGGCTCCCTTTAAAATAATATTAATTTAATAGGTATAATTATTAAAAACATTTTTATTGTGACATTTATTAAACTTATCTCAAAAACGGATCATAATAATTATTGAGCTGAGTTTATTAGGGAACACGATAGTAATGTGTTTTTAATAATTACCTATCAAATTAATATTATTTTAAAGGGAGCCCATTGAATACATTATTAAAAAATGCATCTTTTAATTTAACATTCTTAAAAATATGGTCCTGTGCGAGCGAGGCAGGAGACAAAATGCGATAGCCCTCTTAAGGACAGGTATCGACGGTAAAGCTGCTCCGCAATCCGCAATACGCCCGTGCGCCGTCACTCAGGACGCACACTAAATATTGATTTATCGCGCATGTCCGTAAATTATTTTATTAAAGTCCATTTCTATTTCACAGTTAGATTTATTGCCAAGATTGTTACAAATCGTTTTCTAACGAATTTCTTTAGAAAATTTGATCATTTCCTCTCTTTCACGAAGGACGGTAATGAAATTCGGAGGGTAATAGAAATCTTATTGATGCGAATGAGATGTCAGGAAACAAGCTGAACCGGACAAAGAAGATAAATATTTATTGATTATTTCTATTACAACAAAGGAAAGACAAAAGAAAGGTATTTCTATGCAAAATACTGTCTGTTCCGAATTAATGGGACGTTTTATAGTGTCGCAGACATTTGCATAGAGATCTTTGATGTTGATAGTTAAAATATTCGATTTACATACTAATGTAGCGTTCGACGACATCTATTTGTATTTTCTATAAGTTATTACGATGTTAATTGTCTTCAGGCAGCTTGAAGATTTAATAATATGTAGTACTAGCTTTTGCTCATGGTTTTACTTGCGTTAATATCACGCAAGTCGCGGTAAATTCTTCTTTTATCGTTTCAGCACGAGCTATACAAGAATAGCTCATGCCGTGGTGAAAAGACAAGCTAGTCAGAAAGGATTGTAGCGATGCTGACTGCCCAAGGTGTGCCGGACGTACTGAAGTATCGTCACTCGTGGAGGCTCTTTTCATGCACCCCAAATTAAAATTAATTAATGTTTCAATTAGTCAGCCATTCAGTCAGAGGTGCGGACCGGGACTTGGAACCTCCAGGCAGGGAAGGCAAGCGTTCAACCGCTAGGCTATCATTGCCCTACTCTGACTTTCCGAATTCATGTGCGGATCAGAATTTGATCATCACTTGCGTTAACGGTGAAGGAAAACGGCGAGGAAACCTGCACACCTGAGAGGGCTCCTGGTACTGATTGGCGTAGTCTACCAACCCGTACCAGGCCAGCGTGATAAACTTAAGGTACAAGTTCGTAGCCGACTTCAGACAGCAGCAAAAGACGACGTTTCGCTACACTACTGGTTTCTATGTATTTCTATGAAATTCCTTCCGCGGATAGCGACACGTCGTACGACCGCAGACGACGTGTCGCCCGACCAAAAATTACTAGTGCTACCAAAGCTGGAGCAACAGCACGTTGAATCTTTTAAAAGAAATGAGTTTTTACAATTCCGAGAAAGAAAAACTGGTAAACCAGGTGGCCCAATATACTGCACTGTACGATGCATCTAACAAAAACAAAAGATACGAAAGTAAATCGCGATCGCTAATCCCAAACAGGTCAGACATCTTGTCTCGCGGTACATTCAGAACTAACTGGAATACGACGTGTCGTCTGCTGCAGGCATCTGCAGTTGGGTTCGGAATCATGACTGCAGCGACATGACGCTGCGACGTGTCGCAACGACACGTCATTTGCTGCAACTGCTGTCTGCATTCGGTTACAAACTTGTACCTTAAGCCCTAAACTCTTTTCATTCTGAGAAGAGTCACGTGCCCAGCAGTGGGAAAGTAATTGGCTGATGACATTATAATGTGATGTTAATACTTCCTTATGCCTATGGTCTTGCTTGCGTTAATGTACTAACAAGTCACGCTAAATTAACATTAATTAATGGTTTAATTAAGGGATGCTTTAACCCTGTATGGGAGTAGCCATAGGTTCTATAAAATGCTTCGGTCACTATGTATTTTAAAGCCTCTACACACTAAAGTCGTCGGCCCGGCGGCTTTACCCTTCGGGTTATACCGGCGGGTTATTGCGGCCAACTAACGCCAACTAAGCAAGCAATATTATTTATCTATTTTTAATAATAATTGTTTGCTGCACCGAACGACGTCATACGTCGGTGCCTACTGTCGCTGAAAACCAGCGCTGGGGCTCTGTCTTGCATAGGGTCGCAGCATAATGCTGAGCGATAGTCGTTTTGCGTGGATGTGATGCATGTTTCCCTCAACCTTCTTATTTTTTGGTTTGTGTGTTTAATTTTCTTTTTGCATCATGTTTACCGCAAATAAACGTATTTTCTTTCTTTCTTTCTTTCAAGCAAACATGACGCAAAACAAGCCCGGCGGCATAACCGCAACCCGCTGAGTAAAGTCGCCGGGCCGGTGGCTTTGGTGTATACAGGCTTTTACTGATCTTGGTATAATACAGGTACCTACTTTTAGACAAGTCACCAAACCACTTTTCAAAGTTAAAAATATAAAACTCGTACTACATATCATAATTATTACCTCTTATTTTACAAGTTTTCAATACTTGGAAACTTTTCAATAAAGGTATTCAGCGTAACAAGAGTACTAACATCAAAGTTCCAAGCGAAGTAAAAGTTATTCATCTATTCAGTCATTGAACACTTCGAAACGTGTAATTAATTAACCCCCTTCACTTCATTCGTAGCTAAACCACTGAAATAATCAAAACTTAGTTCTAAGAACATTATCCTAATATCAAAGTAAGTATTAAATTTGTAACCGTAAAGTTATATATGAACAGTATGAAAATCTTTGGTGCTTTATAACTTTGAACAGAAATTAATATGAATCCTACAAAATCATGCTATCGAAAGGGCTAACAATGATTTACAGCTGTTAAAATTTTAGGGAATTAATTCAATTTTGTACTTTAAATTCTACTCGGTAATGTAATAAATCAATCTTGTTCAGATCCCTTCAGCTCTGAAACCGTTGAAGCGTTGGAGTTAAAGAAACTTTCAGCGATATGTAAGAAAACCAGCGAGCGTTAAAAACTGCAATGCACTTAAGAAAATAAAAAATCTCTGAAGCGAAAAAGATTCTACATAACATCATGCTAGACAGAGATGGACAGAGATGTACATACAGTACACTCTCATTTCACCGTTATTTTTAACTAGAGGTTGAACGGTCTCACACGCGTGTATGTCGTTTAGGCTGAAGCCAGAGGAGCCTAATTTACACCGCGCAAAATGAGTCAGCGTAATTTTTTTGAAGGATTTAACAGACTCATTTTGCGTCATCGTGTGGCACGAATCGTGATATTGTATGAAACCGAAGGTAACTGAAACTGAGCGACTCAATTTACGCGGCGTAAATTACGCTCGTCTGGCCTCAGCCTTAATGTGTATTCCGTATTTTTCGAGATAAAAGAAGCATATGTCCTTCTCCAGGTTCCAGACTATCTCTGTACATAGTTTCATCAAAATCGGTTCAGCGGTTTAGGCGTGAAAGCGTCGGAGACAGACAGATATACTTTCGCATTTATAATATTAGTAGGGATTCGCATATAATCTGCCGGGGTTACGGTGCATGCAGCTGCGAATCCGGTGACCCCGGCCAAGGATCAGGAGAAGGAACGCCGTGGGTTTTTAGCCGGTAAGAGTCATAACCCTCTACCTTCCCCAGGCGGAGGGTACCCATGAGAATTTTCACAAGACAAAAAAAAGAGGCGAGTCTATTGCCATCAACCGAACACAAATTCAGTCTCCGAAATGTTACTGAGAAATTCCACACAGAAAAACCTAATAACACTTTACCCGACCTGGAGATAGAACCCAGGACCACTAGATCAACGAGGCAGATATAGAATAACTAACTTTTCAAATTTGTGTTGAAAAAAATGTTTACTGTGTTTATCACAGTCGAATCAGACATAATAATGAATATTTCCACGCTTATCCCATCAAATCTAATTCAATCGCCGTTAGATGAGGGCCCAATTTACTCAATATCGGCATGGCATATCTCGAGTATTCCTTACAATTTGACTTCCTCGAGCCGCCGGCATTGTACGCATACTCTTTAGAGTCGAGTGGATGATTCTTTTATTATCAAAATACCCTTGATTCAAATGGCCTCTTCCAGGGCTCTCGTCACAAAAGAACGAGGGCATTCGGAAAGCAAATAAAACGTGCTCCCTCTCTTCACGAATTGTGATTTACATAATGCTTTTTGCTTAGAAGCGCGATTTGGAATAAAAAATGAATATTTGATAATACAATGTGTAGCGATGACGTTTACCTCCGTTTCGTGTGCGGATTTTTAAGATATGATGTCGTTTTTTAACAGAAATTCCTTTATACCTAGTTAATTTTAAACATTACTTTTATTTTAAAGTAGTCTTGTACCATCAAACTTCTTCCTTGCAGCCTTTTCCCAACTATGTTGGAGTCGGCTTTCAGTCTAACCAAATGCGGCTAAATACCAGTATTTTACACGGAGTTACTGCCATCAGACCTCCGCATCCATCTACTGGGCAATGCCGATATCCTAAGGTTAGACCGGTTGTAAGAGTTTCGAGCTTCTGAGTACCCGTAACGACTGTCATAGGTATTCTTATGACACAAGGGACCGACGGTTTAATGTCCTCTCCGAGGCACGAGGCTCGAGGTGAAACGAACAGTCACCCATCCATAGACTGACCGCGGCAAGCGCAGCTTAACCTCGCTAATCAACCAATCAAACCAACAACCCGGACACGACAAGTGACGAAGACGCACGAGCAATACCGACACAGAGCGCGCCCCTCTCGTCGCGGGCGCAACGCTACGCGGCGCGGTGCAGCGCTAGTTCGACTCGCGATCGATCTCGCCGCGTGTTCAGCTCATGAATAAGGGCAACGTTTGGGTCCGAAACTAGTCGGGCAATCCCGAAAAATGCACGTGAGTACTCAAACCGTAAATAATTATAAATATGAATGTGTCTCACGAAAGTTATAAACAAAAATATAAAAAAAAACCCTGTGAAATGCTCCTAAATTATTATAGAACACCAAGTTTCAAACGAAATATTACGAACATTTGATTTGGACTTGTGTTTGAGTTAATCTCCCGAGTTGATTGTAATGAAATTTCCTTCAGAGCAAACGTGTATCTAACTACGTTATAAAGCAAACGTGGCCTAGTTAGACACCCGTTTGTTCGTCTTTATATTTAGAATCAGGGCTTGAATGTGGACTTAATCATCATCAGCGCAGCCTATTAACAGCTTAATTGTTGGGCTCGGCTTTCGTTGTAAAGGTAAAGCTAAGTTTCTGTATGTTACACGAACCAACTACAACGAAACAACGAATAAAAGAAAGAGAATAAAAATCAATTTTATTCAGCCAAGGACACAGTGACAGCATAAACAATAAGAACATAAAATAATGAAACATACACATTTATGCTGTCGCATGCCCAATATGCCCATGCCGAAGGGGTCTGCCATCGTACCTTTGCATGCTAAGGGGGTATTTTACCGACATATCAACAATGTAGTCCGTGACTAATAACCAGAAGGCCAATTCTCGTAATTAAAAATGTTCAAAATATAGTTTCGATCTAGTCTCAGTCTAGTCTCAATCTCATAAATATGACAAATAGTAGATAGATAAGGCATTTATTTGGCACATACAGAAAACACAACACACAAAAGCACATAAAACATAATACTAGGACATAGAAATATTAAAATAAAAAACACGTTAAAATTAAAAGACAATGGGTATCTGACTACTTTTAGAAATGTACAACAATTTGGTATTATTTTAAAGAAAGCGTAGGAAGAACACGGTTTGTTTTTATAGTATAAAAACAACAGTCTTCTTACAGTATTCTTGTTCGTTAAAAAACAACGTCAAACGTGAGATTACATTGAAATGAGATTGAAAGTTGACTGAAGCCAAGGGGTATTCTGGTTACATTATGTACTGAGCCATTTTGATAAGTTAGAATTCTCATTTATTTCTAGAATTTTAGTCTATGATTGTGGATATCGGTATGCTATCGGTAATATATTTTAAGTTGGCTGAATTGACATTATATCGAGATAGACTGAGATGATACTGAAACCGGATCGAGCTTTAAGTGTACTAGAATACCATTTTTTATTCAATTCATATTTTAATCTCAGGTCGGTCAACCTTCAGTCTTACTTCAAATTAATTACGAGAATTTGGCTTCAGATAAGCTAAATGTGACTTACAAATTACATTTATGTACTCAATAATCTTTTCATTATCACATTATGTGGTGAAATGCAAGTGTGAGTTTAGAGACCGAATTAGCTTAATGAACAGTTCATGATAGGTTGGTGAAATACCGCCTAAATATGGGGAATACGCTAAGCTGACTGGCATTCAAACATTTCGGCTTTTTGACGCCCGCAAAGGCAGTCATAAATATTCGTACGACAACTGGAACTGATGACGTCGCATCCTCTCAGAGAAATGATAGGGTGTTGACGTGCAGTATAAAACCATCAACCATCTAACGCCTGACCGTGGCAAACGCAGCTTAACGTCGCATATTGATCGATCTGCGGCACAGAATACATAATAATTATAGTGCTACGTACACTTATCTACATATCAAGCTATAGGTACATTTCCAGTATAAGCTGACCTATCATTGTATCGAAAGCCTATACAATCAATGCGAGATCAACTCATACTGGATGTTAATGGCTTGCTATATTATGTAGCCGTGTGTACCTGCGGGGTAAATATTTACGCTCAAACATTTCATCAAAATGCAAGTCCGTAGTTTATCATAAAGAAACCCACATTAAAAATATTATCCATTATTTACAAAGAAAATGGTGCTTAGAATATAAGACAAAAATCTCCCCAGGTAAACACCTCGTTAATCTCTCACGTAGCGTGATATTGTTCGCTCATTGTTTCCGTACAAGCGAGGCTGCGCGTATTAGTGCAAACGACACGGAACCCTAAGCCAGGATACCGCGAGCACAACGGAAGCCGCTTGTTCACTTGAACATTCATCAATGTCAACCGGCTAAACAGATAACTAACAAAGTGATGTATGGAGTGAATTCACTGTGAAACGAGGCCGGACCGAATGACGTGAGCAGTGAAAATAACATTTAAATTTTTTAAATTCAACTGTGTGTTGGAAGCACCTGCATCGGAAACGGGCCGAAATATACCGGAATGAAACCGGAGCAATGGAAAGTGGATTAGTCCTGCGTGAAAGTGAGGTTAAGCGACTGGCTTTGACGCTGTTACGAGATCACTGCTACACATGCATGTTGTACAACGTTCTCGGATTTGTCTAACGAGCTACAATAGATAAGCAACAATGTATTGACTTCAGATGTTTGACCTAGCGTTTACCGTAGACTGAAGCTATTAATTTCCCAAACAGCTGACCTCTCTTGGTAACTGATAAATGTTTCCGTTTCTGTAAATATATCGGAGAAGCCAGTAACTAATTAACAATTGCACTGATCATATGAATTGCGAGGTTAAGCAGCGCTTGCCGCGGTCAGTTCGTGGATGGGTGACCGGTCGTTACACATCGAGACCCTTCCGTGCCTCGGAGAGCACATTAAACCGTCGGTCCTGGGTGACATGAGGATACCTATGAAAGTTGTTACGGGTAGTCAGAAGCCCGAAAGACTGGCAACCGCACTAACCCTTTTTTTATCTTGGTTAATATCCTCATGGATACCCTTCGCCCGGGGAAGGCGAAGGATTATGCCGGACTCTTACCGGCTAAAAACCCACGGTGTTCCTTCTCCTGACCCTTGGCCGGGGTCGCGGGATTCGCAGCTGCATGCACCGCAACCCCGGCACGCCTCGGTCCTCCAGCCACTGGCGGGCCTCTCCTTCTGTGGGGCCTTGACCCACGTCCTCCTGAGAGACACGTACGGAACACATGCGCGTCGCCTTCTCGAGCCTGTTACTGGTCAGACGACGGGTAACCGCTCTAACCCTAGGATATCGGCATTGCCCAGTAACTGGGTTACGGAGGTTTGATGGCAGTCGCTCCATGTAAAACACTGGTATTCAACCGCATCTGGTTACACTAGAAGGTGACCCCAACTTAGTTGGAAAAAGTCGAGGCAGAACTTGTTACTATTCCAATAATTACTAGAAGTATCGTAATTCAATATACATATTGGATGAGTGAACTCGTTTGATTAATTTGAATGGATCGGATATAACCTGAAAACTGTATTCATGATTTCCATTATCTGCTTGATAAGACTATCTATTACATGCATTGTTAATATGCTAGCCTAATCCATCATTTTACCTGGCTATTAAGCTTAATAGAAATGTACCCATGTTATTAGGATATAATGGATTTCACTTGATGTAGCTGTCATTTATATTGGTATAACCTAAATAGTATTAATAGGTTTTAACAAAATGTAGGTTCAACAATCTCATCTCTTATCTACGTAGACGTGTTATTAAATATTTAGGTATGCCACTATCCTTTTTAGGTTAATGGACGGCAGTTTTCTCTATTGTGTTTTGTAAGAAATAGCTTTCAGAGTTCGATGTACTCGTATCCGTAAATGTTTTCATCTGAACATGGACAAACGGTATTGAGGCAGAGTGGTAATCGAAGTGGTAGAAAGGTAGATACATTTTAACACATTGGATGATTAAATCTTCTTCTTAACATAATCTTTTAAAGCACTTAAAGCCGAAGAGTGACGCTTCGGCTGTATGGTTGCAGATAGAAAAGTGACGTCTGAAGGGACGCTTAGCCGCTTTTTACTGAACCCAAGAGATACAGGTTAATCAAGTCTTTGTTTGAAAAGATTGTTTTTATTAATATTCTCGTCTTATAAATTTATTTTGGACTCGAAAAGCTGTGCTTGCTGGGTGCAACCACAAATGCGAAAACAAAAAAAAAGATCTTATTTGAAATTAGTAAACATGTTTTGTTAATGATTATACTACTAGCCGTGCGGTCGATAGGATTTGCCATTTTTCAAAAATGACGAACTTCCATACAAACTTTCATCCCCTATTTAACCCACTTAGAGGATGAAATTTCAAAAGTCCTTTCTTAGTGCTCGCTTAAGTTATATAAACAACTCCTGTACAAAATTTCATGCTTCTAGACCCACCGATTTAAGCTGTGCGTTGTCTGTCAGTCAGTCAGTGCTATTTTTATTTTGCTAAGAAGTATTTCATATTCGTGATATCTAATCATAAACATTAGAAATAATAAAGGTTCTATAGTTTACATTTTCGACAGTAAGGCTTTTTACACACGTACCACAACTACACTACAACCACACCACTAACAACAACACATGGGCACTAATTTGTATGAACATGAATTGTGTATTTCACACGGAGCACATTTGCCGCCAAATTCAACCGTGTGGGCGATACCGACCACATCGCAACCACAACGCAATAACCAAAAAGATCGCGCACTAGCGGCCGGCCACCTCGCAAACACAACGTTGCGCCGACGCAATGTAATGTGCCGACTAAGTATTCACTGTATGCTTACAGTATGTTATGTACTCGCTGTGTCTTAGGGACAGTGTCCGGATATCGCTCGCTTGTATGAGACACAAGTGATGGTGATAAATAACGCGTGTGAAAATAATGGACTGTTCGATCAAAGACATTTTAATAGGTCTTTATATTTCTACGACACCGCGCCGCACGCCTGCGCCCTCCCTCTAGCCATAACGTAACCACATCGCAACTGCTAGCTACAACGCAACCACATCGACATTTTGTAGTTACCACAACGCAACTGCAAAGCTGCAGCACTATTCACACATAACCACTGCTTGACCACTTTTTGTAGCTACGATGTAGTGTGATTGTCGTACGTGTGAATTCTCCCTAAGCCAAATGTAGGACTAATAATAGCATGTGTTTATTAGCCTCGTCTAGTACCTTCGACTCCTGTCACGGGGCATTTGCCGTGGGCGCCGTAACCGTAACAAGGGCGCACCCCGAGATAGGTAGCTTTTATATCTGTGTAGAGGTAAGTAGTTATAATAATATAATAACCTTTTGTATTCAGCTCACGATTATGCAGCATCATCTCTTTATATCATTACAAAAAGTCGGTTCTGCGCTAATTAGTGAGTCGAATTACAAATTTCTGAATCCCTGATGTGGTGAATCCGAGAATTATTATAAAATAATTGAACTACTAAGAGCGATCCGAATCCGAGAAAATACGTTCCAAAGTAGTCATAGAACTATTTGTATGGTAGTTTACGCACTAGATCTGACTTCCGTCATCCGATTTCTCTCCGTCATCCGTGAGTCTCCAATTCAGAAGAAATATTGACGGACCGAAGTCGCCATAGTACTGTTTGTATGAACGCTTTCGCATTACTTCGGATTCAAATCGGACATATGCCAAAGATGGCCCCTGAATTGCTTGGATTTGGATCAGAGATCGGATTAGTGCGTTATCAGTATCCGAATTCGGTCCGAGATTTTTAGACTCTAGATCAGTATTTTCACGAATTCGGATCGGATGTAGTGCGAAAAGCAATATCCGAATACGGCCCGAGTTTTTTATATCCGTATTTTCACGGATCCGGATCGGATGCAGTTCGTAACCGCTCTTACACATATTTAAAATTATAAACACAAAGTTGTAGATGTTTGTTACTTGATAACGACGTAATTATTATATTTATACAATAGCTGAAGTGAATTGGATGGAACCTGCAGGGCAGTTGCGTAACATAACCAACATCAATCATGACAGTCAATGTGTCAAAAACAATATTCATTGCGTGGTACATAGTTGTGGAGAAGTGGATTGTTAATACAAACGTTGCTATGGAAATTGTTGACCTGTCAAAATAATAGCCATTGCGATCACGAGTGTGTTGTGCAATTAGATTATTGGTAAAAATTTAAAATAAATGAACAAAAATTCTACTAAAAAGAACTCTCATAGACTAAACATGAGTAGGTACTTTATTGCAAAAAAACTAAAAACTATTCCTGCAAGCGTCACAGCTAGTATGAACATTTCTAACGGGTCCACACAAAATCACAGCACATCGTATGTGATCCGTTACTGCATAGAGTAACCCGGCTACAGATGTTGACCGCGTTGCTCTAAGCGTCGCTGTCATATAATGTCATGTCATATAATACCTCCCAGTACAACAACATAACTTGTCTTCACGAACACGTGGTGACAGATTGCAAGCCCATCACTTACCAACACTAGAAACTAGTTTGTCACGCTTAATTACTTTGTGCGGTATAATTAGTAAGCAACTGATTTATTGCTGTTTTTCATATATTGTGTAATTGATGTACACACAACAATAATTTTTAAAAAGGAAAAACATTATACTGAGTACAAAGGTACTGCTTATTTTAATAGAATTTTCTGTCAGCAGACCTGCGAAAGGAGAAATGAAATATAGACGTAGCAGTGTGTAGAAATAGAAAGAGGAGAAAATGTGTAAGGAGATAAACTAAAATAATAAAAAAGTTATTATATATACAAACATAAATAAGAACATCCTTAAATAAATTTATGCATAATATTTTTTATTAATTTATCGAATTCATCAGTGTATGTGAGCAGACTTATGCTTGGTTTCTATTACCAAAAATGAATCGTTTTGCATACCAACAGTAGCATTTTTATTGTTCAACTAACTAACTAGGTTCATCATTGATAAAGATACAAGAGCCTTAATTTTAACCAATAACACTCGTAAGTTCTAGATTGACCGCCATTTATACTTTTCTTTTATTTCTTTTAGTGTACAATAAAGTATATCTATCTGTCTAAATCTAGGAATCGGCAATTTACTAACAACATATTTCTGAAAAGATAATTGACTTCCACCGTTCTATGATTTTACCAAGAGTACCTACTTAAGTTTAAATGTCAACAAGGTCTTAAATATTACTTTTATAATAAAACAAACAAAAAGGAATCCATTTCATTATACCTATTACCATAAGTAGTACTTGCTGAGTCAAGAATCAAATATCTTTTGTTCACAGATGGCATTAATATTTCCTATCAAGCATTTTACCTACGTCTTTGATATTATAATTTATTCGATATTTTTCAATCTCGGTAAAACAGGAATGTTAGAAACAGACGCTGAAATAAATATACGTCAGTATGAAACCTTGGTATTAACATTAAAATATCATTTATATCTCAAAGTAGGACAATTTTAATGTTTTCTTTGATATAATAAAGTGTATTTGCGTGTTCAAACATTTAAATCGTCTAGCTGAATAGAGCGTCCCTCGTCGACTTTTCAATTTATTTGTGACAGCACTCTTGTGGAACATAAAGAATGGAATTATTTGGGGAGGTAGGGGGTGGGGTAATGTTGTGACGGAAATTATTCACGCTCGAAGCGACGGCGATCGCGTTTACCATCTGTTGCCGTTAGAAATTTGAATCGGGGGCATTTATTAAATAGCTTACCCATTGTTCCTTTGATTTCGCGTCAAATTGAAAGACTTGCGTCGATTTAGACGTACGCGCCTTAAATTGGCACCCATTTAACCTTGAGGAAAGTTGAACCAGTTGGAAGGAAATTAAACTGTTCCGCTTGATATATTTTATGAGGTATTATCGCTCTTGCAAAAACTTTTTGACGTCTCTGTTAAACGTTTCCTAAATTACTGTAAGACCATTGTAACTCCGTGTAACAACTGTTAAACAACTAGTAATCTATCCAGATTACAAATTTAATATCCGTCAAGGCGTACCACTTAAATTGAATAATTTCAGCATCCATCAAAAAAGTGACGCATATTACGTTGTTCCAGCTGTTTCTTACTCCCACTAAAGTATTCTCGAGTTGCGTTATTGTAACGGTTTTTCCTGGACCGTAATAAAACGTTTCACATGTCGGCCGCAGTCGCGTTGACCGCGTGCGGTCGGCGTGAAGCTAAATTGATGGGTCTCTCCATCGCCAATGTAATGGTCCTTCAAAACGAACGACCTCTGGCCAGTAAGTGAAATTCACGTTTGATTAACTTTTACTCAAGGGCAGTGTTTTAGAGAAAGTGCTAGTACTTGACTGTTACACTGGAAAACGTTTACTGTGGCCGCCTTTTTGCTGGTTAGACCTTAAAAATAATTTAAAGATCAGTGACTTCCTTTCTATCTTTGCGCGCACAGAGAGCGTAATGCCCATAGATAATACACAGTACGACGTATGCCTGCGTGAGCGACGATGTCGATGCAACAAAACGTTGCCCTATTTAAAAATATTATATTTCACACAGTCTTTGATTGTTCCTTAATTATTGCGTATTTATTTATTTATTTTTCTTGTTTTTAATTTATTTATATCCTTTTAATTGCTGCACCGGTGGACGTCATCATGTCAACGTCGGCTTTCGCTGAAAACTAGCGCTGTGGCTCTGTCTCGCACGACTCATAGCATTATGCTGAGGGATGGCCGTTTTGCGTGGGTGTGAGTGTGACGCATATTTTTCCCCAATAGTTTAATTTGTGGTTTTGTGTACAGTTTTTTTATGTTTGTGTGTCATGTCGGCACAAATAAATATTTTTTCTTTCTTTCTATCTCTTCACAGTTTTACAGTTGTTTATTGTGCTGCAAATAAAGACATTTTAATGGCGTATTTACAAATTTGCTATAAGTAAGCAGTTTTTGATTAATTTTCCGATCAATCCTTAAAACTTAGCTGGGTATTATGATAAGCTACAAATAGAATACTACCTTGTCTAAAAAGGTGGAGAAAACATTTTCAAAGGGGAATGCCAAGATCCGGCCATTACAAAGTAGTATGAACTGACATGCCGTAATTTTGATAATTCGCGTTTATTTTTTGTAAGATTTATTTAATATAAATAAAGTCTGGAGAAGTACACCGTCGGATAGTCATTTTAAATAGTATTTCAATGTTTTGATTAGTAAGTTTCAACCAATGGTTTCAACGCTTTATAGCTACAACTACAAATAGAAATGTTGCACAGATTAAAAATAAAATTATATCGATACTAAAATTACATTTATAAATCGATTACAACTATGAAACAATAATGTAATTGTAAATAATTATATCACAATAATATCATGTTCTTTATTTATTTTATTTACACAAGTATTTATATTTTATTCACGTTTTCTTTTTTGAATAATGTGTTAAGTGAATTGTGCTCTTCCATTATTAGCTATAAATTATAGTACTAAGCTTTATTAGTAATAAGCTGTTACGAATAATCCTAGTAACCACTATAACACAACACGTTTGTCACTATTGTTGTGATTTATCTTAAACGGGCTATTTTTCTTATACGAAACAAAATAAGTAACACCAAACACTTTCAAGTGTTAGTTAACATATTTAATTAATCTCTTTGATTTAGGTATATTAATTTAAAATTAATATTTTGTAATATTATGAAATAATTTACAAACATGCTATTATTACTATCAACTATTTATGTAGCGAAATAAGTATTTTTATTAATTTGGTATTAAGACATGCATCGTTTATCATCGTTGCCATGGCAACGTCAATAAACGCCAAATTCAAAATAATATAATATTTATTTTGACTTGGTTTTGGTTTGGTTATTTAGGTATTATTCTGACCAAAAATGGTTTAATTTTGTTATTTACATAATTAAATGCTTTAATCAAACAATAATATTAAGATTTTTACAAAAATATTGAAAGTCTATCAATATGACAAGGATTAAAAAAATTAGTCATGAAAATGTAGACGGAGTATAAAGAAAGTGTTAGTTCGATTTTCGAATTACTTTTCTTCCCTAAGTTAAAAATCTACTATTAAGGTCAACTTTATCGACCTATAACTTTTCTTGGTGTACTTCCAGCGGAAATGTTGTTATTGTAATACATTCTACAATATTTGCCCTTTTTAATAAGATATGTTTCATTCTTGTTCTTTCTGGCCGAGTCGTAAAGGAAATCTTGGCATTCCCCTTTGACAATTTATAATTGAATAATATTAATTTTCCGTAGCCTCCTCCCACGAAAATACTGAAAATGGGGTGACTTTGGGTATATATTCCTGCAGAATTTAGGGATTTTAATAAATAAATACAGTACTATTAGTCAGCAGACATAATTAACCTTAAATAGGTGGAAGAAAACAAAGTCTAGGATAAGAACAAGAAAAAAAAAAGTGTTTTTAATTTTTTCACTTATTATTCTAAACAGATGAACCTTAATGGTATGAAAAGAAGGCCGGTTTTCGATCTGTTATTTTACCGTCGGCCATCATCGTGTGTGGACTCGAGTCGCTTGACAGCAGAAATAAGCGGTCAAATAGATCCCTCCACGGTCACAAAGATTTGAAGTGACCTAACTTGAAAACGAAGGTACGCTGTATGTGGGCCGTCCGCAAATCGTTGTTTTACTTTTTACCTACGCTTTCTGCAAATGCGTCCTTAACTTAGCATAAAAATATAAAGAGGCATAAAAGAATTCTCAGTCTAAAGTAGAGATGAAACGGATATCCGGTAACTATCCGGTATCCGGCCTATCCGGCCTTGTTTTAACTATCCGGCCGGATACCGGATAGTAATACAGTATCCGGCCGGATACCGGATAGTAAAATTTTAAAAAATCTCATTATTTTACACAAGGCAAATCATACTCCAATAGGTTATGGACACCGTTTATTTTTATAATCGCACATCAAAAATGTTTGTTTTATTAATTATTAGTTTAATACTCAAAATTAACAAGTGGCAAATTGTGATGAATAAATACCAAATTTTCCGCGTTTGTTGGTAAGAGGCGACTTCGCTTGGCTTCGTGTACCAGACCAGCTTCTGAAAATAGCCTTTCGCTGTAAACGCTACTGCCAGGTGCTGAAAGATAAATTCTAGCAAACCTTGACAACTGCGGGTACTGATTTAGATTAACTGACCACCAAATGTATGGGTCGTGATTGCGATCGATTCGAGATGTCTTTAAAAAAAAGTCAATCTCGTTAGCAATTGGATTTTGTTTTTCTTGATCGCGACAATCACTACTATTATCCTTTGCCACTTCATTGAAACAGTTCCAAAAAGTGTCATGAGCTTCACGTGTGAACTTGGATCCAGTTTCATCTTCTTTCATTCGTTTAGCAGGTGTTGAAGACGGCGATGATCTTTCACTGTCAGAAGAAGATTCCTCGCAAGAGTTTTTTATATACTCTATCATGATTTTCTGTCGGGCTTTTTCAGTTTCAAGAACTCCTAAATAATCTGATTTGAACCTTGGGTCTAAAAAGGTAGCAATTAGGTAGTTTGGATTATCTCCTAAGGATTTAAAACATAAAATATTCAAATCGAACTGATCGCGTCAACGCAATAAAGGGCCGAATATCCGGCAGCCGGATATCCGGCGCTCCGGCCTAGTAGCTTGCCGAATATCCGGTATCCGGTATCCGGCCAAACTACTATCCGTTTCATCTCTAGTCTAAAGATCCTATTACTTTTCGTGTGTGTCGTTAGGCCCGATTAAGAGATTATATCAAAATGATGAGCAGTAACATTCCGCCATATAGTTATAACATCCTAACATCCCGCGTGGTGTTAATAGCTGTAATTACGGAAATACTTCGACTTTTACGGGATCATTTGATTTAAGTATCATCTCTACGAGGCCTGAGTTAAGCAGTAAACTTCTTCGGATTGCAATTTAGACAGTAAATCAAATTAATTGATCTAGCAAGATTATCTAGGCTGTGTTGATCAACATTAATTCTCTTGTTAATCAGCCGTTTACTCGAAATATATGCCAGAATTTTAGATTGTTAAACTAGACAATTAATGGTTGAAGACCAATATCTTTAATAAGCAGTTTAAGCAGCAAGGTTAAGCTACGCTTGCCACGGTCAGTCAGTAGATGGGTGACCGTTCATTACACATCGAGACCCCTCCGTCCCTCGGAGAGCACGTTAAGCCGTCGGCCCCGTGTGTTTTACGAATACCTATAGAATAGACAGTCGTTGCGGGTAGTCTGACAACCGGTTTTACTTTTTTTTTTAATACACCTTTCCCCTCACTAAGATTTCTCTTGAATCGCGGGTGCGTTTACAGACACAAATCTTACATACACAAACGCCCAGACTCAAAACAACCATCTGAAGGCCATACAAATTTTTGTTCCGTGTGGGAATTGAACCCACGACCCGTAGCACAGAAACCAATCGCTTAGCCACTGCATCAAACGTGTCGTCGTACCTTAAGATTGCATTGCCCAGTAACTGTGTTGCGGAGGTCCGATGGCAGTCACTCCGTGTAAAATACTGATATTCAGCCGCATCTGGTTGACTATAAGCTGACCGTAACATAGTTGGGAAAAGGGTAGCCAGTTTTTTTTTTTTTAAACTTTGCCCCACACTAAGATTTCTCGTGTATCGTGGGTGCGTTTACAAACACAAATCTCACAAACAAACGCCCAGACCCGGAACAACCATCTGTAGGCCATACAAATTTTTGTTCCGTGTGGGAATCGAACCCACGACCCGTAGCGCAGAAGCCAATCGCTTAGCCACTGCACCAAACGTGTCGTCAAAGTCAAGATGTATTACTCTTTTAATCACCAATTGCTATTTTTATAGCAAAAATAAAACGCTTTAGCAGATAGTCTGTGGCGAATTAAATATCCAAGTTTAAAGTAGAGGATACACGTGGGATGGCTCGTAAACAGGAAGCTGAGTCTCGATGAGCTTTTGAAATTTATGCACAAACATTTATCGTACACTTTTCGCCAAAGGAAAACATCACAGGCTGTATATCTAAGGAGTAATTTTAAGACGCGGATAAAATATTGCGATGAAGCGATAAGAAAGTGAGGGCCTATTATATTGGTTCTTCGGAGATTAGAGAGTGCAAGCGATTTTGTACCTTAGTGTATTTTAGTCGCCTGATAAGCCTACTGTTTAGAATTATGAATGTTTATGAAATTGTTTGCATCCTAGGGGAAATACTTCATCTTCCTGGATAAAAAGTATTGTATGTGTAAATCAATCATATTTTTCAATGTCATATGTACATTCTTAGTTTTTCTAAGACGCCACTGACATACGGTGGAGGAAAACATCGTGAGGAAACCTGGACTTTAACGGTCTCAAATCGCCAACCCGCAGTGAGCAAGCGTGGTGATCAGTGCTCGTTCCTTCTCTGTATGAGAAGAGGCCTTTGCCCTGCAGTGGGACAGTTACAGGTTATTATTTTTTTTCTGTCTAAATCTAGGACATGGTCTATCTTTGCGAAAATTTCTTCCAGATCTGTTTAGCGGTTTATGCGTGTTTTAGTAACAAACATGCATCTTCATAAACTTTCACACATAACATAACATCACACCTGTATTCCTCGAAGAGTTGGGGAGAAGTGTATAGTGTTATGTTTAAGTCCCATGTAATAGGGGGCATGCCTATTGCCGTCAATTGGGCATAGATACAGACTCCGGGCTGCTACTGAGAAATTCCGCATAGAAAAACCCAAAAACACTTTACCCGACCTGTACCCCAAGTGTGAGTTTTTTTACGTTACTACTGTAGTTGCGTCACGCCAAAAATTTATGGAAATTTAGGCAGAGCCTCTAGCGGCGAATAGCGTGACTAAATATTTGTTTGACATTTTCGGCGTGACGCAACTACAGTAGCAACCTAAAAAACTCACACTTGGGGTACTGAGGATCCAACCCAAGACATCACGCTCAACAGTCGCGCTTGCGACCACTAGGCCAACGAGGCAGTTTAGTAAATTTTCGCACTTCTTATATTATAGTACGACAATTCCTGACTAGATTATAACCTCATATACGTTTTATCTGTTCGGCATTGGCAAAGTGTCTCTGCCATTATATAAGAAGCAAGAAAACCCATTTATACTTCTATTACAAATGTACTTTTACATAGGTACTCAATAGTTCTAGTACAGTCACGGTCGTATTCAAGCTAGATGCGACACAAGTCCTCAAGTGTCCGCCCAATTCCGCCTACCTGTCAACACATGCACGTACCTAATATCCGAAACACGATAGACCAGGGGTTTCGGCAATGTTGTGACGTAACCTTTGTGACGTCACACCAGTATGCTGCCGTAATTTGTTAATTGTAGGGTACGATGCAAAACTACAAGCCTTACCGGCTGTCCTGAGTATTAGGTAGCTCAAAAAGCAAACATCGACATTGTTGCTTAAACGTTTCAACTCCCAGCTTCAATTTTGCGGACCGTACATCAAACAATATCATTTATACGACAAATTTTATTTTGATGACACATCGGAAAACCAATATAAGTTCAGTAAAACGATTCAGCGAATCGTATTCAAGGGAAATTAGGACTCGGTTGCAGTGAAACTCGTCCAATAAAAACAATTATTGCTTGAATAAACGCGAACGACAAGGAATAAACAAGGATTATTAGTACTTCTTGGAGACAAAGGAGGTTGTATAATAAGTACATTTACATCGGTTGGGTGACCGCATCTATACTTAATTAACCAATAACAATAGAATAGGGAATTTATAAAAGCTATTGTGAAGTAATGTTCAAGTTTATGAACTGTGAATTCTTTTTTTCGGGTATCTCCTACGATTTTAGTTTGAACATTTTCTCATAGCGCCTAGTTGGCTTGGATGGTTCGAGAATATTATTATTTATTTTATAGTACCGTTATTACTAGGCAACTTCAATACGCTTGAACAGAAATATCATAGTAGATACCGATATTACCTATATAGGCAGAAAAACGCGAGGACGAACTCATTTTTTAAACACGAATTGTTTTTCGGTCCCATTGAAACTGAAATTTCTAGATTATCAGCAAATTGCTTTCTTTTGTGGAGACTTTTCCACACATTGGTGTATAATATATATACTTGGGAGCAAATAAATCGAGCCACTTCTATTTTTCACGTAGATATAATTGTTATTATTTTTGGTATTATGGAACAGATCAATTCTAAACAAGTATGGCTTAAAAGGTTATTTGATAACCTTTACAATGAGGGTAGTTTTTTGTATTTTGAATTATATAACTCATTAAACTAAAACGAATAACAGGACACGTGAAAACAGGAGTGGCACGATTTCTTTACTCCCAAGTGTATATTGACATCAAAGTTCTTTTATAACTAATCCTAATTAAATGTCTTACAAAAACTCATGTAGGCTTCACACTTTATAAAAATCTCAAGTGTTGTATTAACAATAGCGTTACTAAAAGCAATATTACCGTCAACTTAGCGCACCACATAATTGAGCTGTCCGTTCATGTTCTCCTGAGCACAGAAAGTAAATAGATACCTTACCTTAATAAATTGTTTGGAAGACAGAACTATAAGTAACTCCGGGCAATAGAGCGGTATTATATTGGCTGTTGTAAATATGAAGGAGTTTGGAACTAATTCTAAGTTGAAGGTAGCTTAGGAGTTGCTTAACTAAATAATCGATTGCAAGACTGCTGTCTAAAGGAATTAAGTTAATTAACTTTTTTAAATACACACAGTTTAATGTCTTTATTTAGTTTTTATAGAAATCAGTAAAAATGCTTTAAGGTACAAGTTCGTAGCCAACTGCATACAGCAACAGCAGATGATGTGTCTTTACAACACGTCGCAGCGTCATGTCGCTACAGTCATGATTCCGAACCCAACTGCAGCTGGCTGCAGCAGACGACACATCGTATTCCAGTTAGTTCTGAATGTTCCGTGAGACAAGATGTCTGACCTGTTTGGGATTAGCGATCGCGATTTACTTTTGTAGGTATCTTTTATTTTTGTTAGATGCATCGTACAGTGCAGGATATTGGACCACCTGATTTATCAGTTTTTCTTCCTCGGAATTGGAAAACTCATTTTTTGAAAAAGACTCAACGTGTCGTCGCTCCAGCGTCGGTAGCACTACTGATCTGCGGTCGGGCGACACGTCGTCTGCGGTCGTACGACGTATAGTCGGGCGACGTGTCGCTAGCTGCGGAAGGTATTTCATAGAAATACATAGAAACCAGTAGTGTCAGAGCCACACGTCGTCTGCTGCTGCTTGTCTGCAGTTGGCTACCAAATCGTACCTTTACACACACATTTAGAAGTGCGGTTCCAAGAAATGGAAAATTGAACTTTTCAAGGTACAGAACCCTCGGTGTGCGAGTCCGCACTTGCCCAGTTTTTTTGTTGTTTGACTTGATCGCGTTTTACCCTAGTCACAACTGATGGTAAGCGCAGACAGGGTCTAAGATGGAGCATACGAATCCAAGTAACAGCACCTACACCTCTCTGGCTCTCACTTACACCCGGCGGAACACAGTAAACTATTTGGTGTTGAACTTTAATGTGAGGGTGGTAGCTAGATAGGCTGACCATATAGATCCTCCCACCAAGCTACTATCTTCTCTCGTATCAGTACGAACTAGACGAGAACAGCTCATGCCGTGGTGAAAAGATTAGCCAGTCAGCAAGGTTGGTAGTGAGGCTGACTGCCCAGAGTGCGCCGCGTACTTAAGTATCATCACTCGTGGAGGCAGCAGGCAGGCTGCGTGATGGACTAAGGCCTAAACCCTTATTATTCTGAGAAGAGACTCATGCCCAACAGTGGTACAGTAATGGGCTGATTATACTTATATTGATACAATTTATTATACGCAACTGGACCCTTTACTTTAATCTCCTTAGTTTTTGCTGTTCTTCCATCTTAAAAGCGCCGTTCAGACTATGCTATACTATTTCGCTATACAGCATGTAAGGGTAAACACCGTTTTCACTCAAACCATGGGTAGTTGACTTAAACTTAAAAATGTAGGACCGAGTAAAAAAAATTTAAAAAAATACGCGCGAGATATGAGCGGCTCGGTGGCGCTACGACGCTGCGTACACACACTCGCTAACGAGACAGCTGACTGACGGGGGTAGCAAACTGTGCGGGGCCGTGCGTCGGGCCACGCGGCGAGTTCTCCGCGCCTCCTCCCGTAGCTTGTTGCCTCCTGCGCATAGGGTGAAATGCTTTTGAGGAAAAATGAAAATTTAAAAAAAAAAAAAAAATATTTTTCATTGATTTTACGTTCTATAAATGAAACCAAACCACTGGTTTCAAGGATAACGGTGTTTACCCTTACAGCCTGTATAGTAAACCACATTGCGTCATCAGCTATAACTAAGAGCAAGACGTTCACACTATACGCTTAATTGCAAGTAGTGTCCGACCGAAACAGGATTTTTAGCCGAAACAGAAACCGAAACCGAATCTTCCGCGCCGGTCTCAGTTTCGGCCGAAACCGAAACCGAACCTTTTTTAGACATGTAAAAAATTCTATTCCATTGTACAAGGTGCGGCAAAAGTAATCACCCAATGTTGTTTTGCTGTAATTTTTTTTAGGAATGAAAATGTTTGGTTCTACTTGTGGATTATGTTTATTTAATACATTAGATTTTTTTTTTTCCATCAAGTCGAGAAAATGATATCGGTCAAGTGGCCGCCGAATTGATGACCGGATCGAACGGATACGGGCTTGTTTTATGGAATTTTCAATTTTTTTTTTCGAGAACGTCACTCGCGCTTCCGTTACTGTGGACGGTGAGCGCTACAGAGCCATGATCAACGACTTTTTCCTTCCTCAGTTGAATGAATTGGGACTGGAGGACATGTGGTTCTAGCAGGAGTGTCTCAAGACGAAAGTCTTTGACCAGTGCGTGTTGCCAGTGATTACATACGGCACTGAAACGTGGTCGCTCACAATGGGCCTCATAAGAAGGCTCAAGGTCACCCAAAGGGCAATGGAGAGGGCTATCTGTGTTCGGAGTTACCCTGCGTGATCATATCAGAAATGATGAGATCCGCAGGAGAACCAAGGAAACCGACATAGCTCGAAGAATTGCCAAACTTAAGTGGCAGTGGGCCACGGACGGCCGAGACGGAGAACGGATGGCCGATGGGGCCGAAAAGTTCTGGAGTGGCGACCGCGTACCGGAAGACGCAGCATGGGTAGACCTCCCACAAGGAGGACCGATGATCTGGTGAAGGTCGCGGGAAATCGCTGGATGCGAGAAGCACAGGACCGGTCGATGTGGCGATGCTTGGGGGAGGCCTATGTCCGGCAGTGGACGTCTTTCGGCTGAATGATGATGATGTTAATGATGAACATCGGGTGATAACTTTTGCCCCACCTTGTATAATGAAATCTAGTATCTTTTTTATACACATAGAGACGTTAAATGAAATGAAAGACAATATTAGAAATATGTAACGAAAATAGTTATTCATTTATGGTATACTATATTAACAATATAACATCAAAAAAAATGGTAGACTTTTTGTCAAAAATCAACACATAAACGTTAAGTACAGACTTCTAAATTGAGTATTTGTGTTCAATGTCGTGAAGATTAATTTATTATTTATTGACATTGAGATCTTGTATTTGATACTTGGTAGTCAAAGAATTATTTACCTACCTAATTATCAGAATCAACAAAAATTATACTAAATAAATTGTACTGTATTCGGTAAACTTTGTCAAAAATCAACAAACAAAATCACAAACACAACCACGCCGCACGCCGACCGGCGAACTCAGCTGGCAACCACACACGAGTCCCGAACTCGGCCGAAGTTAGCCGGAAGACGCGCGACAATTCACGAACACTGAGTTTCGGCGCGGCCGAACTTTCGGCAGATTTTTGGCCGAAACCGAAACTGTAGCCGAAACAAGATTTTTTGGCCGAAACTGGCCGAAACCGAAACCGAACCTTCGGTCGGACACTAATTGCAAGCCGGTCTACTATGTATAGCAAGTTATTTTACGGCGATTCGTCGGGCGACAGACGGGATGGAAGTGAGGCGGGTCGGGGACCGGAGAATCGTGCGATATAGCTCTGAGAATTGCTCTATTGTATAGTATAGCATTGTGTAAACGTGTCCTTATAAAATATATGTTGAACGATATCGCTGTGCTATACAATATTTGTTATACGCTATACAGAGCGGAAACGAATTCGTGGAATTCGTGTAGTTCCTTCAAACCACATGATCTATTAATGGAATAGATTAATCCCGCACGAGATTTAGATTGATTAAAAATAAAAATAAAGTTGTTTTTCCCGAATAAAATTTTATGTGACAGAAAATTTCGATGTTATGCATTAATGAATGAAGGCTCGGCGACACAGCTGACGGGCACGACTAGCGCGATATCGTTTCTCTCAGTCAGTTAACTCGGGACGCTAAAATTACTCAGATACAAAATATCATGGTAAATATTTTGAAAACTTTTTTTGTTGATTCTGAAAAAACCTATGCGGTGTCAATCAATGTCACCGGTAAATCACGCGGTTTAAAGGAATTACACGAATTCGTTTACACCCTGTATATTGTAGCGTAGTCTGAATGCCCCTTTACGTCAGTTTGCGTGCCCTAATTAAAACCAACTCACATCACTGGTATAAAAACTTTCAGTGCAATTGCAACAATACGTATAGAATTGAAAATTACAGTATTTTTCCTGCAATGTATAAACAAAAGAATATTTAAGTACAATTTTACGTTCACTATTTGTTAGTAATAAAAAGTGAAAGAAATATGCTTACGTTTCTGTATTTGAAACTAACTTTTTATTTCTTTTGATTTATAAATTGCGTTCGCTCTTTGTATCTTTAAGTAAACATGAGTTGCATCGAGATTATTATTTACAAATAGGAATTTTATTTACAGCACCGAAGAGAAATATATAGTACTAACTTTTTCCCGCGGCTTCGCTTGCGTTAAATTTTTATAATGATATAATTCAATCGTGATTCGAAAGACACGTGGCGCCATCTATGAACGTTATTGTTGTTTTCCTCGGGAACAGTACTGTTTTTCGGCATGAAAAGTACCTTATTTCCGTTTCTGTACACCTGACAACGTATGTGCAAAATTTCAGGATGATCGGGTCAGTGGTTTATGCGTGAAAAGGCAACAAACAAACAAACTTACTTTCGAATTTATAATATTAGTTAGGAAGTTGTGAAAATTATCAGAGCAAAACGAGCAGCGAACTTGAAACAGTAATTGCTACGACGCTACGATATTCGTAGTGCTGCTACACGTGTCGTAGCACCGTAGCATAAAATCGCTACCATAACGTAGCACTGAAATGTCTTCTCCATCTTCTCATTTTTCTTACTTATGAGCAAGATTCTAAATCATCGAATCACTAATAAGCGCAAGTTCAGTTCGTAATAAACCCACGTTTCTATAATGAAGTTAGCATACTCGCAAGTTACATAAACAAGTAGTTTGCGTAGTGGAAAGATTAGCTTGTATGCAAGTTGCCATTACATTGAAATCCGACTTGCACGCGGGTGTTACGTCATACCTGCGTACAAGCTACTTGCATAATAGAGACGCGGCGTAAATCCAAGAAAAACAAAGCTTCTTAATGGTACGTGGAATCTGGATTGACATTTAATTTTATTGGCGTTGCATTTAGTTTACAAACTAGAAACAAATTATTTATCATCATCTGCCTAGCCTTTTCCCAACTATGTTAGGGTCGGCCTCCAGTCGAACCGGATGCAGCTGAATATCAGTATTTTACATGGAGCGACTGCCTATCAGACCTCCACAACCCAATAACTGGGTAATACGATACTCTTGGTAAGACTGGTTGTCAGACTTTCGGGCTTCTGACCAGCAGTAACGACTGTCAAAGATCTACAAATGACAGCCGGGACCAACGGCTTTACGTGCTTTCCGAGGCACGGAGGAAACTCGCTATGGTAAATGGTCACCCATCCACAGACCAACCTAGGCAAGCGTGGCCTAACCCGGAAGATCGATCTATGCGGCTGTAATTATTTAGCCACGAGCTCCTCGTAGAAACAAATTATTTACTGAACATAAAATACTTTTAATTTCCATACAAAAGAAATTCTAATAAAATCTTAAAGCACATAAAAGATATTTTATAATTCCCTGAACGTGCAGTCAGCAGAAGCAATGAATTCTCCCCTGTTCGCTCTGTTACAGATTATAGAGCCGATACCGTCGGCGACCGATAGGAACATGCCGTAATAAAAGCTTTGAACTTAACAACCTTTAGGTCAGGTATATTGGAAAATGTTCGATAAAAATAAAGTGCTAGATGCAATTTTCACCGAAAATATTGTTTGATAAACTTTGTTTTCGTCGGTATAACGGATACTGCACTTAAAACGTACAAAATATGATTTGGCGACATGTTTTGGGGTTTTCGTTTTTTAGTGGGAAGTTTTAGATGCGTTGTTTATTGTCGTTGTTTGTTTGTTGTGTTGTTTACCATCGAGTTACAAAAAACACTTATTGGATTGGGAGCGCTTTTCAGTATTTCCCGTTATGCAGATGTATTAGTGTTGCCTTGAGAATGTTTCTCCTAGAATATTTCGTTCTGCCTAGCCTTTCCCTAACCATGTTGGGGTCACCTTCCTGTCTAACCAAATACGGCTGAATACCATTATTTTACACATCACACAATATCCACAAACCAGTTACTAGGCCAAGCAAGTTGTCAGACTTTTGGACTTCCCGTAAGACCGCGTTCATACATGCGCGATTTTTTCCGTCGCGAAAACGCCCTCGCGTCCCGTTCGATTAGCTCCCTCCTCACAAACTTTGGAATTTATTAGTTAGTCCCTTGTCTTAACGTACATTTTTTATCGATGTAAAGTACACGGGCACGCTCAGCGCCCAAGTACACACGTCGCAATCGCGCAGCGCCCGCGCCAACTCCACCCGGCTAGGACAGCAAATGCAATTTGAGATCTATTAATGTGTCATAAGTCTCAAATTATATACAACATATTTCAAAGCGAGTTAGACGCAGGTGCTGACGCGCGTGGCGTGCGCATAGCGGGAGCGTGTCTTCTGAACGCGCCCCCTAAAGACTGTCATAGGTAGTATGACACTCGGAACGAACGGCTTAACGTGCTCTGCGAGTCACGGAGGGATCTCGTACGCGTATACCCATCAACGAACTGACCGCGGCAAACACAGTTTAACCTTGGAACCACGCAGTTGTTAATTAGTCACGAGCCACTCTGCTATAATAACCTTATGCTACAATATAATTATGTCTTCATACTCAATGAAAATAATTCAATCGAAGTACATATTTCCGGCAAGGAGTGCCCGGTATCGTATTAATGGAGTAACTATGAGAAATAAATTGGTTTCCCATTTCAGCTCGGTAAATAACATTAAGTAATAAGACTTGGCAACATTCTAGTATCATTATTTTATACAATTAACAAGTGTATGATGAAATCAGGCGAGACTTTGTGGAAATACATGCAAAAAAAATGCAACATCCAATGTATCAGTTTGATTGCATGTTGCATTTTTTTCACTCTTTCTGTATGTGGATATATTTGTGGGCGGGAAGGTGGTGCTTTATACTGCATCCAAACTAACCATCTAGTTTGGCGGTATTAAAACTAAATATTGTATGTATTTGCATATTTGCAATTAACAAGTAATCTGAGTATTTTTTAAAGACCATCTTTTTAAAAGTAGGTACTTTAATTTTAGATTATTAAAAGTATAAGTAGTACTCTCATTTCGCCGTTATGTTTAAGTCCCATGTAATAGAGTGCGAGTCTATTGCATTCAACCGAAATGAAAAGGCGAAATGCGAGTGTTTACTATACACCTCTGCCCAAACCTTCGAAGAATACAGTTATGTTATTATTCACAGTAATTTAGATTTTTTAAATAAATAAATAAATATTTTTCGGTCATTTTTTTTACACAGCACCCGACACACCCGGCACAGTCCCAAACTAAGCAGAGCTTATACTATGGATACTAGACAATGGATATAATACTTACATACTTTTTTTTTGTAAATACATACTTATAATACATAAGAAACACCCAGACCAACACAAACACTTTATTTTGATCAAATATTTTATTGATAAATCTTTTATTAAAAAAAAACAATTTTCCGAATCTTCTCAATAACATAATTCATCTATAAACGATAATATTATGTCAAAAATAGGTTTAGCAAATAAATCATTTTGCATTATAGTTACTGTAATGAATTTAGATTATTGACAGTACTTTAGATTAAAAAAATCTTTAATTGCAAAATCTATATTGCTAGATATATTCTTAATAACAGATTCATGTATATACGATATTACGTACGACGGGCAATGCGTTATTGGTTTTTCCGTGTGGAATTTCTCAGTAGCAGCCCGGTTTCTAGATTTGTATCCGGTTTACGGCAATAGGCTCTACTACATGGGACTTAAACATACCGGCGAAATGAAGGTGTACTATACACGCTGACATTTAATTGGTTGCTTCACTAGAACAAACATTGTTCAGATCGTGGTCTACTAACAATGTATAGCAACAAAAAAAAACTAGCCTTTCGGGCGTCTTAAAAAGTCTTATGTTGCTCAAACGTGTTCAAACATTAACCGTAACATTAAAGTACTCATTGCGGCAATCGCGGTAAAGTTCCCGGCAAATAACTTGAACCTCATGGCGCCGACTGCACCTCTGACTTTATTAACTTTGTCTTTTTTGTGTTTTTTTTAAGGATAAATGAGGTTTTTTTTTTATTTTATGCAAAAGATAGAAAAGAACATACATTTATTTAGCACGGACTAAAAAGGCACACAGTATAAAAAAAGCAAAAAAAAAAAAAGAAATTAACAGGAAAGTGTGCCTCACGGCTGCGCCAAAAAGGCCCAGTTCAGCAAAAATGCCAGACTAGTGCCTGACGCTGGTTTTCAACTGGACGTGAAGTGTGAGGTGACGGATGTAAGTCAGTTTTATGCTGCAACGTGTGTATGCATACTTAGATAAAATAAGATAAATTCAGTTAAAAAATAATAATAACAACGAACAAGCACATATCATATTATATATGCCAGCCATACAATGGTAGTATACCATGGTCTGAACAACGTTTGTTCTAGCAAAACAACCAATTAAATTAGCGTGTATACACTTCTGTCCAACCCTCCGGGGAAAACCAGCGTGGTGATATGTTATGATATCATATACGTCATTAGTAGACCTACAGCAGAAAAGTCACTCGACAGATTTGGTGTGACGCATTTTTCTTATCCAGAAAAGGTATTTTAACAGCGCTCGATATATTTGTCATTACGTCGCGGAAAAAACACGCCGATATTTTCATCATATCAACCGGAAAAAACATAAACATACATCTAAACAATCACTCTCTTATTTGTTGGGTAACATAAACATTTTGACAGACAACAGATGTTGCATTACATTACTGAAATTGATACAACGATTATATTATATTATTTTATTGGTATAACCTCAATGTAATGACCTTCTCTATACAACGGTCTAGTATTGATAGATCTTTGACATCTTATATGGTTGTCACAGGACACGAGTTGAAAATTAAGGGGGTATTTCACCAACCTATAATTAACTGTTTGTTAAGCTAATTCGGTCTCTCAAAGTTTTCGATAGTTAACATTTGCATTTCACCAGATATCAATCAACTATTAATATATGCATCTCTTTTGTTTACACGTATAAGTATACCTATTGTACGTTTCTTGAGCGAGAAAAACTTAAAATAAAAGTAATAAATCGACATCAAAAAAATTAAAAAAAGGAGTGAAATAATTAGCATAAAATTAACAGTTTCAGAAGTCGGTGGCTTTTATTTGTTTCAATGTAAATTACACGGTTTAAGACTAGAAAGAGAAAGAAAGAAAAAAAAGAAACTAGGTAGTTTTCTTTAAGAATAGGTATTAATGTATAATTGTCAAGATGGCTCCTTACCAATACATACAATCTTCTTTTTTCTTGGTTAATGTTTCTGTGATGACAGTTAAAACAGAGATTGAAAGTCCTCTTCAAAACTTTTGCTGGAAAACTAGCATTTAAGTATATGTTTTTTTGTTTTTGTTCATATTTTCAAAAACTGCTTATTCAATTTCGATAAAATATATATGAGACCACCTCTGAAGTATGGCCGTATCAAAATCCATTCATAATTGCCGGAGATATCGCGTCACAAATACACCACAAAAAAACGTTCAGACGAATTGAGAACCTCCATCTTTTTGAAGTCGGTTAAAAATAGCCGGTAGTTAGTCGCTTCCTCGCCGGCGGTGGGACAACTGCCTAATACAAGATTGCCTCGTTGGTTTAGTGGTCGCAAGCGCGACTGCTGAGCGTGAGGTTCTGGATTCGATCCCCTGGTTGGGCAAAATTGCTAATGGATTTTTCTGTGAGGAATTTCTCAGTAGCAGCCCAGAGTCTGGGTTTGTGTCCGGTTGATGGCAATAGGTTCGCCCCCTATTACATGGGACTTAAACATAACGGCGAACCGAAGGTGTACTATACACCTCTGCCCAATGCTTCGGGAAATATAGGCGTGATGTAATGTAACGTTTAAAATAATATTTTCTGAAATTTACACGAATCGTATCCATGATGTAACTTCACGAACGATCTCGCGTTCCCTTTCTAAGCATGTATGTATGTAGTCAAGCAAGTATGTTTTATTGTAGGCATAAAGAGAACACAATATAATTCGTTAAGTTATTTACATCACAATTTCAAATGTTAATAAGCCAACTGTCTTTAAAATCAGAATGATTCAGTGTAAGAGCGGCTACGCACTGCATCCGATCCGGATCCGTGAAAACACGAATATAAAAAACTCGGACCGAATTCGGTTATTGTTTTTCGCACTGCATCCGATCCGTATTCGTGAAAATACGGACCTAGTCTAAAAATTTCGGACCGAACTCGGATACTGCTTACGCACTAATCCGATCTCTGATCCAAATACAAGCAATTCAGGAGCCATCTTTAGCATATGTCCGGTTTGAATTCGAGGTACTTAATGAGAAAGCGTTCATACAAACAGTACTACGGCTACTTTGGTCCGTCAATATTTCGTCTGAATTGGAGACTCACGGATGACTGTGAGAAATCGGATGATGGAAATCGGACCTAGTGCGTAAACTACTATTCAAATAGTTCTATGTCTATATCGGAACGTATTTTCACGGATTCGGATCGGATGCAGTGCGTAACCGCTCTAAATCTCAAACCCCGAGCTATACACATGCGGCTCGGGAAACATGCCTCGTCCATTTTCTCCTACTAATCTAAATAATTTCTTGCATTGACCTACTATATGAAGTAACATATAGTTAGTACGTGGACTGTACACACAAGCCACATTGTACAGTACATTGAATATCTTGGGACCAAATCGGCAGTGCCCCTGTTAGATTTATTATCGGCACGCATGACTGAGTTCCGTTGCCGTTGCTCTCAGGGGTCTATTTTGCAACATGACCGAACATAATATTCGTGGTACCTAAGTACAAAGCTTATATTTGATTAAAAAAATTTGGTTAGTATTTTTGATAAGGAAAAAATGCAGAGTAAATCATCTGTTGTCACGCAAGCTGTAATGGAACTTCGATTGAAGAAAAAGGACTGTTAGAAAAGAAAAGAAAGAAAGGAAATCAATTTATTCAGCATGCAAACCGACAACCATAACGCCAAAAAGTGTAACGGTTACCTAAATAAAAATACTTAACAAGCACCGTGTATAGTACACCTTAAACTATTAGTGCATTAAAAATCAATGGATCATCACTCAGCATAGCTGTGTTGTGACAGCATTGGGACTAATTTTCTCAAGATGCAATACCAACAGCGCTAATTTTCAGTGAAGCCCTTGGGTGACGCAATAGCGTCTTATAGCGTTATGGCGTCAGCCAATCACATAAGAGCTAACACTAGCTTCAAGTACTTTATAAGTTTAGTAAATACTTTTATAATTATCAGCCCATTACTGTCCCACTGCTGGGCACGGGCTTCTTCCCAGAATAAAAAGTCGTCATCATCCAAAATTTAAGTGCTGTTCACTTGTCGGTGTAGCTCCATTTCTCTCTATCCAGAGCCAATTCCTTCATTTCTCTGTATGTTATCACTTCTGTCTTTTCCTTCAATTGGTGTATGTACTTTAAAGACCAAGAATAAAAAGTTTATATTACATAAATAACCTAAAAAAATCATCATTGCGTGTATCTCTGCAGGTCTTGTCTGCTGCATAAATGGAGGCGCAATATAAGAAGCAGTTTCGACTTTCCCAAAGCAATATACTGTTCCATAACCCTTTGGTTAGCGAACACTGGCTTACACGAACGTTGACCAATTCCATTAAAGCTCTAAAAACGATTAAAAAGATGAATAATGCATGTATCCGAAACATATTTACTTTGCCATAAGTAAGCTGTTTTTCGGTACTTTTCCGATAAAGCCGAGCTATACGTTATGGTAAACTACGGATAGGCTACTCTTTTGTCTAAAAAGGTGGAGAAAAAATTAAGAAAATGGAGTGAGTTTTGGTACATATTCCTGAAGAATTCAAGGATTTTAATAAAAATTAGACAAACAATACCGTTATAGCAGACATGTTTAACTCAAAAAGGTGGAGAAAAAAATAGTTTGTAATGTGAACAGTAAAAGATTTTTTTAAATATTTTCATTTAATTTGCGAGATGTAATGCACCTTAACGATGTAAAAATAACTTCGACTTTCCATTTGTCATTTTACTATCGGCTATCATCGTGAGTGGTCTCAAGTCGCTTCACAGCAGAAATAAGCAGTCAAATATATTTCTCCACGGTCACAAAGATTTGGATTAACCTAACTTGAAGATAAAGGTACGCTGCTTGTGTTCTGTGTGTGTGTTTGGGCCATCCGCAAATCGTAATTTAACTTTTTACCTACGATTTCTGCAAATGCTTCCTGAACTTATCGAAAAAGACAATCAAAAACTTAATATTTTTCTTCCAAACCAACCAGCAGCAAATGTAACTACAAACTTATCCGTGTCAAGATACAACGTGGCCTACTTAGTGTCTTCTGTTCCCAACTTTTACGTCACCGTTATTGTGAACAAAGTGTGTGTGCAACAAACAATGCAGACGATTGCGATGTGTGCTGCGCCACAATGCAATGTTGTTGCATACATGGCTTTATTAACTATTTCATTTCAACTCCACGAAGTATCTTCATTAAGCTGTTTAGCGTTATATTGGATTTTATGTTGTTTTCATACGTGATGCGAGAATGTTTGCAGCTCTCATCTCATAAAGACTGTAGAGCTAATAAAGTTTGAGCAGAATATGAGATATATGGAACTTAAATTCTCAAAGCTAAGGAAGGGAACAAAAGATGAAATGATACGAATTATTTTGGATTGAAAATGCAATGATGCTCAGTTTGGACAATTATATCCTGATCACGGTTTACTCACGTGTATTTTTCGGGAATGCCTGACTAGTTTCGAGACCTTAATCATGCGCTGAACACGCGGCGAGGTCGCGAGTTTTTTGGCTCCGAAACTCGTCGGGCAATCCCGAAAAATACACATGAGTAAACCGTAAAGTCATAATAAACGTGTGTGACAAATGTTATAACACAATTATATCCTAAAATTCAAATGTACAAAATCAAAACTTTTGTCTATTATATCATTAAAATTTGAATATAATAACTTTGTCATGCACAATTACAATTTATGCGTTTACAACGGTAGTAAAAAAGAAAAAAACGAAAATGATCTATGGTTTAGACCAGTGTTCCACAAAGTGTGTGTCGCGGCACACTGGTGTGCCGAGTTCGTTAGTTAGTGTGAAAAAGTGTTAGTGAGGAAAAACAGCAAGTTTTGTCAGAAAGATATGAAGATATAATACCTAACTACCCTTACACAGTCTACCTTACCTACACAGCAGTCCTATGATGTGTCTCTAAAGGTACAAGTCCGAGACGAGCTGCAAACTGCAACCGCAGACTGCAAGTCGCCATCGGAATAGCGCCTTTAAGGTGTGCACTTTAAAGGTGCTATTCCGACAGTGACTGCAAAACTGCAACCGCAGACTGCAGCCGCAGATTGCAACGCAAGAGATACTACTTTTGCAGTTTGCGGTCTGCAGCCCGTCTCGGACTTGTACCTTAAGACTTCCAGATTTTGTAGGTGTACCTTGAACACACAGGGCCTTATTACAAAAGATGGTTTAAACCAAGACTACGGTAAACCCAGGTTTAAAATATACCCATCACTTTCTTATGTCATATAACAAAAAGAGATGGGGCTACTCTAAAACCAGGGTTTTTCTTAGACCATCGTTTGTAATAAAGGGGACAAAGTTTGCAGAACACTGGTTTAGACGATGCGTCTGGTGCAGTGGCTGAGCGTTTGGCTTCTGTACTACGGGTCACGTGTTGGACTCCCGCACGAAACAAATATTGATATGGCCTACAGATAGTTGTTGAGGGTCTGAGCGTATGTGCATGTGAGCTGTGTAAATGCTCCCACGATACACGAAAAATCCGAGAGAAGGACGCATTTAAATTAAAAAAAAAACATTTATTCAAATCAAGCGCATAAAAAAATCTTTTGAAGTAAGAAAGACAAAGTGAGAAAAACTAATGAAGTAACTGGAGAGGGCAAGTGAACCTATTAGAGGAGAAATAATGTACTCACCGTCGTAAATGAAGGGTAGTGAGAGTAACTAACTAACACTATTCTTTAGTCATTGTATTTTGCATACACTTTTAGATTGTTCCATATTTATTACGAGTTTATTTATTTTCTTTCTTTACACACACTTCACATACGGTATACATACACATGTTGGTTTGAGTCTTTTGAGTGAACGGGCATGACCGCTGACTGACATCCGTGGAGCACAAAGGTTCCAGACGAAAACCAGCGTCAAGTACATAAAGTGCTTGGCATTAAGCTGATCTGGACACCTTTTTGGTTCAGCCGTGAGACACATACCCAAGACTTTTTATTTTTTATTTATATCACTTTTTTCACATGTTGTGTCTCTTTGTGCTGTGTCCAAATAAATGATTCTTTATCTTTATCTTATCTTTAGTAAGCGAAGAGGGGCGGTTAATTAATAGTGCTTGACGTGCACGTAGTAGGTACTTTACGTTATTGACACAATATTGTACTATGAATTGTTACATGAACTATGAATACTAGCCATATATCATGTGGATGACGTAGGTATCTAGAAGATGAGAATGGGATCCATGTAATTTAGGTAGGTCGGAATTGTTTGAAATACTATTTCATAAACTAATAAGTAAAGGAAAATTGATCATTCATTTATATAAAACACGTTAATATAAATAGTAAACTGCCTCGTGGGGCTAGTGTTTGCAAGCGCAACTGCTTAGCGTGAGGTCCTGTGTTCGATCCCTAGTTCGGGCTAAGTGTTATTGGGTTTTTCCGTGTGGAATTTCTCAGTAGCAGCCTGGAGTCTGGATTTGTACCCTGTTGATGGCAATAGGCTCGCCCCATATCACATAACTCTGACTCCTCGAGCAATTTGCACTATCAATTACATTCATATCGAGAGAGTCGAAATTGATATATTTTACATGTCACTGGGATGAATTCGCAAAAGTACTATTGTAACAAACAACGATGTCGAGATTTTATTCGGTGCTTTAATTTTGTATGTGTGACTTGGCTTTTGCATTAGTTTATAGACCTGTAATGATAGTTTAAGGCATTTAAATAAGTAACAGCGAAATGAGGGTGTTTTATACACCAACTAGAGGTCGCCAGCGGCTTCGCCCGCGTGGATGTCGTTTATCGCGTATTTCGCGTTTTTCTCATCCATATTATGCATGTATTATACATATAAACCTTCCTCTTGAATCACTCTATCTATTAAAAAAATCGCATCAAAATCCGTTGCGTACTTTTAAAGATCTAAGCATGCATAGGGACAGACAGACAGCGGGAAGCGACTTTGTTTTATACTATGTAGTGATGCGCAACCCTTTGGGGAATACAGATCTGATGTTAAGTTAAACTAATAAGTAAAGGCAAATTGATCATTCATTTATTTAAAACTCGTTAGTATAAATAGTATTAAAACCACGAAGCAAATACAAAGAGGAGATGGCATAAGCAACTGTGAACCGTGATACCAATGTAGAACCATTCCGTCCTCACGGTGGGCGTGGCCTATCAGTCTGTCGGCACTCGTCTTGTAAACATTACGTTCCCGCTCCCATTCCATTTTATCATTATTTATTATTTTCGTTGTCATTTAAAAGAAAAAGATGAAGTGTTGTGTGTTATCTTGTAAAAACTACTCAGATAAACGTTTTGGTACCATGGATGGCATCACATTTCACTCGTAACTATTTTTTTTCGATATTTATTAGATTCGTTCTAGAAAAATCTATTGTTATCACGTCTCGTACAATAGTTTTACTGCTCGACAAAAGATGGCGCACCCTATTATAACATGAATAACTAACAACTACGTAAGAAATATTCATATCCTTATAATTATAATGTATTAAAACAGGTTTAAGATTTTTTTAAAGCCTTTTTGTTGTCAAAAATATCGTATTATTGTTTTTATCAATATTTTAAACCGTGATATTTCGGTCGCCATCTATCGTGGAATAGTGTAAACAATATGAATAGACAGGTCCGTACTTAGAATTCAATTATTTAATTACGATGTGTGGTGATACGTGACGTTTTAATTTTTATTCAATAATGGTGAACGAGGCCTGCATAGTTCCTTGATATTTAATTAAATTTAGATTATGCTCGTATTTCAGATTTCCACCCGAAGATAATCTCAAACAGAAATGGATAAAACGATGGCTTAAACCGCCTTTTATACTAATAAGGGGGAATTTGTACAGAGTGTCTTTTTATTCACTGCAGTAAGCAGTAATTCAGTCCAAGAAACTATGAGTACGAAAAAAATTGACCATCGCCCATCGCCGTATCCATTTGATGTAGGAACTCGATTTGTTTTTAGAGAATTTCAATTTTAAATTAAAAGTACACAAAAATAATTCTGTAATAAATTTCTGTAGTAAATTGTGTACCGTATGTACATTATAGGCTCATGCCTATACTTTCTTCTTCTTCTTCTTCTTGATTTCTTAATTATTTTCACTAAAATTCCACTAAAATCTACAGTTAACAAAAAATCGACTTGAATACAATTATTTAGCGGGGTGGTTACTTATTACTGTGTGAAGATTTTTCTTATTTATTACATTTTTGTTCACAATCTTTTTGTAATTTTTAAACCAGCTCTGCCGTAGGCTGGTACAAAAATTCTAAGTACGTCCCTGTCGTAACATACGTAACGTAGATCGTAATCTACGAGGACATCTAGCGTGAAATAGCTGAAACACGTATTAGTTACCGATGTACCCGAAGTGTTTAGTTTTTCCTATTCACTACTAGATGGAAAACGTGAAAGTAGGCGTAAGTAGGCGGGGTGTAACGTTCCCTTCACCCCGCAAAGTATCACGCGTCGTATTATAGGAAAATCGAATTACACCATCTCCTCTTTGTATTTGCTTCGTGATTAAAACACTGAAGGCAACACAATGCATCATTTATTGTAATCTGTATTCGTTAAAATTGTACAGTTGCAATGAAAGGTATGACAGATGAAGAAGCAATGCCTTTGTGCATTAACACTTTTTTCTACCATATAGGTAAAATGTTTCCGTCTGTATACAGCGTAGTATAATAATAGGTTTCACCAGGTATTCTCTGCCCGTGACAACAAGGTCACGTGATTGGCCCAAGCCTACGTCATCAGCTGGGAGTGCTGCCACTATATACAAGGTTAGTCGGAAAGGGGGTACTAATCCGCAGGCCACTTAAAGTATCACTAATGACGGTTTTAAAGCAATTGTTAAAATTTCATAATTCGATAATTTTTATTTCCATGCAAAATAAATTTCAATATTATTTTTTTCAAAAATTTTTCGTCCCTACTTTAGTTACGAATTCAAATAATGGAGCTTCTTATTCGTGACCCCAAATATGACCTAAAATGTAAACACAGCTGATCATAGCTGAGGAGATTTTAGCAAAATTTTTATGTAATTTTTGAACAGCTATTTCTCTTAAACTATTGATTTTTGGGGAAAGTGGTAGAATAAAAGTTACTCATTATTAAGGGTACTTTAACACCCTTTCGGATTAGTACCCCCTTTCTGACTAACCTTGTATAAATAAATTACCCGACCAAATTACATTTTTTCACTTACTTGCTTCCAAAAAGTAGCAAGATTCAAAAAGTAATTCCATACAGTTAACTCTATAACTAAATAGATGAATAACACGAAATGGCAAATAATTAGTCTAGTTAGCAATTTATTTTATATTCATTATGAATCAGAAATCTGCTTAATTGTATTGAAGATGTTAAAAAATGTCAGCACTGATTGTGACATTCATGACGTAGACTTGGGCCATCACGGAAAGAGAATACCTGGTATTATTTATTAAACTATATTATACATGAAAGAAGGCATAAGGTGGCGTACCCACCCTGAGGCCGCTTGTACACGCTAAGAAATTTCACCGTGTCTGCTGCAAATAGGACCAATTTATCATGTACACGACAAGAATTTTGTCGGATCTAGGCACGAAAACTTCTCGAGTCTACTGCAGACAAGACGAATAGGAACGTGTAAACGTTAAGATTGTTTTCGGGCAGTCGTGCGTTTACGTCCATGCAAACAAACATACAAAAACTACCTGAACCACCTTACCATACCTCGACCCCCACCGCACCGCAGCAACGTTCACGTGTCGTGTCTAGCGCAGGCAAGATTTTTTTCTTGATCAGAGCCGAAGTAGTGTACACAGTTCGTGTGTAGAAACGACACGAATTCTTGCATAGGCCCGGCGACTTTTCTTAGCGTATAGATGCGGCCTTAGGGGCAAAACGTATCTTGTGTCGCGAACTGCACAAGATACGCGACGCAAAAACGCATAAGTGTATCTATAGCCGCTGAAAATACGCCGAATATAGTTAAACTAACATCAATCAAACGCAAGGTGAACGCAAAACTTATAGGCCCTATTACGCTCGGCATAAGGACGTATAATAATACAAGAGCCGCGCAAGGTAAGCTCAGTGTGTCTGCTGCCTTATGGCGTTTATCTGACTGAAACATGGCACTAACGAGCATCGATGCATTGTATTTGACGTTTGAATTCTCAACTGTCAATCATATCAAACGTCACTACAATACCATGGGGCCAATTGAATGATCAAAATTGTTAACGAATCTCAAACAAACCTCATCCATCCCAAAAAATTTGACAGTTTACGCACTGCAGATCTCGTAAATAAACCCAATATAAATTGAGAATTTTATGAATTATATTTTTCTTCTTTTCAAAGATTTTTGCCATCACTCAGCACGTAATTTTAATAAAAAAAGTCTTCTTAATAAATTCATTTTTCTGAAGCTCGATGGAATTCACTTAAGGTAGTCGCGCAGTTCAATAAACCGAATGAAAATATGGAGGTCAGTACTTCTGTTATTATGTTTATGAATTCATTCAGTATCAAAAGTTTGCATTGCATTCATAAAAGGCCATTTGTATTTATGTGAACATTTTTCTTGATAAAAATGTTTTAGAAATACACCTTTTGAAAAATACCTAAGTCAAATTGTGGTGTTTATGAACGTATTCTTTTTATATTAACATTGAATACAGAGAGATGCAAATAGGTATAAAACGGTGGGGAGAGACAGACTGATAATCCAGAGTTTCAGAATAAATATTAGCATTGGAATTGAGAAGCAAACACGATCGCGTCGGCACTGACAAGTATCGCCTCTCGCCTCCGCGCATTGACTTTAGTATTTACATTCTATATTCACACACATATTTTAAAGTTAATTCAATGTTAGGTTTAAGCCAATATGAAGTATGCATGATATCAGTTTTGCTCGTGTTGATTCAGTTTAACATCTTCTGTTACTTTTATTTTGCAAAAAGCTTTTCGATGTAAATTGTTTACTTTCTAGCCTGTTTTATTAACTTTTAGTTTAGTATTTCTTTGAGTTTTTAGATTAAGGCTCGCTTGCACGACATCTCACTAAATACAATTAGCGCTAAACAATTAAAACATCATTCTGTCCATCAACTTCAAACAATTTACTGAAATACAATGACATTTTAAATATGTTTAGCACTAAATGTATTTAGGGAGTCGGTGTGCAAGTGGGCGTTAGTTTTGTATTTTTTTTTTGAGATTTAGATTTGTTAATTTATTTATTTATGATCGATGGAAGACTTACAGCTAAGCAAAAAAGAATAAAAAATAATGGGTGTAACTGACAGCCAATTACAAGTCTTCACTTATAAAAAACAGGCTGGCAAAGATGGTGTGAACAACACAGCACTGCCCACACAAGAAAAAGAAAAAAACAGGACAACATCAAACGCTTATTAAACTAAGAAGCAACATAATCTATATATATAAAAGGAGAAGCTGACTGACTGACTGACTGATCTATCAACGCACAGCCTAAACCGCTGGGGTTAGAAAGTTGAAATTTTGACAGTAGGTTCCTTTTGTGATGTAGGCATCCACTAAGAAGGGATTTTTCGAAATTCAACCCCTAAGTGGGTGAAATAGGGGATTTAAGTTTGTATGTAAATCTGTCATTTTTGAAGTAAGAAGTATAAAATTAAATATGAAGGTTTCTGGTAAGAAATAAATGTACACGTGTTCGAGCGTTTTTGGAAATTCTACCCCTAAAGGGGTGAAATCAGTATTGAAAGTTTCTATAAAAATCGTTATTCCAGGGGTAAATAAATAGAATTTTGACATAACCACTTTTCAAAATGAGTAATAAAAGCCGGAATTTTTGGATTTTACAACTAGGTACACCTAAAAAAGGCGTTAACGCGGGTTTAAAATTTCACGCAAGCGAAGCTGTGGGCAAAAGCTAGTCTAACATAGGCACTAGAACTTACATCTACCGAGTTAACATTTGAGTATACCGACATAATATTTATTAATAAATTAACTTAGATACAAAAGCTAAGGATCAGGCATCTTCTGGCCGTAGACACACTTGTCGAGAAGGGATCAAAGTCGTGCTGTTTACACAATTTATTAAAGTTTTTGCTTGCACGCTCAATAAACGATTTCTGCCTGTAGAAGGTGGAGAAGAATGGAGATGAAGATGAAGATTAATGACTGAATGAATGAATGAATTAAAAATAATATCATCAAACCACAAGTTGTTAGGGGAAAAAGCACTTCGCAAAGATACACGTCTCACATGCATTACTGCAATTTCTAAGCCAAGTACGTCGCTCCAGCTCCACACAGAATCCACGAAAGCGTTGTAGCCGTAACAGTAGAATGTTACTTCCATGCAGCAAACAGAGAAAAGCACACTCTGTGACACTTCAGTTAAGATTAGTATTTATTTACAGCTCACTGGTCTGCCGCAAGCGCCTGTCAAGTACGAGGTTCTGTAAACTTCTGTGTTTAATTTCCAAGCGTTATTATTTTCTTCTGTAGGGAAACAGGTACTCGGTTACGCAATGATAGATTGTAATATGGTAGTTGACTACTTTAAAAATTATCAAGAATTTAATCATAATATAATTTCAAAGAAGAACAGGAAGATTAAAAAAAAATGGAGGAGTACACGCTTTCAAAGTTTTTGCAGGGGACATTTTCTGACCTTGTCGCGCACGCGCAACGGTCATTGCCTGAAGTGATGTGAAGTTCATGAGGTAGTGCTGTCTCCGTCTGGTAATTTATTACTCACGCATTTTATTAAATATTTCAATAGTATTTTTACTGTTGCCTACGTTTTCTGTAAAAGTTCGGAGATATGTAATAAAATAAAATTGTCTACTCTTTTGTAAACGGTAAATAGGGATAGTATTCAAGGCAATGGTGCGTAATTTCAGTCTGAAATTAGCAACCGGATGACTCTTGGTATTTGAGTTTCTGAGGCAATTTGGCAACTTGGAATTTTTTAAACAATAGTGAGTACGCGTACTTTAATGCTACCGTCTTTCCATTCGGTTTCTAATCTTTTTTTTTACATTTTGAACCCCACCTTTTTTCTCCGATTCCGTTCATTTTGGGGTTATGAGGTACTACACAAAAAAGTTTCCAAATTGCCTCAGGAACTCAAATACCAAGAGTCATCCGGTTGCTAATTTCAGACTGAAATTACGCACCATTGCTTTAACTATAGGCTTGCAGTTTGTTACGCCAATTCCATACGATCACAGGACCTCTCACATCATTGGCAAACTAAGAGAAACTAAAGAAAAGGTCTTATTTTTAGAAAATACTATTTTCTTTTTCTTTCATTTATTAAACTTTAATTAATAAATTGTTCGAAATGATGCCCAGTATTTTCAAAATGTAGCCAGATTCGACGTCTCAAGAATTCGGATCGAAATTCAAGGATTCAAGGATCATTTAGATAGTATTACTGTCCCTAAAAGACTGTGTAACCTTAATATAATTAAATTTAATGTTATAAGTGAATTAAGTGAAAAATATCAAGGGTACCATAAAATTTTCACTGATGGCTCGAAGAATTCCACGATTATAGGCGCTGCATTTTATGACCCTGCTTTCAAACAATCTAAATGTTACAAGATATGCAATCACAACATTTCTATAATGTCGGCGGAGCTTGTTGCAATTTCAGAAGCCATTTCCTATTCTTTCAATTTAGCTTTAGGCAAGGTGGTCATCTTAACTGATAGCAAAAGTGCCCTCCAACATTTGGCTCGATGCGCCTCTGGCTTCAGAGGTGTTTCGGTAGCCTACAAAATTCTTGATAGTATACACACATTTAACCAGAATGGAAGAGCTCTGAAATTGCAATGGGTACCGTCCCATGTTGGTTTGGCAGGCAACGAGGAGGCTGACCGGCTTGCAAAGTTAGCAACCACCGAAGGTATACCAAAAGCTATAAATCCATATAACTCTGAGATGTTACCAAAATATAAATCTATTTCTTATGATCTCTGGAAAGAATACTTTAATGTACGTAGCAAGGAAAAAGGGATATGGTATAAAAGCATACAAAGTGAGCCTCCTCGAGTGGCTTGGTTCGTAAGCACGTTATTAAATAGATTTTTGTTAAAACTTGCTTTTAGACTTCGTTCAGGGCACTATCCATCAGCAAAGTTTGCACATCTAATGAGAAAAGCCGATACACCGAATTGTCAAATCTGTGGAAAGATTGAAGATGTGCAACAATTGCTGATGGAGTGCGCCAGGAACAAGGCGGAAAGGGAGTCATTGTTGAGAAAGTATGGTATTGCAAATATGAATGTAGGCATTATACAAAGTGCTTTGAGTGAGCCTGCATCAGAGATAGCACAAGCGTTTTACCTGATAATGCCGCAGACCCAACACTGACCCCCGTAGCCACCTTTAAGATTGTTATGTAGTGTAATTAATAGTAATAAGGTACAATGGGTTTGATATATGTTGATTCATAAAAAACCCTAAATAAAAAGAAATTTAAAAAAAAAAAAAAAAAAAAGGATTTGTATTTTCTTAAAAAAGGGATCTTTCGTTTAGTGTCCCATTTAATATTACTTCCAAGAATTTGATCCTTTTATGCGACACTATGGGACTAAATCTAAGTATACAGCTTTAGTTTTTATCAAAACCGGCCTCGAGACTAGTTTGAGCATTCACTATTCCCTAATACTTTCGGATTTGACCATCCATGCTTAGTTAAAAAAATAACCCTGTTTATATAAGTATTATTGAATTTCTGTGTGACAAGAAACATTTTAACTCCAGACACGTTCAAGCAATCAGCATTTAAAAAACGGGATCTTTACGCTTTCTTTCCTGAGCAACGTTGAGCAAATATTTGCAGAACGCTTCAAACTTCTCAAGGAAAATCTTGTTGAACACAATAATGAATGCTTTACAGAAATAAAATTCAGAGTTGTTCTTTAAATTGTTATTCATGAATGAAAATGAAATACCTTTTATTGCCTATTAGTAGTTATATGAATGTTAATTTAGAATGGAATCGTATTTTTTAAATCCCTACTATTATTATAAACGCAAAATATGTAACTGTGTTTGTCTGTTACGCTTTCACGCCTTAACCGCTGAACCGATTTTGATGAAACAAGGAACACAGATAGTCTGGAACCCGAAGAAGGACATAATAATAAATAACAATAATTTATTTATTTCCTCACCACAATTTCACAACAATAACAAAAATTAAACAATTTACAACAATTGCAGTTCATACTGTGGGAGACTGGTGCCTAAGCTAGGCTTTTGGCCTGTATTTCAGGTCACCAGGTCTTTCCCTCTTTAAGCATATACTCGTAGCACATAGGCTACTTTTATCCCGAAAACCACGAAATGTCTATGCGATAAACGATATCCACGCGAGCGAAGCTGCAGGCGACCTTTAGTATTTATATGAAGAAGATTTGTAATATTTTTTTGATGACTTTTTAACCGACTTCAAAAAGAAGGACGTTCTCAATTCGTCTGAATGGTTTTTTTTGTATGTTTTTTACGCGATATTTCCGCCAATTATGGATGGATTTTAATGATTCTTTTTTTTTTGGTTGGCCATGCTTCAGATATGGTCCCATATAAATTTTATCGAAATTGATTAAGCGCTTTTTGAAAAAATCAACAAACACAAAGAATCATATACTTAGATGACGTTTTGGTTTTTGGTTTCCTTCAACAGAAGTTTTGCTGAGGACTTTCAATCTCTGTTTTAACTGTCGTCACAGAAACATTAGCCAAGAAAAAAGAAGATTGTATGTATTTGTAAGGAGCCGTCATGATAATTATACATTAATACCTATTCTTAAAGAAAACTACCTAGTTGTTGGAAACATTACGCAACCGTGTCATTAAAAATTGTAGTCTTATAAAAGTAAAAACCTTAACCTTATAAACCTTAATATTTAATTTAAATAATTTAATAATAATATTTAATATAATATTGATATATATTAAACCTTATGAAAATAATTACCATAATATTAAATTAACAGTTTCAGAAGTCGGTGCAATTCTACACTGAAACAAATAAAAGCCACCGACTTCTAAGACTGTTAATTTTATATTATGGTAATTATTTCCGTTAAAGATTTTATTGCTAAAGCACAAAAAAAACGCTATGCCATAGGCTTCTACTCCGTTCATCTAATACCCAATTTTTCCCAGACGGTAACAAAGTCATCAGGTATTTGTGGTGTAGACTGTATGCAAAGTTAATCGGAGAGTAGGTTTGGAGTGTCTAACTTTTGTTCGCAAGTGTGTGAAATATTTATCTAGACTGTTTATTTAGTTAGTTTCTATTTTGGGAACGTTTTAGTAAAGATGTTTGTTTTGATGAGCTTGTGCTCATTAATTATTCTGCTCTATTATTTCTGTTATACTTGGCTTTGTCTCTAAATGACTTCATGAGCTAAAAGCTCGTGCTTGTTCGGTATTTGGAAAAAAGTTCTTATCAGAAAATGAATAAAATATTCAGGGGGTACTTCACCAACATATCAATAATGTAGTCCGTAACTATTCACGAGATAAGCTAAATGTGACCTAAAAATATGAAATTCCAATAATCTTGTCATTATCACTGTTGATATGTACCATTCAGCCGAAAGATGTCCACTGCTGGACATAGGCCTCCCCCAAGCATCGCCACATCGACCGGTCCTGCGCGTCTCGCATCCAGCGGATTCACGCGACCTTCACCAGACCATCGGTTCACCTTGTGGGAGGCCTACCCACGCTGCGTCTTCCGGTACGCGGTCGCCACTAAAAAACCTTTCGGCCCCATCGGCCATCCGTTCTGCGAGCAATATGCCCCGCTCACTGCCACTTAAGTTTGGCAATTCTTCAAGCTATGTCGGTTAAATATGAATTAATCACCTCTTAATATAGCTAATATTCCTATAATCACAACGCCACTGTAACTAATCGATAAACGTAGTATAATGCTTTTACCAGTCAAGAGAATGCTGCATTTACACACATTGAGTTAAATAGATACCGCAAGTTTTTGAAACTGTATGAAAATAATAGTGTCACATTTTTTTGTTCCATTCACCCACGTACCAAGGGAACTTTAATGCTGAAAAGTAGATATTGCGCACGTCTTATACCGGCTTCCCACGGTGCGTGAAAGCGCGCACCGCGACGCATGAGCTTGCACCGGCGCACCATGGGAAGAGACTCGTCCGTGGTAACGCGGACGCGTGCGGAGCGGTGCGCCGTATCCACATCACACACCCTCATAATGTGGCTTCCCACGGTGCATGACATTACGGATGATACCACGCACAGCCGGTTCCACGCACTGTGGGAAGCCAGCTTTACGCACGTGTTCACAGTGTAAAGTTGCGTACACTCATCTTGCAACCATTTGCGCTTGCAGACACGGAAACGGTCGAAAGAATACTGAACTAGCAGTGTAATAAGTAGGAGCATTGCTCCACCCTTTAGCACACAATGTAGGTCAACTTTTCAAATTGCAACCCATTTTGTCAACATATTCAAACAAATAAAGATATTGTATTGTAATCCCTCAGTAGATTATAACAACACCATATGACAACGTCATAAACCACAGGTTACATAATCAGCTTATTTGAAAAGAAAAGAAGATAAAACATCAACAAGCTATTTAAAAATACATCAGCTACTTACGTACTTTGTTTTCCTTTGTATTGTCTGACTCCACTCATCGTTTGACTCCATATAAAAGAATAATGCGGTATCTTTAGAGTGGCTTCCGGATCACTTGTACTTAACGATATTCCTCTTCAAATAATATTGATATAGGTCACCGTTTAGAACAGTGAAGGACAAACTTATGAGGTAGGAAGTTAATAGAATTTATTATGGACAAAGTAGCGGGATTAAGATGTTGATATAGGATTTTCCTGAATGGTTTGGAGTACCAAAAAGGTTCAAGTACCTTCGGTTTCCGGGTAAATATCTAAACCTCTCTATCTTACTGATGCATGAAGTGGAAAGAAGTAATCTTTTTTTTTTTTTGTTAACTTGTGTGTTCTTTACGATTTTGGCGACCAATCTTTAAGGTCAATTACATACGTTATCGATGCTACGTTAGGCTTGGAATACACATGTTACTAAAAAGCATTCTTATTTGCTACTAGGTAGAATGCTCGTTAATAGCATGACCTTTAAGTTTATTTTAAGCAAGCTAGATTAGTTTACACGGACTTGTTCCTTGCTATTAAATAGCACTTTACTAAGTAGTATTTAACGACGCTAATAAGTACGTTAGGCTTGTAACACACATGTAATTAAAAAGCATTCGTATTTTGCTACTAGGTATAATGCTTGTTAATAGCATGACCTTTAAGTGTATTTTAACATGCTAGATTCGTTTACACGTACTTGTTGTTTGCTTCTAAGTAGCATATTACTAAGTAGTATTGAACGACGCTCATAAGTACGTTAAGCTTGTAATACACATGTAATTAAAAAGCATTCTTAAGTTCACAGCTCATTAGAGCCCCCGGCATCCGACCCGCATCGCCTCGTCACTTGGCATCCACTCGTTGTCAGCAGGTGGTTCACGGGTGGACACCGCGTTATCACCAGCAAACGTCGCGTGGTCAACCAGCGAAGTCATCGGAAAAGTCCATTCGGTGGCAGCGCGCGGTTCACTCGGGACTTGTGCGTTGGCAATGCGCAGCAACGCAAGGCAAGCATGCGAGCAGCGAGTTATCACCGAGTGGTTAACTCGCCGTCCGCACGTGGACGGCATACCTACGCCCGAGGCGATTCGGTGACGCTACGGAGTTGATGTGGTGAGCGCACATCCATACAAGTTCATATAAAGAATATTAACCGCACGAGGTGAGGCGATGCGGGTCATCTAACCCGCATCATCTCTCACTCTCTCGCTCATTAGAGCCGGGTGGCTCTAATGAGCTGTAACCTTTAATTTGCTACTAGGTACAATTCTCGTTAATAGCATGACCTTCGAGGGCATTTTAAGCAGACTGCTGGATTTACACGTGCTTGATGTTTGCTACTAAGTAACATATTACTAAGTAGTCGGCTGTCCGATTTCAAAACCTAGTAAGGACTTAAAACAAAATTTTACAGGAGAGCGCATAAACGTTAAATCGGTCAGCCTTTGAAAATTATTTACGTTAGGAAAACCATGTGGTTAAAGTGACTTACTATGTTTTAAAATGACCAGAGGCATTGAATGGCACTTACTAGGTATCGATGCTTAAAGATAGCTTATTATGTGAGTTTTCAACGCTGGTATTTTTGTTTTTGGTAGAGACTTTCTAGGTTAGCAAGATTATGCAATAAAACGATTTTTGTGAAAAGTGTCCCTTACTAGGTTTCGAAATGGGACAGCCGTAGTATTAAGTAGTAGTATTTTTAAGAATAGCAAATCTCTTTGTTAAATTGTTCGTCCGAGGAAGTACTCTTCTTCCTCCATACCTATTTCTGCCGCTAAACAGCATTGTTGTGTTCCAGTTTGAACGATACAGGTGCCGGCGAAATTATAGGCACGTGAGACTGTCCAACGTTGTTTGTAAGGTTGGCAATGCATCAGCAATAATTTTGGGGTTGTATGTAGGCGGCGGTAACCACTTAGGGGCCGTATTCACGAGCGAGAGAATCGCGGCGATATTTTTTTTTTTTGGGACATTTTGTACATAGCACCATCTAGTCTCAAACTAAGCAGAGCTTGTACTATGGGTACTATACAATGGATACAATACTTATGTACTTTTTTTTTGTAAATACATACTTATAATACATAAGAAACACCCAGACCAACACAAACACTTATGTTCATCACATAAATATTTGTGTCCTGTGGGAATCGAACCCACGACCTCGTGATCAGCAGTCCAATACTCGAACCACTAGACCACAGACGTCGTCATATTATCATCGTGCCACGTATTTCTATACACTCTCTTAGAACGTGTCTACACACGGCGATGTTATCGCGGCGATAGTTAGTATTGAATTTGATAGCACGGCGAGAATATCGCCGCGATTCATTCGCTCGTGGAGATGGCGCCTTACCATCAGATGGGCCGTTGGCTTGTTTGTCTAAGTATTACATAAAAATCGGGCAAGTGCGAGTAGGACTCGCGCCCTGAGGGTTCAGTACCTTGGAAAGTTCAGTTTTTTGTAAAGGATTTTTGCTGATTTCTATAAAACTGTGCTAGTTATAGACATCGTTTTTTTTTGTAATTTTTATATTAACTTCTATCAACTTGATTTATTTCAGATTTTTCGTTTTGCAAACTTCTGAGATAGGGGGGGAATGGTATTGGTACAGACATTTTTCATCATAAATTTAAAATTGTGCGGCATAAATAAGAATAAAAATATATTCTATAATGTGCAAATAAAGCTCATTGATATGACACCACATTTGCACTAGTAACCGCATTTTAAAATGTCAAACCCCACTTCGGTCTTTATTGCAATGAAAATAAAAATATTTTGTCACTTCTTTCACTTGCAATATAGATGGACAATAAAACAAAAAAAAACCTATGCTTGTTGCCAACAGTCCTGCGACGGAAGCCACATCTATAAAGGCACGGTCCCCGAAAAATTATATCGGCGGGGAAAGTAAAAGCTAAGGAAAAAACAAAGAAATATCGATGGACAAGTATTATTTATAACTATTACAAATTTCAAGTCATAACATTAGTAATTCCTGAAATAAGCAACTGTCACTGACGGACGGACGAACGGACGAATTCGCACCATAAGGCCGGCTGCACTTTGGATGCGAATTTGTATGGTACGTGAACGTTTAATACTGGTCGTACGTATTGAGTGCGCACACTGAATACGTTTTTTCCGTCAAGTGGTCAGTTTTATGTTCAACGCACGAAAGTGTTTTAAAAATCCCAAAAAGTTCGGATTGTTTTCGGACGTCGGTACTACACGCACGTATAGGTACGTTTAAATCGTACCAGTCTGCGCGCTCCCATAGTACTTGGAAGGTCGGGGTTGTTCGTGCGTGTTTATACGTGTTCGCACGAGTCAAGTTCGTACGAAAACGCGTACAAAGTGCGGCCGGCCTAAGGGTTCATTTTTTACCATTTTGGTACGGAACCCTGAAAAAGCATCTGGTGGGAAATACATGATTTTGTCCTACTACGCAGCATGCACACTAGACACTAACAGCAGCAGTTAGTGGTAGAAGTCGCGGTCGCGGTCAGTGCAACTGAAATCCTAAGGTGTAAGTGCGTCCTGAGTGACGGCGCACCGCCCGGAATGAACGACGCATTAAATAAATGTTCGAAACGTTTGAATTTTGATATCGACATTATTAAAACCAAAGTAAAATAAACGAAACACGCGCGTACGCGTCAACTTTCCCGCGTGTACTAAGGACAGGTATCGTCGGTCAAGCCACGGTAAAGCCGCTCCGCAATCCGCCCGTACGCCGTCACTCAGGACGCATACTTATTGATCAAACAACGCGTTACACTGTCTGGCATAAAAACGCAATTACCACAGGGGAGAGATCCCCTCACGGTATGAGAACTGAAACTCCAATCTATTGTTCGTATCTTACGAGAGCCCTTGGAGCCTCTTCAACGAGGCCCGCAGCATAGTTTATTTACAAATCACATAGACAACATAACGTACACAGATTGCTTATAGATTCAACTTGTGTGCGGCCCGGGTCGCTTGTAAGCTGTTTGCATTGGTCATTTGTCGACGCGGCTTATCGGGCATTATTTGCCTTGCTTGCCCGATTCAATTTCCTAGTTCGACCCAAATACGGATTCTACATCTACGGTATGGTAACAAGCTTGCGAGACGGTAGTATACGTTTTTGTATTTTGTGTTATAAGGGGCTGTAAAAGTGAAGACCTCGACAAATATTGTGTGGGCAAAAGAAATGTATGATATCTGTGTTATGTTGTGTAGGACGGGATTTGTTATAGCATAGATAGTTGATATCTACATCTATGTGACACATACATGGCAGTGTTGGGTTCCTATACAGTTATGGTCGAGCCTCATTTTGCTGATACATATTTATTATCCCTATCCAAATTTAATAAATTAATATTAATATTTTTAAGCATTGTTACATTGTAACAATACCCGATTGTACAAGAAATTATTTTAAAAGCGCATCCATGGAGTTTCCGACCGGCTCTTCTCCATAGGACCTAGTTTTTGGAACCGTGCAACTAAATTGTCGAGACGTTTCCAAATTGCATGTACTGTGCCTATTCGAAATAAAAACTTGAATTTGAATATCTATACATAATATAATAAATATGTAGACTTGGCGTAGCTGTACCTACATTGGTAATATTTCAAAAAGAAATAACGGGGTGGTTAAATAAAAGCAATAGAATTCATTTTGATCATTTGTGAAATATTTGTCTGTTGATCTGTTTGTGAGTTTGTTTGTGCACGCATCACGTAAAAAGGGCTAACTCAATACGGTTAATTTTCATGAACAAATGTTATGCGTATCTTGGAGTAACATTTAGTTTTTGTTTCGTCGTAATCGGTTTGTTCAATCAAAAGATATTAGAATTTAAAGTTGCCAAGAAGAAAGTTTAGTTATTGCGACATAATATTGGTTCCCGACTTCCACTCGGAAGGAGTCGCAGGGTACAGCTAGTTTTAAATAATATTTTTTTCTTGCTTCTGTTGGTTTGCAATTCTTGCTAATTTATAAATAATGGGTCACCTTTACAACAATTTGGTCTGAAATTCTAACCTAAACTAGGTTTTTTAACCAACTGTTCTGCGCAGCCTTTTCCCAGCTATGTTGGTGTCAGCCTTCAGTCTAACCAGATACGGCTGAATACCAGTATTTTACATGGAGCAACTGCCATATCAGACCTCCGCAACCCAGTTACTAGGCAATACCAATATCCCAAGGCTTCTGACTACCCATAACGACTGTCATAGTTTATTCGTATGAAACCCGGGACTGAAGGCTTAACGTACTCTCCGGGGCACGGGGTAACGAAGGATCACCTATTCCAAACTGACCGCAGCAAGCGCAGCTTATCCTCACAAATCGTATGATCCACGCTAACCGCGTAATTAATTAATTAGCCACGAGCCCCTCAATTTTGAACCAACTATGGAAACAAAATAAAGGCGTAATCTCTGTAATACAGATAATCCAATGAAATTATGTCAATTATACAAATTCAAATACTGCGACGAACCAAATTATCCTGAAATCGTGTTAAGCCAGTAATATAAACATGTTTTAAATGTGCGCTGTAACGTACTTTTTATAAGCATTTTTTTACAAGCAAAAATAAACATAATTAAAGGCTTAAACGTCTGCGAAAATATTTCGATAAACCGAAAACTCATGCTTGTAATATTTTCAGCTTACAAATATACTGGATGACTATTTTACCATCTGGAAAAAAATGAGTACAGTAGGTGAAATAAGTAGAACTTAGTAGGCTTTGGCACAGTTTTTTCTTTACCTTTTTGTGAAATTTTAATATATACCTACAAGGAGTAAATGAATTTGTGCAATTCCTTAAAACCACATGGTCTACTACAGGTGTAGACAGGCCCCGCACGGGATTTAGCTTGATTAAAAGTAAAAAAATAAAATACTTTTTTTTCATGCGGCTTTGTTGTCGATCGTATCGTATCTAAACCACATTCAATAAAAAATAAGTTTTTTTTTTTGAATATAGAATATGTTATTTGAGTGAACATTTCGATGCCACCCATAAATTAATGAAAGCACGGCGACATGGCGACACGGCTAGCGGGCACGACTAACGCGATATCGCTCTTTGCAGTCAGATAACTCAAGGCTATAAAATGACTCAGAAATAGAGAACCAAGTTTTTTTAATTTTATTTTTTAGTTGATTTTCAAAAATTCCCATTTACGGTTAATCTGTGTCACCAGTAGTAGATCACGTAGGAGTTAAACGAATTCGTTTACACCCTGTATAGATACCTACTATAGAAACTCAAATGTGTATAATTAATTAATAAATAATTAAATATCTAAACGCAGGTGTGTATGATTCGAATCTAGATATTAATTATTGAATCGATTTATTTATTTCAATAATTCTGTTTTATCGACTCCGTATGAAAATTGACTTCAAATTAGTAAGTAGTATTAATTGATAGAAAAATTTCATTCCAGGCAATTAAAAAAAAAAACAATTCAATGGGGTTCTACCCTGTTCACCTATTATATCCATTTTTTTCCAGACGCTAAAAAAGTCGTCTGGTATAAGTATAATCCCTGTGCCAAAATTGGAAATAGGTACCAAGAAATTGCCTTACTTAAACACCCTTTATACGCTCCAATTTCGCAACATATGAGCTAACTCACTTTCATATTAGCTGACGTAATTGAACCAGGATTAAACCATTGATTATTTATTCCGTTAACGTAATCCACGGTTGAATAACAATACAAAGTTTTTAATTTTATTCCGAACCAATCAACCGTTATAGTGCGGTCAGCACACAAAGGGACTAATTTATTCATTCGATTGTTGATACGCACAATTGGATCGATTTAGGATTTTTATTGGTATCATATCATTGTATTGACGTAGTACCAACATTTAGTGTATCGAGATAAATTGAGGTAGGTACCTACACTCTAAAATCGCTTATTGTAACAATAAATATCAAAGATTCATTTCAACATTAATTTAATTAATGAGCATGAAACTTCATAAACAAGCGGTACCACTGTTAATTGTTTAAAAAAAAAATTTTTATACAATTATTACTTTACTGGGGTCTAATGGTCGTCAGCACGTTGAGCGTAAAGTCCTGGGTTCGATCCCCAGGTCGGGCAAAGTGTATATTGAGTTTTTCCGTGTGGAATATCTAAGTAGCAGCCCGGAGTCTGGATTTGTGCCCGGTTGATGACAATAGGCTCACCCCCTATTACATAGGACTTAAACACAACGGAACTTGAACGAAATGAGTGTGTACTATACTATACACCTCTACCTAATACTTCAAAGAATACAGACGTAATGTTATGTTATGATTACCAATTTATTTAAAAGAACGACATAAATAATAGTTATTGAATAATTTTTATCATATTTTAACGCCTGAATTGCGTTGTTCATATCAACTACACCAAACAGCTCGAATCTAAATCCTATTCCGTATAGCTCAGCTAACTAAGCTGTATCACACGATAGAAGACGACTAGCCTAACAATGGACTGCTTCGTCATAATTGAAATAGTGTATACCTACCTAAGTAATAGTATTTTGGTACCAACACAAAGCCCATATCTTCACTTGCAAATAGGTTTAGTTGGAACATAACCTACTAAACAAACAAAGAGTATTAAAAAAAACATTTTTTTTAATGATCAAGCTGTCGTAGTGTCCTAGAGGTTACAGACCCGCTTGTTAAGCACCAGGTTACGAGTTTAAACCCAGGCATGTAACAATGTGTCTTTTTCAATGTCCTAAGTACTTTCTTCGTTAATCTAAGACGCCACTGATATGCGGTGAAGGAAAACATCGTGAGGAAACCTGGGCTTAATGGTCTCAAATCACCAACACGCATTGAGCAAGCGCGGTGATCAATGCTCATTTCTTCTCTGTATGAGAACAGACCTTTGCCCTACAGTGGGACAGTTACAATGTCCAAGCTGGAAACCAAGTTATATAAATAATATGCCACGAAAAAAATGAAATAGACAGTAATTGCATCCTACCTTAGAGCAAGGACTCCGCTGCGACAACCGCATTGCTCTATGCATTCTACTGTTTTCAAATTGAACAGTCTCGCACAAAAGAAAATTGACGGTCGATAAAAACACAACGCTGGTCAGAAAACGACAAGTTTAAAATAGAACTGGGCTGGGCCCGTTGGCCGCATGTTGGACGAGCTCGGGGCAAAACTCACTGCTGAGTGGAGCCCACACAACATTAGACGACGTTGCGGTAGGCCCAGAAGGAGATGGCGAAATGAGTTAGACACTTATTGGAAGGATTGGCCGCAGAAATCATCAAACCGAGACGAGTGGAAGGAGGGTAGGGAGGCCTTTGCCCTGCAGTGGGACGATCACGGCTGAATAATAATAAGCAATTTGATCTTCATTTAGAAAAAGTTGAAGCACCGCAAAACCCTGCGTAGGTAGTTCCTACCAAATTTGCAAACACGATGTGAAATGAAACAAAAAATAATGATAGTGGAATATCACTACCAAAATCGCGACCGCAGCGCGTTGGCGAGCCATTTGGTGACTGTGGCTCAGACTAATTATAACACTTTTGTTATCGCTTTTATTTTGACAGTTCAACAATGTTCATTCTCTTTATCAGATAAACACAATGAACATTGTCGTTATCAACTAGATTCTAGCTGTCGAGAATACTGATTTTTAAACTTTCGGTGCAATTTTATAAATTGTTTTCATTTTCTCTTTAAATAAAAAACGTTGTCCAATACTAGGATTTCTTCTGTATCGTACACACACATCAAAAAAAGTTTGCGATCACTTTGAAAAATCGAAATCTTTTTTGTTACGGTAGATTATATTATGATTTCTTCTTCTTTTTAGATTCTTAAAACTGGGTATTTCTATTTAAAGAAAACACACAACAAAGAATTTTTCTTGACAAAGTTCAATTTAAAAAATTATATCAGCTTATGCTAGTGATCGCAAACTTTTTTTGACGTGTGTAGGTGTGTTAACAGACAAATATCTTTACATGCACAAACACACAGATCCGGAACAATGGTGTAGGCCACACAAATATTTGTTCCGTGCGGGAATCGAACTCACAGCCCGCAGCGCAGAAAGCCAATGACCGCGCCAAACGTTAAACTCTCGAGATGATAGCATACCGACTGATAGACTTTACGCACGTAATTTACAGGCACACTTTAATCTTTCTATTTAGGTATCTAACAGAGGTAACATGTACTATCACGGCCATTCCTGCCTGATCAGTTAAAAATTTTTTCGCCTAAATCATGCGGAGGCGCCAAGCCACGCCCCCTTAAAGTTTGGGCCTATTAGGGAAGCGTTTACGCAATTAGTTGCAATCTGCACTCCGCAGCTTAGTGACGTCTCCCGTGTACTCCTTTTGCGGACCTTTTGAATATTGACTATTGTTCTGTCTCTCTTCTAAATCGAATATCTATAGTAATCTCTTTTAAATGAAGCCGCTTCTTATAAGAATTAGTGAGTGACTGATTCTAGACTGATTATACTATAACCTTGTATTTAATAAGCAATTAAACATATTATTTACCAACCGTTAATTTAATTCTAGAGAAGTTTTTGTTTATTGTGCCTTTTTTATTTAAAAAAATCTATGCACGGATTATCGTTTTGTTGTTACGGGTGAACTCGAATACTTTCTCACTCACACACGCACTATCTGTTTCAATTTCTTAGGTTTGTTGGTTGATTATAATTTGGTTGCGTATCAATATTAACTTTTTTTAAATACATGACAGTGTTTATGTAGTTAGGTTGATTAAAAGTCTCTTTTAAATGAAGCCGCTTCTTATAAGAATTAGTGAGTGACTGATTCTAGACTGATTATATTATAACCTTATTTAATAAGCAGTTAAACATATTATTTACCAACTGTTCATTTAATACTAGACAAGTTTTTGTTTATTGTGATTTTTTTATTTAAAAAAAAATCTATGCACGGATATCGTTTTGTTGTTACGGGCGAACTCGAATACTTTCTCACTCACACACGCACTATCTGTTTCAATTTCTTAGGTTTTTTGGTTGATTATAATTTGGTTGCCTATCAATATTAACTTTTTTTAAATACATGACTTTATTTATGTAGTTAGGTTGATTAAAAATATCTTTTAAATGAAGCCGCTTCTTATAAGAATTAGTGAGTTACTGATTCTAGACTGATTATATATAACCTTATATTTAATAAGCAATTAAACATTATTTACCAACTGTTAATTTAATTCTAGAGAAGTTTTTGTTTATTGTGCCTTTTTTATTTGAAAAAATCTATGCACGGATTATCGTTTTGTTGTTACGGGCGAACTCGAATACTTTCTCACTCACACACGCACTATCTGTTTCAATTTCTTAGGTTTGTTGGTTGATTATAATTTGATTGCGTATCAATATTAACTTTTTTTAAATACATGACTTTATTTATGTAGCTAGGTTGATTAAAAATCTCTTTTAAATGTTGCCGCTTCTTATAAGAATTAGTGAGTGACTGATTCTAGACTGATTATATTATAACCTTGTATTTAATATTTAGTAGAAAAAATATTACTTACCAACTATGGGAAGTTTTTGTTTATTGTTGTCTTTTTATTAGTGTTTCTTTTATGTTTACTTTCAGATAATTTTGATGTTTTCACATGTATTGCAAAATGTTTAAGTATAAGTACTGTCATTTGTGGCTTTCATCTGTAGATATTTTTGATTCATGAATTATTTAAAAAAAAAACAGTTTTAATTTATTTTTTCAAATTCTATCGTTTTGTATTTAAATCTACCACCGACAGTAGATCGTTATTTTGTAAAGAATTACATCAATGGAATAACTATTGTTTTTAAAAAATGTTGCTTGTAGTAATAGGTCACAGGAAGAGAGGTTTTTTATTTGTTTAAACTTTTAAACTATTTTAAGTTGATTCAATTAAGTACTTGTTTTTTGATTTTGTGTTTAATCTACAGAGTGTTAACGAATTCGTGTAATTCCTTCAAACCACATGATCTACTGGTGACACAAATTAACCCTAAGTGGGAATTTTTGAAAATCAACTAAAAAAAATTCAAAAAACAATCTTGATTTTCTTTTTTTGAGTCATTTTAGAACCTTGAGTTATCTGACTGTAAAGAGCGATATTACGTTAGTCGTGCCTGCCAGCTGTGTCGCCGTGCTTTCATTAATTTATGCGTGGCATCGAAATGTTCACACAAATAAAACATTTTTTTGCAAAAAAATAAATTCTTATTTTTTTACTGAATCCTTATTAGGTGGTTTAGATACGATCGGTAACAAAGCCGCATGAGAAAATAATAATTTAATTTTTTTATCTTTAATCAAGCTAAATCCCTTGCGGGGCCTGTCTACACCAGTAGTAGATCATGTGGTTTTAAGAAATTACGCGAATTCGTTAACAACCTGTATTTACTGTATCCAATTTCTATATTGAACCCAAGTAATATTTTATGAATATCTCTGTTTCTTTTATTTACTTTATGTAATAAAACTGATAAACCTTTAAACAGTATTTTACTTTTTAGAATACCTAACCGATTATAGGATTTAACAAATCAAAGTTCTAGTTAGACTTAGTATTATAATTAGAATAGGTAGTATACTTAAGTAAAATATCTGGGTGGTCGAGCTTCGCTCAGGACAAATATTAACTGACGAAGAATTTTCCCAGAGATGAGATCTAGCTAGATCAAGTTTTCACCCACTAAAGCCACATTATTTGAAATTTCATCGAAATCGTTATAGCCGATTTAAAGAACGCGATTACAGATACGTATTGCCTGTTAATAGTATAGGATTTATAAGATTTCGATAATAAATTAAAAATTCATTACAGAAATCTTTGAATTTTTAATTTACAATTACTGACACACACACACGTGATTAGTAACGTAAGCCAATTTCAAGTAAGGTCTAATAATAGCAGTTTGAAAAGAACAATGAATCTCGTTCGGCGTGCGCCGCCGTCCGTCAGTGCGCTCCGGCGCCGCCGCCGGTAGGCATTGTCTTTCATTCATTTCTGTCTCTTTCATTCGTTGTTTCTATTCAAAGTCAAAGGGGCGGGGCTAGAGAGCGCTTCAATGTTTTGAGTGCAAGCAAAAATAAACTTAGTGGTGATCAGGCGGGAGTGTCCACGATAGTACGTAAGGTACTTTTCCCCACAAAAGCAAAAATACAAAAGTCCAAAATAGATGTAAAATACCTGAAGTTTTTATCGAGATCGATAGTAGTTATACATATAGAGGATCAGGTGAAAGCCAGTTAATGAAAATCCAAAAATGCTGCACAACCTTGAAATAAGTAAAGATTCCAAATATTTAAAAGAAAATTGGTAATATAAAAATATGTTCGTCCATTTCTGTTTGCTCGACTTTTTAATAGGCACCAATTGTTTATTTACGTTGCCTGCTACGAAGGATATTTATTTTTGTGAGTTTTATTTTACGATTGATTAAAGAAGAATGAAGTTAATTAAAGACACAGCTTTGGAAATAATATAGTTCAAAGAGTTAAAAAAAATATGTTTAAACAGTGCTTAAATTCATATTTATTTCTTTTATTTACAATACTCTTTATTGTACTTTATGGTACACCGGTAAACAAAAAAGAAATACAAACATTTATTCAAATAAATACAACTAGCTTTTACCCGCGGCTTCGCTCGCGTTAATTTATAATAAATAAAAAAACTCTTAACACTCTACTAAAGTTTCTAAGCCAATTTTTGATACCTTGGGTTACATTATTGTAATTTATTTAAGGATTCCTAATTTTTTGATACTAAAATATAGCCTATAGCACTCAGGGATAACGAAGCTTCCTATTGGTGAAAGAATTTTTGAAATCGGATGAGTATTTTCGGAGATTACCTCCTACATACAAACAAACAAACAAATTCTACCCCTTTATAATATTAGTATAGATGGGCGGTCTTATCGCACAGCTCAGGCTAATCGAAAATATCGAATAAAGTTATACTTAGTTAGGTTTAACCCAATACAGCTCATCCAATTTAGCTACAATCAAATAATTAATGTTCAAAATACACGAATCGAAAACCAAAGATAACATTACGCCGACCGACATTTTCCGGTTTAAATGAAAGGTGTTTGTCCACATCAAATAAATTAATACTCACTGATATAAATTTCGTGGAATATTTTGTCACAATCATCCTTCGGGGACAATTGATTACATGCCCTAACATCCGTTCATCAATTGTAGAGAGATAAACGTCAAGCTGAGTTTGCAAATGACAAATGTTTGCTAATGACTCGCCCACTGAAAACCGAATAATGTCGACGAATATTTTACAGGCCAGCTATTATGCCAGACGAAAATAATAATTATTATAGGACTATCACTTGAGAGCGTCGTTAGTAAAATCGAAATACATTTTTAATTCTACCAAATCTTGACATTCGAATTCAACTGGATTGCTTGTTGAGAAAATGGGTGTATTCAATTGCTGTAAACATTGCTTATTATTTAGTAGTGATTTATATTGAACTTGAACAAGTTCTTACTGAGATTTGTATTCGTAAATACAATTATAAAACTAATATCGCTGAGTACTTATCTAATATTAATATTTATTTAAAAAAATATGTTTTGCAGTAGACACGAACAATAATGAGTCATCGAAAAAAACTTTATTTAAAAGCATCGCTTATTATTGGCTTGAAATAAAACATTAATTATGAAGTTATTATACCATAACACCACGCCTGTATTTCCCGAAGGGTTGGGCAGAGTGTGGACGAAAGTAGATTTTATAACACAATCAATAAATCAATCGAACGAAATTTGACGATATTTGTTTATCCGGTACAATCTGGGCAGTCACTCCCGCTACCGCCGCTTCGCGCTTACGACCACTACACCAACGAGGCAGTCAACAATAATAATTACGATATATTTATGATTAATTACGTTTTACTCACGTGCACTTCGAAGAGTTCGACTCGCGACCTCGCCGCGTGATCAGCTCATAATTTAGAGCTCCTTTTGGGTCCGAAACTAGTCGGGCAATCCCGAAAAATGCACGTGAGTAAACCGTAATTAATCATAAATATGAATGAGTCTCACGAAAGTTATAATACAAAAAATTACGATGTACATACGAGAATGAATTAGCAATTGTGATGTAAGTATTAGTAATTATGATATTAACACCACAAAAATAGAAATTTCGTATAGCAGTCACACCAAAGCGGAGTTCCGCAATCGAAATGGCGATAATCCGCAGTACAATGACACAAGTAGTTACGCACTTAATGGTCGCATTAAAAGGGTGCTCAACACTCAACGGATTGTGGCCCTGTGAATAATGGCGAAAGAATAGCTGAGGGTGCCACCGTTTTTAACGTTGGCTGAAAAGACTCGTAACTCCACAGTCATTGAGCGCAGTAATGTAAGTTACGTGACATCGTATCGGGCACGTACTGCGGATCGGTTCGCTTTGCTCTGGTTTCGGTTTGGTGAGACTAGCAATTCGTACGGTGACGCATGCGTTTTATTATACGTATAAAAATTCGTATCCACGTGAAAGGCCTTTCGGATGATTTACGACTTGATATCCTGGTTGTTTAACTAATATATTTTGGGGGATAAAGTTCGGTCCCATTTCTATGGGACAAGAAAACTGTGGAGATTGATTTGTCTTGTATGGTGTGGGTGAAACTACATTATGTATGAGGTGCAAAGATATAGATATAAACTGCATACAGCTTTTTAAGCTTCACTTCAAAGTTACGAAGTTACTTTAAAGTTATTAGAAGGTATCTGTGAGACTTCCATAGTCACAAAAAAGGAAAAGAGGGGTTGAAAAATAATTTAAAAAAAAATTAATAATAATAATTTATTTATTAAATTTGACAACACTGGTCCAATGGTTAGTACAGCAATACCTTATCAACTAAGGGTTAGTAACATTAATTAATTAAATTGACTCAAATTAAAAGAATAGAAATAATCAAAAATAACATAATCAACAATAAAATAATCAAAAATAAAAACAATAATCAAAATAAAATAATCAAAAATAAAAACAATAATCAAAATAAAATAATCAAAAATAAAAACAATAATCAAAATAAAATAATCAAAAATAAAATCAATAATCAAAATAAAATAATCAATCAAATAAAAAAAAAACCATGTCTACTCCCCCTGCCGCACGAGCAACCTGACAGCGTGTTTAAATATTGGCGCATCGTGTTTTTCAGCTAGGGTTTTCAGAATGCTGTTGGTGCTAGCCCTCATTCTACTTATTAAGGATGCGGTCTTTTTCCTCCGGATGGCAAAAAAGTCGTCGGTTCTCGCTGAAGCAAACATGCCAGACGCGCTACAGAATCGGGGCAACCTCAACAGCACCCTGAACCCATTATTGTATTGCACCCGCAGGGCATCTAGTGCCCTCCGCGTGCAGTTAACCCACAAACTACCCGTGTAGAATGTTTGGCAGTACGCCTTAAACAGGGTTGTTTTCACCTCATTACTACAACGGGCGAATCTGTGAGCCAACATGTTGCATCTGGCTGCTAGTGCCCTGCGTTCCCGTTCAATGTCTACCTGATCCCTGAGGTCCTCGGTGACATAGTGACCTAAGTACTTAAATTGAGTGACCCTCATAAGTGGTCGTCCATTGAGTGATATTGAGGGCTCGTAATTTAAACGTTTCCCGGGAGCAACAAAGATCAGGTATTCACTCTTCATCTCATTATATACCAAGCCATGGGCTGCCGCATACCTCTCACAAACGCTTAACATCTCCCTGATTGAGCCAGCCGTTGGACCCAGCAGCACCATGTCATCAGCGTAGCTTAAATTGTTGATGCTAGTGCCATCTATTTTGCACCCAACTGGTATGTTGCTGAGTTCAACGATCAACTCATTCACATACAGATTGAAGAGTTTAGGTGAGGTTAACCCTCCCTGTCTTACGCCACACTCCAACCTGTACGCTTCCGACAGAACGTCTCCCCAGCGAACTTGGTTTAGCTGGTTAGAGTACCAGTACTGGAACAAACCCGTTAACTCAGGTGGTACCCCCGCTCCCTCAAGCTTATCCCAAAGGACATCATATGACACAAGGTCAAATGCCTTTGAGAGATCAAGGAAGCAGGCATACACCGGAGTACCTCTCTCCTTATAGTACTGGACCGTCTGCTTTAGACAGAGGATAGCACTCTCAGTGGATAGTCCAGGCCGAAACCCAAACTGTGCGTCATGTAGGGTTATCCATTTGTCAAGTTCCTTGTCAAGCAGACCGTCCAACACCTTAGCAATCACGGTGGCCAAGGATATCGGTCTGTAATTCGCCTTGTCCGACATATCCCCAGTTTTATTTTTCGCGATCGGTACCACTATTGTCTTCAGCATATCAGATGGAAGGTATGAGTGGCTAACGCAAAGCGTGAAAAACAGCGCCAGTACTCTAGGTAGATGCACCCCGGCATACTTGAGATGCTCGACGCTGAGACCGTCGTGACCTGGGGACTTCCCGTTAGCCATTCCTTTGATTATCGCAGCCACACGCTTGCCAGAGAAACGTATCGGTTCATAATCACGACTAGTCTCACCATCGATCACCCCCTGAGCCGGTCCTAGTGGAGATGATACCATAAATCGGTCTTTGAACATGTGGGCTATGTCCTCCGGCGAACTACATTCCCCTACACTCACAGGGCGGCCCGGTCTTGCCTTCAACTTACTGGTCGACTTCCAGAACTCCGAAAAATTTTTAGACGCTCGGTGCGACGCTAATATGTCCATCTTTATCTGGTCCTGGTGATTTTGGCACCATTTAAGCCTACCCCTAAAGATCTTCTGACTCTGTCGCATTTCTTCCCAAATTATTCCAGATTTTGGCTTATTATAGAACAGCCAAGTTTGATACTTAGACCGAGCCTCCCCATGTGCGCCTCGAACGTGCTTGTTCCAGCCTGCCACTCGTCTTACCTTTTGAGGTTGCTTATCATCCCAGGCCTGCACAGCTGCCCCTGACAAAGTATTTACAATGCTGCCATACATCCGTTCCAGAGCACGCCTATGTTCTACATTGCAACACATACTATCCCCACACTTCTCAAACAACTCAGGATAGTGGATGTTCCTCAACTCTTCGTTACATAGATCCCGATACCTATCTATTTCCACCTTATCGCGCTCCCGCCATAAAACTTTGCTCTGTGGTTTAGTTTCCTGAGCCACTTTTGACACTATTATATTTAAATCGCACTCAACTATTAAGGGTATATGATCTGACCAATAGGTATCGAGATCCACGCTGACATTTGTTACAGTGTGCCACGCTGATTTCGTAACGATACAGTGATCCAGCCATCGTTGAAAACATACATTAAAATGTTAGTGTATGTTTTTAAACGATTTCCACAGACATGTATTATATCAAACTTTCATGACGTTATAACTACTTAACAATTAAAACTGGCCCTTATTCTCGCTAACACATTAATTCTTAAATCAATTGCCGCATGACAGAAGATGTCGGCACTCCACATATTTTTGTCCCATTCCGTTACCGAATCGTATATTCCAGAATTTTATGCCTTACATCTGAAGATCGACTATAATTTAAACCGTTCCTTGATATTTTTATAGAAAATATTTTCCGGGAAAGCTTTGTCATACGTACGTTGACCAATGAGGAGCAGTCAACTTTTGCAATAGACATTCGGTTCACGTATGTTTGAAGGAGAAATGCATTCGTTCCCATAACATTTATCCTTATAATAGATTCTTATATGATATCCATTCTGCTCGAATTTCTGTTGAAGACAACTTTTGGACTAAAGATAAAAATGGAGAATATGACTGCTTTATTTTACTGCCCAATTCGGGGTTAAGATTTGCTTTTGCGGATAGTTTCTATGTTTTTGACTTACAACGTTAGTCATGTTTTCACTACACTTAGTAACGTACGTAGTACGTAGTTTCTGAAACTCCACGTAAATGTTTTTGAAACAATGTTTCAGAGCTTTTGCCATCACAAACTATGTATCACAGTAGTGTTTAGTGTTTCAGAAACACGTAAGTACCTAGATTCTGGTTTATGAACAAATGTTTTAAAATGAATACATTGCGTAATTTTCGTTAGACCATAGATTAATTGTACGGTCAGGGAAACCGTTATTGTTTAGCAAATTAAAAAATCATTTAAGTTTGCCGTATTATACACATTCCATACGACTTATAACAAATGACAATTATGATAGTATTTTACGAACCATTTAAGTTGGCGGTCAATTTGCTAAACAACCCCTTTCTGTGACTACACATTCTTCGTTCAGGTGTATTTGCCTCCATTTGTTGTTATGTTGTTCAAGCTTAGTTTTTACATTACAGATGAAGTGATTTTAGCGAATTTGCGAGTTCGATCTGTAAGAAAAACGTACATAATCATGTTCCACGTGCATTATTTCTGTCTCAATTTAATACCGATTTAATGTATATGACTCCCTCCTTCTGATTTTTTGTTTTTAATGCTATCATTACTCTCTAGATATCTTTTATCTTATTTTACAATGATTTTTTGTTTAAGTTTTGATGACATTTAATCATGTCAATTTTTTATATAGTTTAGCTTCATTTTATCTTTTGTAAATGTGAGAACTTTGTGGACTTTAAACATAATAATTGTGTAAATTGCTATTATTCATATTGTGTTATTTTTTTCTTTTTGGTTAATTTTTGTACACACGACTTGGTATTACATTACTCAAGACTGTCTATGGTCAAGACTACATTGTTCTCTCTTAACTATTTTAAATCATAGTACTGTATATAGTGAAGTTGTTCAAGATATCCTTTTTTAAAAGAGTAATCATGGAGTTTCTTGCCGGCTCTTCTCTTTATGAAACGACTAATTGGAACCGTGCACCTAAATTCGACTTTTCATAAGTGCCTGTATTGGTTAATGTGAAATAAAAACTTTTGATTTGATTTGTTACGGGGTGAGCAGAATAACCATCAACCTTTGTAATAAATCCCGTCGAGTATAAAATATTGCACAGAACCCACTGTACACAACGTAGTAGGCAACGATACTTTCGTATCGTTACCTACTGGTAATATTGATACGATGCCTAAAATCCAAAAAGGGATAAGCGCCTTATTTTGCGAAATGGATTTATGTATATCGTTGGAATTTGAGATCGTCTGTTTTTTCTGCTTCGATTGGTCTGTCTCACGAGTCTACGACATACTTTTAGTCGCTTAGGCGGTACACAAATTAAGGTCCTTAGACTAATTTCTAAGTCGTAAACGAACTTTAAACCACTCTCTTGTAAAGTTTGTAAACTGACGGTTATCCCTTTTTAGCTGTCAGGCATTGAATAATTATTTTCACATTTATAACAATAGAAAGTTCACTACAAAAACTTGTTGTACCTTCATTTTATTATCAGTACCGAACATACAGTATAACTCAATACAATAACGAAACATATCAATAAAGTTCGTTGTCTAATAAAGTATCCTTTACTGCTTGAGGTACGTGACCCTCTTCAAGGTTTGTACCTTCAATAGAGCTCTTGCTCGTTCCATAATACCATCAAGGAGTTTGTGAGGTACCAATTTCTTGTTCGTTAAAGAGGTTTTTACCAATATCAGGACATACATCTGCTAGTGATTCGGAACACGTCTTACTATAGAGCCATACGCCATACAACGTCGATGCTCTCTCGTAGACAAGAAATTGCCTCTTTACGGCTCATGGCGAAGATTTTATGTCTTCCACTTACGAACATTGACTTCCGAGGTCGACAATTTCCTGCATTCTAACCGTGTTACGTCTGAGAGTGCGAAGTAAACGTGTTTTAAATCTGATAGTAGTATTCGCTTGTATTGTCTTATCTTGCAGTATGTGTTGTATGGAGATACATTTTATATTTTTGCTAAATATTTTTATTTATTTCCTTAAATTATTACCAGTACGCTTATTTAGCTTAACTGGCTGTAGCGGCTAATGTACTGCTGCAATGAAGTGGATGGACCCGGTGGATGCTCTTCAATGAATAACTCGGTTTAAAGTTTTACAATACTCGTATAATGACTATTCAAGGTTTACAATAATGTTGTTGAGTATGGACGACCGTCGTCAAGTGCACTGAAGAGGGCGCCCGCGCCGTTGCCGCTGCGCGTCGCCCGCTCGCGCCGTATGCGTGTGTGCGTTGGAAGCCTGTGTGCGCGCACACATGCAAGGCGTCAACACTGGCTGCATATTATGTGTGTAAAATAAAACAAGAAATAGAATAAAAACATTTATTTGTCACAGAACTTATTTTTTAAGCTGTTCTTATTTATAGTATAAAATATAATTGCTTTGTGCCTAGCGGCTGTGCCAAATAGGTCCAGTTCAGCATAAATGCCAGACAACTAGTGTCCAATGTTGAACCTTTTTTGAGTAAAGATGTCGACCAATTATAATGTAACAAATACATGAAAGCAACGCTAAATTAGTAATTGGCTCAATCTCTAAAATAAAAATTGATCGCTCTAGTCTCTATTTCAAACCTAAATATTTTGAGGCCAATATAAAATAGGCTCATTTAGACACTTTCTTTTCGAAATAAAAATACGAAAAACAATTAATTTATCAACATAAAATGCACCAATGAGGTCAACCAAATAAGCTGGTTTTTGAGATCATCCCAATTGCAGCTTAAAACGTCGTTTTTTTTTTCTTGTTGCTCTTTATTCAAAAACCAACGTTAGTAACAGGGGTTTTTATAATTCTGTAGTAATTTAAGTATTTTTTGGAGCAGGAAACGTGTTGGATTTTTCCATATTTCTTTAATCGTACAGTTTTTGTTTATTAAAACTGTTTAACTGTTTGGTTTTGTTTTTGTTGTCAAACAATTTTTGTAAACAACGAAAACTGCACTTTTAAAGAAACCTGCTCGGTTTCTGCACGTTCAGTGTCGCCACGTCTCCTGAGATTATCAAACTCTAGAAGCACACTTAATCTTAGTACCTACGACGCGACGGGGCTCCCAAACTGTTAATTCAAGTTCCCCTTAATTCACAGTTATCCTATCTGCAAGACTTCCAGCTTCCCGCCACCTGTGACCCCGATGCAACCAAGGCTCCAACCAATGTATTAAGACAAAGTGCATCGGATCTATTCCGAGCTAAATACAGCTGAGGTTAGGGTGTCGACATAAACAATTATTGATTAAATGAGTAATATTTGGATTCACCGAGAGCAAGCTTAGTTGATTTCAGTCGCCGAGAAACTAAATTCGGCTTCACGTTTGTAGTACGTACATAATCAGGCTATTACAGTCCCACTGCTGAGCACTGGCCTCTTCTCAGAATAAGGAATTTTAGGACTTTAGTCCACCAGGCTAGCTTAGTGCGGGTTGACGGACTACACGCACCATCAAGTTTTTCTAATTCCTCAGTTTTACAGGTTTCTTTTTTTCTTGACCGTTAATGCAAGTGATAACCATATTCTGATCCGCAGACGACAAGCATTCAACCGCTTGGCTACCATTGCTTCTTTTAGTGTGTATTGGCTCTAAAATCATCTACTAAAATGACAAATGATTTTTATTTCTGTAAAAAAAGTCTGTTGCAAACACATTTGCAAGTCAATTTTATATGCTTTTTTAAGACTAGATGGCGTTGGCATTTCCTATCTGACCATCTCTGAGAGGAAACGCCGAAACAAACTCAGACGTCCAAGGTCTCTGTTAAAGTCCAGACATTGTGGTGTACAACTATGCGAGTGTAACAATGTAGGGCAACATCTGGAATGGCTTTTTGAAGAAAGAGACATAGCAGCTTTGAGTTGACCTGTCCCAACAGACAGAACGCATGCATCAGCCATCGTCTAGCTCAGCCTTATTTTAGGGAGCTCAAAGACACGATGCGACGCACGACGCCACCAATCAGCAGAACATTTACTCTTTCATAGGCCAGCCTGATAAATTATTCAGATGGTTTTATTTATCATCCCTATAATCACGCACCAATAAAAATTTACGACTGCTACTAAATAAAAACAGTTTTATAATGATGTTGTCCACAATAAATGTGTGTATCGAAGTGGAAACAACGGAAGAAACATTTGTTGGATCACATCCAAAACAATGTCTGGTATCGAAGCCAAAATGAGCGGATAGTAGCATTTTGCTAATAAATTACACTACTAACTCCATTTTTTATAGTCCAATCGCTTTCCACGGATCGAGATCATGTTCTTATTTAATCAGGGTTTATGAAGCTGTTGGAATATTCTTTTCAGTCGTGAAGCCGTTTATAGGATGAAGGCAAAGTAATTAGATATTGAGTAAGTTCTAATGAAGTAATGTTCCTACAACATCGCCAGCACGATTCTTGGAGTAAAAGAAATGTGAGCTTATTTTCAATCCTTATTGTAATATTTACTTCTTTCCTTTTGTTATTGATTAAAGTTAAAGTCAAAGTTAAAGTCGAAATCAAAGTTAAAGTCAAAGTCAAATGTTGTTAACAATTTTACGCGCGGAAAAACGTATATGAATCAGGCATTGCAAACGTTAGTTATTTGTAAAGTAAAGATTATTTTGTATCCCTTACTAATAGAATCTCCTACAATGGCGACGATTCTGTTAGACGAAGACTAAAAACTAAAAATATGTTTACAAAAAGAAATGTTAATTAGTTATATTCTGTACGACAGCGACACCACAAAATGGGGCCTTTTTACTGTCATGCGGGTTCGTGCCCGCGTGCGTGCGTCACCCGCATGCGTGGTTCTCGCAGTTCACCTTTTCGTGCGTGTTTCACGCATCACAATAAATACATGTATGAAAAGGTGAAATTCAGGCGCCACGGGTGCGGGTGACTCACGCATGCAGGCACGAGCCCGCGTCACAGTAAAAAGGCCCATATGCCGCCCAAAAACCACGCTGATGTTTAAAATAGGAATTAATTTGACAGCTCTTAAACTTTTCCATCCCTTTCTTATTTTATTTGCAATTAAAAGATAGTAATATTTTTAGTTAAGTTTTAGCTCGTGCTGAATAGAATCGGAGCAATTGTGTTAGCGCGTAGTGTTATAAGAGAAGAGCGCAGGGCGGTTATATCGGGGTTAGGGGTTCAAGACACCTGCTTCTGACCCGGCTAACGTTTCTGTAATGTTTTCTTAAGGCTTCGCAGTAAGCTTTTGGTAGTAATTTTCGGATGTATGTATATTTCAGTAAGTACATACAGGTTGTAAACTAATTCGTGTAATTTCTTCAAACCGTGTGATCCACTGGTGACACTGATTTACCCTGCATAGGTTTTTTTTTCAGAATCGATAAAAACAAGTTTTCAAAAAATGAACCATGGTATTCTGTATCTGAGTAATTTTAGCGTCCCGAGTTAACTAACTGCGTGGAGCAATATCGCGTTAGTCGTGCCAGCCAGCTGTGTCGCCGTACCTTCATTCATTTATGCATGGCATCAATATTTTTTATCCCATAAAAAAAATATTTGGGAAAAAAAATATTTTTATTTTAAATCAATCTAAACCCCGTGCGGGGTTAATCTATACCATTAATAGATCATATGGTTTGAAGGAATTACACGAATTCATTACATCCTGTATTGTCTAAATAATACGTGTAGCTCGTATCTCTTCTCGTTACAATATCCTATAGTACTCTCGTACTCTAGTATTCCTCTTTAATACTTGTAATTACATAGCTTTACTAACTTAAACGTGCTTAAATCTAAGCTTAGTACACACTTATCTGTTGTCTAAGTTTAAATGAAAAAGTTTTTTTTTAATTCCTTTTTTAAATAGGCATAATTATATCAATTCAGTGCAGATACTAATTGGAAAATCAATAAAATTATTAGATTATACTTACTAAGGTAGGTACTATTTGTTTTTTTTAAATTTATGCTTACGAATTAGATTCCATAATTATCCGACACAAAAAACTCAAATGAAACGGTATCTTCACAAAAAAAGCTTATTGTGCAAGACCCTTTTCAGCACAGCAGTAGGTAGATAAAGAGTTTTGCGGTAAACGAGCATGTATTAAAAGCCCATGAAATGACTGCGGGGGTGTCCCCTTCGTTAATAAAGATTACCAAGTTAATGCCCCAAGGAACGGGGCAAAGCCTCTTTTTGTTGCTATTCATATAGATGTATATACTTATAAGTAAACTCCACGTGTTGGACTAGGGAGATTAGAAGACTGTGCGAAATGACATGCTATTAAATTGATGGAGGGAGTGCAAGAATTTGCAGTGTATTTACTTCGAGAAGTTCGATGTACGAGTAAGTACAAAGGACTGAGTTGATGTGAAGTGAAGGATAAAATTGTTTTCATTCTAAATAACACTTCGCAAGACATTTTAAAACAACCACATTATAATGTAACTGCTATACAAGCTGTTAAAAAAATCGAAAAATAATTTTATTTGATTTGCATGGAAATTAATAAAAAATACGCGAATTTCGAAAAGTAGTTCTACGAATTTTGCTCAATTTCCAATACCAAGTAACCTCATAAAATTCTTAGAACTTATTTTTTAACAACCTGTATAGCAGTTACAAATTAATTTGGATGTTTCTGGGGGCACGGTAATGCCCCTGCCAAGTCTCGAGCAAAGCAGGCACGGCCGTACCATCCTTTTCTCGAAGCCATTCGCGGCCCTTTAACCCCCCCTATATCTTCGCTGTGGACAAAGCTAGCAGTTTGAACGTATAATAGAAATAAAACTATTGATACAGCCACTAGATAGATAACTAACTACAAAATAAATTGAATAGGACTTGGCTTCTATGATATCTCAAAACTTATAACGGTGGAAAGATTGCATAGAGAGACTTGGCTTTTTTACATTTAAAGCTTTTGATGGGATAAAATTTTCTAGTGTAGCATTAGTTAGAATGAAAACAATTTTATCCTTCACATGACATCAGCTCTGTCAACAAAGGATAAATGATGCAAAATAATAATACAAAGACAAGCGTCATACTCTCATCATTCCAGTATATTTACAGTGGAATGTGTGGTCACAGCAGAACAGAAAAAAAAACCTTTTGAAATAAACATTTCACGATTGCTTTGTGAAAAAAAAACTTGGGTAACGTCGCGCTATGCAATTTAGAGACGGACCATAAACAGTGTCGGTGGCTCGGCAGACTCAAAGCTATGCGATGACGTCACGAGCGTCAGCTTTGTTTCTTTGAGCCCCGCAAATGAATTCAACGTCTAAATCTCCATTGACGTAGCATGTTTTTTTACGATTTATTTTAGAAACGGAAATGAATGACATAAAAATGCTCTTTCCCTTTGAAAGAGAGTTGGGCAGACCGAGCCAGAAGTGCTTTTAACAATGATAAATCTATTTGTGTTCATCAAAGGGTGGTGAAAAGGTTTTGTGTATTGTTTTTTTCTGTAATGAAGCAGGCGTTTGTTAAATTTTTAGGCAACAGCTTTTTAATTGCGTATATTTGAGTGTAGGTACGAGTTTGCAAACAACAAATTCGGAAATAGTTTTTATGACCTCGCTAAACTAAATATACAACATGTAACAAAAATAACGCAAACACTCAAACACCCCAATTGGAATATTCAATTATAACCATAATACATACACTGAAATTTTACTTTTGTGTTTAAATATTATAGTAGGTATCTCGAATTGTTGACTGCATTTAAAATTCAGTCTTATTGTCTTGTCATAAGGTTCAATTTCTCTCTGAAATAAAAAAATAATGACATGTCAAAAGCACGTTTAAAAAAATACACGTTAAAAATGTCAGAAATCGATTCAGTAGTCGTTAAGAAACTACTTTCAGGGTTTGCGTTTATTTGTTAGAATGGAGTTCAGTGAGTTTACATAAACTATTGCGTTTTTCGTAATTTTCAAACTCGTACATACGGCTACAAATCAAGCAAAACTGTCCAGTATAAGTTGACCTCTCATTGCACTGAAAGCCTATACAATGCGAGACCAGCTCATACTGGAAACTTATGGCTTGATAATTATGTAGCCGTGCGTACTAGGAAAATTGAATACACCACAAAATTTTACGTTTAACACACCCTTAAGGCGCTTCCCCCCACCGAAAGTGGCGCCACTTCAGAAAAAAAACATTATTTCTGTCAACACACAACATATTGAAATTTCGTACGTACAACATTTTAGTCAAGTGTTGTAGAAATTTTCGAACACCAAATAACAACCAACCAACCACACTAGAACTTCTGGATTCGAAGTTTTAGCGATAAGTACCAAAGACGGTCGTTTTTAGCATTAATTACTAAAACTTCGAACCTAGGATGTCAAGTGTTGTTTTTTGGTGTTCTTAAATTTCTACATCACTTGACTAAAATGTTGTACGTACGAAATTTCAATATGTTGTGTATTGGCAGAAATTATGCTTTTTTTCTGAAGTGCCGCCATTTTCGCTGGGGGAAGCGCCTTAAACCGACACATATTAGAAGATCCGTACTTGTAAGTTATTTAATTTCCGATATTTTCAACGTATTCCAAGGAAACCTTTTCTGACCATAACAATACTAATATCAATATTAACGAACACAATGTCAATCCTATGAAGTTCTGACATCAACAGATAACCGCTTCGGGCTAAAAGGCAACTACTTAACTCGTAAAAAATCCACACAAAAACCACGTAGCAAATTCGACGCGTCGTTTATTAAAATAACTGCAAAGAAGACTGCGACGATCTTCTTGTTTACATTTTAATGTATACTTAAGAGTGAAATATGCGGTCTTACTGAGGCTCTTAAGGTTATTAATAACGTCCTGCTCATTGTTCTTAATGAAAAATGACAAGTATAAATATTTTAACGTTATTTAGCTAGCTAATCTGCGCTTTGGTTTGTATTTTCACTCATAAACACTTACTTTCAGCTCTTTCTCACTTTGCGGTTAACGGACAACCTTTTTCTTAGGGCCTTTTCCCGTTACGCGGGTTCGTGCCCGCGTGCGTCCCTTACCCGCATGCGTGGCGCTCGCAATTCACCTTTTCGTGCGTATTCCACGCATGCGGGTGAGACACGCGCGCGGGCAATAACCCGCGTGATAGGAAAAAAGCCTTTAAGCGTTGTACAGTGGCGTGCAAACATATGAGTGTGTTCATACCAATCATTAAAACAAAATGCGGTTAGAAAAACCGAATTGTTTGTTTGCAAGTGGGTTGGTGCGTTTGGGCAAACGTAGTGTGGGACGCCCTGCGGCACGGTGGACCGACGATTTGAAGAAGGTGGCTGGCAGCGGATGGATGCGTGCTGCCCAAGACCGGGATGGTTGGCGATCTCTGGAGGAGGCCTACGTTCAGCAGTGGATGGCAATAGGCTGATATGAACTAAGTTGTGGAGGTCTGGTAGCAGTCGCTCTGTGTAAATTACTGATATTCAGCGGCATCTTATTATACTGAAAACCAACTCCAACATAGTTGGAAAAAGGCTAGGTAGAACGAACTTTAAGATCCAGTCGACGCTTACAATATTTTATTTTGCCTTTAAAAATGTTTTTTCTCACGACACAATTTAAATAATCTATTAATGTCATTCGTGCTTGTCTAGAAATGTGTAATTAAAAATGTTGAATCATTTTATTTTATTGCACTTGTTAATTATCTAAACGTCTCACTAATTTGATGCGAGCAATTTATTTTAAACTGTTAACTTAAATTTTCTATTTAATGTGCTGAATTTATAAAAAATATAATTAACGGTATGTAACGAGTGACAGGTTAATAAAATTGACTGTAACAATTTAAACTTATTTTATTTGGCGTTTGAAGACAGAAAAGTTTTTTAGAGAAAAATAACTCATCAAAGATGTAGCGCTCGTTTTTTTTTTTTCACTTATTTGTAATGGTAGCTCCACTACTCGCTCGCGGAGAACGTGTGCGAGCGAGAGGCAAATAACAAGAACAGTAGTGGAGGTGAACTTTTTAATCTCATTTTTTTGTGAACGTGTTTTGCAAGACTACCACAAGTGCAGGTAAGTGCAAGTACTACCAGACTACGAGTGACTTCTTTTCTTCAAGTTAGACTTTGATAAACAAAATACACTCGGGAGCAATAAATCCGGGTCACCAACATAAACCTTAATATATCAGAAACTAAGAACGATAGCTTATTCAAATAAAAAGTATTTTATGGACTATTTAATCATCATTCAGCTGAAAGACGTCCACTACTGGACATAGGCCTCCCCCAAGCCATGTTGCGGTTTGCCATAATCGCCACGGTGGACAGGCGAATTGGCGATCGCAGTATGGTTGTAGAAGTACTCAGAGAACGCTGCTGCCCATCCTCTAGTGAATCCCTTCATCATATCAGCCTATTGCCGTCCACTGCTGAACGTAGGCCTCCCCCAAAGATCGCCAACCATCCCGGTCTTGGGCAGCCCGCATCCATCCGCTGCCAGCCACCTTTTTCAAATCGTCGGTCCATCGTGCCGCTGGGCGTCCCACACTACGTTTGCCCAAACGCGGTCTCCACTCTAACACGTGTCTGCTCCATCTACCATCTGTTCGTCTGCAGACATGGCCGGCCCACTTCCACTTCAGCGTGCTAATTCTACGCGCAATGTCGGTGACTTTAGTTCTCTGGCGAATGACTTCATTGCGAATTCTATCCACCAGAGAAACCCCGAGCATCGCTCTCTCCATAGCACGCTGAGCAACCTTAAATTTGTGGACCAGGCCCACGGTGAGTGTCCACGTTTCGGCTCCGTAAGTCATTACGGGTAGGACGCACTGGTTAAAGACCCTGGTCTTAAGGGATTGTGGGATCGACGATTTAAAGATATTACGTAGCTTCCCGAATGCCGCCCAGCCCAAGCGTATTCTTCTGCTCGCCTCTTTCTCGAAGTTGTGCCGCCCCAGTTGTATAGTTTGGCCAAGGTATATGTACTCTTGCACAACCTCGAGAATAGCGCCATTTACGACTACGGGTCTCGGGAAGACATGACCATTGTACATGACTTTGGTCTTATCCATGTTCATCCCGAGGCCCACCTGTCTTGAAGAATCGCCTAGGCCGTTTAGCATCACCTCCAGATCCTGCAGAGACTCTGCCATGATGACAATGTCATCCGCAAATCGTAGGTGCGAGATGTACTGACCGTTGATGTTTATACCCCGTCCTTTCCAGTTGAGCGTCTTGAAAATGTCCTCCAACGCGCTTGTAAACAGTTTCGGAGAGATAACGTCTCCCTGTCTTACTCCTCGGCGCAGTTGGATTGGTTTTGTGCTCCTTTCTTGTACTTGGACGGTCATTGTTGCGGCCTTATACAGACACCTCAGCACCTCGACGTATCGGCAGTCAACGAGGCATCTCTGCATGGAGTCCAGCACAGCCCAGGTCTCGACGGTGTCGAAGGCTTTCTCGTAATCCACATACGCAAGGCACAGAGGCTGATTGTATTCCTCGGTCTTTTGGATAATTTGCCTGAGGGTGTGTATGTGGTCCACGGTGCTGTAGCCTTTCCGAAACCCGGCCTGCTCCGGTGGCTGGAAGTCATCAAACTTTTGTGCGAGACGATTCGAGATAACCCTCGAAAACAGCTTATAAACATGGCTCAGGAGTGAAATGGGGCGGTAGTTTTTAAGGAGCGTATTATCACCTTTTTTGAAGAATAATACCACCACGCTCCTGCTCCATGCCTCCGGTGTAATGCCTGTGTGGATGACGGAATTGAATACCTTTACAAGTTCAGTCAAAACAGGCGTTCCTCCTGCTTTGAGCAGCTCTGTGGTTATCCCGTCATCCCCCGGAGCTTTGTAGTTATGAAGCTGTCCGAGAGCTATTCTAATCTCGCCCAAGTCAATGTCGGGAAGCTCGTCTGTAAGGTGGCGTGTGAGTCTGGCTCGTGAATCATCCGCGCCGTGGGCCTGAGGCGGGCATGTTTTCTGGGAGTATAAGTCCCCGTAGAACTTTTCGACTTCAGCGAGTATCTCTGGCTTCGAGGTGACGGTGGTGCTCTGTAACGTTCTGAGTTTCATCAGGTGACAACTGGAGGCTTCAGGCTTAGCGAACACCTTTGAGCCTTTGTTCCGGGCTATGGCTTGCTCGATGGCTCGGGTGTTCGCGCGCCGATTGTCGCGTCTGATCAGCTTCTTGACCTCCCTGTTAAGTACCTGATGCTCAAACGGTGTGGCATGCGTTAGTTCTCGTCGTTTCCTCATCAATTCCAGAGTCTCGCTGGTGAGTATCGACTTACGTCCATTTCTCACTGGTCGAAAGTGTTTATAGCCCACCTCGCGGATGATACGTTCCAGGCAATCGGTGACGTCGTTTATGTCCTCTGTAGTTTCCAACAAGGCGAATCGGTTCTGAAGTTCCAACTGGAAGTTTTCGCAACCAGCTTCGACCTGGGGCAGCGTTGGTCTAAGAGTCGACCTCGTTAAGCGCGCTCGTTCAATTTTGACATTTATATTCAGAGTGCCTCTTACTAGTCGGTGATCACTTCCGGTATTGACCCTGTTGATCACAGAGACATCTCTGAATATCTGTCGCTTGCTAGACATAACGAAGTCGATCTCGTTTTTTGTCACGTAATCGGGGCTTTGCCAGGTCCACTTTCTTTGAGGCTTCTTCTGGAAAAACGAGTTCATCAGAAAAAGCCCCTGAGCCTCGAGAAAGTTTACCAGCATTTTTCCCCTGTGATTTCTGCGCCCATAGCCGAACGGACCTACCCTTGACTCGCCACTCTCTTGTACTCCCACTTTAGCGTTGAAGTCACCCATGACAACAGTGTAGAATGTTTTGGTACGAGTCATGGCTTTCACTATGTCCTCGTACATGGCCTCGACTTCGTCGTCAGGGTGTGCGGACGTTGGGGCATACACTTGTATAATTTTCAAGGCATACCTTTCTGTAATCTTAAGTACAAGGTATGCCACCCTTGCCGACACACTGCCTAATTCTACAATGTTGCCCTTGAGTGACTTGTGGACCATAAACCCGACGCCACCTTGGGATGGTTGGTGCCCTTCTCGGAAGTAGAGTAAGTGGCCACTGTCGAGGGTTATCGAGTCCTCCCCCTGTCTTCGGATCTCCGACAGTCCCACAATGTGCCACTTGATACGACTTAACTCTACTTCCAATTCAGCGAGGTGCTCGTTCAGTCGCAGAGAGCGTCCATTAAACGTCGCCAGGTGAAGGTTATGGTGTTGGTACCCTGCCGTCGCCCGGGGATTCTTAGCACCCCCCACCGCACCGTTACCGTGGCCGGTACCATGGCCAGGAATAGTGCAGCTACCGGGAACTGGGGGCCGTGAATCTATAGTGCTACTCATTGGGGGGGATTTGCCATAGTCACCACGCTTGGCAGGCGGGTTGGTGACCGCAGTCCTGGAATGCTTTCGCTGATAGTGCTGCTGCCCACTATCAGGTTCGGCATTTGGGAGCATTCCAGCATAATTCATGGTTATACCGCCATGTATCGGTGAACCGCCATGTATCGGTGAGTGAATCCCTTAGTCGCCTTTTACGACACCCATGGGAAGAGATGGGGTAGTGCTATTCTTTATGTCCGGCACCACACGGGACTCCCTTAGTCGATTCAGTGAATCCCTTAGTCGCCTTTTATGACACCCATGGGAAGAGATAGGGTAGTCCTATTCTTTACGTCCGGCACCACACGTAACTTTAATACTACATTTGTAAAATTAAATAATAACGCTTCTGAAACCTTAATATTTAAAAAAATCAGGTTCTCTATGTTTTTGTCCGCAAAACTCGAAAAGTAGTCGATGGATTGAATTTAAATTTTGCGCAGTTGTTGTTGGCATTTGCGTCAAGGTTTCTGACATAATAATAAAAAAACTTTAAAAAAGTAAAAACCGACTTCAAAAAAAACTAAACGGAGTAAAATAATTATCATTTAATAAAACTACCAGTTTCAGAAGTCGGTGCATTCAATTTGTTTCAGCGTAGAACACCGACTTCTGAAACTGGTAGTTTTATTAAATGATAATTATTTTACTCCGTTTAGTTTTTTTTGAAGTCGGTTTTTACTTTTTTAAAGTTTTTTTTATTTTATACTTTTTAGTGCCACAAATTACAATTACAATAGTGTACAAATTCTCGGACCAGCACTACAACTAGAACGTCGTCTACATACGATTTGTGTATTTTTTTTTTGTTTTTGTTGACTTTTTCAAAAAGTGCTGAATCAATTTCAATAAAATGTATATGGGACCACCTCTGAAGTATGGCCTACCAAACAAAAAAAGAATCATCAAAATCCATTCATAAATGGCGGAGATATCGCGTAACAAACACACAAAAAAAAAAAAAAAAAGAACATTCAGACGAATTGAGAACCTCCTCCTTTTTGAAGTCGGTTAAAAAATAAAACTTCTTACGCGGACGGAGCTATGATGGCCATAGCTAGTAGTCTATAAAATACTTTTTATTTGAAAAAGCAAGCATTCTTAGTTTTCGAGATATTAAGATTTATGTTGGTGACACAGATTCACTGCTCTCGAGTGTAATTTGAATGTTTCTCTCTCAGAAAGATATTTGAGAAATATCTTCATATTTCAAAATATGTACAACAACAACTGCTTAGTTCTCACTTTATTTAATACTAGTTTTTGCCCGCGGCTTCTCTCGCGTAAATTAAGCTCAGAAAAACTCTTAATACACTACTAAAGTTTCTAATAATACTTAGAATTCAATCATGATTCGAAAGACACGTGGCGCCATCTATTATCGTTATTGTTGTTTTGCTCGAGAACAGTACTTTCTTTTAGGATGAAAGGTACCTTATGTCAGTTTCTGTACACCTGACAACGTATATTCGGCATTTCAGGATGATCGGTTCAGTGGTTTAGGCGTGAAAAGATAACAAACAAACTTTCTTTCACATTTTTATTATTAAAAGTTAGGAAGGATAGTTAGGATTAGTTAGGATTCAAGAGTCTGAGTTATATTTATATTACTATGAGCATCTGTTTTTCTAACACCTGAGATTAATTTTAGTACTGCTTACAAAGGGGTGGCTTAATTAAAGGTATTCTTTTCGTACCCAGTTTTTATTGTTATTGTACATTGGTTAGATCCAAATTAATGTTGTAACATGTTAGGGAATTTTGTACGTATAATGTCATGTTTGTTAAGGGTATAATTAATGTTTTTAATTAGATGTACGGGTACTAAGTAAATATTTATTGTACACTGTATTTTTTCTTACGTGACTTATCTATATGTATAAAAGGAGAATTATCGATACATATAAAAGGAGAAGCTGACTGACTGACTGATCTATCAACGCACAGCCTAAACCGCTGGAGTTAGAATGTTGAAATTTTGACAGTAGGTTCCTTTTGTAACGTAGGCATCCACTAAGAAGGGATTTTTCGAAATTCAACCCCTAAAGGAGTTAAATAGGGGATGAAAGTTTGTATGGAAAATTGTCACTTAACGGGTTCAAAATTTCACGCAAGCGGAGCTGCGGGCGAAAGCTAGTGTAAACATATTGGCGTACTGGTTAATAGGGTTAAGAAATCATGAAATGAACTACTGAACGAATATAGTCTGAAAGCTAAGTGGATGAATGTAATAATTATCATCGACTGACAAGTGTTTCTTGTCTGCTTTTTTTAATCCTTCAATAAGCTCATTATTGGATTCATCACTCTCGGACAAACATAAATTATTATAAAACTCGGAGTCGGTGTTTATCAAATAGGACGTGTAAGAAATAAGAAAAAACCGGCCAAATGCGAGTCGGACTCGTGCACGAAGGGTTCCGTACCATTATCTATAAAAACGGCAAAAAAATCACGTCTGTTGTATGGGAGCCTCCCTTCAATGTTTTTGGTTTATTATTATACATAATTTAATTATTTCTTTCTTAAATTGAATATAACTAATAACTTAATATTCTGTGAATATTTCAAGCGTCTACCTTGTTGCCGTTATCAACATCGAGCAAAAACGAGCAAAAAAATCACGTTTATTGTATGGGAGCCCCCTTAAATATTTATATTCTTATTTTTAGTATTTGTTGTTATGGAGGCAGTAGAAAAACATCATTTGTGAAAATTTCAACTGTCTAACTATCACGGTTCATGAGATACAGCCTGGTGACAGACGGACAGACGGACAGTGGAGTCTTAGTAATAGGGTCCCGTTTTACCCTTTGGGTATTTGGTATTTTTCTCACGATACTGTAGTGAAATTGTCATGATCTATTATTTAAAAAGAGTATCCATGGAGTTTCTTGTCGGTTCTTCTCCATGAGACCTACCTTTTGGAACCGTGCAACTAGTTTTGACGTTTTAAAAGCACCTGTAATTTGGTCTACTTGAAATAAAAAACTTTGACTTTGGTACGGAACCCTAAAAATACACAATAGTCTATACCAGTACTAGGTATTTATAATGTACATATGTACAATTATTACCTCAACTTTCAATTATAATAATTTCGTCAAACATCAAAATAATGCTTGCTACTAATTATAATATGTATAATTATTTGTTTCCCAGTTATAAAGGATCATACGTGATACTGTGTTTAGAAACATTATTTCATTTATACTAATTCATTATATGAAAATGTATGTGTATTTATTTTAATTATAAAAGGAACAAAATATTAGTATTCCATGTAACGACGACTAAGCTTGTACAATGCAGGGAGTACATCTCTACGTATTTCGAGTATCTAAAAAAGTTCGGACCACTTTTTACTAATTAATTTGGGTAATGTAATTAACAACGTGTTTGAGGGCTCAAAATTATGTAAGAAAACATTGTAGTTTTTAATTTTAAAAGGTTTTACCTGAATACTGAAGCAACTTCTGTTATTATGTTGCTCACAATACAGTTTCATCATTTAATTAAGAAGAGGAGAGATTTATTTTGTAATTGTTATCTGGTAATTAATCAATATTGAGTTAAATATGGCCAATATGTACAGAATGAGGATTGTGTGCGGAAGTCGTAATATCATTAAAATTATATTAATAAAGTAATTGAAAATTACAGGTTAAATAAAAATGGTGCGGTCGTTGAATGTTGTTTTAAAATGAATTATGAAATCGTAATAAGGGTAAATAAAAAAAAAACATATCATCTCGCCAGTATTCCTCGAAGGGCCCAAATCCAGACTCCGGGCAGCTACTGAGAAGTTCCACACGGAAAAACCCAATAACACTGCCCGACCTGAAGATCGAACCCAGGACGTCACGCTCAGCAGTCGCGCTTGCTACAACTAGACCAACGAGGCAGTCTTAAAAAAGAATTATTTAGTTTTAAAACACGAATACCTATGATTTAGATTCAAAGACTTAAACCGGATCCGCAGTGCCAATTTTCTAACATGTTATTGTGTTTTTGCGAACAAAACTGTTAGGCCACGCCCCTTTTCGGTTAGCAAACAATGTTATCCTGTTTGCAAACACGAAAACACGGCGCAGCGGACCCGGCTTTACTAAAAAGATGTTAATGTAGCAAATATGTACGGAGATGTGTTTCGTACAATTCGTTTGTTTAGGGCGACATCAATCAATGTCGTGCCACAGATAACTGAAGGAGTGATCTATACACCGGTGAGACATCGGTGTACTGTAGTACTCACTCACACTATCTCATTTTGTTTGTTCATTAATTTATACTGTGATGAATAACTATTGTTTCGAGCGGAGTTTTAGTGAAAAGAAATGGAGGAAAATGGGTACATTTTACTGTATTATCCACTAGCTTTGTTTAGTGATCGGGCAATAAAACCACTAACATTTTAATTAAGTGGACTGTAATTCTTGTAGCACAATGTACTAATTAAATATTAATTATAGGAAAACAGTGAACCGCACCATTGCTGCGATCCACAGATAATCAATTCTCTTATATTAGTGTTGCTACACAAAAATAATTAAATCTTACTATTATTTTATCTGGACGAGATTCGTACAAGCTTTCCCCACGACTTCGCCCTCGTGGTAGATAAATATAGCCTATGTCCACTCTGAGGGCTCATTCTAAATACAAGTAAAAGAATTGTTGAAATCGTATGAGTAATTTCGGAGATTACCTACCTCTCCCATCTAAACTTACAAACTTTACCTCTTTGTAAAATTAGTGTATTAGTCCATTTAAAAGTTGTATATTTGCGAAACATTTATCTAAATACGTAGTTACAACAAAAAAATCTGTCGCGATAGCTAACAATTTATTAGTTTTAAAACAAACAAATGTCACAAACAATAATAATTTTCCGTTTTTTTGTAAATTCAAAGCTTTTTTTGTCAGAATATAAGCTTTAACCGAAAAATATGGCATCACATTCAGATTATAAATCATCACAGCGCTGCTACACTAACATTTATATCGACACGTAGCCTCGTTCAGAACCAAATGCATAAAAATGAAAACGCCCGGAAAGGCGCTCGTATAAATTTTATAAAGTGTAAAATTTTGCATCACGCTCTAGTCACTTGTGAAACGTGATGAATTTGTCCTTTACCGCTAACGACATAACTTCTCAGATTAACTTAGTTAAAGTTCACAAAGGAAATCGTCCATCCCTTTGGCCCTTGATACAACCGCACTTACTGTATTAGTCCGTTCTATTGACGGGAGATTTACAAGATTAAATTTTGACCATTTGACTAAACTGATAATTGTATGCAGAGTTAAGAGTCTGATACAATTAGTTTTAGTCTCAAGTACTGTAAAATTAGCTCAGCATTATGCGTTCAGGATGTTGTTGGGTCTACCGTGGCAGTGCAGCGCGTCTGGGATGTTTGCTGAAGCGCGCACTGATGGTTTCCAGGCCATCATGCGCAAAAAAGCAGCTTCACTGCTGGCCCGTATACGGGGGAGCAACAACGGCATTCTGAAAGCAATAGCTGTACGTTTTAACTGTCCCTTTCAGAATCAGTGGGTCAAGTCTTGTGTAGGAGTGGCGAGTCATGGCAAATAGAAATGTACTAGGTTAAGGTTTTTATGGGTCTATGCTACCTGAAATAAAGTTTATATTATTATTATTGATAATATTACATCATTTATTTACTGTATTCCAGCTTTTGACTGACATTTAAATATGCTGCCTATAGCTACATAACGATGAAGACCTAGACGAAGACCTGCAGGGCATTGCGTTACGTAACCAACATCAATTATGACAGTTGATGTGTCAAAAACAATAATCATTGCGTGGTACATAGTTGTGGATAGGTCGGATTGTTAATACAAACGTTGCTATGGAAATAATTGACCTGTCAAAATCATAGCCATAGCGATTGTATGTGTTACGAAATTAAAATGCTGGTTCGTCTATAACGATAAGTTTCAAATAATTACACAGGTGTCCAAAACTCAATCTCAAGACGGAAACAAATGATAGGGCAGTTTAGGAGAGTTCAGAAAAAATATAATTTTCATGGTTTTTGACTTCCACCATGAATAATTTTTACCTCATAAATCCAACTATTAAATGTGTTTAAAAAAAGTAAACTACTTAATTTTTTGTTCCCGGCTTTACGTTTAGTTTACACACACTAGCTATTGCCCGCGGTTTTACTGGAATTCTAGGGGAACTACTTCATGTACCTAGATAAAAAGTATCTTATGTGCTATTTCAAGACATGGTTTATATGTGTGCTAAAATTCAGCGAAATCCGTTTAGCCGTTTATGCGTGATTGATTAACAAACATCCAAATTCAAAAATGTCACAATCATCCAAACTTTCACATTTATAATATTAGTGGTAAGACATTAGATTGTAGTGCCATTAAAACTCTCCTCTAACTTCTGAAATCAAAAAGAAAATAGAATACTGTTTGTTAGGTAATCAGAACAGTGTTCTAAAAAAATGAGTGACGCTTTGAAATAACCAAGTATCAAGACTGTTTGTCATCAAACCCCACCGTAACTTTCTTTTTCCAAATCTTCAGTCATAGTTTTTATGTTGTTTCCTCGGTATTATTTATGAATCTTTCACAACAACGGTAGCCGGCCGCCTATTAGCTTTTTGCAGGTATCTGTTTCAGAAAAGTACAAAAGGCCTTTTGTTCAAAGCGTTCTTCGCAAAAATTACGTTGAACAAAGGACACGTCGATACGTCACTGTTTCGCAATTTGTCTTTGCCATTGTTCGGTGCTGACAGACTGTTTGTGTCCGGGTTAAGCAGTATGTTTTCGACCAATATTGGAAGCTCGTTATCTTCCTAATTTTCCGGATCACACCGGTTAGTGCGATCCGATTGGTATCGGTAATAGGTCCGGGATGAGGAAAATATTGGTTTGAATTAGCTTTGTATACGACTACGGATGAAACAAATACAGGTTATTCAGTCTCTAACAGTATTCTTGAAAAACTCCGATATATATAAACAGGATGAGTTTTTTAATTGGGTCTTTAAGGTCAAAATTGAGACGTGGGAAATATTAATAAAGCAGTCAAAGGAATCGTGAGCTCGCTTTTGGGAAAAACCAAAACTGTTTTCTTTTGTATTTTTTTTTTGTTACTTTTTGAGCTGGGAGGTGAACTCGAATTTTTTTGCGAATCGAGCTCTTAGGGCTTTAGTTTTTTTTCTCAATTCCTCAAAGTTTTGGTTTTGTCCCTAAAGACCCATCTCAAAAACTCACGCTGTATATCTAACAAACTATAATATCACTAAACCTTTAAGAACGTGAAGACACAAACCCACAAGTAAACACTAAAAGTAGAACGAGTAAAAAGTACTGAGAACTATTAAAGGTAGCGCCACGTGCCACATTGGACATAAACTACACGACTATTTATTTCACCTTTCTTTAAACTTTGTATTTTGTTTGTTTCTAGAGCTTCTGTTTAATACTCAAGTAAGTCTAACATGCGCACGAGATAATGTAGATATGATTTATCTCGTCTCGTCACGTGATAATGCGACGCCAAAATTATGCAACATGTTAACCTGGTAGAGTTCTTATTCTATATGACATTTTACTTAAACCTTACCCCGCCCTTCTATTTCTCCTGTATCGTGGGTGCATTTACAGACACAAATCTTCACAAGCACATTTAAGAACAACACGCAAATAAGGTGACCGCGTTACAGTTCTATTTTTGCAGTTAATGATAACGCTGCTTGCACAGGCCGTTTCACAATAATATTTCAAATTCAGTACATTTAAAGTTAATATCCTATCATTCCAAATGTTTATTCGGATGGTAAGGAGCCCGTGTTATTAATTGCGTGTTAAGTTGTGATGTGTTATAGTGAATAAGGCTCCAGGTAGTGTAAAGACAAACAAGAAACCAATTCTACTTACAGAAACGTTGATCAATTGCAACCGAACCGTTTATTTAGACAGTTTTCGTGTAGGTACTACTTAACATAATAAGATTAATTAACTGTCCCCCTGCTAGGCACGGGCCTCAAACCCCCTTATTACAAAAGATGGTTTAAACCAAGACTAAGGTAAACCCAGGTTTAAAATATACCCATCACTTTCTTATGTCATATAACAAAAAGAGACGGAGCTATTTTAAAACCAGGGTTTTTCTTAGACCATCGTTTGTAATAAGGGGGTTAAGGTTTAGGTCTTGGTCCACCACGCTATCCTGGTGTGGGTTGGCGGACTACAGAAACCATCGAGAACTTTATGGAGCGTCTCAGGTGTGCAGGTTTCCTCACAATGTTTTCCTTCACGGTCAAATTCTGATCTGCACATGAATTCGAAAAGTCAGAGGTGCGGGCTGGATTCAAACTCAGACCCTCCTGTACGGAAGGCACCGTTCAACCGCTAGGCTACCACAGCTTCGTTCGTTCGTTTAAAAAACTGTTTAATAGTTTGACAGCAAAAACAAAACCAATTTTGACAGTTATCATAAAGGGGGATATTAGACTATCATATATCTAGGATCATAGATCTTTGAGTCATAGATATATAACAATGTAATATGGACATCTATTATGAATCATTGCGTCATAGGGGGACATTCTAGGGGTAGGGACCATGTAGTAACAGGTAGAACGGGGTACAGCAGGTCGGATTTACAACCAGGAGAAAAAATAAAACACAATTTACCATCGTAAATTATCTGGATTTAATGTAGTAAAAGTAAAATGCACCTTATAACCAATATTATAACGCAAAGAATATTCTTAAAAATAATTCGCATCTTTCGCAGATTTGATATTGAAATATCATATGTCTAGGATCATGGATCTATGAGTCATAGATATATAACAATGTAATATAGACATATGAATCATTTCGCCATACAAAGATATGACTAGAGGTCATGAGGATATGAGAATGAGGTAATAGCCCCCTTACACAGAAGAAGTCATATAATAATACAATTATAGGATAAAGGATTAATTTGATCCTACATAATTATGCTCCTAGATATATGATAGTGTAATTCCCCAAACGAAAACTGACTGATGGTTCCATTGTGATTTGGCAACCATTTTGTCACTAGAATTACCCTCCTGAACATAATACAGCTCTCCAAAACGTCAATCTCATCTGCATGCGTTGCCTCTGCTACTAACCGGCGGGCTCTGGCGACCGATGCCGGGATAAATATTTAACTTGCCAGTGCAAAATCGTGTGTGACGGGTAGTAGCGGTAACGGTGCAAGAGGACTGACTAATTGGCTTTATTTCCTAGTTTAGGAGAGGCCTATGTTAGCAGTTAACTTAAATAAGGCATATAACCCGTACTCATCCGTCCGTCTTATATGATGGACGGATGAATGACCTCTGTAAGACAGGATTCTGCTAGCATGAGGGTCATACATATTTTTTTGCATTTTAGTATCATTTTTTTTTTGTTTGATGATAGACCTGCCTTTTACCGCCATCTCACCTGATGTAAAGCGATGATGCGGTCTACGATTGATTCTGTGACGCTTGCCCAGAAGAAATCGATTCCTTCGTGACTTCAAGACACCCAGATTGTAGCTGTCGGGGAACACCCACTCGGGCAGCGCATTCCACTATTTGGCGGTTTTCACAATGAAAGTGGAACATTGTGAAGTGTGCAATATTTATGCTGTAAATGTTACACACATTTTTTGTATTTATAACTAGCGACCCGCCCTGGCATTCCGGAAGAAATTAGCTAAATTAAGATGAAAACTGCGTCATGCGGTTTTAGCAATTTTTTTCACGAAGGTTTTATGCGGTTTTTAGAAGAAATAAGCGGACAAACACAGACACGAAAAGTGACTTCAATTTATACTATTTAGAAAAAATACATTTTTAAATATTTACTTAATCAAAAATAAAAAATATTTTTAGTATCTAGTAACTACTCATATCATTGCTATTGAATTTATTTATTAATGACCCTATTTATTTATTTTGTCATTTCTACCACCCTAAGGCCCGGTTTCCACCAAAGCGGAGAGGAAAGGAGAAGAGAAAGAGATGTGTTTTGAATAACCAATTAGATTTCGTTATTTCCACATCTCCTCTCCGCTTAGCTTCGGTGGAAATGGACCAAGCAGAGAGGAGAGGAGATTTATCATTTTTCTATACAATTTTGTGGCGCGAGCGAGCAAGCGGCGCGGCAGAACGGAGATGTGTGTAGTCGGGCGGCCGGGCGGTGCCCGCGCTCGCTCGCCCCGCACCCTGATGCCTCCTCCCCGCACCTTGCACACCCGAACTGACTGATTTCGAGCTCTCTCAGCTCACATCTGATGTCTTCTCCCCGCGCCTCGCACATCCGAACTGATTGATTTCGAGCTCTCTTAGCTCACATCTCGGCTACGCACAGCTCACATCTCCTCTCCGCTACGCATTTCCTCTCCGCTTTGGTGGAAATAAACTGCCAGCTTTGCAGCACATCTCTTCTCGTCTCCTCTCCGCTTTGGTGGATACTGGGCTTAAGATTGAAATTGGCTTGCACGTCATGAAACAATAAGCTCTATTTTCACTTGCAAACATTATCTTACAATTACATACTATAATGCTGTCTTTATCATTTATTAAAGTGACGTCATGCGTTCCCATTTTAAAATAGACATTACGGAACTGACACAAATATTGAAGAAATATAAACCTAGATCCTAAATCCCAATGATGTTATATAGGACTAGATCAGCAGTGTACAGCACCAACGCGTTACTACTTCCTATATGTCCACAGGCATATCTGACTTCAGTTGTCAGCTTGACGTCAAGTGAGTGATTGCTTAGCGATAAAAATATCAAAATGGTGAAATGTGTTGTTAAAATTTGCATGTCACGATCTGAAAAGATTAATAAAGCACTTAGTGCTAATTTTCCATAAGATTATCCAAAAAAAACATTACGAAACCAAATAAATTTAACAAACATTGTTTTTGCCGTCAGTGTTACCAGTAAAAACGATTTTGATTTTGCCAGATTGTTGGGAGTTTAGTGAATGACCTATGTATGTTCCTTTAAGTCTAAATTATTGAAATATAATTTGTTCGGTTCGCGACCTAAGTGGTATTGACTATTGGATTGATTACTAAAACGCTGTATTTAACTTGCTAAAAACCATTTATTTTATAACGAATAAAAGGCTACGCTAAAATGATGGCTAATGAAAATGCTTGCGAATGCACCCGGTTGCTGTCCGAATATGCACTGACTTCGGCGCGCACTCAACGCGGCCTAAATCCTAATTGATTCGCTAGATCAGCAAAAGGGTGTTCGAATAACATTGAACATAATTAATAAAAAATAAATATTATATTTACGCTGACGCATTTTTTTTTCTTCCTTAATGTACATAATTCGACCTTTCATAATAATTGATTTAATTAACATCTTCATTCATTCTGGGGAATTTATGTAGATAATTGGCAACTCTGGCCGTTTTTCCGATAACAATGTCTTGTCTCATTCCAACATAATTAGTTTGACGGAAGAAGAAATGAGACAAATATAGTATTTTGACAGATTGACATAATTTATGTATCCGTTTCAAAGCTACCACTTTAAACTCGTAAGTGGTTACGTTTTTCTGAATTTGGTATAAGGACGCTGCTCCTCTAGTATTATATAAGCTCATTGCTAAATCCACACAACGATATTCACATAAGAAAAACAGCACCGCATTAACTATGTAGGTAAACATAACAATATTTACTTGGTTATATTGCAGTGCTCTAATAGGTTGCATGGTTGTGATAATTATGTAAGTTCTATAAACCACATTATATTTGCAATAAAGAATTAAAGTAAACTCCTAATAGATTCCAATAAGCTCAATATTGCTACGGCAAAAATTTGCTTCCATTAAGCGTTTTGTTTATTCCAAAAGCAGCTGGAAGCTAATTCTAGGTTCAATACAATACGGCAAGTTCCCGACTTCAATACATTCTACAAAAATTCTTTTATAGCCAAGCAAACTTTTACTGTTTGCGGATTATTGAAAACTATAAATCCAATTCTTTATTGCTGTGCTCAGTGAATTCAATGAAATATTAAGAATGCATAAACCAGTTGTTTTTATAGCTTATTTCGAACTTAAGCGACGCACTGAATAATATAATACACAATAACCCCAAAAATCATCTTCAATAAAAAGAAGACCCGACTTATTGAAGTCGGGTCACATTAACAGTGGGTTGATCGATTGCGATCAACCCACTGTCGAGTAATTGGAGTACAAACTCGTATCTCTGTACATATTAGGACGACATCTTCATAGAGTCCGACACGGCTCTAAATGAACGTAGATGACGGCGCTGCTTGTAAAGGAAGATGTCAAAATCCTATCAAATGCAGTACATTTCATGGTAGTTCTCTATTTCGCCACGTCCATTTAGATCCATGTCAGATTGTACCTACTCATAGTGATTTATTTCTTTCAGGATATCAAGACTTAGTGCAACGCGGTCAACATAGTCGGGAGTGGCCATGCGGAACATTTCCCCTCTGTCAACTCGTTTAGGCCCTATTTCACAGTTCGTGTCAGATGGGGCCTAATTTTGTTTTATTTTTAATGTGCGACCTACTCATAGTGATTTAGTTCTTTAAGGATATCAAGACTTAAAGCAACGCGGTCGACATAGTCGGGAGTGGCCATGCGGAACATTTCCCCTCTGTCAACTCGTTTAGGCCCTATTTCACAGTTCGTGTCAGATGGGGCCTAATTTTGTTTTATTTTTAATGTGCGACCTACTCATAGTGATTTAGTTCTTTCAGGATATCAAGACTTAAAGCAACACGGTCGACATAGTCGGGAGTGGCCATGCGGAACATTTCCCCTCTGTCAACTCGCTTAGGCCCCATTTCACAGTTCGTGTCAAATGGGGCCTAATTTTGTTTTATTTTAATGTGCGACCTACTCATAGTGATTTAGTTCTTTCAGGATATCAAGACAACTACTGAAGAAATTTATAAAATATATTAATCGGGCCAATTTGGACCAAGGCTAACACAATACAAGTAACATTTGTATATTGCTTTTTGTATAGGTTTATTTTTGGTCTATATTTTGATATAAATATTATAGTTGTACACACGGTTATATACATCAAGCTCTAAATTTCCAGTGTAAGCTGACATATCATTGTACGGAAAGATTATACAATGCGATTTTAGCGCATACTGGCAATGGATATGTAGCCATGCATACCTATTTCTAATTATGTAAATATTTTGTGATATTACCTAGAGTAAAATCAGCTCAATCGTTTGAGGCAATCGTATTCGGTGTTCAAAATTGTAAAAAAAGCATACGCATCCAAATGAGAACTGCTGCTACTGCTACGGCTACTACCTTCAGTTTTATTTTCGAAGACGGATAGAAAATGAATTACCATTATTCACTTTTATGCCAATTATGTTTGTAAAAGAAAAATATTAAGGTTTTCAACTGCTCAATATCTCACGCAAGTCATTAATGTACATTTGCACATAAATTATAGCTTAGCAATGTTGGCAATCTACCCCATAGGTACAAATGATTAATTCACTTCAAACTTTTAGTTTTATGAACCCACCACAGTTACGCCCAACAATTTGACTATCTGAAATATCACCGATATTGAATTAAAATTAAAGAGAAAAAGAAAACATTCACAATTAATCAAGATTTTACTTACGTGCTATAGATGAAAAATATACAAATAAAGCTAAAAAAACTGGGTTCCCTACGTGACATCGAAACTCAATACATCGAATGTCGCAGCATTGAAAACGGTACATCGAAGGGTCACATAATCGATGGTACGCCACATCGAAAGTCTCGACATCGAAAGGTTACGATATCGATGGTACGCTACATCGAATGTCGTTAAATCGAATGGTTACAGTATCGATTTCTCATCACAGCTAATTGCATATCAGTTTAAAATGTTTTTTTTTTAATTAATATTGTTTTCTTGTGTGTTTAATTTATTTTTACTCGGTGCAGTAACTACTGGATACAACAATCTTTAGATGCAATAACCCAACGATTTTGCAACCAGTCAATGTTGCAACCAGTCACCAGTCCATGTTGTAACTAACCATACAATACTGTAAACATTCGATTTCACGACATTCGATGTGGCGTACCATCGATTATGTGACCCTTCGATGCACAGTTTTCGATGCTGCGACATTCGATGTATTGAGTTTCGACGTCACGTAGGGAACCCAAAAAAACTCATGATATGGTATGTCTACACCCGTGCGCTTTCATGTTCATCTTGCGCTTTCAACTTTCAATTCCTTTTCAATTCCTCAAGCGCATGCAATATTGATTGCCATAAGACTGGAACTAGTGTTATGCGCTATTGCATGCGCTATGGCGCTTCAGGCATACGACAGATGAAAGCGCAAGATGAACATGAAAGCGCACTGGTGTAGACATACCAATAGCGGTTCAAGACTTGGATCTGCAATCATTTGACATTAACAAACACACATAATGTTTGACATGTTGGTCGTGGCTTGTCATTTTCCTACCACAACTCCAATTTAAGCCCTATCATTCATGAATTCATAAATCATGATGGTCGTAAACATCTTCGACAATTTTGGTGTTTTGCAATTCCAATTGTTTCATTTGAAGTATGCCCAGACACATCAACGACCATGATTGATGCTGATTACGTTACGCAATTACCCTGCGGCTGGTTTAAAGAAGCATTTTGTTTCATTTATTGAAACTCCTTATTCATACAAAGGAGATGTTTCAGAAATGTATGGAGCCTGGGCTAGCACCATGTACACTATATGTAAATATAGCTAAGTATACAATAAAGTAACCGTTTTTTAATGTTAATTTTCTATAATTTTACTTTGTTTAATTGTACATTCAAGATATCTTGGTCAAGGAGAGCAACACAACACATAAAAATATGTTGGATCGAAATTATGTGAAATGTCATTTTGGCAACTGTTGACATGTCATAGGATGGAAAGATCAAGGACTCTACTTAAAGAACCGTAGTACTTATTACTTCTATGGGAAGGATAGGTTTATGACTGTCAAAGTTGTCAAACTCATGTCAATGTCAAACACAACTGTCATAGCTACCAGAAAAGAAGGGTTAACTTAACATGTTAAAAAACGTCCCCAAATAATAATTCCAGTACGAGAGTACTCTTCTTCAAATAAATTTATTTGTATTTTTATGGAAATCCCTTACTTTTTCCTATTTTTCTATTTACTGTACATAGTGGTGGCCCAAAATCAAACAGCTCCTTTAGCTTATTTCAAAACCGTAAAATACCTATACAAATACTATCAAGTTTATTATATTTAAAATTTCAACTTCATAAAAGAGCAAATACCCATTGTAACGTAGTGTCGTTACCCGGACACGCCCGCTTTATAGCGCGTGTTTATGGCCAACACTCGACGTCGTCTACACCCCGCTATAACTTTGTAGCGGCGTCATAAACCACTATGCATCCTCAGAAAGCCAATGTGCATGATTGTACTGTTCCATAATATCATTTGAAATTTTATAGCGATAAAGTCACTCTATAATGGTTTCAACAAACTTGGTTTATAATGTTGTTTATTTTCCTTTAATGTCATTTTCTTTCACCGAAATTATTTAACTGCTAGCTTTCAATATCGATGTTGACGTAAACACGAGAAAATTAATAGTTTAAAAAAAAATACAATATTTAAAAAAAATAAGGACACATCTTTAAGAACTAGTATGGGAGAGCCAATCGACATCACCATTTATCTGCCTAGCCTTTTCCCAAGTATCTTGGGGTCAGCTTCCAGCCTAACCAGATGTGACTGAATACCATTATTTTACACAGAGCGACTGCCATCAGAACTTCACAACCCAGTTAGGTACTGGGCAATGCCGACATCCTAAGGTTAGACCGATTGCCAGACTTTCAGGCTTCTGACTTCCCGTAATGACTGTCATAAGTGCGTCTCGATGTGTAACGAACGGTCACCCATCCACGGACTGACCACGGCAAGCGCAGCTTAACGTTGCAAATCGTATGATCCGCGAGGTTGTTAATAAGCCACGAGCCCCTCGACAGTCGATACCATATTCCTCGATATAACATTGAAGCGTCGGCAACGTCAAAATTTCGGTGTATTCCCAGGAAGCCAATGTGCATGATTGTACTATTCCAGAACATCATTTGAAAATGAACAGCGATAAAATCACTTATCTAAAATACTTTATGCCGCAAGCGCGCCTTCTATCTTCAGTGAAGGCTTTAGTATCAGAATGATATATTATACATGAGTTGGTTTTGTTGCTCTTCTCACACGTAGTACACGAAAACGCTTTAAAATAGGTACTTTGGTTTATGCTGTCACTGGTTTGGATAGTTTTTAGACTAATGTTGTCTGTTGCAGATGCAGTTTAAGGACAAAATTACATTTACAAGATACTCGACGCAATATACGCTCAAGTTTGACTGTAGCCGCTGAAAATTTATGCCGAGTATAGTTAACTTAAAATCGATCGAATGCAAGATGCGCGCAAAACTTCTAGAGCCTATTAACACTCGGTGTAACAACGTATATTACGCGTGGTGAGGCCGCGTAGGAAAATTTGTTTGTAGCGCGAAGCATACGCGTAATGTGACGAAACATGAGCCGCGTAAGATACGCTAAGTGTGTCTGCAGCCTAAAACGAAGTTAAAAACTCGTTTTAATGTTTTATTGATATATTTAAAACTACTTCTAATTCTATAAATACGGGATCATTGTGTGGGTCCTATTATATTTATGGAACATTGAAAATTTTATTTTATAGAATACTAGCTTTTGCTCGCGGCTTCGCTCCCGTTAATTTACGGATCCCTAATTTTTTGATCCCAAAATATAGCCTATAGCACTCAGGGATAACGTAGCTTCCTATTGGTGAAAGAATTTTTGAAATCGGATGAGTAATTTCGGAGATTACCTCCTACATACAAACAAACAAACAAACAAACAAACAAATTCTACCTCTTTATAATATTAGTATAGATTTTTATAGAATTTCAGTTTCCGATGAGAGCTATTTATAAATGGCGTAGGTATTGAGATTAAATGGAGCTAAAAGAACATTTTTATTCCTTTTCGTTTTAGCGGCATCAAATTTATCCAGCAACCTACTTTTTGTGAACCCTAAGGTTGACTGGTAAAATAAATACGTGACAAATACATAACCCTATCTTTGCTGTCGCGCAGTCGGGTAAAACTGCCAACGTCCGCCAATGTTAATAATGCAATATTTTGTGCTAAAAAGAAAAAATAAACGCTTATGATTGAACCGATGTTCAATACGTGAACTCTACAGCATTTTATGCGAACAAATAGCAGTATTTCGTAAATATTTTTTTGCAGTGTTTATAAGTATTAAATCGCTGTTAACTGACCAGATATAATCCGGATATGAGCGGAAATGAGATCCTACTAGCTGGAAATTACACTGAAATATAATGAAAATATCATTGCAGTGCATTGTTGCCGTTGAGCTAATTATCTTTGTCTTTTCAGCAAACATTGTCTCGTGTAGTGCCGGACATATAGAATAGCACTACCCCATCTCTTCCCGTGGGTGTCGTTTATGGCGACTAATGGATTTTCTAGAGGATGGGCAGCAGCGTTCTCTGAGTACTTTAACATCCATACTGCGATCGCCAACCCGCCTGTCAAGCGTGGCGATTACGGCAAACCCCCGCCCCCCTCTTTTGGGGGATTGGGGGACGCCTATGTCCAGCAGCGGACGTCTTTCGGCTGAATGATGATGGTGATGTCTAAATAAAACTGTAGTGACGAAAAAAATTAATAAATAAATATTCGTCGCTCAGCTAAGTACCGCTCAAGTCCAAATTGGGCGGCTTTTATATTAATTGCATGATTCATTTTATCTAGCATTAAACCATCTTAGTGAGAATAGGGACGTATTAAAATTACAGTTTATACTTAATTATAGCATACATTACAGATACAGCTTAATTAATTTTAAATTAAATAAATTAACAGTTTTAAGACCTTCCTGCAAAGGTACTAAAAGTTTGTTGCGCGGTATTGTTAGTTAAGTAACGGATTGTCAAGTAGGTCAAGTACCCCTAAATGATATTTATTTCTGTGAAACAATCTGTTACAGACGATTTTACAAGTCAATGTAATGTTTTTTTAAGACTAGATGGCACCGGCATTTCCTATCTATCTCTGAAAAGAACCGAAAAAAACCGAAACAAACTCAGAGGTCAAGGTCTCTTTTAAAGTCCAGACATTGTGGTATAAAACTATGCGAGTGTAGGTAGGGCAACGTCTAGAATGGCCTTTTGAAAAAAGAGGTTTGAGTTGAAAAACCAAGAAACCGTTATTTCCAATAAAAATGGTTAATCAATTCACTAAGCTCCATTTCACTCCACATTCTTAACAGATTGTACTGTTTCACGAAACCGTCGAAGGTGGAACTACATAGTGTAATTTAATTTTCACCCCTAGTATCCCTCTGATAATGCTCCCGTTATATCCAATTTCAAAGGTAAACAATGCTAGGAGCGGAGAACGCCGAATCAACCTCATATCTTCATACGTCTTCCATGTGTTAACAGTAAAGGTCAAGTAAACAAGAATATTAATTTTCACTAAAAATAATATGTTGAATGGTTAGTGTTATTGTTTTGTGGATTTATGGTTATAGCGATTTGAAATGGTTGAGGAAGAGAACCTTCTGTGGCATTGACTTCATTGCGCCTGGTGTTCTTAGACGATTAACACACGGCACCGCGCACCGCCGCGGTAGGCGGTGAAGCGGATCTCATGTCGCATTGGTCTCTAATGTTGGCTTCTCACGGCGCGCGATATTACAAGTTGCGCCGCGCCAGCTCGCGCCTACGCTCCGTGTGAAGGTAATGGCTCGAGGAGACGCGGGCTAGCGCGTGCAAGCACGTCCGATCCGCTCGGAGTCGGTATTTCAAAGGCGCGGCGCGAGCACACTCGTGGCGACTCGAGCGCGCGCGTGGTTGCGCGGGGTGGCGCGGGTGAACAAGTAAATAATATTCACTAAATAACACAAAAGTGGCAACAGCGATGACTTCTTCTTGCGATATGATGCGCTGCGTGTCTCGGACTGTGGTGTCGACAGCGTGGCCGGCGGGAACAACGCGCGCCGCGTCGCGGCCATGAGAACGGGTAGCGCGGGCTCGCCTGTTGGCTCGTGCTGGCTCGTAGAAATCGGCCGGCGCGGCGCGACTTGTGATATTGCGCGCCGTGAGAAGCCAGCATAAGATATCCGTTGACGCCAAACACACGTACACAGCCAGTCCGCGCGGTCGGGCGGTCTGTGTACGTGTGTTAGGCATCAACGGATTTCTTAGAGACCAATGCGACTTGAGATCCGCTTCACCGCCTACCGCGGCGCGGTGGTGCGCGGTGCCGTGTGTTAATCGCCTTAAGGGAAAAAATATACAAGGTTAGTCGAAAAGGGGGTACTAATCCGTGGGCTATTTAAAGTATCACTGATGACAGCATCAAATGTTAAAATTTCAAAATTCGATAATTTTGTTTCTGTGCAAAATAATTTTAATTTTAGTTTGTTCAGAAATTCTTCATCCCTGCTTTAGTTACAAATTCAGAAAAAGGAACTTGTAACATAGCTAGAACATAGATAGATTTTAGCGTATTTTTATGAAATCTTTGAACAACTATTTCTCATAACACATCATCATCTAACATCTCTAAACTATTGATTTTTATGGAAAGTCGTAGAACAAAAGTTATTCGTTATTATGCGTACTTTCATTCAATACCCTCTTTCCGACTAACCTTGTATAGATTCAGTTCAATTTCATGGTCGATAACAATTTTTGCATAACGTAAGCAGCCACTACGCAAAGGACGACTTCCCATTTTATAGTACAGCGAATTGTTTTTAAACTAAGCGACAGCTGTTTTAGTCCCACGGTCCTAGAAACTAGATTTCATCAAACTTTATTAATTTACCATACTTAAAAAGAGTTACCGCGAGTGACGATACTTTAAGTACGTCCGGCGCACGGGGGCAGTCAGCTCCGCAACCAACCTTGTTGAATGGTTAATCTTTTCACCACGGTATGAGCTATTCTCATGTAGGTCGTGCCAATACTAGAGAAGAAGAAGAATGTACAGTGGAGGCTGCTGTCTACTCATTTCATTTAATATCTTAGTCGTTTCTTGCGAGACCCGCGGGAATAAATGCGGAAACTAAACACTTTTATTTAGACAAAAAAAATGCTAAAGGCCCTGCGCAGACGACAGACTATCCGTGACGCACTTTTTAGTCTGTGAAAATAGAACCTATGCAATTATATGCAGTAACGCACACGACGCGCAAAAAGTCCGGCGCACAAAAAATCCGTGTAATTCGGGCAGACCGCACCGCGCCGCGGCGCGCCGCTCCGCACAAAAAGTGTGTGAAAAAAATTGAACGTTTGCTTCAACGCGCGCTAACGCAGACGGCGCACACTTTAGTCGGCAATCTGCATTTGCTAGGGGTGGACGTAACGCACGCGATCTATTATCATGGCTCCAGAGGTCGATGTAACTATGTTAATTCAAGAAATACAAAACAGACCAGCAATTTATGATACTTCTAAGGCAGAAGGCACCTCCTCATTGTTGTTTCTGAATGAGTCAAAGCAGGTCTCAAAATAAATAGCAACTCATCAAATGTAGTAACAGACATTTTATAAAATTTGAAAAAATTTGCCGGATGTTGTTTCTGAATTGAATGTTTAGTATGGAACTGTCCCTTCAGTAATCTTTCCGAAAGTATAGGATGTACCCAACATTCTCTATTTCTTCTTCTTTTTCTGTACTTCATGTACAAAATAATACTTCGCGATCTCTGCACGATTTCCATAGCGTCTACGTCCCTACAGCTCTGCCGACAAAATGATCGAAGATGTGCGTCGTGTGCGTTGAGTCTGTGAAAAATCCGCGACCGACTTTTTGCGCGCCATGCAGACTTTTTGTGCGCCGCAGACTCGATCGCACAAAAAGTGTGCCGTCTGCGCAGGGCCTTAGGAAAATTGTTAACAAAACTCAATTCAAACCGTTTGGGTAACTCCATTTTGGAAACAGATTTATTTCATCAAAATTTTAGTAAATTATTTAGTGCTTTTAGGAAAGTAGGTTGCGCTCATAAATAAATATTTAGAATAGGAAAGGAGCAACAACGTCGGATTTGAGAGTAAAGTCACGGCTGTCGCAGGTTGCCGTGTGTCACCGTCGCCGCGTCGCGAGCACTGACATCAATTTTATCAGATGCGCTTGCCAACGCGACGTGCACACTGAGCCTCGGTATTCAATTGTACGGTGATTTATTTAATTTTGTATTCTGTGAGAACTATGTCGAATTGAATAAAATTTACGATAAATACTTACCTTTTACGATGCCTGTTTTTGTTAGTTTTTTTTCTTATGTCATTATTCCCATTTCACCATAAGTTGATTCCTAAAGTTGCTCTACAAAACGTTACCATAAAAACTAAATAAAATATTTTACAAAAAAACGGTCAAGTGCGAGTCGGACTCGCGCACGAAGGGTTCCGTACCATTATCTGAGCCCCCTTAAATATTTATTTTATTCTGTTTTTTAGTATTTCTTGTTGTAGCGGCAACAAAAATATATCATCTGTGAAAATTTCAACTGCCTAACTATCACGGTTCATCACGGACAGCGGAGTCTTAGTAATAGGGTCCCGTTTCACCCTTTGGGTACGGAACCCTAAAAAACAAGGATTATTTAGTTATTAAACGGTTTTTGATGATGTCGTTTATTTTTTTTCGATAGCAGTATCCTACAATTTACGAAATGACCGAGCTGTCAGGTCTCATCTTTGGGTAAACAGAGTATAGTATGTTCAATTCAATGTGACAACTACCAGAGTCAACAGTTTTGTTTATTTTTTCGCAATATTAATACAACGTTATGCCAACTTTCCTAGTCAGCAAAGTGCCGTTTTCTAGTCTGCAAACTTTTACTTACAAAGTTAACTAAAAGCCTTATCAAGAACGAAGATATCTTAGAGCCAATTGACACCATAATGATGTTTGAAAAGTTGCTCTTCGGTATAACTTGCAACAGTTTTACGGTTATAAGCTTTCTTTTCAGTAAAATATAAGTTTTCTTGGAATTAAACAAGTAAAACAAAACAATAAGTTTTCACGTTGTATTTTTCATTTCAAAGTCATCATGGGAATAATGCAATTAGCCTGTGCGTTATTAATTTACGTCCAAATGTCTCCCTAATTTATTAATTATGGAGATGTTATGAGGAAAATGTTGAATATTAATACTGTTTTCATCTTCATAAAATATGCAGTTTAAACTACAACGTTCTGAAAAGCTTATATAAAAGTTTAAGAAATATACTATCACTTGGCACGCTCAAGAATCTCTAAATTCAAACTAAACGAAACAGAAAACTTATTTCGAAAATACGTTCAAAAGATATACAGCTCCATATAATCGCCGTTGAACTTTTACGAAGACGCTCTCGTTATGCACAATCCGTGTTAGGGAACTATGTTGCGGGATGTCGCCGCTCGTTCCCCAGTGTGTCCGCAACTTTACGCTCTCGGCGGTTTGAGCTCGCATTACTACTGCATTTACTTAACGTCGTCCCTCAAGAGATGTCATCTCCTTCGTACGCGACCGCCATATTTTTGAGTAAATTATTTATGAGCAGGTGGAAAAAATCGCCGTCTTACCGGATTTAATCGGGAAGTCGACTGTTTTATGCTTCGTTCAGTTTCATTTACTTTATATGTACAGTCAACCAAAAAGGTAAGTACAGACATTCGTATTTTAACGGAGTTATGCGTGTGTTGAGTGACCACTTTTTCGTCATCACTTGCTTAAGCGTGTCTTGCATATCGTCGCCTTAGAGCGATTACGCACTGCATCCGATCCGAATCCGTGAAAATACGGATATAAAAAACTCGGACCGAATTTGGATATTGCTTTACGCACTACATCCGATTCGAATCCGTGAAAATACCGATCTAGAGTAAAAATCTCGGACCGAATTCGGATATTGCTTACGCACTATTCCGATCTCTGATCCAAATTCAAACAATTCAGGGGCCATCTTTGGCACATCCATATTATCCATTTGGCGTCCGATGTGAATCCGAGGTAGTACGAAAGCGTTCATACAAACATTACTACGGCTACTTCGGTCCGTCAATATTTCTTCCGAATTGGAGACTCACGGATGACGGATAAAAATCGGATGACGGATGCCGGATGTAGTGCGTAAACTACCATACAAATAGTTCTATGGCTACTTCGGAACGTATTTTCACGGATTCGGATCGGATGCAATGCGTAATCGCTCTGAGAGTGAAAACCTCGGGAATGCGTTTGGTCTTTACACGGTCCCTGTGAGCTTTCACGTGGACGAAGTCACGGGCAAAAGCTTATTCATAAAGGCTTAATTTCAGTGTCTACAAAATAATTTCACATAGAGCGGCTCTCTCATAATTAAAGTACCTTATACATCGTGGTAAAATTAAAATGACCAAATTGCATACCCGAAGTTTTCACTCTAAGATGACGATATAAAAAGTTATTACACACACAATTACAATGACAACTATCTACGTAGTGCATTGATATCCGTACTCTTTTGTTGACTGTAGGTATATTTGGTTTGCAGTGATATCTCGCAAAGTCTTACGAAGCAAACGTTTACTTCTAGTTAACATGATAGCTTTGATGTTACTCTACCAGTTACAGTTCAAAGAAAGTTATCGTCAAGTTCGCTAGTTTATTACCTGCAGGTAGAAAAATAAGATGTTTTATCGAATGTTTGCGCTTGAAGACAAGTTACTTTGTAGATAAAATTATGTTGCTGTGTCATTGCTTTAAATTAAATTGATTTATTTGAATATATTAAAATGAAATAAACAAAACAGAGCTTTTCATATAAATTCAAACATACAATAATTGGGCATAGACCCCGAACAGACAATAGTTTCTCAACAATTACGGGTAACTGAATACCCAAATTTGAAACCTTTGATCTCAGGACAATAATAGCAAAGTTTGGATGGCTTTATTCAACTTGTGACAATACGAAATGCAAGTGTCGGAGTGCAAGCGTCTTAGCGCAGAGCAAGATTAAAAGATTAGTCACAAGTTGTTAGTTGCGCAAACAAACATTTATCAAATGTACTTAAAGCTCTCAGAAAATTTTGATAAATGTATTTTTCGGATTAATTGTTTTTTAGTAATAATTCATAGAAATGAAATGGTTTTATGTTTGGATAATATGATGGTATTATAACTGTTTACTGTTGGTGTTGTTTTTGTAGGTTCCTTATTAAAATAGGTATACCTGCTATGTGAAGCTATCAAACATTTTCACTTTCACATACATTTTATCTTTTTGAGGATTAATGATAAAATCAGGAACAAAGGTTAATTTGAATTAATTTTATGATAGTCTTTAGTACAGATCTTTTAATTACTCATCAAATAACCGTTGAGCATGAAGTATGTTGAAGATAGAGTTATAATATAATACAAATGGTTTTCTAAAAGGGTCATTAGTTGGAATTGAATAGAGGGTGAACCAATTGTCATAAGATACAATTACGTCATAGCACGACGCAAATGGAGGTGGGCGGGCTACATTAAACGCGGAACCGATGGTACCTGGGGTGGGAAATTACGAGTGAGACCCACGACCGGGCGAAGAAGTCTTGGGTGTCAGCCAGCTAGATGGTTTGACGACATTGTAAAAATAGTTGGGAAAAATTTGATGAGGTATGCTAAATACGAAGAATGGCGTGCAAAGGAGGAGGCTTATATACTCAGTATTGGATGACAGTTTCGTAGGCAGGGTGACTCATGAGCGCATTTTCATTTAAGTCCCGATATTTTGAATATCTAATCTGACAACATCAGTCATAAGCGCCCAGGGCAAGATAAATTTTACGCTACAAAAACGTACACTCAATAAAAAACGTTGTTAAAAATTAAGGCATTAAGTTTTTATCTGATATTTGTAGCTCTTAATCTCCAGACATAATTTATTTGCTCTTAAATCAGCATTATATTTTAACGTGAGATCTGCTGCGGTTTTGTTTCAGTTATACAACACTATTTTTAGTATACACTAAAACCGAGATACCCTCACAAGATTTTAATCAGAATTACCGGAGTATGTATTTTTTTTTTATAAATCTCCAAGTTACAACTTAGTTTATGTTGCGTTAAGTTCCCCAGTAGAGTGTGAAATGTGTGAGATGTGCTATGCAGGGGTTGTCTAATACACGGAAACTGACCGAGCGGACCGTCTCAAGCCTCAAGGTGTCTGTACCCGTCGACTGATATGCAAAGAAACTTATTGAAACAGATCAGAAATTTATGTAAAAAATACACGTATGATTTAACGTGGTATAAAAACTACGCCAATCGATTCTCCTAGTGATTCTGAACAAACTAGTTTCAGGTTTAGTGTATACTAAAACTAAACTTGTATTATGTATTAAAGCGGCATAATTTGTGCCCCCTAGGTTCTGCACCTCTGGCAGCTACCCACCCTATGGCCAGCCCTTAGACTACACTGTTGGATGATAAAAGGCTGAGAAAGAAGAAGAAGAACAAGATATGGCACAACCTCCCCAACATGGCTTGGGGGAGGCCTATGTTCAGCAGTGGACGTCTTTCGGCTGAATGAATGATGATGAAAATACAATTACGTCACATTACCAAATACTCACTTCATCAATAACCATCGTACCCCTTGACGTATTAAAATAGCAATTTATTTATTATTTATTTATTTATGCTAATACGGCTTCAATAAGCCAATTACATTAACACAACAGACTAGAACAAGTCATAAAAACACTAAATAACGCAATAACGAAAATATAAACAAAACAATTATAAACATTAGGTATGTCAAATCGTCTTGCTTTCGCAGAAGCTCAAACATACACACATTACACTTTTAAAATCGCCCGCAAATAAACCAACGTTCGGGTTGGCTTCCATTAGGCTATTGAGCGCGGACAGAACGCGAGGAATAGGGGATGATGCGCGATCCACTGTGCGGCATGCAGGCACGGCTAGTAGACGATGTTTCCGGCTGCGGAGATAGTTACAAGGAGAGTAAAGACGAATCAGCTCATTGAGGCGATCAGGAGCATCTGCTGTTCCCCTACATACTTTAAGCATGATATAATATTAGTATTTAATATTTAGTTGCAAATTCTGCATCCTGCAAAAGGTACTCAAGAAGCGAGTCACGGCGTTCCCTGGCATCTGTGCCACAAAGCGCACGTCCCCAAGACGTGAATTTTATTCCACGCATCCGATACCGTAGTAGAATTGAAAAAGGCATTTCACCGCATCGAAGTCGGTCGCTTCGAATATCGCTTTAAATTTTACCTGTCACCGCGTTTTTTGCAGCTTCGTGCAAAATTAGAAATAGTGTGTTTGTCACGTTTGAGACACGAATGTAGGTGAACACGTGAGTGGGATTCGGTCTGTTGTTTGAAAGGTGCAATTTAAGTTTGAGATGAAGATAAAAAAAAGCCATGCCAGTGTTCTAAAAAGGACATTTTAATATTCCGTTAATTAATTTTCCTTAAATAATAATTACGATTTCTAAAATTTCACTATAAAAAACTACCACTGGCATCGGGAACAAGGTCCAAGCTATCGTTGGTCAAGGCCTCAGTCAGAAGAACTTCCTGACAATATTGCACCGTGTCTAGGAGTACCGCTGCCTGTATCAAGCCCTTGATCCAGCTGCCTAACGAAAGCCTTTTCAGATATTGACTGAGGCTCTTGGATATTAGACCATTGGCCGTAACATCTATCGGCTTGATGATTGCTGAATCAACATCCCACATGTAGACAACCTCGTTTGCCAAGCCCGTAATTATATCATTATTATTATCAATTGATGACGTAGAATACGTTAGTTTGTTCAGAAACTAGGTATTTTTGAATTGTAAGTTTTGTGTGTCTCAACATTCATATTTATGACTAGCTGGTGCCCGCGGCTTCGCTCACGTAACTTAGTTTTCTTTAATGTTTATGTATGTACTCGTATACTTAACAGATCATCGTAAAGTTTTGGGGTAAGTACAGAAAAGGACATTAGGTATCCTACGGGAACGCGGTTAGCAAACCGTTATTATAATGTGAACGCCTTAATTTCTCTCTAATCCAGATTCCGAAAGTTGCATTCAGCAATACATGTAATTATGTAAGTTTATCATGGTAATCAGTGCTGGATTAAGACAGCGCGGGGCCCGGAGCAAGCAAGGGGGCCCTTGAGTTGCATTACTTATTCATTTTACTGTTATAAAACAGTGGTATTACACTGATTTTGTATTAGTCCAAAGCGATCGAGCGATCGTCAAAACAGAAACAATAACACAAAAGCACGTAAAAACTAAGAAACTAACACGAAATAAAAAGGCCGGTAAAAAAACAAAAGTTAAAAAATACACGCCTGAAAAGTATGAATTAGCATTATAAGCGTTTTTTTTTAATCATTACCTTTTCATTGTCAGTTAAGTTTTTAGGCTTAATTTCTTAAATAAATAAACGTAATGAAATGGTTTGTTTCAATATACAAAAGAAAATAGTCGAGTGGAGCAGTTCATACAAAGCGTAGTAGTAGCGCGAGCGCAGCGAGCGCGTTTTTTTTTTCGAATTTTTGGCGAAAGCATGACGTCATTCTAAGCGCATTTATGGCTTTTGGCAAAATTCTCAAAAGCTCAATTTTATGTTGCCGATAAGTCTAGTGCTGTCATTTTTTCGTTGGACTCTCGTGATAAGTTTCACTCAAAAAATTACGCTCAGGCGTATGAGTGGGTTTAAATATGCGGAGCCCCTTTCGCGCGGGGCCCGTAGCAATTGCTACTCTTGCTACGTGGTTAATCCGGCACTGATGGTAATCACAATTTCATCTGATGCTAGAGCCTGATAAGTAATCGTCTTTGGTCTTTCTATCAATCATCGTAGTTTGTTATTTACAAAACTTGTGCTTAAAACCCCTGAAAAGTATAAGTTAGCATTATAAGCGTGTTTTTTTTAATCGTTACCTTTTCATTGTTATTTAAGTTTTTTAGGCTTAATTTCTTAAATAAATAAACGTAATGAAATGGTTTGTTTCAATATAGGTACAAAAGAAAATAGTCGAGTGGAGCAGTTCATACAAAGCGTAGCAGTAGCGCGAGCGCAGCGAGCGCGATTTTTTTTTCGCATTTTTGGCGAAAGCATGATGTCATTCTAAGTGCATTTATGACTTTTGGCTAAATTCTCAAATGCTCAATTTTAAGTTGCCGATAAGTCTAGTGCTGTCACTTTCGTTGGACTCTCGTGATAAAATTCACTCAAAAAATTACGCTCAGGCAGAGATGAGTGGGTTTAAATATGCGGAGCCCCCTTTCGCGCGGGGCCCGTAGCAATTGCTACTCTTGCTACGTGGCTAATTAGGTACTGATGGTAATAACTATTTCAGCTGCTGCTAGCGCCTGATTACTAATCGTCTTTCGTCTTTCTATCCATCAACGCAGTTTGTTATTTACAAAACTCCTGTGCTTAAAACCCTCTTTCCGTGGTTTAAACAATTTAATCTACTCTGATAATGCATTGTCAGCGTTTGCTCTAAGGTAGGTACACGTAGCGATGTGGAGTTTTATACTAAGACTCGTATATTATGTAGGTACTACCAGAACTGTAATTTTGTGTTTTTAAGCCATTATAAGAAAAAAAAGTGATGTGAATTGGTTTTAAAACATAACTATAAATCCACATAAATGTTTAGGTAACGACCAAAAAGTAATTAATTTTAGTTATATTCTAAAACTTCTCTGTAAACTACGTTCGTAGTTTTGCACTCGGTAGTTAAAATGTATAGAGATTCAGGACTGGTGACGCGAGAGCAAGCGACGTACAGTTGCCCGTGTGAGAAGCAGCTCGTCCTGAGGTCGACACCTGCAGCCGTCAGTGTCTGCCCCTGCGACTTGTTTATGGTCATAGCGAAGCATACGCACACAGGAAACTGCACGCGCTTAAACTGAAAGGGATAATTGTGGGGAATTATTGGAATACGTGGTATAAACACTGTCTCGCCAACGCCACAACCCGTTAGAATTTCCGCTTCAATGATGTTCCTCTGCAAAGAAACGACTTTGAGTCGAGTCTCGTTAAAAAGTTTTGGCGGAGTTACATTGCGAAGGAGCATAATCGGGACACCGATCTTTAGCTTGATGACGTGCGTTGGAAGTCCACTTGCAGTAAGGAAAATTGAGAAATTCTACGGGATAATGTGTGGCGTCATCTTGATCGACAACAGTGTTTATCGAAGTGTAAACCACCTCATTCCCCTCAATTTCCGAGAGAATGCTTTCGTTGATCACTGCAGCTTGATCGTTTCTGGGCGTTAAAATGGCCCGTTCGCACATCCAAGAATTTTCTTGGTGCGGTATTCGACTGATGTTCCCATACACCAAACGAATCATATCTTCTAATGTGGGAACCACTCTACCAAATGCTTCGGGTATCTCAACTTGACCACAGTCCACTGGTAGGGTTCCGTCACCCCATTTTAGTAGAACATCGGAGAATTCTTGAGCGTGTAAATTCCCGCCAAGCCGCGCTCTCGTATTCATATTCAATCGCAACCTACGAATATGTGGCCACAAAGAAGAGCGTTTCAACGAAGCATTCACCTCATCAGCCCTAGTTCCTCGCGTCACCACAGGCAGCGTTTGTCGGAAATCGCCGCTAAACAGAACAGTGACTCCAGCCATCACTTGATCGTTCCTGCGGATGTCCTTCAGAGTTCTGTCTACAGCCTCTACTGCTTTTCTGTTTGCCATCGTACATTCATCCCAGACGATTAAAGAGCAATCCTCAAGCACGCGCCTCTTGTCACTATTTCGTGACACTCCACAAACTGGTGTTTCGTTGCTCTCTAGATCGATGGGAATTTTAAACATGGCGTGCGCCGTTTTGCCGCCAGGAAGCAGTGTGGCAGCAATTTCCGACGACGCTACAGCAATGGCAATCTTGCTTTACCTCCTGACCTCTGCAAGGATGCCAGTGGTAATGAATGTTTTTCCTGTTCCACCAGGTGCATCCAAGAAAAACATCTTACCCTGGCCGAGCCCAATGCTTTCAAGGATGGTGTTAAAAATTTGCTTTTCCTCTGAGGTAAACTTTTCGACGTAGTCATTTACGATGTTATTCATGGTTCTTGCATCATAATTAGTTTCAGCGGCGTACTCCCTGTTTCCACGGTCTTGAACATCGGAAAGCTGTGGAGCCGGTAACCCATATTCCACCAGAGTATTGCCACCAATCGAAATGACTACGTCTTGGAGCGAACTAAGATAACTGTTTAAGATGCGTTCATCAGTTGCCTCAGTATCATCATCGGTAGTACGTCTCAGAGCCCTAAGAAAATCTTGTCGGTATTTTTCCCACAATAGAACTGGGCTGGAGATTCCGCAGAATACCAACATGACGGCAAACAAATGTCGCAGACGACTGGGACTGTCACTAACGCTGGCCTCCTCGAGAGTGTCATCCCAATGTTGGTCACCGTCTAGAAGGTGAAGTGCTACGCAGGCAGCGCGGTATGTGGGATACTCTACGCCATCAACTGTCCTCAAGAACGAAAAAAAATGTTTTTGCCTTTTGCGTTTTATCAACAAATACCATGATAATTTACTTTTGTTATAAAATTACTTGGGAACCTGAATTTTGTATTACAGACACTTTTATAATACTAAGCAAGACTAAGCTGCAAAATGAAACATAATTAACCGACTTTATAACCGACTTAAAAAAAGGAGGTTCTATGTTCGACCTAATGTATGTTTGTTCACAATTTTCTCAGAAACGACTGATTCTATTTGAATGGGGTTTTCGCTATTCGACTGCATATTTTTCTTATCTGATGAAGACATTCAGAGATAGACAATAGACCTCTTTAATAAATGATAGCAAATTTTCCGCGATTATTACAATCGTATGTCTAGGTGTTGTTTACACCATTCCATTGCAAAACATCACGGCTGTTTGCTTTGGAGGGATAGGCAAATGTGTAGGTACTGTAAACTCTCTTTTCGAGGTTTAAAACACTTATGATTGCTGTTGCCACTGACGCCAACGCCATCTAGTTAGGTTCAAGGAACTATTTTGTTTGAATATATTTTTATAACCGAATAGCTTGATAATTTATACCCTATAACCTGACCCGACCTGCAACAAATGTGTTTTCCAAATACCAACAAAATCTATCCAGTAGTTTCGGCGTGAAGCTCAAACATATAAACAGACAAACAGATAAACAGATAAACAGACAGAAAAAAAATCTAAAAACTCTCTTTTTGATATCTGTAGCGTTTTTCCAACAATTTGCACTTATTTTTTCTGGAAAATATTCAATGTACAGATTTTACTTCGTTACGATTTTATTATATGTATAGATTATTTACGGTTTACTCACATGCATTTTTCATTTATAAACTAGGTAGTCAAGAAAATTGCTATAAATTGTCGTCGTCATGGAAATTTTGTGAACTTTAATAAACTTACATTGCTCAAAGCAAATCTTATGAAAATTTCGTCTTTGACTAGAACGCACACAGTTATCATGTACTGCATGCCATACACAAGTTGCAGGAGTCAATTATGGGAAACGGGTTGCCTAATAGCGCACACAGGAGTTACACTAACGACTTGTACGCTAGTGCAAAGTTCTAGTCATCATTTTCTATTGGCATTGCTAATCGGTAACTTGAAAGCGGTGAGTTCGATGTTAGGTATTTCCTTTGTTTACAAGACTAATTGTCAATCTCGTATGTGGGAATGGTTGCGATTGCAAAACCGGATATAGTTAAAAATTCTTGAATAAAAATCCCGGATTATGACCATGGCTGATTAATGGTAATAGACCCTACATAATGGAATCAGGCTTTACTTTGTGGAAATGCATGACATATAAATATGCAAAAATACAATATTTGTATAATTTGAATTCTGCCAAACTAGATCGCTAGTTTGGATGCCGTAGGCAGCACCACCCTCCCGCCTACAAATATATGCACATGTAGAAGAAGTGAAAAAATATGCAATATTCAAACCAATCGTGTCACGCTTAGCGGGTTAAGGGTGGCTTGAGGAGTCAACCCGTAACGAGCATGTGCACTTAAAATCAGGAAGCTACTAAGAAGTTTAGCAGTAGTGTACTTACATAAGAACAATGAAAACACTTTTAACCATACAATATATATTTTAATAATTTTAACAAAGTTAGACTAGTTTACAGGGCGTGGTTCTATGACAATACGAGGAGTCCAGGGTCTTCAGGTGTAGGTGTAGTACTTAACTAGCGGCTGCTGAGGCGCGAGAGAAGTTTTTTTTTTCTCTTTGTCTCCTGTAGGTGGTCCTAGGGGACCCTTCCTACGTAACCGGGCAGTTATTGGTGAGACCTGAAGGGTCTCCAGCCAATGGGGGGGGGGGAAGTAAAATACTTAACCTAAGCTAACTACTTGTACTACACTAACATCATGACTACCTGCAACAACAGCACTAAGGGCGACCCCTAGTGGGACTCGGACCTCGGCTTAGGGCGTTGCTGGCGGGGACTTAGGGGGGGGAGACAGCTTGATGAGAGCTGAATTATCGGTGTGACTGCGGAGTCTGAAGAGACGACCGTCTCTACGACGGGAGAGCTCGGTGGATCGTGGCCGGCGGCCCTTTTATAGGCGCACCCTGCTAGTCGCCACTACTACCACCGTCACAACCGATACCTTTGTAAGGTAATAGATCAACCATAGTCAGAAGCAAAAACCAGTTTCTGCAAGTGAACGAAAAGAGATCACTGTCTACATTTACCAGAACCTAATACCTACTCTATTCAATATAATAATTGACAAAGAAGACCCATTTTAGCAAGGAAATATCTATACATTATACAAGGTGTTTTTTTTTTGATATCCCATAACTCTAGGGTGTGATTGAGACCATATCGAAGAACCAACTGGCATATGAATTCTTCAATCATCATTTTTTTTGTTTTCATTTTTTAAACAAAATAATTCGACAAAGTCACGATTATTAATGTAAAACACCCTTACGTGAAATATGACAACGTCGCATTTTCTTAGCTTTAAATATAAATTTATATTTATATTTTTATGATTCTTAACGGTTAATCAAGATGAACTGATACTCTTCATAAAAAAATGATTCAAGAGGTGCATTGGTGGGATCACTTATGTCTATCATTATATTAAGCAGATAAAGTATGGGTAAACACAAAGAAGGAAATATAATCGCAAAATCATGAAAATTACATTCAGATTCAACTTTTTAAGACCTCAGATGCATTTTATTCAAGTGGTTTCAAATTTATGACGTAACATGACACGATCTGGCGGCCGCTCACTTGCATATTGAAATAGGAGCTGCTATGCGGAGCGCCTCTCAAACCGCACCTACATCAACAAATTCAAAGGATCCGTACACATTGCTGGAAAAGAATCTCGCGTTTCACAAACTTGCAAATAATCCCAAATAAACATAAACTCATGCCTGTATTCCCCGAAGGGTTGGCAGAGGTGTATAGTACACCCACATTTCGCCATTTTATGTTTACGTCCTATGTAATAGGGGGCGAGCCTATTGCCATCGACCGGGCACTAATCCAGACTCCGGGCTGCTACTGAGAAATTCCATACGAAAAAACCCAGTGACACTTTGCCCGACCTGGGGATCGAACCCAGGACCTCACGCTCAGCAGTCGCGCTTGCGACTGCTAGACCAACGAAGCAGTCAAATAATCCCAAAGCAGTCAAAGAAGTGTATATTGTATGTATATATATACAGGGTTACTGGTAATTCGACGTATTCCTTGCACCACGTTATAGGGGGGCTAATATGCAACAAATTTAACCCCACAAATGTTCTACGAAAGTCAATGGATTTCGAGATATTGCAATTTTTATATTATTTTGAATGATACCCAGAATTCCTTCTTAAACACTATTTATCTCTAAAATATCAAATTGATCGGCTTTGATTATGATATTAGCTTGTAGCTGATACTTTTACGAAGCTTTCTGCGTATTTAACTGTTCTTAATGACCATCCAATTGAAAGTAATCATTAAAAGTTAAATATGTGTATTAGAAAATCATCGAGGTACACGATAAAGAATTATGTTTATCTCAAAAATTTACAAGACACTAAGTGTACAAATTGCAAGACAAACATCCTTATTTAATCAGCTATCCAATGAGGTATAGACGTTCAAAAAATATTTAGAAACTAATGTAAAAATGTCTTAAAATACTGACAAAGGCGATTTCTGAAAAATCTCTACAAGCACGCAGGTGGCCCGTTAAGTGCAATTGATTGCATAATCCTCGCGTAGAGATTAAAAGGCAGTCTGTCAGGCACCAACTGTCCGCTAAATGTCAGGATTAGATTAGGTCAGGTCGTTAGGTTATGTTTGGTCAGGGTTAGGTAGGTTAGGTTAGGACCTAAGTGTGCGAGGGAACACCGGCGTGGTTTTAGTCAGTAAGAGTCTGATAGACCCCTCTGCCCACCCCCAGGACGGAGCACATCCATGAGGATTTCCAGTAGGCCAAACAAATGCGCGGGAAGGGAGAGTGGCAGTCGCCTATCTCTCTGTTCCCACCTTGGTAGCCATCACCTCCTTGCAAAAGGAGGCGACGGCTTACCACGCGCTCTCGCTCCCGACCATGGACAGAACCACGGCCAGAAGCGAGAGATCACCACCGACTGCCGCGACTAGTTCACGGTGCCGAAACCTAACTGTGACCTAACCTAACCGTGACTTAATCTAACGACCTAACCTAACCATTTGTTTGGCCTACTGGAAATCCTCATGGATGTGCTCCGTCCTGGGGGTGGGCAGAGGGGTCTATCAGACTCTTACTGACTAAAACCACGCCGGTGTTCCCTCTCACACTTAGGTCCTAACCTAACCTACCTAACCCTGACCAAACATAACCTAACGACCTGACCTAATCTAATCCTGACATTTAGAGGACAGTTGGTGCCTGACAGACTGCTTTTTAATCTCTACGCGAGGATTATGCAATCAATTGCACATAACGGGCCACCTGCGTGCTTGTAGAGATTTTTCAGAAATCGCCTTTGTCAGTATTTAAGACATTTTTACATTAGTTTCTAAATATTTTTTGAACGTCTATACCTCATTGGATAGCTGATTAAATAAGGATGTTTGTCTTGCAATTTGTACACTTAGTGTCTTGTAAATTTTTGAGATAAACATCATTCTTTATCGTGTACCTCGATGATTTTCTAATACACATATTTAACTTTTAATGATTACTTTCAATTGGATGGTCATTAAAAACAGTTAAATACGCAGAAAGCTTCGTAAAAGTATCAGCTACAAGCTAATATCATAATCAAAGCCGATTAATTTGGTATTTTAGAGATAAATAGTGTTTAAGAAGGAATTCTGGGTATCATTCAAAATAATATAAAAATTGCAATATCTCGAAATCCATTGACTTTCGTAGAACATATGTGGGGTTAAATTTGTTGCATATTAGCCCCCCTATAACGTGGTGCAAGGAATACGTCGAATTACCAGTAACCCTGTATATGTCGGAGATGCAGAAGGATTTATCCGAAATATCATCGGTGTCCGCCATGTTGCACGTGGTTGGTTACAATCAGTGCGCACACCCGGCGCGGTCGAGCTCTCGATGTCAAATGTGTCCTGTCACTAGCACACTAGTTTCACCTCGACATCTGACAGATGTCGAACGTCACATGTGACAGTTCATTTGACAACCTTGGCTAGAACTACTGCCTCAATGACAGCTGTTATCGATTTCATTAATCGACTAGAGTATCTCAAACAGAAATATATGGCGCCACTAGTACGTAAACAAGCCGTTTACTTCACTCCTCCGACACGGCCATACTGACAGCGAGCGCGTTCTCGCGCGATCTTTTGAGCAACTGTCGTCACAAACACAAAGCGCGGGGCTTTCAATGCGCAATCATCACAAGCACAAAGCGAGGAGCTTTCAATGCTCAATCATCACAAGCACAAAGCGAGGAGCTTTCAATGCACAATCATCACAAGCACAAAGCGAGGAGCTTTCAATGCTCAATTATCACAAGCACAAAGCGTGGTGCTTTCAATGCTCAATTATCACAAGCACAAAGCGAGAAGCTTTCAATGCTCAATTATCACAAGCACAAAGCGTGGAGCTTTCAATGCTCAATTATCACAAGCACAAAGCGAGAAGCTTTCAATGCTCAATTATCACAAGCACAAAGCGTGGAGCTTTCAATGCTCAATTATCACAAGCACAAAGCGTGGAGCTTTCAATGCTCAATTATCACAAGCACAAAGCGAGAAGCTTTCAATGCTCAATTCTCACAAGTACAAAGCGAGAAGCTTTCACTGCTCAATTATCACAAACACAAAGCGTGGAGCTTTCAATGCTCAACAATAAAGCTCACAATTACGTTTACACTTTTGTGCAATGTAAACAAGGGAGGTGGCACAACGTCAGCTCTCCTTACGGCACATTATTACATTATTTAGTGAAACACATTTACCTTTCTTGTTGTACTTTTTTACATTATTTTACTTGTACAATGTTAACCTGTACAAGGCCAACTTAACACGTTACCGTGTCTGCTGGACTAACGTCCAATACACATACGCTATGTGTCTGCAGGACTTATGTCCAATACCCAAACACTATACGCTGAAATACACAAATACAAACAAGCAAAAATAAATAAATTGGAGAGTTCTTAATTTATAACTCTTCAAACATTATCAGTTCAAAGACCATATAATGGTGACTCCAGGTGAAGTAAGCCAGCACAGTTCCTGTGAACAGATCAGACAGAAGGCGTCCCAACTATCTGAATTAAGCACACAAATGATAAACAGACAAATGCTTCCCATTTTATTCGCGCTCGGCTTCGCCTGACCATGACTGATCGTGCGCTCCAAATAGGTATTCAATTATTTTTTTGCAAGAAATTAAGCCTCTCAAATAATTACCTTTATGCGCAAAACACATATTGAACACACATATCACGGATTAGAGGATATCTAGCCCGCTCAAAATTACACACATGATCTACGTCACTGCAAGTTAAAATCATTAAAAGAGGGATCAGAAGAATTAGATACAAATGGTTCAATCTTACCAGGCTTATGGCATTGATTGCAATCATAAGCTTGTCCGTTACCTCGCTCGCATATCAGAACCTGAAGGCGGTACACTTGATGGCATGACGCAACCCAACTTGCAGCACATCACATCTCACTGGGCGGCACCACAGCACTATTTTCGCCGCGTGGTGTAGCCGAATCACGAAAATATTTACTTTCCGTAGACACAAGAGGTTGGGTAAGCACGTTAGGAAAATGCTGTTTCGATCCCACCGCTGCTGTCGGAGATGCAGAAGGATTTATCCGAAATATCATCGGTGTCCGCCATGTTGCACGTGGTTGGTTAGAATCAGTGCGCACACCCGGCGCGGTCGAGCTCTCGATGTCAAATGTGTCCTGTCACTAGCACACTAGTTTCTAGTACTTATTACTTCTATGGTTTCACCTCGACATCTGACAGATGTCGAACGTCACATGTGACAGTTCATTTGACAACCTTGGCTAGAACTACTGACTCAATGACAGCTGTTATCGATTTCATTAATCGACTAGAGTATCTCAAACACAAATAGATGGCGTCACTAGTACGTAAACAAGCCGTTTACTTCACTCCTCCGACATATATATATCTATAGTTGGCGTTTAACCAAAGTAAATCACAAAGTACGAAAAGTTGTTTACACAGCTTTAACAGCTGTATAAAAAACTTTACGATTTCTAAGTTTTTTGGCTCTGTGCTAACATTGACCAGTCATGTTAAAGTTGCTGTAACTGCCACTTTAACATACTGGCTGTTACGGCAGCATCGTATCAGCCGATTTAGGTTTACTGCTAACACTCGACTGCAACAAATGCAGCGGGATATTACCATACGCACTGGCACGTGGATAAGACAAGTCAATTCAATTTCAGACAAATTACAATAAATAGAAATCATTCATACATTTATTTTAAAATAATAAATTACAATATTGAAAACACTGGACCAGGAACGCATGCAGTGGCGTGCACTCCATACATGCAAATAAGCTCTGCATACCCTGCAGTTCCATACATGCCCCTCTAAGTGATAAATAATTATAATTAAAAGAAATCATGGTAATTTAGTTTTCACGCCATCTATTGCTTTTTTTGGAACTAACTCGGAGCGGGGAATACCCGCCGCATGCCGCCGCGACCGCGCATTGCAGCGCCTCCCGTGAGCATAAGCTGTACTACGCCTGGCTTATTCTTCATACAACGCATCTCGTGTAGTACACAGCAAAAGAGTGACTGTGTGCGTGAAAATGTGTGCGTGTGTTGGAGTTTTGGAGGCATAGCTTACATTGCAAACCGTCCAAATTGAGAACCCGTAAATGCACCGTTTAATTGTTGATTGCAGAGAGTCGACTTATTTTAGTCGGATTAACGAAATGATTCATTCGTTCGTATTAATTAGTTCGTAACGTAATAAATTGCAAAGTTTTTTCGCCTTATTGTTTTTTTTGGCGCAAGTGATTGACTGTCGAGTAATTATTTAGTAAGTTTATTGTAAAAATGTAAAATTATACCTGTGAGACCTGTGCTGGCGAAATGTGTTTAAATAAATTAAAATCGGCCGCGTTTTCACGTTATCTTTTGAGGAAACAGTTAAATTGATTGCAAAGGGGAGGCATGTACCCGGGTTGGATTTAACTCAAAGAAAAGGTAATAAATACTACTCGTTATTTTCATAAAATGTTTTATGCTGACTATTACTGGCTAATTCGTTGTGTACACACAAATACATTGGATTGTTTCCCTTGCATTTTGTTTATAAATCAAGTTAAAAATAATGTTTGGACCTAGCGGATACTCAGATTTAAATAATTTTCACAAAGCGGCTGCTAAGCATGATTCTTCAGAAAAACATCTAGAATCCTGCTTAAAAGTTCCAAACTTTTGATAAAGGTAGAATAGAGACTAGTTTGAATAGCCAGTTAAAGTTAGATATTGAAGGGCACAACGCGAAAGACGACAGAAATAGAAACATCTTCAAACGGTTGATAGATGTAGTTTGTTTTCTAGGTAAATCTGAATTAGCATTCCATGGTCAGCTTTTTTTTTGTGCATACCCTGTCTGAAATCTCTGTGCACGCCACTGAACGCATTTCATGGCATTTTGTCCAGTGCTCCATGAAGGAGGAGTCCATTCATCCCGCAATGAGTTGCAGGAAACTCTTGGGGCTGCCCCGCAAGCGGAGCATCAGGGACGCTATTCTGCGCCTGCAAACATACATAAGTAATGCATTAAAATGAGTTTAAAGATGGATACTGACGCACAACCTCCTAATATAAAACCATAGCTTCTACGACACCCGTGGGACTTTATGGGGTATTTTATTCATAATCGAAAGCGTATAGCAATATATTCCAATAAGTATATCGTATAGGCATTCATTTCAGGTGCGATGCGATTATAATAACTCAAGGGGATAATTTGCTTCCGCTTGAAGCTTAAATTGACTTAACCATTTACACCAATGTGGGTTAAGCCTAAACTAGTCGAACCGAAGCCCGTTTCGAGCTTGCAAAACTTACAATTGGTTCCCGAAGAGTGTCGTAAATAATAAATAGTTTACAATAGCTTCCTATCTCAACGATTGTATATTTTGAACATTTTGAAAAGGTTGTCAGTTCCTTATTGTATAACTTTTTCATTGGAAACTGGCAAGTGTTGAAGCTATCCTTATTTTAAAACTTTGTTCTTGAAATGCAATAAATGTTAAACTTTAAACTTATTCTGCTTAGCTTTTTCCCAACTAAGTTGGGGTCAGTTTCCAGTCTAACCAGATGCGGCTGATTACCAGTATTTTAAACGGAACGACTACCATCAGACCTCCACAACCCAGTTACTGGGCAATGCCGATATCCTTGGTTGGACGGGACCCGTCGCCCGGCCAGTAACAGGCCCGAGAAGGCGCCGCGCATGTGTTCCGTGCGCGCCTCTCAGGAGGACGTGGTGCAAGGCCCCACAGAAGAAGAGGTCCGCCAGCCACTGGCGGACCTCTCGAGGCCTACCAGGGTTGCGGTGCATGCAGCTGTGAATCCAGCGACCCTGACCAAGGGTCAGGAGAAGGAACACCGTTGGTTTTTAGCCGGTAAGAGTCCGACATAACCCTTCGCCTTCCCCGGGCGAAGGGTATCCATGAGGACATACTCAGGAAAAAAAAATTGTTGGACCGGTTGTCAGACTTTTGCGATTACGACTACCCATAACAACTGTCATAGGTATTTGTATGACACCCAGGACCGACGGCTTAACGTGCTCTACGAGTCACGGAGAGGTCTCGATGTGTAACGAACAGTCACCCATCCACAGACTGATCACGGCAAGTGCAGCATAACCGAGCGGTATTTAATTAGCCACGAGCCCATTCCAATTTTCAACTTTTTACGTAAAAATAAATGGATTTAATAAATGTCTTGTACTTTTTTTTTTTGTGTACGGTACCAAGATTGGCAAAATTAATATTGCACCGCAACTTTGTCCCTGTATCCTTTTAAAGGCCATCCAATTTAAACATAGCCTTGCTCATGCTCAAGATCTCTCAGATACGGTGGCAATGTACCAGCGATTGATATATATCAAGGGGCTTGATACTTTGATATACATATATCAAGGGGCGACATTGATAGTTACTAAAATATTGAATTTGGTCGTATATCTCTGTAAAAATGGAACTTATGCTTTTTAATTTAACTGTATAGGCAACGTTGACAGTTTTCCTATTTTACCATACGGTATAGAGGTGTATGCGAAGTTAGATGGCGAAGATAAAAAAATACTAAATCACACCCCTGATTATGTACAAAATTCTAGTCCTAAATGGGGCTACTTTGACAGTGAATGATAAACAGGGATTATCAAAGTAAAAGCCTACGGTCCGATTTTGATAAGGAAACTTCTCTTTTTTTTATCGAAAACTATGCTCTGTATTTTTTTTTATGTATTCTCTGTGATTTTGTATATCTCAGTTAATTCAGTATATACGAAATCTGTTTAACGTAGCAGCTAAAAGCGAAAATAAACGAGATACAAACACATGAATCTCAAAAAATTGATCAAAGTAACCCCACCCCGTTCTACGGTACTTAGCAAATTTTTTTCAACGTTTTGCGCTGTGTAAACCAAGCTAACTGTTTAATAGCGGTGAATTTCTTTTATATTCCGGTGAAGAGAGATTTAATGTTTTGACCGCCACGGACGTCTATGGGCGTCAAATTAAAACGTGCTCACGACACCTCCGACGGCATAGCACGTCGAAATCACCACTTTTTTACAGTTCAATAGTTTGACGTTCATAGACGTCCGTGGCAGTCAAAAGGTTAAACAGTATTTAATCCTCAAATTTGTAGTTCTACATTGGTAATGGAATCTAAAATTAGACCAAGGCTACTTACTAGCAGGCCTTAATAAAGTTCCCTTTTAAGTTCCTTTTAAATTCTCATCAAATCTTCCCAATCAAGACGGTATTAAGAAGTAATTTCAAAGGTCTTAAATAGAACAAAGTAAAAAACAAGGAACAAGCGCTTCGTCGTCTAATTTCTGTATCGTTGGTACTTCGTCGACAAAATAGCTGAATAAGGAATGAATGGTACCTACTACACAGATTTTACAATTACGACATAAGAATATCTCGTGAGGTACTGAACCGAATTAGAATCTCGTATTTGGTTGAGAACGCCTTCCCAAAGAAATTGAAAATTTTCCATTAAGGGAAATCAACAAAGCTTTACAAACGAAGTCAATGAAAAAAGTCAAAGCGAAGTACGTACCTACTTGGAACTGGAGAGTTGGCAAGTAGCGAAGCAATTATTGGAAAACTAACTGATATAATTAATTGAACCATTTGAACGCTTTGTGATCGAATAGTTAGTGTGTTTTGATCGATTCTTAATTGAGCTATTGTTCAAATATAATTAACTTGCATTGAGTTCGTTTGATTGAATAATTATTTTTAGTTTCAATATCATGTATCGTTTTTGATTTTATCTGTCTGGATATTGCTATTTCTACATTTTTATGAGAAACTAACTAAAAAATGTATACTTACTTTAAATACATACATACATAAACTCATGCTTTTTTCCCATCGGGGTAAGCAGAAACTGCAGAACGCCACATGCTAGGATCCTTACATACTTCTTTCGCTCCGTATACTTTAAATATTTGTTTATAATGTTTGCGAGTTGTGCCGATTATTTGTTCCAAATAATTACCGCAGCAGAGCAGAAAACAAAAACTGTTTGCTGTTCCGACAAGTCGTACTGTGGCTCGTTCACGATCACCCATACCGCGAAGTCTCACCGCGCTCAATGCCCTCCTGGACGCCAGACCGAATTTTGACATGTTTGCGGGTGAATGGAGGGTGATTTTGTCGGAATGTCTGGAGTACTGCGAGAGGAATGCATCATGAACGAGTGAAAGAATATATTGTCAGAAGCATTATAAGGGATTTTTGAAAGGGTTTATTAGAATTAATTTTTATTTTCCTGCCCTTGTATTCTATGTATCGTTTTCTATTACTATCTTTAATTATTGTAATTGGCCTAAGACCATTTTAATTAAATTAAATAAAAAAAAAAAATTTAGAACAGGCGTATATTACCTACACTATTAATTAATAATTAGCTTAGATTTGTATAACGATTATTCGCGTATAATTCATTAAATCAACGGAAAAAATAAAATAGTTCTCACTCTAACCGAGGTTCCATTTACTTAACGTTTTATAATCGAATACAGAAAAGCAATACAGTTCGGTCTCCCTGAAACTGGAAACTAGAGGGCATGGGTCGCTTTAAAACAACCGATCGCTTAGTTACATCGTTTATTTCCTTTTACGCGGTTAACCCGCTGAATAAATAGCCATCCGACCGGTGGGGATACCCGCTTGCTTCATCCTTGTACCTCGAATAAAATATCTACGAGAACATTACTTTATATAAATAAGGTATTCGAGTATGTTCTAGAACATTTTTATATTACGTGAGAGAGTGCGAAACTGGCACGCAGAAGCTTGGAAGTAGCGCACACTAAATTAAGAGCACAAGCAGCGAAATTAAAACCTGCGGTTACATTCACGAGAGGTTCCGACGCTAATAAACTTATGTGAATAAGCTTTAAAAAGGGAAATAAGTATTTCCCTTACAAAAACTCTGTAAACGAATAAAAACGTAGGAGCGTTTTGCTCTGAACAAATTCTTTCGTGTGTAAGAAATAATTTTATTCAGTTTAATATAACAGAACAAAATGGAATTACAAGAAATCTTATTTGAGCTACATTTTAAACGTTTTATGTAGCTATTTAAATAACAACTAGGAACGGGGAACCGAGGTTGCATTCCCAGAATGTTTCAAACTAACATATAGAAATATTAACTGACAAAATACTTTTAGTTGGGGCACGTACTGAACTAAATTAATATCTGTGGTACCCTAACTACTATAATGAACTAGCTTTTGCCCGTGGCTTCGCCCGCGTTGACTTAGAATTTGACAAAAGTTTCTATAGTAACATAATTCAATCATGATTCGTAAGACACGTGGCACCGTCTACTAACGATATTATTGTTTTCCACGGGAACAGTACTTTTTTTCGGTATGAAAGGTACCCTATGTCCGTTTCTGTACACCTGACAACGTATATGCTAAATTTCAGGATGATCGGTTCAGTGGTTTAGGTGTGAAAAGGTAACAAACAAACAAACTTACTTTCGCATTTATAATATTAGTTAGGATATCAAAAGTTGGTCTGCTCCTTTTTAAAGGTTCTGCTGTTGTGCAGATTGAAATGTAATTTTATGCTACCTGTGTAATGAAATGTGAATCAGAATCTAAGTTTTAAATCCTCTCAATTAATTACTTACTTCTCCAAGGATCTATATTTCTCTTTCAACCCATTCTGTTGTACTGTTTATGTCTTGGAGCACTACCAAGGCATCCAGATATCCAGCGAATATCCTGGTAAAGTTTAAGTCGTAGTTAGTGTGTAAGTTTACATTTAACTTACGAATTATTAACCATTTTTTTTTCTTTAACATCACCTTTTAATGGATTAGTTCAAGATGATAAAAAAAACTTGTTAGTAAATAGAAACATATTGTGTTTACCAATCAGACGTGGACGGTTAAAGGCTAATACATAAAACTTTATAAATATTTGATGATAAAATTATTAATTCAAAAATCATCATCAAAATTAAAAAAACACTAAACACTTATCTTAAAAACGACTTATTTTAGATTTATTATTAATTATGGTTTACTCACGTGCATTTTTCTGGATTGACCGACTAGTTTCGGGTCCAAACGGAGCCCTTAATCATGAGCTGAACACGCAGCGTGGTGGCGAGTCGAACCTAGTCCGAAGACTAGGTTCAATCCCAGAAATTAGGTAGGCAATCCCAAAAAATGCATGTGAGTAAACCGTAACTTATCATAAATCGTGCCAGTTACCGCGACCCTGGAACGCAAAAAGCATTAAGTGGAACACGGATGGGTTTTTAGTCAGCAAGAGTCTGACACTCCCATCCGCTCCGCCCAGAACGGAAGGAGCCATTTGATGATTTCGAATACTTAAAAAAAAACTTGTCATGAATATGAATGTCTCACGAAAGTTTTAATAAAAAAATACTTATTTTACATAAGTACACGATAAAGTTTTATCTTTTTTTAGACATAACTTACATTGTGTAGCGTTACAACGCTTTACGCTGTGTTTTCGAAAAATACAGTGTAAGTCACACCTTACACTGTATTTTTCTTTCGTATCCAAGCTACTTAAATACTAAACTACGCAAGGTGTTCTTACCCAGACCAGTTTACAGTAACATCATAATTTATTAAACATAGTTGCATCTAAAAGTGCCATAAACTAAAAATAGCTCTCCTTACCTGCGCCGGCTTCCGAGCGATTTAGTATGCATTTAACGCATAGATGCACCCTTTGTACTTCAATACGCGCACATACATGAAAGTGCTTTACCCTGTTCGTTATTCTTCGGAACAAAGTTATCTACATCACTATTACGAACGATCCAGTGACATTTTACCTCTTTGTCATTTGACACCTTCGCTGTAAATATCTATTTGTTCGTATAGTAGTTCAAGCCACGAAGATGCGCACTACTCTTTGCCTAAACCGATAGAGTGCAAAAGTGTGCATTATAAATTGCTCTTGTGCTAGTTCTGTTGCCACACAATAGTTAGATGTGTGCATACGCACTCTCACAAGAAATAGAAGGGGGCGTCTTCGTAGATTGAACTATCTGTACTTTAGTCTGAGTGTAACATTTTCTGAAAAATGTAAGAAATTATAACGAAAGAGGTTAAGCTTGATATAAAGGACTTGTCACACTGAATGCGTTCTGCGTCCTCCGGTCTGGTCAAATCGAACGCAGCCCGCATCCTATGTGAACTTCATGGTTAGGGCAACCGGTCAGCGATCCGGGCACGGCATCCAGCCAGGGCATCCGATCAGCGATCCGGGCATGGTCAGCGATCTGACGAGCAGGGCAAACAGCGGCCATTTTATATTTGATTGCGTGTCACCCGCCGCCCGCTGCCCGCCTGCCCGCAACCGGGCAGCCCATCCGTTACCTTCCCACCCCGACCGCCTGACCGGTGCGTTCCCTACGTTCTTTGCTTGTGCTTGCATAGTCAGATCGTAATTCCATAAAATATATATAAAACGCAAATGATGTTCATGTAGGATGCGGGCTGCGTTCGATTTGACCGGACCGTAGGACGCAGAACGCATCCTGTGTGACAAGTCCTTCAAGGTGAGACAAGTGGAGTCTACCTCGTTAGTCTAGTCGTGGTAAGCGTGGCTGCTTAGCGTTATGTCCTGAGTTCAATCTCCAGGTCGGCCAAAGTGTTATTGGGTTTACAGTGTGAAATTTCTCAGTAGCAGCCCGGAATCTGGATTTGTGCCCAGTTGGTGGCAATGGACTCGCCGCTTATTAGAGGGGACTTAAACATAACGGCATAATGAGGGTGTCGTATACACCTCTGCCCAACCCTTCGTGGAATACTGACGTAATGTTATGTTATAAGTGGATTATTTTAAGTGTAAGTGGAATTAGAACAACAATAAAATCATTGTTTTCACAACATATCAATAAGGTAGTCCCTAACTATTGACCAGATAAGCTAAATGTGACCTAGAAATATGAAATTTATCTGTTCAGTAATATTGTCATTATCACTATTGATATTGTGGTGAAATGCAAATGTTAGCTATTGTAAAGTTTATTTAATTAAGATTAATGAACAGTTAATGATTGGACTCCTAAGCTAATTTTACCTGTGATAAAGGCTACTAACGTAAGGAAGAGCATATGCAAAGCAATGGGGTCTTTGCTTCATTATTGGTGAAGATATAAGAGTCTTAATTTTTAGGGTTCCGTACCCAAAGGGTAAAACAGGACCCTATTACTAAGACTCCGCTGTCCGTCCGTCCGTCTGTCACCAGGCTGTATCTCATGAACCGTGATAGTTAGACAGTTGAAATTTTCACAGATCATGTATTTCTGTGGCCGCTATAACAACAAATACTAAAAAATAGAAAAAAATAATTAAGGGGGGCTCCCATACAACAGACATGATTTTTTTGCCGTTTAAATAGATAATGGTACGGAACCCCTCGTGCGCGAGTCCGACTCGCACTTGGTCAGTTTTTTACAAATACTGCTCAGTAAATCATAGGAATCGGCCATAAATAATTCTCATATTAGGAAGGTGGATGTATTTCAATACCATCTTTAATTAAATGCTAGTTTCATTAAATTAGAACGCCACTTTGGTTTAGCAGCAGGTTTTTAGTAAATTGTTATTCCCACTGTAAACTTGATTAATTAAACTCAGGTAATGGAGTGCATTTGCGAAGTAAGTGCCGCCGTAAACCATTTTAGTACGTGTGTATGAAAGTTGGCTGCAAAAGGAGAATAAATGAATTTATGGAGCTTTTGCTCAAAAATTATTGTAGCGCCCACGGAACGAAATGCTTGTTGACTAAAAGAGACACATCTCTTAAGAGGCTGCAATTTCTTAATACGTATCCATTAAGCTACCATTAACGTACACACGAATTACACGCTATTGGGTGGCGTCGAGCTTCGACGCTGTTTTTTTTTCAGATTCGACGATGCTTTGAGCAACGGTCTGAGAATCAGGTAAGGTGCATAGGCAAGGAGTTGTAGTAGCTGAGGAGTGTCTGATTAAAAGTGGCTATTTACATTTTCCATTTTTTTTATCATAGTCTCAGAGTAGAGTTTTCAAATGGTATCCATTTCCGATCTCGGAATTCTATGAAAATGACCCTAAATTAATTAATTTTGGTCAAAGCAAGCTATATAATGTACAAAAAGTAACTTATTTTTTTTGATAATTTCAGAAAAAAATAATTGATGACGTAATTAGCCACATTTGATCAGACACTTCTCCTCTGTTGAAATAGAGCTTTCTATAGTGACGCGGTGTTGCGTTGTCACGCTGGCGATTACGATGTAACAAAGGTGAAACATGATGACAGCCACTCAATTATCTGAGCATTTTCTGCACTACTCCAATTTCTCTAAATAGGCAAGCTCTTTAAGTTCTCCAAACAACCACAATTCAACTTGTAACTTGGTTAAAGTTTCCATCTTAATCGACTCTCAGCATTAACTTCAAGTCGTTTAGTTTCAACAAGCACTATTTTCCCAGCAAAATATTGAACGGTTACCAATTCCTGTGACGCATAAATCCGGCGTCGCCTTCACCATTCAGGGACCACCTTCAACAACACTCGCTTATCGACTGCCTTAAATCTCTCTCGGTGAGTTGAGCACTCCGCAATTTATTGTTCTCATTGGTTGGCGATGCGGCCGCACTACGGAAGCCAGTCGACACGCGTAAAATCGACGGTTCACACGAGAATTGGGTGCTAATACTTTTTTATTTTTCTGCAAGGAAAACACCTGTTTTTCTTACCTCCAGTTCGCGGAAGGAAGGATTTTGGTATTTCCTGTGCTTTTTATTTTGTATAGGCGCTGTTTTGCTTCGGCGGAACCCGCATGGGATTTGGATATTCGAGTTTCCTTTTTGGGCGGTCGGTAGCTTACCTGTGTTTACACGAGCATCCGATGGTTTAAATCTAGCAAAACAGGAGTGTATCCACGGAACCGCAGGGCAATTGTGTAACGTAACCAACATCAATCATGACAGTTGATGTGTAAAAAACCTTTTCATTGTGATATATAGTTGTGGAGAAGTCGGATTGTTAATACAAATGTTGCTTTGGAAATTGTTGACCTGTCAAAATCATTGAGCGTTTTGCGCAATTAAAATGAAGGAAGCCAAAAAAGATTATTGTTTAAAAAAAATTGCAAATGTAATTCTACTACTATTACCTACTAATATTATAAATGCGAAAGTAACTCAGTCTGTCTGTTACCTCATCACGACTAAACTACTGAACCGATTTTAATGAAACAGAAATAGTCTTGAACCCGGAGAAGGATAAAGGCTACTTTTACCCCGAAAAACGCGGAATACGCGATAGACGACATACACGCGGATGAAGCCGCGAGCGACCCCTAGTAACAAATATGACAAAGACGATGACACCAAACAAACAATATTGACGTACCTACGCTTAAAAACATACCAATTTCTTTTAAGATCTCGAAGTAAAGCAGGGTTGACTTTTTGAAAGTCAAAGACCACGTAGTCAGAAGCAATAATATCTTCCTACCGACGACGGTTTCAAAATCGCCAACAGTAGCAATCTGAATATGGATAGAGCGGATAAATATGTGCCTATGTATAGAAAGGATAGCCGTACTACCCATTATTACCTACTTATTCTCTTGGCTTGACTGCCTCGTTGGTCTAGCGGTCGCAAGCGCGACTGCTGAGCGTGAGGTCCTGGGTTCGATCCCCAGGTCGAGCAAAGTGTTATTGGGTTTTTCCGTCTGGAATTTCTCAGTAGCAGCTTGGAGTCTGGATTTGTGCCCGGTTGATGGCAATAGGCTCGCCCCCTATTACATGGGACTTAAACATAACGGCGAAACGTGGGTGTACTATACACCTCTGCCAACCCTTCGGGGAATAAGGCGTGAAGTTATCTTTGTTATTCTCTTGGCTTGGGTCAGATGATTTCGATAGGAAGATATTATTGCTTCTGACTGTACTTAAAGTAAATTCATTCATTCGTTTACTGTAAACAGAACGGGACTCGTATCTTTTGGTCGGTATTAAAATTTCTAGAAATTAAGTTGTTAGTTCGAAGTTTAATAACACCTAATGAGTTTTATTTATCTGCTTGTATTCAATATTAAATTCTTATTTGCACTCTCAGATATTAAAAGAACAAGAAACGTTGAATAAACACACCTTATTTACGGAACGTACGGAAAGTCTGACTAAATACAGAATGTAAATATTTTGGAGGTAGAAAATCTGTTCTGCTAAATACTTCGGCGTCTTTTTATTAATTTCATTCCTTTTTACTTTTTATGAAATTCATACTACTTTTTGAGGACATTCGTGAAATATGCGACTTATAGCGAAATACTCAAACGCTACTTAATTTTAAGTTGCCGTTAATTACGTGCTATCACTGTCACTTTGCCTTAAAGTGATAGAGAAAGCACGAGACTCGAGTCATTAACATTACTATTTTGTTTTGTGAACGTAGGTAGAAAAAATGCATACTTGTATATCAAAAAGACATGACAAGCTGCAGTGACCTTTATAATTGTAATCAATCTCATAAACATAATCATAAGAAGGGGCAGTCTGAAGCGCCCTTCTACCGCATGTACGCTTCTTTAATACATTATTTAAGTTACAAGATAGGAGGTACCTATGAGGCGTCCATAGTTACGTAAAATACACTAAAGCCTCAACAAAAAATTGGAAAAAAACGTAGGTACTATATAAAATAATTAATACATCAACTAAGCCAATCGTAGTCCACAGCAGGGCTCTTATTCTCTATGACATTTAATAAATCTAGTCAACTTCCTGTGTAATTATACTAAATACTTTGAATAGGTGTAACGGCTCCAAGGTGTGGAATTTAAAGTTAAACTTGGTCGATAGTCAACGTCATCCAAATTTGCCACAATACAAAATCCATTCAAGTAGTAAACGAAGTGTTTCCAATGCTTTGATGAAGTTACCGTAAGTACATTCAAACCTTAGATCATGGAAATAAAATAGATATGCCGAATTAGAAAGAAAGTAGTAAAAACACATTCTTCTTCTCTCGTGTCAGCACGAGCTATACGAAAATAGCTCATGCTGTGGTGTAAAGATTAGCCAGACAGAAAGGTTGGTAGCAGGGCTGACTGCCCAGGCACAGAATAGTAAGCCCAGGGGCCTAATTCTCCTAAAATAAATCTTAATAAATCACAACCGAACCAAGGCCGAACCGTTCATTCATTCTCCTAAAATAAATCTTAATAAATCACAACCGAACCAAGGCCGAACCGTTCATTCAGACAGTTCTCAATTTCAAAAGCTATCAAATTGTTTGACACAAAAAACAAAATCAATCATTTTGAAAGTTTTCGAAAACAAAAACTGACTGACGGTTGTGGTTCGATTGCGTTTGATAACAATTTATTTTAGGAGAATTGGGCCCCAGGGTGCGTTGGATGTACTTAAATATCATCACTCGTGGAGGCTTTTTTCATGCAACCCAAAAAAACACATTTATTTGATACAACCGAGACATATTAGGTACATAGAGATAGAACGTATAAAAGTTTATTTTTTTGTCTTATATTATTAAGAAGCATATCACCTTAATTCACCCACTACGTAACTATCGCACCATTCAGACATATACATTCCACAGCTAGACAGTAGACTTACCTCCGGTTTCTGATTTGAGAATTCGGCATACGCAAATACTTAAGTAATATTTGAGTACAAAGTTGTCAAAAAAATGCTTTAAAATCCGTCATTTTTTTGACAACTACATATAACCGGAGATTAGCATTTCCAAAGATGGTAACTAATGACCGTTCTCACCAGTAAGCAGATCATTTGTCACCTAAAATAGTTAACATTTTTCTATAAATATGTTTTTTTTTATGTGTCTGGTTGGCAAACAAGCCGACAGCCCACCTAACGTAGCTAAAGTACTTCTCCGGACGAATTCTTTCACAAGGAGTTTTAGTCCTCTTATAATCTCAATGTAATTAAATAATTAAAATTTTCCCATAACATAAGATGTGTCTTTGATATCGTCTTGTGCTCTACTAGTGACTGTTCGAATAACTGTATGCTGCTTTAAGTATGCTAAGAAATAGTTTGCTGTGATAACTGTCCCTTCTTTCTCTGATCTGTGGTTCCCACCTCAGTCTTAAGAGATGGCAAAGACACTTGCCTTTTGCCTTGCGGTGTACTTAACTTGAGCACTAGCTACTTGAGAGGCTCAGCGCTCAAGAACTTTAGAAAAGCATTCCATCCCTATTACAGAAAATTTATGTACATTGCAGCATTTTCTTGCAGGACTTTGTTTTATTTACAGGATAGGAAGAGGTAATACAGTGTCCACAAGTGATGATATGACATGAACATAAAGCCATGTACGCACCTGTGTACAAATTTGTTGCGCTGCGTGATACGTAACTGCGTTACGCGCACTTGCATACCATAAGGATGCGTTTACACATACGCGATTATTTTGGGCGTGAAAGCGCGCGCGTCTTTTACGAGTCGCTCCCTCCTCAGAAACTTTGGAATTGAATAGTTAGTTCCTTGTCTTAACGTACATTTTTTATCGCTGTAAAGTACACGCGCACGCTCAGCGCTTGAATAGCTATTGCGTAGTACACGCGTCGCAATCGCGCAGCACCCGCACCCCCTCCACACTCCCGGCTAGGTTGGCAAATGCAATTTGAGATCTATTGCTGTGTCATAAGACTTAAATTATACACAACTCAAAGCGAGTTAGATGCTGGTGCTGACGCGCGTGGCGTGCGCTTAGCGGGCGCGTGTGATCTGAACGCGCTTTTTCCGAACAGTGCGTGGCGAACACGTGCATAGTGATTCGTAACCGATGTTCGGGTTCGCGGTATTCGTGTTTAAAAGTGCGTATACGGCTTATCATACCGTGTCGTTTTTGTTGAGGCACTATTCAGTGCTACATTATCTTGTATAGTCCCTTCAGCTTCACGTCTCATTTAAAACGACATCTATATAAACAACTTTACAATGAAAGTAATTCCATCTTGACACTATTTCCATTAATACTTGTTAAAGCTACTATAGGTACAGTAGCTCTCAAATTGGTTTACTAATTTAACGCTGAATGCCCTTTGTATTTCACAGAACGATAAGTTGTTTTGACTTGCAAATCGGCGATTAGGAACCGAACCAAACTTGGCGATATTTTGAAGTAGGTATATATTCTGTCAAAGGAGGTGCTCGTGGCTAATTAACGACCGCGCATATCATACGATTTGCGGGGTTAAGTTGAGTTTGCCGCGGTCAGTCCATGGATGGGTGACTGTTCGTTACACGTTGAGACCCCTCCGTGCCACGGAAAGCACGTTAACACGTTCAGTGCTGGGTGCCCTTCAGGAGGGCACCCTGCAGTCGCATTCGCCATGCCAAGTGCCCTCGTGGAGTGCTAATTTTCAATGCAGGTTTTCCTTCGAAAATTCACCGTCATGAAACAAGCAAAAACCTATTTTACGACATAGTAGCGTATTTTTCAAGGTTTTTAACCTAATACCAGGAACCCTACTTGAGGGTTCACTCTTAGCGCAAACGTAATGCCGGGGACCCTCCTGGAAGGTCCACTAGCAATATATATGGCGGGATGGCGTATGAGCTCTATGAAAAGTGTGGTGGACTCGAATGTGTTAATCAGTCGATCCCAGATGTCATACGAATACCTATGACAGTCGTTACGGGTAGTCAGAAGCCCAAAAGTCTGACAACCGATCTAACCTTAGGATATCGGCATTGCCCAGTAACTGGGTTGCGGAAGTCTGATGGCAGTTGCTCCGTGTAAAATACTGGTATTCAGCATTATCTGGTAAGACTGGAAGCTGGCCCCAACATACATAAGAAAAGGCTAGGCAGAACAACTCTGTCAAAAGTAGTAAACCACTATTTTGGCCCACCGGTACTTAAAATCATTATGAAACGAATGCTACTACATTTTAATTTATAAAATTTTGTCTCCGTCTAAAGAAATCTACCCCAAGTACTCGTATTAGAAGTAACTTTTACTTTTGCAATCTAGAATTTTCAATTCCAGTCAACATCCTAAAGAATGAGGCCCTTCATAAATTCACTGCGACGTGAACTTTGACACTCCGAAAAAAAATTAAATTAACTTCTGACTCTCGTAAAAGAGTTCTTTCGGAATATCATAATTCACGAAAATGACGACATCTAAAAACATTATTATAACAACGGTGCTATGGAGTGTGAGAGTCCATAAAGTGCGAGCTGAATTAGAATTGGCAAGGTCAACTAAAAGAGCATATAAAAAACTGAACTACTCAAGTACATGGACCATAGATTTAATAAAAAGTAAGTTCAAAAACTAAAACCCGACTACTGAAAAATGAATGAAACAAGAAAATTATTATCATCTGAAATTGTTTTGTGCAAACTATTCAATATTTATCGTCTATTAAATAAACAACTTACACGTAATATATTTTAATGTATTTAATACATATTCAATTCAGAGGATAGTCGTGGTCCGTGGTCGTATGCCACCTATCCTAACAAAACAATACATTCTAACAGTAGTAGGCGATCATAAGCTTTAGGGCACAGTGGCACACGACCACAGACCACAGTGATCCTCTGAAAATCACTATGAATATCTATACATATACAAGGAGAAGCTGACTGACTGACTGACTGATCTATCAACGCACAGCCTAAACCGCTGGGGTTAGAAAGTTGAAATTTTGATAGTAGGTTCCTTTTGTAACGTAGGCATCCACTAAGAAGGGATTTTTCGAAATTCAACCCCTAAGAGAGTTAAATAGGGGATGAAAGTTTGTATGGAAAATCGTCACTTAACGGGTTCAAAATTTCACGCAAGCGAAGCTGCGGGCGAAAGCTAGTATATTATGTATGTCAAATTGTGATAAGTTGTTTGGAAGTTAGTAGAGATGAACATACATACATACCCACATACATACCAGTCAAAATCAAATACCCTCCTTTTTGCTTCGCCGTAGTCGGGTAAAGTCAACGTCAAATAGTTTTTATTTCAAGTAGACCAGATCACTGGTGCTTTCAAAAGGTCAACACTAGGTGCTCGGTTCCAAGTAGTAGGTCCTTTGGGGAAGAACCGGCAAGAAACTCCATAGACACTCTTTTTAAAAAAGTAAATGGTTTGACAATTTTCATTGTAGTAATGTAAGAACAATGCAGATAAACGCAGGTAAACAGAATAAATAAAAAATCAGTGAATAGAATACTGGCATTGCCCAGTAACTGGGTTAGGGAGGTCTGGTGGCAGTCGTTCAGTGTACAATACTGATATTCAGTCGCATTTGGTAAGATTGATAGCTGACACCAACATACTTGGCGTAATGAAATCCAGAAGACATTAATTTGGCGTTTATGAAAGACGGTATACCTCCATTTATACAGCCAGAAGTAAGAACTGCCATTAAAAAAATGAAGACGAACCAGAGCTCTGGCGATGACTATATTACAAATGTTGTTATGGATGCGTTTGATATCCACCAATCATATTCATTGGTCTACATAGCATAGCACTGGTGGAAACTGATTTAACTAAGCTACGTTTTTTATATGGAAGGATGCGTGCTGTGGATGCGTGCTATGGATGCGTCCTATGGATGGTCGCGAGTGGTGTAGCTACGCCCGCCGCTCCCCATGCCTTCCCTATTGTCGATACGTCGCATAGCTCGAGATGCGCATCATCCTCGCACATCTACATAGCTTAGCATCAGTGGAAACGGTCACATAGTTTCGTAGCTTAGCTTTTACATTCTCGCAGCATAGCTACATAGCACATCTCTGGTGGAAAGGCACACAGGATGGTTTCCAGGTCATCATGCGCAAAAAAGCAGCTTCACTGCTGGCCCGTATACGGGGGAGCAATAATGGCATTCTGAACGGAATAGCTGTACGTTTTGACTGTCCCTTTCAGAATCAGTGGGTCAAGTCTTGTGTAGGTGTGGCGAGTCATGGCAAATAGAAATGTAAATATGTGTACTAGGTTAAGGTTTTTATGGGTCTATGCCATCTGAAATAAAGTTTATATTGTTATAACAAAGAATACATACCTAAACCATAGAAAACACATGTAAAATCTCTGTAATCTATAAAAAGTTTACGTCTATAAAATGATTTGATGAAATTCCCGTCGATGAAATGATGTCTAGGCTCAACCAATTTCATATATTATGCTCTTTATGGAGACTCAAACCGTACGATAGGTACGCAAACTATAACCGAGCGTAGAATTCTCAATAGAAACTAAGTTGTGGCTCCCTTGGGCAAATTGACAGACCTTCATGTTAACTCTAAAACCTACCTACACATAGAACGTATTTACACAAGTCTGCTAACCTATAGCTAGAACAAATGTTTCGTGTGAGCGTAGGGATGCCCAAAACAGTAATCTAACATACGAGCCATTTAACTAAAGGTCCATTTGTCTTAAGTACATATAGGTTTCTAGGCCAAATGTTACAGCGAGGTGAAAATCGAAACTTAGTGGTAACCCTAAAGTGTTCAAGTTACTCCCAGTACAAACTTGGCAATGTTTCGAATGTCAACCAATTCTTGAGAATTATGAAACTTCCATGTTATCGGTGAATTATGGGTCACCAGACCTCTTATCATTAATCAGATTGATTATTTTCACTTAAAGGCGACGTTTCTTTCAAATAAGTACCTGTTCATATTTATCTTAGGCCTCGTTTATAGAAACGCGGGATCACCAAAGCAATACGCCGCGTTTGTCATACGTACGACTAAAACTCAAATAATACGCGAGGAAAAACGCGTATTGTACGAGTAAACGATCTGCTACAAAATCGTCATAATTATAATGTTCGAATTTGACTCCATATTACGCCCCGCGTCACGCGCCGTTCTATGGTCAGAAAACCCTCTTTTTATTGATCGATTTTTAACAACATTGTTGTCAACATTGTAATTTTGTAGTGTCCACAGACAAATTATTAAAATTTATTAAAAGAACAATTCTAGTATTGCAACAAACATAGACAAGGAAATATAAAAATCAGAAGCAAAATCCCATTAATTATACAGGCTGTTAACGAATTCGTGTAATTCCTTCAAACCATATGATTTATTATTAATGGTATAGATTAACCACGCACGGGATTTAGATTGATTAAAAATAAAAATATTTTTTTTCGATTTTTTTTTTATTAAATTATTGAAAATTTCGATGCCATGCATAAATTAATGAAGACACGGCGACACAGCTGACGGGCACAACTAGCGCAATATCGCTCCACGCAGTCAGTTAACTTGGAACGCTAAAATTACTCAGATACAGAATGCGATGGTTCATTTTTTGAAAACTTTTTTTGTCGATTCGAAAAAAACTTGTGCAGGGTCAATCAGTGTCACCAGTAGATCAGGCGTTTTGAAGGAATTACACGAATTCGTTACCTGTATACATTGACCATCTGAGTCAAAATTTTATCTAAAAATGCAATTTAAAAACCATAATGAGATTATATTAAAATTAATTAATTCGTGTAATAATATTAAAAAGTCTGCTATTTTTATCTACCACATTTCTTCTGCTACAACTCGAATTCAGTCGTTGTCTCTCTTCCGGCAGCCCACTCTATAATCAACTTAAGTGCGTTCAGACCACACAAAAATTAGCAATCAGATACAGAATAAAACGCTTATCAACTGACTGCTTCGCTATGTAAATGTGTCGGAAATTCATAGCAATTTCTGTCCTCATACGCATGACGTTGGATTTAAATTGCAACAATGCATAATTTTGACGTCACATCATGGACTGTCGCAATTAGAGCACAACGGATGTCTGAAAGCACTTTAATGTTCCATGTCCCTTTTCAAATGGCCTGGTAATAATTAATATGCAAATTATAGCAAAGTACAGAGGGCAAACTAGATAAGTATGCAGAAACTAACAACTATTGCATCATCAATCATCAGTCATCACACATCATGGTGCTTAAATCGTTAAGTCGCGAGGCTCTGAAAATCGATAAATGTTGGTATAACCACTCAACTTCCTCATCCAAATGTTTCAAGCCGAGGTTACGGGCAACAGCAAGTGAACTGGCTCTGCAGTTATCAACCCTCTTACCCAGCAGATTATTTAACGGTAATACCTAATTTTGTGAGAAAAGTTTTATGTCCACCAGTAAACTGCAACATTTTTCTCGCCAATTTTCTTCACAAAAACCATATAACCAACATTTATGAAATAATTTACTGAAAAAGAGTAACCATGGAGTTTATTGCCCGCTCTTCTCTATAATAATCTACATTTTAGAACACGGCAGTGTAGTTTCTTCTTGACAATTTAAAAGTGTCTGTGAATGATCAAATTGAAATTAAAAGCTTTGACTTTAAAACAGGAACAACTATACACACGCGACGTACTCCATATTCAGACATATCGTTAAAGATGACGATATATTTATGTTGTAAAACAATACAAGTATGCATGGTGTTAAATTTGAGAAAGAAGCTACATGGGAGTTACCTATGAAGTGTCCATAGTCACGAAAATGAAACAAGGCCTAAAGAAAACAATTACCCCCTTATTACAAAAGATGGTCTAAGAAAAACCTAGGTTTTAAAATAGCCCCGTCTCTTTTTGTTATATGACATAAGAAAGTGATGGGTATATTTTAAACCTGGGTTTACCTTAATCTTGGTTTAAACCATATTTTGTAACAAGGGGGTCAATGTTTGCCATTTATGGCGTACACAATTTACACTTAATCGAAGTAGTATACAATTAATTACATTGACCAGCTTTGTTCGCAAACATAAGTGTTAATTAGTAACTCGTATTTGGGAGCATACCCATATTGAACGGAGCCTCTTTGTATAGCGATCCCTTGGGATAGATTGGACGGCCGGTTCTCATAATGCACTCGGGTAAGCGCTGATAGGTTCTAACGTATTCTGTTTATCCTAAACGGGTTGAAAAAAACAAGCACCAATTTTCTAAATCCTCTGCCTTATGGTATTAAACATTGGCAAAATATGTTTTATAAATGTAACAGAAAATACGGACCCGAACTTGTTTTTACATCCATTTAATATTATGCTTGATAGAGGCGCTCTTGGCTAATTTATCAACCGCGTGGATCATATGAATTGGGGTGCATGAAAAGAGCCTCCACGAGTGACGATACTTAAGTACGTCCGGCGCACCCTGGGCAGTCAGCCCCGCTACCAACCTTGCTGACTGGCTAATCTTTTCACCACAGCATGAGCTATTTTCGTATAGCTCATGCTGACACGAGAGAAGAAGAAGAAGAAGATATGAATTGGAAGGTTAAGCTGTGCTTGCCGCGGTCAGTCCATGGATGGGTTCTTCGTTAGCCAGTCAGCAAGATTGGTAGCGGGGCTGACTGCCCAGGGTGCGCCGATCTTACTGAAGTATCGTCACTCTTGGAGGCTCTTTTCATGCACTCCGCGTTGATGGGTGACCGTCCGTTACACATCGAGACCCCTCCGTCGCTCAGAGAGCACGTTAAGCCGCCGGTTTCGGGTGCAATACGAATAGCTATGGCAGTTGTTACGGGTATTCAGTAGCCCGAAAGTCTGACAACCGGTATAACTTTAGGACATCGACATTGCCCAATAACTGGGTTGCGGAGGTCTGATGGCAGCCGCTCCGTGTAAAATACTGGTATTCAGCCGCATCTGGTTAGACGGGAAGCTGACCCCAACATAGTTGGGAAAAGGCTAAGTAGAACATAGAACATATATTATTTATGCTTGATACACCTGACAGCTTACGCAGAAAGTCAGTTGTTGATTTCTAAACCACGCTTGAATTCAAAATGGTGGTTAAGGCACATAGTAAAGGAAAGAAGGCATTCCTTCCATTTGCACCTACCTAAGGTGCAAATGGAAGGATGTCAAAGTATACAAGGTTAGTCAGAAAGGGGGTACTAATCCGAAAGGGTGTTAAAGTACACATAATAATGATTAACTTTTGTTCTACAACTTTTCCCAAAAGTCAATAGTTTAAGAGAAACAGTTGTGCAAAAATTACATAAAAAATGTGCTAAAATCTATCTATACTCAGCTATGATCAGCTGTTTACATTTTAGATCATATTTGGTGTCACGAATTAGAAGCTCCATTTTCTGAATTCGTTACTAAAATAAGAAAAATGATTTTTTGAAAAAACTAAATAAAAAAATATTTTATATGGAAATAAAAATTAAAGAATTTTTAATTTTTAACACTTGCTTTAAAACCGTCATCAGTGATACTATAAGTGACCCGCGAATTAGTACCCCCTTTCCGACTAACCTTGTATATACATAATTACACAAAGTAGTACAAGTGTAAAAACATTGTATTTTTCTGACAAAAATTACTGCATTTCTCATAAACTTTAGGAGTTCTTACATACTTTAAAATAAATTCATTTTACAAAGAATGTAATTTTTATTATTAAAAGGAATAAAGCACATATTCAAATGAACATTTTCTGTGAAATGTATTTTCACATTTTCCTAAGAATTTAATGGAGTTTACCTATGTATATAAAAGTAGGATGGACAGAGTGGCTTTTAAGTACTGTTGTTACCGTACTATGTGGTGACTTTGTTTGGAGAGAACAAACTATGTCGACAAAACATGCTGCAGGCTTTCGATGGAAAGAGATTTGCATTTGCTAGAAACAAACTCGAAAATTTCATGTTTTCTAGTGTTTCGTACCCAAAGAACCAACGAGCTATTACTAAACTGACGTACTTGTTTGTCACAAGAGTAAATCTCAGCAGCCTTAATCGGTGAGTTGTCCGGGCTAATTGATGAATGCAGAATAATGTCATCCCGACTACGCCGCCTTGATCGCACACGTATCGTGATCGCTAGTGTGGGTGGGTAATGATACGTCTCTACGTCGGTCAATATAAATGATCATGATATACAACGCGATACGGATACGATAAACGGATCTTGATCGCACCCGTATCGTGATCGCTAGTGTATGTTTCTATGTCGCTCTATATTAGCGATCTTGATACACGTCTGCGATACGGATACGATGATCGGATCTCGATCGCACACGTATCATGATCGCTTGTGTGCACGGGTAATGAATGATACGTTCCTACGTCGATCCACATTAGCGATCATGATACACGTCTGCGATACGGATACGATGATCGGATCTCGATCGCACACGTATCATGATCGCTTGTGTGCACGGGTAATGAATGATACGTTCCTACGTCGATCCATATTAGTGATCATGATACACGTTTGCAACACGGATACGATGATCGGTAAAATGATACATATTCGGAACGACCTTTATAAAGCAGAGAAGTAGTGAATGTTAGTATACGCTCCATCGTGTATTTTGCCAACCATGTTGAGGTTAGCTTCTAGTGTACACAGCCGCGGCTGAATATCAGATCGTATTTTCCACAGAGCAACTTCCATTTGACCTCTTCAATTCAATTGCTGGAGTATTAAATCTCTTTGGAGCAATTTAGCTACAAGTAGGTTGTGGTACTAAATATAATTGCTACGCTACAGACAACTGCTCATAAAGTTACCACTAGGTATGTGGAAACAAGATTATTTGCGTTTGACTGGAATTGGATCGTAAATCTGGACTACAAATAAAATTATTACGAGATTAATTATTCTGCAATGAACTAAGGTCCGATTTTTCCACAGCAAATAACTTTTTATATATAAAGAACAAAGTGTATATTTTGATAGCTTTTGTATAGAAAACTTGTCAAAACGTAATTTTGTTTTTCAGGCCCTTGCTAGAACTCATGCTGGTACGAGAGAAGAAGATTGATCGTTCAAGCGGTCTTTGCGAATAGCCCATTTTTAAAAGTGGCATTACAATAAATATCCACCTGTAATACGGCTAATTAGATAGATAGATAGATAGGTTTACTTTATTGTCTTTAGTGTTTAAACAGAAGGAATACACGTAATTAAGAACAGTACAAATTGTAGTAGTAGTGTCAATTGTAGTCATCATTCAGCCGAAAGACGTCCACTGCTGAACATAGGCCACCACCAAAAGGGGGTGTTTGACATACTTGCCACGCTTGATGTACGGTTGTTAAAATACTCAGAGAACCCTGCTGCCCATCCTCTAGTAAATCCCTTAATCGCATTTTACGACACCCATTGAAAGATATGGGGTAGTGCTATTCTTTACATCCGACACCACACGGTAATTGTAGCATGTAAGTTATAAAGTATGTGCGACAACATGATATAATTACCGCCTGTACCTACTAAGTATACCTCCATATTTTTGTGTTAAGCAATCCTCACCTTTTATTTTTGTCAGCTCAGTAAACAAAACTCCAAAAACTTAATCGCACCCACAAGAGTACGCCAAGAAATTTAAGACAGCTTTATAAAATGAGTGCTTTTACTTCACCTCAATTTCGGGCCGGTGTCAAAAGCAGGTATTCATTTTTCAGCTAATTAAATTTGGTGGCTCGAGCTTGTCTCCTGAGCCTCGCATTGTGGAAACTAGTTCAAGGTTGAGCACTACTAAGATAATATCGCACACAGGGGATTTAATGTTCAACATTTATGAGCCCAAACTAGTGCAAGTGATCCCTAAACAAAGTGTACCGCAAGGGTATTTCATATACATGTGGGGGTCTTTAAGACAGGTCGTATTATTTTTGGAATAAGTGTGATTGTTATTAAATTGACTTCCTCGTTGGTCTAGTGGTTGCAATCGCAACTGATCAGCGTAAATACCGTAAATGAAAAGGTGCATGAAAAGAGCCTCCACGAATGACGATACATAAGTATGTCCGGCGCACCCTGGGCAGTCAGCCCTACTACCAACCTTGCTGACTGGCTAATCCTTTCACCACAGCATAAGCTATTCTCGTATAGCTGGTGCCGACACGATAGTAGTAGCGTAAGTACGAGTACAATCTCCAGGTTGGGCCAAGTGTTATTGGGTTTTTCCGCGTGAAATTTAACTTTCAATAGGTGCTCGGTTGATGGCAATAGGCTCGCCCCCTATTACATGGGACTTAAACATAACGGCGAAATGAGGGTATTACTATACACCTCTGCTAACCCTTCGTGAAATACAGGCAGTGATGTTATGTATTTTATTGAATTATTTTCTTAACACACACAAACTTACTTATGATGGCAGAATTATTAATATACAAAATCATCTTCCGTAAGTTTCGCCATTTAGCGTATTTAAATTGCGAATTGCATTCCGTGCGGTAACATGTATAATTGAGAACAAACCAAAATTTTAGCACTGAAGTGCTGAAATTAAATGACCTAAAACAAGCTTGCGGTCTAGCTCAATATTTAATGCAATTTTTATGCACGCCAGTTTATCAGCCACTATTAATACTTAATTTAGAAGGCTCACGAATCAACAACCCAAATTATTTATTGATCACATCCCGTATAATTCCACTAACGAGAACCCTGTTTATACTTGCTAATCAGGTAATACATTTTAAATGTACGATATATTGCACACATTATTAGCTATCGAATAAAACTTTAATGAGCAATTTACTGTGATACAACAAAAACAGTAAATTGACAGTACGTAACAAGCTCGTGGAACTGGCAACAATTTGTAGACATTACTGTATAAAGATAAGACGAGGTAGCCATAAAGCGAGGGGGATTATCGCGAGGATGTGGATATAAGTCCACGTTTCATTAGTTACATTAGCGAGATCTGAGAGCCGGCCCCCGGATAATATGATAACAATACATTACGTCGGGACAGGCGCGCTTAATGTCTCCTGGGACTTAATTCAAGCTCGGCTTTACAAAGAATTCTTTTTCATTCATACTGCTTTAGTGACGCTATCAATTTGTCCTGATTTAAAAGCAATTTATTGCGCTTACTGCCACAATTTTCACAAAGTAGTTGCGGGCGAAAGACTTGCATTACATAATAGTTTTAAGGGCAGTTCAGACTACGCTATAATGTATAGCATTTAGCAAATATTGTATAGCACAGCGATATCTATAAGCATCCATTTTATATGGACACGTTCACACAACGCTATGCTATGAAGTATATGCGATAAATTTGAGCGATATTGTACGATTCTCCGGTCCCCGCCCCACCTCACTTCTACACCGTCCGTCGCCCGACGGATCGCCGTCAAATAACTCGCTATACATAGTAGACCGACTTGCGATATAGCGTAGTGTGATCGTCATGCTATATAGTTATAGCTTATGACGCAATTTGCTTTACTATATAGCGAAAAAGTACAGCATAGTCTGAACTGCGCTTTAAGATTCTAATCAAGTTTGAAGAGCGAAATCTCAAAGTTTGGAAAGATTTCGCTAAGCTTCCGAGCCTAAGATGGTATTGAAATTAAATATTACGCAAATTTTCTTCCACCTAAGCATGGAAAGGCGGTGGCTGAACACAGAAATTGAATTAACCAAATCCCTTTGACGAAGTTCGTGTTTGCAGGCAACTCGGTTAAACTGTGAAATTATTAGCGGCCGCGAACGTTGGTGCTCTTTTACGGCGGCGACTGTAGTGCTGTTTATTTTATAAAGATTAGTACAAAATTGCGTGAAGTGTTTTAAAAGGACATTTAGTTTATACTGTAGGTGTAAACTAAATTTTCGAGCCACAAGGAGGGGCTCGTGGCTAATTAACAACCGCGCGGATCATGATGATTTGTAAGGTTAAGCTGCGCTTTCTGCGGTTAGTCCCTGAATGGGTGACCGTTCGTTACACATCGAGACCCCTCCGTGCCTCGGAGAGCACGTCAAACTGTCGGTCTAGGGTGTCATACGAATACACATGGCAGTCGTTATGGGTAGTCAGAAGCCCGATAGTCTTACAACCGGTCTAATCTTAGGATATCGGCATTGCCTAGTAATTAGGTTGCGGAAGTCTGATGGCAGTCGCTCCGTGTAAAAATTCTTGTATTCAAGCGCATCTGGTTAGACTGGAAGCTGACTCCAACACAGTTAGAGAAAATCTAGACAGAACGAATTTATACTTTATTGTCCGCAACTAGTATGGATTTGATCAATTTAAACAAAGGTTGTTGCAAAATCCGTTGGCTAACAACTAAGACTTTAAGCAAATGAATTCAAGATCACTCAGTACTAATACATAGCTACATGTTAACAGTTACTATCAATCCCTAAGACGCATGCCCTCTGAGACATCGATCCAACCCAGGTTTCAAACGCGACCCCGTCTGATTTCCATAATACCGTTCATCGTAAGTGGACGACACGATATTTTGTCAGCCCTGAATATATTGTCGTAGTAATTCATTCACATACATTTCGTCTCGAATCGAACTTTCGAGAAGATAAGTTCCGGACAAGTCAAGATTATCGACTGAATAAATCAGGACGAGAGGTGCCCCTAAAGATTTATTGCGTGTTGAAGAACACGCCTTATCTCGTGTTTGGACCGAAACAATTCTCTCCATTGCCGAAAGATATGCTGAGAACAGCAAAGGTATATGATAATAAAGATTTATCACCATGCTTTCTGTGTTCATAATCCGTTACTACGAGATATAAACACTCGTTCCCTCAAATAACATATCAGTCATTTTATAAAATCTATTCTTACAGACGACGGTGTTGCCAGCGGGAGTCTTCATAAATCAACAGTCTGTGACTCTATTGGAAGGATATCCGGTACATTCTTGTGAGAAAATGAATTATACATATGTTGAAGTATAAATTGCAAGGGCGTTGAACGAATGCCAATATAAACGATAAGGTATGAAAGTTTATGTATTAGGTAAGAGTTATCGTTGTTTTTAAATAAGGTAAAGTCGGTCTCGTTGGTCTTGAAGACTGCCTCGTTGGTTTAGTGATAGCAAGCGCGCCTACCGAGCAGTGAGGTCCTGGGTTCAATCCCCAGGTTGGGCAAAATGTTATTAGGTTTTTCCCTGAGGAATTTCTCAGTAGTAGCCCGGAGTCTGTTGCGGAATTCATTCGAAAGAGTTACCGCGGCCCTGGAACGCAAAGGGCATTAGGAGGAACACGTTTGGGTTTTAGTCAGTAAGAGTCTGACACTCCCTTGCGCTCCGCCCAGAGCGGAAGAAGTCATTTGATAATTAATTTCCCATCGTTAAAAAAAAAGCCCAGAATCTGGATTTGTGCCCGGTTGATGGCAATAGGCTCGCCCCTATTACATGGGACTTAAATATAACGGCGGAATGAGAGTATACTATACATCTCTGCCCAACCCTTCGGGGAATACAGGGGTGATGTTATTATGTTATGTAAGGTCGGTATTTATGTGTGTTCCAAAGTCTTCTTAAGCTCGTCTTAGTCCAGATAGTTATCTCTCGTATTCTACTTAAGTACTTATCTAGTGATACTACTGCAAAGGTAATCAGATATTCAAACAGTCGATATGTCACATCACGACTAATTAGCTACCACAGTCTAGATGAATGGTGCATTATCTACCGGAACAAGAGGTTAACTAGACAGAGTTGTCAAGAACTATTGTTCTAGAGAGAAAAACACAACTTTATCTGCATGCAGTGTACCTTGTTTTGTGTTATTCATTGTTTTCCTGTTCATCCAAAGGTTGTCTGGTAGATATCGCTATCAGCGATAAGACCGCCAGTGTACCCTTCAATATAAATATATTTAAGGGTACGATGTTGTATAAGAGCTGTGTTACAATTTTGGTGTATAATAAAGTATATTCTATTCTATTCTTGCTACTTGTTAATTATGTGTAGTTTATTAACCGAATGCCATGATAATCATTTCAACTAACCAGCCGAGGAAAGTAGAGGTAAATCTTCGTTGCCACAGAAATCAATATATAGGTAGTTGTAAGTACCATAAAGGGGGACTCTTGAATTCAAAACTAAGTAACAACTAGAATATTAAAATCGCGGTACGCTCACCCAATTTCAAATTCTATTAAAACTATGCTAAAATCTAGGGTTTACAAGGTTAGTCGGAAAGGGGGTACTAATCCGAAAGGGTATTAAAGTGCCCGAAATAATGAATAATTTTTGTTCTACAACTTTCCCCAAAATTTAACAGTTTAAGAGAAATAGCTGTTCAAAGATTTCATTAAAAATACGCTAAAATGTAGGTATCTATCCTCAGCTATGATCAGCTGTGTTAACATTTTAGGTCAAATTCGAGGTCACGGATAGGAAGCTCCATGCTCTGAATTTTTCATTGGGTATGAAGAATTTTTGAAAAACTTAAGTAAAATCATTTTGCACGGAAATAAAAATAATGATCGAAATTTGAATACTTTCTATAAAACAGTTTTTAGTGATACTTTATATGGCCTGCGGATTAGTACCCCCTTTCCAACTAACTTTATAGAAAACACCTTTGTACTTGCCGACATACTCTTCCGGTCAATCTTTATCCAATAATTTCATTAATTCATACTTTGTTTTTTTTGTTAACTTTTCTTCTTGTACCAATTATCATGTACTTGAATATATCACTGGTTCACTACTAAGTAGTCATACTATTTTATGTCGTAAAATATTTACGGATTAAATTTCAACGTCACAGGTAATAAAACAGCTGCAGCTTAATAATTAATTTACTACACGAACGGAGGAGCTTTTATCACATTACTTTTAAAGGTATTAATATCGCCAGAAATTTCTCCCGGGAACTGAACGTGTACGAGTTTCTTTTAATTAAACGAAAATAGATGAAAGTTAACCAGTCGGTTTAGCTTCTACTTTACTAATATTAGATACTAGAGGTCGTCAGCGGCTTCACCCGCGTGGATGTCGTTTATCGCGTATTCCGCGTTTTCTCTACCATGTTATGCATGTATATGTACATTACATTGTGTCCTTAATTTCAGGTGTTTAGAAAAAGTAGCTGGTAAATTTATACATATAATAAAATCGTAACGAAGTAAAATCTGTACATTGAATATTTTCCAGAAAAAATAAGTGCAAATTGTTGGAAAAACGCTACTGATATCAAAAAGAGAGTTTTTAGAATTTTATTCTGTTTGTTTATCTGTTTGTCTGTTTATATGTTTGAGCTTCACGCCGAAACTACTGGATGGATTTTGTTGATATTTGGAATACATATTTGTTGCAGGTCGGGTCAGGTTATAGGGTATAAATTATCAAGCTATTCGGTTATAAAAATATATTCAAACAAAATAGTTCCTTGAACCTAACTAGATGGCGTTGGCGTCAGTGGCAACAGCAATCATAAGTGTTTTAACTCTCGAAAAGAGAGTTTACAGTACCTACACATTTGCCTATCCCTCCAAAGCAAACAGCCGTGATGTTTTGCAATGGAATGGTGTAAACAACACCTAGACATACGATTGTAATAATCCCGGAAAATTTGCTGTCATTTATTAAAGAGGTCTATTGTCTATCTCTGAATGTCTTCATCAGATAAGAAAAATATGCAGTCGAATAGCGAAAACCCCATTCACATCGAATCAGTCGTTTCTGAGAAAATTGTGAACAAACATACATATAGGTCGAACATAGAACCGCGATCAACGAAAGCATTCTCTCGGAAATTGAGGGGAATGAGGTGGTTTACACTTCGATAAACACTGTTGTCGATCAAGATGACGCCACACATCCTTACTGCAAGTGGACTTCCAGCGCACGTCATCAAGCTAAAGATCGGTGTCCCGATTATGCTCCTTCGCAATTTAACTCCGCCAAAACTTTTGAACGAGACTCGACTCAAAGTCGTTTCTTTGCAGAGGAACATCAATGAGGCGGAAATTCTAACGGGTGGTGGCGTTGGCGAGACAGTGTTTATACCACGTATACCACTAATTCCCCACAATTATCCCTTTCAGTTTAAGCGCGTGCAGTTTCCTGTGTGCGTATGCTTCGCTATGACCATAAACAAGTCGCAGGGGCAGACACTGACGGCTGCAGGTGGCGACCTCAGGACGAGCTGCTTCTCTCACGGACAACTGTACGTCCCTTGCTCTCGCGTCACCAGTCCTGAATCTCTATACATTTTAACTACCGAGTGCAAAACTACGAACGTAGTTTACAGAGAAGTTTTAGAATATAACTAAAATTAATTACTTTTTGGTCGTTACCTAAACATTTATGTGGATTTATAGTTATGTTTTAAAACCAACTCACATCACTTTTTTTTCTTAATAACACAAAAATACAGTTCTGGTAGTACCTACATAATATACGAGTCTTAGTATGAAACTCCACATCGCTACGTGTACCTACCTTAGAGCAAACGCTGACAATACATTATCAGAGTAGATTAAATTGTTTAAACCACGGAAAGAGGGTTTTAAGCACAGGAGTTTTGTAAATAACAAACTACGATGATTGATAGAAAGACGAAAGACGATTACTTATCAGGCTCTAGCATCAGCTGAAATTGTGATTACCATCTGTGCCGGATTAACCACGTAGCAAGAGTAGCAATTGCTACGGGCCTCGCGCGAAAGGGGGCTCCGCGTATTTAAAGCCACTCATCTCCGCCTGAGCGTAATTTTTTGAGTGAAACTTATCACGAGAGTCCAACGATAGTGACAGCACTAGACTTATCGGCAACTTAAAATTGAACATTTGTGAATTTAGCCAAAAGCCATAAATGCACTTAGAATGACATCATGCGATCGTCAAAAATGCGAAAAAAAATCGCCGCTCGCGGTGCTACTACGCTTTGTATGTACTACTCCACTCGGCTATATTCTTTTGTATATTGAAACAAACTATTTCATTACGTTTATTTATTTAAGAAATTAAGCCTAAAAACTTAACTGACAATGAAAAGGTAATGATTAAAAAAAACGCTTATAATGCTAATTTATACTTTTCAGGCGTGTATTTTTTTAACTTTTGTTTTTTTTACCGGCCTTTTTATTTCGTATTAGTTTCTTAGTTTTTACGCGCTTTTGTGTTATTATTTCTGTTTTGACGATCGCTCGATCTAATCGCTTTGGACTAATACAAAACCAGTGTAATACCACTGTTTTATAACAGTAAAATTAATAAGTAATGCAATTCAAGGGCCCCATTTCATATTTGCTTCGGGCCCCGCGCCGAATTAATCCGGCACTGATTACCATGATAAACTTACATAATTACAATATTGCTGATCATGCAACTTTTGGAATCTGGATTAGGGAGAAATTAAGGCGTTCACATTATAATAACGGTTTGCTAACCGCGTTCCCGTAGGAACCTACCTAATGTCCTTTTCTGTACTTACCCCAAAACTTTACGATGATCTGTTATGTATACGAGTACATACATAAACATTAAAGAAAACTAAGTTACGTGAGCGAAGCCGCGGGCACCAGCTAGTGCAACATAAAATAGAAAACATTAATATGTAAATTATTCATATTTCTGTAATTTAACACAACCAACATCCTGTCTATCAACGTATCATCAACCTTTAATCTAAATAATGGAAAAATAAACGTGAAAGGTTACTTTTCACACTAAATGGTTACTTTTTGATCCATTTCAGGTTACTTTTGACAAGACACGGCTGGCAACACTGATGCATAGGGACAGACAGACCGGGAAGCGAATTTGTTTTATACTATGTAGTGGTGATACGAGTATGCTCAGTATAAATGTCGTGTTCTAATCTTTTATATGTTTTATTATATCACTACAGGTCGCTCGCGACTTCGCTCGCGTGGATGTCGTTTATCGCGTATCCCGTATTTTTCGGGATAGTATAATTCAATCACGATTTGAAAGACACGTGGCGCCATCTATTATTATAAGAACGTTATTGTTTTTTTCCTCGGGAACAGTACTTTTTTTCGGGATGAAAGGTACCCTATGTCCGTTTCTGTACACCTGACAACGCATATGCAAAATTTCAGGATGATCGGTTCAGCGGTTTAGGCGTGAAAAGGTAACAAACAAACAAACTTACTTTCGCATGTTTATTATAGTTAGGATTAGGATTTGATTTGACCTAATGACATATTATTATAACAGTGCTTTACCGCCTTATATTATAGTAGAACTTTTGTAAATAGATTCTTGTTTAATTTAAGATTGAAAACTTAAGATTATTAAATTAGCTGCGAACAAAAATATGTACGAAATATCTAAAAAAGTCGGTACGCCATTCAAATATTGTTTGAAAGTTCCATTCATAATTAATAACGAAGTAGTCACAAAAACGTAAAAGTTTATTTGTAAATAAACATCATCTACAGTCCCCTTTTTATGTTATTATTCTGTAAAACTTTAACATTGAATATAAATATTTGAAAGCTTATTAAATTCTTATAAAAAATACTCAAGCAAAACTAATTTTGCCTTTCCAACTAAAATTACAATCTAAAATTCTAAAACCTAATTAATTTTTAGTTCATCAGCATGGCACCTTTCTAATACCTATTATTTTTTCATCAAACTAATAAATACATTTTAAACTTGTGTTATTTCTTGAGTTTATTCACAAGTTCATTTGTAAATAAATTACAATCAAGCAACGTTGCTCAACTGAAACTTTCATACTCACACCTACTTTGTTTGAAGTTGGGAAAGAAACTTCTCCGTGTTCGGTTGAACTCTCTACACGTCATAGCTATAGGAATTCCAACTTCGACTCTTACGTGTATGTGTTTAATGAAGTTTTTAATCTAGCCATATGTATATCGAAGATGAAACTCAAATACGACACAAAGTTTAACCAAGTTAGCATGCAGATTAAGTTTAGTGCAGTTTTCATACTTTAATTTCAAAATACACATACGCTTTTGCAATTGGCACGAACTTCACGTAGTAAGGAATGAAAAGGTAAAGAAAACAAGGTAATACATGTACATACACGCCTATAATCCCTAAAGGGGTCCCTGAAGGTGTAAATCCTGCGTTCAAAGCTTGCTCGTGACGGTTTTAGGAGTCAATGTGACAGGAAGTGAGACTATCGTCATTTATCGACCACAGAACCGTCTTGGGCTATATAAAAAGGGTTACTTCAAATTAATTCATACGCTAAAGTACGCATGCTGACTCAATATCGATATCAGCATCCGGATAGCGAATTTTTGAGCAATAAGGATGCAGATCTTGATTTGGATATAATTTTAAAAATAAAACCCGTCTTTAAAAAACTGAAAGTAGTAAAATAATTACCTTAATATTATAAAATTAACAGTTTCAGAAGTCGGTGCTAATCCACGCTGACCCAATTTCAACTCACCAACTAGAAGTGTTAATTTTATATTTTTTTACTCCTTTCAGTTTTTACTATTTAAGTTATTACTTTTTAGTGCCACAAATTACCATTGCAATAATGTATAAATTCTTAAACCACTACTACTAGAACTAGAAGGTCATCTATATAGGTAATTCGTTTCCAAACTACTAATAATATTGTATAAAAAACTACTCAACCAAACTTAATGAAATTCATGTGAGACCAACTCGAGAGTATTCCACACCAATTTACAAAGTAATTACTCAAATCGGTCCACAAATCTCGGAGAATCAGAATCAGTGTTCATACATTAAAAAAAAGATACACATTGAATTTAAAACCTCCTTCTTTTCGAAATCGTTTAAAAAGTGAATTGTACCAACCATACTGTACTTACAGTCTGTCTATAAAGTCATGAAATGGAACTAATTTTTAATCTTTCCCAGTGTTTTGTCAGTTAGTGATTTATCAAGTAATAATCGTGTCTAAATATACGCAAATTGATTTAAGATGAGTAAAACTACATTAAGTTCTGCAAGAGAAGTGATTTATATAGTTTAAATTTTATAATGTATGACTAGAGGCGCCCCCAATTTTTCATGACTTTATAGACAAACTGTACTAGTGCGTTGGCAAGTATCGATTTTAGCAACTAGCATAAATATTTATTGTATTTATAATACGTTCTATTGCCGATGCTCAGTACGTCTGTAAAGTTTCGACAGTTGATTTGAATTAATTGAGAATATCATTTTCGTCAACATCACGCCTGTGCTAACCGGAGCGGGTTAGGCAGATGCGTACTGTATAAGTCCCATCTAAGGATCTAGGAGGCGATCATATTGCCACGATTCAAAACTCCTGTATGCTCAATGTATTTCCTAACAAATCCAAAAACACTCATGTAAAACAAATCCAGGAACACACGATCGACATCCACATTTCGCGGCCACCAGCCCAATGAAGTCTATTTTTATTCTTACAAAAAATAAAACCTTTACCTGACTTGCTAAATGTACTCCGCAGAAGCATGCATGATCTCAAATATGTCCTTGTTACCACTAGATCAATGAAACACCAAGATTGAAATGTCAAACGTCACTCTACCTACCACAGTCATCAATTTCGCCCCTTGACACTTGCTCTCACGAGCAGCGGAGGGAAGATAACTTGATACACTGCATGTTTTGTTTACTGTCGGATTACCACAAAACAAACAAATACCGGGCTCACGCGTTTCCTATTTCCTTGTGTCATTATTATTAAGAAGCCTTGAGATGTCAAGGAGACCACATACGCGAATAATGTTACGTGGTGGAGAAATGATACATATTAAAAGGAAGATGAAAGAAAGAAAAATGTTTTATTCTAGACTCACACAGGCAGTTACAGAAACAAAAACAACACAGTTACTAAAAAACTTTAACTACCTGCATGAGGTCAAAAAAGGCTCCTATCTCAACACAATGCTGCGACATTTAAAAAAAAAACAAAATGCCGCAACGCTGGTTTTCAGATAGGACCATAGTGATGCCACGGGCAATAACAACATAAGTCACAAATAAATAGATTAAAATTAAAATACTACTGAATAAAAGCTATAAATAATTGATTATAAAGTTATGTATTACGTGTGCGTAGAATAATCAATAAATTTATATAAATAGTTTATTATTAAATAAATGTAAACCAGAAACATAATAAAATGCAGATTTATGTATTTCCGGACGAGCCGGCCGCTCGACGCTTCCACATCATTTGTCTATGGTTTAGGTTTGTATGTGATCTGTGACACATAAAAGTACTCTGTAGTTTATGACAAACTGACAATTTGACAAATGACGCGGACGCGGACCATTCGCGGACCCGGCGCAGGCACCGACCGGTTGTTATGTACATACCTAATATGTACAGATTAAAAATGGCCGAAAAGAGCTCTTTTAATAATAGACGATGGTGCCGATTCTGTTGTGCACGAACTAAAATTATCTTATGCTATTTCCATCTTTTTCACTCTGATAAAATTGCTGTCAAATTTTGTTTAACCTGTGTAGTACTGTAATTATAGACACAATAGATAAACAATGGCGGCCGTACCGTTTACGGTACACTTGGGCAGTTGAGATTAACTAAAAGGACAATGGGACAAAATGTATGGACCCCGTCCCCACCCTTGTAGCACTATAGAGTGAGTTCGATTGAATGAACGAACGAATGAATAGTCGAGAATGAGCGAAGGAATGAATGAAAACGGTTTGAAATAAAATAAAAATGATATGTAATTTTTTATTATTTCCTCATTTTAAATAAATTATTGGCTGAAAAATAAATGCTATGCTGACTTAAAGAATGAGTCAATATAGGGTTCGGATGGCGGGTGTCGATGAATAGTCGAATTAACGCTTAGAAATGCGTTTGAGGTATTGCATCATGGTTGGCATTTTGAGATCGAGATGGAGTTGAACGTTAGGTACGCCTGAACCACGGGGCAGCCGCGGCTCTGCGCAACACTCGATTTTGGAGGGTTTCAAAGGATTTGAAGCGGGAAGGCTTAACGTGTGCGAACACGACGCTAGCGTAAGTCAAGATGGGGCGGATGCACGTCACGTAGATTCTCAGCTTATTTCTAAGTGATTCGGGATTCACCTCTATTCTCCATTTCCGGAACCAGACCCCGAGGGCGTCGGCTGCGGTTTGGAGGGTTCGAGTGATACTGATGATGATACTGTCGAGACTCCTACCGGAAAAATAGATGGCCGTGTCATCGGCGAAGAGAGCCAACTTGGCGAAGCCACGTTTGGGAATGTCGTTGATGTACAGCGTGAACAGAAGGGGCGATAGCACGGAGCCCTGAGGGGCTCCGGTGCGGATGGAGCGAGGAGACGAGAAGGTGCCTTCTAGGCGATGGCGGAAGGAGCGATCCGATAGAAAGTCTCGAATGATGATCACGAGACTGTACGAATTTGTATAATAAACCGTTGTGCCAGACCTTGTCGAAGGCTTTTGCTACGTCGAAGAATAGCATGCCCGTTTTGTACGAGCGCATGCAGCGGGAGCTAATGTGTTCGACTATGCGGTGCAATTGTCGAATGCAACAGTGCTTGGTTCGAAAACCGAACTGTTCATCGGGAATGCAATTGTGGGTACGATGCGCAGGTAATGTAAACCCTATCGGGTTTGAAAATGGCAACTACCGAACCGCAGCCTAGGGCCGCGCGCCGCGTCTTGCCTCCGGACGCGTGCGGCTCTCGTTCTCTCTTTCCCACATTGAACTATTGTTACACTAGCTTTGGAGCTCTTCAAATAACCCCTTATCACTAACTAAAACAATTAAGTATATTCATATTGAAGTAATAATATAAGCATATTTTTAAGGTAATTTTTATGTTACTTTCATATTAAATAACTTTTATACTATACATTTTACAGATGAGCTGTCATACGATAAAATGAAGAGATTAATAAGGTCTTTCATATCCAATAGGTCAAAAAGTGCTACACTACTGGGGACGTTTTGTCCCATTGTCCTTTCCACACATATTTCGACGACATGTCAGAACGTTCAAGACGAAGTTCAAGGTACCTAAACTAGTTTGACATCTCTAACTTAGTTATTATCTATCTCCGTCCTTTTCTCGCACTGCCTGTTAGTAAAAAATGGCAGTTGTCTAACTTTCGTTTAGGTAGTCTTGGTGGACAAGAGAATCGACACCGATGGCCCCGATATTAATGAACATAGACTAAACAGGCAAAACAAGTAAGAGACGGAGCATATACTTTTTGAACATTGCCATGTTTTGAGGCGGCATTTGCTAACGCGGCGTCTTACGTAGGCGGTTCAAAGCGACGCCAATTGCGAAGCAATTCGATGCGGTGACACGCGAATTCAATGCGAAGCGGCAGCTTTGTCCTACGAGCTCGCGAACCGGCCGCGCGCCGCCTTCATTCAGTAGCACTGTACGGCACCGCATCCAGTTCGCGCGAAAATATGAAGCCAACTGATCGCGTTCGCTTCGCTTCGCGCCGCGCCGCACCGCACTCCACGTGCGTTTGGTCACGTAGGCCACTTCAATAGGTATCGACTGTTTGTTGTTTTCGCGCCGCGCCGCGCCGCTTCGCATCGCTTTTAGATCGCTCACGTAGGATGCTGCGTAAGGTATCGTCGTATAGTTTGAAAATTTTAGTTCAACCTTTGAGAACTTTTCCATCTCTTTCTTGTTTTTTCTGCAAGTAAAGGATAGCAACATTTTTAGTTTAGTTTAGTCGGTGCTGAACAGAATGGCGGCCATTAACTGAAAAAGTAGTTTTGCTTTAGACGATAAATCTCTCAACAAATGCAAGTTTCATTTTTAAGAATTTTAAGTTCGGTGGTAAAAGAGAAACAATTTTTAAATTTCCCGGAACAAAAGATGAATAACGGCGTGTCCAAACCCTATACCTACGTGCTCGAGTGCAGAAAAAATGTTCATCGTCACACTAGCACGAACCGGGAACATTTTGATATGGCCCCCACGTACCATTTACCACGTCTCTATGTTTCCGTGACGTATTTTTGTAACATATTAACCGATTCGAATGTTGTTACTATTTGGAATCGTCGTTCGTTGGAATCGAATCGACACGTTATTCGATTTCGACGTGCGTTGTATGTCTACATTTATCAATACTGAATTCAAAAGCGCTTGTTATCGAAGCTAGTCGTATGTTGCAAAAGGATAAAATCTGGAAATTGGGTATACAGGCTATGCTTGTAGGTTCACGATTTAATTTTATTATCGTTGGATGTACCGAATCGCTTGTTTTATCAACTATAATATCGTTGTTAGTTCAACATCCAAAATACACATTTAATAACGCTTATCGGTTTGAAAATTAGTAGTGCAGCAACCGCAACAACAAATTCATAGAGATTTTGCTTTTCTATTCGCGATGATATAAATAGATGATAATTTATGTATTAACTGTAATATAATTAGGATATGGTACGATGGTATTGTCATCGTCACGTTTATGTACAAAAATCCCAGATAATAAAGAAACTCATTTTATAAATCTACTGAATTAGACAAATCATAAAAGGTATCCATCCATATTACCTAATTAATCAATGTACTAATCATTTTAATTCATCAGCAGTTGACGACACGTTTGGTGCAGTAGCTAAGCGATTGGCTTCTGCGCTACGGGTCGTGGGTTCGATTTCCACACGGAACAAAAATTTGTATGGCCTACAGATGGTTGTTTCGGGTCTGGGCGTTTGTGTATGTGAGATTTGTGTCTGTAAACGCTCCCGCGATACAAGAGCAATCTTAGTGTGGGGCAACGTTTTTTTTTTAAAAAAGAAAGATGGAATATAGAAAAAGAAGAAAGCTAATTTTTTTGAAATTTTATTAATGAAAACCATGAAATATAGAGATTCTACATATCAATTGTAATTAATCAACCAAGCAATAGATTGAGTGATATCTAGAACGAAGATAATTTCCGCGGAGAACCCGTTACTACCCATAGTCAATTAAAGGTTCTAATTAAAACAGTAACGAAACTAACCTCCGGTTTCTGATTTGAGAATTCTAGGATAAGCAGTACTTAAGTAACATTTGAGTACGGAGTTGTCAAAAAAATGACGGATTTGAAAGCATTTTTTGACAACTCCGTACTCAAACGTTACTTAAGTATTGCTTATCTCGAATTCTCAAATCAGAAACCGGAGGTAAGGCTGTGATACAATAGCATGTTGTTAAAACAGAAAGTATCGAACGTTTTAATACTACAGTAGTCAAAATTGTACACTAATTGTTGAAACCTCAGGCAAATTAACAATAAACTATTTACAACTCGATTAAAATTTAACGATTTACCGGGAAACATCCTTCATCACTAATAATTTCATTTAAATTGTGGACGAGACAAACCGTTTACACTTGCCAACTTGTAACAACCAGCCAACAATGTCTATGAATTAACAATCAAATAGGGTCGGGAAATACGGAGCATTTTGGACAAATTGCCTATGCGTAAGCCGAGAACCATTCTCTTTGGGAAACTAGTTCGCGCCATAGGAATTCGAAATCCCTTAGGTTCAATGCAGTACGAAATAGTTCTGTTGTAGTATATTTCAATACGATTGTGTGAATTTAGTTTACAATAGAATTTGATGCCTTTGAAGCTAAATGATGGAATCAGGCGTTACTTTGCGGAAATCCATAACATACAAATATGCAAATAGAATATCTAGCTTTAATTCCGCTGAACAAGATCGCTAGTTTGGATGCAGTATGCAGCACCACCCTCCCGCCCACAAGTATATGCACATGCAGAAAGAGTGAAAAAAATAATGCAACATACAACCAAACCAATACACGACACGTGTTTCGCCCCTGCACGGGGCATCCTCAGGATATGTTGACTCCTAGACCGCTAGGACGCGAATGAATACGCGAATTCGCGTCCTAGCGGTCGAGGAGTCAACATATCGATCTTGTTCAGCGGAATTAACGCTAGATATTCTATTTGCATATTTGTATGCTTTTGAAGCTAGTTTATAGTCTTATGTAATAGAGCCAAAAAGAGTTGCGTTTAGAATAGAATAGAATACACTTTATTGTACACCAAAATTGTAACACAGCTCATATACAATATCTTATATTGAAGGATACACTGGCGGTCTTATCGCTGATAGCGATATCTACCAGACAACTTTTGGATGAACAGGAAAACAATGAATAAGATAGGGGTGGTACGTTCGGTGATTTTATTTGTTTCAGTGTAGAATTGCACTGACTTCTGAAACTGCTAATTTTATATTAAGGTAATTATTTTACTCTTTTTAGTTTTAATTTTTTTAAGTCAGTTTTTACTTTTATTTAAAGTTATTTATTAAATACGTTTTAGTGCCATAAATTATACGGTATAACACTACAAATTTAAATGACATGGTTGCGTAATCTTTGCAGCAACTAGGTAGTTTTCTTTAAGAGTAGGTATTAAGGTATAATTAACATGTCGGCTCCTTACATACAATCTTCTTTGTTCTTGGCTAATGTTTCTGTGATGACAGTTAAAACAGAGATTGAAAGTCCTCCTCAAAACTTTTGCTGAAGGGAACCACAGACCAAAACGTCATCTAAGTATTATTTTTTTGTTTTTGTTGATTTTTTCAAAAAGCTCTGAGTCATTTTCGATAAAAAAAATATAGGACCACCTCTGAAATATGGCCTATCAAACAAAAAAAGAATCATCAAAATCCGTTCATAATTGATATCGCATAACAAACATACATAAAAAAACATTCAGACGAATTGAGAACCTCCTTCTTTTTGAAGTCGGTTAAAAAGTGAACATCGTAATAACCTCTCTCTCACAGATTTACTTTCTCCCAAGCACGCTCACAAATATAAAATTATTAAAAATAGAAAACATTAACCCCAAAATTAAAATGCACATAATCAATCTACACCAGCCCCAAATACCTACTCGTACCTCCAAATTAAGGTTTCCTGATTAATTATTCCAGAATATTTATCAAACCCACTAACCCAAAGGGTGCAATTTTTTATGAAGATTTCCCCAACTTTTTTCATTAAATTTCTTGAAGTATTTGCAAAGTTCCATTCGCTTTTAACGCTGGAAAAAATCTCCTCACTTTTTCACTCCCTTAATGTTGACCGAAATTCTTATAAAAATACTTATAGGTAGCCAAAAAAAAACTTAATTGCCTTACTCTTGTAGCTTTTGTGTACAAAATAAAACAAGAATAACACACACACTCAAATATAATACCTATATATTAGAATATTCAATTACAATCATAATACATATACTGAAATTTTACTTTTATGTGCTAAATATAGTGTATTTAAGAAAATAGGATTATTAATAAACTATTTTCAGGATGTGCGTTTATTATGTTACATGTTATATATTTCGGCAAAAGAAGTAACTAATAATACTTAAGTTAATGGTAATTTGTTAATACCAAACAAAAATGTATTACCAGTTTCCACCTTTTTTTTTCTTAAATAATTTACATATTCATGTTTCCTTGTTCTATTTCATTTTTTTGTTTCACTATTTGAAATGTTTTCGCGTACATTTTGTACTTATGTTACGGTTAATATCACAGCATTTTTATAACATTGTGTATTGCATACAAAATTAAAGAAAGTCTATTTGGCAATGTAACTGTAGTAATACTTTATTTAGCAATAAAACCTAAGTATCCTCAACATCTAAATCTAGCTATACGACCTAGAAAAACCTTTCTCAAAATTACATTACGCAACACTAACAAACGAAAGCGCAGAAAAAATAAAAAAAAACATTGTATATTTTCAACAATGGCAACAATATACGAGATCCGCTCACTCAATACAGATTGGTTGGTGAAAACGCTTGTGTTGTTGCGTGCTCCCATCCCATTAAGATAAGCCAACCAAAACGAGACGCGTGGCTTACGATTAATGACGGGAAACAAAATGCTGTCTGCAATCCTGTGATATTTGAATGGACCAAACATAACAGCCACAATGGGGTGCCCACAGATGATAATGAAATGAATGTACGGGAAACCGCACAAATCATAAAGGCTGCTGATTATGCATTTACCAGGCCAACAACGACAAAATAAACATTTGTTCAACGTAATATAACCAATAACTTATGTAGAAAAACATGAGTGTTATTAATGTTCCGAGTGAAATAAGGTTACACCGTTATAAATGTTTTAGAGAACAAAAGACAACACAATTAATGCTGCTATAAACTTAAACGAACAATGTGTAAGTAAACATTGTTGACAATGTATGTAACCACATAATACTGGTATGTAAACAAACAGAAAAGATTTGAATTAAAAATACAAAACTGTTATACCTACAATTTTACGTCCAAATATTAAAGTAAAACAGGGACTAGACGAACCATTTCGCGGGTCTAAGCAATTATGACAGTAATTTCACTATTATAATTCGCGATCTAGATTCTAAACAAACTAATAGGAGCGATTATCTGGTACCTTTACAATGACTATGAAATTAAATCTCTGTGTGGCCACAAACACAGCGACTGCGGTTGATATAGACGGCCCCGAGGCACCTACGTATGTTTGAAGATAAACGTCATTGTGACGTAATTACGGACATCTCGACCCTACATACCACAAGCCGCAACCGCTAGTTGGTGATATATTTATTGAAACTAACCAGAATCTCACGAGTGTGGCTATATGGATGGCAGGAAAATCGATTGATCTACGAGGTTAAGCAAAGGTGCCAGGGTAACGTTTTAGCAAGTAGTGTACTTATTGAATACGGTGGCTCATTAATGAGAAATTAATTATAAAGAACCATTTCCAACCGTTGACTCGATACGGAAGGTAAAACGGGTGCGCGCGCCACCATAGATTTTGACAAAATAGGTATACTCATAGAGCAATGGAGCAGGCACAGACAAACCCATAAATCCTACAGTACTGAATAGTGCTTAGCAGACTTTTGAGTGAGCATCTTCTAGGCAGAATCTCTTTGCAATACTAAGATAGTGCAAGACTACTCGCCATCAGCCGGTATCCCTGATATCTATGATAGTCGTAGAACAGGAGGCTAATTCGACTAACATCGCGTATAAAACGCAATCGAACGACATAGTTATGAACCACGACCGTTCGACCATTATCTCTATAAGAAAAAGTCAAACGGCACGACGGTGGTTCAGCTGCGGTTTGTTTGCAATTTTAAACCATTTTGTTAGTGGAATTACCCCCTGGACGCATGACATTTGCTTTGTAATTTATCGAAAACCATGTTTATAATACTGATGTGGGTGGACATCAGTATTATACACATGCATAGCACCTGGTCAAACTAAAAGCTACTCAAACATTATTAACCCTTTAACCGCCACAGTCGGATATATCCGACAATTTTATTTACCTTTATATGGATAGAAACGGATAAACACATAACCGACGTGGGCAAAATGAACAAGAAATGTTATGTCGGATTTATTCGACTTTGGCGGTTAAAGGGTTAAAGTCTTCTACAGTGTTTATATTTTTTTATTTCTTGTATTTTTTTTTTTTTTGTTTAAAGAAACTTTATTCTCAATGAAAACATAACATGTCACTTACTTGAGAACAATACTATTCATAATTAAAATTACAAAAGTTCGACATCACCAGTTACAGACTAATTAACAGATCGGAAACCCGACCCACCCAACGCATTTATTTTTCCAGATGTAACATACTGGCTGAGCTGAGTTTTAAATGCATTGAATGAGTGTACATTTCTTATTCGTGAGGGTATTTTATTATACAGTTGTGCTCCTTCAAATGTTACAATTTTTTTGCCATAGTTAGTTCTAGCTTTTGGTAAAACCAGTAAGCTTGCTCGTCGTGTGCTCCGTTGAGTAATTTGTTTGTATTGGGTAAGTATAATATTTGTGTGAATGCTTTTGTTGAGAACTTTTCTGATGAAAATACATGTGTTATAAATATATAGTTGTTTTATATTCATTATTTTTGTGTCATTATATATTTTACTGGTTGATGTTAAGTATGGATAGTTAAAAAGCATTTTTATCAATTTATTTTGGGATATTTGAAGTTCTGACAATTTTGTTTTTGTAGCATTGCCCCAGATTTCAATTAAATACAGTAGATGTGGCTTCACTAGAGAGTTATAAATGGTGTACCGCAATCTTCTTGGAAGACATCGAACTATGTTGCGCAGTGTCCCGACTAGTGTCGAGAGTTTGCTTTTTATGTATTCGATGTGAGCATTCCATGTAAGGGAGCTGTCTATTTTTAGTCCGAGATATTTTTCGCATGTTTTTAACTCTAGAGGCACGCCGTTAATTGTAAGTGGATCAAATGGGGGAATTATTTTATTTTTTGCCTTAAATATTAGATAACATGTTTTTGAGTTATTTATTGTTAGTAGATTGAACTGAAACCATGTGAATAAAGCATTTAAGTCTTCTTGGGCTTGTGAATTAATATGATGGATGGAAGATCCAAAGTAGAATAAACACGTATCATCAGCATACAAGGTAAGGTGACCATGTAACCTTATTTCGTGGATATTATTTATGTAAATCAGGAAGAGCAAGAGTATTAGAGGCCGAAACCCAAAATGATGGTCAGATCAGATATCCGAACAACTAGCGATATCTATAAGTGCCGCGATCCACCAGGCAAATAATTACAACAGATGGAGATAGACCGTTGTAATGTAACAGACGGCCCTAGGATCTCCTGAGAGCACGTCTGCTACACCAGTTGTAAGGAATGTGACGTTATCAGTGAATCCTACCTATCTATCCCTAGTCGGGCAAATAAGGAAACACTTAACACACAACAATTTTATAATACGATAAGTAACAATATAAAGAAACAGTCAGTAAATCCGGGAGTCACACTCAAATGAACTGTAGCTATTGGAACACACAATCAAGTTTTACAGTTGGTAAAGCGAGCACGAAAAATGAGGTGAAGGGTGGTTAATACGTAGCCCGTCAACCAGACGGAGTGCCTGTAGCGCAGCAGCACCTCAGCGCCGGAGGCCCAGCAATGGCCCACTCGGCGGGAAGCTGGCAGTTCAGCAATCAGCAATGCCGGAGGCCCAACAATGGCCTACTCGGCGGGGAGCTGGTAGCTCAGCAAGCAGCATAGAAGAGGCAGAGGCCCGGTAATCGTCCACTCGGCGGAGTCCTAGCAATTCCGCCGTCCGGCAGACCGTCCGCACCCTTTCGTTGTTTCTTTTCGAGTCCTTGCAAAAACAGCTTGCGTTTTACTTTTCGCATTTTTAAAATTTGAACGAGTGTGTTCCAAATAAGTGGCCTGTGATAGAGAAAGAGGTTTAATTGTAAAAGGTAAAAAGGAGGTGAAATGTGTGAAGTGAATGATGATGATAAAGATGTGATCCTACATTACCCCAAAAACCCGGAAAAAAAAATTTTTTTACTTAGAAAAACATTTTTTTCAACCTATAAATTTTGGGGTGAGGAATATATTACCTTGACACATACATTCATCATTCTGTCAAAATAATCAAGCACTCACACTTACAAAGGGAGGGGATATGGCTCACGACTACTTTGAGATCAATGGCGCATACTCCACAAGGATATATTATGATATAATGAAGGCTTATTTTTAGGGTGTCATAACCCGCACCACTTAGAAAACCCAAAGAAAGATTATAGATAATGAAGGCTTATTTTTAGGGTGTCATTACCCGCACCGCATAGAAGAGAATAGATAATAGATAAATAATAGATAATGAAGGCTTATTTTTAGGGTGTCATTACCCGCACCGCATAGAAGAGAATAGATTATAGATAATGAAGGCTTATTTTTAGGGTGTCATTACCCGCACCGCTTAGAAGAGAATATAGTAGATAAGGGGGGAAAGATAGTAAAGAGAAAAAAAAAGAATGGGGATGATAGCCACGTGATGTAAAAAAAAAGCCAAATAGTTCCCAATAATGAAATGAAATGAGATGATTACAGTACAGTATTATAAAAAAAAACAATATAGAAAAACAGAATATACAATTTAAAAACATAACGAATTAATAAAGAATACAAATGACAGATAGGAAGTACAAATGGTACAGATTATGGTGCTGCATTCCTGTTTGTGAGCAAGTAAGGTGAATAGAAAGTTATAAAAAAAAAATTTTTAAGTAAACAGTAAGTAGTATGCAAACCCAAGTTTAAAAATAACTTCTTCTAACTCGTTTCATCGTGAAGTGATGAATGTAATACTATTCAATGTTAGTAGTAGTATAGTGTAGTTAGTAATTACTAGTAGTGTAGTTAGTAATTACTAGTAGTAGTAGAGTAGTTAGTAATTACTAGTAGTAGTAGAGTAGTTAGTAATTACTAGTAGTAATAGTGTAGTTAGTAATTACTAGCAGTAGTAGAGTAGTTAGTAATTACTAGTAGTAGTAGTAGTAATATTAATAGAAGTGTAGTAGTAGTAGTGTAGTTTAATGTTGTAAGAGTACTGAAGAATGTACTACGTTCGAGTAATGTTTGAAGTATATTGTAAGTACAAGGCGATTCGAAAAATAGTTCGAAACATATTCGTACGTGCAAGTAAGTTTTTAGAAATAAAAAAAAATCTTTAAGAAGGTTTAATTCCAACTTAAAAGATCAAAAAAGTTCGCAATTAACCATAAAGTTGTCAAACTCAAAAGAAAAATAAATACGTCAATATATTATGACAAATTTATGTTGACGTATTATGTGTCAATATCCTAAAATAAATAATATTGAATTATTTATTTCCGTAAAACGTTAAATTAAACGCACGAATCGTAAGTATGAAGGAAACATGTAGGTAAGATAACAGTTCTACACAGAAATAAAACCACACAAATTTTATTCCTAATAGTGAGTAACAGCAGAGATAGAAGAATTTATTTTTCTTCGAATATTGCGGTAGACGCAATCTAAGTAGACTAGCTAAGCTACAACTTGGGTTTACTACAACCAACCAACAAGGTAGAAAGCATAATCATCTACAGCAAAAATATTAAGTCACCTTACAGGATAGCAAGATGAAACGTAGAACGTAGGGTACGGAGGCTCACCAGAATGCAACACAATATCTCTGAAATGACAAATAAATGTTAACAGAGGGTTAGGAGAGAGGGAAAAGAGTAAAAATAGAGTACAAATAGAGATAACAGAGGCCGAATAGATATCCAAACTATGCAAATTCGTAGATGAATTATTTTTGAATTTAGAGGAAGAGGGAGGGGTTCAGACAAAGTTGGGCGCCAAACTGTAATGTAACAGACGGCCCTAGGATCTCCTGAGAGCACGTCTGCTACACCAGTTGTAAGGAATGTGACGTTATCAGTGAATCCTACCTATCTATCCCTAGTCGGGCAAATAAGGAAACACTTAACACACAACAATTTTATAATACGATAAGTAACAATATAAAGAAACAGTCAGTAAATCCGGGAGTCACACTCAAATGAACTGTAGCTATTGGAACACACAATCAAGTTTTACAGTTGGTAAAGCGAGCACGAAAAATGAGGTGAAGGGTGGTTAATACGTAGCCCGTCAACCAGACGGAGTGCCTGTAGCGCAGCAGCACCTCAGCGCCGGAGGCCCAGCAATGGCCCACTCGGCGGGAAGCTGGCAGTTCAGCAATCAGCAATGCCGGAGGCCCAACAATGGCCTACTCGGCGGGGAGCTGGTAGCTCAGCAAGCAGCATAGAAGAGGCAGAGGCCCGGTAATCGTCCACTCGGCGGAGTCCTAGCAATTCCGCCGTCCGGCAGACCGTCCGCACCCTTTCGTTGTTTCTTTTCGAGTCCTTGCAAAAACAGCTTGCGTTTTACTTTTCGCATTTTTAAAATTTGAACGAGTGTGTTCCAAATAAGTGGCCTGTGATAGAGAAAGAGGTTTAATTGTAAAAGGTAAAAAGGAGGTGAAATGTGTGAAGTGAATGATGATGATAAAGATGTGATCCTACACCGTGGACAGGTTAAAATGGAGTCACGATCCTCAGCAGTGAAGAAACGATTAAGAAGAAGAGAACTCGTATTTACTCACTGCCTACGGTACAAGACCCCATTCAAACATACTTAAAAAAAAAACAATTCAACCATAGTCACCACGAGAGAGTTACTTCCAAACCATGTTTCAAACTATATAAAAGGTTTTGAAATCTTAAAAGTAAATATTAAATTCACGTAACATGCTTGTACGTTTGCTGAATAACACAAAGCTACGAAGTGCAAAGCTATTTTATTTCTTCCTATGTAAATAAAAGTTTAAACACGTGTTGGATATAAAATTGTAGCATAAAACTGTCATATGTTTTCTTCTGCAGAGGCTAAACGGCATAACACACTGTGGACAAGTGCGATTGTCATGTTTTATGGTTCAAATATGTGTTTTTACACGATATCATTCCAAGTCAAGTCACCTAGTAACCCAGTCATTGGCGAAAAGTGTTTAATCAACAAAAAAAAAAGCACATAAACCATTACAGGCGCTTAAGAATAGTCGAATTTATGTCCATAATTCAAATTTTTCGTTTCCTATGGAGAAGAGCTAGCAAAAAACTTCATGGTTTATTCTTTTAAAATCAGTATCTTTAACAATTTGCGAAAATACAGTTATGATTTAGCATACTTATGAGAGATAAATGTAGTCTAGAGACAAGGATACCTCAAAAAAAATAGGGCAGTTAGTGTGTAAGTAACTCGTCTAGCATCATAATAAGATTTACAAGCAATAGATAATATTAATATAGATACAACCAAACGTATAAGACGCATCCAATATAGTTATACATCATATGTATGTTCCCTATTTACGCTAGATTAAAGATAGACGACGATTTATTGTCGTGTCTCCCAGTCGTTCAATGAAACTGTAATAGATCTGTTCACGTTAGTAAGTCACTACGTATTAAGCGCGAAACGAATCGATAGTGGATTGGAGTTTTCTAGAACGTTGAAATTAGTTCAAAATAGATTTTTCGAAAACGAACAAATTTCAGAAACGTTTTCCAATTCGTTGTAAAAATGAATTTAGAAAAATGTGTTCATCATCTGATAACGCCCTTGGGGCTAACAACACCGCGTTTGGTGAATAATATTTGATGATGACTGCACACCAAATCGCAACTGTAAACTATTCACCTGCCAAATGCAGCTTGAAGGCGATTAGAATGTAGTCAGTGCAACTGCGTGACAACTGCCGCCTTGCAGTTATGATTACGAATATGAAACGAAATATGTTTCCCCAAACGCGGCGTTTAGCCCACCTTATCCCGTTTCTGTTCTATACTGTTAGATTCGCTTTCTATGTAACCCAAGCTTAACTATGCCCTATAAAAACCCGGCATCACAACCTACCGGTTCTCCCCGTCATTTCCGCATCTGGTCACACCCGCTTATTTTAGAGCCCCGTAGGGATTTGGTATACAAACAAAATTTTAATCATTATTAAAACGGACGGCGGAATGTCTCCCCCGACGTGCGATAAAACGCTTTGATGGCACCAAGAATGTCTGCGACGATTACCTATTCCCTAAGCGATTCGACGCAAACTGAAAATATAAGCTGCGACGATATTTCCTTCTTAAAATATTTGCTTATCTTCATTATTGCTGATTTTAATTGCTCTCCTTTTATTTGGATTAGGTGCTACGATTCTTTGCGTTGTTTTCTGTTTATAGTGTAGTAGGGTAAATATTCGAACTTCCTTAAAAAAAAAACTAACAAATCATTGTTCTCCTTCGTTGTTAACATTATTATTAGTTTCAGATTGTTTTTATTCTTGTCTTATTGCTTGACGGCAGTGGTATAGTTTGATTTTTCATTATTATAATTGACGTTTGAAACATCTGCATTTAGAACTTTGGGATGATGATAATGACGTTCTTATTTTTTGCTAACATTCTTCGAAGAATCACTCAGTAAATGTACAGATTTTTATTAGCATAACAGTTCAGATGATCCTCCTCTTTCAGATGTCATCATTTATACATAAATATTTGAATAATTATATTTAAATACATACGTACTTGTGATTTGACTGATGACTTATGTTTAGTGATAACTGTAAATGTATGTTGTTTAATAATAAATATTAACGAATATGTGATGACAAAAAATTATCTATCTATCTACATATATAAAAATAAAATGAATTGCTGTTCGTTAGTCTCGCTAAAACTCGAGAACGTCCGGACCGATTTGGCAAATTTTGGTTTTGAAATATTTGTGGAAGTCCAGGGAAAGTTTAAATGGTGAGAAAATATGGAAAAGTTGCGAGGAAAATAGTGAAAACAAAAATTTTATTTTCTCATACAAACTGTTCCTACCTATCAAACATTTGATGTTCGTCCCGTCGGTACGGTAAACTCGGGTCCCCTCAAATTAAATAACGTATTAATTATGGGTTTCAAATCGACAACAACCAACAATCCACAATATTCGAATTACCGCGTATTTAGATTGAAAAAATACAAAATAATGTCACTGTGACAAAAAATTTACATATTTGTTGTCAGAAATTTATTGTGTGATGAAGTTTATTTTTGAAGTAAGAAGCATCGAATTAAATAATTAGTCTTCTAGTGAGGATTTACACGTGTTTGAGGTTTTTTTTGGAAATTCAAAAACAAAACAAAACAATCACTAGAAGCGTGTGGACCAAATTCGGAAAATTCATGCTTCTCACATGGACAACTGTATGTGGCTTGCTCACTTGTACGAAGGAAAAACCAAAATTATTGTGTAGGTATCCAAAAGCGCTTCAATAAACAGATTTTAAAACTAAACACTTTTTTTCTTTACGTGGTATTGCAACGCATGCCAGGTACAGCTAGTAGAAAATATATTGTGAAGAACGGTACGGTTGACATACATATAATATGTCGGACATGCCACTGCCCCGGTAAATCTATGTGACATATTATCTCTGGTTGTTTTCGTCTTGCTAACGGTAAGTATTTGCACAGGCACAACCTCATGGCTAGGATTAGGCCACCAGCAGCTTGCTCTGAAGTATAACCTTGTGGATACAGAAATACCATACTACAAGTACGTGCCCGACCCAGTTCTCGAGAATAGTCATGTCACACTGAACTGGGATCGATCTATCATCACCGATAGGACTATTGTTGCCAATAAGCCTAACATCATGGTGATAGATCGATTAGAATGCCGCACAATAATTGTTGATATCACTGTCCCGCATGATGAGAATCTCATAAAAGCCGATAATGGTAAAGAAAAAAAACAAATATCTTGATTTGGCACACGAGGTTGTCGACATGTCGGATGTTGACTCAGCAGTCATTGTGCCGATTGTCGTTACAGCCAATGGTTTAATAACCAAGAGCCTCGACCAACATCTAATGAGGCTCTCGTTAGGCAGCTGGATCAAGGGTTTGATTGATTGCTGGAGAAAGCGGTACTTCTGGACACGGCGCGTATTGTTACAAAGTTCCTCTCTCTGGAGCCCTGACCTAGCTTAGACTCTAGAGCTTGGACCCTGTTCCCGATGCCGGTGGGCTACTATTTGGTACATTTTTTGTTACAATTTTTTTATGATATGTATTTAAAATATAATTTATAAGTTTTTACAATGAATAAAGGAATAAATCAAAGTCAAATAGTTTTTATTTCAAGTAGACCAGATCCCTGGTGCTTTCAAAAGGTCAACACTAGGGGCTCGGTTCCAAGTAGTAGGTCCTTTGGAGAAGAACCGGCAAGAAACTCCATAGACACTCTTTTAAAAAAAGTAAATGGTTTGACAATTTACAAATAAGATCTAGGACATGGATGTCCCGTAAATAGTCACAGAGATTATTCTTTACGGATTTTATGATTATTGTACCTACATATATACCTATACTCTAATTATGTTAAAATTGCCACAGTATACTTAGAATTTGCTTTTGTTATGCCTTCTGATATAGGTAACTTTTGCAAACTCCCTTCTAACTTAAACACACAATATATTTTATTTGTAATTAAAACCATCCTGACTACGCTCATAAACGAACTGGTGACGTGACATTTGACGTCATACGGTACAGTCATAAAAAAACAACTGGACATTCGTAAAGAAAATCTATAAAAAAATATTTTTAATTAATTCAGCAACAGATATATTAAAACAGTCTGGAAACGTAACGACACACACAATGAACACAATTGTTGTGCACAAAAGCTGTACAGCTTTCTTTCCAATTAAAATGCAAATTCAGACAAATAATTCAGAAAGGGAACTTTTTATACCCTCATTAACAAAAGCCCCCTTTTTATGTGAAAACCGTGGTGCAAATGCTGAATGTGCGTAATTGGCTTTATATAACGGCTTGTTGAATTAATATCTAGGATAAAGATATAATTTATGACTAAGAAAAGGCCCATGTTCAGTTAAATTGATAATTTATATCTTTTGAATTGTCCAGCTGAGAACACTTCATTACCCAAGGTCCATGATTTCACACGATTTCAAAAGCAAGGGTGTAGAAATATTTTCTTTTTATAATATTAGTTCTTTGCCTTAAAATATATGAAGAGTTAATTATATTTTTTTATTTTTATGGGTATGTTAGAAAACTTTAATAATTCAATAAAAAAGATTAATTAAACCTTCTTGGGAATGCATTTATGAAAAATATACAGACCTGTATCTAAAATTTACTCAGTCCCTTTGATAAAGATTTAAAAATATTTATAAATTTATACAATTATATTCACGTAGCTCAACATAAATATTAATAGATTTAATGGATCTCCATTCAAGCTTTTGATAAATCTTGTAACTTAAGCTGCCTAATTTTAGTAAATATCTAATTGGATTACCAGTCTATTGAATTTGCAGAAACACTAAGTAATTAAATACCAAAGGAATTATCCATAATTGCGAAATTATATGAGCAATCAATATCAGATATCCTAATTAACAGGAATTTAAATGTAACCACTTAATAAAATGATTATAATATTCTTAAAACAGGGTTACCAAATTAAACAATAAATCGTGTGGGCGTCGCGGTGACATCTATAGAATCGTTGTTAAATAGTTTTGACAGAGACAAACTGACACTTGAAACCTACAAAATGATTTAATTTCCTCGTAAGATCTTCGGAGAAATCGCAAATATAAATTGAATTTCTTGTTTCCTGTCCCCTCTGAATATTCTAAAGGCAGATTTCATTTAAAGGAATGTTCAGACCAAATCGGAATGAGGAAGGAAGATCCCTTTTACATGCAAACTTGAATGACCTGGAATTCGTTTCCCTGGTCATCAAGAATTTCATTCAAACACATCAAAGACTCTTCTGTACATAAAGTCTTTAACAAATGTTAAACTGGGAAATGTTTAAAACTTAAATGTTTAAGAGTTAGCTTTCCTTCATGTATATTTTATACACAGAGCTCCGGTTTATATCAATACTAAATTATTTATTCTACAAGACATTCCTGTAGAACTATCTGTTAAATGTGCTAATGGTATGCTAAAGTACTTAAGTTTTTTTATTAAAAGTTCTTAAAAGAACTCAACGGCTTTGTGTGATCATTTAGACCTTAAGCCATAAGATTTAAATGATCAAACTTTTGGCCGTAACATAACCTTGAGCGATATTTATAAGACCAAAAACTGGTTTTATGAGAATAAAAACAAAGTCGAAATTGGCTTGACTGTATTTGCGTGAGTCCAAAGCCGTATTGCCGCACGTACCCACAGAGGCGTTAAATTTTGATTGCGCAAAACATTAAAAAAACAAAGTTATTATATTTGGGGAGAAACAACTTTTATTTTACAACTTTACAGTCTCATATAAAACGGGTGCACGATGCGATCACAATTAAAAAGTAAAAGTATGAGCAGTCCTGTTTCAGTGTAGTAATAACCGGAGTGTTTTCCCTTTGTTTTTAAACTGAATTCTGTTTTCTATAAACTTTTTTACGTGTTTACAACAACAAAAACTTCTCCTTGTATCTGTATTTTAAATGAATCAGATCAAGCCCTAGGGGTCAAAAAACACACTAGAGTGATTAGCCAAATGGTCCACCTCTTCCGGCGTGTCACTTTGGGAATTTCATTTCAATTTCATTTCACCAGCATTCTATTTGATTAATTACGGTTTATTTACGTGCATCCGACTAGTTTCGGGCCCAAATGAAGCCGTTCACTAAGCCCGTAACTAATCATAAATATGAATGTCTCTCACGAAAATTATAATGCATAAAACATCATTCTAATTACAACCAAAATTTCAATTACAATTAAAACCAGTACATTCGCAGGTTTGACGATTGATTTGATGGTGGCCTGAAAGAAAACATATTAAAGAAATAAAACTAAAGAAAGAAATGTGTTTCGAGAAAATAATTCGAATTTAGATTCAAATCAGTTCCTGAAACTACAAATCAGTTCCTGAAACTACAAATGATGAGACTGAATACTAAACAAACGATTGATTTGATGGTAGCCTGAAAGAAAACATATTAAAGAAATAAAACTAAAGAAAGAAATGTGTTTTGAAAAAATAATTCGAATTTAGATTGGAATCAGTTCCTGAAACTACAAATTATGAGACTGAATACTAAGCAAACCTCAATAGTAAAGAACAGTTGATAAAATAAAATAAATCTACCACCAATCCATCAATAAGATGCCGACTGCCAGCACGTTTTGATTGATCAATCCACCTAATGTTCCCCGAAAGACAAATTGTTCCCTAACGCTTACCGAAGCCAGTATTATTGTAAAACTGAGCATGAATTATTATACACCCAACTCTTACATTCACCAGCTCTGAATCCGTCCATTTTATCTGGCTCTTGAGGTTTTCCTGACAAATGAGATATCCGGGGCGACCCTAACGAAAATATCCTTGGGTTTTCTACCACAGCTTCGTCTTACATACATTCGGATTTATATGAACGTTACATCATGCAATCGCGCCAAAACTTTGTGATATTTTTCTTAAGCTTTGGTCAAGATATTCCTACATTGTAATACATTTTGTATCTTCTATCCAGATTTTTATTTCATCGCCCGAAGGGTAGCGAACCCATATCTCTCATATGAAGTACTTAAATCCAGTCGCAAAACATCAATAACCAGTTTATGGTCACTTGCGCGTTACCACATCAAAACTTATGTCTAAGTTATTGTACAATATTCTAGTATCGTCCTAGAAAATATGTTAGTGAAGGAAATCTTGGCCAACTCGCCTTCAGGCGCTGAAGTCCTAGTACTTTTTTATATCACAAATTTTCTATAAACATAAAAACCGGCTTAACTTTTACTATATGAAACATGTATAGCTCATCTTCTAACTCATATAAACCGTGTTAACAAAAAAGTTTCAATAAGTATATAGAGGGTGCGAATTTTCCAAACTTTCCCCAAAAAGATCTGTTGATCCTCAAAAAGTTAGATACAAATGTTACGCAGTTGTGTTCCGAAACATATGGAGTTTTAAGTATGTTTGGTGAGGGAATTTTGACGCGTGGTTTTTGTCTGAGAATAGGGTGTCTCATATCTTTCTGAGTTAAATTTTAAAAGATGTCCTCAGGTGGATAGCCTGTGTAGTCTAATTGTTCTTTGCTTGCATAAGGCCTTTAACAGATGACGCACAATTTTACGACATTCTTTTAGCACGCGAAAATGGACAATGAAGCATTGCGTATGGTGCATAAAAAGAACAACGCATAGAGAATAGTAAAAATGAATGTCAAGTAAGGGCCTGTCCACATCTCCACGTCACGATGTCATCAACGTGGAACGGTGCGGTAACGCGGCACGGTGCGTTGACGTAACGTGCAAATTTACATTACCGTATCGTAACACGGTCCGCCTCTAGCCACAAGTACACACGTATATGAGCTCCGCCCGCACTCTCCACGCCCGCGAGTTAATCGCCGTCTATGTTCTCCGATGCTTTAAAACCATACCTTACTGTTTCTCTTATTAAAATTCAGGATCTACATGGTCAACGATAAATCTAACAATGATCCTGACGTGCATTTTTAATAAATCAAAACACTTGCTATTGGTTCAGATCACGCAATAAAATACTGAATTTTTAGATGACGAATTAATAAAGATAATTTCAACACGAGGGTGATGCAACAACAGACATTTCGCTTAATATACTAGATTGATGTGACATCAACTGAAAAACTCTTCTAACGTAACTCGTTCTAAATTACTCGGTGTCCAATACAGAGTATATTTACGAGATTACTTAATTTATTACTTTGAAGCAATAAATTAGGCTTTGTCGAAGGTAGAAGGCAGCGTAGGTCAAAACGATAGTAAACAACTTTTCATCCAATGTTAGCTATAACTTTAAACTGAATCTATTTATTTTAAGGTAGTTGTCATTTATTCACACCTGCCAGACCACCAGACCAATTGTCCGAATTGAATGAATACTCAAAAGCAAAAAGAAGACTAATATTAACGTCAATGAGTGCAGTCAACCCCCATATGGTTTAAGTAAGCTAAATTAGGCATTGTGTTGACGACATAGGATTTAAATTAGATTGTTGATATTTCTAAGTGGCGGTGTGCCTTGGCGCGCGCTCTGGTAATGTATGTAAACTCAGGACACTTTTTTTCTATTTTTTGTACTAGTCCCTTAGACCATGTGTTTCTACATCAATAAATAAATAACATTTAATACTAAAACAAAGTTCAAGCATAAAATTATAACGGCTATCAAAAAGACTTTGATTAGATTGACGAAACTTGGCAATTTTAGCCGGCAAAGTTGGCCGCCCGTTGTTGGTACTAAACAAATGGTGATTACCTAAAGTTTAATTGAAAATCCGGGAATCTGTGATGATAAGGGTTTTTATTATACCCCAGGTAAAACATAAAGTTTGTAGGTCGTAATTGAAAGGGGCAGTAAAAATAAAATGTTATGCTACGTTAATAAGACTTGAAAATTTGAACAATGGAAACTGTTGACCACTTAATGGCTGGCACTTTATATTTCCTCAAAGGAAAAATAAAACAAGAAAAATGTTGAACAAATGAATTAAATCAGTGAAAGCCAAGAAGTTTTTACAGAAGCACGTATTTCGTTCGTTTTTCGTAAAACAAATAAATTATATCAAGAAAGATACTCAAGTGTCTTTGCAGTATTGCGTCATGTCTTAGTACAGCTGATTGTATTACCAACTTAGAGAAGTAAACTAAGAAAACGAAGCTCAGAAATAAAACTATTCACTTTATATTTTAACTTTTCATCGGCCCCGAAGAGGTAACCTGAGTTATACAGATGCGCACCCAAAGTTTACCAGGCCGAATTCCAAACGGCGGGTGTTGAAGATTTCCAAAAGAAAGAGAAAGAAACTTTGTCCGACGACATTTAATATTATTATGACATTAGACAAATCAGACTCATTTTAACAAGCATATAAAAAAAATGTAAGCTAATAATGTATAGAAATAAGCAACGCTTTTGATTCCAGCAGGGATTCAAAATTCAATGTTATGCTTTGATGAACCTTAACGACCAATCAAGATGAGGTGAAACTATATTTCAAGAATTGGTAGATATTCATGTTTTGGTGGGCCACTTTTCGGCTGTTCCATTTCAAAACCTAGTAAGGGACACTTTTTACAAAAATCGTTTTATTACATAATCTTGCTAATCTAGAAAGTCTCTACCAAATATAAAAACATCAGCATTGAAACTCACATAAAAAGCAAATATATTTAAGCATCGATACCTAGTAAGTGCCATTCACTGCCTCTGATGATTTTAAAACCTAGTAAGTCACCTTAACCACGTGGTTTTACCTAACATAAATACTTTTCAAAGGCTGACCGATTTAACGTTTATACGCTCTCCTGTAAAATTTCGTTTGAAGCCCTTACTAGGTTTTGAAATGGGACAGTCGTTTTGTGCAATGTTATTAAATGGAGTAGCTATAGATATCGAACCAGAACCCACGTTCAGCAGTAACAAGTGCCGGATCAAAACGTTCGTTCTGCCTAGCCTTTTCCCAAATATACTTGGGAGCAAAAAAATCGAGCAACTCTTTTTCACGTGTCTTGGTTATTAGTTTGGTTTCATGATTTATATAATTCAAAATACAAAAATCTACCCTCACTGTAAAGGTTATTAAATAACCTTAAAAGTTATTAAATAACCTTTAAGGCGATATATGTTTAGACTTGATCTGTTCCATAATACCAAAAATAATAACAATTATGCCTACGTGAAAAATTAAAGTGGCTCGATTTATTTGCTCCCAAGTATATATTGGGGTCAGCTTCCAGCCAACCAGATGCAGCTGAATACCACCATTTTACACGGAACGACTACCATCAAACCTCTGCAACCCTACTGAGCAAAACCGGTATTTTAAAGATAGACCGATTGCCAGACTTTCAGGCTTCTGACTACCCGTAACGACTATCATAGGTATTCGTATGACATCCGGGACCGACGGTATAACAACGTGCTTTCCGAGGCTCGGAGGGGTCTCGACGTGTAACCAATAGTCACGCCCACGGTGTGATCTGCGCGTTTTATAATTAGCCACGAGCCCCTCAAAACGTAATTTATTAAAATCTTCTTCTCTCGTGTCAGCACGAGCTATACGAAAGTAGCTCAAGCTGTGGTGAAAAGATTAGCCAGTCAGCAAGGTTAGTAGCGAGGCTGACTGCCCAGGGTGCGCCGGACGTACTTAAGTATCGTCACTCGTGGAGGATCTTTTCATGCACCCCATTCCTTTATGCACTCATTTATTAAAATATATCGTAATATTAACAAGTATAACACTCTATTGACATTTTCCGGGAACTCATGCACCGTATTTCATTTTCTATCTGATTTTGCCCGGATGTGTACACAGACTTTCTTGAGAGCAATTTCGACTCGGATGTCACACACTTGAAGCAATAAAATGCCTCTCAGTTGAAACTCAGGTGCCTCCCAATTATTGACTTACCTTTTAGAGAAGATTTCGTTACTTTTGTTTGTGTTATATAAAGTTTTTAACTTTTAACGACACTTAATGCGGAAATGCAAATTATGTTTAAATATTTGTTGAAAAGAATATAAAATGTTTAATGGAGCTTCTTAATTACTGTCTGTAAATTGTGGAACATATGATGGGCATGCTTATTTAATATTTTACTAAATGAAATTATTTAGTAAAATATTAAATAATTATCAAAATTTGCGATAGATAGTAAAAGGACTGCCCTTTGGTCTAGTGATCGCAAGCACGACTGCTGAGCGTGAATTCCGGGGTTCGATCCGCAGGTCGGGCAAAATGTTATTAGGGTTTTCCATGTAAAATTTCTCAGTAGCAGCCTAGCAGCCCGGAATCTAGATTTGTTCCCGGTTGATGACAATAGGCTCGCTCCCATTACGTGGGCATAAAACATAGCAGCAAAATAAGGGTTTATTATAAGGTAAACCTCTGCCCAACCCTTTAGAGAATACAGGCGTGATGTTATGTAATGTCATCAAAATTTGATTATCACTCGCGTTAACGGCGAAAAAAAACATCGTGAAGAAACCTGTACACCTGAGAGGGCTCTAAATAGTTCTTGATAGTGTCTGTAATCTGCCAACCCGCTCCAGGCCAGTGCGTTGGACTAAGGCCTAAACCATTCTAATTCTAAGAAGAGGGTTGTGCCCAGCAGTGAGACAGTAATGGACGGATTATGCTTGGTCTTTTTTGTGACCCGTATGAATAGAAAAGAAACAAACAAATATCCTAAAACTCGGGATAAAACAGCGCCTCACAAAGGCACAATGGACTATTCGCCGTTGAAATTTATGGCATTTCGTGGCGACCGAGACATAGCACAGTCAGCGCTTAATGGAACAAATGAAAGCGTACGACATAGGAAACAAGAAGCTAAGTTTCAGTGGCATAAGTTTAGTGGAAGCGCTTAGTTATGCAGCGCGCGGCGTCGCCTCAACCGTCAGACGAGTAACTTGTGTGGAGCCTTCAAGTTGGCCAACTTATGCACGTGTCGCATCCAGTGTTGAAACAAGCACGCCTATTTTAATTCGTTTAGACTCCGCGGTTATGCTATTCCGTGGTTATGCTCCAATAAGTTTTAACTACCGTTTCTAGATGCGGTTGTGACTGCAAGTTCTAGTTCGCTTGTGAGGTATAAGTATAGTAAAATTAATTTATAAAAGTAAGAGGGAACAAAATTCTATGGAAAACGTGATGTTAATATTTGTTAAGGCTGAGCATCTGTGCGAGGAAAGTGTGCGGTGCGAAAATGTGTAGCGAGGATGTGAAACGGTGTGACCCTATCCACCAGAGCTGTGCGAGGAATGTGTAATGTGTTAATGTCTACAAATGAGCGGTGCAAGGATAGGTAGCGGACTCTTTTCGAATATGAAGGAGAATAATACACATTCCTAGCAACACATTTCTCGTAACACATTCCTCGCAACACATCCCTCGCTTGCATTTCTTGCTTGTTTTGTACGAACAAAAACCTCGCACCGCTGAGCCTATATCCACCAGAGCTGCGCAGAGCGAAGCTAAGTTAATGAAGTGATTCTATTGGTGCTTACAAAACACATTCCTCGCTACGCAGCTTCGCACAGCTCTGGTGGATGCTCAGCCTAATTTTGGTGAAGCTTGTGTGCAGGTGGACTCGTTGATTGTATAACATGGTGTATATGAATTTTAAATTTCAAGACACAACTGTGTACTACAAAAACCTAATTAAAATAAGCGGATAAAGCATAAGCCTTTATCAAATAATTATAACATTTTTGAAATCGACTGGTGACCAACCAGTAGGTACTACTGTTACTGGTTGTTCTGGTTCCTGCTGTTTCATTGCGCATTTTTTAATTAACAGTTTATTTATTTTATTTAATAATTTATATACTTACACATCTTTTTGATATTTTTCTCTTCTGTTAACGAAATTATCCAAATGTATTAACAAACAACATCGAATTAAGAGACCTCAATAATTTTTGTGCCCATTCCATTAGCGCTTATTTCAACGTCACAAGGTTTATAATGACGTAAAAATAGTTCAATGAGCCGCAAAATGGTTTCGTTAGTCTCGCAGTTGAACGTCAAAGCAGTGACATGAGTGACCATTTACGTTTATCACTTGACCTCTTCCGACTCAATGGCGCTGCCACCACTAATTGGTTTAGCTTGAGATAGAGTTAGGTCACTCGCGCGTGGTAAAAGCGAACAAGTCATCGAATCATCACAGGACTGAATTAAAGTCAATCTGAACAATGTGTTGGGATGACAGTCAGATTACACTATTATGATAGCAAAACGCTTAGAAAGAAAGAAAGAAAATAAGTTTATTTGCGGTAAACATGACGCAAAAAAGTAAACACAGAAAACAAAAAAATAAGAAGGTTGAGGGAAACATGCGTCATATCCACGCAAAACGGCTATCGCTCAGCATTATGCTGCGACCCTATGCAAGACAGAGCCCCAGCGCTGGTTTTCAGCGACAGCCGGCGCCGACGTAATGACGTCGTTCGGTGCAGCAAACAATTTATTATTAAAAATAGATAAATATTATGATTTAATTGTGATAGAATATACTAAACAGGAATATAAAAAGAAGAAAAGGAAACAGACGTCCGTACATGTCATGAGAATGTCTTCCTTATTATACATTTTACGGTTTATGCAGTGGCAACATTTCGAAGCGTTCTCTTCTCTTTTACATTTTAACGTGCACCCACAATGTACCAAAAAATAAAAATGCTGCGGAATTATTATTACGTATTGGCCAATGATGTATCTACCCTCTTTTTCTGTGCTTACAAGGGAGAAGCCACACGGTGCGGTGCGGTGCGGTGCGCCGCCGCACGGCGACCATTTTACCGCATCAGCGTGCACACGTAGTACGCGGTGCCGCAAGAGCCACGCAGTGCGGTGCGGCGCCGCAGTGTGAAACGGCTCTCCATCAACACATCTGCGGCCTGCGACGCCGGAGCGGTGCCGCTCCGACGCACACACCTTCCCCCTTCGTCTTGGTCCGGCGAGTGTGTGGCGTGGCGCCCCACCGCACCGTGTGGTATACCGTGGAATTTGTATGTATTACGCCGCAGCGGCACCGCACAGGCGCCACGCCGGAGCCGCACCGCATCTTGTGGCTTCTCGCTAAGAGAAGACGTCATGCGACTACCTATAAAGAGAAACGCGGTATTTTTTTATTTATTTTTTCTATTGTACTGTTTGTATATGATCCTTGCGGACTATTTCTACGTAACTGGGCAGTTATTGGCTAGAGCTGAAGGGTCTGCAGCCAATACAGGGGAAGTAAAATACTTAACCTAAGTTAACTACTTATACTACACTAACATCATGACTACTAGCAACAACAGCACTAAGGGCGACTACTTGTTGGACTCGGACCTCGGCTTAGGTCCGGTATCGAAGAGGAGATGTCTCGATCACCCAATAGGATTGCGTTATTTTCAAATCTCTCCGCTTAGCTTCAACTCAAAACGAAATCCAATTGATTGTTTACGAGACATCTCCTCTTCTCTCCACTTTGGTAGATACCGGGCCTTAGAGCGTTGCTAGCGGGGGATTGGGGGGGGGGGGGAGACAGCTTGATGATGGCTGAATTATCGGTGTGACTGCGGAGTCTGAAGAGACGACCGGCTATACGATGGAGAGTTCGGTGGATCGTGACTGGGGAACCGGCATATCATAAATTGTCTGTATTTATAACCCAGGTACAGTAAGACACATCTAAGAAATTACATCGGTATACTTGATCGATCAACCAATAGCCGCCGCTCATTTTCCAGCCACTCTCACTTATTGCGTCAGCGTAAAGATATTTTTTACTGCAGTACTAATAATTAATATTAGTAGTCTTCAAGTCGCACTCAGTTCGGAAGTGATCGGTTTTACGAAGTTTGCCGATTCCATTTCCTCAGACTTTTAAAAGTTTCGTTCCTTGTAAGGAAAAGGAAAAAAATCTTAGAGTGAATAGACCCCAGATGTTTTAACCGTCCGTCTGTTTCCCCTTAATGAATTAGAACGTTGTGCCAATGAAAAGCCTAAATAAGGAAAGAAGTTGGTGCGTCATCACTTATTATAACCATTTCAAACGACGTGGTTGGACCTTTAATTTATAAATTAGAATAGAACCCTACTAAGTCAAATAACTTCTGAATTACTTTCCTTTTCAATCTGTAAATAATTAACACCGCAGACCATTTAGAACGTCCCACTTATACTCTTGTAAATTGAACGTAGTACGAGTACTTAGGTAAGTAGTAGGTAGTCTGTGATTGAACATTTCACGACCTTTTAGGAGTAATAGAATATTAACACACAGGACTGATGGCTTAACGTGCTCTCGCACAGAGGGGTCTCGATGTGTATTGAACGGTCACCCATCCACGGACTGACTGCGCCATCATAATCATTCAGCCGAAAGACGTCCACTGCTGGACATAGGCCTCCCCCAAAACGGGGGGTTTGCCGTCATAACCACGCTTGGCAGGAGGGTTGGCAATCGCAGTATGGTTGTTAAAGTACTCCGAGAACGCTGCTGCCCATCCTCTAGAGAATCCCTTGGTCGCCTTTTACGACACCCACGGGAAGAGATGGGGTAGTGCTATTCTTTAAGTCCGGCACTACACCTACACTTACTACATTACACCTTTGCAAATTATTGGATTGGTTGTTAATAAGCCCATCAGCAAAAATTATGATGAAGAAAAAAAAGCATTAAAAGAGCTTCCACGTTTCATCATCTGCCTAGCCTTTTCCCAACTATGTTGGGGTCGGCTTCCAGTCGAACCGGATGCAGCTGAATATCAGTATTTTACATGGAGCGACTGCCTATCAGACCTCCACAACCCAGTAACTGGGTAATACGATACTCTTGCTAAGACTGGTTGTCAGACTTTCTGGCTTCTGACCAACAGTAACGACTGTCAAAGATCTACAAATGACAGCCGGAACCAACGGCTTTACGTGCTTTCCGAGGCACGGAGCAAACTCGCTATGGTAAATGGTCACCCATCCACAGACCAACCTCGGCAAGCGTGGCCTAACACCGGAAGATCGGTCTATGCGGCTGTAATTATTTAGCTACGAGCTCCTCCACCAGAGCCCCACACCACACCCAGAGCACCACAGCCAGAGCTTCCACGTTTGTCCATACTAAAGTACGTCCGGCGCACCCTGGGCAGTCAGCCTCGCTATCAATCTAGCTGACTGGCTAATCTTTTTACCACGTCTTGAGCTATTTTGGTATAGCTCGTACTTACACGAGAGAAAAACATGAAGCCTTATCGAGAAAGAATACTTTCAGCCCGTGAAATAATTATCAATTGCACAAAAGTGGCGCGTGTTTGATCAGTAGGATCATGATACACGACTGAAGATCATGGCAATAAACCAAAATTATGTATCTACTCGAACTTTCGCAATCATCCGCTAGATGGGTCTCGTTTAAAAGGGGGCGTTATGTCTGAAGTCACCATGCTTGGCTTTGTGGCGACATCTATCACGCCACATGCGAACTACGCAACACTGCGGTTGTAGACTATGGCGAACACAAGGAACAACTCTCACGATGACGTCACAAGTATCATCGCGATATCAAAATGTAGCACGCAGATAGCATACGTACAACAGCCCAACATCAACCGTTGAGTAGTACCCGCCAGGCATATGACCCGCCTGGTTGGAGGATCCTTCCTTTTCGTAAGGAATACCATACCTCATTCCTTTACAGTGCTGACCCCGACGTGATCGTCACCAATAGTGCTTCCACGCTCATGACGTCAGCAAGAACATCATCCGCAACCTTCGCAGTCTTTGAATTGTTCACCCCTGCCGAGCCCGTATTCTTGCACCAAAGTGACGCTACAGCCGGCAGCGAACAGGTTGAGTCCACTCTCGACCCCCAAGGGTCGAGAATACACTATAGTTAGGCGTCCAGTGGACACATTATTTATTGGGGGTCTAGAAGCCGAGAGTGGACTAAACCAGCGAACAGGGTGATTGGGCTGACGAATCGAATTGTAATATCACAGCAATACTACGTTGACGTATGACATATAGACCTGCCCCTTGATTAAGAACGTTTCGAGAAGTCAGTTGTCCACGCGGTTTCATTTGTTATCTCGTTTTGTATACGATTCCCGAAACGATACTAACTGAATCGTTCAACAACTGACTTGTAGAAAAGTTCTGATACAGCAGGCAGGGTCTTTAAATTCACTATGGCCCATCAAAACTGAACACGCAAATAGCTGGCTAGCCATAGCATGTTCACCAGTATCAATTGGCGTCAAACATTATTCCATTTATAATAATATCATGAAGATATTAATAAAATGGTATGTGCATTGAAACACAAATAACACGACCGGCGACTAACAACGAAATGTGCAATCGAGAAAATAGGGTGTTAAATTAGAATGTACTGAATTTGATGTATTGTCAACTGGCCGTTGCCAGCAATCGTGAACTGCAAAAATATAATTGCCAGGCGCGTTTCTTGCGTGTTTTCCATAAATGTCACAGAGAATAATGGCCCTGTAATTAATGCACTCGCATACCTTCGTGCAGGTAATGTTGACCTTAGAGTAACTGAATGTTGTGTATTTCCTGTCCACCCCTTCAATTCGGTATGTAAAGTAAAAGTTAACCTATGCTGATTAGAAAACCGTTTCAAATTTTTTGGTTTGGTAAACAGTATTTTGCAATTTTTAGCTCTTAAAATTATAAGATGGTGTTTATTTTAGCAGAAATGCATGAATTCACTTGACATTTATTTGACCTCTAAGTGACTATCTTCCTTTTTCGTGACGTAGGAATACTCTATGGAGTCTATGGAATTTATACTTGGCGTAGACAAGGAAATGGTTTCTTTGTCTATGGTAACCCCTCCTATCGCGTGACGTCATCACTAGAAAAAAGATAAAATACCGTGTAGAAAACAAAAATATTCAAAACAGTTTCTTTAAATAGCCTAATCTTTAAGAAAAAAATATAAAAAATACAAAAAAAAAAAACTTTACATTGGTACCGAATTGGTGTACTTTTTTTATTTATTAATTGACTTTGTCGTGTTTCACCCTACTCGCACCTAATGGTAAGCGGAAACAGGGTCTAAGATGGAGCACATAAATACAAGTAAAAGAGATATAGAGGGATTCCCTTATACCCCACTGGCTCTCACATACACACGACGGAACACAGTAAACTGCTTCGCACGACTTTAATGATCAGGTGGTAACTAGCCACGCGGACCATATAGATCCTACCACCAAGCGTACTGGGTTTTGTTGAGTCAACACGCGTCTATTTCCAGCATGCGGTGAGGAAGTTTTGTATTCCAACCCGTCCCCAAACGGGATATACTCGTACCCGGATATATACGGGTACTTCGGTCATACCAACAAACGCTTTTACGAACATAATTATACAGGTACAGGTAATTATATCCGCAGAAAGTTGGCAGAAAGTACAACCTTATAATTACGGCCCCAGTTAAATGCTCTAAGGTTATGGTAATGCGTTTTAAACTTATTTACGTTCTTACTGAACGCCAGTTTACCGTGCACCGCGGTACTCGCGTTTGTCGCAGCACTTAATTTTCAAAGTAGTTAGCGTTAGTTATCTCTAAAGTACTGCATTACGTTCCCGACTTAAAGTCTTCGAGATTTTTCATTAATATTTGAGGAATTTCTACAAAAATATTGCTGTCATCATGTTTGTCTGAATCTCCATAAACACAACGCGTGCTGTGCAATATAAGGCCACCTACTGCGCCGAAAGTTATTTCACGTCCCGTTGACTTATCCTTGAACTTACAAAATCGACTCTATTTCTTGAAAAATAAAGTATATTATCAAAAGTCGTTATTATACGGGTAGACTTGTTTAACAGCGACTGAGTGTTCGGTGTGACACACGCAAATTGTAGTGGAAAGTGCTATAATCGTAAATTGCGCGTAAATTGGCTTTATTAAACGAGCGTACATGCAGCAATAATACGAACACTACATAATATAGTCCGTATTTATGTTCTTAAATCCAATATTTGTCCCGCATTTCGTGAACTGTATTTCCAGGGATAAGTTTAAATCTAACTCTGCAAAGCAAAAGCCAGAGGTATGGTTTATTTATAACTTTTGTTTCGTTCCAAAAGAACGTATCGCATCAATCAATTAGTAACGTTGCTCATTTTGTTTAACCGTTCAATCTTCGTTAATTTTTAGACAACTACAATTCCACGTAGTTTTGAGAAAAAAACACAGTATACATTCATGTCACATAACATAGGTAGGTAGGTAGGTACTTCACACACGGACAGACTCGAACGGAGTTTGAACGGCGAACATCCTTGAAACATTTTTCGGGAGGCTTATTTTGAGAAGTTTATTTATTTATACTTTGATTTTCAAAGTATACAGTTACGTCCTATGAATTTTAGTGGTTCGTATGACATTTATATTATACCTAAATTGGTCTTAAATAATTGCCCACAGTCCAGTGCTGGTTATAGGTATCTTCAAATAGATAATTAACAGCTGAAGTTAGCTAGCTAGGCAAGCGGTTTATAACCGCAGAATTAGCCGCAAAAATTATTATTCCAACCTCTGTGAACTAACAAACGAATGAATACGTATTAGTTTATTATTATCTAAACATACAAAACACCACGCCTATAGTTCACGAAAGATTATGCAGTAGTGTATAGTATATCCTCACAGTTATGTTTTAGGTTCCATGTAATAGGAGGCGAGCCTATTGCCATCAACCGGGCACGAATCCAGACTCCAAGCTGCTACTGAGAAATTCCACACGGAAAATCCCAATTACACTTTTCCCGGCCTGGGTATCGAATTTATGACCACACGCTCAGCAGTCTTGTTTGCGACCATTAGACCAACGAGGCAAACTGTACCTCTTCTTCCTTCCCTGTTCGTTACTTGGGTTAGGCGCAATTTGTTTTTCTCCACCCTTCTTCCCTATCAGCAGTCACCTCGCCATTTAGGCTTGGCGCAAACGGGCCACCGACCACAGCCACCGGTGGCTGTCGCCCGCTACCGCCACATTTGTAACAGTGTCAGTAGCGAGCGACAGCCACCGGTGTTCGGAAGCCGCCACATTTTATAACCCGCTCTCTGCTGCGCAGTCTTACGATTGACTCCGACACGGAAAGTTTTCTCGCACTATTGTTAATACGCAGACGAAGTAGACAATACGTAGAACGTCTAATGGTTAACTAAGCGGGGGGTGGAGCAGTGCGACAGTGGTGGGTGTCGGCGTCTTGTGTGGCCCGTAGCGACCACAAGTGGCGAGTCGCGAACACTGCTGTAGCGAGTGGCCGCCACCGGATACACGTGTGCGGCGCATCTATGTATACAAAATATATGAAAAAGTGTGTTAAGCCGCTGTCGCTGGCCACCAGTGGCTGTGGTCAGTGGCCCGTTTGCGCCGAGCCTTACTCTCCCTTTCTTTTCTAGGCAATCTGTACCAGTGACTCGAAACAATTTTAAAAAGCAACATAATAACCCAATGATGTACAGCCAACTATAAGCCCGCCTACACAACGACAAGCTCGTATGTTACATCAAAAGGTCGTGAGAGGTATAAGTGTAGATTTCCCAGGAGCTCATAATACTGATAAAAGTAGCTTCACAAGTAAAAACTTGTCTCCCAACGGACCAAAGTTCTTCCCAAATAGATTACGATAGCCTTTGCCAACCAACAATAATATGGTGGCTATTGTTGAAAATATTCTTCTATAAATCTAAGTATATTTTGTCTGAGATATATTGAACTTTTTTTTTCATTAATATTAAACAACTCGCCCTGTGTCTATAAATATTTTATATACTTACTTGACGGCTACCCGGGAGCTACGTGTGAAGCGGCTAAAAGCCATACGGATTCTATCTCTATCTTTAAAAAAAATGTTCCTATTAGAATCCTTAAGGGCGGTCCATTAACAGTAACGGACATTAAATAAATATAGCATCACGTAGGATTGGGCAGAGCTGTATTGTATATCCTCATTTCGCCGTTATGTTTAATTCCGTAGTAATAGGGGGCGAGCCTATTGTCATCAACCGGGCACAAATCCAGAGTCCGGGCTGCTACTGATAAATTACACACGTAAAAACCCCATAACAGTTTGCCCAACTTAGGGATCGAACCCAGGACCTCACGCTCAGCAAGCGCGCTTGCGACCACTAACACAATGAAGCAGTCAATAATGTTTTGTTGATTTGTTTTATCGTAAAACTTTTTTGTAACCTTAATTTCTTTTTTGATGCTTATGATTTTCTAAAAACCGTTGTATGCAGTTAGCTTCTACAAAAACCAATAATTTCTACTTTATTTCTATCTATCAAGTAAACAAAATCACTAATACCTAACACAATTCCTATAAAGCAACTTGCCTACTTATAATATTAGCTTTGACCAAGTTCCGTCTCCAAGGATCGACGTTCAGCGTGATGCTTGTATTGCTGGCGACGCGACGCCTCGAGCACAATATTAGAAACTTTATTAATTCCCCGATGTCTTCGGCAACTATCTTCAAAAGCGGCTGTACTAATTGGAAAGTACGTGCGTTCCATTTAGAACTCTAATGAACGGGAGAGCCGTTGAAATTACAACAAATCTTACTTGGAAATGATGACACGACAGGTATTGTCAGTTTCTGAGGACGTGAGCTGGATAAATAGTCCGCTTGTCTCGTCTATTACATTTCACACCGATAATTCAGCCCTCATCAAGCTACGTTCCCTCCAACCCCCCGCCAGCAACGTCCTAAGCCGAGGTCCGAGTCCCACTAGGGCTTTAGTGCTGTTGTTGCTAGTAATCATGATGTTAGTGTATTATTATTAGTTAGCTCAGGTTATTGATAAGACTTCAAGGGCCTTATTACAAAAGATGGTTTAAACCAAGACTAAGGTAAACCCTGGTTTAAAATATACCCATCACTTTTTTATGTCATATAACAAAAAGAGACGGGGCTATTGTAAAACCTAGGTTTTTCTTAGACCATGTTTTGTAATAAGCGGGAAAGCGTCTCCAGGCAATGGAGAAGATATAAAATACTTAATTTTATATCCCCTGCATTGGCTGGAGACCCCTCAAGTCTTATCAATAACTGCCTGGTTACGTAGAAACGGTCCGCAAAGACCATCTACAGCAGAAAAATAGAAAAAAAAGTCTATTACGTTTCCAATACTATGGAAAACGTTAAATGTTTCCTACCTTGTTGTATATTGCAAATGTAAATTATAAATCTGTTCAGAGGAAATTTGTACGGTACTTGGACTTCAAGACTAGGCAATTCTCAGTCGCCTATAAACACCGTTGTAAGCGATATCATTTCTTACCGTTGGAAGTAAGACGTAATGTCAGTGATATCTGTTTTCTAGTGAACATCGCAAACGGCTCGGTTGATTGTCCCGAACTACTCAGCAAAATACTTCTTCGCACTAATCTAAACAACCTAAGAAAACGGCCGCTACTCCATGTACCATTCGCATGGACAAAGTACGGGCGCAACGCCTTCTGCATACGTAGTGTTATAGCTTTCAATAGTTTACCACCTAGAAATCGATTTATTTTGATTTTAAATAAGGAGTATTTTGGTGACAACCTTAAATAGCTTTTGATTTTGATATTGCACGACTTGGCATTCCTAATATATTTTCTTACTTACTTACTTACTTAGGACATACCTAATAATTATGTCTACATGGTAATCCATTTATTTACTCAAATCGCTGTAACTGGTCAACGCAAATAGCTCGTAACGATTTATACATGTGGAAGCTTTTAATTAGCAAATGTCTACTTATGCATGATATTTAAGATTGTTATTAGTCTGTAAGCTTTCTTTAAAATTAAATTATTAAATGAATATGACGCATAATCATGTCACCGAAATAAACCTTTGAAAGAATCCAATTCAGAAATCATGACAAGATTCGTAATAAACATTTAAACATGTTCTCGCATCAACACGCACAACAACAAAGTTAATAACGAAGAAGAAAATTTTATTACAAACACACACAAGCAAACTCCCTACGGACGTATATCTGAAAAGATTGTTGAAGTGCGCAAACTAGGCAGGATCCGGCCCTGTGATCCGTCACCGTATGACAGCTCGACGCAGAACAAGCAATAACATGTGTTACGTTACATACGACTGAATTTTATTACGATACAAAGTTACGTGGTTCATGAACATGAAATCCAATCTCATTTCTCATTCCACAGAAGAAAGTGTTTATGCCTCGGAGTAACGGGCCATATTCATATTCTCTGTACACAATACATGACCTGAATTCTAGAAAAAAGGTTTGAGGGACAAAAACGATACAGAGACGATAAACAAGAAAGAAAAAATTAACTTCCCGCGGACCGCAACGGATCTCATTTGTCTAGGAAAAAAATCTCAGAGCCTCAGATAAGCCCAAAGTAAAATGGAGATGAAACGGAAGGATATTCGAGATGAAGCCGAGGACGCCATATAAGCTTTAAAATATAGCCAGATACGGGAAAAATCCTTTCACAGGCCAAGTTTGGGGCTCTGTGCAAAGAAACTTGGTCAACAAACTTTCCAAGAGCGGTTTTTATGCTTTTGAGACAGAACTTCTTCCAGCACCAAGATATTTTTAAGGACGCATATTTTTAAGTTAAGCAAACAAAAATGAATGCGGTGTGAGAATTTTCTAACACTTCCACGAAGGTAGAAAAATATTTAAAATAAACTACGTGTGTTATCTACGGTGCAAGGTAATGAAATTAAACAATTTACGTTTGAAATTTTGCTGTTAGCAAAACTTTTGTTTGCGAGACAAAAAAAAACTTTAAATGCGAAAAATTATAGAACGCCTTACTGAACTACGCGACTACTGAGCGAGAGGTTCTGGGTGCGATCCCCAGATCGGGTAAAGTGTTATTGTGTTTTTCCGTGTGGAATTTCTCAGTAGCAGCCCGGAGTCTGGATCTGTGCCCGATTGATAGCAATAGGCTCACCCTCTATTACATGGGACTTAAACATAACGGCGAAATGAGTGTGTACTATACACCTCTGTAAAACACTTTGAGGAATACAGGCGTGATGATGTTATGTGAATTCTAAAATAACTTTAATTTTGTTTTCCGTGAACAAATTCTTGTGCTATATTCATGAAGCGGTGTAATGAGAAAATTTATTGGAAACACGTTAAACTTAATGCTTGCGCCAATAAAATGTGCCGAAACATTTTTTTATTCAGCTTTATCTGTACCGCTACAATATTTTCTTTGTACCATTTTACTCCTTTCGTTCAGAAGGCCAATTCTAATTACAAAATTGTAACTAGAACCGTTATCTCTAGAAAAAAAACAAACGGCCGTGGCTCAGCTGAGGTTCAATTGCAATTTTAAACAATTTTTAGTCGAGTTGGCCTCCTGTTTACTTTTTTTTGTTGATTTTATTTAATCATCAAATTACTTCTTCCGCTCTGGGCGGAGCCGAAGGGAGTGTCAGCCTCTTACTGACTAAAACCCATCTGTGTTCCTCTTTGCGTTCCAGGGCCGCAGTAACTCTTTCGAACAAATTCCACAACCCTGGCAGCTACTGTTTACCTTACGATTCACACTTCAAATACTACACAAGGTTAGTCGGAAAAGGGGTACTACTATAAAAGGGTATTAAAGTACGCATAATAATAAATAACTTTTGTTCTACAACTTTCCCCAAAAGTCAATAGTTTAAGAGAAATAGCTGTTCAAAGATTTTATCAAAATACGCTAAAAGCTAGGATCTATCCTCAGCTATGTTCAGCTGTATTGAAATTTGAGGTCATATTTGGGTTCAGAGACAAGTTTTTTTTTTAATTTGTGTCCTAAGCAGGGATGAAGAAAACTAAAATAAAAACTCGAATTTTGCAATTTTAACATTTCCTTCAAAATAGTCATCAGTGATAGTTTAAGGCCCGAACTCCACCAAAGCGGAGACGAGACGAGCGGAGCGGAGATGTGTTTTAAAAAACCAATAGTATTTCGTTATTCACACATCTCGTCTCCACCACAGAACAGAAGGCGTGCAGTGAGTGGTCCCACACCTTTCGTGTCAGATCGTACTAAACTGAGCGTTCACATCCATCGCTCGCCGCACGCAGCTCAGTTCCGCTCTAGTCAGCGCACATCTCCACCCTAGCCAGCACACATCTCCGCTACAGTCTAGCCAGTACTCATCTCCGCACAGTTTCAGTGGAAACACCCTAGCTGAAAAACATCACTTCTCGTCTGCGCTTCGGACATCTCCGCACATCTCCGCTTTGGTGGAGTCCGGGCCTAAGTAGCCTGCGGATTAGTACCCCCTTTCCGACTAACCTTGTATACAGAAAGAAAGAAAGAAAGAAAATACATTTATTTAGCACAGACTAAAAGGCACACAAAACATAAAGAAGAAAAAAAAACAAAAATAAATTGTAGGTAAGTGTGCCTCACGTCTGCGCCAAAAAGGTTGACTGGTTACTCACGTTACATATGAAAACCATGAAAACCACTCTGCTCATAATTTTGTACAACTTGGACAAATTCCGAATTCGTAAAAAAACAGCTGTTCCACACTAAATAATCAATGTTGCTTAACAAAATGTATGGAACTGATGAATGCTGATGAAGCTGTTTTTTTTTACCATGATAAAAGTTTTACAGAATTATAAGCATATATAATTATAATATATAAGTTCATGGTTTTCGGATGTCAAGCGACTAACCAGACATGCTGTAGATATATCAAAAAGTTTCATAATAGAAACATTTTAAATTCTTCTCAACAAATACCAGATGTAAGGGACGGTGTACCGAAAACTGAAACAGTGAATTCAGCCTATTATCATACATTATTCTGAATTGAAAATAAGTGGAAATTTTGCTCGGATTTTTCCGACTTTTCCGATTTTTCTTTTCACAAATTTTACATTTCTCTGCTCTGCTGTAAAATAAGCAATCTTATTAGGACACACAGGACATTGCAAAAATAAAATGTATTTTTTTTATAAATCGGAAAATTTGAAAGATTCCGTTGATATTTTCCACGGATTTTCAATTCAAAATAATGAAATAAATTCACTATGTAAATTTTCGGTAACCTGTCCTTTACACCCAGTTTATTTACCTGTCAAAACACTTATTGAAATACAATAAAACATAGACAAATTAGCAATTTCCAGTAGATTCGGAAAATCCCGAGAAAAAAACCTACTTATTTTCAATTCAGAATAATGGGCTGAATTCACTGTTTCAATTTTCGGTACACCGTCCCTTACACCCAGTATTAATTTGCATTCTCTCATTAAGAGTTATTAAAAGTTTAAAACCATATCTACACAAACAAAAGTAACGAAATCTTCTTTAAAAGGTAAGTCAATAATTGGGAGGCACCTGAATTTCAACTGAGATTCATTTTATTGCTTCAAGTGTTGACATCCGAGTCGAAATTGCTCTCAAGAAAGTCTGTGTACATATCCGGGAAAAATCAGACAGAAAATGAAATACGGTGCATGAGTACGCGAAAAATGTCAATAGACTGTTCAGTTATACTTTTTTAATATTTACGATATCATTTTAATAAATACGTTTTGATCAGCAACTGCAGAGCAGCATTCAAATTGCGGTTATACATATAACTAGTAAGTCACTTTAAAGTACATTTACATTGTAGGTTATACAAGGTTAGTCGGAAAGGGGGTACTAATCCGAAGCCCACTTATAGTATCACTGATGACTGTTTGAAAGCAAGTGTTAAAATTTCAAAATTCGATAATTTTTTTTCCAAATAAAATTATTTTTATTTTAGTTTTTTCAAAAATTCTTCATCCCTGCTTTAGTTACAAATTCAGAAAATGGTGCTTCTAATTCATGACCTCAAATATGACCTAAAATGTGAACACAGCTGATCATAACTGGGGATAGATAGATTTTAGAGTTTTTTTTTTTGAGATTTTTGAACGTCAAAAAGTTGTAGAACAAAAGTTGTCCATTATTATGTGTACTTAATACCACCCTTTCGGATTAGTACCCCCTTTCTGACTAACCTTGTATAGTAAGTCACTAGTCTAGTAAGTCACTTTACATCCGGTAAAGTGACTTACTAGTTATATAACCTACCTTTTATCGACGAGAAGTACCAACAAAGATATTAATAAAAATCTTGAACTTTCTCTGCTTCCTTTCTCGCTAAATTTCTAATAAACTTAGGTATCACTGGAATGTAATAACTTTCGTTTATTGGATTTCAATGAAGAGTTGACTGTACAGAATTTAATTAACAGTAATTAAGTGACGTCATTAATATTTGTCGTTACTCATATAACAGGTTGTTACGACGTTTTACGATGCATGATTTCATACTGATTATTACTGAGATCGTTTAGTTCTAATTAATTTGAGCAAAATTAAATTATAATTCATTACGAAACGCAGGCGCGGATAACGTGGCATAAACTAAGAGAGGGTTCTGTTTCATATTGTGGGTGTGAATGATAATAATAATATTTATCATGGCACAATACATATACATGGCACAATGTTATATTAAATATATAAATTATAATAAATTTAATATAACATTGGATAAATAAGACCAATTTTAGCAATGATATAGAAATAATATTAATATAATAATAGCTAAGTACTGTGCTTTTATGAAAGTACCTTAACGGGCAATGACCAAGAAACTATGAGTTAAAACTGTAATCGAAAAGTGTTTTCTAATCGAAAAAATGGATCAAAAGATATTCGTTGGTGGACGACTTTGGTCTAATGCTATATAAAATGGAGTATAGTTAATTTTCTATAAAAGAAAAACGCAAAATCGATAAGTTCGAATCTTCCCAATTTTTTTAATCACGTTCGCAATTGACACCTTCGTAAATAGGTACGTCGTGGATAATAGCCCACTTGCTCGTAATAAAAGCTAAGGTGTAAGAGCGATTACGCACTGCATCCGATCCGGATCCGTGAAAATACGTTCCGAAGTAGCCATAGAACTATTTGTATGGTAGTTTACGCACTACATCCGTCATCCGATTTCTATCCGCCATCCGTGAGTCTCCAATTCGGAAGAAATATTAACGGACCGAAGTAGCCGTAGTAATGTTTGTATGAACGCTTTCGCACTACCTCGGGTTCAAATCGGACGCCAAATGGATATGCCAAAGATGGCCCCTGAATTGTTTGAATTTGGATCTTTGGATCATAGATTTTTACTCCAGATCGGTATTTTCACGGATTCAGATCGGATGCAGCGCGTAAAGCAATATCCGAATTCGGTCCGAGTTTTTTATATCCGTATTTTCACGGATTCGGATCGGATGCAGTGCGTAATCGCTCTAAGTGTAAAGTTTAATGCCTTGAGAACGATAGCGCCGATAGGTGGCGCTGCTGTCACGTCAAGCGTGCACCGCATAGCGGGGATCGCGTGACAGACGTTCATCACTTTGATTGATAGTCAGTGATTCTCGTATTCTGATTTACTTCGCATTGGGTTTGAAGATGCATACCGTACCTATTTATAAGTTTTGCTGTGAACGACTATACTAACGTACGGTTTCTGAATTGAGAATTTGAGTTAAGCAATACGTAGTATTTGAGTAAGGAGTTTGTCACGCTTAGCGGGTTAAGGGTGGCTTGAGGAGTCAACCCTTAACGAGCATGTGCACATAAAATCAGAATCTAGCAAGAAGCAGAAGCAGTTTAGCAGGAGTGTACTTACACCCTGCGGGCGACGGGTTAGGGGACCCGTCGCCCGACCAGTAACAGGCCCGAGAAGGCGGCGCGCATGTGTTCCGTGCGCGCCTCTCAGGAGGACGTGGGGCAAGGCCCCACAGAAGGAGAGGTCCGCCAGGGGCTGGCGGACCGAGGCCTGCCGGGGTTGCGGCGCATGCAGCTGCGAATCCCGCGACCCCGGCCAAGGGTCAGGAGAAGGAACACCGTGGGTTTTTAGCCGGTAAGAGTCCGGCATAACCCTTCGCCTTCCCCAGGCGATGGGTATCCATGAGGAGAAAAAAAAAAAAAAAAAAAAGGAGTGTACTTACACAAGAATATTAAGGAAAACACTTTTAACCATACAATATATATTTTATATAAGTCACAATCTTAGACTAGTTTACAGGGCGTGGTTCTTTAGACAATACGATACGAGGAGTCCAGGGTCTTCAGGGGTAGTAGGAAGTACTTAACTAGGAGGCTGCTGAGGCGCGAGAGAGGACGAAGTGCAGCGTGCCGGCCCTTTTACTCGTATGGGCGCACCCCGCTAGTCGCCACCGCTGCACCGTCACAAGTTGTCAAAAAAATGCTTTAAAATCCGTATTTTTTTTGACAACTCCGTACTCAAATGTTACTTAAGTACTGCTTATCCTAGAATTCTCAATTCAGAAACCGGAGATAAGGCTTGTTAGTGCAATAACGGATGTGTGGTAAATTTGTTCAAATGAATTTGCCGCAGAATGTGTCGTCAAAATATTACGACGCAGACTGAAGTGAGGGACAGAAAAATGGGGTCACACGCTATTTTTGCCAACAATTAAAAATATCATCACATCCTACACCATTTGACCGAATTTACCCCAAATCCGTATTTGCCCCCAATATACTCCATTCAGTAAAATAAAAACATCCGGATTCTGTTGACAAAAGCTTAAAGCATTGGTTTTTTTTTTTTTTTTATCACACAAATCTCACAAACAAACGCCCAGACCCGGAACAACCATCTGTAGGCCATACAAATTTTTGTTCCGTGTGGGAATCGAACCCACGACCCGTAGCGCAGAAGCCAATCACTTAGCCACTGCACCAAACGTGTCGTCAATTATTATGGTTATTATTATGTTTTTCCCCTTCCTTTACAAATATTTATAATCCTATCGTAATTTAATATCATCTTTTAACATTTTCCATCGCAATCCCTGTTCCTGAATAAACAATCAAATACATTTGATACTGCTTGCTTCAGTCTCCCCCAAGACAAAAACAAATAACGTAGAGTAAAGGGCCCAGACTATTTACGAGCGGCATATTGCGTTATAAAAAATGATAGCGGTTTTCTCCCGGAGAAGCCTCGTTTGCCGCTTATCACCCAGACTGATAACGCCGAGATCGTAAAGGGAAGCGAGTCGACAAGAAATACTTAGTCTTATCTAATATTGACGAAGAAATATTTCATAATATTCAGACGACTGTCACCGAGGTCGATTAGCCTTTTGTTTATCTACCAAAGCTTGCGTTTTTGCCTAATTTTACCCCAGAGACGAAAACGTTGTTCTGACGTGCAGACTAAATTTATTACAATGGGAGATTCGAAGGCAATAGCACCCTCGGGTACTAGCGCAAGTCTTTAACATTTATGAAAACTTTAAAATGTCCATCTGTACTAGAATATAATACCTAAATTATAATTATTTAAAACTTATGTGCTTATGCGGTTCAAAAACATTATCTCTAATGAACTCTACAGTTCTAAATCCCAAAACTCCTTACTTAAATATTTTATGTCCAACATTATTTTAATTAAGGCTCAGTGCAGAACCCTGCGTTTAATTTCAAATTGAATTTTGTTTCAATTGTTCGTACCTATCGTTGGCCACTAATTACTCAAGGGAAGCTAAGAATTATGAGTCTCGAGATAACGATGTTGGAAATTAACACAATTAAACACCGTCTTGAGCGTTTCTGTTATATTTACAGGAAACTTATTATTTTTCCTTCACTGAACGTAGTTTCTTCCTTACTTTATCCTCAGTTATTATTTCAGCTGACCTCAAGGACGGAATTACTTCGGCAAATATAAACGCAAGTGGGTATTATGATTGATTACTCGGACATTCTACCTATAATATCATGCTCCATCGAATGCTGAGCTCTCATTCCGGAATTCGAAATTTCAAAGTCAGGAATGTTAAGTACCGATTAAGTTGATAAGGGCTTAACAAGATTGCCAAAATTTGGAAAGAACTTGTAGCCGCTGAGTAATCCGAAGTGGGATTATCGGCGCACCATCGAGGCTTATCGACGATGGCACTTGAACAATACAGATGAAATTCAAACAGGCTCCACTCGATTATCTGTGCCGCGTCTTGATCGCAAATCAGGCACTTACCTCCCACGCCGTGTTCCACCATAAAACATTATATCCCGAGCGACGACAAACTTCCAAATCATATTTTACGTTGTATTTTATATTTACACAGTGTATTTTCTCCCGCTTTTAAGCTAGAGCACGATACAGTAAGCCAGTGAAGCGCTTGAAACAGAAGATGGCAGACTTAAGACCACTTTATGCTTTCCACGGAGTGCACTACGGCATAAAGATACATTTTCACGCTGCTGGAGCACCGAGTACGACCCCTGTTTAGTAGCTTGTATTAAAACAGCGCATTAATATTTAATTATCTTAATTAGTTTATGTACTTATTAATTAATCCTTTCACTCGTTTTTCATGCAAAATTAGAGCTTTTGAAAATATAAATGGCGTAGGGGCTAATTTAGTATCTTATGCATTTAGGGTCGTCGGGTTTGAATCCAGCGTAGAAGACTATTATTTATTTATACAGCGAAAACATGTTTGAATGTGAACAATATTGTTGTGTGGTAGTTCATGCCTTTGCTCATACAAGGTTAGTCGGAAAGGGGGCACTGATGACTGTTTTAACGCAAGGGTTAAAATTCAAAATTCAATAATTTTCATTTGCATAAAAATTATTTTTATTTTAGTATTTTCAAAAATTCTTCGTCCCTTCTTTAGATACGAATTCCGAAAATCAAGTTTCTAATCCGTGACCCCAAATATGACCTAAAATGTTAACACAGCTGATCATAGTTGAGGATAGATTTTAGCAATTTTTTTTTTGAGATCTTTTAATAGCTATTTCTCTTAAAGCATTGACTTTTGGGGAAAGTTGTAGAACAAAAGTTATTCATTATTACGAGCACTTCAACACCCTTTCGGATTAGTACCTCCTTTCTGTCTAAACTTGTATATTATAACTCTTTGCATCTTAGGGACTAGTTATAATAATATTACAGGGCACGCGCTCAGTAGGCTAATTTACGTAAATTCATGACGCACCGATCAAGTTGCAATGACGCTGCAGTTAAGATCACGCGAGCGTATCTGACAGCGATCGCATAATTAGAGAATACGAAAAGCGTTGTTTTGATCAAAACTAAACTGCAAATACACTGCAACTAGACTTCTTTAGTTAGGTGAATCAGGTCAGAGCACTGCGATTCGGGCGCGCGCCGTGCACGTGTTTGACGCTGATCGTACACTCGCCCGACGAGCGTTAAACGCGATAAAATTACCACATTTTTGCTGTAACTTTTCAACTGGCAACATGCTTTATGCTGATTCTTTTACCTTTATTATTGATGCAGAGGAAACGACAAGGAAAAATAGTAAAAATGGAGGAGCGCGCGTATTGCTCGCATACGGTCGACGGGCGTCGGGCGCTTGATGTAAACCGTTGCATAGAAATTCATACAATTTTAATAAGCGCGCAAAACGCACCGCCCATTGCGCGCACCTCGGGCGCGTGTCTTAACTAGTCCTTTAGTGTGAAGTTAAGAGCACCCCGAATACCAAAATATCAACAATCATTTTCTTCCAACATCAAAATAAATATCCTCTTATTCTTTAGAAAATAAATATAGGAAAACATTTGCTTCCCTCTCTTCACCTTACGGTCCGAAATCGTTCAGGGCCATAAAACTATTATGTTCTGCTATCCGCTAGTAATGGTTAATTTCCCTGATATACGGATATATCAATTGACCGGAAAAAATAGTCTGGAGTATCTGCTATAGAATAAGTTATAACGGATAAAGGAAATAAATCAATCTTATTATTTTTTTACCTGAGAGAATGGTTTGTAACTGAAAGGAAATATTACTTATATATCTATAACAGTCCTCCTGTCTGGTAGCCAATTTGAATATCTATAGTTTCCATAGAAAGCACCCTTACTTATGAATGGTTGTTATAGGTTGTTTAACTAAAATGGCTCTTAAGTCTATTGCCATCTCTCTTCATTGGCATTCAAATGACAAGAACCGGTATAATAAAACCAGTGTTTAAAAATCACAATAATTTATGAATAAAAGCGGAAATGTTTACTACTTTATAAAATAATTGCCCTGTCAGATAATATGACCTCAATCTACCATCTATTAAATTTATAACGTAGTCCCATAAAACTTTACCAACTTTAAGAAAACTTTATCGACAACTTTTCCGTATCGATAATCTTTCTAATTTTGGAAACCAAACTGTGGTTTATTTGCAACTTTAATTCAATTTTGGTTCATGCAGCTCTTTCAGTTCCTGCTTGATGTTTGTTCAAAAGATTAAAATTTTGTCGAGGCGAGCCTGCGGGATATCGTTCTTGTGCGACCGAGACTATGTGTGGACCTGTGGGCCGACCTTTGCGTTTGTTCTTGCGGCTTGATCAGACTTTGATCGTAATATTTTACCGGTCCCGTTCTGTCGTTTTCTGTTCCGGTCCGCTTGAGGCTTACACGCTCCGGGGAATTTAATAATTCCTCAAATCCTGCAAGTGATGTTTCGACGTTTGGATTTAAGATACCGACTCGACTAGTTCAAACTTTGATGTATTTTACCCGGAGGCGGTCAGGTTGATTTTTAAAGAATTTTGCTTCGTGTTCGTATTTTGCAGGTATTTTCTGCACTTTATTCTTTCGTGCTAGCTAGCGGAACGCGATTTTGACGTCACTCACGATTACTCAAAGCTATTAGTAGCAGTTGAACTTAAATATAATAACTAAACTAACGTTGCACAATTCTTCTAATATTTCTAACATTTCTCAGGTCTACATGGGCACAATTTTCGTAAAGCAATCTGCACTCATCCAATAATAATAGTATGAAAATCTGCAAGATAGAAGACTGCTACGATCAACGTGTGGAAATCGATTGAATATCGCATTTACGATTCCTATTAAGTATCAACTGTACTTGAAGTTACGAGCAAAGACAATACACACTGCATTCTATTTCATTCCATATACCTAAATAAGGCCATTAAATATGTCGCAGTTATTTTCGTATATCTGTAAGGTATACCTCAACTGTCATATTTTCTGCGCTTTATTATCTGCCAAACAGACCCTCCTACCTAGTTTCAAATCGTAACAATACATGCATCCTGAAAATGCTCAATATTACAAAGAGATCGCAATAAACCGGGAACGTACAATACAACAAAAATGCAATATTGTATTGATACATACTCGCACAATGGATACACTAGAACCTTGTTATCAATATCATTCGGCAGCATTGGGAAGAAAATGTCTTCTATTATTGCCGTGTCTTTCACGAACAAAATGAGGGAATGTCTTTGAAATCCTTTTTGGGAAAGGAGTTGTGAAAAAGTTTTTGTTCAGCGACTAATGAGCTCCTAAACACGACGGATCAGGTCAACAAAATTGGAGATGTAGTATTTTTATAACAAGCCTAATAATGTCGTAGATATTTGCTGTGACAATCAACAATTCCATAGCGTCTTATCTTACAAAATAGCAAAACAAAAATCTTTAAAAAAACTGAATTTTATGTTTATATGACTGTACATTATACTCGTACTAATAAGTTCTTAAAATATTTGCATTAATACAAAAACTTTTCTACTTAACTTAGCATTATTATGTTATAAAATCTTGGAAAAAAATAATCTTAAATCTAAGCTTACAATAACATCAAAGTTTTATTAATTAAACGTAATAGGATATAAATGATATTATCTTGGCAGACAAAGCGTTTACCACTAACGTAACACATATTTAGTTTCAAAAGACATTAATAATTAAAGTCTTTATAATGTCTCTTTCTATTAAGCGTACAATACAGAAGACAAGACAAAAGATAGAAGGTACACTGCGTGATAATAAACTCAAGAAACATAGACGACCACATGAGTCCACCACCACCGTCCATATTAGTCGAAAGCGACTATAAAACACTAGCCTCCTAAGAAATCTCTAGAAATAACATTCGCGAAGGAATTAGACATGAACCGATTCTCAGTATTTAAAGATTAATCGTAATCGACGATTATTGGCATTTTAAATGCATAGGTAATAACAAACTCAACGCAATGACTTTTCGAGTTTGTTACTCGAAAACAATTTATAAGGAATCCATATGAGGAATATGGATTCTTCCATATGAGTCTATAAACGTCGACTGTCAAACACCAGCCTACTAAGAAATCTGTAGAAAGAACAGTCGTGAAGGAATTAGAGATGAATAGATTACGATTACGATCGATCATAATACACAATATTCAGCATTTAAAGATACGTTAGACGTAGTAGTCGATTATCAGCATTTAAAGATTAATCGTAATCGACGTTTATCAGCATTAAAAGATAAATAGTAATCGACGATTATCAGCATTTAAAGCTTAATCGTAATTTTGCAGCATTTAAAGATTAATCGTAATCGACAGTCAATACTATTTTAAATGTGTGACAACAAACTCGAGAAGTATAGACGACCCCTCCATGTATGTCCATAAACGTCAACTGTCAAACATCAGCCTCCTAAGAAATCTCTAGAACGAACAGTCGTGAAGGAATTAGAAATGAAACGATTACGGTCAATCGTAATCAACGATTATCATAATTTAATGATTAGTCGTAATCGTCGAATATCAGCATTTAAAGATTAATCGTAGTCGTCGATTATCAGTATTTAAATACTATTCGTAATCTTCAACTATCAGCATTTAAAGATTAATCGTAATCGTCGATTTTCAGCATTTAAAGATTAATCGTAATCGTTTTAAATGCGGAGTGACAAACTCGAAAAGCATAAACGACCCCTCCATGTGAGTCCATAAACGTCGACGGTCAAAAATCAGCCTCCTAAGAAATATCTAGAAAGAACAATCGTGAAGGAATTAGAGATGAAACAAACAGTCGTAATCAACAATTATCAGCATTTCAAGATTAATCGTAATCAACTATTAACATTTAAAGAATAATAGTAATCGTTGAACAACAGCATTTAAAGAATCATCGTAATCGTTGATTATCAAAATTTAAAGATTAATCGTAATCAACAATTATCAGCATTTAAAGAGGAACCATAATCAACGAATATCAGCATTTAAAGATTAATCGTTATCAATGATTATTTATAAGCATTTATAGATTAATCTAATCAACAACTATGAGCTTTGAAAAATTAATCGTAATTGTCAATTATAATCGCCCCTTAGTGTCTCCGGTCTATTCATTGCCAGGGCACAGAAAACGAGACAAATATCGCTTAAGCACGTGCAACCTGTTTTATTTATACTAAGCATTTTGACTGTGAGTTTGTTTTAAATGTGTAGGAACATGCCTTTTATGTTACACTTTTATATGGTAAAATTCCTTTCATTAAGCCACTTAGGTCTTAACCTAGTCTTACATTGTATCTCAAACGTTATTACCTCAAAGCCATATTATTATATTTTGCTAACATAAATCCAGTAATTGTAGCAGGCGCACAACTAAAACTAATTATTCTGAACTCGTTATTAAACAGTATAAGGAGGTCCAAAGGGTGTCGTGGTATGAATTATTTATTCGTTGGAAATGCTCTTGACTGTGAACAAGTTGTTACCACTCAAGCAATAATCTTCACTTGTAATATTCGCAGGGACATCTTCATTTTGTGTCTTACTTATTTGCATTGTAAAAAGGTTTTTCTTTCAACTACGTAGTAATGTTATCATTAATCACAACAAAACCGATCACAAAGAACGTGTGTATTTTTTGCTTAGAACCAAAACAGTGAAGAAATGTTATATGAAATCTCGTGGTTGCACAGTTTTTCATTAAGGCACTGTTTTTTATTTAGGTAAAAAATTTACCACAGAGGTTTAATGTCTTCCATTAAAAATATAAATTTTATGCATTAGATCAAAAAGATACTGGCTGAAAATAAAAGTCGGCTGAATAACCAAATTGGTGAAAAAAAACAAATGGCGCACATTTTGTACTATTGTAAAACTTTGATACTGCTTATTTAGCAAGACAATTTTTAAAAAATGGAAATAGACAGCGATAGCGATATGAATTAAACTCCAGAAATTATAAAAACAGCGGCAAATGAAATTGTTGATAACCTTTTGCCGCAAAAGTCGCGGGATAAATATTTAAAAGCTTATGAAAATTTTATTAAGTGGAGAAACGAAAGACGTGTAAAATCACTATCCGAAAGTGTGTTTTTAACGTATATCAGTGAGATGTCCAAAAAAATGAGACCATCTTCATTGTGGTCTATATCATATATCCATCAAATGGGTATATGAGTAAAAAGTCAAAAGTGCTCTCAGCTCAGGATTAGAAACATTTTGAATGAAGCATCTGACAATAATTATTTTGCCACAAAGGTAAGTTTTAAGTATATAATTTTGTGCCCATCATCCTTTCATAAAAGAAAACATTGTTACGAGAAAAAATTAATACGAATTAAACTTCGTTAATAGAGTAACATTTTTTAATTAAATTAACTTATTATCAAATATATTTTCTTTAAAATATTCAAAGGTTTATATGGATCGTATAAAATAAGAACGAATTTGCGTAAAATAAAGTTTTGAAAAGAATACGAGACACGAACTTTCCAGGACTGAATAATCATAAGAATATTTTCGCCTCAAAACCATCTATTTATATTAATAAAAAGCGACAGAGGGATGTCCCGCGATTCTATTATAATTATGTCGAGTAATTAAATATACAGCGGGAACCCTCTCATATTGGCGAGATAATGTTTGTGATTAAATTTAATTAACGTAATTAAGCATATTAGAACCTGAAATATTGTTTTTATTCTTGTGATTACACGAGCGTAAATATGTGATGTGTTAACTCTATGTTAGCCTCGTGGGATTCTTTATAAAAACAACAAATGAAATGTGATTATGAATTATTGTTTTAATAACTATTCTGTCTGCTGTACCAGACTAAAGGTCTCATCGCATTAGCGCTCTGCTGCGTATCGCGACGCGGCGTAAGTTTGCGTAACTAAATAATGTTCGTATGAGATTATGCAACGATACATATCAGACGACTGCGCTACCGTGCAGCTGTCATGGATAACTTTGTCGCAAAAATAGAGGAAAAAAAAGAAATATATTGTGTGTTATGTACCAGAGTGAAGAGACGTGTTTGCAGTTCACCGCAGCTTAAGGGTGTGAGCGCTACATTGCAGGCAATGCAATGTCATGCAACGAGGTGCTAGTGTGATTGGACCTTAAAAGCGTTTCAAAACTTCACAAGCTTTTGCGTAGCACAAAAACTTGTGTTGTTAAAGTATGAAAAAATATAACAAAACTTTAAGTAAAACAACAATTTTTGTTCTTAAATTCTATCTCTCCTTTGTCTCGGAGAAATATTTTACTCTTTGTGTTTTATTGTAGTTAGTGTAGTTCATTTTGTTTCTAGTAATATTACGTAGATAGTTCGCAAGATTTAGCAGATCTAGACGGGTGTTAAAAGCTCAAAAAATTAAATTATATAACAGCGTTAAATTCAAGTAACTGCTACATTTTCTATAAAAATATTACCACTATTAACTTCTGCAAGCGTTTGCTATAAAAATAAGATTTATTTGATCTTTCCTTTGCAATTGGCGTCCTCGTGACCCATAAACGGAAGAAGTTTAAATTATATAATATTAATTATGGAGTACTCCAATCCTTCTAGAAACGTCCGACACAGGACGTCTCTTAAGTAATTAATTTTTCATAATTACCTATAATAAATTATTGAGTGGGGAGGCAATTATCAAGAACGTGCAGCTTATTCTTCGACAATTTTTCGGTGAAGTTTTCGCTCGGTGTACATTGTTCGAAACAAGGATTAAGCCTCTTGTGAATACAAAATTCTCTCTTGCGAAATCCACGGTAAAAATTTATGTGGCTTGTTTGTAGTCGACAACTCAAAAGCATGCTATGATCTATGGTCTATAGTTGTGTAACAAAGATGTTACCTAAAATGGGTGAAACAGCCCTAATTAATGATTTTAAGGAATCTGTATGTAGTGCAAATTCTTTATACATTCAGAAAATATATACAGAAAACCTCTCGAAAAGCGTTAGATTAATCATTCATAAACTTTGAGTGTCTGTTAATGTCACATGTAATAACGTTGAAGATGAGTATTAAAAGTCCGTCGTTAAAAATTTAAGATTTAAAAACGTGCTACATATTTTCTTTGATGCCTAGTCTTCGTAGCCTTAGCTCAATCTATCTTTGTGTGTGTTATGCTTATTTCCCACGGTGCGTGATATTGCGCACCGCGATGCACGAGCTCGCACCGCCGCCGCACCATGGGAAGAGACTCGTCCGTGGTAACGCGGACGCGTGCGGAGCGGTGCGCCGTATCCACATCACGCACCCTCATAATGTGGCTTCCCACGGTGCGTGATTTTACGGATGATACCTCGCACAGCCGGTGCGCGCTACCACGCACCGTGGGAAGCCAGCTTTAGTTATACTGCAATCTTAGGTGTCGTTTCCACTAAATCCACTTTTCATTTTTTTTTCTTATGGGCTCCTTGTGGACGGTCCTTTCAGACCGTTTGTGCGTAACCAGGCAGTAATTGACGAGACCTGAAGAGTCTCCAGCCAATATTAAGTCTACTATCATCATAACGTTTGTTTTCATTCATTTAATATTGTAACCGTTGCATTTATACCTGTCGAAAGAGACTGGATCCTGCAACGCAAGGTATCCTAGTGTGGGATTCAGTGTCACATTAAAACAGTCTAACTTTTTATAAAATAAAACTTTATTATCATTATTATAAAATAATAACAGGCGTTTCTTTAAACAATATCCACTCGTCAAGCATAATGACGCAAGTCGCAACACTTTTTATAACATAAAATAAGCCGAATGAAATCTCTCATTGTGTATGTATCATCGTTACCTACAAAAACTCTAATGCATGGGTGCTTCAGTTTCATGTGTATTATAACAAAAACGCGACTGCCACGAACCGTAATGGTTCGGTTTATGACCTTTGGGCCATCAAGACGATTGCTGTCTGGATGCTGACGCGAGTCTTCATAATTTTTATTGTACATCTACATTTCTTTGCACATGTCTGTTTGCTGATATTATTAGTTTGATTGGAAACTTGAGTTCTAAATTTATTTTATAAATTAATGCTCTCTTAAATATCTTAATTTCAGCAAAATCTGTGTGAAATTTAGCTGTCAAGACATAGCATACAATAAACCTCACTTTTATACTCATAATGATGAGTTCTTGTCAGCTATATTGAGTTTTAGTATCCATCTATTAGAAGTAAATGTTGGTCGTAGCAGAAAAGGCACGGAAGTAGAATAAATGCCGTGAAAATGCGTTCCTTGCGAAGTACGTGCGGTGTAACTTTGAATGATAGATTGAGTGACAAAGTTGTAGTTTAAAAGATGATGTAGTGACAAAAATTCGAAGGAGTTTAGGTGGTTTGGTCATGATGAGAGAATGAGTGAGCAGCGTTAACAAAAGGAATTCATAAAGCGGATGTCAGTGGAAACGCCGGTAGAGGACATCGACGTTAATGGCGATGTTCTTCAGAAAGGACAGGTGCGTACTACCAGCGAGCGTATATGACAAGATGTGTGAACGTGGACGAACTGAAAGGCGTATGTAAGGATCGTAACATGTAGCGTTCTACAGTTTCTGTCTACCCCCATGGAAAAAAGGCTTGAGTTCATGTATGTATGTATCTACTAGAAATAAAACTATTGTATACACATCAAAAAAGTTTGCGATCACTAGCATAAGCTGATATAATTTTTTAAATTGAACTTTATCAAGAAAAATTCTTTGTTGTGTGTTCTCTTGATAAAGAAAACTCGTGTCTAAAGAATCTAAAAAGAAGAAGAAATCATAATATAAACTACCGTAAAAAAAAGATTTCGATTTTTCAAAGTGATCGCAAACTTTTTTTGATGTGTGTACGTTGAAATTCTTATGTTTTTGCTAGACAGATATATCTATAGTACACGTGCTTCCACATATTTTGGTGGATTGTCTTAAAATACTGCAGTATCGCAGTAACAACAAAACGTGCAACGCATTCTATTGATATGTTCACCGTATCACTGTCTGAGTCTGAATGCAAATACTATATACGTTTCGAATTGTATATTTTGAATATCAAATACATAGGTAGGTACATTTGGAATATCATGAAATATTTTTTACAAATAGTATGGAAAAGGTATTCTTAGCATGCTAATTTAAACGGGACTCGCTAGGGCCAGTGGCTGCCAGGGTTGCGGAATTTGTTCGAAATAGTTACGGCGGCCCTGGAACGCAAAGGGCATTAGGAGGAACACAGATGGGTTTTAGTCAGTAAGAGTCTGACACTCCCATCCGCTCCGCCCAGAGCGGAAGAAGTCATTTGAGGAATTACAAAAGTAAAAAAAAATTACATGCTAATTTAGGACTTAATTTTGACATCTTGTAAAGGCCTCGTACGAATGGACACTGGACGAATATTGTTACCAATTTTTTTTTCTGTTTGCTTCCCAGAAAATAGATGCTTTGCTAAAGATAACAAAACATCACGCCTGTATTCCCCGAAGGGTTGAGCAGAGGTTTGTAGTACACCCACATTTTACCGTTATGTTTAAGTCCCAAGTAATAGGGGCGAGTCTATTGCCATCAACCGGGCACAAGTCCAGACTCCGGGCTGCTGCTGAGAAATTCCGCACGGAAAAACCCAACAACACTTTGCCCGATCTGGGAATCAAACCCAGGACCTAACGTTCAGCAGTCGCATTTGCGACCATAGACCAACGAAGCAAGTCATGTTGAGCTAAAGATATATCTTTCTCATATCCTTCTAACTCCCATGTGTATGTAATAAGTCTAAGGATAATCCTTTAGTTTAAAACTGTAGTGTATTCGCCTTATTTACGATACACTTAGCCGCGTGAATCGTGCTGGAACGCGCCACTAGAGGTTTTTATACAGAAATACTGCTGTACAAAGATACTCTATTTCAATTATGCTATGTACTGAGTGGAAGAAAGCAGTCTAAAGTGGACGGATAATGGTACGGATTCTGTTGGGCAGTGGCTAAACTTAACTAAGAATATTGCTACCTTTTATAACCATAATATGAAAGAGCCGGGAATACTATAGTGCTGTCAAACTAGTTTACATGTTAAACATAATTACACTATAATGGATGATAAATTCTAAAAAAACTTTAAATAAAAGTAAAAATCAACTTCAAAAAACCGGCCAAGTGTACCATTTTTTTGCCCTTAAATATTTATTTTATTCTGTTTTTTAGTATTTGTTGATATAGCGGCAACAGAAATACATCATCTGTGAAAATTTCAACTGTCTAACTATCACGGGTCATGAGATACAGCCTGGTGGCAAACGGACAGACAGACGGACAGACGGACAGTGGAGCCTTAGTAATAGGGTCCCGTTTTACCCTTTGGGTACGGAACCCTAAAAAAACAGTGAAATTATTAGCATGATATAAAATTACCGGTTTCAGAAGTCGGTGGCTTTTATTTGTTTCAGTGTAGAATTGCACCGACTTCTGAAACTGTTAATATTGTAAGATTAATAAAAAAAAAGAATAATCAAATACCCTATTTGAAAGATCTAATTTTACTCCATCCATTTCTTGTTTTATCTAAAAACAAAATATATTTTTTAGTTATATTTGGTATTCAACAGAATCTGGGCCAATGAACCCGTTATATTGCAGATCTTAAAGTTAAACGTTCTCGGAAGCTAAGAAATACAATTTAGCTCAATTCAATTGTGATGTATCCGAGTGTTGAAAGCGAGAGCAATTTTATTTTATGTGAGGTTAACGACGTGGCGCTCGCACAAAATATATACTTAAATCGCTTCTCCATTCTGAAATTTAAAAGAAAAGATCTGATTAATGTTTGCGTGAAAATGGTTGAGTTTTTACTCAACCAAAAAAGTATTCATCAAATAACAAAATCAACAGTCTCTCATAACTAGAACCTTGTGAAAGCTGAGAAAGACAAACAAATAAAATATCTTGATTTAGCACACGAGGTTGTGCATGTGCTTGAGGCATATGGGATGTGGATTCAGCAGTCATTGTCCTGATAGTCGTTACGGCGAATGGCCTAATAGCCAAGAGCCTCGGTCAACCTCGGTCAACACCTCATGAGGCTCTGGTTGTGCGGCTGGATCAAGCAAAAGCAGTACTCCTTAACACGGCAAGCATAGTAAGGAGTTTTCTTTCTCTGAAGCCCTGACTGCCCAGCAGCTTGGACTCTGTTCTCGATGCCGGTGGGCTACTATTTTTTATATTTTTAAATGTTTTTTTATAAAAATGTTTAAATATTTAAATTATATGTGTATTAAATGAATAAACGTGTGAAAAATCAATAGTGTGTGTTTGATAAGTACTATAATACTTAAAGAAGTACGAAGACATTTCTCTTAAGCCGTGATCTGTTACAAACGCCGCAGACCGCATCCGGCTTGACGCTGTACGCGGCCGAACGCAGCTTCAGGCGTCTGAGAGAAACCGCTATAGTGCATTCCCATTATAAGCATTCGTCGGCCGGGTACAGCATCATGCCAGACGCGACCTACGACGTTTGTAACAGACCATGGCCTTATAACTACTTCCACCCTAAAATGAGTGTAGTACGGTGTAATGGATAATCAAAACTTATCGATAAATTATTACGAAAAGACAAGATTAACCTCCGGTTTCTGAACTAAGAATTCTAGGATAGGCAATAACTTAAGTAACATTTGAGTACGGAGTCGTCAAAAAAAACCGGCCAAGTGCGAGTCGGACTCGCGCACGAAGGATTCCGTGCCATTATCAATAAAAACGGCAAAAAAAAAATACGTTTGTTGTATGGGAGCCACCTAAAATATTTATACTGTTTTTTAGTATTTGTTGTTATAGCGGCAACAGAAATACATCATCTGTAAAAATTTCAACTGTCTAACTTCACGGTTTATGAGATACAGCCTGGTGACAGACAGACAGACGGACGGATAGCAGAGTTTTAGTAATAGGGTCCCGGATGTGCAAGAAAAGAGCCTCCACGAGTGACGATACTTAAGTATGTCCGGCGCACCCTGGGCAGTCAGCCCCACTACCAACCTTGCTGACTGGCTAATCTTTTCATCACAGCATGAGCTACTCGTATTTTCGTATAGCTCGTGCTGACACGAGAGAAGAAGGAGAATAGGATCCCGTTTTACCCTTTGAGTACGGAACCCTAAAAATTATGGATTATGAAGCATTTTTTTGACAGCTCCGTATTCAAACATTACTTAAGTATTGCTTATCCTAGAAACTCAGAAACAGTCCAGAAACCGTAGGTAAGACAGCTGAGAATTGTTAATTCTGCGAGCCAATAGGGGCCAACGTCTATATTGAGCTTTACTACGATGTTCAGCTCATATCAACAAGACCAATACTCAAAATCGAACCGTAGCTTATCAAATTAAGCCATCTCTGAAAGCGATGCAATTATCTCGGCTGGTTCAAATAGGTACAAATATTGGTAGCTCAAACAGCCTAGGTTCAAATGATCCGAGCCAGCTAATATCGTACCCAGATCAACCACCAATGTTCATATATTTGTTCGCGTTATAATGAACTATCTGACTCGAACTGGGAGCTGTTACGGCGAACGACCGTCGCAAACATTTGTAACGCCCACGGGATCACTAATGGGTTCCTGACCCTTTGCGAGGCTTTTTCATAAAACAGTCAAAATGCTCGGTTACGTACGTAAACCTTCAGATATAAACTTACGGTAAATGTTGGCAGTATACCGTCGGTTAATGGATTAAGCATCAAGGATTACGTTTACACAGAAGTAAAACAAGTGGGTGAACCATTTTCGGTATGAAGGAGGCTTTTTATAATAAATGAATATATTTTTTATGTTTTTTTAATTAATTTACTAACTGTGTGGCAATAAATTTCTTTTTTTCTTTCTCTGTCTTTCAACATTTTACTCTGCAGCAATATTAAAACCAGATTATGTGGTTACTACCGTGTTTTTTTTATTTATATCGATGTGTACTGTAAAAGTGTTGGTAGAGTCTACAGTAAATATCGATGTACGGGGCCCGGTAATTGTTAAAAATAAACTCTCATAACATCGTACATTTGTAGTAGACTGTTGCTACGCTATGATTGTGTGCTACGATGAGGGTGACGCTACGGCTACGGTGGTTACGCGGTCGTAGCCACAGTCGTAGCGCATCACAGATTGGCTACACGTCGCTACCATTGCATCTCAATTTGTTCTAGGCTTTGCTGCTTGACGTTTTTTTTTTTTTAAGTTACTTTTAACATTAATAATATTGTAGGGACACTGCTGACCCATTCGATTTGTATACAGGCGCATTACTGTATTAGCGCGGCGCAGCAGTCGTCTCCCCGCACCTATTCAGTTAGGCCGTTCATAAGTATGTAGTTGAGTCCAACGTATTTATATTGCGTAACTGGCCAGTAAAGATATTAGATAGAAACATGTCAACCTTTATTAGTTGACCCCATAGAAGTAATAAGTACTACGGTTAACCCCCACAATATCCCTCTTAATATTAAACGCTTAATTTTATGACAGCCTTATACGTAAAAAAAGTGGTTAACTGATTTTATTCAGCGTTTATTAGTTTGACTGTGAATTAAAGTCTAACTGTTACAACACTTTTTTTTCGCCTTTTCCGTTTCTATTCCACTAAATCTCTAACTGTCATGGTAATAGGTTTGCCTATCGCTCATATAACTTGCGTTTGATGGTCAATTCATCCCATCCGAATGCGATCGGCGCATAGCGTACGTTCAGTACCGTGAAAAATTGACATTCTTCTTCCAACTACGCTAAAAGGAAGTTGATTTATGAAGAAGATAAAGTTTTGCATGTACGAATACTGTATGCTTTTACCAAGGCCTTAAGTAGAATAGAAATGTGCATACCCTAGTAGGTAATTTTACTTTCTCTTAATTTTTAAAATCTTTTTTTTCCTTTTACTATCATATACCTTCTAATGTTAACACATTATAACTCTGCAACCAAAAAATTGCAACACAGATGCATGTAAAATATGTATTTTAAAATAAATTATTTGTAAAAGTCAGCTCGGGGTCAGTGAGTAATTGTGATGCTCATCCGTAAAACGCCCAGTTGGCTTTGAGTAATGACGAAGCACTTACTTTTGTACCGTTTGCATCCTACAACATAAAACAAATACGGCATACATTTTAGATTAACGGCAACATTAAATAAATGCGTATTCAAGCTTTTATTAATACTGCCACGGTTTAACAATCCATACAGTTGGGCAACGAATGTACTTGTGCAGAGCAACGGCGAGGTCCCCGCGAGGCGCAGGGCGCCACGGGCTGTGTACCGCAAACTCGCTTAGTTTGCGGTATCGATCGATGCAGGTTGACGCGAGCGTGTTTTGAAATATATTAAGTGCCGTTTAGTAATGTCTATCGGAAATACAACGGTGAACAGAAACTGATCTATCTACGTATGTAAGTAGACTTCCAAAAATAACAAGGATCTAAAATTTCATCGATTTAGAGGGTATTTCACCAACATCAATTATGTAAACCGTAACTACTCACCAGATAATCTAAATGTGACATAGAAATATGTGTATTATCTGAAAATACATAATTTTATGTGTTCAATGATCTTGTCATTATCACTCGTTAAATGCAAATTTAGCTATTGTAAAGTTCAGAGACCGAATTAACTTAATGAACAATTAATGATAGGTTGGTGAAATACACCCTAAGCGCACACATGCATATTATCAAGTTGGAAATTATTGTGATGTACATAAAATCCTCGTGAAGTTTCGAACATAGATACCATAGGTATTAGGCCTTGCATATTTGCGTAGGACACCGTAAATACCTGCAGGGGCGGCGGCATCGCCTAACGTCAAAGGATTTGCTCAACTGTATGGATTTTAAAACTGTGATACTACTCATGTTTTATGCTATCTCAATAAGACCGCCCAATCACGACCGAACTCCACCAAAACGAAAACCGGAAATCATCCGATTCTATTTTCGAATCCGTCCCTCCCTACCGTCCTTCGTATGCAAGTTCGATAAATAATTTAATGGCAGTGCGCCCGTCCGCAGGCCTGTCAGTGGCAGAGCCGCACTCATTTGTCAACGGCCTGATATAACAGGTTAGCAGACAGCCGGCCATTTGCATGCCCCTATCTACGAAGTTAGCTTTGTTACGTTGGTAGCATCACATTTTGTAACTAACTTGGTAATGGGTGACGGTGTGGCGCTGTTCGCATAATACTGCTATTAATTTCATTGTCTGGTTAGTTCGCAAAGTTGGTATGGTAAATGCACTGCGTGCCTGTATTATGACGTTCTGTAATAGTTTGTTGTTCTTGGTTATAAAATAAGTAGTACATGCACGTATCGAATATAAAGGAACGCAATAAAAACTAAATATAGACACGTAAAAGGGTTAGAAAAGGCTAATTTACGGATGTTTTTTTTAAATATTTATTTCTAAAAATCCCATTCACTGATCCAAATATCGCCAAATATACTTGGGAGCAAATAAATCGAGCCACTTCTGTTTTTCACGTAGGTATAATTGTTATTATTATTGGTATTATGGAACAGATCAATTCTAAACATATATAGCCTAAAAGGTTATTTGATAACCTTTACAATAAGGGTAGTTTTTTTGTATTTTGAATGATATAATTCATGAAATCAAAACTAATAACCAGGGGCCTAATTCTCCTAAAATAAATCTTGATAAATCACAACCGTACCAAGGCCGAACCGTTCATTCAGACAGTTCTCAATTTCAAAAGCTGTCGAATTGTTTGACACAAAAAACAAAATCAATCATTTTGAAAGTTTTCGAAAACAAAAACTGAGTGACGGTTGTGGTTCGATTGCGTTTGGCAACAATTTATTTTAGGAGAATTAGGCCCCAGGACACGTGAAAAAAGGAGTGGCTCGATTTCTTTGCTCCCAAGTGTATAATCAAATTATCTTCCTACCTGTATCGATAAGGCCAGAATGAAGCTAAATTCAAACTCATTGATCTAAAAGTAAACCTGAATTCTCAAATGGTCAATCAGGAATGTTCTTTTTACGTATTCAATCGTTCGCAATTACCCAAAACGCAATACGTATCGGACCGGGGTAAAAATGAAAATGTAAAAGTTCGTGATAGATGGGTTTGTTTTACCTCATTCGTCCCCATTCGATTGCGACACGTGAATCTATTTCAGTATTCGTAACTGGCGTGTATTTTAATCTGATTTTTCAGATGAATACAGATAGAAAGCAGGAAAGCTGCGGGATTATAGTCTTTTAAAAATATGCGCATATAGGGAATCGAATATTGGTGTATCAAAGTCAATTTCGAATGGTTAGAGTTTGAAGTGAGGCATAATCTTTTGAGATAGACGTTTAGATGTGGAAGGTTTTTTAAAAAAAAATGTCTGTATGGTAAACATAAAAAGTTTCGTTACGCCATTCTTTGGGATGATGTACTAAGGTAAGTATAAAGCGGCGGACGCGACGACGAGGTTTTGCCGCAAACGACAAAGTAAAGTTTCAAAGGTTTCGCGGGTCATCTATACTAATATTATAAAGAGGTAGAATTTGTTTGTTTGTTTGTTTGTATGTAGGAGGTAATCTCCGAAATTACTCATCCGATTTCAAAAATTCTTTCACCAATAGGAAGCTACGTTATCCCTGAGTGCTATAGGCTATATTTTAGGATAAAAAATGTAAATTTACGCGAGCGAAGCCGCAGGCAAAAGCTAGTATAATATAACAGGAATAACGCAATCACTGAAACACCCCAATTAGAATATCCAGCTATAATTATAATACACACACTAAAATTCTATTTTTATGTGACAATATTTATACACATTGCAAATTTAAAATTCAGTCTTATGACGTTGGTATAAGGCTCAATTTCCTTTACAGCAATTAAAAGGTTGATTAGTGAAAAGCACGTAAAAATGGCTGAATTCGATTTCGTAGCCGATTCTTAACAAACAACTTTCAAGGTTTGCGTTTACTATGTTACACGTTGTATACACTTCCATTTAGTCTAGACTATTCGTTGAGGCTATCGAATAATATAATTCCCAACACAGCGCCCTGACTACTTTCCAAACTAAAAATTAAGTTTGAAATAGTTTAAAAGCAAAGTTACAAACACATCGATCAGGCTTTCAACTTACTTGTGCTGTATATTCTTCAACACAATATTCAACACTTCAAAACGTATTGTTTGTGTGTGAAACTATTTAATCAGTTTAAGTTGATCAAATCAAATAAATGATCTTCCGTATGCATTGACCATCTTACGTATAAAATATTGTCATTTTTAACCCTTTGTAGGGCAAAGGCAATAAGGCCTATATTGACCGACAAATTTTTTGGAAGAAAATTCGAACGATTTTAATTAGAAAAAATGCCTTTTTGTGTCTTTTCTTCTTGAAAAATCTCAAAATTCTTTTCATTTTATAAAAAAATGCCAAATTGTGTGTTATTTACTTTTCCTTAAACCATAGCCTTTAAAGGGATAAACACTGATTAAATTATACCTGTCCTTCATTTGTACGCCAATGAATAGACTTAACATTAATTTTAGTAAAACAACTTTTAACCATCGTTTTATAAGTAAGGGTATATTAATATTGAAAAGTGAACTGATATCCTTTTTTTTCAATAACTTAATATTTATTGTTCACGAGTTTCACGACTCGTGTTTGTTTACTCGTAAATTAAACGTTTCCAATTTTACCTTCGGCTCTTCGGTGTTTCATAATGAAAATTTTAAAACGATTTATTACGATTTACGTAGTTGCCGCGGCTATGCTACTGTGAAATCATTCGCTTGTCTAATATAAAACAGATTTGTCACAGCTCTGTTTTCCGCTGTGTTATTTTCGTGAGGCACATCGCCTATTGAATTTACATTCGCCAGGCGTGCCATGCCTGTCACTTCATGCATATGTATGGCCTTATGCAAACTGCAACTTTGCCTTTCATTGAATAAAAATATTTGGAATGTGACGACGTTCCGAGCTTGCCGATTCTCTGTGATGGAGTAGTTTATAAACATTGATACACCACTTGACTTAATTTGATTTGATATAACAGTGGGACTGATAATTCGAGAATCAATTTTCGTGGTCGATACTCGACACGTATTGATGTTGTGTACACACTTAAGACTAAAGAAAAAATATATAATTGTGTAGTGAATGGGACTAAGTTTTTAGATAAGTAGTTACTGCTAATAGTTGCAGCCTTGCTTAAAATAATGACTGGAGTTCATTTGCGCGTAACGTGCTACCTGAGCCTGTGACCAAACTATAGAAGCTAAGAATTAGAGGTATTTACAAAACATTATTTAGTTACGAATTATGATTTAATTTTGATTCATTTCTTAAAACCATTTATTTTTCCACACATAAGATATCTTCTATACATATAATAAAATCGTAACGAAGTAAAATCTGTACATTGAATATTTTCCAGAAAAAATAAGTGCAAATTTAGATTTTTTTTCTGTCTGTTTGTCTGTTTATATGTTTGAGCTTCACGCCGAAACTACTGGATAGATTTTGTTGATATTTGGAAAACATATTTGTTGCAGGTCGGGTCAGGTATAAATTATCAAGCTATTCGGTTATAAAAATATATTCAAACAAAATAGTTCCTTGAACCTAACTAGATGGCGTTGGCGTCAGTGGCAACAGCAATCATAAGTGTTTGAACTCTCGAAAAGAGAGTTTACAGTACCTACACACTTGCCTATCCCTCCAAAGCAAACAGCCGTGATCTTTTGCAATGGAATGGTGTAAACAACACGTAGACATACGATTGTAATAATCGCGGAAAAAGTTTAAGCGCGTGCAGTTTCCTGTGTGCGTATGCTTCGCGATGACCATAAACAAGTCGCAGGGGCAGACACTGACGGCTGCAGGTGTCGACCTCAGGACGAGCTGCTTCTCACACGGACAACTGTACGTCGCTTGCTCTCGCGTCACCAGTCCTGAATCTCTATACATTTTAACTACCGAGTGCAAAACTATGAACGTAGTTTACAGAGAAGTTTTAGAATATAACTAAAATTAATTACTTTTTGGTCGTTACCCAAACATTTATGTGGATTTATAGTTATGTTATAAAACCAATTCACATCACTTTTTTTTCTTATAATGGCTTAATAACACAAAATTACAGTTCTGGTAGTACCTACATAATATACGAGTCTTAGTATAAAACTCCACATCGCTACGTGTACCTAACGCTGACAATACATTACCAGAGTAGATTAAATTGTGTTACCCACGGAAAGAGAGTATTAAGCACAGGAGTTTTGTAAATAACAAACTATGATGATTGATAGAAAGACGTTACTTATCAGGCTCTAGCAGCAACTGAAATTGTGATTACCATCAGTACCGGATTAACCACGTAGCAAGAGTAGCAATTGCTACGGGCCCCGCGCGAAAGGGGGCTCCGCATATTTAAACCCACTCATCTCTGCCTGAGCGTAATTTTTTGATTGAAACTTATCACGAGAGTCCAACGATAGTGACAGCACTAGACTTATCGGCAACTTAAAATTGAACAATTGTGAATTTAGCCAAAAGCCATAAATGCATTTAGAATGACATCATGCGATCGCCAAAAATGCGAAAAAAAAATCGCGCTTGCTGCGCTCGCGTTACTGCTACGCTTTGTATGAACTGCTCCACTCCACTATTTTCTTTTGTATATTCAAACAAACCATTTCATTACATTTATTTATTTAAGAAATTAAGCCAAAAAAAACTTAAATAACAATGAAAAAGTAATGATTAAAAAAAAACGCATATAATGCTAATTTATACTTTTCAGGCGTGTATTTTTTTTTCTTTTTTTTACCGGTCTTTTTATTTCGTGTTAGTTTCTTAGTTTTTACGTGCTTTTGTGTTATTATTTCTGTTTTGACGATCGCTCGATCGCTTTGGACTAATACAAAATCAGTGTAATACCACTGTTTTATAACAGTAAAATTAATAAGTAATGCCACTCAAGGGCCCCCTTTCATATTTGCTACGGGCCCCGCGCTATCTTAATCCGGCACTGATTACCATGATAAACTTACATATATTGCTGAATGCAACTTTCGGAATCTGGATTCGAGAGAAATTAAGGCGTTCACATTATAATAACGGTTTGCCAACCGCGTTCCCGTTTAATGTTTATAAAAACCTACCTAATGTCCTTTTCTGTACTTACCTCAAAACTTTACGATGATCTGTTAAGTATACGAGAACATATATAAACATTAAAGAAAACTAAGTTACGTGAGCGAAGCCGCGGGCACCAGCTAGTTTTATATAAAACAATAATGAAACACATTTAAAAGATATAATCGATGTGTGGCAAGGAATCCAGCTCAGTATTCGCTGTGCGTACAGCACAGCACTGATTTTCAGCTGGTCCCTGCCATTTTTGTACATAATAAATTATACGCGCACTTCATGCAATACGCAAATAAGCAAATAAAACAAAAATTAAACAAAAGAATCCTTGAAAGGGTTTATACTAGAGATCATCGGCAATAAATTAACCTCCGCCAACTGTGGGTCGGAATTGAAATGTTTCCGAGATATCAGAATTTGAATTTTTTTAACATCTTATCGAAAAACGACTCATTTCTGGACACTCAATTGAAAGTTTTCTAATAACTGGTAAACCAGCAATCACTTTAGACAAAACTATCTGCCCAAAATTCTCAATGTCTCAGAAATAAAAGGTCTGACTTAACAAGATCTTTTTCTTCTTCCTTTTTATTTTCGACCCACTTATTATGGGGTTTAATTTTTTGCCAATGATCTCTAATATAACCCCTTTCAAGGAATAGGTCGAATTACCAGTCAGCCTGTATATTAACAGCATTTATTCACAAAAACTTATTAATTACAATAAGATTGCTTATTAGTTATTAAGGAGGATTAATAAATTAAGAAAAAGTATTACTTTAAATCCCCAACATTCAAGTACACACTATACCAGCAATTAATAACAAGAAACTTCGAACATGACAAGAAGTTTCAACAAATGTTACAACTTGCCACACTGAAAATTTCCACCGTAGTAAGTATGTACATTTGTAGGAGCACACGAGCTTTCGAGACGACAAATATTTTCGTACAAGTTTCCCAGTGCAGCCGGTTAGTTCTAATCTTAATTTACAGTTCGCCCCGAGTAGTTTGCTAGCTGTAACAAGTACCAAGTTGGTCGGGCAGGCGCGATGTGGCTCGAATCGCTCTGCGTTTACAGGTAACTCAACAACAACTTGATTCCATGCACTCCAGGCTTATTACCTTTGTATTGAATTCCGCTTTGTGAAATAGAATGAACTAACCTACTGGTAGTGTTCGGAGAACCGCTTTATTATGTTCATTCTTCTTTTGTGTCAGCACGAGCTATATGAGAATAGCTCATGAAGTGGTCCATTAGCCATTCAGCAAGGTTGGTGGCGAGGCTGACTGTCCAAGGTGTGCCGGACATACTTAAGTATCGTCACTCGTGGAATGCGCGTTCCCATTGAGGGACCACATTTGAATTTTGAGCTTTTGAATGCGTCAGCCCTTAGTAAAAGTTCTCAAACCATTGTAAATTCAGCCTCTAGTTTGTAAAAGTAACCACTCAAAAGTTACAACCGGTTAAAGGTGGTCCCTCAGTCGTGACTGACAGGCATCCATATCTCACAACAGAGTTAAAATTTACAACTGCTGTAAATGACTACTCTTAGTAAAAGATTTGTAAAACTAATTTACTGAATATCAACCCTTCCTGTGCACTGAATAAAAAGAACTAGCATGCAGAAGGTGGTCCCTCAATCGATCACTATAAGTTCACCGTGAGTGGAGACCCCAATGGAATTTGGAATTTTCGTATGGGTCTAGCGTTAGTAAAAGTACTTGAATGATTGTAAATTTAACCTCTAGTTTGTAAAAAAAGCCATTCAAAAGTTTCAATCGATAAAAGGTGGTCCCTCAATTGAAACGTTTATCAAAAGAAAAAACTATTTACGTGGCATTCCGAAGTTAAAAAGACGAATGCTACAGTCTATCCCTTAGTAAATTTTTTTTACTAACGATTACTTTACCAAACAGTGTCAAAAACTGAACCGTTTTATTTTAAATAATAATCGAATTCCTGCGTTGAAATACTAAGATCGAGGTGACCACACAACTGGATTTTTTTTAGAGACTGTTACGTAATACAACATTTCATTGATATTTGACATCGCTTAGCTAATTTCAAACCCAAAGAAAATAATAAAATAGTGTAGGACTAGTAAAAAAAAAAAAAATTAAACTTCTGAAAATTATTGTACAATATTATTTTTTATTAATCACATCACTGCTAATTAAAAAAACAGACAGAAAATAATGCGTATGATAATTAAAAAAAAAGGATGGTTCCCATTTCTTCTATGGAACATCACGTCAATAGAGAAAATGAAACATTTTTTTCTCGTTTTATTACATAGAACCGCATACTAGCACTTCATCCGACTTCACTATTCGGTGACGTCATGGAACAACATGGGAATCATAATTTTTCCCAAAGAACAATGGGTAATTTTGTTTGGAACCCGTACCCACCATGTAGCATTTTAGACTAGGTGTCATTTAGAAGAGGCTTAGGTGAACAACTCAAAAATGAATGAACGAATGAATGAATGAATGGGAGACCGAAGTTATGACCACTTCTATTTTGCATTTTCAATCATCTATGTAGTGTTAAAATAATTATTTTTTAGGCCCAATGAATAACCAGTCGTTCTGTTTCATAGAGAGCGACTGACCCAGCTTCCTAAGGTTTACTTTTTGCTACGGAAAATATGAATTAAAACGCCATGAATTCAATTAAGTACAGTTTGTTTATTTATTAAGGTACACAAATAAACATCATCACTAAATGGTATTGTTGCTCTCAACGATTATTTCATCCCAAGCATTTGCCGGACCGACGAAGTTTATTTTTTCGAATTTTACTAAAAACTAAGTAAACAGTGATATTTTTTTTATTAATTGTCAAATATGCACCGTCTAATTATTAAAAAAAAAAAAAAAACATTTAGATAATCATAGAATACCTTATATTTTTTTTAAGTTTTGCAATAATATCAATATTTTTATTTAAAATGGCTCCTACATTCGACGTATGCGCAATTGCACATGTTTGTAATTCCCTTCCGTTTTGTGTGTTTAATGTGGATTTTCGGTTGTATTAAGGTTCGCGCACATTATGTCGGGTCGCAGCGGGGCGGAGCGGGCCGCAACGCAGCGCAAAATGCTTACTTAGGGCGCAGCGGGGCGGGGCGGGCCGCATCGCACTCAACCAAAATCCGCGGCGAAATATGCGGACTGCTGCGCCTCGGCACAGTGTGCGATAGTTCATATAAAATACATACAAGCGATTTGAGCGGATTTTTACGCTGCGACCCGACCCGCTGCGGCCCGTCATAATATGCGCGAACCTTTAAGCTTCAGAAAGTGCGGTAGAGTTGAGCGTATTCCTCCTCCCGTCTTCCTGTTTAGTTTTCCATCCGGGAACTTCATTCATGCATGCATTCCCAATTCCCATTAGAAAACCTCCTCTACAGCAAAATATATTTAGTACGTTTTTATACTGTTTATATTTTGTATTTAATATGTTTAGGTGCATACGAGGATGTATAGATACACCTACGTATATGTAGGTACCTATAGCAGAATATTGGGCTAGTTTAAGGGATATGATTGACTGCGCGCGGGGTGAATTCACAAAGTGTTTTCTGCATATTTCAACGTCGAATAACATTTTTCTCCCGTTAGATACAGAGTTGTCGCCATACAAAATATTTATGTATTTTTGAAGACCTTTCTAATGGTACTAGTTTCAATTTGCTACAAGGTGGGTACGTTTTGTTCCATGTCCTTTGACACAAAAAAAAACTTTTTACAATTTAAAGCGGCCGGCGGCGCGGCGCGGCGGTCGCGGCGGGCCATGACTAAGGGAAAAAGGGATATCATTTTATATAAATAGAATAGTATAGACGGACAGAGACTTACAGACATAAGCTTCAAACTTATAAAACATCCCTCTTTTTCCGTCGTGGGTTCACCTCTCACCTCTCTTTTTGAGTCGGGAATGAAAAATAAGAAATGCTTAATAGTCAGAAATGTGCAAAATAGTATATTAAAAGTATTTAAATTCAAAATGCAAATGATTGGTTATATTTTTATTTCAAATGAAAATACAAAATGGTTTTCAATGAAAGTATTTAAATACAAAATGCAAAATACGTATTTTCAAAATAGGTTTTTCAAATAAAATACCTTTTTTCACTGATTTTAACACTACTATTTGATCAAAGAGTTCCTCTTTCACGTTGATTCTGCGAATCATCATTCATGAGATATAGCGATTTAAAGATTGGAAAAATCATCTAGGTATATACACATACCTACATGCATATAAAGAACAAGTCCTAATGTAAGATTCTCGCACAGCCTAAACCGCTAAAGGTAGAAACTTGAAATTTGGAGAGTAGTTGTTTTTATAGCGAAAGCGCACTCTAAGGGAGTGAAAAGGGGTGATAAAATTTATTTAAAAATTCTTATTTCCAGTATTTATAAACATGAAACTTGGCACAAATACTCTTTAAAGTAAATAACAAGAATTTGAGAATGAAAAATATGAAACATGAATTAAAAAAATTAACAAAACCATTTTGCATTTTACAAATATTAAATATTTTTAAAAAGTATTTCAAATAAAATAGAAAATACGTTTTGAAAAAAAGTATTTCAAATGCAAAATAAAAATAGGTATTTTGCATTTTGAATTTCTATTTTAAATACATGTATTTCAAATAATTCATATCTCTGTTAATAGTTACGTTTTTTTTTTTACTTTAGTAGTATATCATGCATTTTGATTGGTGCCAGTACCAGACTCCATACATTTGTGCCCATCATCCTTTGGGAAAAATTATGATTCCCATGTTGTTCCATGACGTCACCGAAAAGTGAAGTCGGATGAAGTGCTAGTATGCGGTTCTATGTAATAAAACGAGAAAAAAATGTTTCATTTTCTCTATTGACGTGATGTTCCATAGAAGAAATGGGAACCATCCTTTTTTTTTAATTATCATACGCCTTATTTTCTGTCTGTTTTTTTAATTAGCAGTGATGTGATTAATAAAAAATAATATTGTACAATAATTTTCAGAAGTTAAATTTTTTTTTTTTACTAGTCCTACACTATTTTATTATTTTCTTTGGGTTTGAAATTAGCTAAGCGATGTCAAATATCAATGAAATGTTGTATTACGTAACAGTCTCTAAAAAAAATCCAGTTGTGTGGTCACCTCGATCTTAGTATTTCAACGCAGGAATTCGATTATTATTTAAAATAAAACGGTTCAGTTTTTGACACTGTTTGGTAAAGTAATCGTTAGTAAAAAAATTTTACTAAGGGATAGACTGTAGCATTCGTCTTTTTAACTTCGGAATGCCACGTAAATAGTTTTTTCTTTTGATAAACGTTTCAATTGAGGGACCACCTTTTATCGATTGAAACTTTTGAATGGCTTTTTTTACAAACTAGAGGTTAAATTTACAATCATTCAAGTACTTTTACTAACGCTAGACCCATACGAAAATTCCAAATTCCATTGGGGTCTCCACTCACGGTGAACTTATAGTGATCGATTGAGGGACCACCTTCTGCATGCTAGTTCTTTTTATTCAGTGCACAGGAAGGGTTGATATTCAGTAAATTAGTTTTACAAATCTTTTACTAAGAGTAGTCATTTACAGCAGTTGTAAATTTTAACTCTGTTGTGAGATATGGATGCCTGTCAGTCACGACTGAGGGACCACCTTTAACCGGTTGTAACTTTTGAGTGGTTACTTTTACAAACTAGAGGCTGAATTTACAATGGTTTGAGAACTTTTACTAAGGGCTGACGCATTCAAAAGCTCAAAATTCAAAAGTGGTCCCTCAATGGGAACGCGCATACTCGTGGAAGCTCTTTTTTTTCATGCACCTCATTATTATCATTAAGAGACAACACTTGTAAAGCGCTGCCTTTTTGTTTACACAATATACTACTATCAGTGACGTTTTTTCTGTAGGTATGTGTTATTGTTAATATTGAAAGTTGATTTATTTAGGTACAACTATATAGCTCATTCAGTTGTGTAACGTACTAAAACTAAAATAAAGGCCAAATCAGATAACTCCGAAATCTTTATCGACTACTAACCAATGCTTACGGCGGATTCTTATGATTTTCCGAGCGCTATTGATTAAAATGAAGAAGCTTGCATCGTTACCAATAATGAAGCAAACACCCCATAGATTCTCATACGTTAGTCACAGGTAAAATTAGGTTGTGAGTCTATTCATAAGCCTAGTTTGTAAATATAAAATGCTACCATTTTATATTTCCAAACTGGGCAAACCGATTATTGAGCAAAACGATTCGTTTTTGGCCATAGGAACCAGGCATTAGTGGTTTTTGCTCGCGACAAAATGGTATAAACCCTCGTTAATTATTTATATTTTCATTAAAATAATTGTCTTTATTACCTATTATTAGTTCGAGCTTAGTTTACCAACAATTTCATTAATATTGAAGTCATTTTATAACGGTTTACGTAAAGGCCAGTCACTCTTACGGGTCACTGCGTAATAGCAATTAGCACGTACACCTATATATCTTGTTTTATAGAGATATCGCTTTATCGGTTGTTGAGCGAGCTGCGAGCCGGACTGGACGCTGTAACTGTAACTAGGTACTTTATATATTACGTGCAACGATACTGTTTGACTTATTAGGGTGGGAACTAAGTTAAAATATATATTTACATATATCATTTTTGTCGATAAAAACGTAATCTCTGTCATAACCAAAGCAGCATTGATAAAGCAAGTCATAGTATTCAGTTAGCAAAATAATTGTGGTTTAAGGATTTTACCTTTTTTTTTTTTTCTATTTGACTACTGTAGGTCGTCCTAGGGGACGGTTTCTACGTAACCGGGCAGTTATTGGCGTGACCTGAAGGGTCTCCAGCCAATGGGGGGGGAAGTAAAATACTTAACCTAAGCTAACTACTTGTACACACGGCTACACATCAAGCTATACAAAACCAGTTTATCTTGGCGTCGCTTTGCATAATCTTTTCGCACAAGTAACGGTCAGCTTATACTGGTTTTGCATAGCTTGAAGTGTAGCCGTGTGTACTACACTAACATCATGACTACCTGCAACAACAGCACTAAGGGCGACCCCTAGTGGGACTCGGACCTCGGCTTAGGGCGTTGCTGGCGTGGACATAGGGGGGGGGGGGGAGACAGCTTGATGAGGGCTGAATTATCGGTGTGACTGCGGAGTCTGAACAGATGACCGGCTCTACGACGGGAGAGCTCGGTGGATCGTGACTATAGATGCGAAGCCGGTTATTAACGATTTTAACCAAGCGGTTAAAAATGCATTTTTCGTTATTAACGGTTATTTAACCGCATTTTACGGTTAAATACCACTGTTTTATGCCGCTAGTGGCTTGAAATGTGTATCGCGAGTTGCGCGATGATGACAGCTTCAACTGGCGGAAAGGGGGCGGGCGGCGGGGGACGAAGTGGCCCGTGCCCAGCCGACACACGGCTGACACGGCGGGCGATCGCGGCCGGTATAGCGGGAAAGAGCGAGTAAGGCAGCCGATGTGCGTTTAACATTCATGCTGAGTAAACTATTTCGTTAAATTATTTACGTTTACGTTAATTTACTCATATTTAAAGCTGGGTTATGTAGGTATATAATGTCGCTTTAAATGTGTATGATTTATGAAATCTTAAATGAAATGATTTATCACTTCACATAGGAGTTGACTACACAATAAAAAAAAACGTACCTACCGTAAAATGTTTACCCCTTTTCGTTGTCGTAGTCGGATAATTAACCGTTAATAACTGCATTTTATAGGTAGCTAACCATAAATTTGGTTATTTAACGGTAGCTAACGGGTTTTTTACAACTATAATCGTGACCGGCGGCGGTGGGACGTCGCGACGGGCCTCGTCGGCGAGGACGGTATGCCGGACGGCGGCGAACGTTGTGTATTGTGCTGGTCGATTTACTCGCCTCCTGGAGGAGGGTTATTTCGTCATCGGGTTCTAAAAGTGTGTGCCTGGGACGGCGAACTTTACTTATGAGAGAGGGACTGTAGTCGGCCGCTGCGGCGACTAGGGGGTTCGGATGGAGGGTAAGGATTATACTACATTGATAGACATTTATATACTGGGGTTAGTGGTATACTTAATGCAAAAATGAACCATTTTCGAGATATCATTTTTTTTTATTATTATTTTTAAATACAAAAACTTTACAATAATATCTCGGAAATGATTCCTTTTGCATAATGCATTGGTGGGTTATTAGATAATGCATAACATGTCCCAAAATAATGCCACGGGATCGTGATCAATAACAAGTAACCCTACACATCTATCTGTACAATAAACACAGCTTACCGGCAACACAAAACCGCCTGCCATCATCATCATCCTCCTGTCCTTAACCCAATTTATTAGGGATCAGCCGATCTATAATAAATTGCATGTATTTTTCTTCCTAGCCAAATTATCTTTCACACAATCCGTCCACCGTTTCTTTGCTTATAGCCATCTGCCTCTTTCCTCATAGCCATCCACATTCATACTCAAAACTCTTCTCGTAACATACTCCTCATTACTCCGCATCACATGTCCATGACATGACAAGCGATTGCTACGTAGCCTTTCTGATATCGGCACTAATTTCAAGCGAGGGAGCTTGAAATTAGCGGTATATTAATACAGCTAATATTGGCCATGCCATGGTATAGCAGCAGGTGAAAGAAACCTAAATTCCACAGTAAATGTCTAGCACCTGTAAAACATACGTATGTAGGTACTTACAGCTACTTAGGAAATGTATAACACAGCGCCAGAAAAGGCCTTAACACGCTAGGATGACGAATAATAACGTTATATTCCAATGTTACACAACCTCGGCACTCGACTAGGTACGCCAAAAACTGTATACTGACACGCATTGCTCGAATCTATAAAACTAAGTAGAGAACTACGATAAAATGGCACATTCCTCCAACATTTGTCTTCAAAGTGTGTGTGAATATACCAACGAGTCACCATGTTTAAGTTCGATATTAAGTAGAACTCACTCACTCGACTAGTACATAATTAAGGGTCCTTTTCCTGTCATGCGTATTTTCGCCCGCGCGCGGATCTGATCCGCATACAGGCTGCCCGCATCCTATCATTTCATACATGTTTTTCCTATCATGCGGGAAGCACGTGAGCGGAACGCGGATTGGCTGCGGGAGCAGCCCGCGTGCGTGCTAACCGGATGCGGGCGGCATTTTTCTGTCTTCAGTCTTGTTTTCACTGTGATGCGGCTCGCACGCATGGTCATAGTACGCATATAATCGCGAACAAAAATGAAAATTGATACAGAGAGAGAGATTTTTGAAGTGCACTTTCGCCCTGTGTTATGGGACAAGCAGAACGAACTTTACAAAAACTAGATCTTGATCTATATTTTTTATTTTTGAAAATGATATAAGCGATTATTACTTTTTAACGTTCATCTTTGTGCACGAGTTTAGTCACTGTCGACACGCACGATACTGCAGCGGTAAAAGAAATCTTTGTCCTGCGTGTGGCCAGCAGCGTGCTATCACCGGCATGCGGACCAGATCCGCGCACGGACGAAAATACGCATGACAGGAAAAGGGCCCTAAAGTGACCGCTCGATAATTACGCGTTTTAAATATTCTTTCTCACACATTTTACTTGCAGTGTCATTGGAGGGGAGTGCCATGTTATTATAGTTGATCTCTATTTAGCTGTACTGAACCCACCTTCAAAGCACAGATAATAAAAACCATAAATGAAGGGAAATAACAAGCAATTTTGCTCTTATTTTAAACAATGCGAAAGGTTTAATGTGATTTGAAGTAAGTAATTTAATTTAAAGTCAAAAGTTAAATTTCAAACTAATCTGTATTCCTACTGTATCTTTTGAATTTAAATATTACTTTACGGATGGTCCGTTAGCATGTTTCTATATCATGTTATAAAGGGAAACCTATTATTAGCCGTACAATACGAAATTATACGTATGTATATTATGTAGTATATTTAATGCATAGCTGTTGGTTCTTTAAATAAAATACACAAGACAAAACCATTATTATGTATATACTTGAATGTAGTAATTTAGATAAATACGTTGCTCACACTTACGATTTTCCAACACGACGAAGTAATCAGAGCACCGAGCAACATCGTGTACCTACAAACTATTCATGTTCTATTAAATTCACTTTTATTGACACTGTCAGGTCAAACACTAACTCGGTTAGAATTTTAGCGAGAGAGTGTCTGAGTAAAATATTAACTAAGCTACCACACAACTATGTAATGTGTGTCCTAAATTAACTCAGTTCAGTTTGTTTAGTTAATGCTTCAGATGCTACGTTTGCTGTGACGACTTATTCTAATACAAATTCTGTTAAGAGATTTAGGGCCAAAACATACTTAACGTATTTTGCGCCTCGTATTGCTTAAGATACGTGACGCAAAATACGCTTAAGTATGGCTATAGCCCCTGAAAATACGCTGAATATGGTTAACTTAAAATCGATCGAACGCAAGATGCGAGCGAAACTTGTGAGCTCTATTGTGCTCGGCGTAACGATGTACATAGTACGCGTAGTAAGGCCGCATAGGAGATGCATACGCGTAACGCGACGAAACATGAGGCGGCGCAAGATACGCTCAGTGTGTCTGTAGCCTTAGTGTTGTAGCATGACTATCTTTATTCTCTTCAGTCTCAGCCCTACAGTGACATAATTTTGTGCCATTGGTGCGATTACACGCATGTGACCAAACACTTAAGAGCCATTACACACTACGGCTTTTTGCATCGACGAAAACGCGATAATTATGTATGTCTATCTGACAGGCCCCAATCAGATTTCTCGAAGGGCGATAGCTTATCATTGAGACCTTATTTTTTATCAAAATAATATTTATTGTAAATAAGTGATTTGTACCTCAACAGTTTTTGATATAATGACGTTTTAATGCAACGTCTGATTAGCGGACTCTCAAAAGTTTTTTTTTTTCAAAATGATATGCCTGACAAATCCTGGATTGCAACTTGTCAAGTGCTATACTTTACAATATATTCGTAAATTAAATAAGCATCCAGCCAGTGCAGCAGTGGGCCCATACAAGATAACCTGTCATACCAATAACAAATGTCAATATCGGCCATCGAAAAATCTGATCCCAATCACCTACACCACAACTACCTAGCAGGCCCCAGCCTGCTAGGTAGACATACACAAACGCGATACAACCGAAATACACTCGATCGTATTCTACCTTACAGCAAGTACGGTGACTTTAGAATGGATACAACAGAAAGACAGAAGGTAGATTTACTGACACAAACAACAAAATGCGACGATTCATGAATAAAAAGGAATAAAAACAATTAAATGTAACTGCCAAAGGGCCATCACCTCAAGATTTCGTTAGTTAGTAGTACAATTACTAACTAACGAATATAAATAGAATAGGTAGTATATCTAACACTGATTTTCAGGTGCGATCCACGGTTGCTATACGTTTGAAACTAGGTGAATAAATAAATATAACACGATGTCAAGCATAAAAATAAATAAGTATTTAGTGGACGGTTTAAATACAATGCCGTAAAGCAGCAATGCCGTTGCGATGCAGCATAGATTCAAATGCATACAAACGAGATTCAACAACAACACACGAGATATCACGTGTGTTTGCCTCGATTTAGTTGCTCTGTTAAATCCTATACAAATACAGATACATACTCAGAATTGATGCAGTCGCATACAACTTGACCTAGTGAACTACTATCGTGGTGCAGTCGCACGTTTCTGAAGCGCACGTTTGTATCGCAAAAGTTGTTTCTGTAAAGACGCTGAATCGGAACAAGTATTTGTCTCAATGCGGCGAAATTGGACCTTTACTACACACTAAAAACGGACCACAGCGACGTTTAGATCGTAAACTCTACAATTAAACTACTCATAATAATGAAGAACTTTTATTATTCAACTTTCCCCAATAGTTTAGGAGAAATAGCTGTTCAAAGATATCATAATATAACATGCTAAAATCATTCAATCCTCAGCTATGATTAGCTGTGTTTACATTTTGGGCCATATTTGGTGGCACGGATTAGAAGCTCGATTTTCGAAATTCGTAACTCAAGCAGAAAGAAAAATTCTAAGTTTGAATTAATTACAAGAAGAAAATAAAACAAAATTACATGATAAAAACCATGACGAAAATCAAATCACATCAGAATCACAACAAAAAACGTAAATTGTACCCTTAAAGCCATTATAGCAGCGGGTTTTAACGATTCAAACTCTAATCCATAGACTTATTCTAGATCCTTCCATTCAGTCTAGAATGCGGGTATCAATCTAAATCAGTAATTTACCCTGTCTATCGCTGTCGTCACTAGTCACTTCCAACTGTAAGCTCTGCGCACTTCTGCGGTTAGTGTGTGCTTTCAAGCGCTATTGACACACAGCGTGCGATACCGTATGAAATTGCGCCTTTTGCGGGAATTAATCTAAAACGTACAGAATTTAGAAAATGAATTTATAAAGTTTCTCTCAAAATTGAGGCAACAAAACAATTCTTGTGTATGTGTTGCACAAAGAGGAACAAAGACTGGATCTAGTTTTATTTTTCTTGTCTCAGTGGCGATAAGCTAAGTAGCAAAAATGAATTCATTACAGTACAAGTTGCAGTAGACAGTTTAATTAATTTACAAAACATGTAATTTAAAAGTTTGCTGGACGGCTACCAAACCCGTGGAGTGTGACGAGGTCGCCGCCATTAATTTTTCAGGCTCTCTTTGTTTATAAGACGCTGCACTCGCTCCCAACTTGGATTTGTAGGTTAAACTACAAAAAAAAATAGGAATTGTTTAAAGTTTTGCTACGATTCTCGTTTGCCGTTTTTTAAAAACACGATTCATGTATGAATTCCATTCAATAATACAAAAATACACAAAAAAATGTCGCGGCTTTGAATCATTCTGGGTTTTTCATAGATAAATATGTCGGCGCGTCGAGAGAATTGGCTTGACGACTCCAAACTTAATTGATTCCTGGACGAATGACATCTACCAGATGACAGCGGTCAATGTCAATTTGACGTAACACCGAGGACTGGGGAGGCGGCCCGCGAAAAGCTAGAGAGATAACGTCAGAGCTATCGAGCAAAACCCCGGTGTTGATTATTAATGGTGATCATGATTAAGATAACAAAAGTGATTGGGATTGGATGCATGTGCGCTCGCGCCCCACGTACTCGGTGGAACGTCGTCTATCTTTGTGCATCATTTTATTTGTGTTTGTCAAAGTACGACTTGTAATTGATATCAAAGACTTTAATTTGCTTCTCCTCGCCCGCAAACCCACGCATAGTACGGTGGCTGCTTTTGATAAGGATAACCAAATGCCTTTATCAGAAGTGGGATAGGCTCCATCGCCTATCTTATTTTCTGTGTTAATTTGTAGACAGTATACAAGTTGTTTCTTGATAAATCGCTATTGCTATTTTAAAAAAAAAAAAAATACGAGTACCTACCTACGCAGTACAATAAAAAAAAAAAGAAAAAAAATTGTGAATGTTCCTCCTGTTTACGAATCTGTCTAATCGTGATTGTTAGTTTAAATGGGTTGAAAGTTGATTCTGGGACTCTCAACACGGGACAGAGGATCTGCCGACCGGTTGCAACACGTCAAACCTCGCATGGACTCTTCGGTGGTGCTGCCCAGTGGGACGTGAGGTGCTACAAGTGTGATTGCGTCGTACCACCATATGTATTGCCGTCAGGTACTGAAGTGCGAGCGAGGTAACGGACAAGCTTATGATTGCAACCAATGTCATAACCCTGGTAAGATTGAACCATTTGTACCTAATTCTTCTGATCCCTCATAAAATGATTTTAACTTGTAGTGAGGTAGATCATGTGTGTAATTTTGAAGGATGCGGACGAGATATCCTCTAATCCGTAATATGTGTGTTCAATATGTGTTGGGCGCGTAAAGGCAATTATTTGAGAGGCTTGATTTCTTGCAAAAGAAATTGAATGTACTTGGAGCGCACGATCAGTCATGGTCAGGCGAAGCCGAGCGCAAATAAAATTGGAAGCATTTGTCTGTTCAACACTTTGGCCGCGTCGCCCACAGGTGACCGCAAATCAGAGCAGTTTATAGTTATCGATGAAATTTGGCAAAATCAATGTTTTTGTAGTGTCACCACCATTGTCCGTCAGTGTTGAACGTGTTAATGAGCTTACTGATGTTAATGAGCACTAACACATTGGTGCAGAATGACTGAAATAATTGTAAATAGTAGACCACAGGTGAGTTAAAAATTGATCTTATAGACCCATGTAAAACTGTTCAGAGGCGCCCTTATCGGTTATCGCCTGCTGAAAAAGAAATCGTCAGAGATAAAGTGCAGACTCTTTTAGATGCTGGCATCATTCGCGAAAGCTCTTCACCCATCGCCAGTCCCATTTTAGATAATTACTCATGATAATAGGAATTGCTAAGCGTTGGTCGAAGGGGCCCAGTGCGCCCGGTCCACAGCGCATGGTGAGTTGGTGGTTGGTCGAAGGGGCCCAGTGCGCCCGGTCCACACCGCATGGTGAGTTGGTGGTTGGTCGAAGGGGGCCCAGTGCGCCCGGTCCACACCGCATAGTAAGTTGGATGAAGGGGCCCAGTACGCCCGGTCCACATCGTATGGTGATACGGTGGCTGGTCGAAGAGGCCCAGTACGCCCGGTCCACGCCGCATGTTGAGATGGTGGCTGGTCGGAAGGGCCCAGTACGCCCGGTCTAGGCCGCATGGTGAGTTAGTAATTGGTCGAAGAGGCCTAGGACGCACGGCCCACATCACACAGTAAGTGGTTGTGGTAATGTTATGAGTCGGTGGCTAGTCGTAGAGGCCTCGAATGCCCGGTCTACGCCGCGCAGTGACTTAGTGGCTGGGCAATGAAACCTAGTACGCCCAGCCCAAACGGAGCTACAATGTAGTGCATCGCGAGGGATCTCTAAATTTTAAACGTTACTCCTGCATGTCAGGAATGGACGAGCTGACTGTAATGAAATGTTGTTTCCTGTGGAACTTCAGATGGGCAATATCAGGACGACCAAGCGCACGAGGACGTGCGATAGTCAGGGTGGCCGTGTCGGCGCGTCGAGAGAATTGGCTTGACGACTCCAAACTTAATTGATTCCTGGACGAATGACATCTACCAGATGACAGCGGTCAATGTCAATTTGACGTAACACCGAGGACTGGGGAGGCGGCCCGCGAAAAGCTAGAGAGATAACGTCAGAGCTATCGAGCAAAACCCCGGTGTTGATTATTAATGGTGATCATGATTAAGATAACAAAAGTGATTGGGATTGGATGCATGTGCGCTCGCGCCCCACGTACTCGGTGGAACGTCGTCTATCTTTGTGCATCATTTTATTTGTGTTTGTCAAAGTACGACTTGTAATTGATATCAAAGACTTTAATTTGCTTCTCCTCGCCCGCAAACCCACGCATAGTACGGTGGCTGCTTTTGATAAGGATAACCAAATGCCTTTAAATATAATAACAAAATTCTACGTGTATTTCGTAATAACACCAAACAAAACAAATAAAGGCTTATCAGAAAAATAACAACATTAATGTTTACCAAGCTGACAATACAGGGCTCAACAAATATTATTCTACCTTACACCTCAGTCTCAATACCCGTGCCCAATATTTAATCCATTCATAATCCTAGAAACATAACGGTTTGTACCTAAGTAAATATGTCTCCACGTCTAGTTTTAGCCTCACCTAGTTAGGTAATTAATAATTTCACAGTTGCTGAACAAACTTCAAGTTCGTCAAAGGGATTCGGCTAATTTGATTTCTGTGTTCGACGGCCACAAGAGGGTTGCGTCGAGCCTCTGTCTATCGGACACACAACACACATTTACGAGACAACTAAGTTACCTCGGATCATAAGTCTACAGGGTGTAAACGAATTCGTTTAATACCTTAAAACCACATGATCTTTTACTTGCATAGATTAACGCCGAAATGGTATGTCTACACCAGTGCGCTTTCATGTTCATCTTGCGCTTTCAATTCCTCTTGCGTCAAGCCCATGCAATATTGATTGCCATAAGACGCATGTAGCTTATCGTCTACACCGGCGCGCCTCGGTCAGTCGTCATACAATAGACGGATTAGCGTGCGCTAGAGGCATGCGCTTTTGTCGAACTAGTATTAAGGCATGCGCTATGGCGCTTCACGCATGCCTCAGACGAAGACGCAAGATGGACATGGAAGCGCGCTGGTGTAGACATAGCTATAGGTAAAACAAAAAAAACTTGCTGTAATATTCATCATCATCATCGTACAGCCGAAAGATGTCCACTGCTGGACATAGGCGTCCCCCAAGCATCGCCACATCCACCGGTCCTGTGCTCTATATTGGGGGGGTTTGCCATAATCGCCACGCTTGGCAGGCGGGTTGGCGATCGCAGTATGATTGTTGAAGTACTCAGAGAACGCTGCTGCCCATCCTCTAGTGAATCCCTTAGTCGCCTTTTACGACACCCATGGGAAGAGATGGGTTAGTGCTATTCTATACGTCCGGCACCACACGGATGTAATATTAAGTGGTTGTATTTCAACCACCTAATAAGGTATAAATAAAAAAAAATAGCAATTTATTTTTTTGCAAACGCTATATTTTATGTGTTACGTTTCGATGCCACGCATTAATTAATGAAAGCACGGCGACACAGATGGCAGGTACGACTAACGCAATATCGCTTGGTACAGTCAGTTAACTCGGGGCGTTAAAAAAACTCAGAAACAGAAAAACAGATACTTTTTTTTTTGTTTCTTAAACGCGCCTTTCCTTGGTCAATCTCTGTCACCAGCAGATCACGCGGTTTAAAGGAATTACACGAATTCGTTTACACCCTGTATAGGTACTAGAATAGCAAATGCTAAATGAAAATTCATTTATCATTTAACAGAAATCAAACGAAATAAATGAGAGTTCAATGACTTTTAGTCAGACAAATCATTTTAGTCAATATTGAAAGCAAATGATACAAATCCAATAAAGTTTTATTTATCTATCTAATTGGAATACAGTGGCCGTTTATTGCAATATTTATCTGTTTACTTAACGTTTGTTTATTGAACTGTTTGTTGAACCGGCTCGGCGCCACGGAAAAAGGTTTAACCGATTGATGGATTTCAAAATTACAAAATTTAATACCCTATTTTATGTTTATAGAGCTAAAAATAATAACTTAACTAACGAATATTATACGATAATATAACTAACGAAAGGCGTTCCCATTAATCAGCAATACCATAGCGTCCGTACATACTAAAAAAATATTTATAACCAAAACTAAAAATAAAAAATATCACAAAAATAAAAAATTAATACGTAAAGCAGCGATTACTTTACATGCCCACTTGTCTATCAATTTGGGAATCACGGCAAAATCGCATTTAACCTACAATTTTGGTCTTATACAGGCCGTTTTGAATTGATTTACATTTATTTTTTCTGCTTATTTTTTTCGAATTTTTATTTTAATGTATTAATGATGTAAAGTAACGGGTTTAACGCCCTCTGTTATTTAACATACTGTATAATGCAAAGTATAACTGTAATTTAATTGCTTCTAGACAAGTTACGTGTCTGTGGTAACTGCTCGTACACACGTTTGACATGACGAGCTGTACTAGATGAACTAGGACTAACTTGTTAGAATATTCATCGCTAACAACCCTATCAGGCCGGTCTCTTGAATATTAAGCCTACATTCCCTTATTATTTCACCAAAGAGGCTTCATTTTCAACTTCAAGCGCAGTTCAGATTACGCTATATTATATTTTTCATTAATTTATTTATTTAATTTAATTAATTTATTTATAGTATACAACATTTTATTTATTAACATTACAAAACTGTTCAGCCTTGTGATGGGAGAAGCCGGTTTCAGCCGATGCGCAGATTGACATGATTTTGTAAAAAAATTAAAAAATATATGAGTTTTAGGCGCCTGTTAGAAGTGGAATATTATGAGTAGTTTTCACATAAGCTGTACACTTAGAACTTCTCCTCCTCAAGACCATGTTTAAAGAACATCATAACGGGAATCTGTGTGCCATCAATATCTCTGTACTCCATCATGGCGACCATGCCATCACAGTCCATGGACTCTCCTGTGAAGAACTGGAGCTCCTTAAACCTGCCGAGAATGTCTTTCATGACTTTGTTCATGTTGGTCTTGAAAATGTCAACCTGGTCAGGTGCCTTCTCTTCCAATGTTGCAACTAATTTTTTCATGTAGTCTTTGAGGTATAATGTGTACGATTTCTTGTCACCGAAGGCGTATGTTTCGACAAGCCTGTGGTTCAGGACTATGTCAACACCACTTTCAACTGCAGAATCTGTGCCTTCGTCAGCCTCCTCAGTGTAGCATGTAGCAAATATTGTATACCACAGCGATATTGATCAGCATGCATTTTATATGGACACGTTCACATTACGCTATCCTATAAAGTATTGGCTTGCTGTACGCGATAAACTTGAGCGATTCTCGGTTCGATTCTCCGGTCCCCGCCCCGCCTCACTTCTACCCCGCCTGTCGCCCGACGGTTCGCCGTCAAGTAACTTGCTAAGCATAGTAGACCGGCTTGCGGTATAGCGTATAGTGTGAACGTCATGTTATACAGGGTGTTAACGAATTCGTGTAATTCCTTCAAACTACGTGATCTACTGGTGACACAGATTAAACCTAAATGAGATTTTTGGAAAATAAAGTAAAAAAAAAAAAGATTTTCTATTTCTGAGTCATTTTAGAGCCTTGAGATATCTGACTGCAAAGAGCGATATCGCGTTAGTCGTGCCTGCCAGCCGTGTCGCCGTGCTTTCATTAATTTATGCGTGGCATCGAAATGTTCACAGAAATAAAACGTTTTTTTTGCAAAAAAAAAAATTCTTATTTTCTTTACTGAATCCTTATTAGGTGGTTTAGATACGATCGGTAACAAAGGCGCATGAAAAAATAATAATTTTATTTTTTTATTTTTAATCTAGCTAAATCCCGTGCGGAGCCTGTCTACATCAGTAGTAGATCATGTGGTTTTAAGGAATTACACGAATTCGTTAACACGCTGTATAGTTATATCTTATGACGTAATATACTTTACTATATAGCGAAAAAGTATAGAACTAGTCTGAATTTATAGAAATAGTCTGAACTGCGTTTTAGGCTATATGAATTTTTAAATGTATCGCGAAACGGATTTCAATATTTTAGTCTTGCAATTGCATACAAACTAAAAACAAAACAAGAGTATAAATATCTGTCTTAATCGTGTTTAACAGTTGTTTCATTTCAACAGGACTTAGACAACTGTTTTATATTATAATGCAGTTTTATAAAAACGACTGTACTATGACCCTATATTTTAGCACCCATTCTCCGTATAAGTGCAATTTAAATAACTAAAATAAATCAAAAACACATTCGTACAATCGCTTGAAAGTTCATGACAGAAAACGTCGACTCGCCATATTGATAGGGATTCCCAGCAGTTAGGAAACCCTAAAAAGCCGCCACTCATTCAACTGGACAATTGAATCTGGCTCCGGCAATGGCCAAGCTTTATGGAGACAGAGTAATTACTACTACCACGATTTATGACCACAGACCAACATTATGTTCAGGAAATTCTAACAGGCTTACGACTCTGAGGTTGGAGTTGAACATTTGCACCAATAGAGTTCAATGCACCTACCATCTTTTTTCTCAGCATCACCCTAATATCGGTCACCAGTGAAAACTTCGTTATAGTGAAAACCTTTTAAAGGTTGTCTGGTAGATATCGATAACAGTGATAAAACCGCCATTGTACCCTTGAATGTATGTTATTGTTTATGAGCTGTGTTACAATTTGGTGTACAATAAAGTATATTCTATCTATCTATCTACAGGAGACGGAAAAAACCGTTTCCTGAAAAAAATTTTAAGCATCTTCACTGTGTTTTTTTGTTGTTTTATTATTGATGAAATTTTTAAATCATGTTATTAATATTTGAACATGAATTTTCGAAAGGATTTCTATAATTCTCGTTTTTTTTTTTCCCCTAGAAATCCCACAAGGACAAGAAAACAATTACGAAATTTTCTTGGAAATAAAATGGATTTTTGTCTTTAAATATGGAGTTATCAGCAGATAAACAGGCGCATTATTCGTAAACTTCTTTATTTGCATTCAAGTTGAACTCAGTCCAGACTTAAATACGGATTGCGAGGTTTTCTTGCTGAATATGTTATAAAATGTGTTCGACCAAAAGTACTATTTACGATTTTCACTGGTCGTCGACGGTAAGTTCGACTGGTAGAAAATGCCTAAATCATTAATTCAGCCTCTATACTAGTTATGTGCATAAATAATAAATAAATAGTGCATTCAGTCCACAAACTCGGCTACACAACGCCAATTAATCCATAGCACTTAATATAACAATTAAGTTCGTAACTCCGCGTAACAGTCAACAAATTAGTAGCAATGTTTAACCTTACCCATTCCCGTGCCAGAGGTTAGTTGGTTCCACAAACATTATTAAATTTTGTCTACCGATGTTATATTTATTAATTTCGCTCTATGTTTTGTCGGCAAACTGCCCTTAATTTTCCTAATTGGGTAAATACGGGGTGTGTTATGAAAAGAAAAAGTAGAAGCAATTTGTGTAATCCTGCTCTGTTAATAGATACAGTCGAGTATAATAATGTGAGAAAAAAAAACACTAATGAATGGATAATAATGAATGAATATTCTTTTCACCGGAGATTAAAGTAAGTACGTAATTACGTATACACAACTTGTTTTCATCTTAATGAAATACTAGCCCATTGAATTCCATTTCATTACTTCAAGTAGTTTTTTTCTTTTTAAAAATCTAAACAAAGCATACCAAAATATACGAATAGGTGTAGGCGCCATCCATCGCGGCTTCTGCACTTACTCTACGCTGAGAGGCTTACGAACCCATGAATAAACCATCGGTAGAATGTGGAACTCGTGTCAAGTGTGAGCGTGTGGACGGACGGCCCATCGACCGTATTATTGCAACTGCTAAACGACCAACCGCCACCGCTAATAATATAAACAGGGATGTTTTCTATTTCATTTTGTGGACCAACATTGTCATCTACGTTATTTCAGAATTTACACTGTTCTCTTTATTCTTCAATTTCTTTTAATATTTACACAAACAATATTTACATAATTACAAATAAAAGTATAAACAAGTTAAAAAAATACCAGTCGACAGCGATGCGGAGGAATATTTTGATGCCCTATTTTAGATTATAGTTTTATTAGGATTTTTTTTTTTAATTTGTATATACTTTTATTTGTATTTGCACTATTGGAGTTTAGATTGATAATCATAACACCTGATTTTCAATTAAATATTACAGTGACTTTTTTAACGTCTTTTAGGTAATAAACTTTCTCTTTAATAAGTTTTTTCTTAAGTAACTTTCAATCCATTTTTTCCGACAGATATAACTAGAAACTGAAGGTTGAGTGGGTCACAAAATTTTCTTGGCATATTTTAAGAAAAAATACGGAGAATAAGTTTGACGGCCTTCAATCACCTGCCAATTTCATCGTACTCCCCCTTGATATTCCAAAGAATTCCACGAACTAATCAAAAACTTTCAATCAAAGTGCCGACTTATAAAATAATAGCCACGACTTCCACATCGCTACAATGATTCAGATATTTCACTTTAATCAGGAATTTGATATTTTCAAAATATATTTGTGTAATGAAAATGTTGATAAACGAGATTTTATTGTAAAATAACCGCTGTTCCGAGATAACAATATTAAAATCGATTAATCAAAATTTTACACCAAGATGAACGATTTTAATAAGTATTCTACAAATTAATTCCGACGAGGTCCGGAAGTTTTCCCGATCAAATCACGGTTAAATCACAATATTCAATTTACTTTAGTAGGTACGTTTGTCTGATACCGAGTGTACCTACAATAAAAGCAGTTTCGACTGAAGTTAAATCTCTCGGCGAAGCGGGAAAGTAATTAATTAAACTGGTTTGTATAAGAAACATCTTCAACCGACGCGATGTTGCATTTTAAGAGAATCGATGTTTAATTGTTGAGCAAATTTCAATTCACTTTGGGTGTACTCGGAAGTTTACATGTTTGATTGTTCCAACTTCTTCTATGGTTTAATTGTAATTTTGTACAGTCTTGTTGGTAATCCCCTAAGGTATATGCAAATGAGTACTTTTGTTAACCCAAAGTTCGCGAATGACCCCATAACGTCGAAATGAGAATTTAACACTTACGGTTTCCATGCCGAGCCGTAACTGGAAACTTATTCTCTAGCTAGAAACTACCTGCTTAATTTTGTTTGGCTTCGAGTTGAGGTGCTACACACTAAGGTTATAAAATGTTTTATAACATTTGTTATATAACAAAAAAACTTGTGTGCATAAAAATTATAGTATTTTATAAAGTTATAAACAACGTCGGCCAATATAGGCACTATGTTGGAACTACACTACTTTCTGGCTCGCTACATGCCTTCGGTTGGGAGCTCCTTGCTGTGTTCCGCATCGCTGCCACTGCGGTGAAGCCGTAGACAGTTTCGGACATCACGGCTTCGCTTGCAGCAGGAGTGCAGGTCGTATAGCTGAGCACGCCAACTTAAATGATATTACCCGTCGTGCTCTTGTCACAACCGGCGTTCCAGATGTATTAGAACCGAATAGCTTGGCACGTGACGATGGCAAGAGGCTAGTAAGATACTTCAGGTATTAGTTTTAAAGATGGAAAGGTAGATTTCTTTAATCATACGTAAACAACGTTTTTGTTGGCCAACAATTTGACAGTTTTTATAAAAGAAAATTGTACTACTAACGAACCGACGCGATTCCTGCTTCAAAAAAAACCTGAATTAGCCTTCAAATGGCATGACAATAAGCCATGGTAGATGGATGTAGGGTAATAACTTTACATCATCACACATCATCCCATCATCAGCCTATCTATAGCAGTCCATTGCTGGTCATATACCTCTCTAGTTGTAAGCTACTGACCTCAATCCTCAGCCTCTCGTATCCAGTTCTCTATACACTCAAACATTTTTAATTAATTAAAATCTCGCTCATAAATAAATAACCTAAAAATGATTTTCCTCAAGAAATTCCCAGACATAATTATAGTTCGTTTTATTCTCCGCTGCCGATATTTTTAAACATAATTAACTAAGGACTGCTCTTCACCGAGCGGGGGTTAGTTGAAAGCTCGTCACTGAAGAAGGCGAGGTTATTTAGCACCCTAAATTAAGGCATTCACCGCCCGACCTAGTCTTTGAGTATTAATAAAACAAGCTAGTAGTAGTAGAACTTCTTGCGAAAGAGTTCTTTCGGGAAAATTATGTTTACCGCTAGGCAGCATTGCTGCGGTTTGAAGAGAATGCCGGTAAAAATACAGGTACTTGAGACTTTCCAATGTTGATTCTAAGGTTGGCAATGCATGAGTAATTCTCTTGGGGTTGTAGGTGTGTGAAGGCGGCGGTAACTACTTATTGTTTGCAAAAAAAATACACTACAAAAAAGATTTCTTATCTACAGAGCGTGATTAAAGAAGTATTTTGAGTGTTAGCACAAGTATTACTATTAATATGCGCGCAGAAACTACTACTATTCGTACGGTATAATCAGTGGTAAAACCATAGAAATATAAAAAGGTAAAACTGTTATAACTCGGCGACTAACCAGTAATTGAACAAAAATCGTATATTATGATGAAAATAATCAGTCATCACCATCAGATGATGCGTGTGAAAAATGACAAAAAGAACCCGAAAAATAATAATGTTACTTTTCTATAATTATGCAATTATCAATAAAGTAGCAAATATCATTCAGTCTGTTTCCGGTTTTCAAAAGAGACGGACTACACTAGCGCTCTATAGCTGGTTCATAATCAGGTGCTAGTATACTTTACGTACCTACTTTAGTCCTATTAATACCGACGCACACATCTCGTAGGTAATGTGTTACTGTGTAAGTAGCTTATTTGCAAGTCGAGCCTGGAGAAGCACTAACTCGCTCAAGTTTGTACATTCATTTGTTCGACAAATGAAGCGTAATCAAGTTTCAAAACGTAGCACATTTTTGAATATGGAACAAAATTTAAATGGATTCATACATTTGTACTATGTGTACTTGTTTGTATAGACACAGTAGTTATGTGTATATGTATAAGAGTGCTTGATCTTCTGTAAAGTACTCTTATCATTGTAATATTTTATAATTGGTCAATATCTAAAATTACTAAGAGTTTATTTTTCAATCGTCAGTTATCTGTTATCGATGGAATCATCGACAACAGATAACTGACGATTGAAAATATGGGATAGGAATAAATATGGCGGTTTGACATCTTTTGTATTGAAAATCTGTCAAGCCGCCATATTTAATTTTATTTCTCATATTAAAGTTATCTGACGATTTAAAAATCAGCCCTAAGACAAAAAAACAGCTAATCATGTAATTTGACATTAGATTTGTCGAGTTATGCACACTATCCCCAGGTTCTCAGACATCTGTTCACTTCTAGAAACCAGGGGATAGTCACATAATTCAAAATTGCATATTTACTAGCTTACGCTCAAACAGCAATACGCGTACAAATGAGGCAATCTGTCTATACCTCCTTATTTGACTTTACCGATGGGTTTCCGCGTCATTAGTAGGCGCAGGAAAAAATTTACATCCTTTGGGATTTATTTTTTCATTCCAAAAATATATTGAGGATATAACGGATAAAAGAAAACAGGAAAGTATATTCCCATCTTTTAAATTGGAAGGAAAGTTATTTGACAATAAGCGGTTCAATAGCTTAGTACCAACAGCAGGCGTAGAATGAAGAAAAATAGACAAAATGACATATTGCCAATGTGTATATGTCATTTTGTCTATTCTTTCGTCGACAAAACCCTCGTTTACGGTGGTCTTGCCACGCAAAAATAGCGCTGTTAGGTGTGTTACCGACAGAAATACGACAGGGTCGTTCATTGCTCCATTATTTTATTGCTTACGAAAATTTCCGTCAACATTTTTGCAATTTCACATTTTAACGCGCAATATACAGTAGTTACAAGTTTAACTACTAGTAAAAACCCAGATTATTAAAACATGACTCTGAAAAGTATCACTGCAAAAAAATTTGCGTGTTACTAAAAATTCCAAGTTTTAAAGTTATTCAATGATAGCAGGAAAGCTAAACTTCCCGCATTTTAGATGGCTTCATTTTTCAACGGTGTTCCAAACTTCCTCGGTCAGCTTGTCGTTTGAGCTATCGAGATCAGCGAGACAGATAAACGTGCTAACATCGTACCTTGTAACCATCGTTCCTTAACAAGTTTTCTGAACTGTTACCTAAGTAGAAGAAATTCATCAAACATTTATTTCCGTTCATTCGGCCTTGCCTTTTCCCAACTATGTTGAGGTCGGCTTCCGAGTGTAGGAATAAATTTTACGTCTTAACAGATTCCTATAAAAAGGCCGTCAAAGCGTGGTCTCTCAGATTAAAATTTATCTGGCTATTGAAAAATCGGTTCTCAGAAAGATAAATTAAAAATAAGAACATTTCAAAGTGTTTATTAACGGAGCAGTATTTTAAACGCAATTTTCAAATACTTTGAGACATATTTTCTTCCATTAAAATATCCAGTTTATAGTTTTATTAGGATATAATTTTCTTTATTTATGTATATTTATATTACTTATAAGCAGGTAAGCACAAAATACTTTACTTGAGACAAATCTATCATATCTAAACTATTGACCATAGCTATATTGTTAATTTATTACTGTCGCATCACATGATTCATAAATGATTAACGGCCCAAGTTAACTATACTCACTCAAGTGAATGGTCGGGTCTAATTGCCATATAATTGTGACCAGAGTCATGTCTTGCCTAGTAACAGACAGGCTTCGATTAATGTTGTGTGAAGATAAGACCATTGATAATACGTATTGTATGTTAAGGCTGCATATATAACTACATTATACATGCTTGCGATCCTCTAAAAATGTAGATTCGTATAGTTAGTCGTTTATCGATATGTTTAGTATAAGGCCCGGTATCAACCAAAGCCGAGAGGAGAGGAGACGTCTTGAACAACCAATAGGATTGCTTTATTTTCACATCTCTCCGCTTAGCTTCAACTCAATAAGACATCCAATTGGTTGTTTACGAGACTTCTCCTCTCCTCTCCGCTTTGGTGGATACCGGGCCTTAGGCTGTAAAACGAGGGTGTAAACGGACCTCAGGATGCTAAGATATTTTTGTAGCCACTAGATCAATCATCATCATCATATGGACCCGTATTCTTCCAGTTCTGGACATGGGACTCCCAATTACCACTAAAATGAGTAGTCAGACAATTGACATAATTACCACGTTCTGCATATAAATTGGTTATCGCAGTTTGGTGTTATTGTACAGAGACAGGAGGATGCTGCCTGACGGAGTATAGGAGGCCTAAGGTCGGGTCGTGTGAACCGGTTACTCCCGCATTGCATCCTCCAAAGCGCTGCTCAATTCTTCATTACACTGGATATTTACGTTTGTAGGCCTATCATCATTATCCTCACCAGCAATGTCTGGCCGCGGTAAGGCACCGGCCTGATTTGGCGGTTTCCCCAAACTTGCGATGAGGGTGAGATTAAAGGACTACTTTGTACTTCAGAGCGTAGTCTATCAAGCACGGTGACATTCCATGTGTGGCCTCGTTAGAAGGTCCGCGCTTGATCCAATAGTCACTGGGGCGACACGTTGACAGCTGACTCAAGCACCTGAAACAAAGAGAGCATCCGACCACGGCACGCAGTCAGGTTAGTTCCCCTGTATAACCCCAAATTAGGCGCGCATAGAATAGAATAGAATATACTTTATTGTACACCAAAATTGTAACATAGCTTTTATACAATATAATTTAGTGAAGGGTACAATGGCGGCGCGCATTATATTTTCATTGATATTTTTAAACCATCGTATGCACAACACACTACCACTGCAAGTAGGGACGTTGTTAGAGGTATCTATTCTTCGACAGAACCATACGGAACAGTTGAAGAAATAAAACACTTAGAACTGCATCATATAACGCTAACGACAGACTAAAAGTACCGCGTACATTCTAAGTGTTTTATTTTTACGGGCAAAAAGTACGCCGAGTACTATCACTCGTCTGCGCTCGGTTTTAAATTTGCACTGCTGATCAAAGGAGTCTTTGTTTATGAACTCGTAATTGTCAAGGCTGGCGTCCACTAGGGTCGCCGAGTCGAGTCGAATTGAATCTAAGAAATTTGCGCTTATGTGTTTAGTATGAAACTGCGTCTATTAGCGACGAGCCGCAGCGCGCCGAATCGCATCACTCGCGCGCATCAGTTGTCGCGCGAATTTCTGTTTTAACGACTTGCGATTACTGACCGCTTCGCCTCGCAAGGAACAAATGCGACTCGACTCGATTCGACGCGTTTCGGCTGTAATCGACGCCAGGCTTTACATCTTCTGTGAGTTTTTTTCGTTAATCGTTTTTCGTAGTTGCGTCACGCCAAAAATGTATGAAAATTTAGTCAGAGCCTCTAGCCGCGGCGTTTAATACTAAAATTCGCGCCTGAAACTACAGTAGTTAATAGTTAGTAATGCGAATAAAAATTGAGGTGCATGAAAAGAATGACGATACTTAAGTACGTCCGGTGCACCCTTGGCAGTCAGCCCCGCTGCCAACCTTGCTGACTGGCTAATCTTTTCACCACAGCATGAGCTATTTTCGTATAGCTCGTGCTGACATGAGAGGAGAAGAAGAACGAATAAAACTCACATTTGGGGTACTGTTCGTACATTCATTAACAAGCCCTACGAAAGGCTTGAAGACCAATAAAAAGTTCGAGTTGATACTGTAAGCGGCTATAGTCTGATCATCGTAAACTCCAAGGCCATTTGTATCTTAGGGTAGTGTTTATTACTCTTCCGAAACACACAAAAACAGGTGGGGTAAAAATTTAAGCTAGTCATCCTTTTTCGTATTCTTCATTACTAAAATCGTGACCAACAATAAGTGATGTTCAATTTAAACTACTAATTTAACTTGTTATTTCAAATTACAGTCCCGATAGAATAGAATGGAACTTTATTCGCTAGAGACATCGTAACACAAGTTGTTACGAAAGTTTCCAACACATCTCATCTTCAGTAAGCATGCGAAATTTTAGATAAACATTGTTATCACAAATTAAATCATTTTATAAATTATCTTTGTTTTTTTTAGAGTTAAGAAGCAATTTACAATAAGCCATAATTTTAGTTTTATTCAGAATTTTCTCCAAGTGAACTTTCTCGTCTCCTTTGGAATATTATTATATATTTTAAGCACCATCATTATACTGTTTTTCCTATGAAAACTGCGTCTGCATCTTTCAATTTGTAAGCGTTGTAGTTTGTTGATACTCGATCTGCAATTTATCTACCAATCAGTAATCTCCAATAGCAACTATTATAGCATCCTAGGAAACTAGATTCCCTTGTATATTGCAAAATTAACCAAATATTAATTTGAAATAGATGGAAATTAACCAGACGTTGCTGAATATTTCGAGCTATTAGTACCAACGCTAATATTCATCAACGAAATGTATTAGCTTTAATACGACTCTGATTGAGAACCCCAAATCTTGTCGAGAAGTACAGATTATTTGCTTTTAATATTGCTTGCTGTACTGCTTTAGGTTTAATGTCTGTGTTTACCTCTAAAGGTAAATAGTAGAGTTTGCTCCAGGCAAATAAACTCATATTCATTGCCAATTTTTTAATATTCATTACCAATTGATCCATATTTGTTTGTAGTATGATTAATTAATGAATATTGGTAAAATGTTATGTGTATTTCGGAATTGATGTCTCTGTCGACACGAACTATATAACAATAGCAAAAGCCGTGGTGAAAAGATTAGCCAGTTAGCAAGGTTGGTAGATATACTTAAGTATCGTTACTCATGGAGGCATAAAACATCTTCGGCTTTGCAAACAGCAGTAACGTCATGAGTTTATTTTAATAGCTTTCTTATTTATTTTTTTACAGTGACAAAATTTGTGTTGTAACCATCAGAATTGTACGATGGGAATAAATAGCACAGTCGTATAATAATAGCAGCCGGGAATTGTCCCACTGCAGGACAAAGGCTTCTTCTCACACAGAGAAGGAATGGTGGTATGGTCATGGGAAAGCGATCTGCCTCTTCCTGTAAGTAAAACGGATTAACAAAATGAAGAACATAACAGTACTCCTGTATTACCCGGAGGGTTGGACAGAAGTTATGTATAAGTCCTATGTAATTGGGGGCGAGCCTGTTACCATCAACTGGGCACAAATCCACATTCCGGGCTGCTATTCATAAATTTTACACAGAAAAACTCAATAAAATTTTGCCCAATCTGGGGATTGAAACCTAGACTTCACGCTCAGCACTGGCGCTTTCAACCACTAGACCAACGAGGCAGTAAAGTAAAGAATATATATTAAAATTAATCTGTTGTTGTTACTGGAACAACGGAACGGTTTTATTCATCGATAACACCTATAAATATCAATTATTACAGCCAGAGTATCCATTTGTTTTGACAGTCGTTTCCTTTGAGTATCATTTTTGGAAATCCGTTCGCGAACAAAATAATATTGGAATACATTACCGGCTATACAGCCAATAAACTGATGGTGGCCACACCATTGATCGTGGTGATGATTACAATGTTAGACGGAAAGGGGATACCAATCCGTGGGCCATTTAAAGTATCGCTGATGACTGTTCCAAAGCAAGATTTAACCCTTTATATGGCAAAAACGAAATTTGTACAGCGCTTGTAATCACCCCACTAGTCTGACTTTAATATCGATGTTATCGAAACTATTGTAAGAATGATCTCCCTTATGCTAATAACGCATCGACCTTAAACGGACACAGCTCACAAACACGACCACCAACATGATCGCCAATGACGCCAAGTACCTAATTGTGGTCTCATAATTATGTCATCATCATCATCATTCAGCCGAAAGACGTCCATTGCAGATATAGGCCTCCTCCAAGGGGGGGGGGGGGTCCGTAATCGCCACGCTTGGCAGACGGCGGGTTAGCGATCGCAGTATGGTTGTTAAAGTACTCAGAGAATGCTGCTGCCCATCCTCTAGAGAATTCCTTAGTCGCCTTTTACGACACCCACGGGAAGAGATGGAGTAGTGCTATTCTTTAAGTCTACAAACTACAACAGACATAATTATGTGCCTAAATGTAAAATCAGCCCTATATACTAATCAATAATAAAAAAGGAAATAAAAAAATCGAGTTTTGTTTTATCTAAGGGATAAAAAAAACTCGCTTTTTTCATTTCCTTGCAAAATGTTTTTTTCTTTAGTTCTTTCAAAAATGTTACATCGCTGCTTTAGTTACAAATTCAGAAAATGGAGCTTCTAATCCGTGACCTCAGATATGTAAACACAGCTGATCATAGCTGAGGATAGATTTTAACGTATTTATTATTAGCCTGTACTGTCCCACTGCTGGGCAAAGGCCTCCCTCCGTTCCTTCCAGCATCATACCAAACCTCAAGAAAGGCAGCCAACTCATCCCACCATCTTCTCTGCGGTCTGCCGCTATCCGATCTCGCTGTCTCAAGGCTCCATTCTTGTGCTATACGGGCCCACAGCTCATTCTGAAATCTTTAAACAGCTGTTTCTCTTAAACTTTTGTAGCAGTTTATAAAACAAAAGATCATTATTATGATTTCTTTAACACCCTTTTGCATTAATACCCCTTTTCAAACTAACCTTGTAGAACATGCCACTGCCATCATCAGCCTAAAGATGTTAACGCTAACCCTAACAGAATCTCGACAAACATTTTCCATAAGAAGACCGACCTACAATCTGAACAAACAAATTATACTCATAAAGGAAACGGCGGCTAAGACTAAGTGGGGCGTGCACTGGCCCAGAGTTATATTGCTTGCCGGCTCACTGCAATGATATGCCGGCCGCAAGCTACGCGGAATGCACAAACTATGCCCGGATGCTCTGTGGAATTTCTTCGCCTCGGGGAAGATATTTTAAGTATAAAAATGTCTTTGCGACTTCCTGCCGAGCAGATAATGTATGAAAAATAGGTTCATAAAACTCGGAACGAATTTATATGACCTAGACGTTTTTTCCTTGGAGATTGTTGAATGCAGTAAAATTGTAGCGTTGATTGAAGTGCTTCTAACAATTTATTTTCAATTAAGGTCACATTGATTTCTTTAAAATTACACCCACTACAAACTAGTGCTCGTAAAAACGATACTTAGGGGGTATTTCACTAGCCTATAAATAATGTAGTCCTTAACTATTCTCCAGATAAACTAAATGTGACCTATAAATATGACATTTATCTGTTCAATAATCTTGTCATTATCACTATTGATATGTTGGTGAAATGCTAATGTTAGCTATTGAAAAGTTTAGATACCGAATTAGCTTAATGAACAGTTAATGATAGGGTTAAATACTCCCTTAATAATAAAATTGGAATGTTGGGAGACCAAGTTGTTGAAATGAAACTTCATTTTATTTTACGAGAACAGTCAATGTTTTTCGGGGAACTCGCATGTATTCCCAACGCTCGGTGTAAAGTTAATTCTTGAAATTCCATCATTGTTGCCTTAAAATGTAACTTCTACTCACAAAGCAATCAACGCGGTTAATTTATGATGAAAACAGTCACAATTTCGCGTCGGGAACGCGTTTCACAGCACAAAAGCAGTAAATTGCTCAGACTACAACAGGGATTGTAACTGAGGTTGGATGCAGTGACTCCGTGATTCACGCAGTTTTGTTATCGGTATTTACGGGCGAAGTTGTTTTGACAAAGGATAAGTTATACGTACACGGTGTTTGCTCTCTTAAAGGTAGGTGAAGAGGAGTGGGATGATCGTGTTCGTAAAAGGTGTGCCATTATTGTCACACGGAACGGTACTCTTGCCTCGAGGAAGAATAACACGCGTAACAGGGCTGTTAGCAACATCAGTCCATTAGGTTATTCTATTATCTTTCCGGAAAATGTAGGAGGTCGTTATTGTTAATGCAAGAAATAATAATAAAGTTCGCTTCCTGTTTTATCGTGTGTGTATCTTAACTTAAGTGACGTTGTTTTTAAACTGGCACCCTAATAATAAATCCATGTATGTTACACACTCTTAAGCAAGGTTAGTGAAAAAAGGGGTACTGAACCGCGGACCTCTTAAATTATCATTGATATCTGTTTTAAAGCATGTGTTAAAATTTCCAAATTCGTAAATTTTTATTTCCGTGCATAAAATTACTAATTATAGCATTTCAAAAAATCTTAATCCCTGCTTTAGTTACGAATTCAGAAAATGGAGCTTCTAATCCGTAAGCCCAAATATGACCTAAAATTTAAACAAAGCTGAGGATAGATTGATTCTACCGTAGTATAAAATCTAGCTACTTCTATTCAACTATTGACTTTTAGATCTTTTTTACAACAAAAGTTAGTCATTATTATGGCTATGATTCCGACTAACCTTCTATATTCCCAATTCTTAAATATTTACTTTTTAGTAGTAGTCGTGGTTATAATGAGTCCGGTTAAATTAAAACACCAATTAAAATTATTCTTCCAATTACTAAGAGTAACAACTACGTTAATTGAAAACTGAAAACTTCACAGAAACTAGCAAATTAATAATTAATTGTGAAAAAAGCTTGCGCTATGTAAGTACGTATTTATTCTTCGCTCTCCAGAAGGGTGGAAAGTAGTTATCATGAAAAGAAAACTACCCTTAATTGTATCATGGGGCTTCGTATTACGGTCTTCGGTGTCAAGGAAGCTTACCATAAGGTAATTTAAGGGATCAAGCCTGACCCGTCGCCCGACCAGTAACAGGCCCGAGAAAGCGGCGCGCTGTGTTCCGTGCGCGCCTCTCAGGAGGACGTGGGGCAAGGCCCCACAGAGGAAGAGGTCTGCTAGGGGCTGTCGAGCCGAAGCCTGCCGGGGTCGCCGTGCATGCAGCTTCGAATCCCGCGACCTCGGCCAAGGGTCAGGAGAAGGAACACCGTGGGTTTTTAGCCGGTAAGAGTCCGGCATACCCCTTCGCCTTCCCAGGGCGAAGGGCATCCATGAGGATTTTACAACGAAAAAAAAAGGGATCAAGCCAAAGAAAAGAAGGCATTCAGTAAAATTTTGATAGTAATTCTTTTTGTTGGTTTCTTTTGAGAATGATAAATTAGTTCTTTGGCACTTAACATTAGTTTTAATTTATAGTATTTCATAATTCTACCGTTATTTTCTTCTGCATACAATAAAAATAAATTGATAAACCTATGATTAGTTTTGTTACGTTTCGGTCTGTGTTTTGTTTTATAGCTAACTCTTCTTTAATCTCTGTTTATGGTTAACTTCCTCTCTCTTCTGCAAAGGCTAAAAAAAAATACGTACCTACTAACGAACGTGACATTTCTATTTAAATAAATCCTGCCAATTAGATATCAGATCATCCCCCCGATTGACCTTTTCAATATGCAGTTGTCGACCGAATCGTTCTGAATCAGGGGACATGTAGCAAGCTGGATAACTATAATAAGAAGTATGAATGCTAATGAGTTAACTTCAAGCTATACAAAAGAAGAGACAAGCAGTGACAGCCTAACAGTTGAACGCGTTCTATGCAGGAGGGTCTGAGTTCGATCCCGGTCCATACCTCTGACTTTACGAGTTCATGTGCAGATAATAATTTAATTATCACTTGTGTTAATTGTAAAGAAAAAGATTGTGAGGAAACCTGCACACCTGAGAGGGCTCCAAACAGTTCTCTATGGTATGTGTAGTCAGACAGCCAGCACCAGCCCAGCGTGAAGAACTAAAGCTGCGGTCCCACGGCCCGTTAATCGACAGGCCGCGCCGGACGAGGCAACGCCTGGCGCGGCCTGCCGCGGCCCATGCCGAGTGTTCCCACGACGTCAGTCGGCCCGGTGCGGCTAGCTGGCCGCCATTCCAACATGAATAGTGATTCGTTCGTCTAATCCATCATGTGCGCAAACGAAATGAATGAGTGAATAGCGACAGGCGCCGGTAGTACTTACCGACTCCCGATGGATCGAACGGGCGACGGCAGGCCACCGCGGGCTTCATCGGATGCGACGGTTCCCACGGCCTGTCAGCCTGGCCTGGCACGATCTGGCTTGTGATACATCAGGCCGTGGGGACGCAGCTTAAGACCTAAATCCTTCTCATTCTGAGAAGAGGCCCGTGCCCAGCAGTAGGCTGATAATGTATAAAGAAGAATAGGTGAAAGCGCTGCTGTATAGATGTATAATATTTTTTTAATTCTGTTTTAATTTTATAATACTTCATCGTAACATACGATGAAGTATGTCGCTACTTTGCGCTTCATCTATTTATTTAAACCGTACAATGATGTAAACTTAATAAACCTGGAACGTTTAACCGGATTATAAAACACGTATACATTTAATTTACACAAGAGTTTTGGTTGGAGACCATTAGAAAATTAAAAATAAATAAAAGACAAAATTAATTGCACAAGCGCACACGAACATTCAGAACACAAAAAGAAAACAGTGTTATTTAAAACGCGCCACTATTTCGGTGTATCTCAAATTCTCACCACTAAGAGCATAAAACAGAACAATTTTATCTCATAACAAGTTTCAATGGCGACGCCCCCGGGAGTACGGTCCGCATAAACTTACAAACGACACACAACTTCGCTCGCCGAGGGAGTGACCCGTCCCACTTTTAATACTACATTTACAAAATCCACTACACATCATGTTCTTATATCTGTCGTAAGATTCTCAACGGCGGAATGGTTCAGAAGTAAATTATTTCCGCTTTGACTGTGAAGGAAATGAAAATACTAGGAATTGCAGACGTAAGTTGCACGAGTAATTTGAATAAACATTAAACTGTGTTTTGAAGAGATATTAAAAGATTTTGGAATGCATGCATAATGTACATGCATTCAAAAATCTTATGTATATTTATGATCATTTATGTATACAAAATGCGAAAGTGAGTTTGTCCGTCTTTCTTCACGACAAAACGACTGAACCAATTTTAATGAAACTTGGCGCAGAAATACCCTGAAACCCGGCAAAGGACATAGGATATTTTTTGTCGACATACCAAGCGAGTGAAACCGCAGGCGTCGACTAGTTTTCAAATAATAAGATACAATTAAATTACATTTTCACTTTAAAGATAATATCGAGTTCCATTTCTTAAAATGTTCAGTTCATTTAATTTGTTACAATGAATATTATCAGTTTCAGTACCTACGCAGTCACGAAATGTTGTTTAGAATACTGCGAAAACTTCGAATTACATACATAACATCACGCCTATATTCCTCGAAAGGTAAGGCAGAGGTGTACAGTAGGTACACCCTCATTTCGCCGTTATGTGTAAGTCCCATATAATAGGGGGCGAAACCTATTGTCATCAACCGGGCACATATTCAGACTCCGGGCTGCTACTGAGAAATTCCACACGGAGAAACCCAATAACACTTTGCCCGACCTGGACATTGAACCTGGAACCTGACGCTCAGCAGTCGCGCTTACAACCACTAGACCAACCAAGCAGTTCGAATTAATTTGCATAGAAACAAAAATACCAAGAACCTATGTAAAGTGATGACTTCTCAAAGTTCTTATTATCTCTAATTAGTTAATGCCAGTTTAATTAGGGCTAGTGCACTATTTAAAAGCGCATTTCGTACAAACGCGGTGGGTGAAAAGTTAATAAAGATGTAGAATGTTTTGGGCAGAGTGCCAGCCCTTGGTCTACTTATTAGTACAACCATCCCAGTCAAACGTTTACGTCCTACGACGGGTTATAAGCTGATAGTATATTTTATGGTTTACAAAAACGTGTGAAGTAACGCAAGTCATCAATGAGATAATAATAAATCAATAGGCATTGCCTAGTTCGGTTGCAGTGACTGCATCCATTTATTAGAAATTAACACTGCCAAACTGTTTTCTATAAAATTATACTAAGATTTTTGAGAAATAAATTTAAAATATAAAAAATAACAAGTTACGATCACCAATTGGCATTGGGGGATGTACGAACGAAATAATAAGGAATGGAGTGATTTAGGGAATGGGAATGACATCTGTCAGGCTAACATGAGTAGCGCGACATAATTTTGTAGACGCAATATATCGCGTGCTAAGACGAGAGAAGCCAAACATTATTACATACCTACATAAAATAACTCTTTTCAGTGCGTTTTGTTCGTCCCTGTACACAGCCAGCCTATGGGTTTCATATAACCAGAAGCAGTACAACGCTCCCCGTGTTCAGTATTGTAATGCGTTCAGGGTGTTGTTGGGGCTGCCCCGGTACTGCAGCGCGTCAGGGATGTTCGCCGACGCCCGTGTCGACTGTTTCTACGATGCGAAAACGGTGCACATCTACGGTTTCATATCATCTCTGGGGCGCAGGCTCCGGACCACCTTCAATACCATCCTGAGCGTATTTGCGAACAGGTTTGACAAACAAACAAATAATAACTCAGAGGCAGGCGTATTATTAATCATTTTCATTTTGTTTTATTTCATGAATTTGATTTTGAATTTTATTTATACTATTTAATTAATTATATTTAAACATTGCAATTAAAGTTAAATTTTTATTTAAAATGTACGACAATTATTATCTTGAATGGATTGAAATAAATGAATTTTGAATTTGAATTATTTCATCTCGTCACGAGATAATTCGACGACAAAAATAAAATACTCGTATAAAGGGTGACTGGTAATTAGTGACCGATACTTTAACACATGACTGTACTCATGATAACAAACAACTTTCCCTAAGAAACATTATTTATAAAACAAAAAAAAAAAAATCCATTATTACGAGCCGCGTCCATTCCGTAACGGTTTACTAATAAATTTTAAATGAAAAAAATTAAATTAAAATCATGTTTCTTTGGGAAAGTTGTTTTTTATTATGAGTACAATCATATGTTAAAGGATCGGTCACTAATTACCAGTCACCCTATATAATATAAATATTTTTCTTTTTCTCTCGTGTCAGCACGAGCTATACGAGAATAGCTCATGCCACTGTGAAAAGATTAGCCAGTCAGCATGGTTGGTAGCGGGGCTGACTGCCCAGGGTGCGCCAAACGTACTTAAGTATCTCCACGCGTGGAGGCTCTTCGTGCATTTTATATTTCACTGCGAGTCAACTATACGACAGTATCAATCATACAATGATAGCCGTCATTTTATCCATGTAGCACCTCCAACCTCAAAGTAGTACCACAGTGTACCTACTTACTACATACAGTGGGTCAACGCCCATACATTTGACAGGTCCTATGAAATGTCAAAATTGGTAACGCTTGTCAAAGGGTTGTCACATAAAATAAATTACACAAACTTTATCAAACAAACGTCCAAATTAATTAACGTTTTATGGAAACAGTGACACGCTAAAAGAAAACCACGCATGCGTAATTTTGACGATTGACAAAATAATGCAAAGGTATGTAGCAGCAGTTTCGCCATCTTATCCTGGAATATTCTAACAATATTTAAAACTACAAATTTTGTCGAGGTTACAGTCGCAGTGGCTAACGCTTACGGGGGTAGGTAAGAGTCATAAATTATTCGCAAGTCTACGATGGAGTCATAGAAAATGACTTATTATTCATGGTTATAACTTCTATGGATTTCGTGGGTGCTGATGCCGGAAATAAAGCCTAAGTATTCCTCGATACTAAAAGGCGGTCAAAAAATTTACCAGTTAAATGAGATTTGCCAGGTAAAACGTGGTCCCTATCTTGGTATTTGAGAATTGATCTTGTTTTTGTAATCAGCGTCCCTGAAAATCATGGATTTGACACCCATGACGGCTAATTTGTTTTTTTTTTATGGCCGCCATCTTGCATATAGATTTTGACGTCATTTTCGGCATCAGCATCCCCGAAAACCATGGAAATGACACCCATGATGGTTAAATTGAAATTTTAATAGCCGCCATCTTGGAAATGGATTTTGACCTCAATTTCGGCATCAGTACCCCCGAAAACCATGGAAATGACACCCATGATAGTTAAATTGAAATTTTAATAGCCGCCATCTTGGAAATGGATTTTGACCTCATTTTCGGCATCAACATCCCCGAAAACCATGGAAATGACACCCATGATAGTTAAATTGAAATTTTAATAGCCGCCATCTTGGAAATGGATTTTGACCTCATTTTCGGCATCAGCATCCCCGAAAACCATGGAAATGACACCCATGATAGTTAAATTGAAATTTTAATAGCCGCCATCTTGGAAATGGATTTTGACCTCAATTTCGGCATCAGTACCCCCGAAAACCATGGAAATGACACCCGTGACGACGAATTTGACATTTTTGTAGCCGCCATCTTGGATTTCGATTTTGACCTCATTTTCGGCATCCGCACCCCAGAAAACCTTGGATTTGACATCCATGACGACTAATTTACTAATTTTCATGGCCGCCATCTTGGATTTGGATTTTGACGTTATTTTCGGCATCAGTGACCCCGAAAACCATGAAATTGACACCCAGGATGATTACATGAAAATTTTCATGGCCGCCATCTTGGATTTGGATTTTGACGTCATTTTCGGCATCAGTGACCCCGAAAACCGTGGAAATGACTTCCCACGAACAATCATTTGAAAATGTATGTATGCCGCCATCTTGGATTAGTAAACAGACCTTATAATAATATTCTCGTAATAGGTACACATACATTATCAATCATAAATTAATATAATTTCTATGAACGATATCAATCAAATTTGAAATCAAAAAGTGCGAGCCCTGGAATTTATGTCCCGAGTAGCAGTATGGCTACTCGGGACATAACCTCCGCCCCTTCACCACGCAACCCCCCGCACGATTGCTCTGTGACAATGTTCTACGTTGACCGACTGTAAGGAGTAAGATATAGGTAGACTGTGGTAGTACCATCGTCCTTAATAGTATATTTCCATAAAGTGCGTCTATCGACGACACATTGTACAATTAGCATTGCGACTTCATTATACCACAGCAATTCAGCACAAACATGTGTATTGTTTGTTTATTAACATTCTATTTGTCGCGGCACCCGTTATAATATGCGGTTCACAAAAGAGTGAATTATATCATTAGAGATAATAAGGCGGAACTACACGGCGCAGTAATGCCCATGTTTCCTCGCCACAGTATCGCACTACTGCAGTTCATTAACAGAATTAATGCTCTGTGTATCCTTTGTACTAGTGAAACGCCTCCAGTATAAAACGGGACAACTACGACTAGCTTAATTATATATGTCGGCGAAGGATCGCATAATACGTATTTTTGCGAAATTCATAACATGACGTAAAGGTCTTAATTCGCGATCATGCTGAACATATCTAGTAATTTCGCGAAACCAGGAACTGAGTCTAGTAATTTCGTAACACCACGAACTGAGACTCAGTTTTTTCAGTGTTTTCGTGAAAGTCATGTTCCGAATTTTCGTGAAACTCCGCGGATTTTCACGAAAATGCAGAATACGCGATCGTCCGCCGACATATACTTGTAAAGAGCGTGTTATGAAATGTTGTTTTTATTTTAATTTTTATTATTTGACTTTGTCACATTTAGCCCTAGTCGCACCTGATAGTAAGCGCAGATAGGGTTTGAGGTAGAGCACACAAATCCTAGTAATATAGATAAAGAGAGATTTCCCTATACCCCTCTGTCTCTCACATACACACGACGGAACACAGTAAACTGCTTGGCGCCGGACTTTAATGTAAGGGTGATAGCCAGCCAGGCCGACCGTATAGGTCCTACCACCAGACGTGCTGGGTTTTGTTAAACCTTACAACACGCTTCTATTTGCAGGGTGCAGTGAGGAAGTTTTATATTCTAGCCCGTTCCTACACGGGATGATAATTATATTCCTACAAATATATCCTCTGTGCTATAAAAGGTGTTAAAAATCAACTCTAAGAATTTTGTGGGGTTACTCGGTATCGAAAATTGAACAACTTTCATTCTACAACTTTTCGAAATTTGCCAATATTTTTTATGCCTGTCCACTACCTGTCCACTACCATTCAATTAAAATATTTTTTGATTTGTATGGAAAGTTATAAAAAAATACGCGAATTTTGAAAAGTTGTAGAACAAAAGTTGTTAAATTTCCGATACCGAGTAACCCCATAAAATTCTTAGAATTGATTTTTTTACTGCTTGTATATTCATACTTTGCACGATTGGAATGTCTCCAGTCAAACTTATAAACTAGCTTTAATATACTGTTATAGACCATACGTTATTAACCAAAATTTACTTAGATTATATTTTAAATATGCCTGTGCCTCTACACGACACACGGCTCGTATTCAGCAGCTGCTAACTATGACTCTGCAAGGTGGGTTTAATGTGCTTCATTTGTTAAATTAAACTGAAACAGTTCAAATAGCGAACAAGTTGCTTTGTTGACAAAATTGTAATCTCCTGCTTTAGTTAGTTAAACATTGGACATGTATAGTGATACGTGTGGACAAGCAATTAAGGGTAGTGATAGTTGATTTTACAGCGACATACATAATGACGTCAAATGGACAGCAAAACACTAGAGATGGGCTGAATGTGGGTTACGGCGAAACCGAACTTTCGCCGAATGTTCGGTTTGAAATAAAACTGAATTCGAAATTCGATCGATCTTCGGTTCTATTATGGTGCTATAAACGTGTGTACTTGTTTACGCTGCGCTTGCCTGATAACGCTTTCTCTTCAATAATATATGTGAAAAACACATCATCAATAATACATGGGCAAGCATGCTCCATCGTCGACCGCATCCTCGCTTAACATCAGGCGAGATGGAGGTCAAACCCTAGCCCATTATCAAACAAAAAAAAAAGATGGTTGAGAAATATCACAATAGGATTAAGATTAATTTACCCATCCATTCCTACCACTCATATCTGCTAGTTAATTACGTGTGATACGCAAAGGCTGATTGTTTAAATAAATGGTATTCACTCAGAATAGTATCAGTAGCATGCACAACTCCAAATTTATTAAAGTTACTAACTCTTGTGTCTGATAAGATTAAAGTATCAGAGTTGTTTTTTACTTAATCCTAATTAATTAATTTGTGTGCTATTTTCATCAGTTTGTTTCTTCCACATTGCATATTAATATAATACAGAAGTTCTGACGAAGTTCGGTTTTAATTAAAAAATTAACCCAACTTCGGCCTCGGCCAAACTTCGATTAAACCGAATATTTACCGAATTTCGGCCCATCCCTACAAAACACGATTCAGTGAATTTCATAATTCATGAATATTCAATTCATAAAATATGAAACAAGCGAGTTGTATTTCACGTTTCACGCCATATAAGCACTGATGTCAACCCATTAGAATGACGATCGAATACGTTTACAAACGAGTTTGTAATTAAAATGGATAGGCAAATTAGTTTGAAACTTTTGAGAACCCTGATGTGTTCCCAACTAGGCATTCAACAAATTTTAGTTGGACGTCTCTCGGAGGCGGAAAATGGGTAAAATTCAACACCACTTAAAATTTTAGGCACCACGAAATTGCGGCTGTAAGTATCAACCCTATTAACTTTGCACTCACACTTTTTGTTTTAATGTTTACCACTGTTTACAAATTATAGTAACGACTTGTGGAAAATGTTTGCTTGGGTACATTTTACTGGCAATACAAGTAATGTTTGTAGCAGCCCTTATTTATATCTTGTTGCAATTACGATTCATTGTAAACGTAGTTATGTTTGTCCATTTTTGTAGTGATTTATACAAACTTTTTTTTGTCGGTTTAACCTTAACTTTACAGTCATTAATATAGGTTATTTACCTTCAAGATGCACAACGTAGGGATTGCAATTCCTAGATCCCTCATCCAGCGATCCAGGTGGATCCAGCGCATTTTTAGGCCTGCTGGAAAAGCACTGGGTTTTGAAATGATGTTGGTCCAGCAAAAATCCACCCTGGATTAAAAAGGCTGCTGGATTACAGTCCCTAGCACAACGTACATCTTTTTTATAGCATTGGACTGAGAAAGGCTGTGTTAAAATTACTACAAACGAGTTGCTTCTTTGTATTTTTTCCCAACAAACAAACACTGCCGAAAAAGAAAAACCTCTTCCGGCTTTTTAGCTAACAATGGTTATTTACGAAGCCAAATGAGTACTCTATACAACGGGTTCATTTAATAAATTGGCTCCATTATCAGGCATCGCCGGGAACGAAAGCGCAGCGATTTGTTTGCAAACTTTTAGCATCCCGTCCGAACAATGGACGCTCATTTTAAAACGAGGGATCGATGCATTTTGTGTATTAACTTGACTTCATAAGATGACTTTCATATTTCAACTTTTATTAAACAACCACAGAATTAAAAATAATTAAGTTTTATTTGGGATTATACACAAGTACGTAATTGTATCATTGTTGTGGTAACAGACGACGATCCTGCCATTATAATTGTGCCCGAAAAATCGCAATAGGCACACCTCCTATTACATGGGACTAAATACAGAAAGTGGTGAAACGTGGGTGTATAACGATCTGTAAAGCTACGTCCACATTTGTCATTTTTGCGTATCGTATCTCCGTCGCGTGGCACCGACGTGTATCATGATCGCTGGTTAGGACAAACACACATACAAATGTGGACGTACCTTAACCAGCGATCATGATACACGTCAGTGCCACGCGACGGAGATACGATACGCCAAAATGCTACAAAGGTGGACGTAGCTTAATAGGAGAACATCTCTTACTCCTTCTCGGATTATAGGAATGTATGTATAATTGATTTGATGACACGTTTGGTGCAGTGGCTGAGTGATTGGCTTCTGCGCTACGGATCGCGGGTTCAATTCCCTCACGGAACAAAAATTTGTATGGCCTACAAATAGTTGTTTCTAGTCTGGGCGTTTGTGTACGTGAGATTTGTGTCAATAAATGCACCCACGATACAGGAGAAACACGAGTGGGGAACAAAGTTTAATTAAAAAAATTAATTTCTAACAATATTTATACGTCATTAATCATCATAATAATTTTAAAGATAAAGATAAAGAATCATTTATTTGGACACATCACAAAGAGACACAACATGTGAAAAATGTGATATAAATAAAATAAAAAAAAGTCTTGGGTATGTGTCTCACGGCTGAACCAAAAAGGTGTCCAGATCAGCTTAATGCCAAGCACTTTATGTACTTGACGCTGGTTTTCGTCTGGAACCTTTGTGCTCCACGGATGTCAGTCAGCGGTCATGCCCGTTCACTCAAACCAACATGTGTATGTGTGACTGTACGTCGCTAACCCTAAGCTGATAAAATTTTCATTTTTCCAATATTTAAATACAAACTCAAGTCAAAATTCATAACTCATTTATTTAGCTCTTTTGGACTTTAAATGTACAATTATAGACAGCCCACAAACAGCCCTCCCTTCACCGCTTCCTAGTGTTTATGCTGGGGAGAAGAAACGGCGCAACAAACTCCCCAGCAACACAGTTCTGTCTGTCAGGTGGATAAATTAATTGAGTCTATACAAAGCAAAACATAATGTTATTTACAATAATAGAATTATACAAATTATGGAGAAGTAATTAAAAGAAGTAGTTATATAAAACAATTTTGTAGGAGGACTTCAGATAATATTTAAATTGTAATATATGTCATTATTAAGAAAGCTAAAGGGACAATGAAAGGGATGAAAGTGACATATATCGTAATGATAAGATAAAACCAAAGGGAGGAATAACGAGGGACATATGTACGGGGATACGTAACGCTTGCGTTCTGAAACACATTTGTGTTATATTAATTTCATTACAATTGAACCCCATATTATGATGCGCTGTCGCATCTTACGGGTACCGCTAAAGTCTAACTGCCACGAGGCCTGTGGTTTAACGGTCCGCGTTCCTAAGCTCTCATGTCTTACTCAATCCTAAGACAGAGTCCTGCGAAGTCCATCTGCCATTCAGCGAGACATGTTCCCAGCAATGCTGGACGACTAGTATTGATTAGACCCTGAGTGATGTCCGTCCCTTTACTTGAATTAGTTATTTAAAATAGCGCAAGCGCAGCGTATTGTCTGTCGGTTGCATGATATTACACGTTTGCACCTGGGATACGTTCGAGTGGTATTATTTATCGTCACTTCACACTTCCTTAATCTACCCAAGTTCGTGGACGGCTTAGCGGGTTGTGAGGCCGCTTTCCGTCCTCCGTGTCTCGTTAAGTGCTAATGACGATTCTGTGATTGGCCAACGGGGGCCGTATAACGAGCCACGTTCCCTAGCGTCCTTTCGGAAGACTATCCATCCATTTTAGGGTACTTTACTACTACTACTTGGTGAAGCCTACCCCCCTCCCTGGAAGTGTACGTAAAACAAGTGCATCGCCGTAAGACATAATGCTGGGGTCAGTCTGTCAATAGAAGGTAGCCATCACTAACGTTTGGTTGATTTATATTCCGGTAATTATTATGGGTTGGCATTGTAGCCTAGATTAATCTGAGCGAGTCCAAAGTATATTATACGGTTCAGCCTTCCATAGGCGGCGTGTATGATCTGAGTATTGATAGATATATATATTGGTTGTATGGTCGGGTGTGATTGGGTATGTGTGCCATTTAATGGAAGGCCTTCTCCGCTTCCCTTTGTCCAAACGTAGGTGTAAGAAACCTCGGCGAAGTCAGATGTATCGTTTATGTCTAAACGATACATGATAATAAATTACTTATAGTTATTGTACGCACATAAACAATAATACAGCCTGGAATAATTATAGTAAAACACTCACCCATTCGTTCACTCACGCACTCATGGAGATTCGCACTTGCACACTCTGTTAGTACTGACTAATTCTAAGTATAACTAGTATTACAATACACTTAAGCTAAACTATAATAACTTAAACTGGTTATAATAGCCTCTCGCCCTTACGACTTCCTAGCAGGGTTTGATCAACTCTCCTAGTTAATCCTAAGTCTACTCGCCTATGGCTCTGGTGACCGTGCCCAACCGTGGTCTATAACCAACTCTCCTAATCTTTGACTTTGACGTCCGTTCCCTATAGAGGTCTAAAACCAACTGTCTTTCCTTGAATCCTTCATATTACATTTCATGTCGCTAGGACCGTCTTCCCATGCTTTTGCGCAACAGATGTATTGCCCTTTTTTGCTCAGTTCCTTAATTGTTTCTAAGAGGGTCGCTCTTAATGTGTCCCTTGTATTATGCGTGGCACTCGGGTTTTCACATTTCACCAATTTCTTTAGAATTTGTATAATATTTTATCTTAACAGATGGCTAACACTTGTCCCCAGTCTGTTTCCCATAAACTATACATTTAATGTGTTTGTAAGAGGCCCGATATTGTATTATGGTTCTAAAATAAATAGAATATTTTGTTAATAATTCAGAGTACGTGACTGACCGTCACATATGTATATGTGTAGTGTGTGTAAGGAAAGAAAATAAATAAACTCGTAATAAATATGGAACAATCTAAAAGTGTATGCAAAATAATATCTAATATTTAATATGGCAACATTTTGTTGCGTCGATATCGTCGCTCACGCAGGCTTATGTTATCTGTGCGCGTTTTACAATATATGATGTAGCGACAGAGTATGGTAAAGGTCATATTACTTGTCCAATTTGTTGATCTAGTAGTATTCGTATTGTTTAAGCGTTTTTTATCAAAAAAAGTTGTACGCAAAAGAATATTTAGAACGAAAACTTTTAAATGAAATCGCTGTACTCGATGGCCACAGATTTACATGAACCAAAACTTTACGAAAAAATATAGTTTCCGTACATTTACCGCAGGACTCTGTTTGAGCGGCCCACAATAGAGTGTGACCGGTTGGGTCCCGCAATCTCGTTTAGAATATTTTACAGGCGCCCGAACGCTATGCATGACACGGCACTGCTGAACTGACGTAGCGGCTTGCAGCTAACAGCTTTTGTAACACAAAAGCCTTGTTACTCTGGTACTACTAAATCAAAACTCCATTTTGCTGCAATTATTTTTAACATATTGTTTACAAATTAATTAAAATAGAAAATATTTTTCTACGCTAGTGGATACTAATAATGGTGGAAGTGGAAAGGATTATGTCGGAAGCAGACCAGCTCCCTAATTCAGAACGATTCCATTGGTCAGTTGTCGAAGGTTACGGTAAGCTATCGGACGGCCAGAAGCACGAAAAAGCGCCATCGGTTCATGGTTGATATACCAAAAACTCGAAAGCGCTTTGATTCCACTTTCATTATGAAAACCGCCAAACAGTGGAATGCGCTGCCCGAGTGGGTGTTCCCCGACAGCTACAATCTGGGTGTCTTCAAGTCACGAGTGAATCGGTTTCTCCTGAGCAAGCGTGCTCCATCGTAGACCGCATCATCGCTTAACATCAGGCGAGATGGTGGTCAAAACCAGGCATAGAAACAAATAAAAAAAATCTGTCTCTTTTTCTCTCGTACTTAATGAGAATTCGGTATGTAAAGTTTTTTTTTGATATTTTTTATATTTTTTTCTTAAAGATTAGGCTATTTAATGAAACTTTTTTGAATATTTTTGTTTTTTACACGGTCTTTTTTTTACATTATTTTAAAGTTTTTCTAGTGATGACGTCACTTGATAGGAGGGGTTACCATAGACAAAGAAACCAATTCTTTGTCTACGCCAAGTATAATACCATAGAGTCTTCCTACGCCACGAAAAAGAAGGATAGTCACCTACAGGTCAAATAGATGTCAAGTGAATTCATTCATTTCTGCTAAAATAAACTTCATCTTATAATTTTAAGAGATAAAAATTGCAAAATAAGGTTTACGAAACTAAAACCTCGAAACGGTTTTGGAATCAACATAGGTTAACTTTTACTTTTCATACTGAATTGTATACGGAACGAGATAACAAACCGAATCATTCGACAACTGCTTATCGAAATCAGGCGATAAAAAGACTAGGAAGAATAATATAAGATAAGATAAGAAGAGTCATAGCTTCATCAAATATATGACAACATTCCGTACATATGCTGATTTAAATCGCATTATGTTGACTAGAGCACAAAATGAACCACAATATGATAGAATTATATTCATAGCATAATGTTCTCTCACCGCGTGTCACCTTAACTTTCTCCTATCATGACATGAAATCTATCGAGTATCAAGAACTCATCAAAATGTCTGACAGTCAATTTAGAATCGCTGCAAAGAGTTAAATACGGGTTTTCAGTGTATTCAGTGAAAAAGATATTATTCTTTCTTTGTACTTTGTATAAAATTCCACTTCGATAAAGAGAAATATAATGACATAGAAAAATATAGCAACATTCCATACAAAGATAACAAGAGTGTCGTAATTTGAAAGGCGCTAGTATTTCAAATCTTTTGAATAACACGTACTACGTTAAAGTACGTTATTAAATTGAAAATTCAATGTGAAAATGAAAATTCTTGTAGTTCTACTATATTGAAGCTAAAGTATTCTATAAATTGCGTTTTAAAATTCTACATTGACTAAAAAATGCATTATACTCTCAATGAGAAGAATTAAATTAAGATAGAATCAAATAACGCATTTACTCATTCATAACATGAATGTTACGATTTAATTTTTTGATAAAAATCTAGTTAATGCGAGTCGACTGGCTTTTTTCAATTCTTATGATGTTATGTGGTGCATGTTATTACGCATACACACATACAATAATGAACATTTAATCGCATAACATCTTTTCTCTACGGTTTGAGTAAATTCCAAATGTGTAGCAATATAAACAATGGTAAAAATGGAAATAACTAAGGGTGTTTGTGCACTACAAGGAATTTTACTGTCTGGCAGTCCGATTTTTTACGGTCCGATATGGCCCATACATGTATACAGGGTGTAAAAAAACCCATCACATAGCCGAAATCTACGCACTCTGTACATCAAACTAAATCACATTGACCAAAAATAATTGCTGGGAAACGACTTTTATTTTTTGCAATGAAAAAAAAACGTTTTTTTTTGTAGCGCGCAAATTATGGTTGTGGCGATGCCGCGCGTTTGCATGCGTGCAGCAGCCACACAGCCGAGCCAAGGCGGTCGTGTGCGTTTGATATTCATTGCGTTTTTGTAACTTAAAATGCGTAATTTGTTAGGAAAAATTGATATTTTTGGTAACGTTTGTATGGAAGAAAGTTTAGTATTATGACTTGGAAATCGTTTTTGGAAAAAACTAAAAAAAAAAAGTGTACTTTGACCTTCAATATCTCCAAAACCAATGACTTCCCAGGTATGGTTTGTTCGAAAAAAGTGATCCCAATAATGGGTAGAATACGTGGTTTTCGTTATCGTTAAGGGTCTTTTTACACCCGATATACTAGTTTGTGCACTATACGTAATTTTACCGTCCAACATTTTACTTTTCTCCATTCCGGCCGTTTTTTCCGCATTTTGGCCGCACCAATCCGAGTAAAGACGGACAAGTGCACAAGCCAATCATCCGTTTTTTTCATGCCACATCGGACCGTAAAAATCGGACTGCCGGACAGTAAAATTCCTTGTAGTGCACAATCGCCCTAACTCTTCAACGTAAGGTGAGTCGTGAGTTTTTTTACGAAACGTTACCATACAAAGAATATCAAATATTTTTTAAAGAACAAAACATGGATAGCTTACAAACATGGATAATTTTGGAGCCTCCTAATACAGGCATTGTTTGCCTAAAGGGAGGCTTCAAACACGTTTAAATGTATTGCAATTTTTATACTCACAATAAACTAATTTGTATAGCTATTTTACGGTTTTTGGTGATGTCGTTTACGTTTTTCGATAGCAGTCTCCGCCTACAATTTACGAAATGACCGCCATGTCAGGACTAATAGTTTTGTTGATAGACTCATCATCATCATCATTCAGCCGAAAGACGTCCACTGCTGGACAAAGGCCTCCCAAAAGGGAGGGTTGTCGTAATCGCCACGCTTGGCAGACGGGTTGGTTGATAGTCTACTATAATAAAAATAATTATTAATCATTAAAATGGAACAAAAAAAAGTACACGATCATGTAAGTAAGCAAGCTTACATAAGTACTTTTTTTTCATTTTCAAATTATAACATTTTATTTAGCCCTTATTATCCCACTGTTCTACTTCTTCCGTGTGGTGCCGGACGTAAAGAATAGCACTAGCCCATCTCTTCCCATGGGTGTCATTCAAGGCGACTAAACGATCCACTAGAGGATGGGCATCAGCGTTCTCTGAATACTTTAACAACCATACTGCGATTGCCAACCCGCCTGCCAAGCGTGGCGATTATGACAACCCCCATCGCTTGGGGGTAGCCTATGTCCAGCAGTGGACGTTTTTCGCCTGAATGATGATGATGATGATCCCACTGTTGAGCAAAGGGAGGCCTTTACTCAACAGTTGCCTTTGTCTTCCACCCTAGAATTCAAAATACATTATTATGACAAAGTTTGTTTATGTAACAATGCATTTTAATGGCTTTTCAACTCCTCAGATATATCATCGTAAACAAACAGAAAAGCATGACGAAATGTTCTACAATAACTTAGATAATAACTCCCGTCTACAAATTACAATCATTTGTTTTCATGTTAATCCCTTTTGTAAATTAATAAACAGTCATTCTCTCTGTCATTTTATAAATAAAGACAGCCAGCCAAACCAAATTCGAAATACCCCTTTAAAGAAAATCTTGTCTAAGTACTCAAACAATTACTACAGGGGGAATTTTTAATCTTCTCATTATGAGTAAGGGCTACTGAGATTATGAGGGGGAATTATGGGATTAGATGGCAGAATACGCTAAATTATAACCACCGGTAACACTGTAAGCTTTTACAATTGTTTTTGTTATTTATTACTCGGATTTGCGCTTTGAGTATTTTTAAGTTTTATTTGAGGTCGTTATTGTTTTAGTCTTAAAATGTTTTATTTTATCCCTGTGGTATAAAGTACCTATATCGTGGCCTTATTACGGAGGCCATACACGTCAGGGTTTTCATGATGGTTTTAGCCGTGCATGTATTACCGACAGGTATAACCGAGTTTCATATGACACATACACGTTAGGGTTTACATGCACAGTTTTGCCATAAACTATCAGTTAAAGACAGTTGGAGCTACGTGTCCGTGTGTGTAGGACAGTCATAACAATGGACGACGACGATATGATGGCTGTACTTGGTTTAACACTTGTTCTACAGAACAGAAAAATAAATCGCACTGAATGGTGTAAACGCTGGTTATTGAAAAGAAAGCAGTTCTCTCACGTAAATTTAATAAATGAAGTGAGATTTACACCAACAGACTACAAAAATTATTTACGAATGTATGAAAATTTTTATTTGCAACTCCCGTATGCTGCTGAACGTTTGTCTCGGTTGTAATATTCTTTACACTTTACGCACCAAAGACAAGGTCGACTTATAAATTTCTATGAATTCTTCTAATATGACATTGCGCTGGCGACTTGGCATTTCCGAAGCGTCGCGATGGTGTGCGCGCGAGCTTTCAGCGTCGCAGACAATAAAAACTGTGAACTGTGCAAGCTAGCTCGCCGGACCGCCCGCTTGCGCGCAAACGTAACCGAGCGGAATGAAATATCAATTTTGATATTTGCTTGGTTGCATGTACATGCGCCGATAACTGTACAGTTTTATCACATACACGCTAGGGTTTGCCTGTCGGTTATGCATGCAAGGCTAAGACCATCATGCAAACCCTAACTTGTATGGCCTCCATTATAGAGTGAAAACCTCGGGAATGCATTTGGTCACTGCAGGGTAGCTGTGGGCTTTAAGGTGATCGAAGTCGCGGGCAAAAGCTAGTCAATGATATTTATTACGAATTTTATACGAGGCATAATGACAGTGCCTCCAAAAAAAATCGCGTAGTTTTTAATAATTATAGTACCTATACGTCGTGATGAAATCAAAATGACCAAAATTGCATTCCCGAGGTTTTCACTCTAAGGCGATGATATGTAGAAACGGAGACAAACACAGCGTCAACTGTTTGCTGTGTCGAGGAAATCGTAAAACTTTATTGAAAGAGGATTGTTGGCGACCAATCTGTCACTGTACACTTGTAGGTACCTATGTATGTATCTTATCCTAAAAACCAAAGTACCACACGAATAAAACCCACACGAATCGAAGGGAAATAATTTCCATTATAATAATTTTATCTCTATTCTATTCTGCCTAGCCTTTTCCCAACTATGTTGGGGTCAGCTTCCAGTCTAACCAGGTGCGACTGAATACCAGTATTTTACACGAAGCGACTGCTATCAGACCACCGCAACCCAGTTACTGGACAATGCCGATATCCTAAGGTTCGACAGGTTGTCAGACTTTCGAGCTTCTGGCTACCCGTAACGATTATCATAGGTATTCGTGACACCTGGGACCAAAGGCTTTAGCTCTCCGAGGCACGAAGGGGTCTCGATGTGTAACGAATGGTCACCCATCCATGGACTGACCGCGGTAAGCGCAGCTTAACCTAGCAAATCTTATAATCTGCGCGGTTGTTAATTAGTCACGAGCCCCTCTACAACATTCAAAATTAACATTTAATTTTTTTCAAATTTATTATAAAGTTTCTGAAATCATAGAATCGCACCGGGGTGTTCTGATTTTACCAGGGGGGTTACCATGATCTGTTAAAGCAGGAATGTTTTAATATTATTCCGAGAGTGGGAAAGTGACAGCACTAGACAGCTCTCTAGCACCATCTCTTACCCACTCTCGTAATAATATTAAAACATTCCTGCTCTAAGAGATCATGGTAACCCCCCAGTAACAGTGTTACCAGTTTTGACACATGCCTGAAGCGCCATAACGCCTGCAATAGCGCATGCCCTAACACTAGTTCGAGTCTTATGGCAATCAATATTGCATGCGCTTAACGCAAGAGGAATTGAAAGTTGAAAGCGCAAGATGAACATGAAAGCGCACGGGTGTAGACATACCATATGGCAGACTGCTACTCTATTATATAAAGGTTTTCTGGGGGAAGCGCCATAAGTTCAAGTTTAGCTATTGTTTTTTTTCTTTTCTATAGTTTTTAGCTCAGTTTGAAGTACGTTAATATTTAGTGCATGTAGTGTTTGCTTGTAAGTGGTTATGCATTTGCCTTATAACATCTTTATTATTTAAGATAATACTTAAGAATTAATGTTATAACTGTTAGCAAACCTAAAATAAATAAATAAATAAACACGTCTTTTTTTTTGTAGTTCCAACCATGTATTGCATACGAGTACATAAGAATATAGGTAGTATCGATTGGCTCGTAGACATATTCCCCGTGAATGCAGTATCGCTTCCAAAAGAATCCACGAGCAATACAAACAAGAAAATCGTAAAGAAACCACGTACACGAATCTGTCTTCATGTTCCATGTATACGTACACGTACAATAACTATAGGCAGGAGCGTGTCTATAGAAGCATGCCTTTGTTATTCAGGGTAGGTGATAACACTCACTTGGGCGCATCAGCCTATGAGGGCCCCGCTCCGCCACGTATTCGGATCACGCCGCTCACATAAACTTTCATGGGTAACTTATTGCGTATTTGTGTCGAAAACCAATTACCTACACAGGATTTCGTACCCCTACTTCTACCCAAAAAAAGAGCGACACCGTGAATTTTAACTTGCCAAATTAATATGGGCCGGTGCGTTCGGAATTATTTGCACTTTATTTTTAAATTGCTTTTTTGGTTGCTATTATAAAAACAGATTTTCGGATTTTATTTTATCGAAGAATCAGAACGCTAATTAAAGGTTTTTAACCCCCCATAACTTGCATCCGAATTGCGTATCACATTCGTAATTTCAATAGCTTTCATTTAGACAATACAACAATATTCATTGCGTGGTACATAGTTGTGGAGAAGTCGGATTGTTAATACATACGTTGCTATAGAAATTGTTGACTTGTCGAAATCAAAGCCATAGCAAATACGAGGGTTTTGCGCAATTAGGATGCTGATCTGATATTCAGTTTCACTACGTAGTATAAAACAAAGTCGCTTCCGGCTGTCTGTCTGTCCCTATGTATGTTTAGATCTTTAAAACTACGCGACGGATTTTGATGCGGTTTTTTTTAATAGGTAGAGTGATTCAAGAGGAAGGTTTCAAGCTATAAAACTAATCCGAGCAACGCAGGGGAGGGTAGCAAGTCAATAAAAAAAAAGTGCGACACCAAAAAACCTATTAACGTTTTTACAAAAAAAGACTGTTAGAGTCATACAATATACATTACGAAAGACCTTTTCTCTACATATAAACTAAAGAGGTGTCCACTAGGCATGTCTAATGAGAAGCATATATTTGCCAACACATTGTCCGTCGGATCCAACGACGCAGTAAACTTGACCAGCATCGTATAAGGTGAGGGACGACCCACACGACACCTAAATTTCGGAGCATCCTTTAAGTAGGTGCTTAGAATTCATGAGGAGAGTCCTCTGTCTTCTTGAAAATATTTATGTTTTAGCAATAAAACGTCTGATAATTGCTTTTATATCTTTTAAGGGCATCACATAAATTGCAGTTTGGTATTTAACAATTCCTTTTGACTATTTTGAAAGGTAAAAATTATGTATAACGATTCTCTTGGGTGTCATTAAGGTTGACAAATGAATTTAATTTTAAAATGGGCGAGAAGAAAGTTTTTCATTTCAGTTTTTTTTCTCGGCTGTATTTGGTTGTCTTTTCGTGACTATGGAAGCCTCATAAGTACCTTCTAATATGTCGAGATCAGGAAATCACTATACAAGGTTAGTTTTAGTACTTATATGCGAAACCTGAAACTAGTTTGTTCAGAATCACTAGGAGAATCGATTGACATATTTTTTACACCACATTTTTTTTGTTTTTTTTTACATAAATTTCAATTTTGTTTCAGTAGGTTTCTACCCATAACAATTGACGGGAATAGACACCTTGAGGCTTGAAATGGTCCGCTCGGTCAGTTTCCGTGTATTAGATAACTCCTGCATAGCACATCTCAGGTATTTCACACTTTTTATCGAACTTAACGCGACATAAACTAAGGTGTAACTTGGAGATTTACTAAAAAAAAACACATATTCAGGCAGTTCTGATGAAAATCTTGTTGGGGTGTCTCGGTTTTCGTATAAAGTAAAAATAACGTTGTATAAGGAAGAAAGTTGTGCCATGTGAACTAAAAGTGAAGATGAGTTTACGAGTATCATGCTGCCAAAGACATGTTAAACGCACCATGTACCTGCTTGGGCTCTTACCTTTTTTTTCATTGTAGTTTGCATTGTAAAAGTCTTAAGTTGCAATTTCTGTTTTCATATTTCGCTGTCTATTTCATACAATAATAACGGTCTGATCTGGCTCGCACTACGACTAAAGTAAAGAAGGGACTCCTACTTATCAGTCCCTAGGGTAACATATAAAAAAATATTGTGTTGGTTTTGGAGTTTACACTGTAAAGTTGTTAACCCGCCGTTTACGACCACCATAACCTTTTCCCTTCGCCAACTTTACTACTGACGCAGAAAATAAGTCTGTAATGTAGGTACTCTATTTTCCTTTAACCCGAAACAACATTGACATTCCGAAATCCGAATAAAAACTGTAAAATACGCTTCAACATTATAAAGTAAAAAGTTTTTTTAGTACTTTAACCGCAAATCGTAAAATTATAAACAGAAAAGCTTTTAATAATACAGTATATGTCTAAGTACGTGTCTGCTATAAAATTACTTTTCACCTAATTAAAAACCCATTTAGGCCCTTATTTTGAATGGAAAATACGGTATTCTATTTCGTTCAGTGAAGCTAAATGCTTTTGTGAAACTAAAAGTAGATTCTGAAAGGAATAGGCTGCTAAGAGCTCTTTTAGTAAATTGGACTTGCGTTTACTATGCGTACCTACTAACTAAATTGCTAAAACCTAATGTTCATAGTGATAGTTGTATTTTAAGATCTGCTGTTCGACTTCCTTTAATACTTTTGGCCTTACAAAATTCTGAGATTAACGTAATAAACAAAAACACAAATTTTAACTACACAAAATTGCATCAACTATATCTGCCGCTGATTATACTCATTGCTTATAATAAAAGTAAATAAAACCAACTTTGTCTCACAATTGTTCTGTAATAAAACACAGATAACACGTACAACAGAACACAAAGCAGGCTTTGTATTATCTTATTATCTTACAATGCAATTTATCTTGGATTCTCTTATAACGATGCGAAATGCACAAGCAATTTCCTATAACAAAGGAACCGCAATCGGATGTTACGTTTTTCCGAAGACATATTTGCTTTTGTAGTTAATATAAAATGTATTCTTGTATTTTAAATGGAAGTATGTATTCTAATTAACTGCCGGGGTTGCGGTGTATGCAATGGCGAATCCTCGGCAATAGATCCTCGGAGGAACACCGTAGGGTTTTCGTCGGCAAGAGTCCAGTATAACCTTTCACCTTCCCTAGGGCGGAGGATAACAATGAGGATATCCATTTAATGGATGTAGACGGTTTTAGTAACGTATAAAATTCACGAGGTACGGTTTACATACTTGAGTAAAATCTTATTCATCCATAACACGAATGTCACTCAGGAAAGTTACTACAAATTTATTTAAAAACTAGTTTTTGCCCGCAATTTTTCGCGTGAATGTCGAAAATAAATTGTGTTTAAACAGGGTTAATGGACAAACACCAACAACCTCTTAAGGAATCATTGTACTCATCATTATGAACAACTTTTACTATGGGACAAAATCTGAAATCGCGAAAAAAAAAACAGCTGTTCCCTACATTTATGTTCGCATAACTCATCAAAATGTAGGGAACAGTTGTTTTTTTTTCGCGATTTCAAATTTTGTCCCATAGAAAAAGTTGTTCATAATGATGAGTATAATGACCCCTTAAGAGGTTGTTGGTGTTTTTCAATTAACCCTGTATAATAATAATGAGCAAATCGCAACGAAAAAAATAAGGTGTTTTAATTAATCTGTTTGTAGTTATAATAGTTTTAAGGAGTTAAGGGTTCGACGTCTGAAGAAAGGTATTGTTTTCTGTAAGTTAAATAAACTTAATTAAAGTATGCATCGCGTGGATTTGCCTACAGCGTCCTAAACTGCTTATAGAGAGAGTGTTTACGTCAATGCTTCTCGCCTTTTTATAATGATCACGCTTGGCAACCGGATTACAGTTAGTAGCAAATAAGAAGGTGCTGCTTCCTGTCTTCTTGATAATAATCCCTAAGGCCTCGTTTACTGAGACGCGGAGCTTAGCGCGGCGCGTGATGCGAGGCGTATAGCAGACAATTCAAACATTATGACGATGTATTAGAGCGTTTATGGAGAGGCATTTTTCCGCGCATGTTTTTTATTTATTTATTTTCCAAAAAACATAAGGCAGAGGTGTATAGCGCCCTCATTTCGCCTTTATGTTTTTAAATCCCATGCAATAGGGAGCGAGCCAATTGATGTCACAAGGCACAAATCCAGACTTCGGGCTGCTACTGAGAAATTCCACATGGAAATACCCAATAATACTTTGCCCGACCTGGAGACCTCACGCTTAGCAGTCGCGCTTGCGACCACTACACAACGAGGCAGTTTCCAAGAAACAATATTACGTTTATAGATTATCCTGCGTCCGCCCCTCTCCCCCCACACACTAGGCAAGCCTGTCCGTGTGCCTATTACAATGACAATTGGGGATTTGATGTTACACAGTGTTTACTTAATCGACATTATAAAAGAATTAGGTACTTAATTAGGTTACTACAAACAATATTTTAGATAACGCATGCAATAACTTAAGTTTAAACGTTTATTGTTTCAGTTGTGTAAGTTTGACAGTGCGCGACGGATCAGACCTCGTTTGGGAAAGGCGAGGAAGGAGTTACGTTCAATAATTTAAGTGGTTTCTATTTACTTAGGACACCACCTACAGCCTTACTTTGTAGCAGGAAAACTAAGGCCCGATTGCACAGCGACTCGTCAAATACAATTAGTGCTAAACATATTTGAAACATCATTCTGTCTCTATCAACTTCAAACAATTGTCTAAAATATAATTACAATTTAAATATGTGGAGCACTAAATGTATTTAGCGAGTCGTTGTTTAAGTGGGGCCAAAACTGCAGACACCCTGAGCGTATCTTGTGCGGCTCATAATACGTCGCATTACGCGTATGCATCGCGCAACATACAAATTCCTGTGCGACCTTATCACGCGTATTTTACGTTATTACGCCGAACGTAATAAGGCCTAGAAGATACGCGATTCAAGATACTCTAAGTGTGTTTTGGCTCTTAGTGTAGACCCAATAATATGCTAACGTATTGCTACACACCAGTGTACGTCGTCAGAAAACCGTCGTAACATTTTCTTGATCCCAAAGTAGGATCAAGAAATGTTACGATTGTTTGCGTGGGATTTCCACGCAAACTGTGGGTCAGCTGACCGGCCAGATCGAATGACATCCTCGCCATTACCGCAGGACCAAAGTGAGAGGTTTCAATTGGCCCGCCTCCAACAAGTATTGGATTCTATCCAAGTCACGCGGCATCTTATTTGGCGAGTACCATTAGCAGATTTTAACACTTATTTATTTCGTCTCGAAATTATGAGATGTGTTTTTATAGTTCTTGGAAGTGACACCATGGTTGTAGTGATATTGACCTTTTCTAATGAAGACAAGGTTATTTCATGATATTTTTCTTTAAGTAAAAGGGAAATACTTTTTTTTTAGTCACGCATTCATTTTGAATGCTTAGATTTACCTACTAGTTAAAAAAGAGCCGAGTTCATGAGGGGCTTCGAAAATGCCGAATTTATCATTTCATATTCGTTAATAGAGAAACGATTTTATATTTCCAGTTAACTCATCATTCGTCAATTTTATTTATCTTTAGCTATTGAGTTTCTTAGTTATATAACCAACAATACAACAATGTCATACTAAAGCAAGTATCGCCAGCGACACGTCCAATTTGCATTTTCCCGCACAACTCTATACCGAAGAGGCTGTATAGAAACTCAGGGCCGTAATACCGGGTTTTGGGAAGGAAATATAAGGTTTCGGCTTTCTCTTTGCTTTCCTACAAACCAAGGTTGTGTTTGAGGCCAACCAAATGTTCGACTTCCTGTAATTTGGGTATTGTAGAAGGGTTAACAGTGTAGAACAAAAAAAGTTCTACAGGAACATAAAAAGATGTACAATTTGGACCAATATCTGTTCCTTTTATGTAAAAATTTTGAAAGCCCCTTCATAGTTGCAAACATTTCTGCTAAATACGTGAGACCCGAAACTCAGTGAGCAATAGAAATTACCATTAAAGAAATTGCGGATACGAAAGAGAAAACACCAAACAACAAACATTTTAAAGGCCCATAAAATGTACAGAATCAAAGGGACGAGTGAAGTATATGTAAATATTCACATAATAGGCAGGTATATGTAAACGTAGTAACGTAAGAGTTGCATAGTCTAAACCCACTGGAACGTATATTTTATGTCATGTGGAATTCTTTGATCAAACGTTACGATGAAACTCGTAAAATTAAAAGCTTTTTAATGGAAGTAATGGTACGTTTTTGGTACAGTCAGCAACGAAAGTCCATGAACAGATACTAATTTACAAAACACCTAAACACTAAAACGGACCATAAATCACTTACCAGAATAGAGTACAGAATAAGGTTATCATTTCAATGTTTCAAAAACGCTAAGCATTAATATGTTATAAGTCGCTAAACATCATTACAGCATAAGTCGATTACTATCATTTTACCGTAAGTCGCTAAACATCATTACAGCGTAAGTCGGTTACTATAATTTTATCGTAAGTCGCTAAATATGTTATGCGCGAGTTTTTAACTTGATAATGCATGAGTTGTTGAATCTCATAATTGAATACAAGATAGGTACTACAGAATTACCTTTTTTGCGCAATTACGAAGCTGATCAATTTAATTTGCTGTCAAATCTTATGTCAACCAATGTGATTGGTTGACCTAACATCGTTCTGATTTATTTCACAATTAAACAGTTGTGATCATGTGGTTTTTAAGATATATGCTGTTATTTTATAGTAAAGCCTACAAATTAGTGATGTTAGGCCGAGGCCCCATGTCCACGGTGCGGCGCCGCGCCGCAACACGGCGCCGCGCACGGTGCCGTTTACGGCGACACGGCGTGGTGTACGGTGCACCGCACGTTAGTTCCGTGGCTGGCGTAAATGTGACATGTCTAAAATTGCAATTTTTCAGGGCGACCATTTTAAAGTTTTAACCTCTTCTGGTAAACCGGTAAATTAGTTTAACGTATGTATTTTAGTTGTTTTAAAATATACAGGATGTTAACGAATTCGTGTAATTCCTTAAAACCATATGATCTGCTACTGGTGTAGATTTTCCCGGCATGGAAATAAGGCAGATTTAAAAAAAACCTTTTTTTTCATGCTGTACCTATGGCTAAGTGATCGAATCTAAACCACAGGATTCAGTAAAATACAAATGTAAATGACGTCAACGTCAAAATCCAAGATGGCGGCTGTGAAATTTTACAAGTTATGCATCATTGGTTTCGTTTCCGTGGTTTTCGGGGGGGTGCTGATGACGAAAATGAGGTCAACGTTAAAATCCAAGATGGCGGCTGTGAAATTTTACAAGTTAAACATCATGGCAAAACCGAACGCACGTGCTACTGTTCTACTGTTCGTACTGCCAGTGGGTCTCTGTAGCAGTATGGATTCGACCTTTTGCCAGTGTGTTATCGCTGTAAGGTGTACAGTGTCCTGTGACATTATTAAGATTAAAATGCAGGCATTGCAATTAAAGGCAGGCGGTGAGCTACTAAAAAATGTAACGCGTATGGCTTTCTATACCAGCGCACGCATTAGCGGTTCTTTTTAAAATGACTTTTAAAACGTATCGTGCTAGATTTTGGCTAAAGACTTTTAAATTCGATGCGATTCGATGATAACTGGCTACTAAAATCAGGCTACAGTGCATGTTCATAGATAAGCTGTATGGCGCTTTTAGCATTTGAAAAAAAAGGGGTGCACGAAAAGAGCCTCCACGAGTGACGATACTTCGGTACGTCCGGCGCACCCTGGGCAGTCAGCCTCGTTACCATCCTTGCTGACTGGCTAATCTTTTCACCACGACATGAGCTATTCTTGTATAGCTCGTGCCGACACGATAGAAAAAGAAGCATTTGAAAACCGCTTGCGTAAAATCATATAGCAACTCAGTGCGTGCTTGGTCGGACTGATTTTAAATCGTCAGATATCTTTTAACCGAGTAATTAAATTGACGTTTAACAGATTTTGTACTTTTTTGAGCACGGTTATCAATCCGAAACATGGTTAAAATGAACCGAGGTATTTTGTAAGTATTTATTACGAATTCAATTCCTGAAGATATACTAGAAAATGTAGCAAATTAAAATGTCAGTTTCATTCAAACTGATTGTTTCGAATTTAATGGCTTTCGCGTGGAATAAATACTCGTTTCAATTTCCTTACGATGTGTTTTCCTATAACTTGACTATCAGATTATATTATAAACAAAAGACACGTCAATGACGTCACGCACGAAATGAAAGGGATATAGCTATATGAAGAAAAAGAAAAAATGCTGTATTGACACAATAGTACACATTGTATCTATTTTTGAACTTTTAATTTATGACTCTAAGTACAATCAAATACAATTCATTTTACGTTGCCATCCTGATTTTCTGAATAACGTGTTGCTTAGTTACCTTTGAATGTTTAGCTTGACCTTTAGTTTGTAAATAAATATTTGACATTTTGACTGCTCAGATATATTTGGAGATTATGATGCTCAAAACAATTTGAACAGTTTTGTTGCATAGCTGTTTTTGGTATCTTGAATGTGTTTAATTATTTGGACACCTCAGTTGCTCATCTACTTCTGAAACTATCTATAAAAACGGCAAAAAAATCACGTTTGTTGTATGGGAGCCCCCTTAATTATTTATTTTATTCTGTTTTTTAGTATTTGTTGTTATAACGGCAACAGAAATACATTTTTGTGAAAATTTCAACTGTATAACTATCACGGTTCATGAAATACAGCCTGGTGACAGACGGACGGACGGACAGCGGAGTCTTAGTAATAGGGTCCCGTTTTACCCTTTGGGTACGGAACCCTAACAGGATCGCATGTAAACATATCGTAAACTCGTAATTGTTTTTTAAATATTGTGATATTACTGTCTAATATATTTTTATGTTCTGTATTTTATTATGTATGAGATGCCTACACATTATTGATATTTGTTTTATACTAGAAATAAATAAATATTGTCCTTGTTTTTAATTTCAATATGTATTAATATTCGTTTATTCATTGTAAATACATATTAAATTATATTTTTAAATACATACCTACGTTATAAAAACAAAAACAATCCACGTTTAAAAATATAAAAAAATAGTAGCCCATCGGCACGCGGCATCGGAAATAGGGTCCAAGCTACCGGCGGGGCTCCAGAGAGAGGAACTTCCTAACAAAATGCGCCGTGTCCAAAAGTACCGCTTTCTGAATCAAACCCTTGATTCAGCTGCCTATTAATAGTATTTAAATTATATTTAATTTATATTCTGAACTAGTAGCTGTGTTTATTCGGCAATGTTTTGATTATAAAAATACGGTGCGCTGCGCTTCGCCAGATAGTGGCTTGGAGCACACGGGTTTAACGAACAGGAAATATAGGAAATTAGCTATGCTCAGCGACTTTTGTATTTATTACAGATCATACAATTTTGTCGGTAGTAATGTACAGCAATTAATGGTTTAACCGAGTTCAGCGACTTTTGTGATTCAATTATGACAAGTTGTTTTATAATTTACTTTAGTCTGTAACTTATGATAAATAATAATGATTACAAAATATTGGAAATAAATTATGTTCAACGACTTCTGTTGCTGACTGTACGAATGAAAGAAATACATTACATAGGCTCAGGCTCAATTTAAAGATGATCAAACACCGAAAAAATACTAATTTACCTCCGTTTTCTAAATTGAGAATTCTAGGATAAGCAGTACACAAGTAACATTCGAGTACGAAGTTGTCAAAAAAATTACGGATTTTAAAGCATTTTTTTGACTACTCCGTACTCATATACTATTTAAGTATTGGCTATCCCGAATTCTTAATTCAGAAACCGGAGGTTAGTCTCAAACCGTAAGTTTGTAGGCACCCTAATATTATAGTCTGACTAATACATAACCTAAGCCAGTCGCGAGAATAATAAAGGATCAAATTATGATAGAAAATCCTTAATTTTGTAAATTGTAAGACAACAGCTTACATTGGTAGCCACTTGATAAATGATAAACGATTTTTATTTCTGTAAATAAATCTGTTATAGACACTTTTACGAGTCAATTTTATGTTTTTTTAAGCCTAGATGGCGCCGGCATTTTCTATCTGACTAGCTCTGAGAAGGAAAGCCGAAACAAACTCAGACGTCAAGGTCTTACTTGACAACATCTATGTACTTCGTATATAAAAATGAATCCCTATTTCCCTTGGTCACGGCATCACGCCTGAGCGACTGGACTGATTTCGCAAATTTTTTTTTGTTGTGTTCGTTATTGTCAGGAGAAGGTTATAATGAAAGAAAAAAATGATATTTAAAAAAAAACGAAATTAGGTATGTCCATATTCTTCATTTGTTTATCGCATGCATGAAAATGGTTTTAACTTTTTGTTACTATTTGATTTTGTTTCTGAAGGTAGGTAGTAAGAAGGAAAAAGTGCATTGCAACGCATGCCGGGTACAGCTAGTAAATAATAAAAATAAATAAATCAGCCTGTAAATGTCCAACTGCAGGGCAAAGGCGTCTTCTTATACAGAGAAGGAACGAGCATTAATAACCACGCTTGCTCACTGCGAGTGAGCGACTTCAGACCCTTATTAAGCCCAGCTTTTCTCACGAGGTTTCTTTTCACCGTATGCCAGTGGCGTCTGAGAACACTTTCATTGTTCGCACAGCTAAGGGATGGAATTCCCTGCCGGAGTCTGTGTTTCCTGATAGCTACAACCTTAGGGTCTTTAGTCAAGAGTGAATAGGTTACTTCTACGCAAGCGTGCTTCACTGTCGACCACATCATCGCTTACTATCAGGCGAGACAGTGGTCAAACGCGAGCGTACAGGAAAAAAAAAAAAAAAAAAACTAGGAAGACTAAGAAACTAAGCACGACAAGTAAGTATGACATTGAAAAAGTCACATTGGTACATACCTGCGTTTGAACCCGCAACCCAGTGCTTATAACAAGCGGGTCTGTAAAAACCGGTGCATGCGGTTTTTTTGTATTGGCCCCTGTCGGACAAAAAATAATATCATAACGAATGATTGGCTTATAATGGAAGGTAAACTTATTCTCATTTAATTTGTCGTCTAAAAATTCCTTCAGACCTTATTATATAAAACCAATCTCAGAGGCTTTCCTATGTAAAAGTATCCTTATGCCTGAAGCTTTGTGAAATAAGATGTCATTTCCATTCACATGGTTGGTATACGTGAGGTTCTGCTGATCTCTGATAACGTATTCAGCGCGCGGACTGGGTGTCATATAAAACTTATACATTTATACCAATACATTCATACGAAGAAAGAATTTGTTTTTTATGTATGAGCTCCGATCCCGAAGACGATATGACGTAGTTTGACAAATCTTCAAGTTGATCTATTGTCTCGCATTTTGAATATTGTTACATATTTCTTTAGAATTTTGATGGTTTGAATGTGCGAGTTCTAACGCTACGAGAATAAATCATCTCTTCCCGAGAGTGTCGTAACGGGAACTAAGCCAAAGTATTGGGATTGCAGCGTACACGTGCGCACTGGAAAACACTAGGAAATACTTGTTTCTTGGAAAACAAAACACGTGCCAGAGCATAGATGAAGAACAGCGTTTGTTAAGAAATAAGATCAACAGCTTGAGCGGAAATCAAAGAGAAACCTAATTACAGTGTGTTTTGTAGAAAGACTTACATAATTTTTTGAGGTATTGGGGAGGTTATTGGCTTGTTATTACCCCTGAACCACATATCTTAAGTGTCACGGTGGTGATGTTTTTTTTAATCCTAAATTCCTAACTAATATTATAAATGCGAAAGTAAGTTTGTTACCTTTTCACGCCTAAACCACTGAACCGATCATCATGAAATTTTGCATATACGTTGTCAGGTGTACAGAAACGGACATAGGGTACCTTTCATCCCGAAAAAAATACTGTTCCCGAGGAAAACAACAATAACGTTCAAAGATGGCGCCACGTGTCTTTCGAATCACGATTGAATTATATTATTATAGAAACTTTAGCAGTGTTAAGAGTTTTTTTGAGCTTAATTAACGCGAGCGAAGCCGCGGGCAAAAGCTAGTTACCCATAATCTCGCTTTAAAGTCGTCATAACTTTTTTGTTTGGGGTTGTATAGCACGAAATAAGGTTTTTTTTTCTGCAATGTAAATAAATCATTATTTGGTTGAATTGGTTTCAATAAAACGATTATTTAAAACGAATGTTTAAAAACTGTCAATGTATGAAAAAGTTAAAAATTCCAAATACATTAAAAAAAAAAATATTTTATTTATCTTAGCTCGCCAATGACCTCTCCAATCCATCAAAAAAATGTGTTAGTCCTCCTACCAAACATCCTGCATATACTAGAAAACCCCTAGGATAAAAGAATAACACCATTTGTAAGGATTAGATAATTCAGAACTCTTCAAATAAGTAACTACTACAAATAGACAACAAACAATTCACGACTAACGAGATGCTTTCATTGGTTACAAATGATTAAACAATTCTATTCATCCTTGTGGTACACCATATATCATTTTAAGTTCATGTATATGGGGTAGGCAGTTACCAACGGTTATGGCCAAAAGCATTTCAAGACGATAATTAAGCGCTTTCGAATACAAATGAAACTCAACCCTCTAAACATATCTTTAAAGTTGAAATTCAAGTAGAGGCAAATTACTAACTTTCAAATGTGGGATGCAGCCAGTTCTCTAAGTTATGATAAATTTATTGGTTCAATGAAGCAGACTACGTAACATAAATGGGTAAACACCACGTTTGCTTACATATACATCATTCAAGAGTCCGGTCATCTTGGCAAACATTCAACGTTCCCGGAGTACTTTATTACATTTTGAATAATTTAACATAGTAATATCATAATGTTAGACTAGTTCCAAGGAATAATTGTCCAGCTATTTTATGAACAAAATGTAATAATACTGAAACATTTTATTCTATGTTAAAACAAACATAATAGTGATATAAGGGGAGATAGGGTGAGTTGATAGAACTAAGCTGAAGACTAGGGGTGCGTACCGCCCGTCGTCCCAGGACAACACTTAATTGTCTTATCTATTGTGTCTATTATTACCGTGCTTGAGGTTTTTAAGAGCCTCCATGAGTGACGATAGTTCGTCCGGCGCACCTTAGGCAGTCAGCCACGCTACCAATCTTGCTGACTGGCGAATATTTTCACCACGGCAGGAGTCTCTCTCTCTCGTACCGTCACGAGATAGAAAGCTGAAGACTCGTTAATTAAAACAACAAGACAAAAACAGAGCATTGCATAATACCATACGCATAATTTCTTCCCGTGTGGAGACGTCTAGAATATAAAACTTGCTCATTGCGCGCTGAGAATAGACGCGTGTTGTAAGATTCAAAAAAACCCAGCAGGCTAGCCACGCGGACCGTATACAACGTGTTACATAATTCCCCTTAAAAAAGAAAATGTTAATCAAGTAGTATTTTATGGTTGTTGTCATTTACCTCTCAGAGGAAATTAGGTAAGAATGTAAATAACTTTCTGGGTAGTCTACTCTTTACTTTTATGTTTTCAGTGTTGCGTTTCAGTGATGATTTTATTTTATGATTTGTCCAATTTTTTTTTTTGGGTCCTACTTTTGTTTTAAAATATTGCTAATAGACTTACAAGGGACCTTTTAATCCCCTTTCGGCTTTAGGGATATTTTTGTAACACGTTGTAGATCTTACTACCAGATAGGACCTATACGTTCCGCGTGGCTAGCTACCATCCTCACATTAAAGCCAAGCAGTTTATTGTGTTCCGTCGTGTGTATGTGAATCTATTACTTGAGTTCGTGTGCTCCATCTTAGACCCTGTTTGCGCTTACCATCAGTTGCGACTAGGGTAAACAGTAATAAACATACCCAGCTTTTTTACCCGACTACGACAAAGCAAAAAGGAGAATTATGATTTTGACCGGTATGTAAAGAAAGAAAGAAGAAAGAAAATTATTTATTCTGGACTCACACAGGCAGTTACAGAAACACAGACAAAATAAATAATAAAAGACAGGATAAAAATTTAGACTACCTGCACGAGGCCAAAAAGGGCTCCTATCTCAGCATAATGCTGCGACATTTAAAAAACAAAACGTCGCAGCGCTGGTTTTCAGATAGGACCATTGTGATGCCACGGGCAATAACGACACAAATAAATAGTTTATTATAATTATGCTTATGTATTACGTGTGTGTGTGTGTACAGTCTTAAACTGTACATGTTTTGCTGACGCGGTGGCTTACACCAGTCGCGCGTCATTTCATTACTATAAATATACAAAACTTACAATAAATGAGCGAGTGCGATTACTGCTACGCGGTGACTAACATTAGAGAAAGGAATCGTCAACATATTTACTTGTAAACACTATTTATACGCAATAAACCTAACGGGAACTAAGTGATCTTTTCTCTACGCGCTTCAACCTGAACCACAACCTCAACAACAACAACAAGCAAGTGTACGAACCGTACATTTAATGGTCCTTCGAGCCGGATCCACTGACTGTAGTTCCCTGAGTTCTCAGGAAACTACAGTCAGTGGATCTCCTTCAAAGATTTATTCCTGGAAGTCTTGGCAACCCCAAAAGGAGAGACAAACGAGAAGAGAAAGAATAAGCCTCAACAAAGTTTGCAAAATGAACGGCGGAAGAGGTTAAAGAATCCTATTTCAATGTTACTAATAACAATGTTATCATTGTTTACATTTGTAACGGGATCTTATAGCGCCATTGATGGCACGCGCGGAGCGCCGGCGTCGACCGCTCAGATTACAAGTTTGGAACGCGAGCGGCCCATATACTATGACACCGTCGGAAAAATGCAAGTAGTGCACGATGAATGGATACTAATGATGTACTACAATCTATCAAAATATTGGGAAGGAACTCGTCGTACTCAAGCTTACTTCGAAAATATCAAGAGCTTATGTCATAAAACGAATCTGCAGCCCTGCAGATCAACTATGGAACAATTAAATCATGAAATAGAAATCCTAAATTACTATAACTCCATCCTTATAAATCCCCACAAACACCTGAGTAACAGGAAGAAACGGGGCGTAGTCAACGGAGTTGGCTACATAGCAAACAGTCTGTTTGGAATATTGGACCAACAATTTGCTGAAAAATACCAAAACGATATACAATCTCTGCAAACTAACGAGAACTACTTACGTGAGTTAGTTAAAAATCAAACAACCATTGTGGAGCTTGAGAATCAAGTATTGAAACAAAGTGAAGACAATATTCAGCGTCAATTCAACTCCATTGATAACTTTATCAATCAGACCAATATCAACATAGCATCTATCGATACGGAAATGGAAATACTTTCGGCAACTACCTACATCAACTCTGTCTCGTTAACAACGTACCTACTGATCAACAGCTTGAAAACGTTCCAGGAGATGCTGTTCAACTCCCTCACTAACGTCTACCAAGGACATGTAGATGCTCATCTGATAACTCCGGTTCGTCTGATGAAAAAACTAACGGAAATTTCCGGAAGCCTCCCGAAATCTTTATCGCTACCAGTTGAAAACTACAAAGAAAACATTAAGGATATTTACAAGCTGATCAATGTGAAAGCACGAGTTACTGAAAATTATTTTCTATTCGAAGCACATATTCCACTTGTAGCTAACGAAGATTTTGATATATACAAAGCTATAAGTAGCTTTACCGGTCAACATGTGTGTGTGTGGAATAGATAATAAAATTGTAATAATTTAATTTAAATAATAATTTATCAATGTCAAACCAAGAATAGAGAAAAAATAAGTTTATGCATTTTCGGACGAGCCAGCCGCTCGACGCTTCCACATCATTTGTCTATGGTTTGTTTATGACCAAACAAGGAACGCCGATCCGGCGCAGGCACCGACCGGTTGTCACTTGGTTTTGTTTGTTCTATGATTTAAAATGGCCGAAAACGACAACAGAAGAATCTTTGAGTTGCAGTTTATTAATGCTAAATTATAAAATATGTATGTAGGTATGTATGTTCATCTGTTCCCTAATAACTTCCAAACTACTTATCATAATTTGGCAACTGAGGTATTTTGGAAGCGTCTCGATCGTCCTCTGGTTATAGGCTAACGCTTAAAAAAAGTATAAGGCAAAGTAGCATATGGCTACGGACCACGACTATCCTCTGAACATCACATTGAATATGTATTAAATACATTAAAATAAATAACGTGTATGTTGTTTATTTCATCATCATCGTCATTCAGCGTCCACTGCTGGACATAGGACTCCCCCAAAAGGGGGGGATTTGCCGTAATCACCACGCTTGGCATACGGGTTGGCGATCGCAGTATGGTTGTAAAGTACTCAAAGAACGCTGCTGCCCATCCTCTAGAGAATCCCTTAGTCGCCTTTACGACACCCACCACGGGAAGAGATGGGGTAGTGCTATTCTATAAGTCCGGCACTACACGAGAGAGTTGTTTATTTACTAGACGATAAATATTGAATGGTTTCCACATAACAATTTCAGATGGTAATATTTTCTTGTTTCATTCATTTTTCAGTGGTCGGGTTTTAGTTTTTGAACTTACTTTTCATAACATCAAACACACCTGCAACCGGAACATTCTGCCACTAATAGTCGAAACGACTGACAGATATCGAAATAACCCTTGAACTCGCACGTCCAAATAGACGAGCAATAACTTGAAAAGTGCAAAAAATTGGAGCGGTTTTGAAGTTGTTCTGACAACTGGTATAACCTTAAGATATCGGCATTGCCCAGTAAGGGTTGCAGAGGTCTGATGGCAGTCGCTCCGTGTAAAATACTGGTATTCAGCAGCGTCTAGTTAGACTGAAAGCTGACCACAACATAGTTGGAAAAAGGCTACGCAGAACAAATAAATAAATAAAGCCAGTAGTTTCGAAAGCATCACGTAAATGTTTTTAGATTCAATATTTGGAGCTTTTGCCTTCAAAAACTGTCAGTCGTGTTTACCACAACATGTATCACTGTTTCAAAAACACACAGATTCCTGTTTCTGACACAATGTTCATAAAAAAACGTTTTCAAACAAATACATAGCTTAAGGCTGCTTTTCCATCAGAGATGTGCTATGCAACGTTGCTATGGATGCGTTTGATATCCACCAATCATATTCATTGGTCCACATAGCATAGCACTGGTGGAAACTGATTCAACTAAGCTACGTTTTTTATATGGAAGGATGCGTGCCGTGGATGCGTGCTAAGGATGCGAGCTATGGATGCGTGCTATGGATGGTCGCGAGTGGTGTAGCTATCTGAAGAGCAGTGTACCTACAGTAAGCACATAGAGCACATCTTATTCGCTCATATTACATAGCTTAGCATTAGTGGAAACGATCACATAGTTTCGTAGCTTAGTTTTTACATTCTCGCAGCATAGCTGCGTAGCACATCTTTGGTGGAAAGGCACCCTAAGGGTGTTTCCACTGATGCTAAGCTATGTAGCGGAGCGAGTAAGATGTGCCATGAAAATGCGCCGCCGCAAGGTAGCAGTGCGAGGAAGATGCGCAGCTCGAGCTATGCGACGTATCGACAATAGGGAAGGCACAGGAAGCGGCGGCGCGGTGCTCTGCATTTAGCTACATCACTCGCGACCATCCATAGCACGCATCCATTGCTCGCATCCATAGCGCGCATCCATAGCACGCATCCACAGCACGCATCCTTCCAAATAAAAAACGTGGCTTAGTTGAATCAGTTTCCACCAGTGCTATGCTATGTGGACCAATGAATATGATTGGTGGATATCAAACGCATCCATAGCAACGTTGCATAGCACATCTTTGGTGGAAAGGCACCCTAAAGCTTTTCCGAATAAACTTCGTACAGGTAAATATTCCAGGAACGTGTACATACTCGCACAACAATCTACACCATCGCAATTATATGCCGAAATGTGGCAAAGTTGACAATGCGCATGTTCTAAACACAGACATTTGCACAGGCACTGCAACTATTAAACGCCGGTGACAACTTCAAATTAGTTTCAGCTAGACAGTCCTAAAGTTAGATGAGACTAACTTTAGCCTGTAATTGGACTAAAAATACAGTAAAAGTGCTACGAATAAATGCTGCGGTGGGAATTGCAAGGTGGTGCAATTCGGTTAGATGGAGTTAGTTAAGCTGACTTGATTGATCGTTATGTGTTTAGGATCTCTTTTACTTTACAATTTTCACTAATAAAATAAAGTAAACTTGTTACCAAGTACTAATTAATCCAATCTCAACAATAAACTGATACTAACACACTCTGGTAACATCGCCTTAGAGTGAAAAGATCGGGAATGCAATTTTGGTCAATTTTAGGGTTCCGTACCATGGTAAAACGGGACTCTATTACTAAGACTCCGCTGTCCGACGTCCGTCTGTCCGTTTGTCACCAGGCTGTATCTCATGAACCGTGATAGTTAGACAGTTGAAATTTTCACAGATGATGGGTTTCTGTTGCCGCTATAACAACAAATACTAAAAAACGTAATAAAATAAATATTTCAGGGGACTCTCATACAACAATTTTTTTTATAGATAATGTTACGGAACCCTTCGTGCGCGAGTCCGACTCGCACTTGGCTGGTTTTTATTTTATCACAACGTATAGGTGCTAGGTATATAAGAGAGCCGCTTTACGGGAAATTAAATTGTGGGCATTGAAATTAAGCCTTTATTGGGTAGGTATATGACATTCGTGATTAATGTTATTTTTTTCCCGCGACTTCGTCCGCGTGAAAGCCTACAAGAACCGTGCAATAACCAAAATGGTTTGACGAGCTTTTCACTCTAAGGCAACAATAAGTTCGTTTGTTACGAACCCGCTGTGATTGTATGTTATTCGTCCGAAATAAAATTATTTTCATTTATTTTATTTGTTTACAATTTTCACTGTTTGCTTTTCGGTAGGTAACGGTTTTTAGGCTTTTCGCAATTCGTTTAAAGGGGCCTACGCCCTAAGTCCGTCAACGAAGTTAGTCGTCCGTCCGAAAGTAGCCCGAAACGTAGAAGTGAAGAATACAAGTGTCAAGTTCAACTTTTCGGATGGGCAAAAACACATCGGTAGTAGGGGCAACTGTCAAATCGTGTTGTCATTCATTCTTAGTTCGGGCCCTGAGATAATCGTATGTCCGTAGGTGATAGGGAGTAGGAAACGCTCGTAACTAAGGCCGAAACCACGGACTTCGTGCTTAGGGTGTAGACCCCCAGAGCGCTGGTGCAATATGTCCGATTCGAATCCGAGAAAATACGATCTTAACAAGCTGCATTACTATTTCTGTGAACAGTTACGCAATACCATCAGTATACATCCGATCCGAATTTCATAAAGAACAATGGTCACTTTGGACTAGGAAAAAACTGAAATTGTTCCCGAGATGAAACTGTCACCAATATATTAGTGCATTGTTAGTGTATTTATTGGATATCTTCGTTTATTTTTAAAAGATGGGGAAATATAGATACTCTTATTTTAAAAATACTATTTTATTTATCAGAACGCTGTATAAAATATTTAACTTCGAACGCATCCGTAATTACTTACGTTACTAGAGAAGTCCATACTTTTTCTAGTCTATTATGATTTTATTTCATAAATCGAAATAAAATCCCAGGCAATGTCAACCGTATAAACTCACATCAATATTATACTAAGCTTAGCCACTAATAGAATTTGATGTTACTTCGTGGTAAATTGTTTTAATAAAGCCATGAATTAGATAAAAAACTAATGATTTTACATCTAAAAATCGATACTGTCATAAATCGATTGATTACGTCCCTCCCTATTCTTGACAAGTAAAAATAAATTGACGGTTTTCTGTAGCTAGCTACTATTAACTAATCTGTGATTTTCTGCGCTGACCGTGTCCATGGTAACCATGTCGTTGTAGTTTCGGCGACGACTGTGTTCTCCTCGCTTATTGTTACAATATTCTTTGGTGTTCTGTGTGATTTTATATTATTTTCCCTTTTTTTATATTTTTGCATTGCTTACAGACTCCGATTGATCTTGACTCTTGTTGACTTGGCATTCGTTTAATGGACTTGAAATTGCATCACGTTTTGAATCTGTTAATGGAAGTGGCAAAATATCTTGTCTCTCCGACCTTTTAAAAATATATTGAAGGCTGCACTTATTTATATTTATGTAGGCGAATGAAACGACATTATGTTTCATCAAGTTACGTTTTGTTAGATTTTACTAGTCCAAGCATGTTAGTCGAGTGATCATTGTTCTTTGCAGCAGAGTTGCCTCAGATCGTATATTCTCGGATTCGTATCAGATGCAGTAGTACACAGGGCTACATATCAAGTCACACATTTTCAGTACAGCTAAATGTATAGCACAACATATAAATATAGCTAACAGTATTTCCAGACGACATGTTTGGTGCAGTGGCTAGGCGATTGGCTTCTGCGCTACGGGTTGTGGGTTCCCGCACGTAACAAATATTTGTATTGCCAACAGATAGTGGTTCCGGGTCTGGGCGTTTGTGCATGTGAAGAGTTGTGTCTGTAAACGCACCCACGATACAGAAGCAATTCTAGACAGGGCGAATATTACTTAAAAAAAAAACATAAGCTAATCTCTGATTGCGCGAAAAGCTTGTTAAGGTGCATGTACCGATGGACCGTCCATACAATGTTTGTAGGGATTATACGCTAAAAATAGACACTCTTTGTTTAAAACGAATCATTTTATCACTTTTCTACAATCAAATGTGCTCGCGAATTCACTCTTTAGGAAATAACTTACACTAATTACTGAGAAAAACAATCATGAAATTCAGACAAAATTTGACACTTCTTTACATGTGTGGGTTTGTTTTGACAAGCAAACTAAGCGCCATGTTTGTTATAGTTTAAAATTGTAAGCGATAGATGGCGTGCAGGCGATATTGTAAATAGATATTAAAATATGCAGCGTTGCCGGTCTTCTGTAACCTTGACGGCGGCTGCGTTGCCAGCTAATTTGACTATGATTCGAATGCATGTACATTTTCAATTTGTTGAACGTAATGTTGATGCACTAGGATTTGCGCGCGGAATTTGTTGCGTGTTATATTTTGTATGCTATTTTAATTTATTCAAATTGCAATATGTCTAGTAGGTACTTATGTAATTGATTTCAATTGAATATAATTATTGCAATTTATTATTGGTAGGTAAATAATTTTATTAATTATTCAAAATACGCAATTTTATTGTAAAATAAAATTACCTAGGTATATTTCGACGGTAAGTATTAGAAACAGCAAGTTGGCCCGTGAGTTGGGTTTTAGACGCTGCAATCTCGTTACAATACTAATTACCTACGTACCTACGTGTCGATGTTGTCATTATGTATATTTTATGGTCAACCATGAATTAAATTATTCAGTAAGTCACCAAAGTAACCACAACATTAAATTTCGTGAAAAAGCAATCTTGGGGTATGTTTTTACCAGGTAAAGAATACTTTGTATGCATATAGCCCCCCGCCGAGACGCCGTCGCGAGCAGACGTATTTTTGAACGTTCCGTGTTTTAAATTCAAAAAAAATTGTTTAAATTGCAAAATATTGTGTAAACTATCAGTGAAACGATCAATTAATTAGTGATTACCATCTCAGTGATAAAATATTGAAACAATTACAACACACAATTAACAATATTATCAAAATTATCAACAGCAAATCAAGACAAGTTGTTATAAAAAATCGTGTTAGCGTGCGCCGGGCCAAGTGTCCTTGAAAGTGAATGCAAGGACAAGCTTTACACCTGCAGCTACAGTACCTATTTTTATTAAATAGAACGCTATTTTCAACTCTCTTAGTAACGACGACTTGGTCCGATGACACATGGGCCGGACTGTAAGTGAACGTGATCGTGTGAGTATCAAGTTCAAACCTCCGCAAAACACATTACTTTTTGGAATGTTTTTTATTATGCTGCTAAAATACCAGAAAAATCTGAGATTTTTTTACGAAAAAATTGGAGAAATTTCTGAAATATTATAATTAATACTTGCACAAATTGCTGCCTGCAACATTGCTTAATTAAAGAAAATCCGCATTCATTGTTGCTTTATTTTGTTTTTGGTGCATTTGAACGCCCAATATCCAAATCGAACACCGCCAACCTCACCGAAATCTAACTTCAAAAAAAAAAAAAAAAACAAAAACATTCAGACGAATTGAGAACCTCCTCCTTTTTGAAGTCGGTTAAAAATCAATGATGGTGACGCTGGTACTAATATACTAAGTAAAGTTATTTTTTACAAATATACTAAGTAAAGTTATTTTTCTTTGTAGCACCTGTGAAGCAGTGGTTTCAAGACAAGAAGAAATAATTTTTGTTCAATTGAAAATTTTTTGTAGTAGTTTGTTTAGAATCTACATAATCATTGTATAAAGCTTTTAATTTGTATTTACTATAAAAGGTGAAATAATACCTTATTGAACTCAATAAAGATTTAGATTTTTGTTTTACTAAAAACTTAGGTAATAAAATAAAACTATATTTTACTGTGTATATTTGACATTATTTATTTCCTTTTTTTATTAATCAATTAAATGTTTTACGCCTTAAAATATAACTTTTATTTTCCTAAAATAGTACTAGTTTTAATTTATCGTAGGTGTCGTTCTGCCTACCCCTATTGAGAGTATTTCTACAAAATATTTTAGCCCTTTTTTAAATGCACGCCATCTAGTGGTAAACTTTGTAAACGTAGGGAATACGTCTATGTGTGTGTAAAAGTGTGTAAATTCAATGACAGATGTTATTATGGGATTCTGTGTCAAATTGGGTGGATTTTGAGGCATTGTTATGATCAAGTTCATTAAAAGGTAATGACCAGGTGTCGCGAACACTACTTCTACAACTTTGTAATGCTCAGATTTCACATAAAACGAAATAAACTCAAAATAATGATTTCAGCGCCATCTAGCGGGAAAAGTGCTGGGAACAGCCCGTATCTTTCACCTTAAGTAACCGTGCGTACAAGCGTTTTAGGAGTAAGGCCCGGACTTCACCAAAGCGGAGATGTGCAAAGATGTCCGAAGCGGAGACGAGAAGAGATGTTTTTCAGCTAGGCTGTATCCACCGAAACTGTGCGGAGATGCGTACTGGCTAGACTGTAGTGGAGATGTTTGCTGGCTAGGGTGGAGATTTGCGCTGACTAGAGCGGAACTGAGCTGCGTGCGGCGAGCGTTGGATGTGAACGCACAGTTTAGTGCGAACTGACGCGAAAAGTACACATCTCATCTCCGTTGCGCGCCGTCTCGTCAGCTTGCGAGGCAAAGCTCACATCTCCGCCTTGTCCAGCTTAGGCCAGCCTGGGCCAGGCCCAGCTTAATCTCAGCGAGGAACAGTTCACATCTCCGCTTCCATCGTGCCATACAAATATGATACACCTCCGCTCAGTGGTATCCACTTAAGCTGAGTGGAGACGAGATGTGTGAATAACGATATTCTATTGGTTTTTTTTTAAATACATCTCCGCTCCGCTCGTTTCATCTCCGCTTTGGTAGAGTCTGGGTCTGAGTCATGTGTAACCATATTGCGGTCCCATGGAATAAAGTTTATGTATTTTATAAGACGTCATACGATAAAAATCCTTAAAAAATATAACCACAGCGTTCATCTACGTACTTTGTTATAATATCATGCTTCGATTGCCAATTCACCTGCTGATCGTATTAAAGATTTTAATATCGTAGTAAATAAGAGGGGGGAGCGTTAGGTTAAAGCAGATATTTTCTATTGAGAACTATCTACTCTTGTCTACGCTTCCCGTTCCCGTGCCTCCTTCGGCCAATCTCGTAAAAAGGTGTCGAGTTCGGAACCGGACGCAGATATCCACTTACTTAACTCCAAAGTCCTTTGTAAACCTTTTCCTGTTGCAATACGATAGTAAAGATACTAACACCGTTACTAGAAAAAGTGTACGTAAGTGCTTGTTCTTTTCCGAAGTAATTCCAAGAAGTGCACTTTACTGGACCATACCAAAACGGAGTCACATTTTTCAGACTGATTTACGTCTTCTACCTCAGCGGGAAATCTCTAGAGCGGTCCCGCTAGAAGTTAGCTTCTATAATTCTGGTATCTTGTGAAGTTTATCTTGAAAGATAATCCTATCTGTACCTAGAAAAAAATCCTAAGTTTATTTTCGCTTAATTCATTTCATAATATTAAATTAAAATATTTATAACTAGCTTTTGACCGCGGCTTCGCTCGCGTTAATTAAGCTCAAAAAACTCATAACACAATACTAAAGTTTCTATTATGATTCAATCGTGATCGTGAGACACGTGGCGCCATCTATGAACGTTATTGTTGTTTTCCTCGGGAACAGTACTTTTTTTCGGGATGAAAGGTACCCTATGTCCGTTTCTGTACACCTGAAAACGTATATGCAAAATTTCAGGATGATCGGTTCAATGGTTTAGGCGTGAAAAGGTAACAAACAAACAAACTTACTTTCGCATTTATAATATTAGGAAGTTAGGATTTAAGAAGTTTTATTAATTTTATTTGAGTAGTATAAAATAATTCTGAGATTTTAAGGTTTATGTTGGTGACTCGGATTCATTGTTTCCGAGTATTATGCCCGAACTTAATTGGTTTGGAGGCATGAATGACGCATTTATAATATTAAGTTAGGATATTAGTTAGGATTTTATCAACTTTTCAATAGTTCTCGGTAATGTGACTACGCCTATAAAATATGAAGACACAGCCATATTTGCGTTTGTCATATTTAGGCGATTCGCACACTGCACCGCATCACGCAGCGTAGCGCGGGACTGCGTGTTCTTATGTTGTTTGCAAGTATCTATATTTGTAAAGAAAACACGCATAGTGCAACACACTGAAAACGCATTCACGCGCAGTGTTTTCAGTGTGTTGCACTATGCGTGTTTTCTTTACAAATACAGATACTTGCAAACAACATAAGAACACGCACTCCCGCGCTACGCTGCGTGATGCGGTGCAGTGTGCGAATCGCCTTAACATAACATCACGGCTGTATTTCCCGAAGGGTTGGGCAAAGGTGTATAGCACACCCTCATTTCGCCTTTATGTTCAAGTCCCATGTAATAGAGGGCGAGCCTATTGTCCATATTGCGTTCATCTTATTATTTGTGTATAGCAATATATTTGCGTTTGTTATATGGTTCTCTATTCATCTTTCCGATAAACCTTACTAAAAACAATACCTGCCTTAAATCCTTACTTCACTAAAGTAATCAAGTTGATGCATTGCATGACACAATATGCTCGTAAACAACTCAAAAACGAGGAGATTTCGTGTCGAAATAAACTAGAACGAAGATTAAAAGTGACTCCAGAGAAAAACGGTACCGCCATGTTGTTACGCACGAAGGCCCCGGGGAGGGCCGTCAGCTATACCCATAACGTTTTCTTATCAAGACAACACAGCAACCACGATGCCCATTCCCATCCGTTTTTCGACACAAAACAACTTACTGATGTATACATTTCCTGTTTATGATTGTGGGGAGCTGACATTGAGGATAAAAGACGTCAATGAAAAACAGCTAAGCAATTTTACTGTAACATAAATAATCCTTTAACAAAATATTGTGAAAGCAAGATCGATATGACGATAAGTATCATAAAATGTGTTGCTCTGATTTATTGCTAACTTTAGATAATGTATCACAGATATCGCTTGCAAGAAAAATGATGTTTTGCAATCGCTTTTTTAGCCGAAAATGCGTTCTTGTTTGTTACACATCTTGAAGAATAATAACTCTCGTCGACAAAAAAGCGACATGTTTACACGTACAAATCGAACTGAATAATAAAATGAATCATGAAATCTGGAATTCGAATGACTTGTACTATGAACGGCAAGAAAAAATATTTTCTCTTTTCTTCATGCGTAAGCACGGTCTTAAACACAGAAGTCGGCTCCTTAACCTCACTTAATCCGCAAGCAGTCATCGGCAAGGGTCGATTTTACACGCGATAAACCTGCAAAAGGATTTTGCCCGGCCTCTGTTGCCAGAATGCCCGGGCACTGCCCATATTCGCTGGTAAAACCATAAATCTGCCGGCGATCGGTCGTAATTGATCCGTTTCATGGAGCGACATTTTAACGACTCTACTCGAGGCACTAGCACCCAATGTCTGCGCCGTCTGTGCCTCACACCAGCAAAATTATGTAAATTGGAAACATTATAAACTTTTACTTGAACGGCTAATAAATTTAAATATTCCTAAGGACTATAAAAGACGTTTAAGTTGCAAATAAATAAAAGAAATAACTACTGTAACTTTAAAACGGTCTAAAACTTGATTCAATAATGTTGCACAGCTTCTCAGAATGACAATGAACTTGAAATTGGTAAAATAAAAAGTATCGTTAAGACTAACTATTGGCTGTATAAAATCCCTGAAACTGACAAACAATGAATATACAAAACGTGACTTTGAATAATTATATTCTTCTGCAGCAAATTAAAAAAGGTAGAGTAACGGTAAACTCACAAAAAGACACCGATAATAAGGGTTGGTAAACATTAATAACGAAACGGTAGGCATCGCTCATAATATCCATGTTCGTCCGTCTGTTGTATGTAGCTTAATAAAGTAAATTCTCGACTTATTGGACTGAAATTTCGAACACATGCGTAAAATTGTGTCTCTTTCCCTCTTTCCGGCAAAAATATGGAAACTTATAAATAATTTATAATAAATGGAACCCGCAACGTACGATGTGTGTTTAGTGTCCTTTCATATCGCCAAACACATCAGCTTTATTACGACTTTGATATTCCCTTTCAGACTTAGGATGTCTCGGATAGGACTGAGCAAACTGAGCAAAAATTATATGTAATTACTACGGGAAAAGAACATCTAAGTATCTGGTACCCAAAGTGTTTAATAAAATAGACTTACTAAGAGAAAATATTAAAATTAGTAAAGGATCACTTAAAACAAAATTGAAAAACATAATACAGAATTGTGAATTGTAGTAAATTAAATTAAACCATGTAAGTAGAAGGTTAGTTATTGTATCCCATTCATGTAATTATTGGTTCATTGTTATGTCAAAGAGCGCCTCTCGCCATCAAACGTAACAGTTTGGCGAGTTAGTAATTAAGTAACACCATTGTATTATTATCATAAACAAAATAAATAAAAAAAATAAAAAAAAACCCAGTGGTGCATTAGTAAATATTAAAGTACCAACAATCCTGTTTGTGTTTAACTAGAACTTGTTATACCACTAATAAAGATAGCAAGTAAAGTCCTTTACTGGTTATCTACTACATTTCTTGTAATACTGAAACATGAGACAGTCTCTATTAGAAGCTGAACAAGAACAACAATTACTTTTGTTGAACAAAAAAAGTAATTTTCCCTTGCAATAAAAACTAATTGGATTACTTAGTTATTCTAATCATAGTAGGTAATTTGGTGTACCGGATCATCTACCTTGTTTTTAACCCATGACGCAAAAAGAGGTGTGTTTAGTTTGATACCTTTATCTGTCTGTCTGCCTGTGGCACTGTTTTTGTTGTGTCTCTGTGTTTTAAGCTGGTTTAATCGAGATGGTTCTTAGCCATTTCAATGTCAGTGCTTTTTTTAATTTAATTTGCCGTACATACGTACAAAGCGTTTTGCGAACACTTTCATTGTTCGCACAGCTAAGGAGTGGAATTCCCTGCCGGAGTCTGTGTTTCCTGATAGCAACCTTGGAGTCTTTAAGTCAAGAGTGAATAGGTTACTTCTAGGCAAACGTGCATCAGGCGAGATAGTGGTCAAAAGCGAGACATCAGCAAAAAAAAACCTTATTTTTATATCTTTCTGTCTTAATGCTAGAACATGTTTATGTTTGTTCAGCGATATCGTCGCCAATTGTGAACTGATATTAAAGTTTTTTTTTTTTAACCGTTTTTTTTCCGAAGCATTTCAATTTGGTGAGGATCTAATGAACACCTTCGGAGATAGACAATGGAACTCTTCGATGGATAACAGTAAATAACTCGCGATTGCTGTAATCGCATGTTTATGTATAGTTTATGCTACATAAAATAGAAAAAAGAAAATAAATTAAAAAAACCGACTCCAAAATTACCATAATTATTATATAATTATATAGTTCCGTGTAGTGCCGGAGGTAAAGAATAGCATTATCCCATCTCTTCCCATGGGTGTCGTAAAAGGCGACTAAGGGATTCACTAGAGGATGGGCAGCAGCGTTCTCTGAGTATTTTAACAACCTTACTGCGATCGCCAACCCGCCTGCCAAGCGTGGCGATTATGGCGAACCCTTCTATTGGGGAAGGACTATGTCCCGCAGTGGACTCTTTCGGCTGGATCATCACATCATCATCATCACCATATTATAAAATTAACAGTTTCAGAAGTCGCTGCTAGTCCACGCTGAACCAAATTGAAGGCACCGACTTCTGAAACTGTTAATTTTACAATATGGTAATTTTTTACTCTTCTCAGATTTTGTTAAGTCGTTTTTTTTTAAATCTAAGTTATAATTTATTTTTATTTAAGTTTTATATTCTTTGATATCCTTCTATGTCTTATACTATAACGTTTTTAGAAATGATGATTTCTTAACAAACTTCAGTTCCACTATTAATTATGGCTTTTATCATCTGTTAAATCGTATTCAACTTCTTTTGGCATACGACATCACAAAGGCAGCTTCGGTCCAGTTCAACCGGTAGCTGCAGCTTAGTCAACAACACCTTAATCCCATCACGTTAACTAACATGGCAACAAGACTATAAAGCCATTTGACACCGCTCGGCATCTGCTCTCAAGACTTCCGAGTGTTATCTCTATATACACAACTAGATTTGGGAAACCTACCTAAACCGAGCAGTAAAGGAAAACAGGTTTAGTACGATACAACTAAGAAATTACATCGATTTATCTGATCTAACAACCAATGGCAGTTGCTCATTTTTGCGCCACTCACGAGTATTGCGTCAGCATTTTTTTTTACTGCATTTCTAATCAATATTCGTGGTCTTGCAGTCGCAATCAATTCGGAAGTAATCGGTTTTACGAAGTTTGCCAATGCTACTTCTAAGGGCCTATTCACACGGCGTCTTTTCTACGCGCCGTCGACGCGCGTTTCCGTCAAACTCCATACATAAAAAATCACAATGACGTTTTTTAAGTATGAAGTATGACAGAAACGCGCGTCAACGGCGCGTTAAAAAGACGTCGTGTGAATAGGCTCTTAGTTGTGTCGTTCTGTACCAAAAGTAGAGAAATATTTTTATTTTCTTTATTACTCCTTTTGTGCATTTCCGTTTCCACACTGCCTTTATTTTTTATTTGCGACATCCTCAAAGCTTTGTAATATTAAATTCTTTTGCTACAAAACATAAAATAGAAATGGTGTGAAAATCCATCCCTGTTTAATTCTGACGCCCGTAATTATGTTGTACACCGCTACCGAACAAAGGGCAGTCGGTAACTGATATGTAACATGGGTCCACACCCGCATTCATTTTAGACTCGTAATTAAATAATGTCAAATTTTTTATCAGATCAACTCCTCGTAAAACATACGCAAGCTTAGAGTAGGTATTTATTTTATAAAAGGTTAGTCACTTCACACACACTTCAAAGGTATTACTGATGACTGTTTAAACCATTTCAAAATTCGATAATTTTTATTTCCTTACTAAATGATTAATATTTTTTCAAAAATTACTTTTCCCTGATTTAGTTAAGAAATTCAGAAAATGGAGCTTCTAATATGGATTAGAAGCTCCATTTTCTGACCCCCAAACATGACCTAAAATTTAAAAACAGCTGAGGATAGACAGATTTTAGCGTATTTTTATGAAATCTTTGAACTGCTATTTCTCTTAAACTACTGACTTTTTGAAAAAGTTGTAGAACAAAAATTATTCATTATTCCTTTCCGACTAACCTTTATAGCCCGTTTGTTTTATTCACACTTACGAGTAGTAAGTGCGAAAGGATTTATTTATTATGCATTCTGAATATAAACTAAGGCATTTAATGTAATGAAGGAACATAAAGTTAATCTTTAAAAAAGAAAATTCGCTTTACACAGCTTTTAGACTCTTTAATCTATGACTACGATCAATGTAGGACCAACTAAGTCGCAAGAACATTCCGTCCACTTTAATGTGCTGTAAATGGTTCAAACAAACATGAATTTACGTCGCTGGTGACATTAGTGGAACACACTGAATCCTCGGGATTACTGCGAGAAATGCTTGACCCGTTCGCGTCACAAATGAAATGCTGCGGTAAACGCAAGAAGTGCTGACTCAGCGTCAAAGAGCTCGTTATGAAGACCAATTAATTTACAGTTGAGGTTTGGTAAAACTACCAAACTAGGTTTGGGTTATTTGAAATTGTGAAATGATTCTGTTATCTTTTCACAAAGCCCTTAAGATGTTTTCGGTCGAGTTCAATCTTTTATACAAATTAAGCTTTTGATAAACGTGGATTGTATGATATAGCATTGTTAAACAAACTTTTTAATATATTATTTATGTTCCTCGTTGGTCTAGTGGTCGCAAACGCGACTGCTGAGCGTGAGGTCCTGGGTTCGATCCCCAGGTCGATCAAAGTGCTATTGGGTTTTACCGTGTGGAAGTCTGGATTTGTTCCCGGCTGATGGCAACATCCCCGCCCCCTGTTACATGAAACTTAAACATGACGGTGAATTGAGGGTGTGCTATACACTTTTGCCTAATCCTTCGGGGAATACAGGAGTGATGTTATGTATGTATGTTAAAATAAAAGTTAAAGCAGTGATATTCTAGCGGTTGAATGCTTGCAAGAGGGTTTGACTTTAATCCCAGCCGCACACTCTAACTTCCGAATTTATGTTTGAATCAGAATTTGATAATCACTTGCGTTAACGGTAAAAGAAAACATCGGGAAGAAACCTGCACACCTGAGAGGGCTGTAAAAACTTTTCGATGGTGTGTGAGGTCCCGCGCCAACACGCACCAGGTGCCCGATTCACCTAACTAAAGAAGTTTAATTGCTGTGTAGTTGCAGTAAAGTTTCGATCAAAACAACGGTTTTCGTATTCTCTTAAGGCGATAACAATATAGCTAAAATATAGATAAAGCGAAAGTGGCGGCACTTCTTAGGAAAAAAAATATAATTTCTGTCAACACAACATATTGAAATTTCGTGTGTACAACGTTTTAGTCAATTGTTGTACAAATTTTCGAACACCAAATATCAACACTAGAGCTTCTGGGTTTGAAGTTTTAGCGATAGTTATCAAAAACGGCCGTTTTTTGCATTAATTACTAAAACTTCTAACCTAGGACGTCAAGTGTTGTTTTTTGGTGTTGTTAAATTTCTACAACACTTGACTAAAATTTTGTATACCCAGTAGTGGGACAGTAATGGCACAGAAAAAATAGTACAAGATGGGCTAATTATGTTGTTATGTATGTAATAACATCGTCTGTATTTGACGTTTATAAGTGAAAGATAAGCAAAAGGCGCGCATTTGCATATGAAATATTTATTTATTTATTTAAGTGCCTTAACTATCATTACAGGTCTGTAACCTAATGCAATAGCCAAGTCACACACACAACATTAAAGCATCAAATACAATCTCGAGATCATTGTTTGTAACACAGTGTAAACAATAGTACTTTTGCGATTGACCCAGTGACATGTAAATACAATACGGCTGACGTATCTTGGCGAGTCTGAAGTTAGCTGATTAGCTGCGCAGTAGACAATTTCGTTTCTAAAAGATTCATTGCGCAGCCAAACAACTTCAGACTCGCCAAAATTCGACGTCGGCCGTATTGTATATCAATTTCGACTCTCGATATAACGACGAATATAATGACGATTAAACATTTTATTGCAAAATACATTAATGATTCATCTTATTTTATAATTTCAATATTGGCTTTTATTCGAAACCTTATCAGACGATTAAAAATTCATTATGCCTAATTACGCCGGTGGCTTCGGCACGTTATTTATCTCATGGCGTCGGTAATTAAATTAATTATAATGAGCAGTACTTAACGAAGCTACAGATCAAATTATAATAATCTATTTGTGTGGACGATGATTCATTAATTTTATATTAAAAATACCCATAATACTTCATTACCTACGGTTAGGTAGTTATTGGATCAGAATTTGAATACAATGAATTTTCTAACACATTTGTTTAACAATATATGTGTCAACGCACACGTAAAATGTCGTGTCATTTGTGTCTTGGTTTCGATTGTAAATAGAATAATTGTAATAGTAAACAAATCGTAATCTAACTTCATCAATAACTAACATCATACGTAAAGTTTGGTTTCCGCTTTGAACTGGACAGTCCGGCTTTTGAGCTATGTGTCCCGTTGTCACCAAAAACAAAGAAATGTCCCGTTTTAAAAAAAAAGGCAATCTGTGGCAATGAATTTAATAAAAAAAGAGCATACATTTATTAATCGCATAAGAAAACATTTTGATAACCAAGTATAACATCAACAAGTCCTGCCAACATATCACGCGTTCAAATGTAAAAACCAAACCAGATAATTATTTTGAAGCACATTGCTCATCCGAAAAATATAGGACCAGTTTACCAGACTAAACAAGATTAGTTCCTGTTCAAATCTTCCACAAATATGCGTTTCATTCTTATTAAAATTATTATTTGCTGGCATCCAGCTCTGAGAGAAAAGAATAATGGCCACGTTAACCATATGTAAAGCTACCAAACAAGCTTGATGAAATACCTAACGTCGTGGTATCTCCTAAGATTATTCTTGATACCGGTCTAGACGTTTTGGAAGTCAAACTTGAGGTAAATATCGCTGCAGCCCCTGATTCAAACAGTTTCGATAAGTCCTTTGTAGACCGACTCAGTTTCCTACCTACAACTGACTTATGGGAACGCTCTGGATCAGGGGACAGAGATAACGTTATGTACTCGTTATTACAAAGATATAAATAAGAATATAAAAATCTTGTAATGATAATATATCATCAATCGGTATCAACATAACCTAATTAATACCTTAATAGCGGCAGTTAATCGCTGGACCTCTCTCACAAAATTGTAAAAACTGCAACACAAAAGGAGAATGACCAAAAGTGGTACCAAAACGTCTCATTATCATGCATCAAGTACACAATAGTAATTATTTTCATAATTTTTGACAATACGCGTCGGGGAATATGATTTTTGAACAGGGAATTTAATTTAAACTAAAAAAGTGTTGATATTGTTTTATTCCCTTTACATGACGTTCCGTTTCACATGATTTATGATTACTATAACCTTGAATTTTGAAAGTGTCATCATCACATCTTTCAAAAACATGTAAAAAAATATATTTTGCCGATTCTACCTACATTAGTTAAAAACAACTAGAATAGATTAGGATTTTTTCATTTAAACGATTATCATTTTTTTATCTATGGTTAATTGACCGTTCACAGCCGGTCATAGAGATGTAAGTAGAATGCAATAGATGCGGATTACTGTTTTTAGAGCAATAATAAATCGTGTATGACATGTCCACATTGTCAGGTTATTTAGATTATTTCTAACATCTCCGAAACTCGCGTTTTGTTTACAAAAAGAACTTTTGTAGGAGTTAATATGATAAGTGTAGTCTGTATAAACAAAATTTGACTTTGATGCAGCATGGTACGGGACTCCATACATCCATGAGCATTGTCCTTTGCCCTAAATAAATAAAGGGTGTTAACGAATTCGTGTAATTCCTTCAAACCGCGTGATCTACTGGTGACACTGATTGACCCTGCACAGGTTTTTTTCAGAATGAACAAAAAAAAAGTTTTCAAAAAATGATCCACGATATTCTGTGTCCGAGTAATGTTAGCGTCCCAAGTTAACTGACTGCGTGGAGCGATATCGCGCTAGTCGTGCCCGTCAGCTGTGTGGCCGTGCCTTCATTCATTTATGTATGGCATCGAAATTTTCTATCACATAAAAATAATATTTGGGAAAAAAAAGTTTATTTTTATTTTCAATCAACCTAAATCCCGTGCGCGGTTAATGTATTTCATTAATAGATCATGTGGTTTGAAGGAATTACACGAATTCGTTAACACCCTGTATAATTTCCAAGTAAATTATACACAATTATTGTAACAGACGGCTAAGCTTACACCTCTAGGTAGTGTTATGTTTAACATATAAACATGGTTCTCAGTTCATACAAGAGCTCCGCTGTTAACAGGGCAAACAAAATAATATTTTGTCACAACACTCCTAACAAGACAGACTTATTCCAATTAGCTTGTAATTGTAGAATCAACTAAGCGTGGATCACGTTTATATAGCCGCTTAAGTATAATATCTGTTAACAACACAAAAGGTGAAAGTAGTTCAGAATCAAGAGTAGAATCGAAGATTACTATACTTTTTAATTTTATTTTTTTTCGAAATTTTAAAAATATCATACGCCATGCGCACCATTTTTACCTACACTTTTCAATAGGTACGTAGACAAATAAGCGGTCGACGGAGCAAGGTTGGGGGCGTCGTTCGATCAGAATATTTAGGTCAACAAAAACACAAATCTCTACTGCAATAAAATGAAATAAATAATGCATGGCTCGATCAATTGACTACAAAAAAAAAAATGTTGATGTGTCTGAGTTCTTGCGTTATTTCATTAACACGTTGTATAAGATGTTAACCGTGCCGTCCTTCACAAGATATTTTCTATAAATTTTCGTCATCATAACTTCGTCCATAATTGCACACACAAAACCTTCGGTATCCCCGAAGAGGTCACCGAATCATAGTCAGGCTAAAACATCTATATCGGGCCCATGAAGGGCCCGTAGGGTGTCCCGAAATTCACCGGTAAGCCGGGAAAAAATTATAGAGCTGTTAAAGAAATTTAAAAAAAAAAAAATACATTTACCGTTTCCCAGTTTCAATGTTACTATGAATAGAATTTTACTTCATAATCATTAAATGTGTTTATAAAAAAAAAACTAAAAAAGAAAAAAAAACTTATCCTTCGTTATCTTTTATACCTATTCATATCATTTCTTCTCGGCTTGACGTTGAGTTTCAGAACGCCCTGTACAAACAAAGTACCCTTAGCAAATAATTTCATTATGTGACCACCAAGCGCGATGATTACGACTACTCGTATACCCTTCAGAAGACAAATAGAAAGAAAAATATGGAGCTGTTTCATATGAATACTACATTTTCGAAGTTAAACTCAAGTTATTCTTATCTAATCTAGGAGACCTTGATAAGACGCAAAGAAAGTATCGGGCATTTGAATAGAATAGAATATACTTTATTGTACACCAAAATTGTAACACAGCTCTTATACAATATCATACATTGAAGGACACAATAAATATAATTTCCAAGGTAAGGTACCGAAATATTTGAAAGAAAGAAACTCAATTTATTCAGCATGCAAATCGACATACTATGTACCATAATGCCAAAAGGTGTAACAGTTACCTAAATAAAAATACTTTACAACCACCGTGCTAATTAAACCTTAACCTATTAGGTAGTAGAATAAAAGTACAGAAATGCTTTGCATTCTCATGTCAGTCAGCATAATGCTGTGTTGCCGCAGCATTGGGACAAATTTTCCCAACATGCTAATTCAACAGGACTGATTTACAGCGACGACCTTGGGTGACGCATTGGTGTCTTTCGGTGCGAAAAAAATATATTTAAAAAAAAAATGCCCAAAAAAAAAAATTTAAAAAAAGTAATAATATTAAAACAACAAAAAAAATGCCCTAATGTGTCACTGGGTTTTTCCGTGTGGAATTTCTCAGTAGCAGCCCGGAGTCTGGATTTGTGCCCGGTCGATGGCAATAGGCTCGCCCTCTATTACATGGGACGTAAACACAAACGGCGAAATGTGAGTGTACTATACACCTCTGCCAACCCTTCGGGGAATACAGGCGTGAGTTTATGTTAATATTTCCTCTTTTAGCTGAAGTTCTAGTAGTACTAGTAGTTCTAGCTTTAGGTATGGTTTTATAAACAACTCTCTGAGTTTATACAAAAGCTACGCTATTAACAGAGAAAACAAAATAATATTTTCGCGACACTCCTCCATTAAGTAGACAGACTTATTCCAATTAGCTTGTAATCGCAGACTTTTAGAGTGCGGGTCAAGTTTGTATAGCTGCTAAGGGTGCTTTCAATTTATGCAATTGTTAGAACAAGATAGAAGCTGCTATCGCGCTATGACGTCGCCGCGGTGACGTCAAAATCTGAAGTTTGATTACCGTCATTTCATCGAATTTTCACAGTGTATACAGCATGTTAACTAAAGAAAAGCGTTCCCGTTAACAAGCAATACGACAACGTAAGTAGACAATAAAAAATAAATAAAAGAAAAATCCTTTGAAATTTTTTTTTGCACTTTTCTATCAATGTGGAAAACACAGCAACATCGCATTTACGCTAGTATTTTGGTTTTAAACAGGCCGTTACGAATTGTTTTTCTTTTTTTTTTGTATTTTTATTTCAATCTATTAATGATGTAGATTAACGAGTTTAAGGGAACGCTCTCCGTTATCTTACATACTGTACTAGCGACCCGCCTCGGCTTCGCACGTGTACGTTTTATAGCTTAAAACCTTCCTCATAAATCACTCTATCTATTTAAAAAAACTCATCAAAATCCGTTGCGTAGTTTTAAAGATCTAAGCATACATAGGGACAGACAAACAGTTTTTTTTGTTTTATTTGTGTACACCGATTTCTCCGAGGTTTCTAGTCCGATTAGTGTGATTCTTTTTTTGTTCGATGTAGTATACTTGCCATTTGGTCCCATAAAAATTTCATCCAATTTGGTCCAGTACTTTTTATTTTGTGAGCATTTTTTTGATTACTGCTATGTGGATGATGTAATTATTTTTATGTATGTTCGGGCATAAATCCGTCATGTAAAAACGGATTTGCAAAATCCTTTTTTTGTTTGAAAGAGTATTCTTCCGAAATGGTCCCATTTTAATTTGGTGAAGATCTGATGAAGACCCTCGGAGATTGACAATGGAACTCTTCAGTGGATAACAGCAAATTACCCGGACTTGCTGTAATTGCACGTTTGTGTATTGTTTATACCACTAAAAGTAGAAAAATAAAATAACTTTAAAAAAAAAGTTAAAACCGACTTAAAAAAAACTAAAAAGAGTAAGTTAATTACCATATTATAAAACTAACTGTTTCAGAAGTCGGTGCCTTCAATTATAGTGTAAAGTTGCACCGACTTATAAACCTGTTAGTTTTATAACATGGTAATTATTTTACTCTTTTTTTTTTGAAGTCGGTTTTTACTTTTTTTTAAAGTTATTTTATATACTATGTAGTGATGCATCGCTCTTGCGTGACTGTGGCGCTGCAGATGCACTTTGAATATACCTGCTGTTCGAAACAGTTGCGAAGAAATCGGTCGTGGCTCTGACAGTTTTTCTTCTTAACATAAATATTACACTACCATTGTTTATTTAGCTAACAAATAAATAGATTGAGCAATTACGAGTATCTAATTTACTCGAGAAACGTGACTTGACCTAATAGGGCGCTACGGACTGTAGCTCGAATGTGTCCACAGAAATAAAGCCAATTAACTAATCTCAATAAATCTACAAACAAACAAACTTTTGTTTTACCTTACCTGATGGTTATTTGAAATTTAGTATACAACGGTCTCTCCATGTTTTTATTTTCTTTGCATGATAAAGCAACGAGACTACCTGAAATAATCTTTACAAAATATATTCCATATACATCATTTTATAAGGATAACCCACACACAACTCGAAGTAGGTAAGTAGGCGGTATTCTATTCCAAAGGTATATAAAAACCTATTTTGGTCACAAAAATAAAAATATCCATGCGTGAAGCACGCCAAATTAGACACGAATCCATTAATTCCCTTTAAGGCGGCTGCCACATCCAGTCCCGATGTAACGTCGTGAAAGCCCGAAGGATTCCAAGAGACTAATATTCGACACATAAAGGTACGCTACGCCCGAACGCACCAATTAAGCTACCTACTTGCACGTCTGATGACCACAGACTAATGGAGTATCTTTTGAGAAAAATAACCACTCGGAAAAGTCTTCAAGTCTTTTAGCTTCAAATAATTAATGAAGCCTAACATGGTTACGTGATATTTTGGGGATGAGTACGTAATGACAATCAGTACGAGACTACGAGTCCTTTTAATGGGTGACCGTTTAGATATGCAATTTTGAAGACAGTTAAGACGTTTTTTTATGCTTGTTTCCCACGATGCGTGATATCGCGCACCGCGACGCACGAGCTCGCACCGACGCACCATGAGAAGAGACTCGTCCGTGGTAACGCGGACGCGTGCGGAGCGGTGCGCCGTATCCACATCACGCACCCTCATAATATGGCTTGGCTTCCCACGGTGCGTGATTTTACGGATGATACCACGCACAGCCGGTGCGCGCTACGACGCACCTTGGGAGGCCAGCTTTACAGTTTAATATTAAATAAATGATGAATACTCATTGTAAATTTTTGAAAACTATCTTCAGATCAAAATCAACCCATTACTGTCCCAATGCTGATCACGGGTCTCTTCTTAGAATGAGAAGGGTTAAAGTTAGGCCTTAGTCCACCACGCTAGCCTGGTGAGGGTTGGTGGACAACACACACCACCGAGAACTTTTTTTTAGCCCCGAGTTGTATGCAGCTTTGCTCACGATGTTTTCCTTCATCGTTAACGCAAGTGATAATTAAATACTATTCCGCAGATAAATTTGAAAAGCCAGAGGTGCAGGCAAGGTTCTACCGACTCTCATGCATGGCAGGCAAAATCATCGTCCATCTCGCTCATACTAGGCCGTATTATTCTCCAACTATAAACAAACCATGACAGAAAAACAGAAAAAAAAAACACTCGAAAACTTTAGAGGCAGCCTTTTTATTCTCATGTCAAATTATGGTAATTTGACAACAAATAAAAAGGCAATTCATTTAGCGGACACAAACAATTTTCTGTTGGTGAAACTGAATACACTAAGTTGGGTCTGGGTTTCATAATTCAGTGTCCATTTCGCGAGCCTTTTTGAACTGTTTGCAGATAATTAATTAAAGCAGGTAGTCCCGAGTTATTTGTTTTGTTCAAATGCGTCACTGCCTGCTTATTAAATTTATTTATTCTTAATAAAACACTCATTTTATGCAGAATTTAATATTATGTTTGAAGTTGGAACGTATACAAAAGTATAGCTCTTGTTCATTCATGAATTCATAGTAAAATTATATTATACCCACTACATAGATACAAATGACGACACGTTTGGTGCAGTGGCTAAGCGATTGGCTTCTGCGCCACGGGTCGTGGGTTCGATTCCCACACGGAACAAAAATTTGTATGGCCTACAGATGGTTGTTTCGGGTCTGGGCGTTTGTTTGTGAGGTTTGTGTCTGTAAACGCACCCAAGATACAAGAGAAATCTTAGTGTGGGGCAACGTTTATTTAAAAAAAAGAAAAAAAAAAGAAAAAAGAAAATTAGGTATACGAATTGGAAAAAAAAACGGTATTGAGGTGACGACAATATAAAGAATACCGTATTCATACTAGACTAGGAGGCAAGCCCAGTAAGTAGGTGAGAATCATTTCAAACGAATTGGACCGACGTCATTCATGCCTCCAAACCAATTAAGTTCGGGCATAATACTCGGAAACAATGAATCCGAGTCACCAACATAAACCTTAAAATCTCAGAATTATTTTATACTACTCAAATAAAATTAATAAAACTTCTTAAATCCTAACTTCCTAATATTATAAATGCGAAAGTAAGTTTGTTTGTTACCTTTTCACGCCTAAACCACTGAACCGATCATCCTGAAATTTTGCATATACGTTATCAGGTGCACAGAAACGGATATAGAGTACCTTTCATCCTGAAAAAAGTACAGTTCCCGAGGAAAACAACAATAACGTTAATAGATGGCGCCACGTGTCTTTCAAATCACGATTGAATTATAATATTAAGTATAGAAACTTTAGTGTTAAGAGTTTTTTTTGAGCTTAATTAACGTGAGCGAAGCCGCGGGCAAAAGCTAGTAGTCTATAAATCACTTTTTATTTAAATAAGCTAGCTTTTTTAGTTTCCGAGATATTAAGGTTTATGTTGGTAACCCGGAATCATTGCTCTCAAGAGTATAATTTTAATAGTCACAATTTCGTAAATCAAACACACATAACTAATTACCTAAATACATATTAAAGAGACGAAAAGGATAAACTTCTCAAATAAGTTAGACTTTTCCGTAAAGCGCCGAAATAAAATATCCATTACCATCTAAATCTAAAAGAAACTTTGAAGGAGGAAGCGGTACCAATAGTTCAAAGAGAAGTTACACCAAACTAAAAGTAAAAGAAACAAAAAGTTAGTATAAAATCTACAGAGAAGTCGTTGTAGCTTTTCATGTGAAACGAACGACTTCTGAAGGATATTTATATCCTAAACAGCTGACGTTGTGTTTATAGGAAAGAAAGAGGAACTGACCCGTTAAAACGAAGTGTAATTTGTATAATTTGTTATTCAAAATTGAAAGATTTTTCCTGGGTGGTGGGGACGGGCTAGAATATAAAACTTTCTCACCGCACGCTGGGAATAGACGCGTGTTGTAACATCCAACAAAACCCAGTACGCTTCGTGATAGAATTTATACGGTCCGCGTGGATAGCTACCACCCTCGCATTAAAGTCCGCCAAGCAGTTTACTGTGTTTCGTCGTGTTCGTGTGTATGTGAGAGCCAGAGGTGTATAAGGGAATCCCTCTATATTTCTGTTACTTGGATTTGTGTCTCTATCTTAGACTCTATCTGCGCCTACCATCGTGCGACTAGGGTCAAACGTAACCAAGACAAATAATCTATATTATATAAAAAAGAATCCCTATTTCCCTTGGTCACGGCATCACGCGTGAGCCGCTGGACCGATTTCGCATTTTTTTTTGTTGTTTTCATAATTGTCTGGAGAAGGTTCTTATGAAAGAAAATTCTGATATTTAAAAAAAAACGAAATTATCTCAGTATGTCCATATTCTTCATTTGTTTACCGCATGCATGAAAATGGTTTCAACTTTTTGTTACTATTATGATTTTGTTTCTGAAGGTAGGTAGTAAGTAGGAAAAAGTGCATTGCAACGCACGGTTCAGCTAGTAAAAAATAAAGCGTAGTCACATAAAACTACGCCGCGCCGTCGCAACAACTGTAAGTGTGCGTCCTGAGTGACGGCGCACCGCGCAGGCTGAATGAACGGCGCACTAAATAAATGTTCGAAACGTTTGATATCGACATTATTAAAACCAAAGTAAAATAAACGAAACACGCGCATACACCTCAACTTTCCCGCGTGCACTAAGGACAGGTATCGACGGTAAAGCCACGGTAAAGCCGCTCCGCAATCCGCAATACGCCCGTGCGCCGTCACTCAGGACGCACACTAAAAGGAACAAAGAAATTATAAATAATTTTTACCTAAAATAATTATTAGTTTATCCAAACTCTCTCTCGTATCGGCACGAATTATACGAAAATACCTCCTGCCGAGGTGAAAAGATTAGGCAGCTGGGACTAACAGCGCAGGTACGCCGGCCGGTGGGATTGGTATCGTACTTATACTTACTTAAGTTAGTATGGCCAATCTGAACAACAAATAATTACGCTGTAGCTCCTCTCTGGGCATCGAACACAAAACCATAGAAGCAGCTGCTGCTCCGTAACAGCAAGGAAACTCTCATTATCTTTAAAACACGCCAATAATAGAACATACAAAAGTACTAATAACATAGTACCTACGATATTCTCACTTAAATATTAGCAAAATTTCAAAGCATTTGAATAACATAATTCGCACCTTAGGCACAGAACGCAAGGAATGCGACAAATCGCGTGATTTATCGTCGCGTCTTTTGAAAATACCTACCATTTCATTAATTCAACACCGTATTCCATAGAAGCGTAAATTAATTATTTAAGAGTATTTTCTGTAATAACCTGCGGATATTAATAGGTTCTGTAATATTATTATTATTCGAACAATGTTTTATAGGAGAGTATAATAACTCCTTACCGAAAATGTAATAAAGCCTTACAATATTTTGTAATCAGAAGTGATTTATACGGAAAAGCAGAATCAAAATTCAAAAGGTGAACTTTCCACTACGAAACTCTGTATCATGATATAGGTACTCAACTTCATTTGTAATTAAAATCACATCACTACTTTTTGCACCGTTAAAATGACTACATACATTTCCAGTATGAGCTGATCTCGCTTCGTATAAGCTTTCTGTACAATGAGAGATCAGCTTATAATGGGAATAGCTTAATATGTAGCCGAGTGTACATAACAAATGACTTCAGATTTTAGTAGTTCTATAAAATAAACCGGATAATATCACAAAGTTCTCTGGTCAAAGAATCGTTTTCCTAAAATTTTAGTTAATTTTTCGAGTAAACGGTTGTTAATGTTAGCGAACACCCTTTTTGTTGTACCCTTAATTACGTAACTGCGTTGTATCTTTCCTACTCGCATGGCGTACGATAATGAATCAGATGCAATGAATCCGGGTCACCAACATAAACCTTAATAGTTATCTCGGAAACTAAGAATGCTAGCTTATTCAAATAAAAAGTATTTTATAGACTATTTAATACTATTTATGATTAATTACGGTTTACTCACGTGCATTTTTCGGGATTGCCCGACTAGTTTCGGGCCCAAACGGAGCCCTTAATCATGAACAGATCACGCGGCGAGATCGCGAGTCGAACTAGCGCTGCACCGCGCCGCGTAGCGTTGCGCCCCGACCGTTGGTAGTCGGGCAATCCCGAAAAATGCACGTGAGTAAGCCGTAATTAATCATTAAATATGAATATGTCTCACGAAAGTTATAATATTTAATACTACTCAAATAAAATTAATAAAACTTCTTAAATAGTCTATAAATACTTTTCCCGAGATGTTAAGGTTTATGTTGGTGACCCGGATTCACTACTCCTGAGTGGAATCTATCTCATCATCTGCCTAGCCTTTTCCCAACTATGTTGGGGTCGGCTTCCAGTCGAACCGGATGCAGCTGAATATCAGTATTTTACATGGAGCGACTGCCTATCAGACCTCCACAACCCAGTAACTGGGTAATACGATACTCTTGGTAAGACTGGTTGTCAGACTTTCTGGCTTCTGACCAACAGTAACGACTGTCAAAGATCTACAAATGACAGCCGGGACCAACGGCTTTACGTGCTTTCCGAGGCACGGAGGAAACTCGCTATGGTAAATGGTCACCCATCCACAGACCAACCTCGGCAAGCGTGGCTTAACCCGGAAGATCGGTCTATGCGGCTGTAATTATTTAGCCACGAGCTCCTCTATCTACCTATCTAAATACAACGAGTGGAATCTATCTACCTATCTAAATACAACGTTTACCCACCGTGTAAACAAAACTAAATAATTATTCCAATTATTGTAAGTCCAATGACCCTTCTGAGGAGCGCGTCTGTAACGTCGCATTTCAATAGATGTTTTTAAGACTTTAAGATTATGCAGCGCAGGGTAAAATATTGCTCCGAGTAAATTTACTACGTACAAATGCATGACTTGCCTTCTACAAAATGAATGAAATATCTGCATCCTTTCTTTAATTCATTTCAACGTACCTTTAGTAATTTAAAGTAATATGATATTCAAATCGCTGAATCTATTTGAGTTTTGGTCGAGTCTCTTGTAACTTGAAATTGTCTATGGCCTCAAGGGATCAATATTAACTTTTCATGCCTCAATAAAATTAGAAAATTTCTGCTAAATCCAATAAATCTTATAAAACTTTTTAAACCGTAATAAATGCGAATGGCCGGTTTTTATACGGTCACTGCTTTACATAAAGTAAAAATAATGGTTTTAATCATTACTGTAAGACTTTTACGCCCTTACTTATAAAAGATTGTCATTTTTAAATTATATATATGTCCTTGTCATTTGTATGCCAATGAATAGAGATGGCAATAGACTTAAGAGCAATTTTAGTTAAACAACCTTTAACTATCATTTAAAAGTAAGGGTGTATGTATATCCTTATTTTTTTTTCTAGTAATAATTGTATACCTAAAAAGCCAAATCCACTAGCAAGTTTTACTGTGCAAGTTGATTTCTGCAACCGACTTTCAAACTGTGGACATACCCGCAGTAAGTCAACTTCTGCAAGTTTTGTGAACTGAGCAAGCACTTGCGTGCAATACCTTGCGCAATAAAACTTATTAATGAATTTAACAAACCCGTTCCGCTGTTATGACGTAATCTTTTGATCTCTCAACAATAGTATCAAGAAGCCACTTATCCACCTCACTTTATAAATTCACTGAAGCTTAAAATATTTTACAAACAACAGTTAAAATATTCACTGCCCCCATAAACAAATACCGATAATACCTTTAAAGTTAAGGATAAAAACAACTTTATCTCCACCGTTGAACCCAGATCGTGACTGTTACACCGTACACGTCAGTCGCTAAGCCGTGTACGCACGAACGAAACGCGAACATCGCGAACACGAACACGAATCACTGTGAACGTGTTCGCCGAACAGACTGTTTGATAAAGCCGTGTATGCACAAACGAACACGAATATCGCGAAAACGAATATGAACACGTTGTTCGCAATGTTCGTGTTCGCGATGTTCGTTCTCTTTCGTGCGTACAGCTTAATGATACGCAAACTCAAACAACGTGTTCGATATTCGTGTCCTAAGCTGATCTTTGTATTTGTGTGAGTGCACATAGATAGTGTAGGTGTGACGTCGGCCTAAAACGCGACGCGTCCTTTGCTTGGTTTAAACTGGTTTATACTGCTTTTTGGCACATTTCTGTATGATCACTCACACAAATGCAAAGCTCAGCTTAGGCCTCGCGGACTGTACACGGATTGAAGAAGTATAATTTAATAAGATGTAAGGAAAGCCTTTTTAAATACTTGTTTACTCAAAATTTGCTTTAGAAAATAAAATGTTTGTTGAAGAATCTACATATTTATTGTTTTATTCAACTAAATCTGTATAGTAGTATTGGCGTGAAGCTCAAATGTACAAAGTGGGGATGATGATACAACAATAAATGATACCACGCGTTCGACGATGTGTTCTAGTACCTTACACAAGAGATCAGTTACTTCCAAGGACATTTTTAGTCGCATGATTTTTAAATTTCATTCATCCATATAAATGAAGGCACGTTGAAGTGGAAGCTTATGTTAACCATGTCTGTTCTACACTTGTAAATAAAGATAATTTTGGTTTAAACGGGTCATAGATTTACATAACTTCGCGTAGAAATCTTGATATTCGTAAAATTATTAAATTGTACGAAAATTCCTGTCTAAACTATTGAATGTACATGATTGATTATTTGTGTTCGGTCGTAAAACTCATCATAGAATACGTAGTATCATTTAATGTTGTATCGTCGTCCCCACTTTGTATAAACAGACAGAAAATCTAAGAACTTCAGTTTCGCCTTCAGTATCGTTCCTAATAAACGTAGCAATTGTTATTTTTCAAAAATATTAATTGCACTATTTTTGCTTCGTTCCAGTTTTATTATATGTATAGATTACAGGTTGACTGACACAGACTACAGACCAGGCAAACATAGCACAATAGGAGACATACACTCAACAGTGTATTGAACACCGCTGTCAATGATAATTATGCTGTATACCAATACCACGTATCGCCTTTGAATTGCCTTTCACGGCATTCGAGAAAAGCGAGGAAGTGGTACATATATTCTATTCTATGCGGAAACAACACAGCCGAGCCGTATGAATACCAATATCATTTCGTAACAGCTACGGTACAATAGCTATAACAGTATTGCCAACACTGTACCTAATTGGGGGTGAAGCATCGCCAAATATCAATGAAGTACTCGAGGGATCGCAAACGTAGCGGCAGAAGCGGTCACTCAGCACAACTCGTGTGTTAACGGTACGCAATTCAACAAGGTACGTTTACGAGAATACTTCAAAGGTAGCTAGTGTAAGTCCCGTACGTCCCTGGCTTTTACACCAGTCCCTTGGCACAGCCGGCAGTGGACGCTGCCCGTGCGATATAGTCGTTCTCGTACGTATGTATAAATACTAGATAGTTGAATTGTTAACGTTTAGCCAGTACTTGTACGTGTATGATATAGAAGCGTAAAGTATACGCACACAATGTAAAGGTAAATGTAAAGTGCACAAATTAATGGATTTACTTTTAAAGGTTGATAAACCGCGATATTTACAAAAATCTAACCTAACATTATTCTTATTGTACACGCTTCTGATGAGTATAGAAAATCATAATACATGTTACGCGTATCAACCTTAAGGAAAATACCGAATCAAAAAAAAAAAACAAACGGCCCGAGAGCCGATTGATTTGATAGACGCAACGATTCGTCTTAATTTTTACTGCCATTTTTTTATTTATTATTGTAATAGAATATATTATTACCAATTCAATAGAATATAATAAAACCCATCTTTTGAAAAAAGAATCTTTGAAATCGCATTACATTAGCTTAAGAGAATTTAAGCTAAAAAGTTTTTATTAATTTAAATAAAAATAATCAACGATTTCACTAAACAATAAATTAAGTAATAAATATTTTTTTTTTGAATTTTCTCTTTCATAATTATGGAGAGAAAAGGTTTCAAACATAGGCTTATGCATCGGTCTTGCTTGTCCTTAACGACTCGATTGGCGCAATGACTGAGCGATTGGCTTGTGCGCTACGGGTTGCTACTCACGGAATAAATATTTTGCATCGCCTACGGGTACAGTTCAGGGCCCGAGTGTGTATTCATGTGAGTTTGTCTCTGTAAACCCGCCCACGGTACAAGAGAAACTACGAAGGTGGGCCAACGTATCTAGAAATGGCTACTCGTATATAAAATCAGCAGTCAAGGTGATTTCTCGTTAGCATCAAGCCAGCGTACCAACGATTTCAGGATTATTGTAATACTAGCCGTGTGCCCGATGGGATTTCCCATCGGCAACATCTCAGGAATCATCCGGCTTTTCTCTAAAGGTGTGTCCAGACCTGGCGAATGCGCCGCTCGCGACACGCTTGCGAACTGCGCGCGTGTTTCTCGCGTGCGGTTACAGCCTACGTTTGGTGCGCCGCTCTAGTGCAACATCGGCAAGGCTCACATGCTTCCTTCGCGTTTGAACTATGAGCCTCAGTTGTGAATTTGCTGCCGAAGATGTCGGACCATATGACTGCCGTTAGCATAATTGCTGCGGCTTCGGCTATTTTATTACTGACAACGAGATTACTGAGATGCGGGCGGGGCGAGGGAGGTGCACCGCGGGCGGCACGCGCGAACCTCCTGCGCCGCTCGAGAACGGCACGAAGCTTGCGCGCGAGCGGCGCGCGGGCTGCCCAGGGGCATACATACAAACATGAAATGCACGCGCGCAGTTCGCAAGCGGCGCATTCAAGGCGCATTCGTCAGCTCTGGTCACACCTTAATGTTAGAGTTTTGGGTAATCTGTAAAAATAAAGACTAAAGAGACTTTAACAAACTATCCACGTAACCCTGCTAAGAAAAATTAGACTGCACAAATCAAAGAATCACCTGGGGACTTCATAATATACCACATTTTGAGTCTAGACTTGGGAGCAAATCCGTCCTTGATTCACGGAATCTGCTATAAAAACTTTCATATCTTCGAAGCGCCTGACTCGAGAAAAGGTGACGTACCTAAATAGTAACCAAAACAAAATCATTAGTCACTCAATATGCTGGCTTGACACTAACGATTTCTCTTAGGTAATGATTTTATCTTACTAGGTAGGTAGGTACATATACCAAATTACTGTGCGTATCGTTGACCATACGGCTTGCACTTCTTCAGTAAAACAATTCATGTTAGATCGCTGTCCAGATTCCTTGATTTGTTAGTTTCACATGCTGTATTGGCGCTATCACTGTGCTGCCACGAATCATTAACACACCAACAATGTTCACAACCACAAAAATTCTGCAGTTATCTGCATCATTCTGCACGAACAAAGATAGACTTATATTCCTGGCCAAACAGTGCTGTTTTCGTCACATATTAATCTGGATCAAACCCAACAACCAAACATAATAGGATTAGCGGCCACTAAAACACAGCCAGCGGTCCATTCAGCCGCGCTATTATATTACTCAGCGACATATCGACGTACAGGGTCATCTAACATTGGTGCCAAACGCATTCGGCCAGTTGTCACCCACTGCTGATGCTACATGCCGGGAGATTTATTCATTCGGACGCCGCGTGACGTCAACAGCCAGGCGTAATCTATCAACGTTTTAAACGAAACCGCGCTTTCATTTTGTGTTTTGGAAGGGAAATTATTGATATGGAATAAATTGTTTCGAAGAGCCGTATAAAATGGTATGGAATGACGTAAACCAAGTACCTTAACAAGAGTAGTACGCAATGTCGACGTAAATAATGTGACAAAAAATTACATTCTTATGTCTATATTTAAGAGGACAATAATTTATCACTATAACAGCGATTACGCACTGCATCCGATCCGGATCCGTGAAAATAAGAATATAAAAAACTCGGACCGAATTCGGATATTGCTTTGCGCACTGCATCCGATCCGAATACGTGAAAATGCGAATCTAGTCTAAAAAACTCGGACCGAATTCGGATATCGCTTACGCATTTATCCGATCTCTGATCCAAATTCAAACAATTCAAGGGCCTTCTTTGGCATATCCATTTGGCGTCCGATTTGAATGCGAGGTAAGGCGAAAGCGTTCATACAAATAGTACTACGACTACTTCGGTCCGTCAATATTTCTTCCGAATTGGAAACTCATGGATCACGGAGAGAAATCGGATGACGGAAGTCGGATCTAGTGCGTAAACTACCATACAAATAGTTCTATGACTTCTTCAGAACGTATTTTCTCGGATTCGGATCGGATGCAGTGCGTAACCGCTCTTAATATAGCAATATAATTATATTTGACTGTCTCGTTGGGCTAGCGGTCGCAAGCGCGACTGCTGAGCGTGAGGTTTTGGGTTCGATCCCCAGGTCGGGCAAAGTGGTATTGGGTTTTTCTGTGTGGAATTTCTCAGTAGCAGCCCGGAGTCTGGATTTGTGGCCGGTCGATGGCAATAATAGGCTCGCCCCCTATTACATGGGCCGTAAAACATAACAGCGAAATGTGGGTGTACTATACACCTCTGCTATCCCTTCGGGGTATACAGGCGTGAGTTTATGTTTATTATGTTAAAATATATTTGTTTGAATCAGTAATAAGATTATTACAAAGCACTTTAGAAGATACTAAACTTAAAAAAAACTTCAGACAACGTACTAAAATAAAATCGTTGTTGAAAGCAAAACAAAGACTGAATCCTATTTGAATGCATTGGAACATGCAAGGAAGATGCAAGAGAGTAGTGAAATGGACCATTTGAATAGACGACGCACCCCTTACTCAGCATGCAGCATCTTCCGCCTGGGGCGCAATCACCGACGTCCCATAATACCGGCTTGCCAATTCAGATACAAAGGTAATGTATACGAGATACATACGAACATATAGGTAGGTAAATACAGAGACCACCGAGAACGCACATTCGAGATATCATGGCTTGGCTATGTTTGCTACGATGTTTTAATAAGTAAATGTTTCTGCCTTGTTGGATGGTATTATGTTGCATGTGACATGAGAGAACAGGGCTCTGAGTTCTGTTTTCAATAATAATCTTTATTTTAAATACATTGCATTATATATATGTTACAGCGAAAGTGATTAATCCGGATATTATATATAATAACCAGCCATTATGTATAATATCTACTCAATTTGGTCAAAGTGATAAATGATACAGAATTAATCACATTAACCAGCTATTATGTATAAAATCTTGGGAGACTTGGATAAAGTAATAAAACCAGTATAGTTGAAGATTATAAAATTTAAAAAATTAATATATCCCCTGCTGGCACCCAAAATGGACACCGGCGGCGGTAATAAGTTGTTTGGTAGATATGTTAGTTGAAAGGTAGGTTAGATTTTGGGCTAAACACTGTAACTTGTCTTCCAACTGACTAATTTCAAGAGCGAGCGAAGCGAGCTCCTTATTTTGGGACACCCCGACACGGATAGGTTAGGTTCGAAGGGGATGACGGGGGCTAGAGTGAGCGAGCGTAGCGAGCGAACGAAGCCCCCGTCATCCCCTTCGTGTTAGGTTACTTTAAACCCTGAAGACAGAAATAGGAGCCCCGCCGACTCGCCTCGCCCGACGGCTCCGTCGACTCTGCTTTGGAAACTCAAACAACCTTACAAATATTTTACTTAACTTTAAGTTTTTCAATCGTATTTTTTGTGAAAATGAAAGTGGGTGACGAATAATCGTCTCATGAAGAGTTTGAAGAGGCCTTGAAGAAGTAAAAATACAGAGTATGTAGTCGGCGCGGCGCCGGCAGCCAGTTTGATAACCGGCGCCGGTAGTGGAGGCACTACATAGATTATAATTTTACATTAATTGGGAAAACGTTAACGGGAGGGGAAGCAAGTCGGACCGTATTTATTACTTTGACTAACTATGGCCAGATATTATGAATAATATCCGGATAAAGTGATTAATTTATCACATTGTCTAGACAATTTAGTCATTATATATAATGACCAGTCATTATGTATAATAGCTAATTAATCACATTGGCTTTAACATATACATTATTATACATACTTACCTTTTATCCTAATCAGTACATAATATAAAACAAAGTCGCTTCCCGCTGTCTGTCTGTCCCTATGTATGCTTAGATCTTTAAAATTACGCAACGGATTTTGTTGCGGTATTTTTAATAGATATGAGTGATTCAAGAGGAAGGTTTATATATGTATAATGCCGGGGCGGGTCGCTAGTACAGTATAAATCTAAACTAGTATGTATGATCTAAAGTAAAAACTAACTACTTATATTATGTGGACTGCCTCATTGGTCTAGCGATCGCAAGTGAGGTCCGGGGTTCGATCCCCAGGCAGGGCAAAGTGTTATTAGGTTTTTCCGTGTGGAATTTCTCAGTAGCAGCCCTGAGTCTGGAACCGGGCACAACCGGTGCTGGCAATAGGCTCGCCCCCTATTACAAGGACTTAAACATAACGGCGAAACGAGGGTGGACTATACACCTCTGCCAACCCTTCGGGGAATAAGGCGTGAAATTATGTACCTATGTACATTATGTACAAAATACGTATAAAAAATAAAGTTAAAAAATAAAACAGTTAAAAAGTGCACTAAAGCGTCGAAATATTCCTCCACATCATTGCCATCTGGGAATCTTTTGATTTGCTTTAAAAGTAGAATTGTAGAGGTATGACGGCATCCGTGCAAAAAATATTGGAATCTCGCTCTTATACGCACAAAAGCAAAAATATATACTTCAAAGCGAAACCTTCAGATCTTAATCTTAATCAAAAGGATGCAGAAGTAATAAAAAACTCACTTAAAATTGATTCCCAATTAACGGATAATGGTAACATTGCTGTTAGAAATTGAAATAACAAAAACATAACCTTGTCTTTGGTGTCGCGCAGTCGGGTAAAAAGTTACATAATCGAACTAAGTTGTTTATTAACTCAAGTCAACAAGAAAGGGATGAGTTTCTATTAGCCATAATTCATGGATTATTGTTCGTAATGGAAAGGAAATTGAATACAAAACTCGATTATCATAAATAATTCCCAATAGACTTGGTTCGGATGAAATCAATTGATTTGATTTGTCTAAGAAGAGAATTAATTTTTCGTTGATTGAAAATACATATTTATGTAGATTGGGTTGAATCTACATGAGTATTTCCAATCAATTTGGTTTATGATATAGGGTCCGAATATAACGAAACTGGTATACTTACCTACTAGTAATTACACAAAAAAAATACTTGGAATAAACAACTGTTTGCTATTACGAATATGAACTCTAATTAACAACTCTCTGCATTCAATATTCATAAAGGTATATTATGCGATTGCGATTGATTGAAATATGCGTTGTGATTATAGTGTAAAGACCGAAACCAATAACCTATATATCAGCGGTTTCCCCTACTAGAAACAAAAAAAATACATAAGCTCCATAGAAGTAATTTCAAAGGGGTTCGAATATTTTTCTATGGAAGCTGACATAGCACCCATGCCGCCATTTTTAATTTTTTTTCAAGATTGTGGTGCACTTTGTAGCTGGTAAATATGGATAGAGGACACTCAAACAAACAAAAAAAATACAGCAACACGGTGCCCTAAAGCGTCACATTGCCGAGATATTTGGACGTAACGATTTTTTTTTTCAAGTTTGCGGCGCACTTTATTGCTGGTAAATATTGGTAGAGGATACTCAAACAAACAAAAAATGACAGTAATACGCACCGTATACCGTCTCAAATCCCCAACCCAGCGAGTGAGCAAGCGTGGTGATCAATGCTCGTTCCTTCTCTGTATGAGAAGAGGCATTTGCCCTGCAGTGGGACAGTTACATATTTATTTATAAATATTTATTTATATTTGACAGTTTCCAGGTTGAGATAACTATTTATTAGAAGAGATTAAAACTAGGAGCATGAAAAAATAACTTTAATTAATTATTTACCCACTGAACTAAAAGTGTTTCATTGCGATACGGTTTAGTAGGTAAGTAATTAATTGAAGTAGTTTTTTCATACTCCTAGTTTTACTCTCTTCTAATAAATAGTTAAATCAACGTGGGAACTGTTATCTGAATACAATCTAACGCATTTAAACACGCAATCAGTTTATTTTAATGTTTCTCGTAGCGATCTTTAACTCCAAATATCTCGGCAACTTGACACTATAGGCACTTTAGGGCACCGTATTGCTGACATTTTTCATTTGTTTTTGTGTCCTCTACCCTGACCGCAACTATGAAAAAAAATTAAAATGGCGGAGGGGGGGGGTGCCATGCCAGAAAGGTTCTATCCCCTTTCTATAATACGGCAAACCATCGAAATAGATAGGTTTCAGACGTAAGTCTAACAATATTTTTTGTAAAATCTTATTTCCTTCTATAGGCATCAATTTACTGCATTAGTGTAGGGTGTGGACTGTATATTTTCGGGGATCTTTCACTACTTCAAATAAAACTCACTTAAACTTTCACTATTATAATTGTTTATCTTGCTGACTATTTGACTGTGGCACTTTATAATAATACTTCACATATATTACAACACAGAACTTTATTACACACAACACAATAGTAACACACAAAAATAATAGCACATAGAAACAATAACACATAGAAACACATAGAAATAATAACACAATAACTTACAACTTTAGCACATAGAACAATTAGAGAACACATAGAACAATTACTAGAGAACACATAGAACCTTACTTGCTGACTACTTCTTGTACTGCGAACTGGATCCGGACTACATCCTGAGTGGAAATCGTCCCTATATTTATAGTCGGCTAGGGGGGTACAAGTAGCGCGGGTATGCGAGGTTGAATAGGTTGATTGACCAATGAATTGCTCTAAACTCGCAAGCCCCGCCCCCAATAGCCTTGGTTCCTAGATCAGGTCGGAACCTGTCTCGACAAGTTACGACCTGCTTACATTTGTATCGGACTTCGTTATTTCGACTAGCTATCCTACTTGATTTCATAACATTACGTAATTACATTCTTTACAATACGCGATCTTTATTACGTAAACTTCTTTGTTGCTCGGCGTCCTTTACATCTCTCCCCCCGGCGCAGCTTGCGTAGCCTCTTCTTTCTTCACAATGACGACGAGCTTGCTCACGGGGCGTCGGAAGGTCCCCGTCTTGGTCCTTACTTCGGCGACCCTGATGCCTCCGTCCGGTCCTCGATGTGTTCTCTCCACCACTCCCATCGGCCAGACGTTCCGCGGGAGGGTGCCGTCCACTATGAGGACGATGTCGCCGTTTTGCAGTGGTCGCGCTGTGTTCTGTGGCTCGCCGCGCGGCACCAACAGGGGTAGATATTCCCGGACCCATCGGGCCCAGAATACGTCGGCGAGAGCTTGACTTGCCCGCCATGTTCTTCGGTCCGCTTCGTCGCAGGGCCCCGTCGTTGGCAGGCCCATGGAGGACCCCAGCAGGAAGTGGTTGGGGGTGAGCGCCTCTGGATCATGTGGGTTCACGCTGACGTGAGTTAAGGGGCGCGCGTTGATGGAGAATTCTGCCTCAGCGAGCAGAGTCTTCAAAACTTCTTCGGACGGCGCCTTCTCTCGTAGCGTGACACTGAGAGCGGTCTTCACTGACCGCACCATTCTTTCCCAGGCGCCTCCTTGATTTGGCGCGCCAGGGGGAATGAATCGCCACTCCATTCGATGCAGTTGCCCTACGTCTTTCAGGGCTGGCAGCCACTCCTTGTAGGCTGCCCTGAGCTCTTGATCGGCTCCTCTGAAGTTCGTGCCGTTGTCTGAATACATCAGTTGCGGCCATCCTCTGCGTGCCGCCATTCGTCGCATCGCCATTATTGCTGAGTCGGTTGAGAGGGATGCGGCGAGTTCCAGGTGTACCGCCCGGCATGTGAGGCACGTGAATAGTGCGCCCCACCTCTTCTCTCGTCTTCGACCGACCTTCACCATCATCGGCCCGAAGTAGTCCACGCCGCAATTGGAGAACGGTCGGTGGAACGGGTCCAGGCGGGCTCGTGGCAGGTCTCCCGTGGCTGGTGTCTGTGGCGCAGCTCGAAGTTTCCGGCAGAGAGCGCAGTTTCTCTCTACCGCACGTACGGTGGGTCGCAGGTGAATGACCCAGTACCGCTGTCTTAGGTCGTTGGTCACGCGCTCGCGGTTGGCGTGTCCCGCTGCGCAGTGTTCCCGAAGTACCAGGAGCTTCGTGAGTCGATGGCGGCCGTCCAAAATAATTGGCCGCTCTGTTTCTTGGGGCGCCGTAGCTGCTTCGATGCGACCTCGTACCCGCAGGAGGCCGTCTTCTAGCGTTGGGTCGAGCTTGTATAGCCTGCTCGTCCTAGGGATGGGACGAGCCGACTGCATCCTCTTCAGTTCCTCGCCGAAACTTTCCTGCTGTGCTCGTTGCAGGAGTTCCTTTTCGGCGCGCTGAATGTGCTTGTGCTCTAACCTCGTAGCGGTGCGTCGACACATGTCGATGAAGGCGAGGGCCCTGGCCGCGGCCCTCACCAGTGTCTCGTACTTTGAGAAGCGAGCAGGATCAGGTAGCCAGCTGTCTCGTGGGCCCTCGGCGATGTGCAGGACCTCTCGTTCGTCTTCATCGTGTGACGTCTTCTGGGGCCATTGCTCCTCTGGTAGGTGCAAGAAGCTAGGCCCCTGGAACCATCGGTCGGTCGCGCTGATCGGCGCGTCGGTGAGTCGGGTGGCGTCGTCAGGCGCGGCGTCCATGTTCTGCTCGATGTTCTTCAATCGGCGGAGCGCGGCGTTGTATCTGGGTGGCATGGTGACGTCGTCGTGTCGCCATGGCAGTCCGACCTCGTAGCCACCGTCGATCTTCCTCGTTGTTTGTTCCACGATGGCCATCGCTCGCTGGTCGGCGTCGCTTACGCGTGGTTCTCGCGCAACGCCTAGCGCTTCTATCTTGAAGTGGGCTTCCACTAAGTCGTGAAGCCGCTGGTGGTCGTGCTGCTCATACAGGTGCAACACGTTGTCTTCATTCATGACCATTCTGCGTGGTGCGGTCCCGTGCACTACCCAACCGAGCTGCGTTAGGGATGCAGCTGGTTGGTTGGGGCCGCCGATCCTAAGCTTGCGTGACACGATGCATTCCCAGTGGTCTGTCCCCACCAGGAGTCCGGGGCGTGCTGGTTCGTAGCACACTTCATCTCGTGGGAGGTCGCGCAGGTGCTCGTACTCCAGCAGCGTGTCAGGTATTGACTGCTGGTGAAGCCTCAGGCCCTTCATGGTTCTGGCCCGAAGCTGGTGCGGTGCGCTGCCCTCGCCGATCCCTTTCACTTGCACCGTGACGATCTTGCTGTCCATGTCCTGTGATGACATGTTGACGCCGTGGATGTGCAGAGGTTGCGACATCCCTTCTGCCCCGATGCTCGCCGCCAGGTCCTCATCGATGAGGGTGATGGTGGCTCCTTCGTCTAGGAGCGCGTGCGTCTTCACCTCCCCCCGTGGACCGGTGATGACGATGGGGCATACCTTGAGGAGGACAGTCTTCGGGCCGTTGGCTGATCGGGTAGCCACCGACATGACGGCCTCCTCCTTGAGCGGTTCTTCTGTCTTCTTATCAGTCACTGACTTAACTTCGGGTGACTCCTTCCTCTCTTGGTGCAGCGTGGCGTGATGAGGCCGGCGGCACTGGTTCACACCGCACAGCTTCGCCTTGCACGTGATGCGTCGGTGCTTCTTGTTAGCACACTTAAAGCATACCTTTTGGTCTTTGACGAACTCCCAGCGCTGGTCAACGGTCATCGCCTTGTACTTCGGGCACTGTGTCAACCCGTGGTTCTGCTTGCAGCTGGGGCACCCTTCCTCTTCAGCATCTTCGGTCGTGGTGTAAACTGCAGGTGACCTCTTCTTTAAGGTCACGGCAGGCCTGGTCTCCTTCTTCTGGTTCGTGGTCGCGTTGCTGGTCGGCGGGGCGTACGTGTATCGTAACGCCCTGTCTGCTTCGCGCATCAAGAAGCGAGATAACATGACGAGTTCTGGCTCTGCCGTCCCTTCGTTGTCGTAGGCGAAGTCGCACCACCGGGATCGAAGATGTGGGCTAAGTTTCTCCAGCACTTCCCGGGTCAGTAAGGGATTGTGGAGGTAACCCCTACGGTCTATTGTTTTTAATACACAGATCGTGTTGTGTATTTTAATAGCGAAGCTGTTCAGTTCACTGGCTGAGGAACTGGGTTTCGGCATCTTCTTCAGGTCTTCGAGTGCTTTATCGATGATTACTTCCGGTCGACCAAAGCACTGCTCCAGAGTTTTCATAATTGCCTCTGGTTCGGTGGCCGTGTGTAGAAGAGCTGATACTGCTTCTCGTGCTTCGCCTTTCAGGCAATTTCTTAGACGCTGTAGGTTCTCTGCTGGTGACACGCTGTACATGTTCGTCGTGTCGTAAAAGGATGCCTTGAACGGCAACCAATCGTTGATAGCACCAGAGAAGGTCGGCAAGTCTGTATGCCGTAGTCGCGGTCTGGCCATCTTCTCCAGGGTCGCAGCTAACTGGTCGATGCTGTTTCTGGCTCTCGTTGGCGTCGGTGATCTGCCGCGTGTCGTGTCGAAGCGTAGCCGCTTCGGATCTTCTCTGGTCTCTGCGCTGACACCCCCCTCCCCCCGTGAGCTGAGGGGGTTGGTACGCAGCCATTGGTCCACCTTCTGGTGCTGGTGCTCCTCTCGAAGTGGATCTTCGTGGATACTCTCCTGGTCATCCTGGATCGCGGAGACCTCGGCAGCCAACCTTTTCTTGACCAGTTCCGCTTCAAGGTCAAGCTCCTTTCTTCGAATGGCAGCCAGCTTCTCGGCCGCCTCAAGTTCAGCCAGTCGTAGTCGCGTCGTTATACTGGTCGTTGACCTCACTGACCGCGGCGGTGACCTCGTCTGTTGCCGTTCTGACGATGGTCCTGCAGTGGCGCGGTCCGCGACGGTGGTTGGCCCTATCATACTTTCAACCTGAGGTGACGCTGGTGGGTTCACTGATAGTCTTCGCAGTCGTTCGCGTTCTATGCGTTCCGCCTCACGGTGACGCAACAACTCTTCGTCCCTTCGTTCTAGGGCCCGCTTCTGTTCCTCCAATTCTGCTAAGTCACTTTGACTCCGGGTGACAACCATCGCGTTCGGTAGATGGTGCACAGTAACTTTAGCAAAATTAGTCGGCGGTGAGTTGCAGGTAACACCTTATTTGTACTTACTCTGTGTTCTCTGTGGTCGCGGATTCTTCCTTCCTTTAATCCGGCTCGAAGGACCAGAAACTGTAGGGTGTGGACTGTATATTTTCGGGGATCTTTCACTACTTCAAATAAAACTCACTTAAACTTTCACTATTATAATTGTTTATCTTGCTGACTATTTGACTGTGGCACTTTATAATAATACTTCACATATATTACAACACAGAACTTTATTACACACAACACAATAGTAACACACAAAAATAATAGCACATAGAAACAATAACACATAGAAACACATAGAAATAATGACACAATAACTTACAACTTTAGCACATAGAACAATTAGAGAACACATAGAACAATTACTAGAGAACACATAGAACCTTACTTGCTGACTACTTCTTGTACTGCGAACTGGATCCGGACTACATCCTGAGTGGAAATCGTCCCTATATTTATAGTCGGCTAGGGGGGTACAAGTAGCGCGGGTATGCGAGGTTGAATAGGTTGATTGACCAATGAATTGCTCTAAACTCGCAAGCCCCGCCCCCAATAGCCTTGGTTCCTAGATCAGGTCGGAACCTGTCTCGACAAGTTACGACCTGCTTACATTTGTATCGGACTTCGTTATTTCGACTAGCTATCCTACTTGATTTCATAACATTACGTAATTACATTCTTTACAATACGCGATCTTTATTACGTAAACTTCTTTGTTGCTCGGCGTCCTTTACAATTAGGTATGGTTCAACTTTGCTGCCTTCATATAGCTATTAAAAGGCTTAACAGCATCCATCTGATAATAACTTTAAAAACAATCATAAAAGTTACAGAGTAAAATCAGAAGGAAAATATGTTAACCATTTGGACGTTATGAACATTCATATTTTACTATACAAAATTGAAATTTTAACACAAATTGCCTTCCTAATAAAAAACGTAGAAAAAAAAAACTTGACATCATCCCCTGAATATGACGGTCACGTTATTTTCGGTACGCTTCTATATTGAGAGGTTCAGAACATTTCCAGCGACTATAAAATTATACCTCTCGTAAGATGGCGCCTAAAAATTTCACGTGTCATTACTCGTCCCTCCAGAAAAAACGCTGCTTGCCGGATCCTGTACCCTTTATACTGTTATGTACTAATTTGATAGTCAATATTCTCTACTCTTTATGGCATTCAAGGCTTATATTACTGTTCGCTGCCACTGCAAAAATAACACCAATTCGAAATGAATAGAAAGGCTTATATCTAAATATTTTATACCGGGACTTGCTAGAATATAAAATTTCCTCAACGCACTCTGGGAATATACGCGTGGTGTAAGATTCAACAAAACCCAGCACGCTTGGTGGTAGTATCTATATGGTCCGCCTGGCTAGCTACCACCCTCACATTAAAGTCCGGTGCCAAGCAGTTTACTGTGTTCCGTCGTGTGTATGTGAGAGCCAGGTGTAGGGGAATCCCTATATCTCTTTTACTTGGATTCGTGTGTTCCATCTTAGACCCTGTATGCGCAGAACATACTTGACCAATACAATAATAAAAATAGTACATGATAAACAAAACACAGGACACGCATGCATTATGAAATTAGAAGTGTTTTGAATAAAGTAGTTTCTAGCCAGTAGCTTAGCTGGCACCTCAAATGAATACAAGTTGAAAATATTTAAGCCGTCCGCTGTTCTCAAGGTGCCTCAAAACTGTTCCAAGCGAGCAAGATGCAAGCTGACACTTCTTAATGCATGTTTCAGAACTTTCAACTATCAAACGACTTCTTCAACAGTTCTTTAGATGGCACGTGTGTGAATTTCTCAAAATTCACAAACACTTCAAAAGATCTTTTAAAAACAATTTCTTCGATCAACTCTCGCTTCACCACAATGAGAACCGAAATGATTTCGCTGAAAACTGCTTAGACGTGCATGGCGGACTAAGTAAGGTAACTTTGGGGCTGGCGAGACGCCAATGTTTGTAAGAAGTTCAGCCCGTACCGTACAAAGGTACTATAAAGTTTCACAAAACTGTTCGGTGTACCGCCTTTGTGTCTACGCTGACCGCAATTTGGACTTCGAGGCTGCTACACGTATTGTTTGAATTGATAGCAGTGAACGTGTTAACTGGTTGAACCAATTTCTCTTGTGAAAACTTATACTTTGATTTTCCAATGTTTTATTACGGTTATCGAGGAGAGTACATTTAAGATCCCGCGTCAAACGTAAAAGTCATCAGGCAACGTTCAATTAAGAAATGGTTGGTCATTTCTTAGTTGTACTGGATAGCCATTCGTGTCGCTGGATTGTGCAATTATGACCATGATGCCATCACTCCACGAGTCCATCATTACATGACATCCGTCCTCCCGTACTGTTTTATATACAGGAAGATAAAAATTCGCTCTAAAAATTTTGTGGGGTAATTCGGTGTCGGTTATTGAACAACTTTCGTAGAACAACTTGTCGAAATTCGCCTTTTTTACTTTCCACACAATATTTTCCATACCTAGTAACCTCTAAAACTCCTTAGAACAAAATGTTTAACACCCTATTACATCTATAAAACTAGTTTTCAATCAAAGTGGATTGAGTGACATCACACTTCCAGTACCGCACGTTTATATTTCCCATAGGGACGATAAACAGTACATGGAAATCGACTAGGAAGAAGAAAGATATAAAACTCGAATCTGCAACTACATACACGACGTCGGAGCTTCGAGAAAATTCTCGAACTCATAGAGATCACGATCGATGCTTCACCGACGCTTGTGAGCGATAAGAAATTGATGAATGGATGATCGAAGTAATATTGAACATGATCGTACATGACGTGAAATTCGAATGGTGTAGTGAATAGCGTAAATCTGTTCCTAGGAAAAATATCGCTGTGGGAGGTATATCACTCGTCGACTACCCTCCCTGTGGACAGCAAACAAGTGTAATCGAAGTGTCTCAAACTTTTGCTGGAACACCTTCGGGACATAAACTTCCTATTAAATGGATAAGGTCGTCGCGTGCCAGATTTTCTTTGCAATAGCTGCAGGTTATTCACATGTTCGCCTTTATCGAATGTTAGTTTTCTATATTGGTAAACAGAACCTAACGTTTTAATCTATACTACGTAGAGTTCTGTCTTTTGAGACTACTTAACAGGTCTAAAACGGATCGTAGACCTTTTGCAAGAAGTGATGTGGTAAATAAGATACTTAACATAATCAGTCCATTTCAATCGCATTTCTGGGCATGGACCTCTTCTAAGAATGAGAAGGGCTAAGGCCTTAGTCCACCTCGCTGGCCTTGTACTGGTTGACAGACTACTGTTATCGGTAGCGGGTAGCACTGGGTAATGTTGACAAAGGAAGCTAGTCGTCGATATGGATCAACCTACCCGATGTTATAAAGGCGGTGGTCATTCAACGAAGCGGGGCATTCTGTGTTCATCAGCTGCAGAAGTCTGACCTTTTATATCTGATTAGCTTGTCCTTATTTTATGATCTTGTAATAATTGTGTAAAGTATTATATTGTTATCTAGGTAGTTCATGTTACTAACACTAAATCAAATATAAGTACTCTTAGTGGTCGAGAGTCTATGTTGGTTTTATTTACTGTGTTTACCTTGCTCAAAATCCTGACATACTGATATGAGCTATAACCATAATGATAGAATCACTCCTAAGCGATTATGTTGTTGTGTCTTTTACGCTACACACAATATCGAGATTTTTTTAAGCTCTCACCTTTTTGCGTATTTCCCCACGATGTTTTCCTTTACCGTTAAAGCAAGTGATAATCAAATTCCGATCTGCACATGAATTCGAAAATTCAGAGTTGCGGGTCTGGATCGAAATCAGACATTAAAAGCAAGCGTTTAACCGCTTGACTATAACTGCTTATAAAGTAAGATAGATCAAAATAAACTGACCGCCTCGTTGGTCTAGCGGTCGCAAGCGCGACTGCTGAGCGTGAGATCCTGGGTTCGATCCCTGGGGATCTACCAACACTCACATGCCCGCGCCGCCGCGCCGTCCAAACCTCGACCTGGGTCGGGCAAAATGTTATTGGGTTTTTCAGTGTGGAATTTCTCAGTAGCAGCCTGGAGTCAGGGTTTGTGCCCGGTCGATGGCAATGGGCTCGCCCCCTATTACATGTGACGTAAACATAAACGACGAAATGGAGGTGTAATATACACCTCTGCCAACCCTTTAGGGAATACAGGCCTGAGTTATGTTTATCAAAATAAAACCAGACTGTTCAATTGAACAGAAACCGATAGTGATTTGTACAAGGTTGGTCATCATTGCCCTTGACCGTAACATTGAACTAGTCTAGCATCCGGAAAACACTACTTTCATGTTAATTTATTTATTTATTCACATGTTTTTGCTTAAGGATGAATGACAAAACACGTACCATATCCTACACAATACGGATGAAAGCAGATCGTCGATGAACTACGAAGACATTTCCGAATGTCAAGGTCCTGCTGTCGATATCTAAGAAAAATATTATTTGAAGAGGTAATTTTAAGGTGTTTATGCTTAACTTAACTTTGCCTACGGAAATATAAGGTTACTGCTCATCACCCACACGCAATAGTGTGATAATTTTTAAACTATAACCTGACCCGCTCTATAACGGTCGTTTTTGCAATTTCAACTAAATCTGTTGCTGTGGCGTGAAGCTCAAACAGACATACAAATAAAAATACAGAAATTCGAAAAACTTCAGTTTCGGTATCAGCATCGTCCGTACTAGACGTAGCAATTGTTTTTATTCAAAAATATTCAATGTACAGTTTTTGCTTCGTTACGATTTTATTATATGTATAGATTTATAACAAAAATAGCCAGCACCACATGGATGTGTCAAAAGTAGAGAAAATAGTGGAGTCGTTTTTAGAAAAGGCTTGTCTACGCCCTAGTTTTTTTCTGTGATAAGAGAATAGTTTGTTATTGTGAGCCTTTATTCATGCTTGCTAAGTACTTGAATGAGTCTCACATCAAAAAAGTATCACTATTGGGCAAACGTCTCCCCACATCCTTCCACATTACACTTCCTATAGCTTGCTCTGAAAAAGCTAGAAATAATACATTTCTAAGCAGAAAATAATATCTACATTTCTTACCAGAATTAATTACGACCTCCATTCATTAAAATATTTGAGGTATTGTGTAAATTATGAGGCAAATATTATCACGAACATACATACTCTGATTACGGCGGAAAACGTCTTAAGATTTTAATAGCTTCGTCATGGGAATAATGAAGGAAATGAATATTAATACGGCAGACTTGAATGGCAATTCATCTTTGCATTGTAAAAGGATTTTGCGTACCATCATCGGAGGGTGCTCGACAACGACATATGTATAAGTGTGGAAATTTAGGTAGTACGATGTCTTCTAATAGAATGTAAGTGAGATTAACTCGCATAGTTTTATACCACAATGTCTGGACTTTAAAAGAGACCTTGACCTTGACCTCTGAGTTTGTTTCGGCTTTTCTTCTCAGAGCTAGTCAGATAGGAAATGCCGGCGCCATCTAGTCTTAAACATTACATTGACTTGTAAAAGTGTCTGTAACAGATTTATTTACAGAAATAAATATCATTTATCATTTAGATAGTACATTTTGTAATGTTGTAATGTAAATTTTTCTTTGACATTCTTTGATACACATACATAAACTCACGCCTGTATTCCCCGAAGGGTTGGCAGAGGTGTATAGTATACCCACATTTCGCCGTTATGTTTAAGTCCCATGGAATAAGGGGCGAGCCGATTCCCATCAACCGGGCACAAATCCAGAATCCGGGCTGCTACTGAGAAATTTCATACGGGAAAACCCAACAACACTTTGCCCGACCAGGGAATCGAACACAGGACCTCACGCTCAGCAGTTGTGACCGCTAGACCAACGAGGCAGTCCGCTTTTATGTTATTGGTTTTTCTTTTTAATGGCGCTAAGAAAAGTTTAATTTGTCTTATAGACTGTTAACTGTAGTATTAATACGGAACCTTAATTGTGCGAGCCCGACTCGCTCTTGGCTAGTTTATTCTATTATGAACGCGTAAGAAGAGTATTGGAAATTGAAAAATATATTAAATTATCTGTTTTTCACTCAGGTACAGGAAATAAGTACCTTTAATACGTTTTCAAAATATCTATTACACAGTTAACATGTTAAATATAATTATATCGCAAATCAATAGCGCTCGATAATTTACTAGAGACCAGCTAATAACAAATTCATAGCCAATCAAAATGAAATCAAATGAAGCAATGTACTTGTTTAAGCTTCAATACTTAATGAAATGTTAAAATGAAACAATTACATTAAACTAAACCTCTTAGCGTACCCGCCAATTAGTGCCAATCTTCTATCGTGGTGCCTATACCTATTGCACAAAGAGACCTATAGCTAACCCACCGTCTCACAGGAGTAACAATAGCGACCACGCTACGCGATGCGTATAGAACATTAATCTTTATCTATGGCTACTCGATGAACTACGTTAAAGCAAAATATGAGTACGCGAAAAGATGTGACACAGAGGGGTTTTTTTTTATGTGACGCTTTCACCGAAAACGAGATCGAGTTGCCGATGTAGCGATACATACATTACTGTGGCTGGGTGTCCACCGCACGTCTGACATTCGACCGGCGTCATCTCGGCCGCCGAGATTGTGAGTAGGTTGGCGCTACCGCTAGAACTCGCCCCGATTGTGACGGACCGACATGCCGGCAATACAAACCACGTCTGCACTTGTCCACTACATCCGAGATTGCCGGTACCGGTGCTCGGATTTTTCTTGTGTTGAGAACCACCAAGATCGGTCGCGGTGGACAGACGATCACCGTCAAGTCGTTCCGAACTCGGTCTGAAATAATCTCGTTTCCCAGAGACGGAGGCGGTGAACAAACGCTCTAACAATTGTGTCACATTCACATCGTGTCGTGTGATCGTGCTGACGTCATTTCGTATCGCATCGCTTGTGTCGCTCGTGTAGGACGTTTGAGTTAGTGTACAACGTTTTGATCTCCTAAGACGTGGGAACCGTGAGCCGGTTAAGGTGCTGAGCCGTGAGACGTAATAGTTAATTATTCCTGTTCTTAAGTAGCTGTTAATGTTATTGGATACGAGAATATTAAGTAGTGTCCGTTCCTCGATGTTACGGGTCCGAGTAATACCTTAAAATGCGTCCATTATTCAGAATGAAAGTAACGTTCTCTTATTTCTTGTACAAGGTTAATTGTAAAGGTGCACTAATCTGAAAGGGTGTTATATCACTCGTAATAATGAACAAGTTTTGTTCTACAACTTTCGCCAAATTTCAATAGTTTAAGAATAATTTGCTGTTCAAAGATTTCATAAAAATACGATAAAATTTAACTATCCTCAGCAATGCTATATATACGAGTACAGGTATAAGTATATTTTTAATAATTACCTTTTATGAGATTGTAGAATTAATAGCATTATGTGCCTTCTAAGTTTGTATAAATTATAAGAACAGGGGATGGGAACTGCTACTCCCTAACACAGGTTATTGTATAACCTAGCTAGGAGAGCAGTGTCACAACTTCCTGTATAGAGATTACTGTAAATTTAGTCCATATACATTAAGCCTACTTGGTATGTCTGCAATCTCTATTATGAATGAATAAAGATATTATTATATAGCTATGATCCGCTGTGTTTACGCTTCAGCCGATATTTGGGCTCCATTTTATGAATTCGTGACTAAACCAAGGACAAAGAATTTTTGGTAAAACTAAAACAAAAATCATTTTGGATGGAAATGAAAATAATCGAATTTCGAAATTTTAACACTTTTCAAAACAGTCATCAGTGATACTTTAAATGGCCCGCGGATTAGAACCACCTTTCCGACTAACCTTGTATTTTTCGATATCCCTTTAAATCAAATCGACAAATACAATTTTCCTTTTCTGTACGTGAATTTCGGCGATGTAACTTATGTATATTCGGTTTGATGCAGTGCCGTTACGTTGGCCGTCAGCTTGTCGAGATGAGCTGACGGTATTACGGAAATGTCTGGAAGAAACTCGACGCTGAAAATTTTACAGTGCATGAAACTTACAAGAACTTATGCTTGAGCGTTTCTTTAAATGAACAAATACATACTGACCTACACCGATATTGTTTAAAACAACATAATGGTGAAACCATTTTTTATGATTTTGTAGTGCAAGCAATGAAAATGGTCCGTAAAACTATTTCCACCGTATTTTCTACTATAGAATTTAATAAGTTGCGGTTTTGTACCTATCGACAAAAGGAATAGCATATACAAGGTTAGTCGAAAAGGGGTTCCCTACGCCTCTGCGAAAACCGTTACTTCGATTTTCATTAGATCGAACACGTTATGACGAATCAACGATACCTACTCCTAAACTACATTACTTCTAAGTCTTATTTGTGCGATGTAACGTTAGTGCGAAACACATTGTATCGAAGAATTTTACACCTATAGCTTATTAGGCCGAATGCTTCTTTCCTCTATAGTACAATATATCGCGCATTTTTTTTTACCATTACTTAATTGTAGGTTTTAAAAAATTCATAAATTGCTTAAAAACATACAATTACGATATGATATCTTATTTAAAAGCAGAAAACAGAAAAGAAGAAGTTAGAAGGTAATAATAATCGGCCCCACCAAAAAAAGGCAAACGGGTCGCCAATGCCATCGCAAGAGTTGTCGAAAATCGCGACAAAATAGAAATTTTACCTTTTTAAGAGCTAATCATTTGAATTGTAATTATATGTTTTTTGTGCCATTTCTGACATTTTTTAACCTGTAATTAAGTAAAAAAAATGTGCGATATATTGTACTATCGAGGAAAGAAGCATTTGGCCTAATAAGCTATAGGTGTAAAATTCTTCGATACAATATGTTTCACACGAACGTTACATCGCACAAATAAGACTTAGAAGTAATGTATTTTAGGAGTATCGTTGATTCGTCATAAAGTGTTCGATCTAATGAAAATCGAAGTAACGGTTTTCGCAGTGGCGTAGGGAACCCATTATTATGAGTACTTTAACACCATTCCGGATTAGTACCCCCTTTCTGCATAACCTTGTATATTATAGCGTAGTCTGAACTGCGCTTAACTGCCAAATTATTCTCGTGTAAAATTACACCGTATAATAAAAGCATCAAAATCGTCTTTCTAGATAAACTAGCCTGTACGTCCTCATGCTAAAATCTAGCGTTTCGTTAGCTACAGCTAGATCATACATAATAAACGAGAGTCGGCCAGCCGGCAATGAGTAATGGTTGGAATAAATCCTAATTCCGTGCATTACATCAGTATGGCTGTAAAGGTTCATGATAATACAGATTTATGAACACACACACTAAATTGTTTACAAAATTTTGTTATTTTATCTGTAGTTATAAAATGGAAACGTTTTGGTATATTCATGAAGTATTTATTTTACTAATTCCAATTTAAAAATTTAAAGAAAAAACGCATTATTTCTGTCAACACACAACATATTGAAATTTCGTACGTTCAACATTTAAGTCAAGTGTTGTAGAAATTTTCGAACACCAAATATCAACACTAGAGCTTCTGGATTCGAAGTTTTAGCGATAAGTACCAAAAACGGCCTTTCATCATCATCTGCCTAGCCTTTTCCCAACTATGTTGGGGTCGGCTTCCAGTCGAACCGGATGCAGCTGAATATCAGTATTTTACATGGAGCGACTGCCTATCAGACCTCCACAACCCAGTAACTGGGTAATACGATACTCTTGGTAAGACTGGTTGTCAGACTTTCTGGCTTCTGACCAACAGTAACGACTGTCAAAGATCTACAAATCACAGCAAAAAATGGCCTTTATTAGCATTAATTATTAAAACTTCTAACCTAGGATGACAAGTGTTGTTTTTTGGTGTTCGAAAATTTCAACAACACTTAACTAAAATGTTGTACGTACGAAATTTCAATATGTTGTGTATTGACAGAAACAATGCTTTTTTTCTGAAGTGGCGCCACTTACAGTGGGGGAAGCGGCTTAATAAACTAATGTATAGTTTACATTACATAACTAACAGCGCGGATCATATGATTTGCAAGGTTAGTCTACGCTTGCTGCGGTCAATTCATGGATGGGTGACCGTTCGTTACACGTGGCTCGGAGAGCAGATTAAGCCCTCGGTCTCGAGTATCATACAAATACCCATGACAGTCGTTACGGATAGTCAGTAGTCTAACCTTAGAATATTTGCATTGCCCAATAACTAGGTTGCTCGCTCCATATAAAATACTGGAGTTTATTGTGCCGTTTCTTCTTCACAGCATAAACACTAGGAAGAGGTGAAGGGAGGGCTTTTTTGTGGGCTGTCTTTTGTTAATCTAACGTTCAAAAAGATCTAAGTAATTCTAGTCTATTTTGAATAAATGAGTTTAGAATTGAGTTGAGTATGAGCATCTGTTTAGACTGGAAGGTGACCCCTACATAGTCGGGAAATGACTAGAAAAAACAAACATACATACGTACATTCAATACTAACGCTAATCACGTACTATATAAACTATCGAATCTAATTCACGGGGGTGTTTCACCAACGTATCATTAACTGTTTATTACGCTAATTCGGTTTCTAAACTTTTCAATAGCACATTTGCATTTCACCACCCTGTCAATAGTGATAATAACAAGATACCCCAACATAGTCGGGAAATGACTAAAAAAAACAAACATACATATATACACAACACTAACGCTAATCATGTACATACTATATCAACAATCGAATCTAATTCACGGGGGTGTTTCACCAACGTATCATTAACTGTTTATTACGCTAATTCGGTTTCTAAACTTTTCAATAGCACATTTGCATTTCACCACCCTGTCAATAGTGATAATAACAAGATACCCCAACATAGTCGGGAAATGACTAAAAAAAACAAACATACATACATACACACAATACTAACGCTAATCATGTACTATATAAACTATCGAATCTAATTCACGGGGGTGTTTCACCAACGTGTCATTAACTGTTTGAGTGATGGCATTCAAAGCGTTAAGCTAATTCGGTCTCTAATCTTTTCCATAGCACATTTGCATTTCACCATCCTGTCAATAGTGATAATGACAAGATTATTGATCACATAAATGTTATATTTGTATGTCACATTTAGCGTATCTGGTCAATACTTCATCAACATCATCATTCAGCCGTAAGACGTCCACTGCTGGACATAGGCCTCACCCAAAAGCTTGGCAGGCGGGTTGGCGATCGCAGTATGATTGTTAAAGTACTCAAAGAACGCTGCAGCCCATCCTCTAGAGAATCCCTTAGTCGCCTTTTACGACACCCACGGGAAGAGGTGGGGTAGTGCTATTCTTTAAGTCGCACTAGACGAGACTCGAGTAGTGCCGGTCAATAGTTACGAACTCCTTATTTCAAGGTTGGTGAAATCGCTCCTTAGACTTTTAAGACGGAATTAAATAGTTAGCAAAAAGTTAGGCCCATTGTCACCAATAAATTATTAGAGCATTTGACTATTCCATCCAATAAAATTACAAAACTATTCTAAGACAGCTATTTCTAAATCTAAGACAATATCTTTGAGACTACAGTCTTTAACATTTAACCATTGTTCACTTTGAAATGCTCGACAGTTTATTTTGAAGACCCACAATTACTTTATTAGAGACTACTGTGACTAGTTGTTCAAACTATACTTTCACAGACAGATCTAAGATGAAGATTCCTCGTGGTCGTAGAAGACCGACTTTGACATAACTTTGAAGTTTCAAAGTCCCAATACAAAGACAAGTTAATGCTTATTAAATTCTAAACTAAAACCATGTTGCCGATTGTAAGATTATTAAATTCCGTTAGTTAACAAGTTTTGCGACCGCTGAAGTTAATTATTAAAATTAATCTGCTTGAGTTGATATGCAGGGGATATTAGTCCAAAACCGGGAATGGGGGTAAAACCGGGACAAGGCAGTATAGCCTCTTACACGTTTCAAATTTAGGCGCGCGTTCTCTAGCTGCTTTTTGCCACCCTGATCAGTTTGTCAACAAACTTTCAATGGCGTCTGTGCGTGCTCGATAGCAATAAATAAGAAAAACGCTTTTATGGTCAATTGATCTAATATTCTTTTGAATTAACAATTGTATCTTTATACTCGCGAAGGAGCGATGCATGGTGCAATGTCTTAAATGTAAGAACTGGGCCCATGAAGGCTATACGTACGGGTTGGGAACCCTAAGATCTTGATGACTTTCATTTCTACCACTGTTAAGGGCCAAAATCGGGTATAAGATTTGGGTATACCCGGTTTTGGACAAAGGGTGTCCATTATTATAGGTAGGTACGTTAATACCCTTTCGGATTAGTACCCCCTTTTCGACTAACCTTCTATAGCCTATTAATATTGACTTAATTTTCTTCAAACTTGTGATTTATTTAATTTTTCCTTAGCGTTCCGGTTCTACCCCACTTTCCCATAATGTTTGTTTAAGTCCTTTGATCGAGTCAACATCCTTAGATTTATGGCATGTTGACTTATCGTAGCAATATCATATTTAATATACTGCCGTAATATACTTATTAGATACCCATAATTGTACATTAAGCCTTAAGTAAACATGTGTCGTGGTGGCCCGGAGGTTACAGACCCGGGTTGTGGGTTTAAACCTAGGCATGTATCAATGTGACTTTTTCAATGTCATATGTACTTTCTTAGTTACTCTAAGACGCCACTGACATACGGTGAAGGAAAACATCGTGAGGAAACTTGGACTTAATGGTCTGAAATCGCCAACCCGCAGTGAGCAAGCGTGGTGATCAATGCTCGTGCCTTCTCTGTATGAGAAGAGGCCTTTGCCATGCAGTGGGACATGCAGTTACAGTTTGATATATTTATATTAAGTAAGTAAACATAAGTTTGTCGGGGTAAAGCCTCGTATTCACTTGGGGACAAATGTCCCTCGACACGTGTCGCTTGAGAGGTCAGACGAAGTCTGGCAACAGCGCGCGACTAGTCCCTTGTCAGCGTGTCGCTTCAGTTGAGGGGTAAAAGTAGTTACGGCATGTGTTGCACAACAATGTGGACAAAAGATGTAGTGTTGCAACAGATTGATCATTATCGGTCCAACGAAAAAAATGGCGAGATAAGATGTCTAGCGACGTTGGTCGACGTCACTCGTTGCCCGACTTCGCCCGACATCTCTAGCGACACATGTCATGGGACATTTGTCCCCTAGTGAATACGAGGCTTCCACGGTTTAATCATTTCTCTCGTGTTTTTGGATAAACTTCGGATAAACTAAGATTTCAAGTACTGAACGCAGAAGACTTTTCTTGTACTGTGGTAAGCTGTGATTTGAGCTGTGATCGCGATTTACGCGTAATTTTTGTGCGGCTATGTTATTTATTTTTTCTTGAAAAATAGGGCAAATTCGAAAACATTTTTAACATTTCTTTAATGAAAATCGATTACTAAATGCAATTTCTCATATAAAAAATACCTCGTCTAAATGTATTCATCAGATCCATTTTTATTCCAAACAATTTTTGTCAATCCCAATCGCCAAACATCACGTTTCAGTCCTAAAGTTATGCAAATGAATAAAACCTGTCCATGTGTCACGTCCAATAACAATAAAACCCAACCCAACACCAGATACCATATTTTTACGGCCAGCTTCACTACCCGAGATTTTTCCTAATTAACTGTACAGCCGGGAAAATATGTTATTTAATATCTCTTCATAATGTCAATTTTTTTAACTTGCCAGCATACCGGTGACCCAGCCCTGCACCATTCATATTCGTTAGCTCCCGCTGACTGCAAGTGACAGCGACATTTATTGTTTATTTTTTTCGCCCGCCAGACCGTTGTGAAATGTTCTAAATATAACCCACTAAAATCCTACAGGAAAACCATTAATGCAGTTCTCTCATGCAGAGAAAATGCTACGAGCAATTGCTAGTAAAAATGTCTTGCTTTTCTTAATTTTGAAATACTAGTGAGAGTAAATCTTTCCTGGTTGCTAAAAGCATGAAATATATTGTTATTCTATATTAGGGTGCTACCACACCAATCGATCGATTGTCGATCGATGCCATCGATCAACGTCGATTGGTTGGGATAAAGTGATCATGAACCATCGATCCATCTTGATCGACGCGGATCTATCATCGATCGACGATCGATCCATCACCGATCGACGATCGATCCATCATCGATCGATGGGTATGGTAGCACCCTTAAAGATACTATTCCATATTTGGTTAGTTTCCCCCTGTACCCTTTTCACCGTAAGGTGAATCCTGACCAGTCCTGACGTTTCTCTACAAAACGTTACCACACAAAGAAAATCGTAATCCTAACTTCCTAACTCAATGTTATAAATGCGAAAGTAAGTTTGTTTGTTTGTTACCTTTCACGCCTAAACTACTGAACCGATCATCCTGAAATTTTCCATATTTATGTTGTCAGACGTACAGAAACGGACATAGAGTAACTTTCATCCCGAAAAAACGTACTGTTCCCGAGGAAATCAACAATAAAGATAATAGATGGCGCCACATGTCTTTCGAATCATGATTAAATTGTATTATTTTAGAAACTTTAGTAGTGTGTTAAGAGTTTTTTTAACACGAGCTAAGCCGCGGGCTATAGCCAGTCAAATATAAAAAAAAAAACATGGATAATATGTAGCTATTTTATGGTTTTTGATAATGTCGTTTACGTATTTTCGATAGCAGTCTCCTTACAACTACAATTTACGAAATTACCAAGCTTTCAGGACTAATCTTTCGTTGAACAGAATATAGTAATAAATATAAGGCATCTTTTATTTATTTTCTTAGTTTGTGGTAAACTCTTCAGTTTAGATGTATTATATGACGTCACTATGTTTAAGCAGTCGTATTACGTAAGACGCCGCACGCCTAGATCTTTAAAAATCTCATTATCTTTTAAGAGAAGAAATTCTTTTGAAAGCGCAGAATAATGTACGCTGCACTTTCAGAAATAATCGCGTCTATTAAACCAAAATGAAAGATGAAAACACAACTTAAAGTGAGAGCTACTCTAAGATAATAAAGCACCATGTTATAGTACATTCGAACTTGTACTTTATATAGAACACACAAACTTCTAATAAATTTTAAACTACAGACATACTTGAACTAGCAAATTCATTGAATGGTTTACTCTAACATCTAACAACTACCCGGACATGTCCTCAAACACCGTCCAAACTCTTGCCTTTAAACTTTATCGATCACAACTTTATCAATAGTCGGTCCGTTCTCAAATGAGGTAGACTAATACCGATAGTTACTAAGATCTACAACGATGGTTAACGTTGAATAGATTTATTGCCGATATCCCAATAATAAACATAAAATCTAATTAGAAAACTAGAATAAAAAGAATCAAACTAGAATCTAAATACTCTTGCAATACTGAAACATGCATCCGAGTAAACCGTGCCGACAAGACAAACTCACACTTAACCCCTGACATTAATAATTGTAAAAACAATGTAGATTTTTAACAAAAAAATATATATAAAAAACATCCTTCTGATAAAATTCTATTTCATATTTTTGCCGTACATTGTAGGTACTTAGATTCCGACGACAAAGCAACCGCCGGATCCAACCCTATTTTCCCTTTTTAATGTCCAAGCACAAAACAAATAACTCTGGGTTTCATTAAGAACAATAATTTAGCATTTGCACAAAAAAATATTAGATTTATGAATCACTTCGGGTGGACATAATTCATAAACATCTGTCGGAGCAATAAAGCTTTAACGATGGTAAGACTTTCCGGCCCTACCGTTGTTTCATATATGAGACAAAATTGCGTTATAGTTATTAATATTAAACTATGCCCGGCTGGTCAGAATTATTTCATAAAAAAACTTTGTTATACCCCATACAACAAGCAACTGTTCAAGGAATAAACAAGCAATGAGTGTTTAAGGATTGTGTGGATACGAAAGGCAACTAACTATCAGAGGATGATTTTAAGCTTCAGTGTGTATCCATCTCTTATTTAGAAATACATATTTTACAAACCAGTATTTATACTGTTATTCTAATAAGATCCTACAGAAATCTTTTTATTCATACACAAATGAAATTAAATGTTAAGGGCCGAACCAAAACAATTATCAATATTTAAAATGACACATTCGAACGGCTCGAGTGCTGAGAGCGATAGATAGATAGATAGATAGATATACTTTATTGTACACTAAAAGAAATAAAACAGAAGGAATACAGGTAATCAAGAACAGTCAGCGATCTTAGTTTTTGCTGCTAATTTTTTATTATAAGACACTATATTATTAACCAATTCACTAGAGCACATTAAAATCTATCTTTTGAAAACAAACCGTTTAAATAGCATTAAATTAGCTTGAGAAAACTTAAGTGAATAGGTTAAAAACAGTGCTTGAAGTATATTTTTAATACAGCAGTTTTTTTTGATTGAAATAAAAACTAATCAATGTTTTTACTACACAAAGAATGAAATAATAACATTATATTATTTTTAGAATTTTCGCTATCATAATACGGAGAGAAAAGATTTCAAACACGGAATTACCACGTCGGTCTTGTCCTTCCAAAATTCTGCACCAAGCAAACTCTTAGACTGTCTACGAGCTGTTGTACCTTTTCCCTCATCTAATATTTTGTATTGTTCTTTTATTTCGAGATACACAAAAACAAAAAGATGAAACTCATATTGTTCGTGAGCGTCAGCCGTTACTTTAAGTAGCCTTTATCATAAATGCAAATAAGAACTGTAAAAGCCTTTTCATTACATAACATAATTTTCTATTTTTAAACATTTACATATTAAAATTGTTTTGTCTCAAACTAAGGTGACCTCAAGTAAAGCTGGTACGTGCATGACACTAAAGGAATATGTGATGTAAACATGTTTATATCTATCTGTTTAAAAAAGATAAGGTCAAACATCTTTTATGTCTAACCTTGTTTTTGTCACATAATATAATTGTATTCAAAATCTTCAAAGGACGGAGCGATCAAAAGGATACGTAGTTACGTTTTTAAATTGTTTTTCCTTTACATATTTTCAAACCTACCGTGAATTACCCAGGGCGTATTGAAGTCAGTCATTCATTAATTACTTTAGAACATAACCTCAAAGCTCTACGTTTAATTGGCGGTTGTTTCAAAAACTCCCGAGTCCCGAGAACTTCAAAAAATAAAACAAAACTTTTTAATTTTTACAAAAGGCTACGACTTTAATGGTTCCGTACAAAGAATTTTACACTCGGAAAAGTTTGTATTTAAAAAACATCGGAAAGGAGTTAATCCGCTCAGATTGAATATGGCGTTTGGTTCAATAGCCTTTGAAAAGTCTTTGTTACAGGCGCAGTGCTTTGTGGAGTAACGTTCCTAGGGTTGAGAGGCACGTGTGTTTTATTACAAAATATAAAAACACCTTCCCACTTTAACTGAACGATATATTTACGACCTGAGCTCGCATTTGTATTGGACAAACTTTATATGAAACTCTGAGTAAGCAAGTCTTTATTTGAATCAATAAAGTGGATTTATTCTTCGTTGTGCTGAAGAAAACTTGTGTTTTCTACTTTCATTGTTGTTTCATACATGCACTAAGATTTAGTTTACTTCGAACTGCTGGAGGCGAATTTGCACTGTTCACTTTAATGATTCAGTTTCAACCTTCAAAGGGTATTCACCCTTTTCTATTTACTCTTTATACATTAAACTCATAATTGGCTCGTCTGCCATACTTATCGGAGTAGCATTCATGTTGATTACTACTTAATTGGTATTAGGTGTCAGATTAAAATCAATCTGTTAATTCTCCAAATCCATAGTGGTTTTTTTAGCAATGCTGTAACCTAAATAATTAAAGTAACTTATCTTTGTAATCACCCCACGTGTTGTAAAACTTTAATTGAAACTAGATTCATGATTATAGTCCTTAAAATATAGCTTAATTAGAATGACAGATGTCAGCAAAAGTCATGACTTAACTTTGTAGTAACGTCGAACGGGTGATTTATATTGGCACACGAAAAATCATTCTTAACTAGCATACTATCATTTTTTTAAATACAGTGCTTCCTTATATTAAAATAGCAAAATATTAAAAATCAGCTTGAAAACTAAAATAATTTTTACTGATTCATAGTCATAAAATATAAATCTTACTATCTACGACGTTCTTCAAAAGTTATGTCATATTGCAAAAATGTTAGAGATGGGACACATCGATAAATGTAAATCGATTGAATAAAAAAAATATTGCGTTTGCGTTTTACAATTGTATGCGATGATAATAATTATACCTACTTTGTACAATATTAAAAAGGTCTTTAAAAGTTTTAAATGTATTTTTTAGATATAAACTATTGCGGCTATGATTATTCATCATGGGTGTCAAATCCAAACTTTTCGGGTATGCTGACGCTGAAGATGAGGTCAAAACTTAAATTCAAAATGGCGGCCATGAAAATTAGCAAATTAGACGTCATGGGTGTCAGTTTCATGGTTTTTCAGTGTGCTGATGCTGAAAATAAGGTCAAAATCCAAATCCCAGATGGCGGCTACGAAAATATACAAATTATACCTACGTATTATATTTATTTTAATTATTTATGTCGATTTGATCCGTCCTTTCCCAGCACTAGTCACACTAGTTTGGCAGCTGTCATTCTAATCGAGCTATATTTAGGACTATAGTTACGGTTTACTCACGTGTATTTTTCGTGACCTCGCCGCGTGTTCAGCTCATGATTAAGGACTCCGTTTGGGTCCGAAACTAGACGGGCGATCCCGAAAGATGCACGTAAGTAAACCGTAACTAATCATAAATATGAAAGCGTTTTATGAAACTTATCATACAGAAACTAGATTTGCAAATTCTAATAGTTATTTATTGATAGAGTCGACATTATTCTCGCAAAGTTAGATTATTTTTATTGCATACCAATAAAACCCAGGACTGCGAACAACTAAACACTGGCAATACAGCAAAGCTAATTATTCGTACCGTAGATCTGACGCTGATTAAGTTTAATGCACTGTTCCATAATTACTTGCCGCGAGAACTGCAAAATTGTGAATTAAACACGTTACGTTACATAATTATGCATTTATTAGGCAAATTTGGTAGTAGGTAATTTCGTTTGCCAACACATAATGCTCAATTATAATAACAACATTGCGAAAATTAATTTGATTTGTGGCCCCCAAATGAGGATGTACGTACGATCATAAATTAATGAGTAAAGTACTTATTGGTATCGAGTGGCCTGGTTAATTTTGGGTTTCGGGTGATTCGTTATGTTAAGGACTTTCAAGTGTTTTATGGAAATGATCATTATAGTCATTAATATCATTCAATTTATATAGGTATTAATTGTTTATGTTCTGGTAGATCGAAGTAATCCTTTTCGCTTTTCGTACCTATGCAGTGAATAACAGATATCGTAAGCATCTTTAAGTATTTTTAATAATAGGCTGAGCTAAAGTTTTCTTTTATATTTAAACTAGGTTTTGCCTGCAGCTGCGCTTGCGTGAAGTTCAAATAATTGTGAAACAGTTGTTCATAAACCAAAAGTGGAGACCTTCTTTTAATTCACCCCTTTTTAGTGGAATTTCCAAAAATCATTCCTTAGTACATGTCTATGTTGTAAAATGGCAATTCCAAGTTTATAACCCCAATGGTTTAGACTTTGCGTTGATAGATCAGTCAGTCAGTTTGTCAGTCTCTCCTTTCATACAGGCTATCCCGAAACTCAAAGTCCAGCCAGGAACAAATAAGATTAAAATTGTTCAGAAAAATTGAACTTCTTTAAAACTTATTTTTTCTGAATACTGCTTTATCGTTTTTCCCTGCTTAACTTTTTGTTTCGGGATAGCCTGTGTAGCGAAAATGATCCATTATCCTTTGTTGACTCTTCTATAATAACAACCAAGAGAAAATGATCCATTAACCTTTGTTAACTCTTCTATAATAACAACCAAGGGAAAATGATCCATTAACCTTTGTTGACTCTTCTATAATAACAACCCAGAGAAAATGATCCATTAACCTTTGTTGACTCTTCTATAATAACAACCCAGAGAAAATGATCCATTAACCTTTGTTGACTCTTCTATAATAACAACCCAGAGAAAATGATCCATTAACCTTTGTTGACTCTTCTATAATAACAACCCAGAGAAAATGATCCATAAACCTTTGGTGACTCTTCTATAATAACAACCCAGAGAAAATGATCCATTAACCTTTGTTGACTCTTCTATAATAACAACCCAGAGAAAATGATCAATTAACCTTTGTTGACTCTTCTACAATAACAACCCAGACAAAATGATCCATTAACCTTTGTTGACTCTTCTATAATAACAACCAAGAGAAAATGATCCATAAACCTTTGTTGACTCTTCTATAATAACAACCCAGACAAAATGATCCATTAACCTTTGTTGACTCTTCTATAATAACAACCAAGAGAAAATGATCCATTAACCTTTGTTGACTCTTCTATAATAACAACCCAGAGAAAATGATCCATTAACCTTTGTTGACTCTTCTATAATAACAACCCAGAGAAAATGATCCATTAACCTTTGTTGACTCTTCTATAATAACAACCCAGAGAAAATGATCCATAAACCTTTGGTGACTCTTCTATAATAACAACCCAGAGAAAATGATCCATTAACCTTTGTTGACTCTTCTATAATAACAACCCAGAGAAAATGATCAATTAACCTTTGTTGACTCTTCTACAATAACAACCCAGACAAAATGATCCATTAACCTTTGTTGACTCTTCTATAATAACAACCAAGAGAAAATGATCCATAAACCTTTGTTGACTCTTCTATAATAACAACCCAGACAAAATGATCCATTAACCTTTGTTGACTCTTCTATAATAACAACCAAGAGAAAATGATCCATTAACCTTTGTTGACTCTTCTATAATAACAGCCAAGAGAAAATGATCCATTAAACCTTTGTTGACTCTTCTATAATAACAACCCAGAGAAAATTATCCATTAACCTTTGTTGACTCTTCTACAATAACAACTCAGACAAAATGATCCATTAACCTTTGTTGACTCTTCTATAATAACAACCAAGAGAAAATGATCCATAAACCTTTGTTGACTCTTCTATAATAACAACCTAGAGAAAATGATCCATAAACCTTTGTTGACTCTTCTATAATAACAACCCAGAGAAAATTATCCATTAACCTTTGTTGACTCTTCTACAATAACAACCCAGACAAAATGATCCATTAACCTTTGTTGACTCTTCTATAATAACAACCAAGAGAAAATGATCCATAAACCTTTGTTGACTCTTCTATAATAACAACCTAGAGAAAATGATCCATAAACCTTTGTTGACTCTTCTATTATAACAACCCAGAGGAAATGATCCATTAACCTTTGTTGACTCTTCTATAATAACCACCCAGAGAAAATGATCCATTAACCTTTGTTGACTCTTCTATTATAACAACCCCTAAATATCCTGGGCTGAATATGAATCTTATCATTGAATCTTTCTCTCATAACTCCTAACATCTCTTCAGATACATTTTACGATAGGAAAATAATAATTTTTCCTCGACATTTTGTTTATTTTCCACCGGTATAACTATTTAAAAAACGTAGTCCCAAAAGTAGCCTTTTTGTGTGATATGAAAGATCATAAAATATTAATTTTGATCAAAATTCATTAATCACTCGTCGTAATTTACAGTGCAGTAGCTTTAATTATTTTGTTGATTAATTTTAATGATTAAGCTACATTGTTATTTACTGTCAATAAAACAATGAAACATATTCAGCTTACTGTTAACTTTAATTTGTTTAACACAGCTACGAATATGACACACGTACATATTATACAATAGGAGAATTATACTGATCATGATTTTGTAGCATCATTAAAATCATTGGGGGGTGTATTAAAAGAGCCTTCACAAGTGACGACGTCCGGCGCACCCTGGGCAATCAGCCTCGCTACCAACTTTGTTGACTGGCTGATTTTCTCACCACGGTATAAGCTATTCTTGTATATCTCGTACCGATGAGAGAAGAAGAAGCATCATTAAACTGTACTTTGAATACTTAGTACTGATTCAGTTAATTTTTATAATTTTTTGTTTATTATATACTCTCTATCGTACATTACACCAGGTTAACCTAACAAGGAAAACAATTTAAACACAAAAATGCACAATGGGCGGTCTTATCGCGCACGGCGATCTCTTCCAACCTTTGGATGGACTGGAAGAATGGAAAGAGAAAAACGGGCAGTCCAGGTGTACTTGTACATTACGTACATATTATTACTTAGATTTTTTCATCATTATCATCATGTCCTGCGCTAATCAAATACACGTAGTACTTAAGATCTTTCACTCTCAACTTTGCACAAAACAAACCCATCAGTGTCCCACAGCTGGACGCGGGCCTCTTCTCAGAATGAGAGGGGTTTAGCCCTTAGTACACGACACTGGCCCTGATGCGGATTGGTGGCCTGCACACACCATCGAGAACTTTTTGGTGCCATCTCAGGTATGCAGGTTTCTTCGCGAAGTATTCCTTTACCGTTAACGCAAGTGATAATCAAATTCTGATCCGCACATAAATTGAAAAAGTGAGGGGTGCGGGCAGAGATCGATCTCAGACTAGCATGCACGGAAGGCTAGCGTTCTTCGGCTAGGCTATCACATTTTCGTTATCACTCTTAATGGTGAAGTTACTACTCTTAATTCTATGGCTGAGCCTACTTGTAGCAGCAACGCGAACTGCAACAGTTATGCGATTAAAACAAATGTATTAATTTTCACGTCGCCGTCGCTACACTATACATCAAAAATCGTTGTCTTGTACAGTGTAGCCACACACACCAATAAAAATAATACATTTGTTTTAGGGCTGATTTTTCAATCCTTAGTTATTTTATATCTGAGTGATAAATACGGTGGTTTGACAGATTTTGTATCCAAAATATGTCAAACTGCTAGATTTATTCCTCAGATAATAGTTATCTAGAGATTGAAAGATCAGCCTTTAATTGCTTATGTGTTGCAGTTCGCGTCGCTGTTAGGTGTAACATCAGCATATCACTTATAACATCAAATCGACGGGTCCCACGTATACTAGTGCAAGTGCAAAGATACAACTTTACAGGAGAGCGGTTTAAAGGTTCTAAGTGTCTAAACACAATATGCCGAAGATACGCGACCGAAGTTCGGCGTATATGTTACGTAATTTCAGCCTGGTGTGTCGCGGGTAATTTAAAAAGCATTGCAGGCGTAATCATGCCGAACTTCGGTCGCATATCTTCGGTATAGTGTGTTTAGACACCAAAGCTTTTAACTTTGACATAAATCAATAGAAATATTTGAAATTTTGAAATGGACCATATCATACCATTACATTAATATACGTTGTACCCGTCGAAATATAACTTTTCATTTATTTGCGATACTCCTACGCTTCTATGCGTGCAAATAACAAAATACAGATTGATTTCACAATCAATAATATTATTTTTCTCGAAATACCAGAACAAATCTAATTCAACCTATTTATCAAACTCATTGTGAGTTTATTATCAAATCACCTCTGTTGTTACGGCGTATCTGCATTTTATGCTGTTTTACGCTCCTTAGGGTGTGTTCAGACACACTTCTTTTGAACTACGTTAGGTATAGCCACAAAACAGTGGCTGAGCTGTGGTATATTTTATAAATTGGCTATAAATAAAACGGCAGATGCTGTCTGTGGTTAAATTTATGTTTCAAAATGAGTAGTTGAGAAGGCCAAACAATGTTTAAGGGCTCCGTTTGGGTCCGAAACTTGTCGGGCAATACCGAAAAATGCACGTTAGTAAACCGTAACTAATCATAAAAAGGCCAAACAAGTTTAATAGGTACCTATACTTTTGCAAACGGTTTCGATGGTTGCATCGTGGTAATGATGTGGTGGCACTGTGGTTGTGTGCTATTGGTAGCAACATCCTCTATTACAAAAACTGCATAACGTGGTCCAAATGAGTAATGCCATAAATCATACTTTGACCCTGCCCACATTTTTTGGTATTCCAAAGTGGTGCATCTGAAAGACCCGTAGGGACATAAACGCGATAGGAAACAATAACAAGCAAATATTATCAGCAGGGGTGCTTCATAACCGTGTTTATGTCTTTATCGACGGCTAGGGTTGCCACATAAATCGACGTCACACGCCGTTTTACGCACATCTATGTTGTAATAAACCTATGGGTTATTAGCGGTTGTGACTTTTATTACGGTTTATTTACTTTGGTTATGAGAGTAATTTGGCTTTAGCATATTAAAAGGAGATGATTATTAATTATATACCATTAATCTATAATTAATGGAAGATAATCCTAATCCTAACTTCCTAACTAATATTATAAAAGCGAAAGTAACTTTGTTTGTTACCCTTTCACGCCTAAACCACTGAACCGATCATCTTCAAATTTTGCATACACGTTTTCAGGTGTACAGAAACGGACATAGGGTAACTTTCATCCCGAAAAAAAGTACTGTTCCCGAGGAAAACAATAATTACGTTCATAGATGGCGCCGCGTGTCTTTCGAATCACGATTGCATTATATTGTTATAGAAACTGTAGTAGTGTGTTAAGAGTTTTTTTGAGCTTAATTAACGCGAGCGAAGCCGCGAGCAAAAGCTAGTTAATAATCATCTGACTTACTTTGGTACTACATATATAAAATAAGAGCTATATAATAAATAGCCATAAGTATTTCTACGTCGAAGAGTTACACAATACATTAGATTTTCCAATTTCCTCTTACAAAAAAGTGATTTGGCGTGTAATTAGCTTCGTATGTTAAGACAACACAGGGAAAAAGGCAAAACAGAGGGGCTCGTTTCTAATTATCAACTGCGTGAAACATATGATTTGCAAGGTTAAGCTGCGCTTGCCGCGGTCATCCCATGGATGGGTGACCGTTTATTACAAATCGAGACCCCTCCATCTCTCGGAGAACATATTAAACTGTTGATCCCGGGTGTCGACAAATATCTGTGACAGTCGTTACGGGTAGTCAGAAGCCCGAAAGTTCGACAACCGGTCTAAACTTAGGATATAAGCATTGCCCAGAAACTGGGTTGCGGAGGTCTGATGGCAGTCCCTCCGTGTAAAATACTAGACTAGAAGCCGACCACAATATAGTTGGAAAAATGCAAGGTAGAAGTATGACATAACATAACCTGAAAAACCGGCCAAGTGCGAGTCGGACTCGCGCATGAAGGGTTCCGTACCATTATCTATAAAAACGGCAAAAAAACCATGTCTGTTGCATGGGAGCCCTCCTTAAATATTTGTTTTATTTAATTTAATTATTTATTTTTAAAGTGAATATATAACTAAATATTCTGTGAATATTGCAAGCCTCTACCTGTTGCCGTTATCAATATCGAGCAAAAACGAGCAAAAAAATCACGTTTGTTGTATTGAACCCCCTTAAATATTTATTTTATTCTGTTTTTTAGTAATTTTCGTTATAGCGACAACAGAAATACATCATCTGTGAAAATTTCAACTGTCTAACTATCACGGTTCATGAGATACAGCCTGGTGACAGACGGACAGACAGACGGACAGACGCACAGTAGAGCCTTAGTAATAGGGTCCCGTTTTACCCTTTGGGTACGGAACCCTAAAAATGAAAAACTTATTCATCTATTACTATTACATCTTTCGACTAGAATTCCAAAATACAATATAACTATCAAGTTTTATAACTTTATCGAAAACGCTACAAGAGCCTTCACAGCATTTGCCTTTCGACTAAAAGATACACCTAGATTAATAAACATTTTGGCGAGCCCCCAAACCGCAAACTACAGGTAGTTGTGTATAGCAAGCAACACTCACCGCAACCAATAGATAATTGGCTGATCGATCGTTTATGCATGAACCCTAGCCGGCGAGAACGAGGTGGATGCCGAATTCAAAGATCGCATTAACGCGCCGCGGCCATTAAATATAGAAAAAAAAGAAGGCGGCCATTAGGCGTGCGCTGCTTGAAATTTTAATTTGACTCAACTATTGAATTTGGAAGTAAAAGAATCGGTATTGAATCTGCCGTAGATTCTTTTCAAAACCCTAAAGCCTAAAACGTTCAATAATTGAAATTAGAAATCTGTTCAACCCCCTAAAAATTCTTAGAATGACACTGTGAAACATAAAAACTTTATTCGTATTTATTAGACAGGGTTACTGGTTATTGATCACGATCCCATGGCAGGGTTGTAGAACATGTTATCCTCTATCTAATAACCCAGTAATGCTGTATGAATACATAAGTGAACAAGTATCGAGTTTTTTTTAAATATTTTTTTTTTAGTTGGTTTTTTACTTGTCTGCCATCTTTGAAATAATATCTCGAAAATGATTCACTTTTGCATAAACCGTTACTGGGTTAATAGATAGTAGATGACATGTCTTACAATCCTGCCACGGGTTCGGGAACAATAACCATTGACACTACATATGTTACCTTCTTTCTCTTCTCCGTGGTCACGGCTAAAAGCCGAAAGGCGGTTACGCCTAGGTTTAGCCGGCTACAGCGCGTGCCTCTCAGGAGAACTTGAGGCGAGTCCTCACAGAAGGAGAGGTCCTCCACGGGCTAGCAGACCGAGGCCTGCCGGGATTGCGGTGAATGCAGCTGCGAATCCCGCGACCCCGGCCAAAGATCAGGAGAAGGAACGCCGTCGGTTTTTAGCCGGTAAAGAGTCCGCCATAACCCTTCACCTTTCCCGAGCGAAAGGTGAATGCGATCCATGAGGTCCATGAGGATTTAGACGATAAAAAAGGGTTACCCGCCTACACCTGGGTGTGGCCGGTAGCAGTTAGTTATAATTAGGTGCCAACTAAAACTAGGTGTAGCCGGTTGCTTTCGGCTAAAACGAGGTCAAGTCTCTTAAGATTAGACTGAAATCCGACCACCCCAACGCGGTAAGGTTAAGTTAGAAGTAGAACAAAAATATAATTATAATTCTCTAGGTAACCTCTACGATAAATGTTAAAATTAAATGTTGATGCCAAAATAAACGTAATGACGGAAACCTAATGGCACTTAGGTACGTAGACGCTTACTTACCTACATTATGAACTGTATAAGTGCTAGTAGCGTACTAGTGCTGTTTGCGTCAGTTCGGGCACATAATGAAAACAAATTAAGCTTATGGGTTACATTATAAACTAATGTTAAAAATTCTAAGTGGAATTATAACAAAAGAGGCAACGTTTCTACTTCTTTGGTCTAGTCCACTATCTTTGTACTCGTATATCAACACTAGAGCTTCTGGATTCAAAGTTTTAGCGATAAGTACCAAAAACGGCCGTTTTTAGCATTAATTACTAACACTTCTAACCTAGGAATGTCAAGTGTTGTTTTTTGGTGTTCGAAAATTTCTACAACACTTGACTAAAATATTGTGTGTTGACAGAAATAATGTTTTTTTTCTGAAGTGGCACCCACTTTCGGTGAGGGAAGCGCCTTAATGTTTTTATGATAAGGACTGCCAAGAAGTAGGACACAATTACATTATGTACCTATTATCAGTAAAGTAAAGTTGTTAGTAAAGGAAACATTCAAAAATGTTATCATTAGGTACCGTACTTCACTCTTCCAAAATATGAATATCTTCTAAATAAAAGAGTTCCAATAATTTTGGAGTGCCTTCATAACGATGTCGTCTGTAAAATAATATCGGCGAATACACAATCATGGCACATTTAGAGCGTAAATAAGAGCCCCAAGTGACGAAACGTTTTCCGATAATGGACCCATTAAAAGGCCTCACTACTGGAGTTGAGATTTTTTTCAAAAATATTTAATGCACCATCAATTTTTATATGCAGTGCTAATGAAAACGACCGGTTCCTTTTAGCAAGGGATCCTAGCAATTATATAAACTTTCATCATGATCGATGCTAAGAAAATGATGGTATTTTGAATATTTCCTTTATTATCAAAACACTGGATATCGCTCCGTGTTATATACCTATTGGTATTCAGCCGCATCTGGGGACCTACTCCCTAAGTCCGTCAACGAAGTTAGTCGCCCGTCCGAAAGAAGCCCGAAACGTAGGAGTGAACAAAACAAGTGTCAAGTTCAACTTTTCGGACGGGCAAAAACACATCGGTAGTAGGGACAACTATCAAATCGTGTTGTCATGTGCATTCATAGTTCGGAACCCAAAAAAATCGTATGTCCGTAGGTGATAGGGACTAGGAAACGTTCGTAACTAAGGCCGAAACCACGGACTTCGTGCTTAGGGAGTAGACCTCGTGATTAGAACGAAAACTATCCCCAACATAGTTTGGAAAAGGCTAAGCAGAACAAAACTGGGTGTTCCATAAAATGTTTTATATTTTTCCTAATTAAATACCTACTACTAGTGAAGTAAAATTACTTAAAACCATTATTATGCTTACGTAAAGAAACGCATGTTCGTTTAGGTTAAGTTTCATGATAACTTGTTAACACGTCTCCGATTAGTATCTACTCATCAAAACAAATCGTTATTAAAGTGCCTTTGCTTTCATGCATCTGCATAATTATAATATATGAACTATTTTAAAATTCTTGATACCTAACTATGCGACTGGTCAAAAATCAAGCATAAATAAAAAAGTACGAAAAGCGGACCCTTACTTTCATGATTTCTGATGAATAAAAAAGAACAGCCGCTAATCCCATTTTACCATTTCAGATAAGAAGAGGAAATTAAGACATTTTTACACAAAGAATGTGTACAAAAGAAAATTCTTAAAAAAAACGAAACAAAAATAATAAGACAAAACAAACAAGTATAAAGTGTTAAAATCCGAACTCACGCAAAGAACAAAGATTTAGAAAAGCCAAGAAAGAAAATTTACCTTGGAACTTTTCTCCCAACGTAGGTCGGTAATAAGTAACACCACAGGAGGCTATAAATTCCGCTAAGAAACCGCGTTTATACTCGATACCCGCAACATTAATACAGATTTTCTAAGATTATTGTAACTTACTCTTCGAAGAATCGTGGGAAAGTTCTTTCATCTGAAAAAAGTGTTAAGAAAAATATATCGGCGTACGGTACCGAGCACTGTAACCGATATACCGAATCCTAATAGAACTAGATTTTCTTCAAGAAAAATTTTCATTGTTTCTATTCCAAAATTTTATAAAAAACCGGCCAAGTGCGAGTCGGACTCGCGCACAAAGTGTTCCGTACCATTATCTATAAAAACGGCAAAAAAATCACGTCTGTTGTATGGAAGCCCCCTTAAATATTTATTTTATTCTGTTTTTTAGTATTTTTTGTTATAGGGGCAACAGAAATACATCATCTGTGAAAATTTCAACTGTCTATCACGGTTCATGAGATACAGCCTGGTGACAGACGGACGGACAGTGGACTCTTAGTAACAGGGTCCCGTTATACCCTTTGAGTACGGAACCCTAAAAATCATCTAAATTCCATCCAAAATTTAAATGCTGGGCATATCGATGTAGCAATCTCCACCTTTCTCTATACAGAGTCAATTCCTTCACTTCTCTGTATGTTTTCACTCCCATCTTTTCCTTCAATTAGTCTGTGTACTTTTTACTTGGTGTACCTGGTTTTCTCTTTCCCTCAAATTTACCTTCTATGATGTTTGTCACAAAGCTGTCGTGAACAATAATTTTTAACACCCAACAAAAAAATGACAGAAATTCTAAATAGAAATACATCATAGTCCTCATTGCAAGTGCATGTTATTTCAATAAACCACGGCCTTACAAGTCTTTGACACTAAACAAACTCATTTATGATTACAAAATCAAACAAAGGTGTAATGATTAACCTGAATACTTATTAACACCGGATATATTAAAAGCATTTCTTAATAAGAATGTTCGGAACACAATGAACGATTGAATGTTAATTAGTTTTACATATTATTCTAAAGTTATGTTCAGCGGAACTCCGAGGGTTCTGTTTACAAATAAACATAAAGATTTAATTTAGAAAGTACTAGCTGTGCCCGCGGTTTCGCCTGCGTGGTAGATAATAGATAACCTATATCTATCCTGAAGGTCCATTCTAAATACAGATGAAATATTTTTTTAAATCGTATGTATAGTTTCGGAGATTACGTCCTACATCCAAACTTACAAACTTTACCTCTTTATAATATTTGTGTAGAAACGTAACCATTTGTAGTTTGAAAAATATAGTTGAACTAAATTCTCACTCATCTTAAATTCAGTGACATGAAAATATACCTATTATCTTACGGTGCATAAATAAAATAAAGATATATCTATTTCAAATGCGATGAATTAAATTTCAGTATCCATAACGCAGTCATCCATATATAATTAATAATTTAAATTAATGGACGCATGTTTTCAACACAATATTATTATCATAATCAGTTCATAAACGTACACGGTTAAACACAAGCCTAACAGACCGCTTTAATGAACAGTCATGATTCAATATTTCCTTATTTGTAACTTTCAAACAGTAATTAATTACTCAAATTATTCACATTTCAATATATCGCTGAATATTTGCATGTTATAAATCTAAACTACGTAGGTACCATATGTCCAAAACACGTGTCTATAAATAAACGTATAGTTCAAATTACTAACTCATTCCCAAATTCCATACATCCATACACTCATGCCTTTAATCCTCATAGGGGTAAGCAGAGGTTTTCTCTTATTAAAGTCTCTACATCCACGTTTCGCCTCTTATTTAGTCTTTTGCAATAGGTAGCGAGCCTATTGTCATTTGCCGGGCAAAAATCCGCGGCTGGCGTGAATATGTTGACATCTAGATACACATGTATTTTTTGTTATTTATTTATACGCTTCGTACGCCTATGTTGCCTATATACCCTATTTTCCTATAAAACCACAAGCGTGGGAAGCGTATAAATAAATAACAAAAAAAAACATGTATATCGAGATGTCAACATATTCACACCAGCCATGGAAATATGGTGCCAGGTTCGTCGTACGACTCGCTTGCCCGGCGACAAAGGGGAATTGTATTCTCAATCCGTCCTTCCACGGATTCCTAAATTAAATATTGGATGTCAGTCACATGTAAAATAGGTGTAGTTTACCTATTTACCTACTTCTCCAAATGCAAATGCCTTTATATTGCAACATAGTCAACTAAAAAGTTTACATAAGGTTCATTTTTAGAACATATCGTCAAACGTCGACGAACATTCGACGGTCACAGTATCCGGGCACAAAAATTATGGATAGCAACAAAATTAAGCGGGGTATAACTTTAAGTGAAATAGTTCAGAACTTCGAGAAGAATTTAGGATTTAAAAATGATATAAAGTGGACGAGTTTTATTTTTATTACTCTGTATCATGTGCTGGCTGTGTATTGGTGTTACCACTACGCTTTCCCTGTGAAATGGCAGTCACTTGTGTTTGGTAAGTAATGTTAAGTCACCAAATATAATGTCCACGTTTTCTACTTGACCTTTAGGTACTCTTAAGCCGAACCTGAACCTTACTCTGTCTTGTAAAAAAGAAATGAAAAGTTCTAAGAAATAGAAAATAGATCTCCCATTTTATCACACAAAAGACTTTCTTAAATCATAGATATTGAAGCACTTATTTTCATTCTTTTATATTTTACAAATTTTATTAAACGTATTACTTACAATCTAATGAATAATATATAAGTTTCAATTTCAAAATTACTTTGCAGCTTGCAACTCCTTTTACGAACGCTCACACACAATTTCAGATAGAAATTAAATTAGAACTTTTCGCAATTCAACTCAAAATAGTACGGGTATGGATATTGAACATGTTTTTATAATAAAAACGAACATTCAAACAAACTACTCCATTCAGACGTTAATAAGCAATTTCAATTAAGCTTCCTTTGCAATTTAATTAAACAACTAATTATGTTTGCAGCGTTGATTATGTACGTGGCATCTGGATTCGGAATAACTGGAGGCGCTCACCGCCTGTGGACTCACAAATCTTACAAAGCAACGCTGCCTCTCAAACTATTCCTGCTTTTATGTTTCTCCAGTGCGGGGCAGGTAAACAGAACTTAATTATAAAGCATGATCTTATCTCTAGAGAAAATATATTTTCGTTGCTTAAAAACAGAGCAATCTTCCCTGCCACCGAATAGAAAAAATATAAAAAAACAAGTGAAAATGCTACGCAGCTATCGCGTGTGTGTCACAAAATTATACGGAGATCCGCAACACTAGCTCACTCGGTTAGTTACTTGCTGTGACACGAAGTCTCGAGCTCATGTGTAAAATATTAAGATGTCTTATTGTGCAATTTTATCGTATAAAGATGATAGCAGGACGTAAAAAGTAAAGATTAACCAGCTAGCAGGATTGGTAGCGGGGCTGATCGCCCAAGGTGCGTCGGGCGTACTTAAGTATCTTCACTCGTAAAGGTTCTTTTAATATACACCTTTGGATACATGCAAATTGATAAAAAAATGGTAACGATAATAACGTACATAATGTTTTATCAGTTGTAGCACATATATTACCTAAATGCTACAACAACTTTATGTACGTATACGTACCGTACGTACGTGTACTTAATTGAATTTCCGTAGTAATACTTAACGATGCGAACAGCAAAAATTTATCCACGAAACAAAATTGCAGGGAAAAGAAAAATATTGCAACTATTATTTCGAAGAAACTAAGAGTTTCCTAAGTCAAATATTATAGGTAAGGGATTTTGACTAACAACAGCAAGCTTTAATATCATTTGTTATAAATACAATATTTTGTAAATCGATACTCGTATAATCCAGCTTTAGTTTTTATCTACTAGGTTCTATTAAACTTGTGTGATCGATGTTTGATAAAATCAAGGAACAGAACTGATATATTTATGAAAATCCTACCCATCAAATCGACTCTACTAGAACTCATTTTAACATTGCCCTTTCCATCCTAGCATTCTCCTACTTTTAAGTCGGCTTCAATTCAAACCACATATTATGGATAGTTTTTCTCTTATATTTATGAATCATCAACATTGAGAACCCTTTTCTACCCACCGCTGGGTCAACTTTATAAATTTCTTCGCAGAATTCTCTACTCCACTGGGTCCGTGATCACCGTGTTCACCACAAATACAGCGACACTGATGCAGACCCTCACAACGCGAACCGAGGCCTCTTCTTCTCACACATCGGCTGGTTGATGATGAAGAAGAACAGCGAGGTCATACTCCGTGGCAAGCAGATGGACATGACCGATATTGAGAACGATCCAGTTATTCAATTCTATGAGAGGTTAGTCTTATGGTCTTGTCCCGTAGTTAACACATTCGTGTCCAGTAGTAGTTAACATATGAGCTCTATGAAAAGTGTGGTACTTTTCATAGAGCTCATATGCCATGCCGCCATACATATTGCTAGTGGACTTTCCAGGAGGGTCCACGACATTACGTTTGCGCTAAGAGTGAACCCTCGAGGAGGGTTCCTGGCATTAGCTAAAAAACCGTAAATATACGCTACTACGTCGTAAAATAGGTGTTTGCTTCTTTCATGACGGTGCATTTTCCAAGAAAAACCTACATTAAAATGAGCCCTCCACGAGACCACCCGGCATGGCGAATGCGATAACAGGGTGCCCTCCTGGAGGGCCCCTGGCACTGAAAGTGTTAAACAATATTGATTTCTCCATCAACATATGGCAGGATTATGTTCTTCTCTCACATTAAACTGTGCTTGCCGCAGTTAGTCCGTGGATGGGTGACCATTCGTTACACATCGAGTCCCTTCCGTACCTCGCAGACGTTAAACCTTCGGTCCTGGGTGTCATACGAATACCTATGACAGTCGTTACGGATAGTCACAAGCCGAAAAGTCTGACAACCGGTTTAGCCTTAGCATATCGGTATTGCCCAGTAACTGGGTTGTGGCGGTCTGGGGCCTAATTCTCCTAAAATAAATCTTGATAAATCATAACCGTACCAAGGCCGAACCGTTCATTCAGACAGTTCTCAATTTCAAAAGCTGTCGAATTGTTTGACACAAAAAACAAAATCAATCATTTTGAAAGTTTTCGAAAACAAAAACTGACTGACGGTTCGATTGCGTTTGGCAACAATTTATTTTAAGAGAATTGGGCCCCTAGTGGCAGTCGCTCCGTGTAAAATACTGGTATTCAGACGCATCTAGTTAGACTAGAAGCTGACTGATAGTTGGGAAAAGGCTAGGCAGAAGACGTGTACTTCTGTCGTGTCAGCACGAGCAATATGAGAATAGCTCGCGCCGTAGTGAAAAGATTGCCAGTTAGCAAAATACGTGCCTAGGCCCGATTGATCAGGATGCGCACGGGCGACGTATTCAAATATCGTCACTCGTGGAGGCACTTTTAATGCAGAAGTAGGGTGAATGATGTGTTGACTGTTTTTATTATTGATATACTTCACAATTGAAAGTCTTTTCAATATCAGACAATATCTGTTTCACTCTGAATTGAAATATGCAAAGAGTTAATAAAGCTATGGCAACTTTATAATAAACTGAAATATCCCAACACCTTGTGTTTCAAACTAAATTTGTACTAACTTAACCACACTTTCCTGGAATATTAGGAGTTATCTAATAATTACAATATTCATTAACAATTTATAAACGTTATAGTGAGGTAACTGACAAAAAAAAATCTATCCCTTTCAGTGAAAAAAGAAAAGAAAATATTCTCTTGCCGCAGTGTACTTTTTTAAACTTTTATTTGGCTTGCTTTGTTGCCTGATTCAAATCTTCCAAGTAAATTTTGAGCTAATAGTTGGTAGTCTTAGTGACAATACAATGTGATGGTACCATTGATCGGACAGGATGATGAAACTCAACAACGGCATCTTCGAGTTTAGGCTTATCTTACTTAGCTAAGCGAGTGCCATTAGGTAGCTTGGTAAAAGCTTCCATTTTTTTTGTATTTTTTTTTATTTCCGTAATTTATGGTAAGAAAGAAAGCGCATTTATTACGATTAGCAGTCTGTCTACCAAGCGTGTTAGTGCTGGCAACATTTCCACAAGACCTTTCAATGTAGCGATATATTGGAAGACACTCGATCAGCAGTGGACGGTTAGGTCCAGTAGGCGAATTCACCTAACTAAAGAAGTTCAGTTGCAGTGTAGTTGCAATTAAGTTTCGATCAAAACAACGCTTTTCGTATTCTCATAATAGGCGATCGCTGTTAGACACGCTCGTGTGGACTTAACTGCAGCGTCACTGCAACTTGATCGGCACATCATAAAATTACGTGAATTAGCCTACAGATGTTATAAACTCGTTATTTCTTCCAGAAACTTCACGTTGCTCAAACTGGTATTCTGTTATATTGTACCAACAATGATCGGTGTTGTACTGTGGAATGAGGACTGGAAGTGTGCAGTTGCATGGCAATGCTTCATCAGATTCCTCGGCATGTTTCACAGTGAACTCACTGTCAACAGTCTCGCACATGCATATGGATACAAGCCTTACAACAAGTAAGAATTTATTTATTAATACCTGTTTATTATACTAACAACGTTACTTCTGTATGATTAAACTTCTGTTTTCACAAACAGCGCCTATTTCTAACCATAATATTGTTACACAATTTCCGTTGAAATTACAAACTTCCAATCTCTTCCATCTTTCAGGCTTTTGTTGACAACTTACTTACTACCTGCTTCTAATTTTAAGTATCTCCGTTCCGCCTTGGTAGCGTCGATTATTTAAATGATAGCTCAAATGTTTTTGTCTTTTTTACAGAAATATAATACCAGCAGAAAATCGCTTTGTGGCTACGTGCACACTTGGAGAAGGCTGGCACAACTACCACCACGCGTTCCCCTTCGACTACAAAGCAGCTGAACATTTCGATTTCTTCAACTTTGCCACCACATTTATAAGGTTCTTCGAGAAAATCGGCTGGGCGTACGACTTGCGGGAAGCTAGTGGAGATATTATCAATTCGATGGCTAAGAGATTAGGTGATGGCACGCCTGTCCATTTCCCATTACCCGTAAACACAGAAAACGACCGGGCAACTGGATGAAATATCGTGTCCGATAATCGGGTCTACAAAGGCAGCCTAGGTGGCCCTACAGTGAACGAACATTATAGTAGTGAAATAATGTACAGTTTATAAAAATATTCTCGTGTATAATTAAGAATTAGACGAAGTCTGACTAAGTGTATTATGAAACTTAAATTAATTATTACATAATCCTTTACTTATGTGAAAACGAAATAAAATGTATTCGCATATAAGCTACGTAGTTTGTTCTTAGAATAAATTAATTAAATCCTTAAATTGATGAACATAAACAAGAGATTTCATTGCAATAACGATAATGTGGCGGGTCTGGCTGTGGGCCCAGACCTTTCATCCGTGACAAATGGAATATCTTGCCATGGACTGAACCCTGCAACTTTATCTTACTTTGATCAAACAGCCAGCCATACTCCCAATTCCTACATTCTATGTGATAATACTTTTTATCAGGAGGCACTAAATTACGCCTCTTCAAATATTCTTCCTTACGCTCTGTATATAAAACTTTCTTCATTTCTTCTGGCACTGGCATCATTGTTGGCTCAAGGTTTTTAGTTTTTCCTAATTTCACCAAGTCAATGTCTTTTAGGCGTGCTGTTCTTCTGTTTCCAGCAGCATCGACATGGTCTTTCGCAAAAATTGAACAGCAGCGCTGATGACCCTTTCTTTGATATCATGAGAAGTATAGTTTGTTGGTTCTCTGTTTAACAAAGTCAATTGCTGAAGCTTTTCTCTATTGTGATTGACCCAGTGCATGCGCAGCCATTTCTCCTTTTCATAGTTTTCTGATAAGCAACGTATTTTAAGATATGGGTCCGTGACTGAGTAATTGCATGACACCATTCTGATTTATATTCAAAGAGAGTAAAATGAATCACTCTTTCGATGGATTCAAATACGCGTCGCTATCAACCAAAGAATAAGTAAGCCAAGTAAACTCTTTCATTAATGTTAATATTATCAAAGATGGGAACCACAGGTAAATAATCAAAGGGAACCACCATGATCATTCATGATCAACCCTTTAAACAATAAGCCATTGACGAAGTTATTCTGCTCTTTGCCATGGTAGAACTAGAACTACACTTAACACATTTACTAGTATAATATTGTAGTCTTTGCATACACCTACCTAGTTTTACATTTTTAGATATTCCTTTAAAAACTGTTTTATAATCTGAGAAAAAAATATAAAGCTACACTTATTATTACGGCGGATTTACATTGGGTCAGTTACTGACCTCGAAAACTCGACACAAGTCAGTGCTGACTCAGTGCTGCCATAGTGTAAATTGTTTTTAAGACGCAAATAGAGCGGAGGTCCGAGATTTGTGGACTGATTTGAGTAATTATTTTTTTATTTGGTATGGAATACTTTAAAGTTTTTCCCATTTAAACTTCATTGAGTTTGGTTGTGTAGTTTTTTTCAAACAATATTATAAGTAGTTTGAAAATGAATTACCCATGTAGACGACGTTCTATTTGTAGTAATTCGTGGCACAAGAAAGTAAAATAATAAAAAATAAAACAGACCTGCTTTACGTTTTTTTTTTCAGACCTGTTTTGTAATTTCTTTAAACTTTATGTCTTTTAGAAATAAGTGATAAAACGATCCGTATTCTTTCTTTTCCTATTAATATTAGAAACATGAACTGGTCTCTTTTTACATTTAAAATAAAAACTTTCGAGAAGTAAAAAATCATCGTCCGACGAACTGGAGACCACGATGATCGCTACCGACATTTACTTGTTTCTTTATGTAAGTTAACCTGCACCAATCGGTACAGATCTGCATCGACAAGTTGGGATGAGAAAACCTGTTTCTTAATGCAAGCACCCTTTTGGACTTAATCCGGGTCAGTACTCGGCATCAGCACTGATGTCAGTGACTGTCTCAATGTAAATCTACCTTTTTACCATGTTGTTTGCCATTGTGTTGCCATGAGCTGTCAATCAATCCGTATGATTCAGAGAGAATAGATAACTATAACTTTCATCAATTTCGTCTGGGGAGTATAGTCAAAAGAGTAATAATTATATTGTATAGGCTTAGAATTAGAACTTAAGTTTTTCAACGGCTCTCCGCCCAACAAGACAAAATGTAGCTTAACGACTCAAACACGAAACTACACGAAACATGTTTTATGGACTCTCTTCGGCTATGGCGTCTTCGTAAACACTGTAATAATTATGCACTACTGGGTACTAATCCGCAGGCCACTTAAAGTATCACTGATGACGGTTTTAAAGCAAGTGTTAAAACAAAATTCGATAATTTTAATTTCCATGTAATTTTTTTTTTTTTTTTAAATCTTTTTGCCTACTTTTGTTACGAATTCAGAAAATGGAGCTTCTAATTCGTGACCCCAAATAGGACCTAAAATGTAAACACAGCTGATCACAGCTGAGAATAGATAGATTTTAGCAAAGGAAAATGGGCAAAAAAACCCACACCTATTTTAGACCACTGGACGAATTTTAAAATAGGTTTTCCTTATTTACTTGTCTATGTCTAATTGTCCAGACAACAATAAAAAAAACGTTTTTGAAATTTTTCGTATTTCAGTTACGTAGTACTTATTACTTCTATGATTTCAGTTCAGCTTCAGCCATTTTAGGTGAAAAGATGAACCTATAGCCTGTTTATTTTTGTATTTTATTTTATTATACACAATGCCTCTTGTCGACATAACGAACCCTGACATAATAAAATTTCTCGTTGAAAATTATGAGAAGACAGCTCTACTGCGAATAAAATGGAACACTGTAAATCAGGCTATGTTGAATCAAGCCGCAACCTTAAATCGCGAAGAGAAAGGTTATCGCGATACAGATGCTTTGGTATCTACCATAGATGCAGGTATGGCTTCATTAAAGGCAGGTATGGAATCCGGTGCGAGGAATAGACGACTGAAACATATTATCGACGCTACCCACATACCATGTGTAGCTAATATGAGAAAGGGACATTCGCTCATCGATGTTGGTCTGGGTGATCCTGAAGACGACCCTAGACTTTCTCGACCCGACACAGACCTTACCAATGATCCTGTAATGCGACCCATTGATCCAAAACAGAAACAAATACTATACAAGGGCCAACCAAATTTCGGTCGTAGAATGTATTTGGCAAACAGATACAAGACAGCATCTCCTGAAGATAGATATTATTTAGCAGAAACTATGGGATGGGTCTATGGCTGGAGACTAAAAGACAGTTACTTTAGCAAGCATTCGCCTGAACACGGTCGTGTGTGGTGTTTGTCTCGTGAAGCGAGCCGCACTGGGCCTCAGCCAGATCCGCCACATTACAGAGATGCTGGAGTTGAAGGAAAGCGATGTGCAACAGGATAGTAATGGGTGGTGCTACTTTTGAATATATTTTATTTGTTACTGTTTATATATAGTTCATTTGTTGTTTTTCTATGATTATACTAACTGTGTGTGAGAAGTTTTTTTTATTTTGTATTATTTCAGAAATCTTTGCGGGCGTGCGCACAACATCTCACCAAAGTTTCATCGCCATCAGATGAATTGTATAGGAACGCATACGGGACAAACAAAGAAACTTTCATTTTTATATACAAGGTTAGTCGGAAAGGGAGTACTAATCCGGAGGTCACTTAAAGTATCACTGATGATAGTTTTAAAGCGAGTGTTAAAATTTCAAAATTCGGTCATTTTTATTTCCATGTAAAATCATTTTTGAGATTTTCAAAAAATCTTCGTCCCTACTTTGGTTACCAATGCAGAAAATGGAGCTTCTAATTCGTGACCCCAAATATAACCCGAAATATAAACACAGCTGATCATAGCTGATGATAGATAGATTTTAGCAAAATTACGGAATTTTTGAACAGCTATTTCTCTTAAACTGTTGCCTTTTGGGGAAAGTGGTAGAACAAAAGTTACTCATTATTATGGGTACTTTAACACCCTTTCGGATTAGTACCCCCTTTCTGACTAACCTTGTGTATGTTTCGGTCAAAACAAGCTACTTTTGACTGCAAAAAACAGTCATAAGTAGTTTTGACTAAAGACGTCGATCAAAAGTAGTTTTAACTAAAAAGTATTGGTTAATAGCGTTAGTGAAAATCACGTTTAACTGGGAGTATTTAGTAAAAAAACGTTGATGTTTATGTACTCAGCGCCAGAATGCATTGCGCTATTTATCTTCTGTCAATCTGTTTACCTGTAAAGTTAGTACATTTATGTATATTAAGCTCACGGAGCGATTTCTTCTTGATGCCCAAGAAACCGTGCACTCTCTATATTACACTGATTATTGCATTCAATAAGGAATTATTGTGTTGCTGGATCATAACAACCCAAGGGCTGAAATGTTTGTGACCGTACAGGGAACTATTTGACCACGTATTACTGCGGTCAAGCAACACAGAGTCTACATAGAGTTACATAAATACCTACTTACTCTAAATAGTATTATTTAGATTTCTGTAGAGTCAACTCACGATGGCAGCCGATAACAAAATTACCAAAGTAAAACCACCCTTATTTCTGAATCTTTAAGATTTATCCGCCTTAACGCAAGTATCGCCACTCGTGGAAAGTATTTTAATGCAATGCACATAGAGAGGAAATAAAAAAATGGTGCGTGTACTCTTATGTAGTCGCGGTAAAAGTTGTAGATACTTCGTATTATAGGTACATCGACTGAGACAATTTTAACATAATAAATTCTATTAATATTTTTTATCTCTACACCAAATTTGTCATCTTTCATTTCATTCAATTCAATCTAAGATTACATTATTGTAACGGACAGTCGACTTCTCAAAACTTTTCAACCACGTTGCTATTACGTAGTACTTATTACTTCTATGATATGACTTCAACATAACAAAAAAAAATGGTTTATGTCTACAACTAACTTCATGGTGTCGCATTTCCGCTATAGCGTGCGTAACTTCCGTAATAATGAACGCGCATACATTTTTTACTTATCTTTATTTTATCAATGAAATTTTACGCTTATTGCGCCAAAAGAAATAAAACTTCAAAAATAAGGCTGAAAAAAGTGAAGCAACTAATAGTATAAGCACAGTCTACCTATATCTTACTCCTTACAGTCGGTCAACGTAGAACATTGTCACAGAGCAATCGTGCGGGGGGTTGCGGGGTGAAGGGGCGGAGGTTATGTCCCGAGTAGCCATACTGCTACTCGGGACATAAATTCCAGGGCTCGCACTTTTTGATTTCAAATTTGATTGATATCGTTCATAGAAATTATATTAATTTATTATTACTAATCCAAGATGGCGGCATACATACATTTTCAAATGATTGTTCGTGGGAAGTCATTTCCACGGTTTTCGGGGTCACTGATGCCGAAAATGACGTCAAAATACAAATCCAAGATGGCGGCCATGAAAATTTTCATGTAATCATCCTGGGTGTCAGTTTCATGGTTTTCGGGGTCACTGATGCCGAAAATAACGTCAAAATCCAAATCCAAGATGGCGGCCATCAACATTTTCATCTAATCATCATGGGTGTTAATTTCATGGTTTTCGGGGTCACTAATGCCGAATTTAACGTCAAAATCCAAATCCAAGATGGCGGCCATGAAAATTAGTAAATTAGTGGTCATGGATGTCAAATCCAAGGTTTTCTGGGGTGCGGATGCCGAAAATGAGGTCAAAATCTAAATCCAAGATGGCGGCTACAAAAATGTCAAAGGCCAATGCAAACTATTGGCATGATTTACTTTTTTCCTTTCGCCAGAAATGAAACCTAGGTTATATGTTAGAGGACAATACGAGAAATCAATAGCAAAAAGAACCAGGTCTATCAACCGTAACCGAACGAACATAACCAGAGAAGTATTGCTAGTATCTTTTTGTCAGGCGTTACCCGCGTTACCTATTTTTCTTACATTATAATTAAATGAAAATACAATCATACGTGATATTTTGAGGTTTCCTCTGATAAAATAGATTAAGTTGATTGTTGCTGTTACATTTTTTTCGCACTGGCAGTTTTTATCACTAAAACTAGTAAAAAAACTGATAAACGTATCGAATCGATACGCGTTATTGGGTATACGTAACAGTGAAGCCACACTGCTCCGTTGCGTTGCGTTGCGACGTCGCAGCACTAGATTTCGACCAACCTAGAGATTCCAAATGTAGCGCTGCGACGTCTCATTGGTCCAAATCTAGCGCTACGACGTCGCAACGCAACGCAACGCACTAGTGGGGCCTCGCCCTTAGTGTTACGATAGCAATTTTTAACGTTACACGCAATAAGTAAGTATCGGTAACCCAATCACGGGCGTACAGTGGTTGACAGGAGTCGATGATCGCTATTGCAACACTATTTAACGCGTATCCACTATAGGATAGGTCTTCTGGGTTACTTTTCTAAATTGTACTATGGAATATTCTTACAAAAAAGAAATTATACAACCATAAAAACCGAAACCAAAACTATTTATTAAATAATTAGTAGGTACTTCTGGTTTTACAAAAATCTTTGCCTTACCTTATCATAGAACAATTACATGCTACTAAATTCTTATAGATAAAGTTAATTAATCGTAATCAGTAAATACTCGTCTCTCTTTCCACATCATGTCTTATTATGAAATCTAGAAATTGAGCTGGAGGACCTAAGTTTTGTTGATGTCTACCCCACGCCATATACCACAATACAGACATGACGTGGCTACAACCATGTGTTCTCTTCCCAGAAATAGAGGAACAGTAATGTCCTTTTATTGCTGCTACACCATCATTAAGCCCTTCTATCAAGAAGATCTAGAAAGAATATTTAAGATAATAATGTGGAAGCGGGGGACGCGGAATGACTCATTAGAGTTGCCGAGTAGGTAGTATTTAACAATGGGAAACTTAAAACATCACACGGAGTATTTTTATGTAAGAAAAATAACGCCTGATAAAAAACAATAGCAATCTACTAAACACTCTCTAACTTGGTTTTGTTACGGTTAGTAGACCTAGCTCTTTTTGCTATTGATTTGTCATACAGTCCTCTAACATATGGCCTAGGTTTTAATTCTGGCGAAAAGAAAAAAAAAACATGCCAGCTATGTATGGCAAAAGTTGCATAGCCCTTTGTCGTCACGGGTGTCATTTCTATGGTTTTCGGGGGTACTGATGCCGAAATTGAGGTCAAAATCCATTTCCAAGATGGCGGCTATTAAAATTTCAATTTAACCATCATGGGTGTCATTTCCATGGTTTTTGGGGATGCTGATGCCGAAAATGAGGTCAAAATCCATTTCCAAGATGGCGGCTATTGAAATTTAAATTTAACCATCATGGGTGTCATTTCCATGGTTTTCGGGGATGCTGATGCCGAAAATGAGGTCAAAATCTATTTTCAAGATGGCGGCTATTAAAATTTCAATTTAACCATCATGGGTGTCATTTCCATGGTTTTTGGGGATGCTGATGCCGAAAATGAGGTCAAAATCCATTTCCAAGATGGCGGCCATAAAAAAATTCAAATTAGCCGTCATGGGTGTCAAATCCATGATTTTCAGGGACGCTGATTACAAAAACAAGATCAATTCTCAAACACCAAGATAGGGACCGCGTTTTACCTGGCAAATCTCATTTAACTGGTAAATTTTTTTGACCGCCTTGTATTATCGAGGAATACTTAGGCTTTATTTCCGGCATCAGCACTCACGAAAACCATAGAAGTAATAATCATGAATAATAAGTATTTTTCTATGACTCCATCGTAGACTTGCGAATAATTTATGACTCTTACCTACCCCCGCAAGCGTTAGCCACTGCGACTGTAGCCTCGACAAAATTAGTAGTTTTAAATATTGTTAAAATATTCCAGGATAAGATGGCGAAACTGCTGCTACATATACCTTTGCATTATTTTGTCAATCGTCAAAATTACGCATGCGTGGTTTTCTTTATGCGTGTCACTGTTTCTATAAAACGTTAATTAATTTGGACGTTTGTTTGATAAAGTTTGTGTAATTTATTTTATGTGACAACCCTTTGACAAGTGTTACCAATTTTGACATTTCTTATGACCTGTCAAATGTATGGGCGTTGACCCACTGTATGTAGTAAGTAGGTACACTGTGGTATAAGTGTGGCAATGAAAACCCTGGAGCACGGCACCTTTCAACAAAACATTGTCTGGGGCAAAAACTTTTATAATCTACCCGCAGTACCTACCCACCGTCCTCAGGAGTTTGGAGTACAAACTTTTTACCCCTATTGACCCCCTAAACGACGGTGTCGATGGTGCACATTTGTAGACCGTAATTATGTACCTACCACGGAAAAAATATGCAAAACCCTTAGCAATTTTTTTTTTAATTTATTGTTTTCTCGGCGTACTTAGTTTGTCTTAGATTAAAGTCTCAAGTACTGTAATTATAGACACAATAGATAAACAATGGCACTGACGAACCGGTTCGTCGGTCGGGCCGCTAGCGGTTAATAACGTTCTGGCTATTGATATTCATCAGAGGATTTCCGGCAGTAAATACAATAAGTACCGGTAAAATGGGGCTATTTGAAAACCACAGGGCTTATTGGCAAGAACATGGCATAGAAGATATTTCGACATCTTTTTTAAACAATCTTCAATTTAACATATTGAAATATTCAATAACATTGAAATCGTAAGAACATAGCATCTTTAGCCATAATAGTTTAAGAAGCACATTTTTCAAGTTGAATTCCAGTTAGCCTCGTGGTTTCCAAATATAAAAAAACCGGCCAAGTGCGTGTCGGGCCACGTGCAGTAATAGGGTTTCGTAGTTGCACAATAATGCAGACTAAGTAGAGGGTTTAGTAATTTTTCAATGGAATTTGTACGAAATTTTTGCTTTTCCGGTTTGTCGACTATTACTCGTAAACTTAAACTTGTAAAGCCTACTTAGCTGTAATAGTTTTCCTTTTAACTTCGTTGTATATACTACTACTGTGATTTCTGAGTGAATCTATGATTCTTAAAGTCACTGTTCACGGGTTCACGGACATATTTAGCACGTTTTCATTATTTAATTTACTTATATAACTTCGCAATTTAGCAAGGCTTATGTTTAACTTACCACCAGATATAGTAACTTAATGAACACCAAATTGTCACTTGTTTGGGAATCTAAAGTAGAGTCGACGGAGCCCTGCTGTGCGGGGCTCCTATTTCTGTCTGCAGGGTTTAAAGTAACGGGGGTCGGGGTGCCACGGGAGTGCTAAGATTGTCAAAGACGCGACTAATGTCTCGCTGTATTACATTATAGCTAGCCGTGTTGAGTAACGTATGGCGGCGAATACATTCCGGCGGTTTTTTATTCAGCTGCATTCAATCCGGCTAATCGTTGAACCGCCGCATTTCAAAACGGCCCTGTTTACGATAACGGCTAGCCGTAATGTAATACGGCGGAACAATCCGACTGCGATTAAGCCGTCCGTGGCCATGGTATAATAATATGCACTAAGCTTTTATTTTTAATGGTAGAATGGCAATCATATACCAAAGAGAATGTGCATCACTGAGTTATGTCATAATATATTGAATGACTTTTTGTCAAAGAGTAACTATTTTGTAAAAACGGTTGTTTGTTCCTGTGTGATTTGATTACACATCTCATACATTTATTTTGCTAACTAATCTTTCTTTTGAATTTCTTTCTTCTTAACACCTACACAAGATGCCTCTAATTGATATAACAAACCCTGACAATATAAAATTTCTTGTAGAAAACTATGATAAGACGGCCCGTCTACGAATGAAATGGAACTTTGTTCATGCGGACAAGTTGAAACTGGCTGCTACTTTAGGCCGTGAGGAGAAAGGACATTACGAATTAGATGTCTTGAAAGAAGCTTTCGCCGGAGGTATGTCCACATTAACAAGAGATAGTATATCCGGAGCGTCAAACAGAAGAAAAAAACCTTATCGTGACGCAATCCACATTCCAGCTCTAGCTGATATGAGAAAGGGACATTCAATTGTTGATGTCGGTCTTGGTGACGCTAAGCAAGATCCGAGACTTGGGCGGCCCGATACTGATCTTGGATTAGATCCTGTAATGCGGCCCGTCGCTAAGGAACACAAGAGCCTCATCTACAAAGGTATCCCAGACTTTGGCCGTAGAGTTTACATAAAGCAAAGAAACAAATTGATACCTGCCGACAAGTACTATTTTAGAGAAACTAGTGCATGGGAGTACGGATGGCGCCAGCGCGACAGTTACTTCAGCAAGAATAGGCCACAATTTGCTCGTGTGTGGCTCCTGACTCATGGTACCAGCAGCCGTACCGGACCTCAGCCAGATCCAGCGCATTACAAAAGTTCGGAACAAGGGGGTGCAATTAAATGTTCTACATAGTGTGTTCAAATAGCAACGGGTTATTTGTATCTTATTTATAATTTTTAGGTTACATTTTTTGTTTGTAGGCTTTGTAATGATTTTTTTTAGACTTTAATTATATTTTATAACTTATGGTTTCTGTTCACAATTAGAAGGTTTATATGACGCATCCTTAGCGTAACGCGGTCGACGAGTTTTTGGCCGCGTAACGCATCTATTAAACTTAACTAACTAAAAACGTGGATTCCGATTATTAAACGTTTTAAAAAAAACTGTATAACTTATAAAACCACTTTGCACAATAAACCCAAATATATTTTCCTCAATACATCAACATTTTTCATTCATTTGGCAGTGTCCTGCAAATCTTACTGTGGTGAGTATACCTATGTATTTAGTACAATATTTAGTAGTTCAATTTAATATAATTAATCATTAATTTTTCTTTTTATCTTTTTTGTTAAGTACAGTAAGCATCAAATGATCGATCAAGCTTAAGAAAGCTTCCTACAATACAAAGTATCTACTACTTAGACCGTGTTCAGGTGGCGCGATTTACGCGCATTTCTTGTAGCGCGTTTCAACTCGCGCGATTTTGAGATACCAGAGGTCAGAATCTATACATTCCATGCACATGCAATCGTGCGTTTTGCTTAAGCGTTGAATTCGTGTACTATACGCAAGAGCCTCGCGCGAATCTAGAGGACGTATAACTGTATAAGTGTTGCAGACTGACAAAATCCGGCCCTAAATGCTCGCGTGTATAACGCATCATGTAGACCTTTATAGAGAACTCTCAGGTGTGTAGATTTAGATTTCCTCACAATGTGTTCCTTCATTTCACACTCCTTAAAGCAAGTTATTTAATATTAATACATAAGAAATCTCTCAAGAGAATCTGCCATAAAGAAGAATTTCGTAAAAAAACATCTCTAGTCATATTTAAACAGCACTTAAGATGGGATCTCCTAAATGAAAGCTGTTTATTAAAACAGGCCTAGATTTCTTTGGTGAAGATGATTACTTTCCTGAGATTAGGGATACCATTTCAAATTTCAAAATGAAGGAATTCCTAAAACACCGTACCTACATGACTTTTCAGAAAAATGCGGGCCTATGTTAAAGTTTGGTCCCTTCTTATACATCAATACATAACACCATGCAAAATAACACGGTTGCTTTACCATCCGAATGTGCAATCGGAATTTAGATTATTTATCTTGAATGTATGTACCTATTGAATTTTTGACGACACTTTTGGTGCAGTGGCTGGGCGATTGGCTTCTGCGAATGCGCCGGTTCGATTCCCGCACGGAAGAAATATTTGTATGGTCTACAGATACTTGTTCCGGGTCTAAGCGTTTGTGCATGTGAGATTTGTGCCTGTAACAGGAGAAATATCAGAGTGGGGAAAACTTAAAAAAAAAAGTATTTAAACATAATAATATTATTTTCAAATGGCTTTTGCTAAAATGCCGGCGAGTACTGCGAAGAATAATTTTAACAGGCTGCGGTAACAAGCTGTGGTAACCGAGTCACGTTGTCTGCATGTATTTCTTAAATCTGATAGAGATTCATTAGATGTGATACCTAACCATTCGTCACATTAGCTATTGCGTCACTATCCTTGGTAGGTCTCATTCACTACTACGTCACGTTGTGCAAGTACAGTCAACATCAGATACATAGAAGCAATTCAGGTACTCAGATAATTCTACACTCTCAAAAACACATTAACATCTGCACAACAATAGCGTTCAAATTATTGTTAGCATCCAATGTATCAAAATCATCTGAACACTCGCAATTCAAATATTTCTATGCAAACAAATCATCTTGTCAACTGAGGTAGTCAAATGTAACTAAGCAACCAAAGTGTTCAAAAATATGTAAACAATAACCATTTCTCAATATATTTCTCAGTGATACTAAGGCCTGTTACAAACCTAGACGTTTTAGGGCGGTTACAGACCTTGGTTTATGCTCGTTTATAACCGACTTCAAAAAGGAGGAGGTTCTCAATTCGGTTGTATTTTTTTTATGTTTGTTACCTCAGAACTCCGTCATTTATTAACCGATTTGAAAAATTCTTTTTTTCTTGGAGAGGGTATAGGTACTTTTCGTTTAGTCCCCTAAAAATGTTGTTGATGAACTTCAGAGATATGGAACGGAACTCCTCATCGGATCAAAGCAAAATTTTCAAATAACTAATATTGCTTTGTTTATACGTGTTGTTGGTAACTGACTACTGGAATAACCCCCCCCCCCCCCCCCCATTTTCCGGAATGTTTGAATTATATCGTGTAAGGTATAGCATGAAAGGACTTATTATACCCGACTACGGCAAAGTCAAAAATAAGGGTTATGAAGAGAGAGGGAGAGAGAGTATGGAGGAGAGAGGGTTTAATTTATGGCACTAAAACTAGGGCATGCAAAACCGGTTTTCCGGTTTTGCGCAAAACCGGAAATCGGCCAAAATTTAACGATTTTTGAAAACCGGTTTTGAGAGCCAAAACCGGAGCTCAGCTCCGGTTTTCCCATTATTGAGTAACAATTAACATTTTGATTTTTATCAACATTTTGTTCGAACACTCAAAAAATAATTAATTTTGAGGCATCAAATGTATCCGAACCGAACACAGCCTGCATCCACCCACTTACACGCCTCCCTCCACTACCCCCGCACCCCGCACCCGGAATTACATTAGGAATTACACAAATGCAAGAGAAAGAGAACCCCCGAAAATCGGTCAGATTTCGACCTGGCTGGGTTCGTAAAAGTAGAGCAAGCCATGTATGAAAGCGGAGGGCATCGGAGTGTGTATCTCACCGAAGCATATAATTATTTATTATGTGTTCTACCAACAAGTGTTGAGAGTGAAAGGGTGTTTTCGAGTGCTGGGTATTTCTGTAACAAAATAAGAAGTTCGCTGTCTGATCGAATGTTGGATGCACTTATATTCTTGAGATCACATTATCAAGAACAGCGATCTCTTGAAAACAAGTGATTTATGCTTTATTTAAATTAGTATACATAGTTGATTATTGATCTCTTTTTTTAGTGCAATATGAATCATATTATAATAATGTTATTTTGTAGTTCGTCTTCAAAGTTACAAAAATGTAGATTTTTTTGGTAATTGTGGGTGGCTATGTTTAATATTTGAAGATGTTGATTGTGTTTTCTATGTTTAAAATATATTATTTTTGATAGCAGACTTAATAGGTACCAAAGATACCAAAAACTTACTTGTTGTTGATTTGATCTCAGTTAATTAATCTTTATACTATTATAAGTTCACTGTTATCTGTACAATTATTATGGTTTGGATTAAAAAGAAATGTATCATACAATTTGTTTTATTTGTAGACTTAGTGGGTATTTTAAAAAAATGGTGTTTCTTTTTAAATTATACTACATTCGATTTTTTTTGCTAAAACCGGACCTAGCTCCGGTTTTCGGTTTTGGTCCCAAAAAAACGATGTTCAAAACCGGTTTTGATGACTTTCCGGTTTTGCATGCCCTAACTAAAACGTATTCAATAAAAAATAAACTTATAAAAAAGTAAAAACCGACTACAAAAAAAAAACTAAAAGGAGTAAAATAATTCCCTACCATAAGATAAAATTAACAGTTTCAGAAGACGGTGCAATTCTACACTGAAAAAAAATTGTAGCCACTGACTTTTGAAACTGTTAATTTTATGTTTTTTTAGTCGGTTATTACTTTTTTTTAGTTTTTGCATGCGCGCCATGCGCGCATTCAAGCGCATTACATTTCGCGCTTCAAAAAAACCGAACGCACGTATATGCCAGTGGGTCTCTTAGCAAAATGGATTCGACCGCCATGCCAGTGTGTTATCGCTGTAAGGTGTACAGTGTCCTGTGACGTTATTAAGATTAAAATGTAGGCAGGCATTGCAATTAAAGGCAGGCGGTGAGCCACTAAATGTAACGCGTATGGCTTTCTATACCAGCGCACGCACTAGCGGTTCTTTTTAAAGTGACTGTTTTGAAACGTATCGTGCTAGATTTTGGCTAAAGGTATATTCGATGCGATTCGATGATAACTGACTACTAAAATCAGGCTACAGTGCATGTTCATAGATAAGCCGCTTTTAGCATTTGAAAAAAAGGGGTGCATGAAAAGAGCCTCCACGAGTGATTCTATTCGATACTTCGGTACGTCCGGCGCACCCTGGGCAGTCAGCCTCGCTACCATCCTTGCTGACTGGCTAATCTTTTCACCACGGCATGAGCTATTCTTGTATAGCTCATGCCGACACGATAGAAAAAGAAGCATTTGAAAACCGCTTGCGTAAAATCATAATTATTATCACTCAGTGCGTGCTTAGTCGGGCTGATTTTACATCGTTAGATATCTTTTAACCGAGTAATTAAATTGACGCTTAACAGATTTTGTACTTTTTTGGACACGGTTATCAATCCGAAACATAGTTAAAATGAACCGAGGTATTTTGTAGGTACAGTCACCATCAGATACATAGAAGCAGTTCAGGTACTCAGATAATTCTACACTCTCAAAAATACAATAACATCTGCACAAGAATAGCGTTCAAATTATTGTTAGCATCCAATGTATCAAAATCATCTGAACACTCGCAATTCAAATATTTCTATGCAAACAAATCATCTTGTCAACTGAGGTAGTCAAATGTAACTAAGCAACCAAAGTGTTCAAAAATATGTAAACAATAACCATTTCTCAATACATTGCTCAGTGATACTAAGGCCTGTTACAAACCTAGCCGTTTTAGGGCGGTTACAGACCTTGGTGTTTTATGCTCGTTTTTAACCGACTTCAAAAAGGAGGAGGTTCTCAATCCGTTTGTAATTTTTTTTTTATATTTATTACCTCCGAACTCCGTCATTTATGAACCGATTTGAAAAATTCTTTTTTGGTTTGAGAGTGTATAGGTACTTTCCGTTTAGTCCCTTATAAATTTTGTTATGATTAGACCATGAACTTCAGAGATATGGAACGGAACTCCTCATCGGATCAAAGCAAAATCCTCAAATAACTAATATTGCTTTGTTTAAAATATGTGTTGTTGTTATCTGACTACTAGGGGGTGCGTCAAACCCCCCCCCCCCTCCCCCCCCCCCTCCGTTCACTTTCCGGAGTGTTTGACATATATCGTGTAAGGTGTAGCATGAAAGGGCTTATTATACCCGACTACGGCAAAGTCAAAAATAAGGGTTATGAAGAGAGAGGGAGAGAGAGTATGGAGGAGAGAGGGTTTAATTTATGGCACTAAAACGTATTTAATAAAAAATAAACTTATAAAAAAGTAAAAACCGACTTTAATAAAAAACTATAAGAAGTAAAATAATTACCATAAGATAAAATTAAGTTTCAGAAGTCGGTGCAATTCTACACTGAAAAAAATTGTAGCTACCGACTTCTGAAACTGTTAATTTTATGTTTTTTTTTGTCGGTTTTTACTTTTTTTTTTAAGTTTTTGCATGCGCGCATTCAAGCGCGTTACATTTCGCGGTTCAAAATAACCGAACGCACCTATGCTACTGTTCGCACTGCCAATGGGTCTCTCTGTTATGCCGTACGTTATCTAGAAGGCAGCTAAGTGCAAAAGTCTACTTTTGAGTTATAAGCGAAAAAGCTGGGAATCGTTGTCTCAATGAAAGGGAAGTTATTATTTTAAAATTGTTAATTGAAATAGGTACAGTATTAATTGCTCTATAATTTTCAGTATATTTCAGTTATCTAACCCTTTCAGTTTTTTCACAAAATTCATTTTTACTTTTTAGTTAAGCATTTTGTAATTATGTTAATGAGTAATACGATACTAAAAAGTCGCTAACCATACCTTAGCCGCTTTGTGTTATGTGTAACTTCGCAACTACAACAGATATAAAAACAATTCCAAGACAGGACGATAGAGAATTTTCAACTCTATAAAATGGCATCAAAACCTCAAATTCGGCCAACTGTGGCTTAACTGCCTTTTAGTCAACGTACGGCTACAGTAGCAATATGGATTCGACCGCCATGCCAGTGTGTTATCGCTGTAAGGTGTACAGTGTCCTGTGACATTATTTAGATTAAAATGCAGGCATTGCAATTAAAGGCAGGCGGTGAGCCACTAAAAAATTTAACGCGTATGGCTTTCTATACCAGCGCACGCACTAGCGGTTCTTTTTAAAATGACTGTTTTAAAACGTATCGTGCTAGATTTTGGCTAAAGGTATATTCGATGCGATTCGATGATAGCTGACTACTAAAATCAGGCTACAGTGCATGTTCATAGATAAGCTGTATCGCGATTTTAGCATTTGAAAAAAAAGGGGTGCATGAAGAGAGCCTCCTCGAGTGACAATACTTCGGTACGTCCGGCGCACCCTGAGCAGTCAGCCTCGCTACCATCCTTGCTGACGGGCTAATCTTTTCACCACGGCATGAGCTATTCTTGTATAGCTCGTGCCGACACGATAGAAAAATAAGCATTTGAAAACCGCTTGCGTAAAATCATATAGCAACTCAGTGCGTGCTTAGTCGGGCTGATTTTACATCGTCAGATATCTTTTAACCGAGTAATTAAACTGACGTTTAACAGATTTTGTACTTATTTGAGCACGGTTATCAATCCGAAACATGGTTAAAATGAACCGAGGTATTTTGTAGGTATTTATTACAAATTCAATTCCTGAAGATATACTAGAAAATGTAGCAAATAAAAATGTCAGTTTCATTCAAACTGATTGTTTCGAATTTAATGGCTTTCGTGTGGAATAAATACTCGTTTCAATTTCCTTACGATGTTTTTCTATAACTTGACTATCAGATTATATTATAAACAAAAGACACGTCAATGACGTCACGCACGAAATGAAAGGGATATAGCTATATGAAGAAAAAGAAAAAATGCTGTATTGACACAATAGGACACATTGTATCTATTTTTGAACTTTCCATTTATGACTCTAAGCACAATCAAATACAATTCATTTTACGTTGCTATCCTGACTTTCTGAATAACGTGTTGCTTAGTTACCTTTGAATGTTTAGCTTGTTTACTTACCATAGACCTTTAGTTTGTAAATAACTATTTGACATTGTGACTGCTCAGATATATTTGGAGTTTATGATGCTCAAAACAATTTGAACAGTTTTGTTGCATAGATGTTTTTGGTATCTTGAATGTGTTTAATTATTTGGACACCTGAGTTGCTCATCTACTAATGATGCTGACTGTACCTCTTTAATACGAATTCAATTCCTGAAGATATACTAGAAAATGTAGCAAATAAAAATTTCAGTTTCATTCAAACTGATTGTTGCGAATTTAATGGCTTCCGCGCGGAATAAATACTCGTTTCAATTTCCTTACGATGTTTTCCTATAACTTGACTATCAGATTATATTATAAACAAAAGACACGTCAATGACGTCACGCACGAAATGAAAGGGATATAGCTATATGAAGAAAAAGAAAAAAATGCTGTATTGACACAATAGTACACATTGTATCTATTTTTGAACTTTTAATTTATGACTCTAAGTACAATCAAATACAATTCATTTTACGTTGCTATCCTGACTTTCTGAATAACGTGTTGCTTAGTTACCTTTGAATGTTTAGCTTGTTTACTTACCATAGACTTTTAGTTTGTAAATAAATATTTGACAATGTGACTGCTCAGATATATTTGGAGTTTATGATGCTCAAATCAATTTGAACAGTTTTGTTGCATAGATGTTTTTGGTATCTTGAATGTGTTTAATTATTTGGACACCTGAGTTGCTCATCTACTTCTGATGCTGACTGTACTCAGGAATGAAAATTAATGCCTGTCTCAGAGCAATGCCAGCCACACGCCTGTCTATACCTTAAAATGACTGCAGAGTGTAAACAAATTCGTGTAATTTCTATGATCTATTACTGGTACAGATTAACACAGCACGGGATTTAGCTTGAGTAAAAAAAAAACTTTTTTTTTTCTTGCTCTTCGGTTAGGTGATCATGTCTAAAGTCTAAACCACCGAAGACACACACTTTTAATAAAAAAAATGTTTTTTTTTTACGAAAACTAAGTTTTTTTTTTATATAGAAAATTTCGATGCCATTGCCAGGTATCAATGCATGAAAGCACGTCGACACAACTGGCGGGCACGACTAGCGCGATATTGCTCCGTGCAATCAGTTAACTCGGGGCGCTACATGACTCAGAAACAGAAAACCAGGTTTATTTTATGATTTTTTTTATATCTGATTCTTATTTATACCTGTTCTTGGTGAATCAGTGTCACCAGTAGAGCACACGGTTCGAAGAAATTACACGAATTCGTTTACATCCTTTATAGTTAAATAATTAGGTATATCCAACAACAGATACTAAACTTGTAAGCCGTAAGAAGAAAGACATAAATCAAGTTCAAATCTCCTATGTCGTCGCCTCGCTTGCGCGCGTATAAAAGTTGGTAACGATAGAAGTTCCTTGTTAAATCCGCTCGAAGTCGTACGACCTCGCTGATGAATATAGCGTTCATGCTAAGAATCCTCTAGCCGACCTAGAATAGTTATGGCGTACCTAGGTATATGAATTCTAGGAAAATATAAAGTTTTTTTTTTGTTTTGTCTATTTTGGAGTTTTTAATAATAACAACCCTTATTTTGGTCAGGTATCCAAAAGTTTCATGCACATACATAGGTCATTTAAATTGCTTTTGCATGATTAGGTACCCTAGTGCTGCTGATTTTATTTTCCATACGGCTTGGTTTTACAGTGCCGCTTTCGCCAGCGCGGTTAGTAAGCTCGCGGGCCACGAGCTTTGAGTGTCTTGGATCGTTACATAGTAAAACAGCGCGGGCCTATGGCGCGGGCCAGCCGCGCGGTTTGGTTTACCTACTATGTAACGATCCAAGACACTCAAAGCTCGTGGCCCGCGACGCTTACTAACCGCGCTGGCGAAAGCGACACTGTAAAACCAGCCTGTATTGCCTCCTAAGCGAGTAGAGGTGTAGTGCAAAGAGTTAAGCTCATTTCACACTGAGATTGCAGCGCCTAACTTGACAAGCAGTGACGCTAAGAAAGCGGGCGGCGCGTGGTACCCCGCGACTTCGCGAGGGCGCGCGCTGAGCTTTGGGCCGGTTCATATCAAGTTTACAATCTACATTTTATAAGAAAACTCGTGTGCACCTGCGGCGCCGTGATCAATCGCGCGCTACCTCTTTCGATAAAATAATTACGAGTAGTCGCTACTGCTCGCAGCGCCGCGGACGGCCGGGCGGCTCTTGCGAGCCGCTCAAGAGATACTGTGTATTATAATAATGATGATAAAGATTAAAATGCTGCAAAAAAATGTACTGTAACTGTTCGCCGTTTCGCTGCCTGCCGCTACAGACTCGGTATAAATTGAGGCTTAGATAATAACGCAGAACCTTTCTGGTTGGGAACTTTTTGCCTTTTACCGTGCCTAGTACCGGCCGACAGGCCGACAGTAATATCCTCGACATCCAACTCAAGACCTCGAGCTTGAAAACTGCACTTAGGTAGGTACTTGCCAGTAGTTCACCAATGAGACAGGTCCTACTTATTACTATTAGTCAACTAGTAGAATATACCTGGTCCAACATTCAAGGACTTTCAAAGAAATAGCACTAAGCTAACCCTGTAGTTTTCCAATTAATAAAACAAAATCATCCGTTTAAACAATTTATTTTTCTCAAAACTTAATACTAAGGTCTTATCCTAAATTATTTACAGACATGTTCACAAAGCATAAACATCCATCCATACATGCACATTACACTGAAATGCAGTCCAATGAACGAATGACTTTACATGGGCGTAGTCCAGGTTTTCAGGTTCGTCTTCCCCCCTTCTGTCAATCCAAAATACCCACTATACTATTTTTCACGTAAGTTGCTTCTTGATAGCCTAACATACGCAACGCGACATCATTTTGTCATCGAATTAGTTCGTACCGAGACGAGATAGTGTATGAGTTATAAAGGCTGGGACGTTAGTCTAGAACGCTACAATACGACGAATGTACTCAAGAACAACATGCGGAAAGATTATCTCATTCTATTTCACGTTCATAAATAATCATGTTGACATTGATTCGATTTTGTAGCCATTACGATTTACGAATGACAAATGTCTGAGTACAAATCATTCGTCAAAAATAGTATAGTCCACGCATTGGCAGTAAAACTGAGCAATTTGGTAGGTAACATCCCTGCGGTATCATAAACCTTTTAAAAACTATCAAATCCTAGCTACACCCTAAGTGACTTGGTACAATATTTTGTCAGTATCACACATTATGCTTCCTTTTAGCGGACGGTTTGTCGAAGACTTGTTTCATGCCGCCTCTAAAGTTGGCCAGCCTCGCGGCTGCGCCCTCGTTGCTCCACGCAGAGTCAAACTCTGTCGTATCCTGGTCCACGAGATGCGTGTATTTCGTACGCCCAGATCGACCGAATTTCTTTACTTGCATCACCTGTGAATTAAATATAATATTAAACGAATTCTCTTTCTTACTAGTGTAGTTTCCGACAAAATTTGAGCATCTTTCTCTATTCCCGAAGCATTCAAAAGATTGTGTCAGAAGGTAATAAGACCCTCGCAGGCTTTGATTAAAAGCACTTTAAAATTGTTTAATACAACTGTAAAAAATTGTTACCGCTTCAATGAACTTAAACCATGTATTATAAATTTGTTCTTTAAATAACTTATAACACTTCAAAAATAATGCTTTCCACGGCAAAATTAATGGTTCGCACTATAATCATTCAAAAAGCATTTGTTTCTGAACGCATATTAACGAATGGTGGAAAGTGATCGGCGAACTGCCACAAGCCGGCTGCTGCCGGGGCACCGATCGCTTCGCTCGCTCGCCACGTGCTTTGAGTGGTCACAGTTCTAACATAACCTAACCTACCTTTCAGCTATCTGTTAGTCATTATATTTCCGATTGCTTTGAAGTTAAAAGCATTAAAATTATAGTGCAAACAATTATTTTTAAGGAAGACATTTTTTTTAAGCTAGACATTTTAAATTTTAAAGTGCTAAACCTTTTAAAGTGATAACTATTTTTTTTAAAGTTCATGAAAGTACATGTACACATATTTCCCCTTTTATTACAGCATTCTGTAATCACTAATTCGACTACCAAAGGTGACGCGATAAACTAATAATACGAATTTTAATTACCTTAGGCAAAACAGTCTTATCAAAGTGATCGTCCAGTGTTGGACCAGAGAAGTCTTGCTTGAACACCTCGTCTTCTTTGTCCAAGTAGAAGGCACCTCTGAAAATTAAAGGTTTTATTAATTATAATCCTTGTACTTACACTTACCATAATACATGACGTAATCAGCCCATTACTGTCACACTGTTGGGCACGGGCCTCTTCTCAGAATGAGAAGGGTTAGGGCCTTAGTCTACCACGCTGGCCTGGTGCTTGTTGGCGGACTACATACCATCGAGATGTTTTACGCCATCTTGGTTGTTCAGGTTTCCTCACGATGTTTTCTTTTACAGTTAACGCAAGCCATAATCAACTTCTGATTTACAAATGATCGTGAAGAGCCAGATATGTGGGCCCAGGTCGAACTCAGACCCTCCTACAGAGGCCGACAAGCGTTCTAAACACCGCTCCAGGCTTTACTTTCACGTAAAACTTCATTTAAAAAAATATGTCCACAGACCAACAATACCGCAATATCGATCGTCTGAACAGCCTCAAAAATATTTTAACTAAAAATAGCCTTTTTTTGAAGTTACTTAAAATTGATTTTCAATCTGCTTCATGATTTTCTCAAGATTTCATGAACCTATATTAATCCTTTCACTATTGTATTATTTGTTTCATATTTAGGAATGGCGACCTCATTGAGCTATAACTTGAAATAAAACGTAAAAAGTATTAATAAGTTACCTGTGATAGTATTTCTGCAGGAACTTGTACTTTCCCTTGACGGACTTGTTAGTGACAAGCTTGGGGTTGAGTCGCTGCTCCACGCGGCGCTCCTCCTCCGTCATGTTGCGCATGCGCTCGATTGTCAGCAGTTCTTTCTCTACACTGTAAATAAAGCAGATTTATAATAAAAGCTCGTTGATATTGCAATCATATAGTCACGACACTGTTGGCGCAGTGAGTGAGCCAAGCAGGCTTTTGCCCTGCGATCAAATGATACATTATGTGGACTCTTTACTAGGACCACAAAATTACTCATAGATACTTTTAATCTATCCCCACATCCATTTATTTTTTACTTACGCTTCTCTTTCTTCCTTGTCGCGTTTGATGCGCTTCATTTCACGCAGCTTCCATGCTTCATACTCCAGTTCGTCGTTCTCATCGTCTGTGCACACGTCGTTAATATTACCTTCTTTTAGTTCACCCTGTAACAATTTAATCACATTCCAATGACTGCCAACCCTGTGTCACGCATTAGATTGTGTAATTTCAACAGTAAAAGGGTATGCAAGTGTCATTTGCCACAAACTGTGAACCAACTGTACCATACATTTCGCAGGGACTCACCGCACACGTGCCGGCTACTCAAAATGTATGTAAACAGCTTCTGACTGTGGCAAGAGGCTCGTGCGGCCTCAGCAGCTACTTATTATTCGTTATTGTAAAATTACAGATCAATACTCATAATCTTTTTCCTGTCAGTATAAGAAATAAGTCTATAATGAATAGTTTGATTAGTAATATATTTTCAAACCTGTGTATTCCTCTGTTCAGACCTGATAGTCTCTTCAACAAGTTTTAAAGCATCTCTTCTCCTCTCTTCTTTTTCTTTTCTGGCTTCTACTTCTTCCTTCTTTTGCAGCTTGACTTTCCGCTCCCGCTCTTGCACAGTCATCCTGTCTGATGCTCTTACAAACACGGGTTTCACGCGGGGTCCTGGGAAGATATTGAATTTAAAAAACTAATTTATGGTATGTAATTATGTTCTTTTAATAAACATCTCTTTGTTATTGGAGTTATACACAGCCCTCTATGCAGAGCCTGCATGGTGAAGGAGAAAACCGCGGCCCTCGTACTACTGAACTGCCCTGAGGTCGCCATATACAGTTTGGTAACTAGAGTAGGTACTCTCAGAGAGATCCTCAGTAACATTAAATGGTTGCTGGCCTTTCTCGAGGAGTTAGGTTGGATTGAATAACAAATTATTGCCACCTGCACGCAAATATGCGATTTGACATGGAATTGCGGAAACCTGCGCGTTTAAATAAAACTATGATAATTATGAAGACATTACTCGGGTATCTGAAATTGCCAAAGTGACTTTTAGAGGCAAAGTGAACCTTCCGCAAATACACATTCTTATTGCAGAACCAAGTCAATTTACGAAAAAGACTAAGGCCTCCCCCACATTGTAAATATTCCTTTAACAAATCTTTGATATCCATATACAAATTGCAGATTACACACTTCTCTATTACTCCTACTTGTGTTATCTTTTGTCAGTATCAATTATGTCCTACTAATCAATTTCTTATTATAATTGCTATACCTGTGTCTTCTTCACTGTCTGTGTATTCTGTATCTGATGATCCACTCTCTTCTTTTTCTCCATCCAACATTTCCTCATCTTCATCTCTACCAAGAACCTCTTTTTCTGCATCCCTGATAAGACAAATGAAAGCTTAGCCATATGTATCATAAGCTAGTATGAAATGGATTAACAAACTGCATGCATGAAAAAAATCTGCAAAATTGAATTTCACACTTTTTGAAATGCATTTGGCAGGCAGTAACGTTGAACGAGCAACAGTTTTTCAATCTGAACGGTTTCACATAAACCAGTGCCAACAGGCATCCAACTTAAACTATTATTTTATCTAATGTTGTTGCAGTGCTACACTTCGCAAACACTATGTGTATATTACTTTATTATGAAGTTTTCTGTATGAATTTATTTTGATATGTATGTTAGTCTGTAAGGTATATCTAGGTGTATCTATGGGCCTTTGTAGCCTGTAATAGGTGATAGTAACCATATTGTATGTGTATTTGCCTAGCTTTTAGACACAGGGAATCCTAGTGTGGAAGCTAGTGCCAAATGTATGTTTATTAAATAAAGATTATTATATAGTTTATACCTGGCACTAAGTTTAGCTTTAAGAGCCTGTCGGCGCCTCTCAATCTCTTCCTCGTCGAGCTCATCTTCACTCTCAGAACTATCTCTAACTTCCTCAGCACTGCTCTCAGATTCTACTTCAGGTTCAGCATCAATAATCTCTGGCTTATGTTCTGCACGCCTCTGCGGGGACTGAGCTGCTTGACGTAGACGGCGGAGACGAGGGTCATCAACCTAGCAGTAAGTAATAACATTCTGTTTATTCATCTTTCTACAGATAAATTACATTTTTAAATATTTAATTATAAAAAATAAAAAAAACATTTAAAAATATAAAAAATAGTAGCCCACCGGCATCCGGAACAGGGTCCAAGCTGCCGGCGGTCAGGTCCAGAGAGAGGAACTTCCTAACGATACGCGCCGTGTCCGAAGATTTATTATTATAACATTTATTAAATACTGGACTGAGTAACTTGTTTGGGTAATCGAGTTGTGAGTGTCCTTTGTCTATGCACGCTTAAATAATTTGGATGGCAGTATGATAATAAAGTTTTCAACTGCATTTATTATTACAAAGACTATTAAGGTCACATTCTACAGCATAATCATAGTACTATACACCTCTGCCCAACCCTTCAAGGAATATAGGCATGATGTTGTGTTTTACAGCATTTGCAACATTACAACAAGGAAAGACTTGTTTGATCACCAATCCCCAAACCCATGCCAAAATTTTGGGGTCCCAAACTATGTCTCTAAATTAATTTCATCAAAATAATAACAAATGATCACCTCTTTCTCAGAATCACTGTGATGTTCTTCTTCTTTCTTGCTGATGACTACTGGCAAAGTCTGCTGCCTGCGGTCTGGTTTCTGTTGCTCTATAAAGTCCTCTGTATCAGAATCTTCTGAAGAAGACGCTCCTTGAGCATAATCTGGCTTTTTACCCGAAATATACCTCTGAACCTTCACCTTTTGCATAGAAATCTCTCCTGTAAACGAAACAATTTATGGATTGAGTTTTAAAAATTACTTGCACATGTGGACACAAAGGCTATACTGGCATGTAAGATTTGGTAAACTCCTTACAATTAAAGAACAATATAGCCAAGTTATGTGCGAATAAAATCACGTAATGCTCACCTTTTTCATTTCGGATGGGAACAGCGCCTGCTGTGCTTTGTATCCCAACGGGTTGGGCTGGAAGCACATTCATTTTGACGAACTTAGTGCAGCACAAAACAATTTATTTGTTAGTTTCGCAGTATAATGATACTGTGGGCAAATCAGTAAGAAACAGATTTAATACTTAAGTCATAAACATGTTTTGGAGTGGAAATTACTTTTGACAATTTCTATTTATTCTTGACGTGAGTGACATTTTAAAACGTTGTTGCACAGATAAGAAATTGATCAGTGAAGAATCAAAGACAAAATGACAAAACATGATGATGTACATGAAACTCCCAAAGAGAATGTAACTAGCACTCCACACTACTCGATACAACTAACCGTAAAGTTTTTATAAAGTTTTAAACAATGGCAGCCAAGCATGAGTCAGAATTTTTTTAGTTCTTATTCTAAGGGATTTTTTATTTAATTAAGGGACAGTTAGAAACAGTAATAGCCCAGCGGCTGAAAGTTGCCCTCTATGCAGGAGGGTACGAATTCGAACCCAGCCCGCACGTCTGGCTTTTCGAATTCATGTATGGATCAGAATTTGACTAGCACAAATGGTGAAGGAAAACATCGTGAGGAAACCTGCACACCTGAGAGGGCTTCATAAAGTTCTCGAGGGTGTGTGTGGGCTGCAAACCCACATTAGGCCAAAGCGATGGACTAAGGCCTAAACCCTTCTCATTTTGACTCTAAAAAGAGGGTCCTCTGGTACCTAGCAGTGGGACAGTAATGGGCTGATTATAATTTGTGGGACAGTCTGATAGTCAGATACCCACATTTTGTTTTACATTACACTATTCTTTGTTGTTCTAAAATGCATCTGTGAACACACGGCCACATATCAAGCTATATTTTTCCAGTATAAGCTGACCTCCAATTATACGGAAAGCCTCTAAAATACGAGATCAGTTGACATAGGCGTGCTTATTAAATGTACTAAACTGTATTAACCGGTACTAATGATGGATGCATCAAAGTGAAGTTCGCCCGGTTCCGGTCAAGGCCGTTCCTATTCTTTTTTTGATCGCATTAGTAAGTAAATAACCAGAGTTGGATTTCGTACGATAATTATCGTTTTTGTACTTTAATTTGTTATTACTTACGATATATTATCATAATTCAAATAACGTAATCTAAAATATGATAATTTCCATACATTTTGTGATAATGTATGTAATAATGCAAAAATAAATCATTCGACAGTAGAGCGATATCCGCCGTGCTTTTATTCATTTACGGTATCGATAAATTAGACCACTAAACAAATAAAATGCAATTTTTTTTCTTTTTTTAACCTTATGGAGTGGGAGAGATACGTCACGTAAGACTTAAGACTATCGGAAGACAAAAACGACAAAATATATTTTATTTTTACAAGCAAAATCCCGTGCCCTTTTAAAGCAGTATTACCAGTAATATCATGGTTTTAAGGAATTACACGAATTCGTTTACACCCTGTATACCTACTTAGCTCTTTTTTTGTAAGATTACTTTGACGGAAATTATACTATCTTTTTTATACGATGCTCAACTCAACCATTTTTGAAGCGCCCGAATTCAGCCCTGTAAATGACGTAATTTGACTTTTGTTAACGCTTATCATCTTGCTTTTTTCTTAGCAGACACAGGCGTCACAGTTCAATCAACAAGACGTACAAGTACCACCGTCTGATAAGAGATAACAGAACCAGACAGTGTTAGCAGTTTAGCACCATTTAATTCAAAGTTACAACTTTAGAAAGTTTTAAATATTTAAATAAAATGGCAGCTTCATCGGAACTTCCGAGCTTAGACTTACTTATATCAAATACCTTATTAGGTAAAGAATTGCAAGAATACAACAGGATTCACTATGGAAGAACTGATCATCATGAACTAAGTGTAAAGAAAACGAATGAGGAATGTGCAAAGGAAAACGGCTTTGAAATAGCATCCTACGATTTTCCAACAAAGAAGGAAGAAACTAGGAGTCCAAGAATAGTGAGAGTCGGAGTCATCCAAAATTCCATTGCTACATCCACTGATAAACCAGTAGTTGAACAGAGACAAGCTATTTTTGATAAGGTTCGTAAAATCATAGAATCAGCTGGAGATGAAGGTGTCAATGTTCTCTGTTTGCAAGAAGCATGGAGCATGCCTTTTGCTTTTTGCACCAGAGAGAAACAACCTTGGTGTGAATTTGCTGAATCTGCCCAAAATGGGCCTAGCACTCTATTCTTAAAAGAGTTTGCAATTAAATTTGGTATGGTTATTGTATCACCCATTTTAGAAAGAGATGAAGTTCATGGGGATACAATATGGAACACAGCTGTAGTTATCAATGAGTCAGGCAAAGTTATTGGCAAACATCGTAAGAACCACATTCCCCGTGTTGGAGACTTCAACGAGTCAACCTATTACTTTGAAGGAAATACTGGCCATCCTGTTTTCGATACAAAGTATGGCAAGATAGCTATCAACATTTGTTATGGCCGTCATCACCCATTAAACTGGCTAATGTTTGGAGTGAATGGAGCTGAAATTGTATTTAACCCTTCTGCTACTGTAGCGGGACTGAGTGAGCATTTATGGGGTGTTGAAGCCAGAAATGCTGCAATAGCAAATAGCTACTTCACTTGTGCTATAAATAGAGTTGGAACTGAATCCTTTCCTAACAAATTTACATCTGGAGATGGGAAACCAGCCCATAAAGATTTTGGCCACTTTTATGGCTCCAGCTATGTGACTGCCCCAGATGGTGCCAGAACTCCAGCCTTGTCTAGAGTTAAAGATGGCCTACTGATTGCTCAGATTGATCTGAACTTATGTCGGCAACTTAAGGATAAATGGGGCTTCACAATGACTCAACGGCTTGATTTATATGCTGATAGTCTCAACAAGGCTACCAAGCACAATTTTGAACCTCAAATTATTCATAATAATTAATATCACAGTGAACAATCAGGTCATTGCTAGTCTTGCATTTAAAATGCTCTTTATTAAATTTTCGAATTTATCTATGAAATATCACATATTTTTATTAAAAATGTTATTTATGTTGTTACCAATCAATAGATGTTTACTATTGTCATATCATACACATTATTTTTAAGGAACTTTTTGTATTTATATTACAAAGTTCTCAAATTAATTTGATTACTGTATAATTATATTTTTAACTAAAATAGGTAACCTATAAAAATCATGTACTTTAAGACGAAGGAATTTGTATTTTTATACATACATTGTATACATTATTTTGTCAATTATACAACTTGTATGATAAAAATTAGTTTTATTTAATTTAAGATAAGAAATAAAACAACCATTTATAAAACCATTGTGTATCAATGAGAATAATACAGAAGTGAGCTATACATAAATATAGGGGTTAGAATGGGGTACATTCAGGCAACACCTCATGCAACCAATCACAAATGTTTGAGCACATCACTAATATTTTTACATTGAAACCTTTTACAAAACCGTGCAACAGAAATTCACAAATGAGGAGTTGGATGAAACATTAATTCATTTTTGTCTAGTTAATCAATCTATAAGTAAATTTTAAGGTATATACATAATACATACATACATATTTTTGTATTATAATTTACCAACTTACAATTGCACAACAATAACAATGATCAGCATCAGATTACAGCCGATTATGTTTAAAAAATATTACAACATAAACAAGGAATATAACTGTATGTACCCCAGATCCTTGACTGTATAATTAGTTTATCACTAAGCACTAATACTCTATGCAGTCTTTGCACGGATGGCAGCACGTTTCCCGGTCACAGCCTGGAAACCAGACTTGATGCTGGCCACAGAGCAACGGGATCCACATGTTTCACATTGGAGGAAGAATAATCTGGTATCTTTCTGAAGGATGGTGTCAGGGGAGCGACATGTATGACATGTAACATATTCCTTGATATACCGACGAAGTACATTCTCTATCTGTTTCTGCTGGAAACGGCCTTTAATAATGAGTTGACTGTTACCATCTACAGACCCACTCGTACCCAACTCAGCCAATAAAAAGTCTAGTAAATGTTTAGGCTGCCGATGAAGAGTTTTACAGATCTCTGTGAAATTAGCAAAGGATGTTTTCTTAGTACCAATTCTGACAACTTGAGGAGGTCTCATGATGAATTTCTGTTTTTTACCAGAGACCATGCTAGGGTTCTTCTCACGCATGATGTCGAACACTCGCTCGAGTAGCTCGTCGTAAGTGTAATCTCGGTCTGTGCCACTCCACAAGTCACCACAGACATCTTCCACATTTTCTTGGTCTTCTCCCTTACTGTCATCTTCAAGGACAAGTTCTTCAATGTTTTTCTTCTTCTTCTTCTTTTTAGTTTTTGAGAAGTCAATGTCTAGATCCAGGTCGTCAATAACTTCATCTTCCTGTTGTTCCGGCTCCTCGGCCGGAGGTGTTTCCGGTAAGGTACTTTCGAGTTCCTCCATGTTGAAGACGGGCTTCTTTTTCTTCTTCTTTTTCTTTCCAAAGTTGTCCAAATCGAGGTTATCATCCTCGGGCAAGTCGACGTCACCCGTCCCAGCGGGCGCCTCCACGCTCGTGCTCTCACCTTGCTCGCCTGCGAGGACTGCATCTATGTCGAAACCGGTCTTCTTTTTCTTCTTCTTCTTTAAAGAGGGATCAAATACCATATCGTCGTCCATGATTACGTATAGAATTAATCACTAAATTAACGTTAAATATTCAAGTGAATGGTTATATTTCAAGATAATTTGGCAGGTGGCTATCAGGCTGTGCTTAATGTCAAAACGTTGCATCAGCTCTATTTCGTCTAGAAATATAACAGTTTGCAAAAAAATATTTTAAAAATGTAAATATTTTAACTATTTATAACAACTTTTTTGTTATATATTATAGTGCAATAAAGTTGGATTTCTAATAATTGCTACAATCACACTCTGATTCACACAGTTTTTATTTAATTTGAAGAAAATGAAATCTCGAAAACCATAAAGTTATTTTTTTCTAGATATCTGACATATCCGATTACAGAACGAAACATAACCTCAAACAAAATCATTTATTTTCAAAGTAAACCTTCCAATTTTCAGCTGACTACAAAATGTATCTAAATAGAGTTCATAGAACGTTTCCTAAATTAAAAAAGATAATAACCAGACCGCAGTCCCAAGCAGCGTTATCAGAACAAAATGAATACACAGAAACCCCGGAATATCCACCAATTTTGGACATGTCTCTCCAAGCGAAAAAACTACGAGAGAGAGAAGTTTTGTATCAAAAAATTAAGGAAATAAATACCATTGAAGAGAAACAAATAGCTTTAAATATGCCACGCTATTACGGCTGGAAGTGTGTTATGTTAAACGAAGATAAAATACCGTACAATGCTATGCCCTTAGTCCAGTACTTCACAAGAAGTCATTTCATTCCTGTTGACAAACTCCCAGAATTCTACAATGAGACTGGTGCGGCGGCAGATACTATTGTTCAAGAAATAAAGGCCCTTATTGAAGAAGCTATACTCATAGAGAATGATGGTGTTGAGTAAGTACAAAAACTGCAAATTATGTTGTATAAAATAATGATTTGTTACATAAAATGAACCTTAAATGTTTTAGTTATAATACATACTTTGTTTATAAAACCATAGCAAAAGAAATACTTTAATAATTGTAAGTTATCCTTTTCATTACAAAATAAAGCAGAATACAATTTGAATGTTGTACATACATTAACAATCTCCATGTACTTTTATTCCAGTCGTAATTTTACAACTACCATTGAGCAACCTGAAATTGTTCAAAATGAGGATGCATTAGCTAAATGTATTGTAAAACAAATAAACAGAATAATTACCAACAACCTGACAGACAAAGTGGATCATATATTGTCATCCCAAGTAAGTATACAGTTCAAACTGTTATAAAAATATTCTTCACTGAAATTGTAGTAATAATTTCAGGTTTCCATAGTCACGGTAAAATTTAGAATCTGCATTGAAACCCCAGTGATTCAATTATTTTATTTTATAATTATGTATATTTTATCATAAGTAAACAGAGATTTTAAGTGTACTTTCTTTTTGGGCTATGAAAGTTGTCTGAAATAAATTAAAGAGACTTGTTTCATTAGAAATCAAGCAAAAGAAAGCAGTTTGTGTTATTTGAGTTTAAACTTCAAACTAAATTTATTATTTGATATATATAATATATATTATAGAGATGTTTGAAAGAGCTATGGCTAGCAGTAGCCATTAAAATCTGTACTAAGTTTGTTATTAATGTAAAACATTACAGATTTTCATCTTTTTTTTTGTACCTATATTGTTTTTGTTTCTGTAATTGCCTGTGTGAGTTCAGAATAAATCATTTTTCTTTCTCTTATTTCTTTCTAGATAGATTATGATCCTCGTCATGAAGCATTTTGGTTTGTTGGCGGAGTAGAACCACCGTATAAACTTATGAACTGGAGAAAAAAGTATGAATGCCTGAAGGACCGCTTGCATGAGCCTATTGATACACCAGTCCAGTATTTAGGTACTTATGAGCAAATTACTAAGTCTGCAAATTACTAAAAAAAGTCTGCACTTGGGGTTAGCCAGCAAGCTATGGAGCGCAGTATCTTAGGGTAGGAAGGAATAGTGTACTGCATTCCCAAATTCAGATCGCTGATGTTGGTCAGAAAGCCGCAAGGTTAAAGTGGAACTGGGCTGGTCACATTTGCCATAATTATGTTGGACAAGCTGTGGACAAAACTCACCACTGAGTGTAGCCCACACAACGATAGATGGCTGCGGCAGGCCCAGAAGGAGATGGCGGGACGTGTTAGATTGTTCCTGGAAAGATTGGCCACAGAAATCCTTAAACTGAGAGGAGTGGAGGGAGGGTAGGGAGGCCTTTGCCCTGCAGTGGGATGTTCGTGGCTGAATAATAAATTAATAAGAAATTGTGTTGAAATCATTGAATGTTGCATATTTCATAAAAATTTACAAAGAAAATAGTGTAATTAAAGTTTATTTAATGTTTTCTTTAGGAACTCCAATGCTAACAATACGAAGTAATCAACCATTGAAGCCTATTGTACCATACAGTGAAGCAGAGAATCCTGAGTTCAAAGTACCAAAGTTTACTAGTGTCCCAAAAGCTGTTGGATACTTTGAAGACTTCAGGCATGGGACTAATGTACCAGGTATTGTATTTCTTTTAATATTTGTTGTGAAAAGATTGATTAGTTGACTTTGTCCATTATCTTTACGGATATAGTAACACTGACTCTGTGTTTATCCTTTTGCACTTTCCAATATGCCATCTTTCTTGCACAGCAGGTGTTGTTCCTTTCTGTACACAGGTCTTTGCAATAGATTTCCACAAAAATTTACAAAGTGAGCTTGATCATTTTGAATTGAGATACATTTTTTGTAATATATGTATTGTGCCTACCAATTATTATTATTGTCATAAAGGAAATATGGCAATTTCTTAAAATTAAACTATATATTTTTAGGTTACTGGCCTGGTGATTATGATGAATTTGGCTTCTTGTCTTATCATGGCCGTGGTCATATACTAGCCAGAAAAGAATCCTATGGGCTTGAAGACAATCTAGAAGCACTGCACTGTCAAGCCATGAAAGCTAGTTTTGGATGGCTACTAGCTCAAGCAAATTATCAAGGTTTTACTACCTTCAATGATATTACTTATCCTTTGGTCACACAAACTGTTATCACAAATGGTCAGCTATGGTCACTGTATGCATACCAACTAAATACAATTGAGATGCATAATGACAATGTTGATAACCCCAAAAACAACATCTGCTTTGGGACAAAACCTTTGAAGTTGTATGACAGCATAGAGAATGGCAAAGTCCAAGGTCTGAATGAAGATGTATTGAAGATGCTGGTTCAGTTCTACTTAAATGCTCCGGAGGAACGAGACCATGAAATGAAACCATATTTAGGAAAGGAAGAACAAGTGGTAGCTGATATAGAGGATGATAACAGACGCTGCTGGCTTGAATCCAGATATAAGCACATTGTGTCCAACAGACCAAAGCATCTCCTAATGCCTGAAACATATGACTGGGAGAAGATATATAAGATTAAGTTCAATACCAGATTCTTTGAAGCAAGAAGAAGGCCATTTGAACTTGGCATTAATCCATTCAACAGAAGATTGGATGAACATTTGCCTACTTATATTCCTAAAGTTTTGCGGCCATATCCTAAGAGCAAAAAGAAGTTCGAGACAACTTATTACCCTAAAGTTTAGTAATAATTCATTAATAATAAATTAGATCATTATTAAGTAGCTGTAGTGTTTCTGTAATTTATAGAGATAAATGTAATAGTATAATAACTGACGCATTTCATTCTGTGCACTTATTCTTATAACCTATCTGCTCATTATATCTTATTTTGTTTATAATTCACTGCTTAACTGGGCTCCTAATCGTTTGCTACAATGAAAAGACAAGTTGCCAGGGCCGGCCCTACCATAGGGCGAATGAAGCGGCCGCTCCAGGCACCAAGTCTCAGGAGGCGCCTCAGTCAGGGCACGCCGCGATAGCGGCGGTAAGACCCGTCATGGAGGAGTGGCTAGAGAGGCGTCATGGCGCCCTCAGCTTCCGGCTGACGCAGGTACTCTCGGGACATGGCTGTTTCGAGAAGTACCTCTGTTGCATAGGCTGGGAGCAGACGCCTGGTTATCACCACTGCGTCGACTGCCCTGAGGACAGGGCGTTGCACTCGTTGCAGGCGTGGCCTGCGTGGGCGAAGCGGTGCCGCGAGTTATCGCGGCAGTCGGTGGTGACCTCTCGCTTCCAGCCGTGGTTCTGTCCATGGTCGGGAGCGAGAGTGCGTGGGAAATCGTCGCCTCCTTTTGCGAGGTGGTGATGGCGACCAAGGAGGGAGCGGATAGGGAGGGAGAGACGACGACCACTCTCTCTTCCCGCGTCAGACGCACCGGGCGCCGCTGGAGGGCGCGCGCGGATCTCCGGGCACCTTAGTGCGTGGCCTGCGGGCGATGGGTTCGGGTATCCGTCGCCCGACCAGTAACCGGGCCCGAGAGGGCGGTGCGCAGTGTTCCGTGCGCGTCTCTCAGGAGGATATGGGGCAAAGCCTCACAGAAGGAGAAATCTGCCAGGGGCTGGCGGACCGAGGCCTGCCGGGGTCGCCCGCGATCCCGGCCAAGGGTCAGGAGAAGGAACACCGTGGGTTTTTAGCCGGTAAGAGTCCGGCATAACCCATAAGGGTATAGGTACATGAGGAGGACATTGCCAAGATAAAAAAAGGAGGCGCCTCGGTCAACTGGTATTTAGGGGCAAGCAAGGGGGGCGCCATAATTGGATCTCGCGCCATCCTAAAACTTGTCTCAGGCCGGCACTGCAAGTTGCCATATCTACTACACAAAAGACAAAGTGGTGATGATCGCAAAGTGCTTATGGAGATGCTTCTGCCAATCTTCTGGACATAATCCCCTTAGTGTTGTCCCATCATACCATGAACCAACGGTGGTGGCTATGTATTGGGAACAAAGAGTAACTATACCAAGTTGAGAACCACTTGGTTATTTTATTGGTTACTATAAACTCATATCATTCTACAATAGGGTTACATTAACTAAAAATGAACATCAAGTATGATATTCATCGGGAGACGAACTGTATACATGCGGCCTGAAATTCAAAAGAATTTATAGCAGAATAGACAGCCCACTTATTCGTACTTTATCGACTCTATTTAAAGTATTATAAAGAAGAATAACGCCAGCCAAAGGATGGAATGGCGCAATGAGAAGTATAACATGGTAGTCTTGATTATGAGCCCTAAATCCAGGTAGTGGATAGTGATAGACAGAAAAATAATTCTCAACCGCTGGCGATGCTTTAGCTGGTATAGATGCATAGCTGTTGTTCGATTAACTTACTAATAGGACCAATGGTAAGGATTTACTAATAGTTGGGGTTGGGACAACATTCCTTTACGTGCTCTGTAAACACGCACTAAGGTCTTCAGAAAACTTGAACAAGTATGGTGATTTCGATAGAGAGAATAGTTTCAGTTATTAACTTAGAGCATTAGCTATGCTCTAAAGCTCTAAGGGTCAGCTCACACCGAGACGCGACGCGACGCGACGATACTGGAAGAAGCCCGTGATTTCGCGCTGCGCCGCGCGCCGCCGCGATACGCATCGCAACGTCGCGAGGCGCATCGTAAAATCTTCGGCAACACGACGCACAGTGGGCCCATACTGAAAATTAGTGGACATAGGTAACAAAGTTCCAATATCGATGCGATTTTTTTTTTTTTATGACGTATTATGATATTCCTGACAACTTTTGTTCGTGGAAATTTCTTCTAAAGTTGATAGTTTGTCTTGAAAAAAATTAATTAGATATTTTTGTATGGAGTGAATCACGTTTAATTTTATTTCTTCAATTGTACCAATATGTTGGGTGTGTGGCGTGAGTATATGATAGCTAGGGTCATTCTCTGTCCACGAAAAAAAAAAACAGCGCCGGCCATCTGCGGCAGCGCGAGTAATCATTCGGTAAAAAAAAATTTTTAATAAGAATTTTTTTGCCATTTAAAATAAATTCAAAGTATATTTTTTGTCTCATTTGGCTGTTTTGACCTTCTTTTTAGTTAAATATATAGTTTTAATAGTGCATAGGTACTTATAGTAGTACTAGTAATTCACTCACTGTTATGTCCACTACTTTAGTAATTAACACTGTCTATAAATATAAGGACATTCATTAAGTCCATCTATCACACCGATAATTCAGCCCTCATCAAGCTGCCCCCCCCCCCTAAGTCCCCACCAGGAATGCCCTAAGCCGAGGTCTGAGTCCCACTAGGGGTCACCCTTAGTGCTGTTGTTGCACGTAGTCATGATGTTAGTGTAGTACAAGTAGTTAAGTAGCTTAGCTTAGGTTAAGTATTTTACTCCTTCCCCCCCATTGGCTAGAGACCCTTCAGGTCTCGCCAATAACTGCCCGGTTTCGTAGAAATGGTCCCCTAGGACGACCTACAGAAGGCCAATAGAAAAAATAAATAAGTCTATCTAGTTTCGCTCTTGTCGCTTATTTGTGAAAACAGTGAAATACTTTTATTTTTATATTTACATCAGAACTTTGTCTGGATTTTGTACCAAACTAGATCTTTTTTTGAAATTAAGAAGTGGCGGTGATCTGAAAAATCATATGTTTCTATATGAAAGTATCATTTCTGTCTTGACTACCGAAGTTTCTGAAGAAGACAAGAACCGAATCAAGGAGTTCTGTTGACTTTTTTGTGTAAATCTAAATAAAAAGTGGATAGACTCAAGTAGAAATCAATTTTTTTTTATGAATCGTGTAAGTAATCGCAAGTGGTTGGAAAAAAACATCAACTGGCATGTTTGTGACAGTGTTGACCTGAGAAGTGAGATGGGCTTTTCAAACGCAGCCTTATCTGAGCCTTTGGATATACACACATCAAAAGTGTCTAGGGATCAACATATATTTTTGCAATAACTTTTCTCCTGATTGATATTAATTAAAATTTTCTTTAAGGATTCATCAAATAAAGTGTTTTCGTTTGTCACAGTAACGATAAACCAAGTCACCTTTGCATTAATAAAGAAATTTGCCATTTTCCTAATAAAGGGATTTTTGACATTTGAACCACTAACACAAAAGTTCGAAAAAAAGACTGAAATAACAGTTTTCTTTAAAATTTTATTGGGTAACTTAAACAATTAATAATCCGTGTTTCTACCGCGAACACTAACAACACAAGAACATCGGTTTGGCATACTCAAAATGAGTTCATCCAAATCACGCTGTGGAATGGCCGCCCATGTTCGTTGCAACAACAAAAAAAGGTCTTCTTGCGACTGGATACCCTCCATATTCGGCAGAGCTCTTCTCTGTAGCATATCCCATGCATGCTCAATCGGGTTCAAGTCTGGCGACTGAGCAGGCCAGGGCAGGACATTGATGTTAGCTGCGGCGAGAGTCTGTCTTACAACTCTTGCGGTGTGCGGTCGTGCATTATCATGCATTAACTGAAATAAGGGACCGATTTGCGCTTGTAGAGGAACGATGACGTCTGATACAATCGTCTCAGCATAAATTTGAGCGTTGAGGTTGCCTCTGATCCAAATCAACTCAGTTCTTCCGCCGATCCAAATACCCGCCCATACCATGATGGTTCCACCACTATAAGGATGGACTTCCTGGCAGGATTTTAATCGCTGTTGGCGTCCAGGGGTTCTCCAGTGTCGTATACGTCTTGTATCCGGTCTCATACCAAAACGAGACTCATCAGAAAAGCACACGAAACGCCATTGTTCTTCTGCCCAATTTCTGTGTCCAAGAGCCCATTGATATCGAATCCTACGATTGTGCATTGCTATAGGTGGTACCCGTAGCGGTCTTCGGGAATGAAGGTTCACTTCATGCAAGCGGTTTCTGACTGTTTGGTCGCTAATTAAGTTCCCTGAAGAGTGATGAAGCCTCACGGCTAACATCATGGCGGTTATTGTTGGAGCTCTTCGAGTTAAGATTTGAATGTATCGGTCTTGTCTCCGTGTGGTGCAGCGATACCGTCCTCCATGGCGCTCAGCCACGGTACCAGTGCTTCGGTAACGTGTCCAAAGTCGACTGATAACACTCTGACTTGTATTCAGAGCTAAAGCCACAGTACGTTGCCGGGAACCAGCTTCTATCATTCCCACGGCTCTGAGCATTTCTTCCCTGCTTAAATGACGTCGCCGCTCCATAATAACGTTGGTTTTAATCAGTAGTAGGGAAACAGTAGCACTAATAATGTCTTCAATGCGTTGTATGTTTTTATAGGGAAAATATTGACAGCTGATTTTCATCTTTTACTCGAATTTGATTCACAGTTCCTGATTCAAATTATGAAATGCACCAAAAAGGATCCATATAAATTTATAAAATCATAAATTTATTACAAAGCCACATCTCAATCTCAAGAAATCCGCATAAAAATGCTTGATCCCTAGACACTTTTGATGTGTGTAGATTCCCATGTTCCTACTCTTGCAGTATGTACTGCGGAAGCGGGAACATCTACAGAAAAGGAGCACAGAAAACCGTTCGAAGAGTTAAGTAATAAGCAAAAAAAAAGACGTTCTACTTCCATAGTAGAAGAAAATTCCGAGGAAGAGTTGCAGCACTGGTACATAACAAAATTGAAAGACAACGGCAAAACAAATCTGGCAAAAGTGGTCGAATACCTTTCCAGTAATCCAGATGCGCTATCCGAAGTAGACGAGCGACTATTCAAAAAGCAGTGCTTAAGTACTGTCTCTGGAGATAAGTGTTTAGCTCTTTATACATCAGTTGCGCTCTCGAAATGGAAGTACTTAGCTTTTCGACAATTTCTGAAAGAAGAAAACTGTGCTGCCTTTCCATCTTATCCAAAGCTTGTAAATATCAATAATAACTAAATCTTTACCAGAATTACTAGTACTACTATAAGTACCTATGCACTATTAAAACTATATATTTAACTAAAAAGAAGGTCAAAACAGCCAAATGAGACAAAAAATATACTTTGAATTTATTTTAAATGGCAAAAAAAATCTTACTGAAATTTTTTTTTTACCGAATGATTACTCGCGCTGCCGCAGATGGCCGGCGCTGTTTTTTTTTTCGTGGACAGAGAATGACCCTAGCTATCATATACTCACGCCACACACCCAACATATTAGTACAATTGAAGAAAAAAAATTAAACGTGATTCACTCCATACGAAAAAATCTAATTATTTTTTTTCAAGACAAACTATCAACTTTAGAAGAAATTTCCAAGAACAAAAGTTGTCAGGAATATCATAATTCGTCATATAAAAAAAAATCGCATCGATTTTGGAACTTTGTTGCCTATGTCCACTAATTTTCAGTTTGGGCCCACTGTGCGACGCCTCGCTGCGCAGCGAGACGCCGCGCGGCGCAGCGGAATGTGTCTACATTCGCCACGTGCTTCCGCCCCGGCCCGCGTCCACCCTTAAATTCACCATGAATTCTTCTATTTCTCCATAAATTATGCACCCAAATACTCCTGTGTGATGTCTTCCTTTTAATTTTATTTTTGTATTCTTCTTGCTCTGCCTCTTCTGCAAGAAGTCCGATTATTACAAGATCCCAGTCAATCATTATAATTTCACTCGAGCACTCGACCGAACTGCATCAACTCTACACGAAGTCTGGACGGAAATAGTACAGACAAGTTGCCACGGCGGCCTCGACTGCGCCTCGCGGCGCATCGCGGCGTCGCGCGGCGTTGAGAGGCGCAGCGCCGCTCTTGCACGCCGCGCATACCGCTGCATCGCGCTACGCCGCGAGGCGTCACGAGGCGCAGCGCAGCGCTGCGTGGTGCAACGTATTCTGAATTCTCACAATGAAATGTGTATCTTTTCGTATAGAAAATAAAGTTGTATTTTGAGTCGCTCTTTTAAAGTATGCGCGCAGCGTCGCGTCGCGTCGCGTCTCGGTGTGACCTGACCCTAAGGTTATTAAGCTTTGACTGTACCTTTCTCTAAGCCATAAATTGAGATAGGCACTTCCCTTTCCTGTCCGGTGCAGTAGTTTTGCCCCAAAACAGCATGATTTCCGGTTTAATCCAGCAGGTAGTGGGGATCAGTAGCGCGCTTGCGCAGCGACACTATCCTTCTCCACATTGGCGTTCGAATTTCCGACCGGTGCGGACGCAATTAAAAGTTTCCGTTAGGTACTTTTAAATTGTTGCTTAAGCTTGCTATTTTGTGATAGTTAATTTATAGTAAAGTCAGTAGATAATCGCGTTAGCATGGAGAATCGCGCGGCCCCAAGTGCTCGTTCGTCGTCAGGCGATTCTACGAGCAGCAGCATTTCAGCTCCCGAAGGAAAAAAGCGGCGAAGGAGGAGGCATCGTCGTCACCGTTCCAAGCTAAGTAGACTTTCGAAACTTTAAACAAGAAAGTATCTTCTTTGCATGAATAAGTATATTACTAAGAATGATAAATATGCATACAATATGGACAACGATTCTGTTTTGTCTATCCCATGTTCTAGTGACCTTGAAAAAGATATAAATAATTTCGAGAAAAGGATTGATTTTCAAATGCAAACTACCCTCAAGTCGCAAACTGTTAAAACTTCCGATGCTCATCTCGAAATGCTTAATAAATTGCAATATTTTGACTCGCCTGATTGGTCACAAGTACGTTATTCGGATGCACAAAAATTATATAATTCGACTCCGGGTTTTGTAGCGCTCGAAAGTAATGATTCTAAAAGTTTTTGATCGCAATAATTCCTTAGCTGTTATTGAAAATTCGCTTGCTGCTATTTCGCATGCAGTTATTTTACAAAATGAAGCTTTCCAAAGCGGTCTAAGCGGTGATTTCTTGGCTTTCTCAATTAAAAGAACCTACGACCACGGATGACATTACGGTGAAAATTAATGATTTTTTTTCTGGTGGTGACTATCAGAAAATACAAGGAGATTTATTGCAAATAGTGTGCGGTAAACGTGCGGATATTATACAACAGCGTCGTGATCACATCCTCAATTCTGTCAAAGATAAGTGTTTTAGAGAATCTCTAAGAAAAATACCCCCATCATCGGATAATTTATTTAATGATACTAAGTTTACAGATTTTATTTCTAAGCAAGGGGGTGTGAATAAAGTGTTTGGTAATGCGACCACAAAACTACCTGCGCAAGGTAAAAGTCATAAGTATCCTTTTGTTCAAAAACGGAACTTTGAGGACTCTAGTAGGTATGTTATGCCTGTGCGCAACAGTGCATATGATAGACCTTCTAATCGTGGTATCTCTAACCCTACGCAAGGGCGAAAGAGAAAAGCCGATGAGCATTTTCGCACTTATGAGCCCAAGCGTCAGCGTCAACGACGTGCCCCCTTGGGAAGGCATAATAAGCGGGACTATTGACTATGCAGAGCTTCCGAGCTGGGCAAATCAAACATCAGGTAGGCGTTTGGAGAAAGTTGGGAGCACCATTGTACATATTAAAGATAATTGCAGGTTATCGAATTCCCTTTGTGAGCAGACCGCCATTGGTACATCCTTCCAAAATAACCAAAAATTTTCACACAAAAAACTCAATAGAAATAACAACTCAAATAAGAGAATTAATAACGTTAAAAGTCTTAGAAAAAGCTCCTATAACTCCAAGTTTTGTTTCAACTATTTTCCTAGTCGCACAGAAGGATTCAGTGATACCCTCGTTTCGGCCGGTCTTCAATTTAAAATTATTAAACGAATATGTCCAAATAGACAAATTTCGATTGGTGAATATGTACAGAGTACCCGACTTTCTCCAACCACAGGATTGGATGGTGAAAGTAGACTTAAAAAATGCTTACTTTCATCTTCCAATCGCACCAGCTCATCGTCCTTTCCTAAGGTTGATTATATCGAACCAACTTTGGCAAATGACTTGCCTACCCTTTGGGCTGGCATCGGCTCCAAAGGTTTTTGCCAGTCTAACCAACTGGATCGCGCAGATCCTACGAGACCAAGGAGTGCGGGTTCTGGTGTATCTCGACGATTTTTTGATAGTCAATCAGAATCCAAGAACTCTGCAGCAACACGCGAATTTAGTGGTGAGATTATTGCAAAGTCTCGGCTTTGTAATAAATTTTCAAAAATCTGTACTGGTTCCTCAGCAGTCTATCGAGTACCTTGGTATAATTTGGGACCCTTGGCGCAACACCAAATCGCTACCACCTGCAAAGGTAAACTCATTGGAGTTAAAAACAAAGAAGTTGGCTCGTGCAAGAAAGGTAAGTCTCAAGGAAGTTCAGAGTCTTTTAGGGCTATGGAACTTTGCCAGTTTCGTAGTCCCCAGGGGGCGCCTGAATTCACGGCTAATGCTGACGTTCAGCAACACGTTGCTGCTGAAAGATATCGGAGGTCGCACAGATCTCCCTCGCATTGTTGTCCCGAGCCTGCAGTGGTGGATAAGGAATCACATTACAGTTTCTCAACTGCATCACCCGCCTCCGACTCATTTCCTCTCGACCGATTCGTCCAAGGTAGGTTGGGGCGCGCAGTTCAACAGCGAGGTCTTATCTGGCCGTTGGTCGATGCAAGAGAGAGATTATCACTGCAACATATTGGAGATGATGGCCATTCTGCGAGTTATTCAGGTAAAGAGCCGAACTATGATCAATGCAAGTTTGCTGATTCAGAGCGACAATCGAACTGTCGTGTCATACCTGCGCAACGAAGGAGGAACGAAGTCACAGACTCTACTAGACCTTACTTACGAAGTCTTAGACGAACTAGATCGTTGTCATATCCAAATGACTGTGTATCACCTACCCGGTCGTTACAATTACGTTGCAGATCGGCTCTCGAGGACGGCAGCATCGTCAGAATGGCACTTGGTTCCCAGTGCAACGGTAAGGATTTTCCAATATTTCGGCGTTCCCGAGATAGATCTCTTCGCGTCTCAAATTGCTCACGTAGTGCCAATGTACGTAAGTCTCGATATACACGATCAGAATGCTACCTTTCACAATGCCTTCAGCCAGACATGGCACTACAAGTTAGCGTGGGTATTCCCACCGCCTTCTCTAATTCCCAGAGTCCTGGCGCACCTAAACCAGGCGACCGGCACATATCTGATGACGGTTCCAGATTGGGAGAAGGTGTTTTGGAGACCAGATCTGGTGACGCGCTCACTAAGCCCTCCATACCAGGTAAAGAATCTAGAACAAGTTTTGATAGATACGAAAACCAATGCCTCACCACCACAAGTGCATCGAATGAATTTAAAAGTGTGGCTGATACAGGGTGGGCCTCGCTGTTAGGATCTTGGGAAAAAGATCAAATAGAAATCTTGGATAGCAGTTGGAGGAAGTCGACGTTAAATACTTATAAGCCGGCTTGGCTACGTTGGTGTAATTGGTCTAGAGAAAACAATGTGAGCACATTTAACCCATCTCCTGATTGTGTGGCTCGATTTTTAACCGATTTACATTTAAAATTTAATCTTTCTTACAGTACAATTGCTGTTCACAAATCCGTTGTTTGTACCTTTTGCCGTCCCAATACTGGATACGCGTTGAGTTCTCATATTATTATTAAACAGGTATTAAAAGGTATAGCATTAAAACAACCACCAAAGAATAAAGGTCCAATTTGGGACATTAATGTACTGACAAAATTTTTAACGACTAATACGCCGTCTATACCCTAAATTCCTATCTCAGATAATTTATGTAAACAAAGGGGATAACAGATCAAAAAAAATATTTTATTAATGGTAATTCACTGAAAATGCTGGAAAAAGGGTTAGATTCTCTTTTATGTACTGATTTTAGAAATAATAATTTAAAGAATATCATACCGTAATTACTTTTATAAATTTTCAGTTTTCAACAAAGTTATTAAAAAAAGGAGATTTTCTGGTATAAAGTATTTTATGATACTGGTAACACTGTAGGAGTACAAAACATTTTCAAATTTCGTTTAACAAAATGTCAAAGTTGAAAAGTTGTCTTAGCGACTTAACAATACATTCGTTTTCTTTTCCCGTTTTCGCTGCGTGTTTGTTAATTTTGTTATTGTGCTATCATCGTGTTAAGTTTTTCATCTTGTTGGTGTTTGTTATATTTCCTTGTTTTTGTTGAGTTCGTTTGTTAAGTTTTATTTGTTATTTGACAAATGGAGCCTCAGCCGGGGCCCTCGAAGGCAGCCGCCCCCGACTTTTTGTCGCCTGTTAAAAAGCGGCCTCGAACATCTATGAGTGCCACAGAAAAACTTATGGTGATGAATGCGTCTATGGACTGATTAAAGTGATTATATGGCGCGTCTCCGACACACTACACAAGACATTGTTTGGCTACGGTATTTTGTTTGCATTGTTGTTAAAATTAACTTGATTTTAAATGATTACTTGGTAAACATTTAATGATAAAATGTTTTGTACCACTAACCTGTCACTTTGACAATGACATTTCTTTGTTTACATAAATTATCTGAATTCTGGAACTAAGGTATAGTATGTCTTTATTTGAAATTTCTAGAAGAACAGCTATTCTTCTTTTGCTCTGTTCAGGACGAAGAGTTCATGATCTCACATTATTAAATATAAATAAAGAAAATTTTGTATCTAGTAGTGAGTCAATAATTTTTTGGCCAAGTTATGGTTCCAAGACAGACAGCACGCGGTACAGACAATCCGGGTGGCGATTATTTAAATGTGAGTCCAATTCAAATATAGACCCAGTCTTTTGGGTAAATAAATTAGTAGAGTCCTCAAATTCCCGAAGAGGTAATATAAATCATTTATTTATAAGTACATGTGGTACGCCTAAACCAGCTAGCCGTACTATTATAGGTGGTTGGGTCAAATCTGTGCTGAAGGACGCTGGAATTAACTGTAGTCCCGGTAGTGTGCGATCTGCAGTCGCTTCTGCTAGTTGGTTAGAAAATTCACCAATTGATGATATTCTTGCCAGAGGAAATTGGCGCTCTGCTTTAACATTTCATAAATTTTACAAAAGAGAAATTAGTGACTGCAGTTCGACACGCAATTCATTGAATTTTAATAATTTATTTCAATCAATAAGTCAGTTGTAAACTGTACATGTTGTGATGGATTAGGTATTCATAATAATTAGCAGTATTTATTATTTTGAATGATTTGATTGACTATTTTGTGGAATTATTTTTGTTTTTATATTTTTTTTTTTTTTTAAATCATGAATAAATGATTTACTTGTAATCACATTGGCGTTATAATTTGATTCTTATCCAGCAGCCGATAACAAACACTTCTCAATTTATGGCTTAGAGAAAGGTACAGTCAAAGCTTAATAGAACAATTTTACCTGAAAATAAAATTGATATTAAGCGTACTTACCTTTCTCTAAGCCAATTTATATATCTGCCTGTGGATTTACACATATACATTCGTCATGTGCATTCTATTTTACAATTATCATAAATTGAGTCGCAATGAGGAGAAGGATAGTGTCGCTGCGCAAGCGCGCTACTGATCCCCACTACCTGCTGGATTAAACCGGAAATCATGCTGTTTTGGGGCAAAACTACTGCACCGGACAGGAAAGGGAAGTGCCTATCTCAATTTATGGCTTAGAGAAAGGTAAGTACGCTTAATATCAATTTTATTTTCAGGTAAAATTGTTCTATTAATTTCATGTTTCTGTACACAAAGATAATAATGCGGATTATCGAGAATCTAAGTAGAAATTAACAAAAGACAATATTCCAAAGAAAGAAACCCACATAAAAAAACATAACGTCAATGTCACGTTGACACTTGACAGTTCACTGAGTGCACCAATCTGCGTTTGTGATTTATAATAAAACGTGTTTATGTTTTTAGTTTTCCGTAATTTTTAATAATGAGAAACTTAAATCTTTGGGAAGTATCCGTAGGAAATCTTAAACTACAAGCAGAAGACAAACTTATAGTTTGTAATGGTCACGATGAACTTAGTTCTTCCAATGAACTATACGTTTGTACACATAACCTTAATGTAATCAATTTTGATGAAAATAATGAAACAAAGTGGACTAAGGATCTTTCGGATATTGCTGCCCCTGATAATAGCCCTATAAACATTACATTTCTTACACTGACCAATACTCTGTGTGTGGGTCTTGCGAATGGTGAACTAATTACAATCAGCAATATTGGCAGTATTTGCGACTTAGCCGGAGTTTGTGATAATGGATTACTTGTATGTAACAATACTTTTTACGATACCTAAATTTAAAAGTACATACCTACTAATAATTAGTGTGTACATCCCTCTTACTTATTTGATCATTTTGCTAAAGGGGAAGGTCTGATATCTTTTAGCCTTATGGAGTAAACATTTCTGTAGAGAAATCCATTTACCTATAACATAACATAAACTATATTGAATCATAAACAACAAACTATGCAGTTCTAACATAAATTAGTCAATGGTACAATATGCTTGAGCCGAGCTATGCAGATGTGCATGTCATCCAGAATGGGTGCCATCTGTAGGGATGGGTCAGCTATTAACTGCTATGCCAATCCCAAAAACGCATATTTTTCTATTTGTTACTCTTATGTGAGTTTATTTCTTACATTAACCTGCATTATTCTCATACTATTTCCTACACTACTGTAATGTAATTGTCATAATCTACTATTATAAAAAGAGTATTCATGGAGTCTCTTGTTGGCTCTTCTTTTTAGAACCCACCTTTTGGAACCAAGCACCTAATTTTGATGTTATAAAAGTGCCTGAAACCTGGTCTATATGAAATAAAAAACTTTGACTTTGAAAATGTTGACAGTATTATACCATGTAACCATATTACAGGCAATGGAGTGGAGTCCAGACCAAGAACTATTGGTATTAGTTACCAAAGACATGAACATGGTCCTAATGAACATGTTTGATCCCATCAATGAGATGAATCTGTTGAATGAAGAGTTTGGAGAGAAACAGTTCATTAATGTGGGTTGGGGGAAAAAAGAAACTCAGTTCCATGGGTCTGCTGGCAAACAGGCAGCTAAAGTGAAAAATGAGGTCACTGCAGGTAATTAAACTGCTAAATATTTATTATCAGCACTATTGCTCATACATCTATTTCACAGTCTTGAAGGTTCACACTTTCACAGTTTACTATTCATAGTTTACATTTTACTGTTCACAATTTTTGATGAGAGTTTGAAGGTAAGGTATAACGGGCTGGTGTCGTGTCTGCAACTTCACATCTGAGCGCATATTTTGCGTATGAGAGTTTGTTTGTAGCCCATTGTTGAATCTGTTTTTAAATGCATTTATAGAGGTCGCAGTATGCTTATTAATCCCTACTAAAATTATAAATGCAAAAGTAAACCTGTCTGTCTGTTAAGCTTTTACACCTAAACCACTGAATCGATTTTGATGAAACTTAGTGCAGAGATAGTCTAGAACCTGGAGAAGGATATAGGCTACTTTTATCTCAAAAAATACGGAATACGCCATAAACGACATCCACGCGGGCGAGGCCGCGAGTGACCTCTAGTTATATACATATAACTTTGATTTGTAGTATCATTTTCTTAGATAAACAGGCAGGTTTCCATAACTCCACGTCGAAGCATGTATTTTGCGTTAGAATTCATAGTATTCATATTTTTTTATTTTTGTTGCAAAATCACAACCTACATGTGTGCTTGTTCGTTGTTATTATTATTTTTAAACTGTACAATTTATACATATATTTATCTTATTTTATTGAATTAAGCATACACACATTGCAGCATAAAGCTGACTTACATCCGTCACCTCACACTTCAGGTCCAGTTGAAAACCAGCATCAGGCACTATTATAGTTGTCTGGCATTTTTGCTGAACTGGGCCTTTTTGGCGCAGCCGTGAGGCGCACTCCTGCTAATTTCTTTTGTTTGTTTTTATTTTTCTGCTTTATTTTATACTGTGTGCCTTTTTAGTCTGTGCTAAATAAATGTATTTTCTTTCTTCTTTCTTTCTTTCTAGTATCTTCAAAATCAAATAAATAGAAAATGTACAATACTTTGTTACTAGTTTTTGTAAATGCATTGGTTCATAAAGCATCGTAACATTATCGATTTATTGCAATATCTTAAACTGCTGGGCCTAGGCTTGGCACAAGATTTTTTTATTAAAAAATACAGTATGCATAAAATAACTTTGCTGCTTGGAAACCAGGCTTTCAGTGTTCTGTTTCTCACTTCAGAGAGGCAATGTCAATTTAGAATTACAGTTAATATTTGAACAGAGTTTATTAAATTATTTTTCAGTTCCTGATGTAGGTGATACTGCAGTAAAAATATCATGGAGAGGAGATGGCAATTTGTATGCTGTTGGATTCATAATGGATGGAATCAGAAGATTTAAGGTTTTTGACAAAGAAGGACACTTGCAGTACACAAGTGAAAAACAACAAGGTTTGGAATCTAATTTGTCTTGGAGACCTAGTGGAAATCTTATTGCTACCACACAGAAACTAAATGAAAAATATCTTGTTTCTTTCTTTGAAAAGAATGGTTTAAAACATGGAGAATTTGATGTTCCTGTGAATGCTAACACAATAGTAGAGGATATCATTTGGAGTTCAGACTCAGAAATATTGACTTTACAATGCAGGGACACAGACAAGAACATACAGACACTACTACTTTATACAATTGGAAATTATCACTGGTATCTTAAACAAACTTTAGTATTCAACAGTGATCAGAATATTAGCAAGATAATGTGGGACAATGATTTTGATATTGCAAACAACAAAAAATTGCATGTATTTTTACACAATGGGCAACATTTTTCGTACACCTGGATTTGGAATGTAGATCACAGTAGAGGCTATGGACCTGAAGATGATGCAGTTGTGGCAGTTATAGATGGTAGTAAACTTTTAGTAACAGGTTTTAGACAAACTGTGGTTCCTCCACCAATGTCAGCTTTTGAAATCAAGCTGGATGCCAATATAAACTCTGTCCATTTCGCCCCACAAAAAGAGGGAGAGCCGGATTGTAATTCTAATTGTTTCTTTGCTTGCACGTCGGAAAATAAATTAGTATTCTATAAACAAACTAATAAGTTTCCTCTACACTATGAAGTCTTTAAAACTGTTGAAACAGATAAATATGATTTTCCATTCCAATGTTACAATTGGTTCTGGGTGAAAGCAAATACAGTAATATGCAATATGATTCAGGATAATGACACTTTCAATTTAGTAGAGTATGTAACTGGTTCAGACAAAATTGAAAAAAAAAATGTAAGCTCTTTACCTGCACCTGTAACGAGGGTTACATCCCATCCCACTGAAACATCGTCGCTATTTTTACAATTTCAAGATGGCAATATCATTCAAGAAACATTTGGGGAAACTATGGAAATACATGATGTGTCATTTGGTGTACCATGCCCCAAATTCAATGTGTTTCTAATAGAAAATGAGCTACATTTTATTGGACTATCACACAAAGGCCATCTATTTATTGATGACAGAATGATCATGAACAATGTTAGTTCATTCTTTGTTCACACTCATTTCCTTTTGTTAACAACGTTGCAACATGTCCTTTTGTGCACTGAATTGACCAAGTCAGGCCTTGAAGATATTATTGAGTATCAGAGAAACGAAAATCATGTATATAAGAGAAAAATCGAGAGGGGAGCTAAATTGGTTATTGCTGTACCAAATGACACAAGAACTGTGTTTCAGTTGCCAAGGGGAAATCTTGAAACCATACAGCCAAGGCCTTTATCATTGAAGATTATTGGAGAATATCTTGACCGCCTTCAGTATCACGAGGCATTTGACCTCATGAGGAAACAGAGAATCAATTTGAATCTAATTTATGACCATGATCCAGAAAAGTTTGTAAAGCACATTGATATTTTTCTGGAATCTATTACAAACATTTCATGGTTGAATCTCTTTTTATCTGATTTAGAAAATGTAGATGTAACAAAAACAATGTACTCTACTAGTTATGCTGATAAACCAGATAAGCTTAAAACTGAAATAAATTCTAAAATCCAGAGAATATGTGACATTGTTAGAGAGTATTTAAAAAAAAGATCAGATAGTGACAGTAAAATATTACCTTTACTTACAACTTTTGTGAAGAAGAACACAACAAAAGATTTAGAAAATGCCTTATTGATCATTAAAGAACTTAAGTTACAAGAATCTGATGGATCAAAGTTATCTGTTGGATCTGATGAAGCATTGAAGTATTTACTTTACATGGTTGATGTGAGTCAACTGTTTGATGTTGCTCTTGGAATGTATGATTTCGACTTAGTTTTGTTAGTAGCATATAAGTCACAGAAAGATCCTAAAGAATATGTTCCAATGCTTGATGAACTGAATGATATGGAAGAAAATTACAAGAGATTCACAATCAATAAACATTTAAAAAGATTTGATAAAGCAGTGGAAAGTCTTGTGCTATGTGGACCTAGCAGACATAATGAATTAAAAACTTTTGTAAAATATCACAGTCTGTACCGGGAAGCGTTGGCACTGTTTTCGCGAAACGATGTTATATTTAAGGAGATATCGGATGATTTTGGACTCTATTTAAAGTTGAAGAAGCAATACACAGAAGCCGGAATAGTTTACGAAAGAGCAAATAGTATAGATAAGGCCATTGAATGCTACAAAGATGCTCTGGAGTGGGATTTGGCTATCAGTTTGGCACATTCATGGCCTGAAGAACAATTTAAGGATTTGTGTTGGTATGTTTTAGTGTTTTATAGTGATGACGACGATATTATTTGTGATTGTTTTAGATACTTATTTGTTAAATTTATTCAGGGATCTGGTAGAAGCTTTAAAACAAGAAAAACGTCACAAGGAAGCCTTAACAATTTTGGATCAATTTTATGGTAACTGTGAAGAGACAATTTCTTATGCCATCCAATGCGGACAATATAAAACGGCATTACGACTTTGTTCACAATACGAAAAAACTAATTTGAAAGGTTTGTTATGTATTGATTGATACTCTTATTTTGTTTACGCTAAAACTACTTCAAGCATTGTGACAGCTTTTTTCTGTAAGGCTAATTAATACATTTTTTGTAGACGAAAAACTTCTGCCGGCCATATTAGAAGAATACAACAATACGAGAGAACTAATTGAGACAAATTGGGCAACATACATAAGGCACCGCGAACGTCTACAAGTTGTACGAGAAAATAAGATTAAGCACCCAGTGGATACATTCGACTTTTATACCAATAAAGACAGCGATTTATATTCCGATGCAGGAAGTACACTTGCGTCATCGTCTAGAGGTTCAAGGTACGGTTAACTTTGGTTATATTCTAAACCACAGTTCACAAGCGTTACACACGAAGAATACTGTGGTCATTGGTTCTATATTGTAAATAGCGCTAACATTATTTCCTGTGAAATAATTATTACAGCAGCTATAAAACTTATTAGTGAAAAAAATATTGAACTAAGCGATTCTATTATCAGCTGTAATGTTTCTTGCATGTAATTATGTACATAAATTGAAAATGGTCCTAGAATCAAACCCTGCCGACCGCCGACGGCGATTAATCGCCGAGAATACAGTAAATTTTATTATTTTCCTCTAAATGAAGTAAACTGTTTAAATAAAAAGACAAGACAGATACTCCAAGAGTCATACATACTCTTTGATTCCATATTAGAGTAATTTCATGGTATACTGTAATGGTAAACTCAGTCAAAGGGCTTAGGTAAAACATAGAAAATGCCTAAGACATCATGTTGAATGTTTATAGTATTAGTAAAACATTGCAATTTTAAATCTACGTTGTTACAGTCGATCTTTCCGTTCGAGTAAGAATAGAAGGAAACACGAGCGCAAAGTGGCATCGCTTAAAGAAGGTTCACAATATGAAGATGTTGCACTAGTAATGGCTCTACACACCTTGGTAACTGCTTCGTATGATTTAAGGCTGCAAGTAAAAGAAATTGTCACTGCCTTGAGTTACTTCAGTAAGGACAAAGAAGCTTATATCTTACAGGTAATTATGTTATCAATTTTCATAAAACCGGCGCCAACTTTGTTTCTATAGCAAGTTTTTCCCATATAACATGTTTGAGGTATGAATGGTTATGACTGTTATGAGATAAGAGATAACAGACAACATTCATTAACTAACGCAGCATTACCTTATCTTGATTAATTTAAGAAAGTATTTTTATATTACAGATATCTCTGGAGAAAGTTTTGAAAGAAATGAAGGATGGTTTCAAAGACATTTGGACAAACGAGCTGGTGTTAGAAGCAACAAATGCTTCTATGGCTGCCCAGAATGTACCAGAAGGACAAAGCATAATACCACAGGGCATTGCCACTCTTGGTGAGTTGGAACTAACTATCTACTTACTATTTCTTCATTGTAGCAACCCTTATAATGGTCACTAGGTTCAGTTCTTAGATATGACGAGTTTTACACATGGTGTTATAAAAAGCTGATATTTTTAATTTTTGTTTTTAGAACCTCACATCAGGATAGCACCAGTTATTCCAGACATCAATTGGAGACTTGAAGGTCTGAATTAGTAATGAATGATGTAATAAAACGCATTTTAAAATAAATATTATATTATTGTTTAATTAATTGTTTCACTTACATTAAAAATCACCTGTTAAAACATTTAGGCGAACAGAAATAGCATTGGAATGTAACAGTGCTTTTTCTGTTACTATTGAACACAACAACTCGAAAATAGTCTTTTAATTGAAATTCCTTATTCATATAAAATGTATTATTTACTACTGGAGCACCACAGATACACATATTGGCATTGTCTAGAAACTCGACTAATGTCCATGGTATAATATTAGGGGCATAATATTGTTTATGTTTTAGAACAACCTTAGATGCCAAATCTACTAAGCTGCCAATATAAAAGTCCCAGGGAGTATGTTTACTGGGCACTGGTGCAGTTTCTTTCACATCCAGTTTGTTTTCAGAAAGGTCAATATATTCTAAGCGGCATTGCAGTAAACTGCATGGCAGTGATGTGATTTCATTCTGGGTCATTGTTAAATACCTGAAAAATTAAAGAATATAATGTTTAGTATTTGTTTTATAGATTCATGATCAATTAAAATATTAAAAAAACAAATTCTTAAATTTTTTAAAGTATTCTTTTTGTAATTATTAATGACTATGGACTTACCGTAGACTGCTAATGCGACCCAATGTTGTTGGTAGTTTATCTAACATATTATTGTCCAACTTCAGAGTAACTAACTTTTGTAACTTCCATATTGATTTTGGTAGGTATCCTAGTTTGTTTCCACTTATATCCAAAAGCTTGAGCATTTTAGTGATCTGCAAATGTACATAAACACAATATTATAATTATTCACTTTTTATCAAAAGCATACAGCTTAATGTTAGTTAAGATAAATAAAGTTGCACAATGACATGTTTGATTAAGAAAGTTTCAATTTAATGTCATACACATTTACATTTGTAGAGTGGAACTGTAAGATAACATAATATTTCACCTGTATTCCCAGAAGGGTTGGGCAGAGGTGTATAAGTACACCCTCATTTTGCTGTTATTTTTAAGTTTCATGTAATAGGTGGTGATCCTGAGCATAAAACCATGTTCTGGGCTGTTGCTTAGGGATCAAACCCATGGCCTCATGCTCAGTAGTCATGCTTGTGAATACTAGACCAATAAGGCAGTAAAGGCTGAAGGCAAGTATTATAATGATAACACGGATAGCAAGCTACATTTCAATGGTTGGTACGAAAGCCTACCTGTGCTCCCATCAACCATCTCCAATCCACTTCTCCTTGAACACCAAGTTGATTGTTTGACAGATACAATTCACATAAGTTTGGCATTCTACCTGTAAGGATAATAAAGTTTTAATGAATCACAGATTATCAATTTAGATCAATCATAATTATTTTTAAATGATTCTTACCAAATTCCGGAGGTATCTTTTCTATAGCATTGTTGCTTAAATCAAGAACAACAAGCTGTTTTAATAACAATATGTCTCTTCTAAAGTTACAAAGTTTCAGTCCATTTATGTAGAGAGATTCTAAAGTTCTTGGGAGACCTTTGATAGGAAATTCACTCCGATTGTGTATTACAAGTTTTGTGGGAGCATTGTCCTTATGTGTTACACTTAAACTTGTTAAAGGAGCAAGCTGCAAGTTCTTTGTATCACCGGTAACACAGGATCTTAGCAGTCTCATGAAACATTTTAGCTGTATGGTCTCACTTTTGATACACAAATCGTGAGGTGGTTCTTCGAAACGTATGGTTGCTTTGCCTTCGTTTATACACTTCACAAACACTTGTTTAATACATTTCACGCGGTATTTTGTACCACTTTTGTTAAGAGATGAGAAATGTAGTATAAAATATTCAGTGTCACATTTTGGTTCTTTTCCTAGTGCTAAAGTTGACTTCAGGTATTTTCCATTTGATCTTATATTCAAAGTACTGTGTAGTCTATTGATTACTTCTATTTGGCATTGTAATTTCATGACTAAATATTTTATAATTGAACTAAAATTTACAAAGCAGTACGTACAACCCGCCAAATGATAAAAGCTGATTCTGTCTGTTGACCTGTCAAAATTGACAACTGACAAGCAAATGAGCAAAACAAAAGCATGTAAAGCTCCACCAACTTAGCTGTGTAGGTGGACAAAATTGGAACTAATACCACCTCTTGATAATAAAATTGTCACGAACTATATTTTCTTAGAGCATATACCTATTCTTGTAAACCTTGAACTAAAGATACTTTTTAAAAACATAGACACTGAATCACAATCAGTTATTAAGATAACACAACAAAGTTAATCATAAAAGGGAAAATAGCAAAAATATCGGACGTTCCACAATGGCGGTTATTTTACTTACTGCCCTAGAGCGCATGCGCGTGCCGCTCTTTTTAACCTATGGTACACGTTTTTCCAATGTTGCCAACACGGCCTCTCCTGACAGGAGGCCGTCCTCGGACTCCCTCGTTCAGCATCTGCAGCTCGGCCTCCAACGGCGCCGGCAGCATGGAGCTCAGCGCTTGAGAGCAGCTCCCCTGGTGATACTTCAGCAGGATGAGACTCCTCATTTTAAATGTCTGCACTGCATCTGCACAAAACACTTTAAAGACCGGCCATGCGGTTACATGAATGCACGACCTTAAAGCGAACATAAATCGTTACACAAAAAATACACACAAAATATTTATCGGGAAAGAGGCACTACGTGAAGCGTATCCCGTCACACAACCAAGCTAGAGGCACGACGTGAAGCATAGCTTAGCAAAAGATCAAGACAGAGGCACGACGTGAAGCATGTCTTAATAACCATGAGACAGAGGCACGACGTGAAGCGTATCTCAACACACAACCAAGCTAGAGGCACGACGTGAAGCATAGCTTAGCAAAAGAACAAGACAGAGGCACGACGTGAAGCATGTCTTAATAACAGCGAGACAGAGGCACGACGTGAAGCATGTCCGCACACAAATAAATTATAAAGGGAAAGAGGCACTACGTGAAGCGTATCCCAACTATTATACACACCTGAGAGACAAAGCAAACCTGTCTCTAAGTAGCCAACCAACTCACCATTACAGTAAGCAGCACACACTTCAGGAGTCCATTCTCCCCGCCACGGGATCATGTACTCCGACGCTACATGCGTCGACTTCCCGTAGGATCCAGCCAAGACCTGCAGCTCTTCGGTAGGTAGTATCTTCACCACAAGGTATGGGCCGCGCACGAGTCCAGCTTATCAGTTGACTGTGCTTGCAAACTTCGGATAGGTGTCGCTGCATCGTTTCCCGCCAAAACATTGAGAGCGGTAAACTCGGTCGTCCTGTGTTTGGTCATGTTCTGTAAAATCAAGTACAAAGTAAAGTTTCCACACAACACAACACTCGGCCATTCCTATTCCGACCACTAATAATGATTACAGTCGATGCAAATCATATTGAGCACCGTCCGATATTCTTTACATGTTGTGTTACAAAACAAATCAGTGGGCACGTGAGATAGAATCACGAAGATCCTATCCCACTTCTGATCTTGTAAACCTTGAACTAAAGATACTTTTTAAAAACATAGACACTGAATCACAATCAGTTATTAAGTTATCACAACAAAGTTAATCATAAAAGGGAAAATAGCAAAAATATCGGACGTTCCACAATGGCGGTTATTTTACTTACTGCCCTAGAGCGCATGCGCGTGCCGCTCTTTTTAACCTATGGTACACGTTTTTCCAATGTTGCCAACACTATATATTTTCGATAAAATAATCTCGGTCAAGAAACTGATATTCTCATACCACAAAGTAGTACTATTCTATCACAAATCAGATTGATTTAAACTCGAAATAAATAATGAGCTTAGTTAAACCAACCTTGGTCTAATCTAAGATTATGGCACCACATTATTCACATCATGAACAATTTTTTTTTTAATCTGGCAATAACACATTCAACTGTCTAATTCGTTGAATATCCACAGCGCTGCTGGTACTTTATTTATTACCGAACAATAGAATATTCGATTTCCCATTAATTTCCAATAGGTAAGTGCAAAAAGAAAAAAGTATGTAGTTTTAGTAGTCGGTGAATTTATGTAAAATAAATACGAGGTAAATTTACAATTTTACAATAGTTTTACAAAGATTTTACATGTAAATTTTTTTATTTACAGACACTATTTATTTATTATAAAATTGATAATTTAATATTTTACGAACAACATTTTACATGATTATATTTTTGATTATTTATTAACAGATCCATTATCAAAAAATGGCTGCATTGGTTGTACAGTCTCGTTTCGCTGGCCTGAAGATCGAGGATGATGACTACCCTCCTAACGATAATCAGAAGTCGAAAAAGTCCAAAATAAACAATGCCAAGAAGACCGAGCCACCAAAGAAAACGAAAAGCATCGCTACCAAACCCCAGGTGACACTTTTATTTTGTAAAACTTTTTTTAATATGTAAGAAAATAAATAGTTGTTCATATTCTCTTTAGCTAACTTATTACTCAAAGTTTTATCAAACAACATTTCTATATGATACAAAAATTCAAGGAAATATAAAACTTTTTGATCATCATTTATCAAGTGTTGTTTGTTGATTTTGAATTTATTGTAGGTAAAAATAAAATAGTAAATTCATAATCCTGAGAAAAATAAAGTTTGCACTGTTGCATTAGGCAATAGTTAACTTCAAGTATAAGGTGTAGCAAGTATAAATTGATTCTTGCAACTACTTTTCTTTCTTTTATGGTATGCTATAAACTGTTACTCCTCATTTACACCTAGGTTTAGTATAACATGTATTTTAAGGCATGTATTTAACGCGGCGACAAACTAATCTGATTAAGGGTTTTAAAAATAATTAAAATGGGTAGCAAAAATAATAGGTTGGCAGCTACAGTGAAGTAGCATTTTAAGTATAAAGTAGCAGCTTTATTTTTAGTTGTAAGCTTTGTTTAAATTTAAATTGGCAGTGATCTTTTGGTTTTTCTTTTTAAACTAGGTGGAGCTTAAGTCGACGGAGCCCCACTGTGCGGGGCTCCTATTTCTGTCTGCAGGCTTTAAAGTAACCTAACACGAAGGGGATGACGGGGGCTTCGTTCGCTCGCTTCGCTCGCTCACTCTAGCCCCCGTCATCCCCTTCGAACCTAACCTATCCATGTTGGGATTCCCCTTAACCACCCTGCTAACATTATTAGTCGCCAAGTCATTATTTATAGCTCCTCGCCTCATTTTATTAGTTGCAAACACTTAGTCGCCTTTTAAGTTATTAGTCACCTGGAAAATAATAAGCCGTATTTTACACCACAATTTTTCTTATTGCAAACATGACACCATCCATTCCTTACTCGCTTTATTTAGGATTGACTCTACATTCAAAACTTATAGCTACATACATTACAGTACCAAACATGTATGTAGATTATTTAAAACACTGGTTTTTAATATTTTATGCATGTTCAATATATGCTAAAAATGAGTACAACTACTTTTAATATACATTTACATACTCAATTTGTTTAGTCTAAGCTGGGGGTTAAAATGCATATTTTCTAAAGGGCTTAAAATATTCCTGTTCAGTACATTCCATGTACAGTATAATGTTTAACAATTATTACTATTAAAAAAATGCAATCTATCAATGTTTCTTAGAAAATTATTTTTGCACTTGCTCTGATTTGGATGCAACATACACCAAAAAGTAAAAAAAGTAATAGTATATTCAGGTTTGGCCCTTATCTGCCGCTCAATTTCTACAATTCTTGTACTGTTTGTATTGTAATAAATTGAATACAATTTTTGTTAGCCTATACCCAAAAAGAAGAAGTCTAAACAGCAAGCCGTCTCAGCTGACCAGTGGGAACTATGGAAGCAGAAGGATGAAGAAATGGTTGATGGCAACTTTGAGACAGAACTACAACAAGTGAGTTATGTTACATTATGTTTTTCCAATTGCTTCTATTGGCTACTTTAGGGAAAAGAAACTAGGTTTAAGCTGCCATATGCCTCAAACTGTAACATTGAAAAACCGACTTTAACTTGTGCTTAGTAGAGTGTAATATTCTAATTTCAGGCCATTCTACTATCCAAGCTTGACTTTGAAGAGAAGAAAGATGTGTACAAGCAATCTAAGAAGGAAGCCGATGTTGAGAAGAAGGTAACAGAACAGAGTTCCAGAGCAAACTCTAAGAAACAGAAAAAGAAGAATGTCATGAGCCTTGATCAATTCAATGATATGATGAATGTTGGAGAAGAAACTAAATGTAAGTTTATTCTCTATTCACTTTAATGTTTGTCCGCATGAGTAAGCATGATGTGAAGCTCCTTTTAACTTGTGGACAATCTGATGAGTTAGAAAAACTCTCACTTTTCAATCAGCAAAAACATAAGATTAGATTTTTTTGAGCTTTCAATTAAAAGTCGCAAAATTACTAGTCGGGCAATCCCGAAAAATGCACGTGAGTAAACCGTAAATAATCATAAATTTCAATTAAAAGAGTTAGGAAGTACTTATAAAATTCAGTTGCCCCCATAAAAACTATTCCCATGCGACTACATAACTAATTTACATAAACATAATATAATCAGCCTACTACTGTTCCATGGGCTTTGTCTCAGATTGAGAAGAATTTAGGCCTTAGCCGGCCACGCTGGTCTGGTGTTGGTTGCCAGACTTCACACACCATCAAGGAATTTATGGAGTAATCTGAGGTTGCAGGTTTCCTCATATAGTTTTTCCTTCACCATTAACACAAGTCATAATTAAATTCAGATCTGCTTACCATAAGTGCCAACTGGGACCGAACTAAAAATGTTAATGTGGTGAATTTTATGAAACTGGCACTTTCTTCAGTTCCAATTTTTCTTGTTATTAGAGTTGAAGTAGGCTTCTGGAGTTTTTGAAAATTCCAGTTTACTTCAGTTCTGTTTTACACTTTACTTTCATGAGTATTGAGTTCTAAATAATGTTTATGATCGTAATAATGATCATTTTTGAACATCCAGTGGAATTTTCAGGGTTTTATCTTTTTTATGTGACTGAGATGGCTTTCGAGGTTTGTTTGTTACCAAATAACAAAATGCTTATGTTCAACTCTGTCACAGACTGTATAATTCATGCTTTAAGTACAGAAATATCGAGTCATGTCCCCAAAAGTATGACTAGGGTTGGCTCAAATATTTGTAAGCTTATAGTTTATATTTTTATATCCACATACGGCTTTCTTAAACAGATTTCAACTTTTTGCAGTCAACCATGACGATGAGAAGTGTCAGCAAGAGGATCCCAAATCGCCTGACAAAGATACAGAGTTTTTCGAAAGAGTAAAAACTGAGACTAAAAATGAACTTTTAAAGGACAAAATCTATGATAGAGTAAAGAACCGTCAGCCAGCTTCTGACGAAATTATTACCAGAGTACAATTTGCTGACGCTCTAGAGAGAAAGGATCGAGAAATAGCAATGTTGAAGGAAGAGATTGTCACACTCAAACACGAACTTTTTACAGTCAAGTCTCGAAATAAAAAACTGTGTAACATACTAGGCCAGGGAGAAAGTAAGTTAAAGGAATATATTAACTGTTAAATTAACTAAAATATTACAAGAACTTTTATTCACTATGTTGCGTGCATCGTGGCGCATAGATCAAAGAGAACATGCTCACACGTTTTCTATACAATGCTACCCTTACTTCTCAAATTAGCAAGGTAGGCTTGGTTAGTGCCGTGGCTTAGACACGCCTTGTGTGTGGTGGCTGAAATAGTTATCGGGATTCTATCTGACGAAGGCGGGTGAATTATTACAATTTGACCCTTATACCTAAGACATATAAGTTACAACACCCGCCTTCGTGATTTAGAAAGATATATAAGTTAATGAGTTTTCGACAGTGGATATTTATGATCTGGGAGGCTAATAACGTCATATTTGGTGAATTATATTTTATTTCAAATTCGTAATGATAACTTCAACTGGACTACATATCCAGTCGGCAGTTGTCACGCAAGCTTTCATGTTGCCTTCAAGCTGCATTTGGCAGTTGTGACTGGATGTGCAGCCCACTTGCAATTAAGATTACGATTATGAAACGAAATATGATTCACCAAATGTGACGTTATTCTTCTTCCTGCCCTGTTTCCAAGTTACTTGGGTTCGGCGCAATATATTTTTCTCTTCCATTCTTCCCTGTCAACCGTCACCTCATTATTTACTACATGTGACGTTATTAGCCCCCCGATAATGATAATAACTTGTAAATTGCAGTGAAAGACAAAGCCGAAGTACTAGTAGAAGTGGAGCGGTTGAGGTCGGTGCAAGCCGAGCTGACGGCCGAGCTGGCGTCATTACACACTCACCTGGAGAAAGAACGCTCCAAGAACACAGACCCTAGAGCTAACAAAGACAAGGTGAGAAACATTCACTCTTTTACCGTGTCCATGGCACATTTAATTTTTTCAGCCATAGTCATATTATCGCACTGTCAGCGGTGGCGTCAGAGCTGATAAGTACCTAAGTCCCGCGTGCAGGTGTCGAGGAAAAGAAAAAAATATAAGGAGGCCATGGTTTATACCGCAGTATGATATTCACAACTAAAGGCCGAACATTTCGCATCTCGTTCGAACCGTCTAAAGAACTTCACCCTGGACAGATAGTATTTGCTTAGGCCGACTTAAGTTCGAACTCGATTAAAGGACTTCAAAATAGCCTTCACCTTCACCAATGGGCTTGTTCTAGAAACCCTCTTTGACAATCCCCTTCACAGGGGCAATCCCCTGTGCAGGGGATTTTTGGACTTTTTGTCCAGAAATCCCGTTTATGCCTTTAAGTGCTGGAAGGAGATTATTGGAAAAAAATCCAGAAATATGTTTAACCACTTATTGTAAAAGAAAAATATACATTTTATGTTATATTTTTAAAATCAAATACAAACAACTCAGTCTTTATTTTTTATACATCATTTTAATCTTTATTTTAATCCAATAATCCCATTACGGCACTCTAAGGGGACGCACATGGGATTTCTGGACAAAAACTCCAAAAATCCCCTTCGCACGGGATTGTCATAGAGGTTTTCTGGAATAAGTCCATCAATGTTAATAGATGTCTCTTACTCGGATTAACTGCGCTTTTCAGGCACGAGCTAAGCATTGTTGCCTTGCGACTCTTACGTATATCACGATTTATCTTTATATAACTTCATGCAGTCTGTCTATGCGAGCTTTTTTACAGAGCTATCGTTTATGGACGGAATGTACGTCCCGAGCTGCCTTAGGAGCTCCACACACAAATCGAGACGCGGCACGGTGCGGTCAGCGGCCGCCGCTTTTAAAGTACAGTTCCATATTCGCCTCACAGCGCCGCGTTCTGTGTGGATTGTCTCATATAAGTGCATACATAATTCGGCAACCGTGATCGCCGTGCCGCACCGCATCGCATTTGGTGTGTGGAGTTCCTTACACGGTATCATGGCATGCTCGGTTCAAGATACGATCCAACACATTCTAATTATCTGTTTGATATTTAAAATCCTTTGTGGCTTGCAGTTAAGAATATGTCCCATATTTGCCCTCCTACAATCATTTAACTCAGTGTTTAAAAAAATATCTATATGTAAACAAAAAGTGGACACCTGAAGCTTTTTTGCTCTCTTACAGAAACATCCCTCCAAAAAGAAAAACATACGTTTTGACGTTTCGTCAGAAGCTATCCCAACAAAAGAGTCAAATAACGGAACTGGTTAATTGAAGATTTATACCTATTTTTAATAAAACTAAATGTTATAAAAACCGAAATAAACGGAAAATTATCTGTGAGATTTTTATTCTTTGTATTTAAGACTATGTATTAGTTAGGGCCGTAAAAAATATAAATTTATTTCAAATTTATGAGGCATCGGTTTTAATTAAAAAAGAAAGATAAAGTGAAACTGCTGTTTAAGACAATTTTATTGTAAAATGAATGTTTTTCTGCAGTTTAGATGTATAGGTGTTAGATGATACTCAAATTATGAATCTCAATTATTTTAAGACACGTCAATTTAAGTGAACAAAAATATTTTTATGTGGGATAAAACTGTATTATGTCCTGAAAGAGGTTGATTTATGTCCTGTTGATTAAAATATAGGTGAAATTTTAAAAACCCCTTTTGAATACCTCAAGTAAACTTTACAAAATTTGTGAATTGTTTATTTAGCTAGAACTACATTAGGCTGATGTGAGTTACGTACGCCGATCTGGACGCGTCGAAGCCCATATATTTTATATGGTGACTACTCGTGTAGAACTACATTAGATCCACGCTACACTATGCGGATCTAGCGATCCCAGATTTTAGTCGGTTGGTAGAGGGGGTAAACCACGCGTCTGACGGCGTGTGTATGCAGTGCAGTTCTGTCTCAGAAGTCGAAAGCTTCGTTCAGCGAGCATATTTTTTTTTTCTCATTTAGTTTCTTTTATAATCTCACTGATATCAGAGTCCTCTCTTGATCGACAACCAGCGTGAAGGCGAGGCGTCGGCCTAATGTAGTTCTCGCTTTATTCTGCTCTGCTTCTTTTGGTTTATTTTGAAACATAGTATATATAAACTGAATGTTTTTAGTATAGGTACATATTATAATATACCGGGTGTCCCAAATCAATGGTTCATGGACATGGAGGGAAACTAATTTAAATATTGAAAATAGCAAACCATAAAAGGATGCTTCATTTAATTAAAAAAATTTAGAATATGCATTCAAATACCTTTAAAAAGTCACTAGCTTGAAAAATGTAACTGACAAAATGCTGATAATCAAATCTCTCCAACAAAACATGAATTCTGAAATTAAAGGAAATCTATTAATAAGAACGAACAACCCGTTTAAATGTTTGCTATTTTTAATATTTAAAGTACTTTCTTTTCATGACCACTTGATTTGGGACACCTTTGGCCAAATACTCAAAGCTACTTAATTTTATGTTGCTGTTAAATTCGTGTCGTCACCGTCACTTTGCCTTAAAGTGACAGTGGCAGCACGAGGTATAGCCCGGCCGCACATTATCAGAAATTTCTATCATGCGTGCGCGAAGATCCTCTGCGCAAACATTTTATACTAGAGCCAACTGGCTGCCATATCCGGCAAATTCTGACAGTGTGCGAGGTCTAGTACAAAATGTTTGAGCAGAGTCGAGCGTTACAAATTTTCTGACAGATATTTTGATAATGTGAAAATTCTGATAATGTGCGGCCGAGCTTAACGGCAACTTAATTTCTGTGCCCCTAGTGAAAAAGGGTATAATTTCAGAAGAACTTAAACCCTTTAGAAGTACTTAAGGTCACAGCTCATTAGAGCCACCCGGCACCCGACCCGCATCGCCTCGTCGTTCGGCGTCCACTCGTTGTCAGCAGGTAGTTCACGGGTGGACGCCGCGTTATCACCAGTAAACGTCGCGTGGTCAACCAGAAGAGTCGTCGGAAGAGTCCACTTGATGGCAGCGCGCGGTTCACTCGGGACTTGTGCGTTGGCAATGCGCAGCAACGCAAGGCAAGCATGCGAGCAGCGAGTTGTCACCGAGTGATCAACTCGTCGTCCGCCCGTGGACGGCATACGCCCGAGGCGATCCGGTGACGTTACGGAGTTGATGTAGTGAGCGCACATACATACAAGTTCATATAAAGAATACTAACCGCACGAGGCGAGGCGATGCGGGTCGGATGCCGGGTGGATCTAATGAGCTGTGACTTTTATACCCTAGTGAAAAAGCGTCTAAGTCCTATAAATCCTTTAAAAGGACTTACTCTATTTTTCAGGAGGGTCACAGATTTAGCGGTTGAGTATTTGGCTACCTTTGTAACATATGAAGGGTGTCACGATACATACTCAGATCTTTGTCAGAATAATTTGATGTTGTATATTATTCTAGCCCGAAACTAAACTGTAGATGTAATTAGATGCGGCCCACACATTGCTTAGCTTTTTATGTCTGCAGTATCAAGCACAAGATAATTTCATGTTATTTTTATGTTTTTTTTTTCATAGCCGCAGTTCAAAGCATTTCTAGTTGCACCTTATTTTGCAATTCTTTTTGACTCTGCTATTATTATTTTTTGTTTTCATTTTGTCAGCAACCATTTATTTATAAGTTCTAAATGGGATTCGTTTGACTTTGTATTATTTGTTTTTTTTTCTGTGATCTGTGTCCAGATTGTAAGATTTTTTTATTTGGTGCCTAGACTTTGTTAATTCACCAATATTGTTCACTGTGATTTGTATTCTTAATAAATGGGTTTAATTAGGAATTTATAAGTTTTTTATGGACAAATAAAACATTATTTAAAACAATGCACGATTTTATTGCCATATCTATTACATACACAATTATAATTGGTAAAACGGTATATTTAACAAAAATCAATAGTAAAGTATAAATCAGTTTATAATACGTAATCCGTGCACACTTAAGGGTTAGTTTCTAAAGCACTTTATTTCAAAATTAAAATTGTGTATTAATTGATCGACTCGTTTCTGATGTATCTTAGAACCGAAACATCAGAAAACTGGAAACTCATTTACATTGATATTATTATCCTTATAATAGGTAGGTGATAAATAAAAATATTACTAATGTTTAAAATTATGCATAGTCACATGAAAGAGGACACAAACGATGCTTATTAAATAATATTCATAAATATTATCGGCATATTTGTTCCAGAAATAGGCACAATTGTATATAGTCCATATTTTCATACACACAAATTATTAATCTAAAGGAGACATGTTTACAAGTTAACCTTACGCACATTTCTAACATTATTTAAGGGTACTTACTGTATATAATGTAAGAGGGTCTACATTCTAATACTACTCTATGTTATTCGAATTACATATGGATTTAAACACAATACAACTGTGTATAGCCTGGTGTACAAATGCCTAAGTTGTTGACTAGCTGATTTATTTTATTGTCTATAGGTATACAATATAAGCGATTTAACAGATTTCAGCTCTAACATAATGGATACCCAGTGTGACAATATGTGTTCCTTTAAACCACTTAAATATTACACAATACTCAATAATTCATTTGTACAAAAATATGAATCATTCATTAATACATAATATAATAAGAACTTAAAGTAAATACCTACTTATATCATACAAGTGTCATATTGGCAGTAACAGTGATTATGGCAACGTGAATTTGATTTCTAAAATATTTTTGGTCCAAAAAATTTATATTATACTTAAACTCGTTCACATTACGTTAATTTGCATTATTTTAAAGAAATACATACACCACTTTAATACTGATGTTACAGAATATAAAATATTATTTAATAGTAGTTAATAACTAAGCGAAGACTATGTTATAACTAGTTACTTATAATATGGCAGTAAGTGGTAATTGCAGAGCATTGTTGAACGTACTCGCGAGATTCGCACGTCACCACGAAGGGATACTATTCGCTGATTTATGTCTATTCGATGGGTTAATTCATATTGCAAAGAATACGTAACAAGTACAAAACACTGGCGCTCATAGTCACTCATAACTCACTTTCTAAGTGTTGCTCTTATAGAGTCCTACACTAACTTTTCATCACTTCACGTCTCACTCCAACCATTGCCTTTTCAAATGCATTTGACTATTCCATATTTCTGCCGTTCAATTCTGAACCCTATTTCGCTCAATGATGAGCAGATACGTATCATTTGCTGTACCTGAACTGTACAGGTGTAAGACGTCGCCCCGGAGGGATTGACGTTATCAAAAAGTGTATTTGCAAACACTCATGTTTGAAACTTTCGTGTTGCTGTGAGATATGATTATGAATCATAAAATCACGTTGATCGATGTGTTCCGTATGGATTCATTTCCATGGCGTGTGGTATCTTCACCGTTAACAAGCTGGTACATCTGCACATTTGATAGTGCTTACCGGTTTGCTCAGTACGTCGCATTCGGAGTCATCTATCACTTTGTTCGTTATTTTGTCCACGCAGTAAATGCTTCGTTGCTTTGTAGCTTCCTCGCCCTGCAACAAGTTATTTAATTTATAGAAGCATGGAACTACTGCATGGTTTTGAATGGTAGAAGTAGAAACAAAAGGCGGTATCTACGTTTACCGGCTGTTATGCACTGTGTATCAGAGGAGTGCAAGTGATACCTACCGGCATATGACAAGGCTTGGAGCAGGGGTTCCACGCGCCGACCCACCAGTGCGTGTGTAGTGTATGTGGAGGACAGGCCGGCTGTCTGCACTGCTGCATTAGAGCTTCGTGTCGCGGCTGCTCGATGTGGTAGCACTGGGATTGTTCCACTGCACCTGTGTAACAAAGAAATTAATTGATATTTAAAGGTTCCGAATCTGCTGTAACAAAAAGTAAACGCAAATTAAATAAAATAAACTTACGATTATGTTCATCAACGCATTCGTGATGACGTCGCATGTATCCGACGCCGCATGAGACAGAGCATGCCGACCACTCGGAGACGCGGTACCTGTACCGACGCTGCATGCGCTGCCGGTCCACCGTGTACTGGTACGTCACGCCCGGGTTGCGGTGTCTGCCGCGGTATATGCGTTGCTGCAAATAACAATACAACGTAACTAAAAAATCTAAGCAGTGCCCGGCAAATAATAAGCCAGAGCCAATAAAAGGAAAGGGCAACTTAGAAATTTTGTCAAGGGGTCTATGAGTAGCAGCATCCTCTTTCAGTAGATTTCGAACGATCGCGAGCCATGTTTGTGGGTGTCACTCAAATGGCGCAACATTACAATATAAAATAATCGTAATGTAAGATCCTCGTAAAGTGTTAGTGTAGTATTTCACTTACATAAACTTTGATGTCTTCTGCGAGTGGTCCCACAATTCGTACTTTCTCCCAATCACGGTCTCGTTCGTAAATAGCTTGAGTTCCCGCTACAAAGTATTCCGTCAAAGTAGCATTTCTGTAATAAAATTTGTAATAGGTTAAGAAATGGAAGTTTCGAAGAAACATTTTCTCCTTACGTTAATTTGCTTGTCTTACCGAGCTCCATTCAGGTATATTTTATTCGACTTTGCGCTTCCAATAGATATGTAATTGCCTGGATTAACTTTCTCTTGTATCTTCACATTCCTTGACCCAGCAGGTATGACGGCAACCTGTTGAATTTTTTAGATTTGATTAGGATTATTATAAATTAATATCATTAAGTATAAGTTAGAAAATTTAGAATATTATGAAGCACCTACTCCACCCTATCCACTTGACGAAGAACTTGTTTATAAGTAGAATAAGCTATCGAAAATCCGAAAGATAATAATCTAATATGTTCTGAACCAAGAATATGGAAGAGCAGAGTATTCTTTCTATCTTTGGCAGGGGTAAAACCCTTTGCAGTGTACACTTACTTCGCTGAAGCCGGATTGCTTGGTGGTGCCTTTGCTGTAGATGCCTTGCACCGTCTTGCAAGCCGATCCGTTGCCACCACACACACCGCACTTGTCTTCCTCCGTCTCAGAACCGACTATCCAGTCACATCCGACTCTGTAGCATACGCCTGTGGAAATATAGATTTTAAAAAGCTGAAGATGTCAATCTGACCAAAAAGGTTGACAAGGATGAGAAAACCTGCTATTCCCATGACCCTTCTATTCGCTATACCTTTCTCTGTGTCTATATAAAAGCCAACATTTTGTAGCAACAGAAACCGTAACAGACATCGTTATATTTTCGAAATGGTTGGATTAGTATAGGTTTCATAGCGTCACAGTGGAGCACGTTTGGGCAATTAAGGCACTTAATCGGTTCAGCGCCCTAATTGCGGTTTTGCGACGCTTTTATTCAGCACTCAAGGTAAGTACGGGTTCCAGATTGGTTGTGAAGGGACTATAGTCAAATAAAAGCATGAAGACTATAAATGCCGAAGGAAGCTTACGAGTAAGATAGACTGTTAATCGATTTCTCATCATCTGACTTGCTTTTGTACTCGTATGTCGCTAAGTGGTTTACACTTTGTCCAGTGATGCGCTAATCGTAGGATTTAGAATCTGCGATTTTTTTAATATCGTCAACTCATCGTTCCTGGGAGGTATGTATTTTTAACTGACTGCGCGACAGCAAAGACAGGGTTATGTTTTTCATATGTATGTAGGTATGTATCTTTGTGTCTATTTATCTATATTTAACATAGATGTATGTGGGATTCTTAATACTCTCGAAGCATCCCAACGGCTAGATGGATTTTAATGCATGAGGTGTCTATCGACTCGTCTAACAACATGCAGTCGAAGGCTACCTATGAATTATGTAATTCGCAAACTGACTGACCAAACACATGTAGCCTCCGACTGTATGTTGTCATTTGATAGTATGTTTTTTTGAAAACATATACGTCTTGTTTACATCTTTTCACTTCTTATTTTTTATTTTCTACATCACCTTGTCTCGTCCTTTTAGTTCGGTTTTTAAGTAACTCTTTTTTTCTGACCGATAGTAAACTGCATGATGCACGCAAGTATCCGAGAAACATTTGCGTATCCATAAGTAGTTAATGCGATTGTATATTGATGTTCTTACCAGCTATACACATGTCCCGTGCCCCCACGCTCTGTCTGCAGGGAGTGCCGTCGGCGACGAACCCGCCAAACATTACCACATCGCTGCCGTCGCGCGCCACGCACTGTAACTCGCATGGTTTGTCTGTAACAACACATTACGCGGTTTTATACCTACATCAACATTTACATTAATTTTAACGACTAAATTGATGTCTCTTCGATTAGTGGGAGGAGTGTTCTTGTTATTGTCATAGCTTATGGTTGCATTGTGAGAGTTTCATTAATTCACGAAGATTCTGAAGTTTCACTTGAAGAATTTCGATATTAATCCAAACAAACAGATATATTCATTCGGGAACTGTTCAATAGTAAAGTTCTTAACTATAGTTCTTGACTTACCCTGATCGAAGTATGATATCCATTCAGATATTGTTTCGTTCTTGTATGTCATGTTGTTATGTTTGGAGCACTGCACTTCCCGGAACGATGGCTCGTTGATAGGGCAGGGGTCGGTATTGCAGATCTTGTATCTAAAAAAATGTTTAATAGATGAAAACATCTGAAAATTTTTAGGTTTCTGTATGTTTAATTTTCATCAATTTTGTATCCCTTCTTCAATGAAAGTAAACAACGAGCAATAGTTTTCGTTGTCCCAAAAATCACAAATTAGTCTGACACATTAATTGCAACGAACTGTATTCAGGAGAATAATAGCTTCTGAAAGCTACAGTACATACCGCTATGCTTTGCAACACAAAAGCCCACATAATAAAGTCGTCTAAAAACGGTAAAATCTAAATCCGAATACAAGTTGAATACTCACCGGCTTCTATCACCAATACAGTAGTTGCCATTGTTGTGCGGTTCTGGGTTGTTGCACTCGCGCGACTGCGTAGAGACGCCGGCGCCACACGTTCGAGAACATTCGCTCCACTCCGACCACGGGCCCCAGCCACCGTCGCGCGGTACGGGAGACGGCGTGCGAGGAACGCAGGTTTGGTTCTGACACCACTGTGGAAGAAAATGTTTTGTTTAGCCAAAGAAACGAGTTTGTTTAAACCCTAAAATTGTGCATAAAAATCCTAGAGCTATTTTACAGATTATCAAAAGTATAACTTTTGGTCCAAACAGTGTGCTGCAAAAATTACCATTTTGGGAGAGGCTATCCAGCAGTGGACTGGCTGAAATAAGACACCGTTTTAGCCCTGGTATCCTTCATTAGGTCATCACTCAATCCAGAACATATCAATTCCAGAATAAAATCCTATGATGTAAGGGCAAAAACCCACATGCCATAAAAGGCCGGTAATACAAAAAGTTCAATGAGTTTCCTGCATATCTCACCATATCTGGTCCACAAGTGGTTCCGGGCGCGGCGGGGCGCAGCATCGTCTTGCACGTGTTATTGACTAGGCACCACAGATGTTCACACAATTCTGTGGGCTTCGCACACACGACAGCTTCGGCGCCGAACTGCAAGTGGCATTGACTCGCTGCATCGAACGTTACACCTGAACGAGAACATATTAGTTAAGTATTAAATAAAATTCAAGATTCTATAAACAAAAGTTTTTGCAGTGGTTACTAATTTTGCAGGCAATTTAACTTACCGGCTGGAACTTCGGGATAGACATACAGTGGCTCTTGAGAAGGTCGATCACTGAGGCACTCTCCCAATCCAGCACTAAAAGAAAAGTTATTAAAATTAAAATTTGCATAAAATTTTAAGACACGTATTTAAAGTTAACTTTTGTTTGCAGCTGAGAGCACCGAGTTTGGATGGATATATTGATATTTTCCATAGGTATTGTAATCTTCACTACATAGTATAAAACAAAGTCGCTTTCCACTGTCTGTCCCTATGTATGCTTAGATTTTTAAAACTACGCAACGGATTTACCTAGATGCGGTTTTTTTTAACAGATAGAGTGATTCAAGAGGAAGGTTTTAAGCTATAAAACGCACACGTGCGAAGCCGGGACGGGTCGCTAGTCTTGAATAAACTATTATTAACGTAATAATCTAATTAAAACTAAGCTCCACTTAAACCCGCTAAACAACATTTAAGTTCCAGGCGAACAAACGAAACATTGCGTTTTATTAAACGTAGAGATATATAAAGTCGTTCAAAGTTATTCAGCGTTAAATCCATTCCAGCTGGATTAGGAAATAGTCGACCATAAAATTGTAGCACAATACGTTTTCTACGTAGCCGAGCACATAACAGCTGAAGCAGAACAGTGGCCGCGCCTACTGGATCCATTTCAGCACATTTCGCACAATTACGAGCGCGTTTACACACTTTACAATGATTTGTGCGTACGAATAGCGAATACGCCTCTGTAAACGCCGGTTTCACAACAAAGTCTACGAAGTCCTTCGAAGACGTTGCCAGCAATAAACATGTCACATTTAGAGCCATAAGTTTTATAACAGCCTCCGTTTATATTTCTATTCATCACGGAATACTTTAAATTTAATTCATTATAGAAGCGCCGAATTCGATGCTTTATGATCATTGACTTAGAATAAGTATGGACCTCGGGTCATCGCTCAAAAATGTCCGAACCGAATGGCTGTAGACATGTGTAAGTAATGCGAGTGATACATCACGCGTAATATTACCCGACCGCGTACTGTTGCATTACGTATTACTCGACCAACATAAGCATTACACATTACACTAAACATCACGCGCGCGCTCTATGACTTTTGGCTGTTCGGTCTCGCTCATCTATACAGGGCTACTGGTAATTCGACGTATTCCTTGCATCACGTTATAGGGGGGCTAATATGCAATAAATTTAACCCCACATATGTTCTACGAAATTCAATGGATCTCGAGATATTGCAATTTTTATATTATTTTTAATAATACCCAGAATTCCTTCTTAAACACTATTTATCTCTAAAATATCAAATTGATCGGCTTTGATTATGATATTAGCTTGTAGCTGATACTTTTACGAAGCTTTCTGCGTATTTAACTGTTCTTAATGACCATCCAATTGAAAGTAATCATTAAAAGTTAAATAAGTGTATTAGAAAATCATCGAGGTACACGATAAAGAATGATGTTTATCTCAAAAATTTACTATGACACTAAGTGTACAAAATGCAAGACAAACATCCTTATTTAATCAGCTATCCAACGAGGTATAGACGTTCAAAAAATATTTAGAAACTAATGTAAAAATGTCTTATAATACTGACAAAGGCGATTTCTGAAAAATCTCTACAAGCACGCAAGTGGCCCGTTAAGCGCAATTCATTACATAATCCTCGCGTAGAGATTAAACAGCAGTCTGTCGGGCACCAACTGTCCTCTAAATGTCAGGATTAGATTAGGTCAGGTCGTTAGGTTATGTTTGGTCAGGGTTAGGTAGGTTAGGTTAGGACCTAAGTGTGCGAGGGAACACCGGGGTGGTTTTAGTCAGTAAGAGTCTGACAGACCCCTCTGCCCACCCCCAGGACGGAGGACATCCATGAGGATATCCAGTAGGCAAAAAAAATATGGTCAGGTTAGGTCGTTAGGTTAGGTCACGGTTAGGTTTAGGTTAGGTCACAACTTCGATGCCCTGGGATCTGGAGGCGAGGGTCCTCGCGCTGAGATATCGCCAAAGCGAGGAGGTGCTTGAGCGGAGTGGTCTCCGCCCGATCCTAGTGGCTGTGGAGGGAACGACTTGCGCAACCCAGCGCAGGGCACGCCGCAATAGTGGCGGTAAGACCCGTAATGGAGGAGTGGCTTGAGAGGCGGCATGGCAACCTCAGCTTCCAGATGACGCAGGTGCAGATATCTCAGCGCGGGGGCCCTTGCCTCTAGATCCCAGGGCATCGAAGTTGTGACCTAACCTAAACCTAACCGTGACCTAACCTAACGACCTAACCTGACCATATTTTTTTTGCCTACTGGATATCCTCATGGATGTCCTCCGTCCTGGGGGTGGGCAGAGGGGTCTGTCAGACTCTTACTGACTAAAACCACCCCGGTGTTCCCTCGCACACTTAGGTCCTAACCTAACCTACCTAACCCTGACCAAACATAACCTAACGACCTGACCTAATCTAATCCTGACATTTAGAGGGCAGTTGGTGCCCGACAGACTGCTGTTTAATCTCTACGCGAGGATTATGTAATGAATTGCGCTTAACGGGCCACTTGCGTGCTTGTAGAGATTTGTCAGAAATCGCCTTTGTCAGTATTATAAGACATTTTTACATTAGTTTCTAAATATTTTTTGAACGTCTATACCTCGTTGGATAGCTGATTAAATAAGGATGTTTGTCTTGCATTTTGTACACTTAGTGTCATAGTAAATTTTTGAGATAAACATCATTCTTTATCGTGTACCTCGATGATTTTCTAATACACTTATTTAACTTTTAATGATTACTTTCAATTGGATGGTCATTAAGAACAGTTAAATACGCAGAAAGCTTCGTAAAAGTATCAGCTACAAGCTAATATCATAATCAAAGCCGATCAATTTGATATTTTAGAGATAAATAGTGTTTAAGAAGGAATTCTGGGTATTATTAAAAATAATATAAAAATTGCAATATCACGAGATTCATTGAATTTCGTAGAACATATGTGGGGTTAAATTTGTTGCATATTAGCCCCCCTATAACGTGGTGCAAGGAATACGTCGAATTACCAGTAGCCCTGTATATTACCCGACCGCGCACTGTTGCATTACGTATTACTCGACCAAACGCTCTATGACTAACCTACCTATAAACTTTTCAAATGTAAAAAGTATGTTAAAAATGAATAAAGGTAATGTTAAATAATGTAATAGCAAAACTTGATGGCAGTATTGCGTTTCTAAATACTTTCATGTGCCGCATGTCGTTATTAGCAGTCGTTACATTCCAATATCTGCTAATGTAATGTCATCTCATTTATTACGCGCCATTACAATAACAAACATTGATAGTAATAGTAATAGTGAAATGTCGCATGGCGTGTGATGATGAACATCACGCGTGATGTTTGGAGTGATGGTAAAATGTAATATTACTTGGCACGAAATGTAATGCCATATCACATCACTTCGTGAAGTACTGTTTTGCGCATGTCTAAATGGCTGTTAAAACACAAGAAATTTGAAAAGAGCTACAATTGCGCGCGTCATTCTTCATTTGGACGAACAAGCAGCTACACCTCAATGTCACATGTCAACAATGCCGTTCTGTGTAGTGAGATCGTGTAAAAACTACTAAAAAAAGTGAAAAAAGTTGATTGTGTATCATATTTTCAGTAGGTATATTATTGTTTTACAATTTTTAAGTATTATTTTGTTAAGGAACATTGTATTTTACTTAAAATTGAATTAATTGCAAGAGCAAAACACACAATAATCCAACTAAATAAAAAGTATCTTATTTTCCTTCCTTTGTTTGACCAATTATGTCAACTTCATTTGGTTGGATTACCATAAGAAACTTGACGTATTTGACAGAATTTAGAACAAAGAGTCGTTATTTTTACGCGATGTTTTTTTGTATTGCGATTTTGAACCAATTGCAATTTGTTTTGTTCTATTAATTTAAACAAGTTATTTTTAAACTTGCATTGTATGCAAACATATTATGTACGAAAATATGTATGTTGTCTTCCGTTTCAAAATTGTATTGGTTTTTCGGTCACTACCAAGTTTCCGATCGAGCTGAAATTTTGCAGGTAGGTATGTGCATATTAGATCATTAAAATGTCATTGAACTAATTTGATGAACCTAGTTTATTGGTTCAGGATTCATCTATTGTTACGGAGATGCTTACCAGTGACATCTCAAATGATCAGTTATGTTACCGCTCCATAATGTATTCTGATAACCTAGGTAAAGGTTTTGGTGACCTACTAGGCAACAGCCTGAGTCATTCGTTTCTCAATAATGGGCATTGTGCATTTTTTAAAAATCTGTTAAGATATGAAAACCATTTCGAGGAATAAGGTTACTGATCACCTCTCACTATTTAGAAATGGAAAATAATCATGGATTATTAGTATTTCGGGTTTTATGTGAATGACCTTAATTTATCCTCCAAATGACGTCATTGCTGGCAGTATGGCAGTAATGCCTTTGCCTACGATTGTAAAAAAAAAAATGACAGACGTGGTCACCTGATGCGAATGTCATAAATAATAAACAATAAACATAACCTCAATCCTCAACAGAAATTCAACTTTTACTATTATAGTGTTATTGAGACGGTCAATCAATAACGATGGAATATAGGAAGTGCTTTGTTCCTGCAAGAACGACACTAAAAATAGCCCAAACAAAATTTTTGTTCATGTTCGGGAACTCAACTTTCGGAAGGTTCCGCGAGTCAGCTTTGATAAAAGTATCACTCATGGCGATTGGTTGGTCGGTAAATAATATGAAGGGCGTACGATCGAGATTAATTGCAATAGCGGCGTAACGTGGTATTTTGTTTGTTATAAATTAAAGGCAAGGAACATATTAATATCAGGTTATTATTTGATTGATTTGACACTTGACACTATTGACATCACTGTTACAGTTTTTTGAATATGGATTGAGGCAAAGGCCCAAAGATTTTATGCCACTGATGACGTCATAGATCAGAAATGATATTGAATTTTAAATAATTTAAAAAAAATAATTAAGTACAATGAAAATATCAAAAATATTTAAAATGGTTTCTTAGATTACTCTATATTTTCAAAATCTAAAATAAAACTTGTGGTCAAGAATTTTGCTTCATCCCCATTGTATGCCTGGGTCAACATATAAACAAATAACTAATTCATTATTAGAAAATAAATTTTGTTTGCAGACTTCTAGATTCTAGAAGGCATATTTTCTTTTTCTATTTTCTACTCTTACGTGAATTTATTTGTAACATTAACCTGCATTATTCTCATTCTATGTCGCACGCTACTGTAATGGAATTGTCATGAATAGTCATGATCTACTATTTTAAAAAGAGTATTCATGGAGTTTCTTGCCGGCTCTTCTCCATAGAACCTACCTTTTGGAACCGTGCACCTAGTTTTGACGTTTTAAAAGTGCCTGTAATCTGGTCTATTTGAAATAAAAAACTTTAACTTTGACTTTTACGATGGAGCCAAAGATTAGGCAAGCACAGGAACAAATGGTAGGCTCGTCGAGTTTCAGCTCATGTATTTTGTCATTATAAGCACTTTTCATCACATAAATAATGACGTAGGTCCGATGGTAGAGCCGGAAAACGGGCTCTGGAACTTCCTAATGGCAAATAGTGGACAGGTGACGTTTGGGCTCGTTTGTTTAGTTATCATGAACTCTGAATACACATGACAAAAGATTGTTTTCTGAAAAATAATAATATGCCTCTGATTTAATTTCAGTTTTCCTCGAGATTAATTAGATGATGATGATGCTGATGCTGATGGTGATACTTCAGCAAAGGAAGCGAAATCGCATTATTGAAAATGACGATGTTGTAATTTTGCAAGAAATGTTCTATGCTCTTTCAGTTGGATTAAATATTTAGCAATCACAATAAATATAACTAATAATAAAATCTTTTAAAAATGAAGGTTGCTCTATTACTCCTATGTTCTCCAAATTTTCGTTTAACATTAGATGAAGTTTCGAAATTTGAAAAATTGAGCAGTGCTGTCATGTTTTCGTATGGTATAAATTGTTGCAAGCTAAATTAGGCATTATGATAACGACATAGGATTTCGTCCGTCGTAAATGAGCTTGTTGGTATTTCTATGTTTATATTATGTCAATTCAGGACACTTTTATCGTGAATTTTGTACTACTCTCGTTGTCCATACTTATTCTAAGTCAATGTTTATGATGATTAGTCTATTTGATGATGACAAATAAGTTGGGCGCGTGTTAGAATGGGTGTAAAATATTGATGGATTCTGTTGCGACATTAATAATTAATTTTTCGAGATCGTACATAACGACATCCGGTATTAGATTTCGATGGCAAATCTTTATTTATGTCTGCGTAGGTTTTCTGCTTTCAATTTTATTGGCACTATAAAATGTTTTATGTTGTTTGCTAGTAATGATAGTATTATGTAAAGACGAGTGACTTTCATGTAAATGATGTTGGAATTAAATTAAGCTGTTGCATTAACGGAGTGGTCACAATTACTATAAAAAACATCAATGAAACCGCTACGGAAAAGGCTCGTCCATTCAGTAAATTGGGTGGGTAGGTAAGTACAATATGCTGCGTATGTATTATGATCGGACGCTATTTAAGTGTTATTGAGTAAAGTAAAATAAACTAAAGACTTAAAAGCTTTTCTCAATTTACTCTGAAGACGCAGTATGAAATGAGGTAAAGATTTTAAGGAAAAGTATTAAAATTAAACGGTACGAACTCATTAACTTACAATAAATAAAACTAATAAATTGTTCGGTAATTGACAGATTCCATAGTAATTAACCGAATTGTTGCTCCGGTTTTTAATCTAAATTTATTATTTTTGATTAATGAATAACTGTAATTATTACGCTACACAAAGTTGATTACTGACAAAACCTAGAAATAGAGAAAATAGAATATTTATACGGTTTTTTTTTGTGTTATTAAATTAATTGTTTATTTGACTTCAGTTAACATAACATCACGCTTGTATTCTCCGAAGTGTTGGGCAGAGATGTATAGTATACAACCATCATTTCGCCGTTAATGTTTAAGTCCCATGTAATAAGGGGCGAGCCTAATGCCATCAACCGGGCACAAATTCAGACTCTGGCCTGCTACTGACAAATTCCATACGGAAATACCCAATAACACTTTGCCCGACCGGGGATCGAAGCCAGGACCTCACGCTCAGCAGTCGCGCTTACAACCACAAGACCAAGGAGGCAGCTAACTTTGGTCCTTATTGGACGTTTGTTAGTTCACATTATTTACAGCTTTTTTAACCGTTTGATCGCCACAGTCATGTATACATGACAACGCAAAATGTGCCTAGCACGCCACGGTCACGACTACATGACGTCGTAGCTTGGCGCCGAGAGCACGCTTTTGCTTTTTTGACGTGGCGGTCAAAGGATTAAAATCTCTTATGTCTTGAATGAAACAGTTCACTTACTCCAAGAAGTTGGTGACGTCACGTTTGCTGCACCTCGACCAGGCCACCTGGACAGTGTCAGCCTCGAAGATCGGCGTCATAATGTGCAGCGTCGAGCCTTCACGGCGATGGCAGCCAATCTTCTCTGTGTCGTGGTAAAGCCCGAAACTACGAATAGAAAAAAAAACAGTTAATTGCAAATCTTTTACGAACAAGGCTTTAATTTAAATATCCGAGGAAAACTTTCTGTGACGGAGCTGACAGGCATGTTTTTGATAGCGTATCCAGCAGTAGTTTTTAAAAGCGTATTGAAAATTGCCGAAAATATATTTTCAATAATCCTTGACTGAAGTCTTCAATTTATTTATCTTTACAGAAAATTATTTAACCTAACCCTGTCCTTGCTGGGCAGCACAGCGCGTTGCATTGCGTCGAGTATCGCGTCGCGAATAAACGATACCTATGCCTTCTGTGGCCTACGTGGGCTGAGCATCTAACAGAGCGGCGCGTATAGTTTATTTTTAGCAGTTTGACTGCGGCAGAAATTTGAATTTAGCCTTATTCATCAAAAACTATATAGACTGTATGCAGACACGTCGACTGCATCGTAATGACGCGCCGCACTGCCTGACGCAACGCAATGCAACGCGCTACCCATCTAGGACGAATCCTAAGACTAATTTTACAACTGTGTACTAGATATATTTATTTGTATTACGGTATATCTGTCCCAGAATAGGCTCATAACAGCTAAGCTCTTCAGGAAGTTGCCACTAGATAGCCGTAGGTTGGTATCGCGAAGAGTTTTGCATACTCCGTTAGTTTTAAAAGCGTGAGTGCGTATCAATAGGTCATTTACATTCCACTAGAAAATCCATACTAAGATTTTAATGCGAGAGTAACTCTGTCTGTCTGTGTGTTACCTTATCACGACTAAACTAGTGAACCGATTTTAATGAAACTTGGTACAGAGATAGTCTGGAACCCAAAGAAGGACATAGGCTACTTTTATTCCCGAAAAACGCGACATCCACGCAGGCGAAGCCGCGGGCGATCTCTAGTACCTAATAAATCAGTACAATTGGCGAAGCCTAAGCTGAGCTTTGCATTTGTGTGAGTGCACATAGAATCGAATGCCAAAAAGCAGTATAAACCGGTTTAAACCAAGCAAAGGACGCGTCTGCATTCATTCTCACACAAATGCAAATCTCATCTTAGGCCTCGCCAACTGTACCTATGGTAGTTACTTGTAGAAAACATAATACTCATAAATATCTAAATCTCGCACTAACTGTTGGCAATTGTTTTAAATTCATTACAATGTTTAAAAAAAACATTACGCAACATTGGTGGTTTTTGACATTTTGACATTCAAGAACTATTTTAAGCTCAATTTAAATAAAATATGTGATATTTATATTTTTTTGACGAAATGCTGTCAATAATTGTATATTTATGTAAATGATAGTGCGTAAAACCTTTAAAACTCAATAAATCGAAACATTGCACCAAAATTAATTTACAAATTGGCCGTCATTTTGTAGCTACCGTCATTGATATATCCAATAACTTAGATATTTATAATGATGCAGGCCAGATGGATCTACCTACCTATACATTATATATCATTCACGAGGCGTTATTAATGCAATGATAATGACGTTTATCGAGAGTGTAGCAACATGTTAATCTTAATAGCTCTATTAGCATCGCTCGTAATCGTTATCTTATTGCATGAACGGTGGCGCTCCTGTTAAGGCACGGCTACAACAGCTGATTGTAAAGTCATTATTATGACATTGTTGCAGGCTCAGCACCCCATGACGACAACACAGCATCTCGCGTTTTTTGTATGAGATATTCGATATATTCCACATATCGTCGCGTTAGAGTGCAAACCTCGGGAGAGCATTTTTTTTTTTCTGTTTGACTGCTGTAGATCGTCCTTATGGACGGTTTCTACGTAACCGGGCAGTTATTGGCGAGACCTGAAGGGTCTCCAGCCAATGGTGGGGGGGGGGGGAAGTAAAATACTTAACCTAAGCTAACTACTTGTACTACACTAACATCATGACTACCTGCAACAACAGCACTAAGGGCGACCCCTAGTGGGACTCGGACCTCAGCTTAGGGCGTTGCTGGCGGGGACTTAGGGGGGGGGAGACAGCTTGATGAGAGCTGAATTATCGATGTAAAAGAGGCCTGCGCCCAGAAGTAAGACAGTAATGGACTGATTATGTTATGTTTAACGACTTTATTAATGAAGCATGCGTGTTCCTGGACGGAAAAACGGAAACAGTTAATTGTTATTGCTGTCAGCGGGTCTATTGAAAGGTCTCAGGTTAAAGTCAAAAGTTATCTAGCTCGTTATAAATAATGTTGTATAATTTTTATATGACGTCTTCTAGACATGCAATAATTATAATTAATATGTTAGGTATCTTAACTATTCCTGGAAACTCATTGATGTAAACATAGTTAAGTATGTTTCCAATGTTATTAATGAACAACTATTATATGATAAATAATCAGGTTGTCTTTTCGTCTGACAGCTCGATCGCGCGTGCTGCAATGGTAACTTTGGTAGGCCGATTTATGAAACCGTAAATCTTATGTTTTTATACTACACTCTGGAGTAATAAATCCGGGTCACCAACATGAACCTTAATATCCCGGAAACTCAAAATACTAGCTTATTCAAATAAAAAGTATTTAATAAACTATTTAAGTACTTTTGTTAATTTTATTTGAGTAGTATTAAATAGTCTATAAAATGCTTTTTATTGGAATAATTCTTAGTTTCCGAGATTTTAAGGTTTATGCTGGTGACCCGGATTCATTGCTCCCGAGTATATTTTATGCACATATATACAAGGTTAGTCGGAAAGGGGGTACTAATCCGAAGCCCACTTATAGTATCGCTGATGACTATTTGAAAGCAACTGTTAAAATTTCAAAATTCGGTTTTTTTTCCAAATAATATGATTTTTGTTTTAGTTTTTTCAAAAATTCTTCATCCCTGCTTTAGTTACAAATTCAAAAAATGATGATTCTAATTCATGACCCCAAATATGACCTAAAATGTAAACATAGCTGATCATAACTGTGGATAGATGGATTTTAGAGTTTTTTTTTTGAGATTTTTGAACAACTGTTTCTCTTAAACTGTTGAGTTTTGGGAAAAGTTGTAGAACAAAAGTTATTCATTATTATGTGTACTTTAACACCCTTTCGGATTAGTACCCCCTTTCTGACTAACCTTGTAGAGATGAATGCTGCTCATAATCTCATTAACTTAAAGGGCGTAAGCGACGCAACGAGAAGTGATGGTTAGGTCTATTCGTATCCGAGACGCGGAACCAGACAGACATAACAGTGGGTCAGTCAGTCAGTCGCCGTGATATTTGGCACTGGATACCATCATTATTATCTATGTTGTGTTGTCGTAACGCCACCTGTGGGCCTGTCACGCTACACATCGTTCACAGGGCATTATACGTCTAGAATTTATCGCGAATGTGTATGAAAAATACATTGGCACACGTCCAGGAACGAATCAATGGACGTTACGCTTTTGTTCAATACCACTTACTTCTGGATTGCCACTTCATGGCTTGGATACTAATGCAATTGCTAAGTAAAAGACAGATTTCAGAACGTAGGACTCGAAATCAAAAATTAAATTTCGAATTTTGTAGAGATATAAATAAATGGATACGGATCTATCGTGTGTAAAAATATCAATTTAATTGCTTCTTTTAGCAAAGCGAATAATATTGAAGCTCCGGAAGTGTCGGCACGCGAGGTCACGAACTTGTTAATTCGGTATTTTGGTAGGAGGAAAAATATCGCTGCAATTAATTTTATCAAGATGGGCCACGAAAGGTTTAATTTAAAAAAAAAATGCTACAGCTAATGTTAATCTAAATTTATATTTGTTAAAGTAAAAAGCACGACATTGCACTCAGTATAGCAATAAAATCCAACTGTACACATCGTGTCTGTTGCACATTACATGAACGCAAATGTCAAGAGTCGTGTCTCGCGACCCGTATCGACGTCTGTCGCCTGCGAATTGTTTAATTTATTATTAAACCCCTTATTCTTTATTCAAGATAACGCCATGAAAAAATAATGAACTTGTGTGGGCTGATAGTGCGGCGTCAATGCACCGGGTGCATTGTACGAGGCGAATGATGCATTCATGTGTCTACAAGAAGGTCAATGCCTGTGTCGCGCTGTTTGCACATTACATAACCTGTGTTTGTGTTATGATTGTGGGCTTTGTCTAATACAGTGAAAACGCCTTGTTTGTACTAAATAAGATAAACAAACCAGCGGACTCACAAGCATTGGATGCAACTAAGTGTTTCATAATTTTCTATCTTGAAAGCAACGTCCTTGCGGTAATCTCGGCTTGGAAACATGACTCAGTACCGATAACCAAAGCACTCGGCAACCGTTGCCAAATAAAACTAGCACTTATTTCCAAAATAATACTAACAATATTACGCATACTTGTTTTAAAATAAATTTAAAATATATATTAGAGCGTATGGCCGCCGGGGAATCAGATGATACAGATACTGAATGATTGTTTATTTTAGTAATAAGTCTACCGTTTGATGTGGTATTATGAAATGACGATACGAGGTATACCTATGTAGCTTAGCAATTAATGAACCTGCCTATTTACGTAAGGTTAGGTAGATTATACATGAATTTCCTTTGAACATCAAAGCGGTTTACCTGTGACAGACGAAGTTAGTAAAAATCATGTACATATATACGAACGAGGTTAATCGGAAAGGGGGTACTAATCCGCAGGCCACTTAAAGTATCACTGATGACTGTTTTAAAGCAAGTGTTGAAGTTTCAAAATTCGATGATTTATATTTCAATACAACATGATTTTGCTTTAGTTACGAATTCAGAAAATGGAGCTTCTAATCCGTGACCCCAAATATGACCTAAAATGTAAACACGGCTGAATCAATAAGATCATAGCTGAGGATAGATAGATTTTAGCGTATTTTTATGAAATATTTGAACAGCTATTTCGTTTAAACTATTGACTTTTGGGGAAAGTTGTAGAACAAAACTTATTCATTATTATTAGTTCTCTAACACCCTTTCCGACTAACCTTGTACATAGGAACAAGCTGACTGTACATCATAAACTTTGACCAGCTGAGACGATCACGAGCGAGTAATCATTGTAGCGATGTTTGTATAACCTATTTATCTAGTACCGATATGAACTGCACAGCAAACTAATCACGTTGTTTGCGGCATACATTGCGGCCAATATTCTTAATTTCAACACTGTTTATGCAGAAGGAGTAATGGGTTATAAAAATGTTTTGCATACAAAGCTTGACCGATGTGAATATCGATAAATCACAATAAAATTTTTGTGCGACGTAAACCTATGAAAGATATGAGAATTTATTAGTGCCTATTAGTATTTTATGGCTCCTGGGTACTGAGCATTGATTTTGTAGGGACTGCCACAGATATGATAATGCTACGCTGTTAACATAAATCTTACTTATGGTTTAAATCATTTTTGTTATCTAATCCGCCATTAAATACTTTATGGCATATAAAACATTCAGTAGATCCATGGCGAATTTATGAAGGACTGAAGGTATCTATTTTGGGAGTGTGGTTATCCGAACACAGTGGTAACTACTCTAGCCATACATTATGTTATGTAACTCGTATGTTTACATTGCGATTAATATTTCTAGTTCAATGGTACGATGGGGTATGAGTCATCTAATCGAAAACTTTTCTTGAAATTAATCACATTGTAATCTATAAATAAGTTTTGTCTGTAATTCAAGAGCAACATCAGTGCTTTTAGCCTTGAAATGAGTTTTCAGTGCTACGCAGAAAGGCTGCCTTTCACAGACCATAGAAAAACAGGTTTTTGCAATATTTTTAACATTATATTATGTTGCTGCTATTGCCAATAACTCATCTAAGGAGGTATTTCACCAACTTATAATTAACTGTTCGTTAAACTAATTCGGTCTCTAAACTTTTCAATAGCTAACTTTTGCATTTCATCACATATCAATAGTGATAATGACAAGATTATTCAACACATAAATTTCACATTTCTACGTCACATTTAGCTTATCTGGTGAATAGTGGACTACATTATTGATATGTTGGTGAAATACCCCCTAAACCTTATATTCTCGTTACTAGATGCGACACCAAACCATAAGCACGTTGGAAGGCAATTAATTCAAAAACTAATACCTACTCGATATGAAAATAGTTATTGTTGACATTTGAAAATGGAACAAATTGCATTTACAAAAATATTTTTTAATTTAAATATCATTAATAGCAGGCGCCTGTCAAATAGTGGCCAGTTAGTTTATTACACTAAACTGGCCACTTGCCGACGAATTTTAATTCTCGGAAATATGCAGAAAAAATATAATCTGCATTCGCATAGATTTATAGAGTCGTTTAATTAAAAATACGAGTGCGCACAAGTACTTGTGAACTGGCAATTTCATTTTATCAGTCTACGTGAATATTATTTTAATAAGATTTATGTACCGATGTAAAACTAACTACGTATCATGGTATTCCCAAAGCAATTTACCCAGATTAAAGTACTAAATAAAATCTCCGTTTTTTTATCAGAAACATATTTTTTTATTGAACTTCCTACATGACTCTGATGATTTTAATCGTACACTAGTCAATGAAATGATGATCTCCCGAATTAGTGATTTCCCCTTAGTTCTTAATTTGAATCTTGGGTTTTCCGTTGCGTAAAACTGGTTAGGAAAATAATCGTTTCGTAATTAACACGCAATTGCGCATTGCATAGCTTTATCTGCGGCTAATTGCACAGTTGTAGGCATTTTATTTATATTATTTAAATTGTAAGGAATACTGGTTCATTTTCTACATTTTTGTAAAAATTTACATAATCACTGCGTTATTTACAGTGTGTTCACAATAACTTGATAGAATTAATCAGTTTGTCACCCTACTAAGAGCATACTAACGGTACAGCAACATGAATAAAAATTCTACACCCAAAGATTACAGACAGAATTTTACAACTGAATACGCTTTTAAACTTTTGCCATGGAACCTCGCACCACTTTCGGTAGAGACAGTGCTCCATCGATTCTCCTCCGACTTCCGACTCCTCGCTTAAGTACAAATTAGCTATCATTTATCTATCCTGTTGACGGGGATCGATCCCATTTTTTAATTTTTATTAATTTATTTATTTTGACTTACTTGTGTCCCAACTCGTGTGTGATGGTGTGCGCCAACATGATGCCGTTGTCCTCGTTGACGGAGCAGCTGCGGTCCGGCTTGCACATCCCGGCCACGTGCGCGACTCCCAGCGTGCTGGAACAAGCATCCGTTATATAATACACGTACAAACTTATAATATGGGACTAGGGAAGTTAAAATGGTGATAAAATTAACAACAAATCGTTTTTAGGGTTCCGTTACCCAAAGGGTAAAACGGGACCCTATTACTAAGACTCCGTTGTCGGTCTGTCCGTCTGTCACCAGGCTGTATCTCATGAACCGTGATAGTTAGACAGTTGAAATTTTCACAGATGATGTATTTCTGTTGCGGCTATAACAACAAATACAGAATAAAATAAATATTTAAGGGGGCTCCCATACAACAAACGTGATTTTTTGCCGTTTTTATAGATAATGGTACAGAACCCTTTGTGTACGAGTCCGACTCGCACTTGGCTAGTTTTTTTTTTAATTCTTTATCTTTGTCACTTTTGGTCGCAGACAGGGTCTGAGGTGGAGCACACGAATTCAAGTAACAGAGATATAGAGGGATTCCCCTATACCCCTCTGGCTCTCAAATACACACGATGGAACACAGGAAACTACTTGGCGTCGGATTTTAATGTGAGGGTAGTTGCTAGCCAGGCGGAACATATAGATTTTACTACCCAGCATTCGTACCCCAAACTCGTACTACACTTACATGTTACACCCAACACTCGTACTATACTCCACGTAAATTCGGTGTAGGAATTAATAATGCAGACAAAAGTTTTTGAGTATGCCGAAATATGCTTCCGTTGTATCAGTGGAATTGGGAACTCAAATGGAGACAACTATTTATCTATCAGCAATATTTGCCAAAACTAGTGTTTTCTTTTTTATCTGTCAAACGCGTGTAGGTAAAATATTTGTGTTATTTTAATGATAGATCAATTTAAATTTAAAATGTCACTTACGGGATATCTTCTGTCAGTCAACCCGCGATCATGGCGCTTGCAACAGCATACTGTACTCTTTGGCAACAGCGTCGAAATATCGGGAACTCAAACAAATAAATAATCACGGAAGATATCCCGTAAGTGACATTTTAAATTTAGAGACAAACCGTGAAAGCTTAAAACAGTGATAGATCAATACCCGATTAGTCAATATCGGAACTACTAAACTAAACAAATTCACGCATGCGCAAATTCAATTAAGTGCCGTTGAAATTTAGAAATCGGTGTTTCTAAAAAGATCTAAAATACACATTTTAGAATATGCGTTAATTAGGCATAGCGACTAATGCCTCATTAGTCAATATTGATACAGTAATTTAGATATCGTATTACGAGTGAACATCTTACATAAGGGCATGTTTATGTTAGACTTTTAAATATTTGTAGGCATTGAAAAAATCGACTTCGCCACAATCAATAAAGTCTCTGTAATTTGTGAGATAGGTACCTTCAGGAATAAACCATAAATTACGTCACACTTCAGATAAAATGGAGAATGAATCTTTAAGTATAAAAGCTTCCGACAACTTGCCTGTCAAGCTTGATGGTTTTAACAAAATTCTCAAATTATGGGAAGGAAAAATATGAGTGTTTCAAAATTAATTTAATTTCCATACAGTTCAGTTTCCGCTTTTGCATTGAACTACATTTAATTACAATTAAGTATCTTAATCAAAGCACAAACCAGGGAAGTTCCCAAACAGAGCGCTTAGATTGATCGGTCATTTAGTTCATGGTAGCTTTTAACAATAAAAGCTGATGAAAAGGAAGATATGAACACAGTGCAACACAACTAATAAGTTACATCGATGTGCCTGAACGAACAACCAATAGCAGTCGCACACTTAATGCGTTAGCGTAAAGAAGATATTTTAAACATAACATGATAACATCATGCTTGTATTCCCCGAAGGGTAGGGCAGAGGTGTACAATACACCCTCATTTTGCTGTTATGTTTAAGTCCCATGTAATAGGGGGCGAGCCTATTGCCATTAACCGGGCACAAATCCAGATTCCTGGCTGCTACTGAGAAATTCCATACGGAAAAACACAATAACAATTTGGCCGACCTGGGGATCGAATCCAGGACCTCATACTCAGCAGTACCACCACTAGACCAACAAGGCAGTCTAGAAAATATTTTACTGCAGTACTAATAAACGTTCGTAGTCTTGAAGTCGCACTCAGCTCGGAAGTGATCGGTTTTACGAAGTTTGCCGATGTGACTTCTTAGTGGTGTCATAACTGTATTTACATGAAATTTTGTATGACGCACTTTCGAATACATTACCGAGTATTGTTTTTACATAAAAATGATAATAAACCGATTATCACAGAGGATCTAATTAGCTTTCAATGTGTGCATTAACAAACAAATTCGATGACCTTGTCCTAGTAGGCTTAGCATTGCGTTGAAGAAGACCATCATTCAATTGGAAAGTGGTATCGTCCATGGAATTGAAAATATTCGGAATATATTATCTTTTCATCTGATGCTTAAAGTTTCGAGCAATTAGGTGGATTGCCACGAGACTCGAATCTTTATTATAATATCTAATCGCACCTAAACGTCCACATGATCTCCTAATTGAAACTACACTATATTATTTTCTATGTGCTCGTGACGGGCCATTTTCACAACTATATTACCATTATCACCACGCTTGCCGAGGATAGACAGTTGCAGTACCTATGTGGTTTTAAGAGCACTGACCCATAATGCTGCGTTTCCTTTTGACCATAAATATTCCGTAAAAGTAACTGCAATTCAAATGCAATCCCGCAAAAAAATATAAATCTGAATTTATTACTATAATTGTAATAAATGTGTGTTATTTTTCTATGACATACCTACCCGTATCTCTCTTTGTCTGTTCCTAATAATATTTAATATTATAACTGTCTTTTTACAGTTAAATAAAACAGCCATATTTTCAAAACATTGCATATTTTTTTACATTCCTTTGAGTCAATAAATTACAGGTATTTAACTGTATGTACTTAAATAATTGTCGCGTGAATTTATCACACGGGAAACAAGGAAATAATTATTGTTTTACATATGAATTAGCGACTAATTAAGAAGGCGAGTCGCGACTCCTGATTGCTCGCTAATTATACAGGTATACAGTGGGCGTGGCTTAATTAAAGCCAGCGCTAGACGGCGCGAGCGCAGCTATCAAACTCGTGACATGAAATACTATAGATTTATATCGTAAAAAAAAAGTAAAAGTGAAATCATTGTGTTTTCCTTCCGGTTACGTGAATAATATGAATTGATTTCAGACTTGTATTTAAAAATTCGGAAAGTTATCAAAGAAAAGTGATAGTTATATAACAATGAGAATTTATGAATAGTGATGAAAGCGAAATTCAATTTACTTTACAATAGTTAGAAAGGGAACGTTGTCATATCTACGAGAGTCTATTTATTCTTTGATGTCGGCGCGTACGGGAATAGGCGGCTAATAATACACGTGCGTCGCTGACTCACTCTCACGGAAGCCGATGAAAAGCTCTATAAATTCCACGTAATAAATTCAATATACTCATACACAAAACACCACGTAAACGTATTTTAATATTAATATATTTATTTATAACGGCATCTGTACTTTACGATACTCGATTAATCAAATTATTTTACAGATCAATATTTATTATCGACATGTCACGACACTAAAGTAATTGTGATTTTGGGGACGATTTATACTGTTTGATTCGTAAATCGATTATTGATATGACAAGTTGTTCCCAATTTTATTTTCACAAAAATATTTGTCAGGTATTTATTGCAATAATTTACATGTAACGCGTTGATGTCTTTTGTATTGGACAGATTGAGCAATAGCAACCTTTACTGCTAAAAATAAAACTATTTGTATTTAAATTGTTTTTATTTGAAATTCGAAGATTATGTACTAAGAAAAATTCATAAGAAATATAAGTTACCCAATTACGGCCAGACCTCGATTTTAAACGTTGGGTTACCCATAGTGATCGTTCAATGCGTGTTATAAAAGTCCAATTTCAGAATTAGGTCACACAAGTGTTGTTGGACGTTGGGTTAACAACTGGCCACTATTTACGCACAATTTGGATCATTAACCAGCACTAGTGCTAAACGCGGGTTTAATGGTGTCGGCGACTATTGATAGCGGCTGAAATTCTATTCTCCCTGAAGGTGCTACAATTTCATTGTTATGAAATAATATCACTAAAATACGAATGTGCGGATGTTGAAGCGTAAGTTTATTATACAGTAATAGTTTAACGGATTTGGATGAGATTTGGTACAGAGGTGAAATGTATCCTGGTTTAGCAGAAAAACATTAACAAAAATTAAGAACGTCATTATCATCATTCCAAAGTTAAGAATATAGAAGTCTAAAACTCCAATTATGATAACGAAAACTCAAACTATACCACTGCCGTCAAGTAATAAGACAAGAATCAAAAACAATCTGAACTATAATCTGCTACTATAATGTTAATAAATAAGGCGAACAATGATTTGTTAAAAAAATGTTCAGGCAATTCGAATATTCACTTCGTACTGGAAAATTAAAAACTGTTCCAGAGAAAGGAGCTACGGGTACCGCATTTTATTATCCTAATCCTAACTAATATTATAAATGCGAAAATAAGTTTGTTTGTTTGTTAACATTTCACGTCTAAATCACTGAACCGATCATCCTGAAATTTTGCATATACGTTGTCAGGTGTACAGAAACGGACATAGGGTAACTTTCATCCCGAAAAAAGTACTGTTCCCGAGGAAAACAAAAATAACGATAATAGATGTCTTTCGAATCATGATTGAATTATATTATTATAGAAACATTAGTAGTGTGTTAAGAGTTTTTTTTCACGCGAGCGAAGCCGCGGGCTTAAGCTGGTTATTAATACTAGACACGTTTGGCGTAGTGGCTGAACGATTATATTATGTTTTTGCGCTACGGATGGCGGTCGATTCCCGCACGGAACAAATATTTGTATGGCCTACAGATAGTTGGTTTGCGTCTGGGTGTTTGTGCATGTGAAGGTTTGTGTTTAAATCGGTATAAACTCATCCAAGATATAGGAGAAATTCTAGGGAAAGGATTATAAAAAAAAATGGTCCGCTCATGAATTCGAAAAGTCGGAGGATCCGGGATCGAACTCGGGTGTGTATGGTACTTTAGAGTTTCCTAACAGCTTCACAGCGATAAAATCAGAGATCGTTTTATTGTGGTTGTAAGACAATTCGCAATAACGTATAATCACCTTTTAATGACGTTAAAAGTTCGATTAATATTATCCTTTTACGTGGAGACTCATAAATCAAACCGCTTCGTTAATTGTTCACTTGTTTTAAAGCGGTGTGAAATTAACGAGAAATTAAATGCCCATTGATTTCAGTCAAAAGGCGCCTCGTACGAGTATCATATACACGTATACTGATGATATATATACGTAAACTGTATAACATCAATATAAGTTGGATCGTATAATTATTTTACACACTTTTAAAAGAAAACTTAAGGATTTAAAAAGTATATTTTTGGATTTCTTCAAAAAATATACCATAACAACATCACGCCTGTATTCCCCGAAGGCGTGAGCAGGAGTGTATAATTATTATACTATCATTTCGCCGTTATGTTTAAGTCCCATATAATAGGGGGCGAGCATATTGCCATCAACCGGGAACAAATACAGACTCCGGGCAGCTACTGAGAAAGTCATGAAAGACATGGAAAACCCTATAACACTTTCGCCCAACCTGGGGATTGAATCCAGGACTTCACGTTCAGCAGTTGCGCTTGCGACCACTAGATAAACGAGGAAAGGAAGGAGAAGTTCTTTTTTTTTATTAGTATTTTCAATTTGTCAATCTCATGTGGCCTTTTTGTGCAATTCTCGATAAGACGGCCCTATTCTTCATTATGTCACAAAAATGTAGCGTGTAGGTGTTAAATGTATGTCTCAATGTATGCGTAACATTTACAACGCGACTTTATGTCTAGCATTTTGGCGAGAGGTTCACCGCTCGATCGCCAGAGGGTACTACATACAATCACGAATTACACAAAATAATCTTCACGCATTAAATGTGAAGGTAGAGCTGGGTTCCTACGAGATAGAGGCAAGCCTATGTACTCTTTTAGAGTGGAGGCGAGCGCGGATGCTAGCGCGGGAGCATGTAAATCAAAATGTAGACGCCAGTTGCATTCACAGTGGTCAATCAGACTGCACTAGCGGGTGCGGGGCCGGGTGCGGGCGCTCTGGTCTTGGTGTCTACGTGTTCACAGCAGTGCCCAACGAGCTATCGTAGTGTGTGTGTGTGTTTTGTCGTTAACAGACGCTATATTACTGTGAATGATACGAGCGGACTGAGCCATTAGAAACACCCGCGCCACCGCGCCCGCACCCGCCTCATGCAGACGCGTGACTCGCGGGCGCACTGTGAATGCAACTGGCTTCTACATACATTTGATTTACACGCGCCCGCGCTAGCACCCGCGCCCGCCTCCACTCTGAAATACGACACAGTGCTCCCGCGAGCTGCGCGTCTGCATGAGGCGGGCGCGGGCGCGGGTGGCGCGGGTGTTTCTAACGGCTCAGTCCGCCCGTATCGTTCACAGTGATATAGCGTCTGTTAGGTGACTGCGCGTGTGGTTCTAAACCATTTTGATTCACCTGCCGAAGCGTCGTTCAATAGCTCTTTCGGCACTACTCCAAGACCCAAGCGCCCGCACCCGCTAGTGCAGTCTGATTGACCACTATTAAGTACAGTCAGCATCAAAAGTAGCTGAACATTTGAGTTTTTAAACTTTGCATTAATTAGATAACTAATTGATAGGAAGCAAAAAATTTAAGGCATACTTAGAGCTATGTCTAGCAGCTCTAGGTATCAATGAAACTTTAGGTTTTAAAACAATTCGTTTTCTAATTAATGCCAAGTTTAAAAACTCTACTGTTCAGCTACTTTTGATGCTGTCCGTACCATTATAAGAACTTGTTGATACGGCTTGCTTTGTTCTGCCCAGTCTTTTCCCAACTATGTTGGGGTCAGCTTCCAGTCTAACCAGATGCGGCTGAGTACCAGTATTTTAAACGGAGCGACTGCCATCAGACCTCCGCAACCCAGTTACTGTGCAAAGCCGATATCCTGAGGTTAGACGGGTTGTCAAGACTTTCGGGCTACTGACTACCCGTAACACCAGGGATCGCCGGTTTAACGTGCTCTCCGTGGCATGAAGGGGTATTGATGCGTAACTAATGGTCACCCATCAGCGGATTGACCGCGGCAAGCGCAGCTTAACCTTGTAAATCATATGATCCGTGCAATGGTTAATTAGCTACGAGCTTATCCGACGACTTGCTTTGTAACTGAGGATATTTTCTCATATAAAATCCTAATAAAGATAGATAAAGAATCATATATTTGGACACAGCACAAAGAGAGACAACAGGTAAAAAAAATGATACAAATAAAAAAGTCTTGGGTATGTGTCTCACGGCTGGACCAAAAAAGTGTCCAGATCAGCTTAATGTCAAGCACTTAAGTACTTGACGCTAGTTTTCGTCTGGAACCTTTGTGCTCCACGGATGTCAGTCAGTAATTGTATATTTGCCGACCGTAAAATCGAACTTAGAGCCTTAATTTACACAGTCAGATCACTAGGCGACCGAGGCGGTCACCATCGCAAGTAAAAAATGCTAATTGAGCGCGAACATGACATCGGCCGAGAGTTCGCTCGCTTCAGGCGGCACGATCAAACGGATGGTGAAAGTCGCATTGTGAATTCATACATTTTTCGGCCACAATACCATTTTTGGTCAATAATTGCATCGAATAGGGTCAAGATATAGTTATTTTTTACTTATCAGATGGATTTACGTCTATTATAAATGCAAATAATTTATATATTTTTTATCTCGATTCCACAATATTTATGATACGCATCTTGAATCATTTATTGCTTTTATCGATCCAAATATGTCATAAAAAGGCAATTTCAATAATAAGCCAATCAATAGTTTGTCTAATCTAAAGTATGCACATTATAAGATTAGCGATCGTGTAGCGGAAGAGATAAGCGCGCGCGCAGGTCCGGCCGCGACGGACACCCGAGACGGCGTGGCGTCGACACGACACAACTACGAATTAAAATTAACCGACATCATTATTTTTAACGAGCGCCCTTTGTGTAACAGCCGCTACTGAGAATCTGACTTTGATTATACAGGAGATTAATTAATTAATACCTGAGGAAATTAGGTGATAAGATTACGGAAGCTTTTATTCATAATGAGAGCATATCTTGCCTATACTGCCGTGCTAACGAAGAATGCAGTAAGTCGATTTTGGACGATTTTGAATTGTATACCTAATATACATATATTAAGGTATATAATTCGAAATCGTCCAGGGTCGAGTTACTGCATTCTTCGTTAGCACGGCAGTATAGTGTCCTAGTAGCGAAGGGTGAATTTTCTTAAAAGGGAAGCCGGACCAAAAAATTCTTACCTTGCTCAAGTGTGATGCGTGAATTCCAGTAACTACTCATTTCGAAAGGGAAGCCGATAGGAATTGAGTTGTATGGAGCCTTCGCCACTGGTGTCCTAGTAAGGTATTGTAATCTAGTCGCACCTGATGTAAGCACAGACAGGGTCTAAGATGGAACACATGATTACAAATAACAGAGGTAAAGAGGGATTCCCTTATACCCTTCTGGCTCTCACATGCACACGACGGAACACAGTAAAATGCTCGGCGCCAGACTTTAATGTGAGGGTAGTAGCTAGCCTGGTGGACCGTATAGATATCACCAAGCGTGTGAACCGCAGTTAACTGAATCACTACATAGTATAACACAAAGTCGCTTCCCGCTATCTGTCCCTATGTATGCTTAGATCTTTAAAACTACGCAACGGATTTTGATGCGGTTTTTTTTAATAGATAGAGTGATTCAAGAGGAAAGTTTTAAGCTATAAAACATACACGTGCGAAGCCGTAGCGGATCGCTAATAAACTATAAATTCAAGTCTAAATAAACAGAAGCTATATTCTTTAAATAAGGTGGTTAAGCCAGCATCCGAACATGACTAGCGTATTTTTTAAACATCCAATTAAGATTCTACTATAGTTAAAATAAAGTAATTTATGCTTGTTTCGTGTGTATGAATACGAAATGATTAATATATTATTATGTGCATATTAAACAATCAATTACTAAGGCTCTACAGGTTAAGTTATTTAATTTTATTTTGTAAAGTTTAGTGGGCCTCGTGGTTTATTAAAAACCGCGCGGATCATATGATTTGCAAGGTTAAGCTGCGCTTGCCGCGGTCAGTCTGTGGATGGGTGACTATTCGTTACACATCGAGACCCCTCCGTGCCTCGGAGAGCACGATAAACCGTCGGTCCCGTGTGTCATATCTATGACATTCGTTACGGGTAGTCAGAAGCCCGAAAGGCTGACAACAAGGTAGATCACCTTAGGATATCGGCATTGCCCAGTAACTGGGTTACGAAGGTCTGATGGCAGTCGCTTCGTGTAAAATACTGGTATTCAGCCTTATCTGGTTGGACTGGAAGCTGACCCGAACATAGTTGGGAAAAGGCTAGGCAGAAGAAATGTTTAGTGGTAATAAAATTCTTACTTTTATGAATAGTCTCTAGATAATTACAGACATAACTGATTCTAGAATTAGAGCTAACTTTCGAGACATGTAGCATCGCATTTATTCATTGTATTGTAATTAAATAAATATTAACTCTCTGTAATAAAATTCAAATTAAAAGCTCAGCCCTTTAATAAAAAGTTAATAATATTCATAGATGTTAACATATTGATGATTGCAATTTTTATGCGGTCGTGCATAATGCATGGCGGCATGCGCGGGCGCAGACCGCCCTGGGCTTGCATCGACACCGTTACGACGATTGTGTTTTGATTGCCGCCTTCTCAGAACATTCGACTACTCGTTTGTACCGTTTACCGAACGCACCGAGCTTCCTCATTGCATTCATTACACACTGGTTTTTGGACGTGCGTGCTCTGGATACGAATTAATGTAGTTAACAACTCGCCCGCTGTCGAGCTGTCCCCTCGCTTCAACGCCGTGTAATGGACAACATCGTTTATTAAGCACCTGCTTACACTGTGACTAAATGGGCTGAAAAGCGTGTGAAAATTTTGAAGATCCTAAAAGAAACCTTCCAGCTGGATGAGGGTAGCCGAGTTCGAGCTTAGTGGCTTGCAATTGAAGAAGCCTACGTCCGGCAGAGGACAGCCATAGGCTTGACTAAAAAAGCTTACGGTGACAAGAGATGTGGACAAAATTTCTTGTTTTTAATTCTCACCCACCGGTCTACTAGAGGAGATTTTTTTAAGAAATAAGTGTGCCATTGTACCCTATAGTCTTTTACTTATCTTTTATGTTGTGTGTCCATAAATTATAAAAGAAATAAGGTTTTGAAATAACAAAATAACTTTTCGGAGTTTTTTTTTTCAGCATTACAGTATATGTTACAATAATTTCAGCAAAATCGCACACAACAGTTTGTTTGACCTAGCTGTGTACTTGTGAGTCTTATCTATCCGCGATAACAATGGTAAATAAAATTTCCTTTCAACATCCGCTTTCCTTCACGGTATTACGTAAATCACTTTAATTTCGTTCTCTAAAAGTAGTGTTGAACATAACAATACGCCTGTATTCCCCGAAAAGTTGGGCAGAGGTGTAGAGTACACCCTCATTTCGCGCTTATGTTTTAAGTCCCTTGTAATAGGGTGCGAGCCTATTGCTATCAACCAGGCACAAATCCTCCGGAAACCTACTGCGAAATTCCACACGGAAAAATCTAAGAACACTTTGCCCGACCTGGGGAGCGAACCCATGACAGTCGCGCTTGCGACCTCAAGACCAACGAGGCAGTACTGACTGTTCAATTAAACAAAAATAAAATTGTGAACTTCTAAGAAGCAATGAGCAAAATATTTCAGGTATAAACACTTTTTGCTAAGACATACGTGAAAAAGTGTAGACTGTGTTATTATTATTACTAGACTTGATTAGTAGTAGTACTACTAAGAATTCTATGTGAATTTCGTAAGATAAATGAGTATAATAACTGAAGACAAAACATCCGATTATAAAATATATGCGAGTTTGTGGCAGGACGTTGCGTAAGACGTGTCTGCTTATCTTCATTCATAGTGTTCAAGTCTGTGGGATTAACGCGTTATGTCTCGTCGAAACTGAATTATTTTGTTAACTTCTCACTTTCCAATCATAAATGCCTCCTTGAAAGATTTAAAAACGTGTGTTAAATACTTTTTCCAGCACCGGGAATAATAAACAGCAATTTATTATGTAGTGCTTAGCCTAAAAAAACTTAATACTGCATTTTTTAACGAACACATTTTGACGATAAAATATTCTTCTTTTTTCAGTAAAATTCGAATGAATTTAAAATTCATGCAAAAAACACATTTTAACGTAATTGATGCGATCGTTTTGCGCATTATTAGTTTTTAAATCAACGCCATAAACAAGTTGTAACAAGTCTTCTTGTGCAACGAACAAAACTTCGCATGACCAAAAAATTGTACTTGTAATTATATAACGCTATATGGTTATAGGCTTTTGTTAAAATAATGAATGCCCAATTTGTACCCACCCAACATCCTTGGCCTTAATGTCGGCGTTTTTGATGTGACCGCTCGGGCCGATACATCGCCGTTAGCGATTCGCAAATATACGCAAAAAACCGATAATGATGTAAACAGCAATTTGTCGAGAGGTTCAGCATTTTGGCAACGTTTTTTATCAATCATTGTACGTAACTGTGAACTTGATGGATTGTTCTTGCATTCTTTAAACGCGTTTATTCGACGAGCAGTATTTACTTAAACCAAATAATACTTTTTTGAGACTTCTGCCTTTTTTCAGCTCTATTCATGACATTAGTCTGTTTGCACATCTCACTTAAGTGCAGTTAATTAAATAACTTGAGTACACTTCACTTAAGAGACAAACGTCAATTGACACCATATGTGTTTAAATCGTTCAATCGTTCAATGTCAAGTTACACTCTATCAAATCTTTCTAGAAGACATGGTTTGCGTAAAAGATAAAAAATCATTGCATCGTGATGTGCGTAAACGTATCTTAATCTTTTTATCGTATTTAAAAATAGAAAGATTGCACAATGAAACTTGATGTTGATAAGGCAAAAGTGTTTGAATATTATGACAAGTATGTTTGGTCAGACATTGCGGAGCCGAGCTGATTGAGTGTTGAGCGTTAAGTGTTCTGCGGATTATATCGACAAAGTATACGTTCAAACTAAATACCGTACAGACTAAACACGACCAGCATTATGCAACATGTGTGCGATACAGGCCACTGGCCTCTTACCGACAAGAACCAAACAATATGATTTATATTAATTACGAAAATTAATTCTACATTTATCCATTGAGGAAATAGGTGAAGTATGTCAAAATATATAAACAAAGCCTTCAAATGTAAGCCAGTCGTGTTTGGATCTCCTCTGTCTGCACACATGATTTAATATAACATGTTTATAATTTAAGTTGTGAGATTCGCACTTCGGTTTAGATTGATGCATCGTATGTTTTTGATACAGAAAAAAACGCATGAACTAGAAATAAGTTCGGTGGAGAATGTGCAGACCATTTATCACTGTAATCCAAAACACTGCTGCTAGAAGCATTTATTTAAACGCAAACATTTCCGTTTCATTTAAATAAAGTTTTTTTAGATGTAGGCGTGTACCGCGTAACACATTTTCGATTAAATACAAGTGACGTAAATGAGTGAAAATGCTTTAAAAACTATTAGAGGTGCAGACACCTATCCAGGTGTCGGCGTTCAAATCTGAAAGTGTTCTATTTCTGCGTCGGTTACTCATCGCGAATCTGTTTACTTTGCTAACAGACGGCTGCTCCTGCCATTGACCTTGTCTCGGCGTTCAGTAAAAAAGAAATGCTAATATGCTGTCTGTGTTGCCCCTGTGTTCCATGTGTAAAACGCGTCGTTTGTGCACTGTGACCGGTAGGCCAAATGGCGTTCCAGCACTTTCAGCGGATGTATTCATACCGTTTGTAGTATTTCGAATATAGCGTGCCATATAAATAGAGCTTTTAGAAATTATGAAGCTATAATTATAAAAATAAAAAGTTGGAGATAGTTCGTACCTACAAGGGGCGTCGTGTTGGCTGCAGATGTCTTGCCTGGTCACGAGGATGGCAACATCGTGGTGATGGGGGTTGGTGTCATCCTCAGGATTCAGCTGGTGTTGCCAGCGGCAGAACGACGCCAGGGTTATGTCTGCATTCGTCGATACCTGTAGATCGGGGGCCGCTTGGATCTCTTCTACCAGGATGATCTTAACGACGACCACTTTTATGTAATTACCGATTGAAGGGTCCATGTACAGTGAAGATACCTGATCATAAAGAAAGTAAATTAGTATTAACACGTATTTCTTATTAATACAGACTTTAAAAACAGGTCATAAAGTGATGATCTTTTATGGTGGTGGTCATTTACGACTTCAGTTATATCTATAATATCTACAGTTGACAAGGAAAATCATAATGAACTTCGAACACGAGAAAACACAGAAGTCGGATAATTATTAATAGTCTTGTTTACACTACACTTACCATATTCATAATAGTAAGCAGATAAGTTTCCAAATTGCCCTGGTCGTGGAAATCGGTCATAGATTTGTCGGCGACTAATAAAACTTCAACGTGGCGCGGCTTGCTCACGGATCGAGTGGTGCGTCTTGCGCCATCCGACGCGTGCTGCGCCAGATTGTGATGATGCGAGTAACGGCGATGGTTCTGTATTAAATTGTGTAGATTAGCTATTAGGATAAACAAGGAAGTAATGGGTCTGCAATAACAGTAGGATATTTGTTAAACGGTATTATTTGCATTCACAATTTGTCGATCGCGATGTAAGATCCAGATGTGACAAACGGCAACGGATTAAGTCCACGTTCGGACGATCGCCCAGCATTTGAACGGTGAACGTTGCTTGTTCATAGATATTTGAACATAAGCTAAAGCTACACCTAAGAAAGCTTCTAAGAGAAAACACAAATTGCGCGTTACCAAATCTTATAATCCAACATAGGACTCTAGCAACGTCTGCAAACCATTGTTTACTACTATGGGGCTAATAATGTGATTGCACAAAATAATGCAATCTTTAAGAAAAACATCAATCATAAAATTAATTCTTGTCTAGTATTTGCTACGTGATCAATCAGCAGCAGCGTAGCAGTGTTTACTACTATAGGAGTAATTTGTTTGCACAAAATAATGCAATCTTTAAGAAAAATATCAATCATAAAATTGATTCTTGTCTACTATTTGCTACGCACCTTGTTACTATTATCGTTATTCTGTCGTGTTGTTTCTTCCTTCTGTAAGTTTTCTTTCCGCCACAGGTACGTCGGCTGTTTCGTTGCGCAATTCTTCGATCTTCGTCTTCGTCGCCTGTTCCTAATTCTTCGTAACTTTTGCTCATCAGTTAACCTATTTCGGTTTCTCCTTCTCGCTTCCAATGACGCTTGATCCGAAGATCCTCTACTTTCTATAGAATTACTCTTTGAGTTACTCTTTGACTGTAACCTCCTTTCTTCCATGCGGAGGATACTTTGTTGTCTTCTAAATTCTGCAGGGTTTTTCCTCATCATTTCCATTCTTCTCCGTCTTTGTTCCAAGTATTCTCGTCTACGCTTATCCATTGCTTCTTTGTTTTCGCGATATCGTCTTGCGTTTTGTCGAGTTCGTTTGTTATATTGTTGTGTATTCTTCTCATGGTTATTTCTTTTGATTTGAGTGTTACTATTTGTCCTGCTGGCTACTTCTCTCTTAGCTCTATGCCATGCTTCAACTTTGTCAACAGCAGATCTTCTGAATATAACATGTGGTCTCGCTTCTGAACTATTGGTAGGGATTTGGTTGGATGGTTCAATCCAATATTCTCCATGCTCCGTTCTCAAGAGACCCGCCTGTTGATAAAAAGTGTAATAAATAACACAAGATAAATTACAACACAACCGCACTATACGTGCAAAATGGGTACCTATTAAATAAATCACCTTGATTAAGGTAACAAACGTCTGCAGTCTCTTGTTGGTAACCTCGGTATTCTTTTGACAGCTTATCTTATTTGCGTCATGACGATGGCGTGATGATATAATAAAGCATTATGATGATACTCTCAAAATATTAATGAACTGAGAACTTATCTTTGAAGGTTACATTAAAAAGTCTGGTCAGTAGATTAACGTTGCATGCATAATGTTGTCAGATATTGTACAGTCAATTTATTAAAAGATAATTTATTTAAATAGTTAAAAAACTATAGAGGTACCGACCAGCATAATATACCAACATCTAAATAACATTGAATGGCCTACGGTCCATTGAGAGCTTCAAACCGGTCGAGCGAGTAGTGGGTCAACAAATCTGGCATGTTTGCTAGTAAAGCTAGATAAATTGATTGATAACGAACCAGAGGCGGCTTTGCGCGAAATTTAATGGAAACTATTCCATCTGAACGGATATCTTGATCAACTTAGTGGTCTGCGTGATTGTGGAATGATTTATTTTCGATAGATACAATCAGATAAACGAATTTCCTTTAAATAAACGAGCTTTTGTATAAGAAAAATAACCAAGCGTGTCGTTGATAGTATAAATTTTAGAGAATGATTAATTGTTTACTTTGATTTTAAGGACAAAACAAATATACTTAAGAAGTTATTAGGATGTTAACGCTCAAAATTTTTTGTCAAGTCAAATACAATGAGTGGTTTTTTATGTGAGCGCAATTAAGAATACATGCCATTAATATTGCACAGGTGTTGCTCGGCACTTTATTAAATCACTTCCACGTTGATTTATCTATATCAAATATTTTTGTACAGCCCTTGAATTTACGTGATAATAAATGCAAACAAGAATGTTATTAACACCTTTAATAAAATAAATAGGGTTGTGCAGAGGTTTATAGTTATAGTATACACCCTCATTTCGCCATTAGTCCCATGTAATAAGGGGCGAACCTATTGCTATCAACCGGGCACAAATCCAGACTCCGAGCTGCTACTGAGAAATTCCACATGGAAAAACAATAACATTGCTCGACCTGAGGATCGAGCCCAGGATCTCACGCTCAGCAGTCGCGCTTGCGACTACAACAGCTACGAGGCAATCATGCATAAAATAAATTATAAATCTGAGAAATGCGTTAAAGTTAAGATACAATATTCCAGATTTATCAGCCGCATCAGTATGACTAAGAAAACTTTCACATAAAGTAGAATTATTCTGTGTCGTTGCCGTAATAAATATATTTCTAAACTTAATAGTTTCCAACATAAAATTATCTATTTTACACCGTTAGCAAAAGCACATAACCGTGTATTCAGTCACGTCATAGACTTGTGAAATCGCACATAGACACTATGTGTAAGAGGTCTTATAGTTTGTATTATTATGTGGAGTGGTCTGCCTAGCCTGTCTGTCGCCGGCCTTGCCGCCAGAAGGCCGTCCGCGAAAGTCACACTGCGCAATTTAACTCATTAAATTGATTGATGTAAAGTTTTATTTAATAGCACTTAGCTGGTATGACTTTGATAGTACGCAGTCTTAATTTTGTTAGCCGCAATATTATATTGCGGTTTGAGTGGTTTGTTATAGGTGAAGCTGGCTGTTTTAATGCACTATGAGTCACTCAAACCGTTATGTTCCTCCCAGTGGAAAGCTGTTTTCCCAGCATATAATAAAGTAGAGCCGAACAAATTAATGGAAAATGGAAAGATATTAAATACAAATGACTTTATAGATCTTATCATGTAAAATTATGCAAACGTTACTAAACTGCTGTTAAATAGCTTTTACATAATTCCTATAGATCGTTAAGTGACTCGCGCTTTTTGCGTCTTATAAAACCAAACACAGTTTGCATTAAAATCTCATTTTGTCGAACTTAATAATCGAAATCGTACTTGTTCATTGAAATAACCGCTACAAGGGAACTCACATTTGGCCTCTAGCGGTATCACTTTCAATTTTATCTTCGCGTTACGGTTGTACGTAGAAAGTGAACATGGTCTTGTAGTAACACGGATGTGAGCACTAGAGGTGTCCAGCTGCGCTAATCAAGTGGGCGCTGAAGCTCCTTCAGATGTGTCGGCATTTACTGATGTTTCGTGCAGCGTTTTTTCAGACATACGTTTCCTGTGTTTATTTGTCTAAGTATTCCGAAACATTGGTTAATCTTTCCGTTAAATAAATATATTAGCTATTTGATGAACACATGTATTTGCAAAGTATTGAATGTAGGTTGCAAATGCGTGCTTTTTAATGTATGCATTGCCACCAAGACAGTTTTTGCATTCAATGCAAAGCGACGTCATCACAAACTCAATCAGAAACCATTTCTTGTATCATGCATCTATCAAAAAGGTATACGTTTTAAAACTTCTAGGAAGGTTGATTTCTAACGCGTTTTAATCAGGCAACAAAAAAATAATGGTCTCAAAGGTATTCAAACCCCGTGTTCTCTTTTCAAAAAACATCTAGGTTTATTTTTAATGTCCGCCTTTTTCAATTAAATAAACCTTAATTTTGTTTATAGTGTAAAATAAAAAAATCACTAAATTAAGCACAGTTGGCAGTAATAAAATGCTGGTCTGAGATGTGATTAATGAGATGTTGAATTCCACAGGTTGTAGGGTCATAGGGTTGCGTCTGCTTCTTTTTGCACACTTAATTTTAACCGCAAAACATATTTCAGAATCGTAATTATGATAGCATTCGTTATTAATTTAACTTTAGCAAATAAATGGGTATGCTGCGAACAGTTTCGTATTTTACAAGAAGCGAACATTAATTTATGTTCCAGGCATTTCTAACCGGTATTTTAACAAACACAAAGGATTGCTTGTAAATGAACGAGTTTCATATATCATGTGTTTGACACCCCTTTAACTTGAGCATTCATTCACCTGTCAAAGTTCATTCATCCTAACGATTTTAAAGATTGATGTTGTTTTGGAAACCTATAAAACAAAAACTGAAAGTAGTTTGTTCAGTATTGACAGTAGAATCGATTTAACTAATGTTAGAATTAGGAAAAAAAAAACTAAAAACTATTTTGTTCTGTGATCACTATCCACTGCACCATTTACCTAAACTAAAATTCAATACGTAGGTAAGTAAGGAGCGGTTAGCGCGACGAGGCGGGGTAGTTGTCCGATCTAAATAATCAGACAAAAAATTCAAAACAGAATTTTCCGGTCAACAAAAAATACAAACATCTTCTACAATAATTGATGAAAATAAATAAATTACTGCTAAATCAATTGATTATAATAAAATCAGATGGGGTGTCTCAGGCTTTGCGTTATTTAAATAACATCTTATATATGCAATATTCATAGATAACTTTTTATTATCGTATCACACTAATCCCTAGTAACACGCATCTATCATCGATAGCATTTGTTGGATAGTAAATTTTATAAATAATCCACGATAGTTCTTTGATTTGTGTTTTGAGTGCTTATCTTGCGTACTAGATCGGTCATAGAAACCTTGACCGGCCATTTATTTGAGCGGACTACAAATGTTTATACCGTCGTTAAATAAAAGAAGATGAACAAATCAAAACTTTTGTGTTATTGCTAATAGGATACATAGAAATCAACGTCAAACACTTGATATTTAAAGAGTCGTTGAACATTATGGACGTGTTCTAGGTAATTAGTAAGCATTCTAAAAGTCATTGTGTAGGTGTTCTGCATATTAATTAATATAAGATAAGCATTTATTTAATAATTTAGCAAAAAATACTGCATTTAAAACGTATATTATCTTTATCTTGTATAACTAATAAATTAATAATATAAGGAGGATCTTCCGATGTTTAATAATAAAAAAAATAAGATAGGTACCTAATATTTTGTAGAGTTGTAAAGACGATCTGACGTATCCAGAAATATGTTTAGGATTCTATCTATTAAATATTTATCGTGAGCAAACATAAATCCTAAGATATCCCAACATGTCTCGCTCGATGTTAGAGTCTATCAGGAACATGTCTTAATAATTTATTATTAAGACATAACAATTATATTATTATATTTTTTTATTTGTGTGTACTTACTTTTATTTGTAATTATGTAAATATTGTTTGTGTTATAAGATTACTAGTTTCGAATTCACTTGAATATTACTATAATTCTATCGAAAATACAAAAAGTAAAAGTGTCATTCATTTATTATTTAAATCTATTTCGGCTAAGATGCGCAGTCAAATGATTGTCGTGCGTCTAAATTGGGGGACTTAAACTGATTTCGGGTGACTGATCACCATGATGTCATAACCCGACTCACTGCCACACCCTCGTCTGAATTCAGTTCTTGATTACAATCGGGATAATAACCATGGAGATTGTTCATATTATAAAATGCTTAAAATACCTTCACGTAGACTTGGCAGGTAACTAACTGAGCTAGTAACTACAGGAAGACTGCGAATTTTTTACAACACCGTGTAGGTTGAACAAAAATAAAAACTGTTTGGTATAACTATTTGGATATACGAAATAATGAAGCACATCCGTTGCCAAGCTATTAAGTTGTAAAACAAGAAAAATCTACTCTATTAGATACTTATTATGAAGTCGTAATTGTTCAGTTATTGTTGCTTGTGATAAAAAATAAGCGCAGACTATTAATATTATAATTATGTAAGTGCTTATATCAGATAAAGCAAGGTAACTGGCAGATAATCGTAATTACGCTGTAACTACATAAGCTTAGCCGAATGATTATTACCTGCTATTTGCTTATTTTAACATAGAAATAACAGATTTAAGCGCAGTTCAGACTACGCTATAATATATAGCTTATAACAAATATTGTATAGCACAACGATATCGCTCAGCATACATTTTATATGGGCATGTTCACACAACGCTATACTATAAAGTATGGGATTGCTCAATATGCTTAACTATATAGCGAAATAGTATAGCGTAGTCTGTACTGCCCTTTAGCTATACGATCTTAATCATCGTCAGGTGCTGTATATATATTTGTATAGGCGTAAATCCTTTTTTTTTTGCAATAAAGGTACTGTGATCATTTATCATAGATTTTTAATTTAATGGATCTATCTATAAATATAATTACAACACAGTGTATAAAGTTTATGTGATATTATCTTAATACGATCGCGTACACTTCGAACTATAATTTCATGTTCTTTATCGACTGGATCGTTTAAAAAAAGGTTGGTTTCAAAGAAGAATAAATTTATATTATCCGCCCACGTGCCTAGTAAGCAATTAGTTTTTTATTACGCAGCACGGTATCTTAAACATCGGCTAAAGTTATACATTAAGCCGACATGTCGATTTAATTTGGATTAATTGTAATATTGATTAATAGGTAGGTAATTGGTGTAATAGAAAATGTGACAAAGATAATACAAAAAGCACCTGTCCTAATCAAATAATTAGATGAAATTTAAAAAAAAAAACACGCTTTATTATATATCTATATCTGGTGCACTTAGTTAAATTCGGTTCAGTACGCTAGGTAGGACACGTTATGCATGCAAAATATAAAATCATAATAGCAAATAAATAAATAATAAATAGCATAGCTAAAAAAGTGTGCATAGAAACATAAAATTTTGCCAATAGATCCGTACGAAAATACTTAGTAGCGACAAGAATAGGCACCCTTATCACATAAATTCTGACCGATCAATCACTTACATGTCTTCATTCATACTAATTAATACTAATTACAATGTCAAAACAAAACTAAATGTAATCGCGCCAAAAACAACGCCCACTTTCATTCGGTAGTTCAGTTTCACTAATTTGTCTAATTTATGCTAATTTTTGCAACACGAGTAAAATCAAGGCTGAAACTCGTAAAACATTGTAGCTATGAATAAAATAAGCAATTATTTTAAGCAATATGCTATTTATATATTTTATCGCGATTTATCTATCGGAATTAAAGTGATGAGGCGATAACCAATAAATAGTTTGAATATTTCAATGAAATTATCATTAGGGCTTAAAATTCTTTATTCAAATCGTTCAGCCATTTGTCAAACGTTTAGTCAAGACGACGTGTGTAGCGCGTGCGCACACCTGCCACCATGCTGGCCGATGGATCTGTCCCCCGCGGCATATTACAAGCTTACAAGCCATTACTGTCGATGACCCACTAGCTAATAATACTAACATTCGATGTCATCTACCAACTATTTTTAATCTGTGTGAGTATTTTAATTATCGTAAACAATCATCGCTCTGCACCTACACCCTCTTTGTCAGCAGTCTCATTTCATAGACGAATACGTAAACATAGAGCTGATAAAGTTAGCTGTACAGATTTAAGAGATTTTAGGCTTCATGTGGAGAACCTCCGTGCAATTAAGGAGGCTAATAGATATGTTTTTTTTTATTTCTAATAATTTAAGCTCTCTTGTTGCACAAGTTATTAATTGAAAGACTAAGTATATTCCGAAGGTTTGCGAGCAATGCACGCTTAGATAAAATTATCAAGATTTACATAAGTGTGTTGGTATAATACATGTAGACATACACAGGCCAATCAATAAAGCATACTTTATTGCTAATTTATGCCATATACTTGTCAATAAAGGGGTAATCGTCGAAAAGCAATTAACTAAACACTAGTTTTCGAAACCCGCCTCTGACCAGCCGGTACTAAATCATAGTTTCACTTTCCATCAGATCGTCTCATCGTCAAATATGAAAGTAAATGTACGACATTGCTTTATTATTAACTTGAGGAAAGCTAACTTTTAATTAATAAGAATTTAATACGTAATTAAGGTAATTTTTCGTCTGTGGTCTTGTCTAAGAAAGGACTACGAGGAACACTTCAAGTACAACATATTAGGGTTAATTTAAATTAACTGGTGAAGCTTGACTGGGGTACTAGCGTGGGTACTAGGTATCATTAATAGAACGCATTCAAATAAAATGAATAAAACATATTTTAAAAATCTTTTATAAATAAAAAACTTCTAAACGGAAGAAATGCTATTTAGTGCATATAAAATGCAACAAATAGTAAAAAAAAAATTGTAACATCTGGAAATTAAAAGCTTTGATCGTATTTATAATACTATTGCGCTGTTATTTTGATCAAATGACCAAAACTAATAACCTAGTAACGTTGTAAACTTCGCTACTGTTCAGGCACGATACGATGGCGGTTTTGACGTTTGCCTGCTCATGTGGATCCGTAAATATTGGCAGCTACGTATGAATGAAACAATTGCCGTACTTTATTGTCAAGAGTGAAGTACTGCTACAGTTATAATTTATCGAATCTATTATTTTAGACAATGAAACTATAAATAATTTAGGATAAATATGATAGCAGCGACGACAGTTCAACGGAGAGTAAGTACTTAGTAATCTGTTTTTTTTTTATATTTTATCATAGAAAAATGAGTTTTATTAAAACTTTTTGTAGATACTATGCATGCACTTGACTATATTTTTCACGATAATAATTTGAAATGTTTTAAAACACTATTGTAAGATGTCAAATACGCCATCGTACCGTACCGCTACAATATTTAATTTGAATTCATCTGTATACAAGCTTAGTTTTAGTATACACTAAACCTGAAACTGATTTGTTCAGAATCACTAGGAGAATCGATTGACATATTTTTTACACCACATTTTTTCATTTTTTTTTCAAACTTTCAATTTTGTTTCAATAACTACCAATAACAGTTGACGGGAATAGACACCTTGAGGCTTGAGACGGTCCGCTCGGTCAGTTTCCGTGTATTAGACAACCCCTGCATAGCACATCTCAGGCATTTCACACTTTACTAGGGAACTTAACGCGGCATAAACTAAGGTGTAACTTGGAGATTTATTAAAAAAAAACACATATTCAGGCAGTTCTGATGAAAATCTTGTTGGGATGTCTCGGTTTTTGTATATACTAAAAATAACGTTGTATATCGGAAAATGGTATTAAAGCGAAAAGACAGCTGTTTCCATCTGTATAGAAATAAATTGTTACCAACAGTGTTCCTGCTAAACGTGGTCATTAAAGGATAAGTATCTATGTTCAAATTGATTTTAAATTTTTAATGATCGTAAAAGCTTGCACATAAAAAGCTAGCAACGATTATGTAATTCCTAACTTATACTAAAAAGTATAATTTGAATTACCCAAATGAATTTTAAATGTTTTATTACTTGTAATAAAAATGCTAAAATATGTATTAGTAGCTCCGTTTAAAACAGGGTGCTGTATATGTCATATGCAAATAGTCATTAAAAAATCGTTCTAGGAATCTATAAATAAATAATAACAGGAAAAAGTATTTAAATACTAATTTCAATTTTATTAGTATACATTCTCTTCTCATAAACAAAGTCAATTAATTCACATAAATTAATTAATAGTTTTTAAAAAGATAAACGTTTGTGGCTCTGCCTACTATTTCATTCATCTTTGTCTGTTAAATCATTAGTAACTCTATTTGGACACAAAAAACATGGTAGGTATGTATCATTAGCTATTGAGGTTAGTTTTTTTTTTGATGATTAAATTAAATAAATTATATCAATCTTTGCAGGAATTCTCAAATAGCGCTGTTTTCCTTTTTAAATTCCGTAATACGGTATTTTTTTAATAAATGTACTTTGGATATCAGGAAAAATAAAAATGCTTATCGGTGAATGAACTCTGACATCTGGCGACTCAATTATTTATACATAAAATTAGCTTTCATGTGATAGCTTCATATACATTTATCTAAAAATTTAATGTACTGGACGGCGCCGCATCTATTATCGACATATAAAACCTAAGTTCTAACTGCGCGAAATTGCGAAACTAATATTTGAAGCCCTACACACAGCGCCACTAAAGAAATAAATGATAATTATTTAGGAAACGAAATACAAAACGAAAAAAAAACTTAACGTTAACATTAAAAATAAAACATAATAATTTGAAAAGGAAATACCTTTTTTTGTTTAATTTGGTGGGAAATAGAAATCTATGGAAGTTCTTAATGGTCACAGCGATTTGTAGAGATGTCCGTTACAGTATTTTACAAAACTGTGCCAAATCCAGGTTTAGCCAAGTTGGAGACCCAATACCTTACTAAAACATTATGATATAAACTATTTTTTATTTTATTTCTTTCTTAAAGTTTAAATTAAAAGAGAACATCAGAGGTAGATACCTCCGGATCACTGTCAACTGGTAACGTACCTAGAAGACTGGCAGCGTTGCCGTTGCCACATTATATATCTTTTAGTCTTTAGTTTTATATTAGAATACACATTTTTTTAAATTGTATAATTATAAAACTGTTATAGGCTTGAGCTGGGATCAAAACATCTAATCCTGCCGACAGCAAAAGGACCACGAAAGCCGACGAAGCGACGACGGTTCGCACATGTAGCACCTATAGGTACAAACATAATTTAATTTGTTTGCCTGATTGATTTGGTGAATTCCTGGTACTGATCGGTTTTGTGTCGAATATATTTTATTGCACGACCTCACGCTGCACAGAGCCACAGACTTTGTGATTTATCTTACATACCGTTTATTTACATCTGACGATAAAATTAACGATTTAGCCGTAGACATAAAAAGTTTGGACATTTGACTAGTTGACGCGTCATTTCGCTGACTTTGGATTTATTTTACTGCATCCAAATGAATGCTAAATATTTAGTCAGCACTTTTTTAACCTTTTAGTTACATGGTAACTTGTTGGGGGTTCGATTCCAGCTAACTGTGGTTGTGTTTTATTTGGGACATTTCCGATAAGAGCCAATGCCAGAGTTTGTATATTTAAAGCCATAATAAACTTTGATAAGGATCAATGGACTGTAAACCGAAAGTGGTATTTAATAAATTAATATTGGTAAAGGATGGTATTATGCTGATCAATACCTTTAAATGCACCAGAATGTAACCTTAAATCGTCGCCTTAGAGTGAAATCCTCGGGAATGCAATTTGGTCATTTTATTTTATCACGACGTATAGGTACTATAATTATAACAGAGTCGCTTTATGCGAAATTATTTTGTAGGCACTGAAATAAAGCCTTTATTGGGTAATATAAAATAACCGCGACTTCGTCCACGTAAAAGCCCACAGGAACCGTGCCCATACCAAATGCATTCCTGAGGTTTTTATTTTAAATTGACGAAATGGTCTTTGTGTTTCAATAAGTTCTCTAAAGCACTAGTCATTGACAAGAACAACCTCTATTACATTGTTTGTGCCAATTAATACTTTTCTTTCTATTTCTGTTTCTCTAATCACCATTTACATGGGATGTTAGCCTGCTTCCATGACCGTAGCATGATGTTCTCAGTATAGGCGCGCCCATCCGGCGATACTGCGACTTCTGATACTTACAGAAAGAGATATGTTGCGTAAGCGAGACAGAGTACCGACACCAAATGTGGTGGTTATAAGCATTATCTCGGAGAAGCCTATGACCAGCAAGCAGGATTGGTATCTATAAGGTCTCGTTCTGGCTCCCTAATTTTTCCAGCCAGAACCAAGTTGGATGACTCCGGTATGTACCTATAGGAACTGGAGCTAAACTAGTCCCGTACGATCCGAGCCTATGGTTATCTATCTGCCTAGCCTTTTCCTAACTATGTTGGAGTAAGCTTCCAGTCTAACCAGATGCGGCTGAATACCAGTATTATACACGGAGCGTCTACCATTAGACCTCCACAACCCAGTTAAGTACTGGGCAATGTCAATATCCTAAGGTTAGATCGGTTGCCAGACTTTCGGGCTTCTGACTTTCCGTAACGACTGTCACAGGTACCCTGGGTGTTGTACGAATACCTATCGATATATCGATGGGCTTAACGAGCTCTGCGAGGCACGGAATTCGAGCCTATAGCTGAGTTAATAAAAAAAATTTATACTTACAAGTCCATCACAAGCGGAAAGTGCAACACTAGAGGCGGGTTGTCCCCTGACGGAGCCGGTGTAGTGGCATGCTGTGGCATCAGGGTGCGGTCGGTCCCGCGTGCGGCCGTTGGCGCTGTGCCGCTCCACCACCATCGCTGGCGTTATGAATGTTACTGATGGCCTGAAAGAAGAGGTTCTGTTAGTTTATGTTAATTACTTCGCCTTTCACGTTGGTATTTGCTAGGAATTTGTTGGATGGAGGAAAAATGGGGCTGGCATGTGTCTACTCGACAGTCTATCGTTCCAATCGTAACGTACCTACTATGTACTAGTACTACGGTGTTATTGTCTCTACACATTCAATTGGGTGAGAGGTATTATAAGATATATGTAGATATGCGTTTCGTTTCTTATTTTTGTGTACACACGGCTACACATCAAGCTATACATTTCCAGTTTACACTGACCTCTCACTGTAATGAAATCCTATACAATGCGAGATCAGCTTATACTGGAAATGTACAGCTTGATCTGTTAGCCGTGTGTACAATAGTGAAGATTTTATAGCAAACTTTGAGAGCGTTTGAGGAAAGTGATCAATCGATATTGTTAATGTTCTTGGAGATTCTGTATCCGCTCATTACGATGGTATCTTAACTTGTTGCTGTTTAATTAAATATAACTTTACGAAATGAATGATAAGTATGCGACCTATACCTACCAATCATTCTCATGGTTCAAATACAGTAAAATATTTACACGTTTCCTCGTTTTTACTTTTCTGATGCATATCCTTGTAGGATTATAACGACATGATTGGGATTCTCGGCCGGAAGGCGCGCCTTATTAGACGAGGTCCAAGCAGATTACCACCAACGCTTTGCTCAACGCCGCGAGCCTCGGATTCTTGCGCGCGCCGCACAACTATGTGACCACTCCGTAAATAAAACAAGAATACATTACGAACAAACTATACTTAGACAACAGATGATTCTCGATTGTTTATGAAACTAAGTAGTATAATTAAAATTCCAGCAGAGCGCCAGTTCTATCGTTATTTTCGTGTGAATTGTACGACGATTTGTTTTATTTTTGCGTTAAACTAACAATCGAACATTGAAAAACGCCAGTCGATAGCTATAAATTCAAACTGCGGCTTAATCGCATATCGTCCAAGGAATCTGTCCACTATGGCGACGGCCGCGACGACCATAAAAAGTAGATTTCGCACTGGCACACGGTCAAGATTTATCGGACAGTATGGACCGGCCTTAGATACCGGGCAGAATGCAGCAATTGTGGAATGTAACGATATATTAAGCGCAGAAAAAGGAAAGAATATACGGCTACTCACTGTATTTGTAACTAACCGACCTTTATATTCTATTTTATTGCCTGTAAGTGACAATAATTTACGACTCAGTAATAGACGTTGAATAAATTTTATTGATGGTACGGTCAACAACCTGCAATTTATGTAACAGTTGATAATTTCATTGAATTAACGAAACTTTCAATGAAACACGGTTACACACATGCACACACTCGCCTGTTCGGCGCCACTAAGACAACATACTACAAGTACTGTTGTTTTTAGTGGTTGTGGACATTATCTGCCTTGGGCTGTGGGCTGTCGATCAGAAGCAAACAGTTCGAGTGGCCAGTAAGGCACTAAGCACACAGATAAGGCTCATTACGGCAATTAGTAAAGGTAAACACAGTCGCCCCAGATACGTGTTGACACAAATGTCTGTGTGTGTATGTCTGTGCATACACGGTAACTAGATATACTAGCCTGATAGCCTGTCATAATTGACGATTGATTGTTTCCAACGGTAGAGGACTGCGCGTATTAGGGCGTAACTACGTTGAAAAGTTTACTGCTTGACTACAATGCTCGATTTGCATGTTAACATCCTTTAGTCTGATAGCATCCAAATATTTGGTCTCCAATAGGCATATAATCGTATGAGTACCAGTCTATTTTTTTTTAATTAATTCGCATCCTCAATTAATGCTAATTTATATGCATGTAACTGCTCTATCTTATCGTTGGATTTGACTTCTTCTGTACATACAAATTAGCGGAGTGTCTGCAAGTACCTAAAACAATCACTTTTGTTTCAATAAAGTCTTACAATATCGTCACTATTACAAACTGTTAATACATACTTGCTCTATTTAATGTAGGTATATCATTCATAAACCAATAATAACATAATTGAATTAAAATAAATGTTATATCTATTTCTTATCTAATGTCAAGAAAAATGGCGCTAAATGAGTAATAAGTGTAACATTTAAGAGCTGGTTTATACCAATTAGACCAGTTTGTAAACTATACGTGTATCCTTATATGTGGCAATACAGGCGCCGAAGCGAGACCTTACAAGATAAACGCAACAGCCGCCTAATAGCTGCGATTAACATGCAAATATATCTGAAATACTATTATTAATCCACCTAATGTTTATATTGCCGTGTTGTTGCTCGTAAGCCACCCTCTCTTCGTCAAGGCCACTAAGGGATTATGCCAGTAGCGTCATCCTGCGCGCTTCTCCTTTCGTGTTGACGAGCTATTTGAGAATAGCTCATTCTATGGTGAAAAATTACCCAGTCAGCGAGGTTAGTAGCGGGGCTGACTGCCTAGGGTGTACCGTACGTACTTAAGTATTGTCACTAGTGGAGGTTATTTTATTGCACCTCACTGCCTGTGTGCTAATAACAATACATTGCGATCAATAATTCGCTTATTCTGACTGGTGTTTATGGCAATATAGAACAGGAAATTTAATTTTAGCCGTCTATTAGGCCGATGTTCGTGAACGATTACGCTAAAAGATAATAGCTCATACCGTGGTAAAAAGATTAGCTAGTCAGCAAGGTTGGTAGCGTGGCTGACTGTCCAGGGTGCGCCGGATGTACTTAAGTATCGTCACTCGTTACGGCTATTTCAATGTACCTCAATGTTTATGTACACAATTAATTTTGTATCATCTTTCACCTATTATACATAATGGAATTTACTATCTATAGTAACATTGTACGTACCTGCACTAAACATCATCAAAGCAAACTTTTACGACCGTTTTCAGAAGAAAGTGTAGACAGACACTTTCTCAGAAAATCAATGATGAACGTATTTATTGCCTATTTATAATTACTAGTGATCGCCCGCGCGGCTTAGAACGCGTAAGTTTTTTTTTCATTTCCCTAATGCTCGTAAAAAGTCACTAAAAAAAAGAAAATAGGTTCACAAACAGAAGAGAAAATGGTACTTAACTATTTTGTCTTTGCTTATTTATATATTACTAGCTGTACCCGGCATGCGTTGCAATGCACTTTTTCCTACTTACTACCTTCCTACTACCTACTTTCAGAAACAAAATCAAAATACTAACAAAAAAGTTAAAACCATTTTCATGCATGCGGTAAACAAATAAAGAATATGGATATGGACATAATGGGATAATTTCGTTTTTTTTAAATCTCAAAATTTTGATTCATAAGAACCTTCTCCTGAAAATTAAAAAAACAACAAAAAAAAATTAGCGTAATCGGTCAAGCCGCTCATGCCTGATGCCGTGACCAAGGGAAATTGGGATTCACTTTTATATATATTGATAATTTTTTTTATAATATAGATAGAAGATAAATTACATTGTCCTTTTAAATGCTGCAAGAGGTGTTAATTTCAAGATGTTTAACATTCGTGGATGTCATAGGTCATTACTAAAATGTCAGCGCGAAAGCATTGCATTATTAAACGCAGTTAGGTGTTAACTTTGTAGAGTTTAACTTTAGCATTTCCTGCGCGTTCCGACGCTTCCTTAGCGACATAAAATAAAAGATTAAAACTAAAAGCGTATTGTTTTGACTCTGTTGCTGCTTTCGCATCGTATCGGGTATCGCACGGTGATATATACAGCGTGTGTACATATAAATCTCTCAGAGCCCTGTGGTTTCGGCGCCCTGCCGTGCGAAACCTTTATTTTATTATAGCCTCTTACGAGTTCCTTGCACTTGAACTTGCACTGAGTTTACCTATACGCGAGACTATAATAATATCTGCGACTCATTTTGTTACTTCTTTTTAACTTCCAATATAGAAACCACCTATATAATGTCATTGTATTCTAAAAATTAAATTATCATTTAAATGAATGATTGGATGGATGATCTAGGATTAAAATCATATCAATAACATATAAATTAATTGTAACAAAACTATCTAATTTCAATGAACACATTCAAGTCAAATAAATCACAAAGATATTCCTAATAAGGAATGTTTTAAAAGCTATAATCTCGCAGCAATTACACAAATACCCACAAATTGTTATGCAAATCATTTGAACCTAACGACTTGGCACGGAGAACCTGTACGATCTCGCGCCGCGTCAATGTTACCAATGCTAAAATTTATTATCGACGGCCCCAATTTACCAACTACCCGATGAAATTTACAACAATCATTAGACCGCTTTGGCGCGATCTCCCGTCCAATTTTACACGATAAAAATATTAACCGCAGATCGGCAGGCGATAACAGGTGCAATTTTCGAAATTTTCGAAATAACCTTCGAAACTGGTACAAGTCTCTACTAAGCCATAAAATGTTCCAATAAGGCATTTATTTGTACGTGTTCGAATTACTCGGGCATTTTTCCTCTTGTACCTTTATATTGTGTTGAACAACTCGCCAACAACGGGGTACCAACTAAATTATCAGCGATTATCAATCGCTAAGTGTTTGGCAAATAGCATTCGCTGTTGCCAATCTTAATTCTCAGCTATAAAATCTTATAATTCGATAAACCTAATGGACTGCATATAAATTAGAAATTACGGCAACTATTACTATTTTAGTAGGGTGAAAGGACCAACGCCTATATCGTTTATATTGCACGTTTATAGTTATTACAAAATACAGGGATTTTATGGGAAACTAGCTGTTTCTTCGCGGTTGTATCCGCGTTGATAGTTTTTCTTTTTTCAATTTTATCTTTACTACCACTTTCTACGGCTTTAAGGGTTGATTTTCGAAATACCGTAAAACACGTATATTTTATTTGCTTTAATAATTATTTATACCAAATTACGAGTTAATCGGTTACGCAATAAGATTCTCCCGTACTAAGCTTGACACCCCTTTTTAACCCCATCAGATTGAATTTCCAAAAATCCCTACTAAGTGCTTGCCTCATTGTAAAATTTCGAGTTTTTAGATCCAGCGGTTTCTAGTCGCCGTTGAAGAATCAGTCAGAATAAAAATATAACAATAATAGGTAAGTCTAAAAAGGTCTTATTAGGTGGGGTAAGCTGATTCTTCAAATATTAATATACCCAAGTCATTAAGTGTTAAGGTGTTTGGTACTCTGAAATCCTCGCAACGTAAATTGCTGATTATGTTTCTGCGTTTTGCCCCATAATTCAGGTTTCGAATCTCACTTTGGCAGGCGTTTCAATTATTATGTCGTTTATTCCAACTTAGGCCTGGATCACGTCAAAATAGAAGACTATCCTAGATTTTAGCACCAACTGGGCCAATTAATCTTCATAATGCTGAATCATGCTTGGGATCTGCTCGACGGTGGTGCTAGGCATATGTGTTAACTGTCAGTATATCCAATATGTATACAAAAATACTTCTGGCGTTTGATCGCTGTATACATAAACAATGCTTAACCTTGGCCTTACTCATATCATTATCCAGTTCAAGAGTAACAGAGTCATTTGAGATGTTAACGGTAATGTTCACAGTTCTGAATAAGGAATCTTTTAACTGTTTTAGGAATATGTAAGAGATGGAATACTTTCGACAGTAGGTAGGTAGATATCCGTGAAATTCTGATTACAGGAAATTATAGTCCAGTCCTAAAAAACAGTTAACATGCCAATGCCTTCGTGCCACCGTATGTTCACAGAATATAATTGACGGATTGCATTAAACAGTCGTTTTTCATTTATTTGGGTATTACTATATTCGGTGCACGGTTGGTCCCGCTACGTAGGGTCACGTTGTGCAATCCTTGCAATATTCATCGTTCATTGTATTACAATAATTGCCACATAAATATGTATGAATTGAACTTCGAAGACCATACAGCAACTTTCAAACTGTCGAGTTTTTGTCCCCAGCACATTAAAAATGCATGAGCCCAGCGTCCCAGATGCTGAATAAGAAGAAATTCGACGAGGTCACACGGCCCGCACCCCAGTCTGTCAAGTTTGGTGACAACTGTCTGCATTAAGGTGATCATGTGTATTTTTTTATTGTCATTGGAACGGGACCGAAGAAGAAATCTGCGTTAGGTATTTATTTACTTTTTATTATTTATTTAGAAAGTGCGAGTTTATTTTCAAAGGTAGGCTGCAATCAAGTCCGTGTGCGTAGGTACAAAAAGTGCACGGACAGCTTCTAACTAGTGTTGCGTTCACACGAGTGCGAGTGATAGCGACGCTTCCGCGAAACTATTGCGCGGCGAAAACGCGATGCAAACCCGCAGCTTTGATCATCTGCTGCATACACAACAAGATAACCGTATTCAACAATATTTTACAAGCCAATCATTTTCGTATTTTTATAGCAATCAATGCTGCCAGCTGGCTCTAATGTATACGCCTATCTCTTTGTAATTAGATTAGTCTCATTAGCACGTTATAGCTATAAATCAATACGTCAGGCTACTTATGAAATAGCAACTTTAATAGCTATAAGAGCATAATTATCTACTCCTTATCGGTAACTATAAATTAATTGGACAGAGAACTTGAATTATGTGTAATTTTCTTGACATGGCCAAAAGGAAAAGAGGTTGTCAGTCTTCTTTTTAGGGTTATACCAATTTTAACAATGTCCATCTCTTGGGGCAATATTGCAAACCTGAAGACGTCGGAGAGTGTGACGAAATAGTTTAGCAATAAAATGATAATAATCAGAGACTCGGTTCAGGTGAGCAAGGGTTTATCTATTTCGAAAGAAATAATGAGTGGTTCATGTATCTGATCCCGTGTGCATAGCCTACGTTTGGGATTGCGTTAGTCGATGGCGACATTACTGGCATGAGTCTATTGCGTAAGCACGAGCACCTCAATTAATCAAACTAATATATTGTAATCATAATTATATTGATTCTGATTACGTATGAATGTATGCAAAAAAACAATGGAATGATTTGAGTCGCATAGACTCAAATAGTATATGCATGGATAAGAGAAAATTATATTTCCTATATTATTTTTTACAAGATTAGATTGTTTTGATAAGATAGGCATAAGCGAATTTAAAGTTACACCATTGTATATTAATATTGCGAAATTTATACGTCTTTGATTACATCACAGTAACAAGCAATTATCTTAAATAATAACCCCGGAAAGTAAGTACCTAATCTAAGTAGTTACATGTTTACGAACAAATTTAGTTTTATTAACTATCTAGCGTTTCATAAATTATTAACACTATTCGGCACAGGAATGCTGTTATGCCTTCCAGATTTGGAATTCATTATATCTAAGTTAAGATAAAGCAAGCTTTAAGCTCGATTAGGAAAACTAAACATTATTTTGCGGCTAGTAACACTAACAGTAGTTATTGATTTATGTTGGCAACATTATCTTAAGGAGTAATCAGCTGAGATGAAATCTGCTGTGTTCTTTTACATCTTTACTTCCATAAGCGTCTATTTAGTTAAAATATATGTGTTTAAATTTAAAAGACAAGCCATCTGTGTGGTTGTCGTTCAATTTATCATTGTCTCTAATGACTTTATTATTTAGTACCAGTTAGCAAAAACAGTTCAGAAAAAAACTGTCGTTGGACAAGGAAAAATAAAATGTTGGTCCTATTTCGATTGGAAATCGAAAGACCGTAATAGGTGCGTTTTACATTATACGCCGTGTGATTTATAGTGTGTCCGACAAAACCAATAAATTGAACTATTACAACTAATTAAATTAGATAAGAAATTGTCTTGTGAATTATTTTGTGACAAGTCCTGCCTAGATTCTTAGCACATTCTTTAGTTTCTATGTTTTAGTGTTTTCAATTTATCAGTTACTTTCATAAACATTTTTAGCTCTCGGATTAATATCAGTCAGTGTTTGGGATACAAGTTTTGTTGTAAAAATGTACGAAAATAGACTCCGAAATTTATGAGCTCCAGTAAGTAGTGCGTGCGGTGAGTTAGGCGCGGGGCCAACTACATGTCCGAAATTAATATCTTGTATCCAACACTCGTGATCGATTTCAGACCTAATTAGATACACCATTATTGGTCCTTTTGTACGAACTGTGGGATAAGTGAGACCCGAAGGTTACATGTAGAGTGGGTAGTTAAGAATTGTATGCAACGATGTTTAATTGTTTGATTTTAGTAGGTACTGTAATTTTATTGGTATTATTTGCATGTAGGTATCTACATAGTAAGTTATTAGTTTAGATTTATATTCTAGATATTAGAATAAAAAATGTATATAATATTATGTAGGTACCTTTAATAACAAAGAGGTGTTATATTCTCTTCTTGATATCTATAATGGTGTTTAATCTGTGGTGTATTTAGAAATGTGGTCGTATCGGTAAAGAAGGAAGCATGCTCTCTATTTCTATGGGTGCCCTAAAAAGTGATGAAGGGATTATATCAGGAGGACGGGCGGTAAACAATAAGTAAAATATACTGCGATTATCAAAAATCAAAGTCATGTTACTAAAAGAGTGTTAAATATGTCTGTGGATGGATATACAAGTAGAGGTAGGCCAAAGAAAATATGGATGGATTGTGTGAAGTATGATACGGGTATGAAAGGAGTGAGTACTACTGAGATGACGACTGATGGAGGAGAATGAAATAGGAATACATGTTGTGTTGATCCCTCCTAGTATGGGATAAGGGCAGGGAGATTATGACTATGATTACCAATCCAAGTTTTCCGTGGTGATAACAGTGACAATATTCTTATAAGCGTTTAGATCTAATATCATTGTATCAAACATAATATCCAAGAAATAGAAATAACAAAAAAAACTGTTACGACAGTTAAACAAAACAAGCACCAAATAAATCTCAAAAAAGTCCTATTATACCTAACTGTAGATTGTTAATGCGATTAAATAAATAAAGACTAAAATAAACAAAGAGCCATTTGTTTAACTACTAGTGATTCTGTCGCCGGTAGCGACAACAGTATTAATGCTGCGTCAGACGAACAACGGGCAGATTTACGAAGATTTATGTGCATACTCCTCGGAAACGAGCTCAGACCGTCTCAAGGTTAATACTTATTAAAATCACATAATTCCAGCCAAAGAATTGTTATGTATTTTTGGAGAACTGCACAATTTTTTGCAACTATCAGCTTAACCTTAGGCCTTTTGGCTAATTAACAACCGCGCGGATTATATGACTCGCAAGGTTAAGCCACGCTTGCCGCAGTCATTACGTGGATGGGTGACCATTTATTACATATGGAGACCCCTCCGTGCCGCTTAGGATATCGGCATTGCCCAGTAACTGGGTTGCGGAGGTCTGATGGCAGTTGCTCCGTGTATAATACTGGTATTCAGCCGCATCTGGTTAGACTGGAAACTAACCCAAACATAGCTGGGAAAAGGCTATGCAGAACAACAACAACATTCAGCTTAACCTTTTAATATAACTTAAAAGGGGCCTTCCAAGCGTCCAATTTCATCTGGTCCAAAAGACTATTCATCCGGATCGTTCTCACCAAAAATATTCATTATTTTGTGTCCAGACGATCCAGCTAAGCCACAGACATTCCAATTAGCTGGGACTCTCGCAGGGACTCTGATCGGTCGTATAGATTGTGGAACGTCTGTAAACACCTTTTGCATGTTTATTTCTCTTCAAATTAAATTGGATTTTAGGAATACAACCTCTTTAGACCTTTCGAAAACGGATCTCCGGGAACTAAAAGCTAACGTATGCATTCATAGTAGGAAAATTTGGTTTCACGCTCATTAAAATTAATACAATAAAGATTTACTTCCTAATCGGAGCGATACCGGCTTACAGATGGCCATAACTCAACGTGATTGATCATTTCAACTTAATTTTTTTACAACCATCGAACTAAGTGGGCGTACAAAACAAAAAACAAGAACACAATCAGGTGATAGAATTAAACTACCTGGATAAAAAAGCATAATGAAATACTCTAGTGATAAGGGAGATAAAGTGTCATTAGTGGTAGTGTTGCTCTCAGAAGATAAACGTCGATGTGGCCCAGTACGATAGCGAGCCAAGTTCAAATATTTGAGAAGGTCGATTCGCGATAGGCAAAAAATAAACTATGTCAGTCGGCAACAGAGAGCGGCGCGAGCGCACGCGTACTGTCTTATCTATTGTAATGCGTCTGATGCCCGAAATTTCACATGGCCCGGGTTATCGTCGCGAGATATACTATCCGAATCATGTTCTCATGTATCTCTGTACTCTTTACATAAAAAAAGCGTAGGGTTTGTAGTCAATATTGTAGATATACAAACAGACAAAAACTTCTTAAATATTTAAGTTGTTTTTCCGCTTGTATTCGGGGAAAATATTAACAGTCTCCTTTTTTGCTTTACTTGTATGAAGCGGGTAATAAATCTGTCACGCTTAATTTTATCTATTTGTATTCACAATTGCACATGGCTCATGTTATTTGAATATAACGGAATTGCATCGGGTTTTTTATTAGATTTATCTACCTAACAGTAAAAACCCTATGCATTAGTCCTCTTTGTTAAATTATTTTTGGAAGTATAAAGGCGCTAATTAACCGAGCAGTACCTACGTATAAATGGATACCTGGTATCATTATCCTGCTATGATTCTACAAAATTGGTCTTTGCCGCAAAAATTCACATTAAATATTTTTTTAACGCGGACGAATCCGCGGTCCTCTTTAATGTTTTACAATCAATGCCCTCTTTGATATCGTCTACCTAATGCCCATGAACTTCACTGCTATCTGTGTGTACTCCAGACACTGTCATATAATGTCTTATCTATTCAACTAGAAAAAAACGACAAAAGTAGAAAACAAGTAAATTTTTGCCATCTGTTCGGTCTACAAATAGGTCTAAAAATATATTTTATTGTTCACTTATAAACATGTTTTTTTTATGTGTTTTATTATTATTATTGTGCTATTCTCGAATATGTTGGTTTGTTGGTACTCTTTGTTCTCTCTTCTTTGTTGAAGGTGAACTTATAAATCAGTCTGAAAGATCTGAAAGAAATTTAAATGAATGATGGCGGTTATTTATATCGGATTTGATTACCTGACTGTTCATGTGTATTCCATCAACAGTAGGTAATGTCGCAGTCCACTACGTGTGAGCTGTCGATAAAATCCGTCTCTAAGTTAAAAAAAGTTGGTCCTTCCATCCGTACTGTGGAACATTTTAAACTAGACTAATCAATTTGAAATTCTTACCTCAGGTCCAGCCTGAGTTCTCGGCCATCAACAGTTAGGTTGTAGTGCACCACGTGAGGCTGATGCTGCTCCGTGTGATGAAGATCCCTGCGTGCGCGCGCGTGTCCGTGCGCATGTGCATGGTCGACAACGTGCGAGACCAGCTCGCCATGCCGCGTCACCTTCACCGGGTGCACAACTTGCACTTTTGACGCGTCCAGGTGTCGGTGGGAGTAGATACCTGTACAAAAAAAAAGTCACATAAGTTCGAGATCATAAAAATTATACAACGGTTCCCAAACAACAGATACCGAAAATAGGAGAGCGACATGATGAATAAATAGATCTAGACTCCTTCCTAAAAAAATGGTCCTTTCGAATTGCAATAATGCTTAATACGGTCGATTAAAAAGCAGAACTTGGTAACCAGCACGACATACTAGAAAGAAGAAAACATGCAAAAATCGTTCTTCTTCTAATTCGTACTACGAAGGCGTAGCACCAGTGTTTGCGTTTGTAAATCGTACGCAATAGGATAAAAATAGCTATGGTAGTAACGGTTGGCGTAAACGATGGAAGGGTTATGCCTACGCGTAAATAAAGACTGTATGTGATAATGGTCTTATTGTGCATACAATTTTACAGTGAATAACAAAATATCTTTAACGGAAAGAGTAACTGACCAGAAGTAGACTAGTGTCTTAAAGCTGTTGTTTAAGTTATTGCAGGAGAGGACGACGAGCTTTTTATATCTAGCATTGTATATCGTCGGAACTGATGAAACGATTACGAGTTAATTAGCAACTCTGTTCAAGTCAAATTCAACGAAATGCATCATAAATTCTGAAAACTAACAGCGATAACCTAGATTTTTAGTCATAATATTGACGGCGTTGCAGTTTCGGCGCGAGGAACATAATGACGGTGCTTTCCAGCACCAACGGAAATTCAACAAACAAAATGGTAAGACAATAACCTGACGGCTTTGCTGACGGTAGTAAATAAATAAATTTTGCGTGTACATAATCCCTGATGATGCAGGTAGAAGTCGTACGATACATGCAATACGAAACCATTTTATTGATCAGCATTTTGCTTGATAAGTCTAATTTTAGGGGCTGTAAAATTATTTTCTGAATTTTTATTCGAGGATGTTTTTTGACATTTAAATTTCTTGGTACTGAATTCCTAGAATTAAATTATGCCAATTAATGCAAAAATCAACCTTGTTTTAGATTTAATTATTATAATAAAAGAACAGAAAGACAATGACACGATAACAACACGTCAAGTAGAATATGACGAGGGCTTTAATGGCATTGTACTTAAGAAGTAATGCGGTTCCCTGCGCCTGCGCCCTAAACATGGCGCCAGGCCCGGCGCGGGCGCCACAGCACTCGTATTTTTATATCTCATAGCGATTAACGCCTTAATTATACACTAACAACATTCCTCTAATAAATTATGACGACATTTCATGCATTATTTTGTTTTTATTTGAGGATAAAGGCCTACCTCGGGTTAAGATAAGAAGAAATTATATATGGAAATTGAAATGGGTATGATGGTCGATAGCTATCTCTGATTTTAATCCTAAATTGGCTATGTGATGGCAATATTGTCAGACAAATTCCTTACGAATTAAATGAATAGAAATTCTCTAATAAATGTACACCATCTTGTATAGTCAATTTATGATTCAGTATACTAGAAGTAAGAATGTGCTTCCACAATAATCCATGGTGTAGCCTGCCCGGTAACATAACCCCGTGGCGCGCTAGCCTGACACGTTCCTAGACAACGGAATTCTTAGTACTCGTAATAAGTTCAATTTTTCATAGATAATCATAATTACTAGCTTATCACTCATCATACGAACGATTTCATATGAAATCTGTGTGCTTGGTCAGCGACGGAGCGGCGCTAGTCACTCGACACTCGCTGACTGGTAAGGCCACACAGGTTCTACTTGCAACTCGTGTTTTTCTCACTCCATATTAGTCTTCCGAGGCTCATACATAAATGAATTTAATTAAGGTAAAAACTACAATTGTTCAAGCCTTAGCTGGTTTAAGTGCTCCCCCAGACGATAAATGGATTAATAGAGCGATAATTTTCTTAGAACTTGCCTTGGAATATTGTGGCGCAGACGGTTTTTAATTGCGTAAGTTTTTTGTACGAAAACCAGAAATTTAAGAAAACAGCCACTTATATAAGAATTAACAATTGTTTTATAGCTTTAGAAATAAAATGTAGCAATTCGAAATAATCAAAACGATCTAGAATTAATGAATTGTCATCAAATTAAATATTATTATTATGGTCATCATTATATCAAGTCCAAATTTATAATTAGGCGAATTTCCATAAACGGGTGTCGTATCTTTGAGTAGATAAATACGCCTGTATTCCCCGAAGAATTGGGCAGAGGTGTATAGTACACCCACATCTCGCCGTTATGTTTAAGTCCCAAATAATAGGGGGCGAGCCTATTGCCATCAATCAGGCACAAATCCAGACTCCGAGCTGCTACTGAGAAATTCCACACGGAAAACCCAATAACACTTTGTCCAACCTGGGGATCGAACCCAAGACCCCACGCTCAGCTGTCGCGCTTGACCACCAGACCAACAAGGTAGTCTTATATTTAACTATATTTATAGTTAAATATTTATAATATTAATCGAAAAACCAATAATGTGTGTACTAGTCAGTGTTGTAATGAGAGGCGTGGGCAGGCTATTTTACCGTCGCTGTTGTTATGCACGACTGCAATTACTAGTAATTACAGTGCGTAGGTACCGCCCCCTGCCGGGCGACAACAGAGCTCATCACTGTGACGTGAATGGGTGGACTTAATAGCCCCGTAACTTTTATATTTTGCAGTCTATTTTGTATACCAGCTTTTGATAAGACTACATGAATCGGGATGATTTTACTGAAAATTAATGACTACCTCTCTTTTCTGGCTTGAATCTGTGTGGAATACTAATATTTTTTGTTATTCTTTCTAATTTATTTATATTATTTTTTTGCAGAAAATTAGTAGGTACAGAGGCGGTCTTAATGCCTTTATTTATTGTTTAAAGAAAACATACAGTTATAAAACTGAAAGTAAAAATTCACAAAAAAAGTTACATATCAAAACAAACATATACGAAAAAGTTTCCACAAATAAGGTAAAATAAAAGATAGAATCGTTTTCTTTTCTATGCACGTATTTATGTCAAGATTTAGTTACGATCGGTCGATCACGTAAATTAATTTTATGCGTACACACAATTAATTATTCAATTAAAGTAGCCAGGCAACCTAGATAGGCAAAGAATTATTATCTCCGTAGGGCGCCTCATAGGAGGCCTCATGCAGAAAGTAATTTGACCGTGTAACTAAGTATTTGTATCTAACCGTCCTTATCTTTACACGGGTACCCCCTGCGGTTATAATAAGTAGCTAATCTAATAGAATTAATTATTATTCATCAAGTTTGAATACCGGATAGGAACCAGTCTGGTGGTAATCTTCGCGTCTCAGAATGGATTCCATATTGGTGTGTTGTAGTCGTCATTATATTTCGGGTCTTCGGTCAAGGCAACCCATAATTGACATTAGTTTTTATCATTAATTTTAATATAGCGTATCCAATGCGTAAAACTGTACCTATTTCAATGTTGCTGAGCAACAAAACTAATTTGTTTGAGGCGATAAAAGTGTGTTACATCACCCTTAATTGTACATAATCAGAGTGCGCAAACAAAGGTATTATGTGTGATGTGACAAGAACAAACGTCTTAATAATAGTTTCCTGTCAAAAAACACAAGACTTGAAACTATTTACATTGTGACTAAACTAGTCTAATTGTATAAAATCCACGAAAAATATTGTTGCAGAATATATTTATCGATAAGTTTGGCAAGAAATCGTTCGTCCAATATTGAATGTTTTATTAAAACTTAAAACAGACGTTTTTATCTCTTACTTTGCTGTGAATAATGGGTGTACAGGTGTACAGGCTTACGATAACTTACGATCGTATCCTCGGCTGACAAATGACAGCTTTACGTCATGGTGCGCGTCACCAAGATCAACAGATTCGCGCCTTTTCTGCACTAACTGATAAGATTGGTTGAGCAAATATTGAGCTTATTAGATAAGCGAATCAGGATCGTTATACTTTGCACTTTCCAGCGATAAATTTGGGCAATAATTAAGTACTTTAACGATATGATAATCAAACATTAACCTGGTAATTTATGGTCTAAATTAAAAGTTGCCGTTTGCAATGAAATGTGAATTTTAGGTTAGGGCACATTTGAAAAGGTACGAATTTAGAATGAAAGTTCGACGACCGTGTCGCTCACTAACAGCTTTGTTTTATAAATCCCGCCACCGATTGCCGCTTTACGGTTATTGGTTTGATTACGTTTATGCTTCATTTTGAAGCTTTCAGTTCAACTCACTCCGTGTTATCCGCGATCTATTTTTGAAATGTTCTTAAGTCTGCAAATAGAACTTCTTACTGCATTAGTGCTTTGGTTAATTCATGTACTATCAGCCACTTATTATTGGTGTAAGATGTGCTTAAAATCATCGTACACCGTTTATTAATTCTCTACAGGTGTGTTATTCATTTGTATTACGTATGGCATGCGAACTGTCATGTAGCCAGCATGTCTAAACGGACAAATGCATACGCAGAAATTACATCACTATTTTGTAAAACTCAACAGAAATATTGCCCAGACATCGTATGATTTCTTCAATAGCATCATAAGCATTTTGTTTGATGTTGTTATTCCAATTTCCACTAGCTGTTTCTGAGTTAATTAGACACTAATTTTATATTTTTTAAATTTAAACCATAAGTTTAAAATGTTAATGTTGACCTTGAGAAGCTGTAGGTAATAAATAAAACCGACTCCCATGTAGGTGACTGCGTCAAGATGTCAGTTCGTTACAGTAACACAATACTGAGTAATATTATAGTTTAGGGTTTTATTTTACAGTCTTTAAATAAGCCGATTTTATGCGGTAGGTAACGACCTAAAAATGGATACTGAATTTTGAGATTCAAGTATTTTATAACAAGTTCGAAATGAGTATATAACTACTGGTGTGGTCGTAAGTCGGTAGATGAAATTTGTAATTAAAATAATTATATGTTCGTGTTCACTGGTCTTGTGTAACGTAGTCTGTAGTATCACATTGAATATAATTTTACAATAGTAATTTATTGCGAACCTGTTTATTATTGCTCGGAAATAAATACTATAAAACAATGTTATGTAAATTATATGCTATGTAGGAAAAAATATCTTATTTATGCATAGTTTCATGAGTGTTTTTGTATCTTTAGAGATTTGTGTCTGCATAAAACCTTTTAATTTCAAAATTAAGGTGAGTTTACGAGATAAATTAATCGAAGAACATCTAAATGAACGCAATGAAACCCTTCGACCATCTCAGGTCACGGCTGTCACGAATCCAATTATCAGTATTTCAAACTTTGTGACATTTACTAAACAAGGCGCAAGATTAGCGTGACGATACGTATCCGAAGATAATATATATGATACTTTATCTGATGCTAACCCTTATCACACGTCATTTTTAATTGAAGAACGTATTGAGGATATCTCGGATTATAAGAAGATTTTTGATCTCTAATGCCTTGACATCTTTTATATCGCCATTGATTTACATATCTTGAATGATCATTATGGTGTTTAAATAAATGAGCCTACATCGTAATTTAACGTTTTACTACATAATTTACGAACAAAATGTTTGTCATGTTTTTCGAATAAATTTTTGTTTTCGAATTAATCGGGAGCTACTGCAAGGATGTTGGTAAAGGAGGGCTAATAACGCCGCGTTTGGTAAAACATGTTTCGTTTCATATTCGTAATCATAACTGGAAATGGTTTGCACATCCAGTCGGCAGTTGTCACGCAGTTGCACTGGCTACATTCTAATTGACTTCAAGCTGCATTTGACAGTTGCATAGTTTAGAGTTGCGACTGGATGTGCAGTCTACTTGCAGTTATTATTATGAATATGAAACGAAATATGTTTCACCAAACGCTGCGTTATTAACCCCCCTGGTTTTGACAGCACTTGGGGGTGCATGAAAAGAGCCTCCACGAGTGACGATATTTAAATACATGCGGCGCACTCTGGGCAGTCAGCCCCGCTACCAACCTTACTGACTGGCTAATCTTTCCACCATGGCATGACCTATTCTCGTATAGCTCGTGCCGACACGATAGAAGAAAAAGAAGAAGACAGCACTTAAAGATTGTTTTAAAAAAATTAAAATGACACATTTTCAAGACCTCCAAAGACGCTTGTCGCGTGTTGTAATACAATCATACTTATTCTTTACAGATTGTAACGTACCTTAGCAAAACATCAAGCGTTGCCAACACCGAATATTTAAGAGATATAACGATCTCATTTAAAAATCACGTTTAATGTATAAATAAGACAAATGGTTGGACCGTCGCTTACGATACTATTAACCTATTTCGCTCTGTTGACTTACAACGAGGCTTGGGGAAGCAGCTGATGCATTTTAATTTTTTATTCAGTTCTTGAAAATAAGCCAGGAAGCTTTAGTTTGATTTAATTTGCTTTTATTGCTTTCGAAAGTTTGCTGGCACGTCTCGAAGTAGTAGCCAAATATTACGAAATGTACTACCTACTGCTACTACTGTAGTACCACAAGGGAGAGGCTTATGTCCTGTAGTAGTGCATACACTGAGCTGCCTAATCGATCTACTAGCGGCTTCAGATACATCAACCAGGGGGCTAATTCTACTAACAGAAACTTTTATCAATTGCAACTTAATCGTTAATTCAGACAGTTTTCGTTTACGATAACTGTCAAAATGTTTGGTTTTGTTTTTGTTGTCAAACAATTTGATAGTTTTTGCAAACGAAAACTGTCTGAATGAACGATTAAGTTGCAATTGATAAAAGTTTCTGTTAGTAGAATTGGGCTCCTGGTAACAAAATGAAACCTTCTTTTAAAAGACTCGATGAAGTGGAAAAACTCGAGGCAAAATTTACTGCAAAGGTTTCAAAATTATTCCGAACAATAGACAGATGTAATCCTTACTAATATGTATTATTAATGCGAAAGTAACTCTGTCTGTCTGTGACGCTTTCACGCCTAAACCGCTGAACCGATTTTGTTGAAACTTAGTACAGAGATAGTCTGGAACCTGGAGAAAGACATCGGCTACTTTTATCCCGAAAAATACGGAATACGCAATAAACGACTTCCACACGGGCGAAGCCGGGAGCGACCTCTACTATACAGGGTGTTAACGAATTCGTGTAGTTCCTTCAAACCGCGTGATCTACTGGTGACACTGCAATCAGTCACTGCAATCCTATGCAGGGTCAATACCCTGCATAGGTTTTTTTCAGAATCAACAAACAAAAGTTTTAAAAAAATGAACCATGGTATTCTGTATCTGAGTAATTTTAGCGTCCGAAGTTAACTGACTGCGTGGAGCGATATCGCGCTAGTCGTGCCCGTCAGCTGTGTCGCCGTGACTTCATTAATTTATGCATGGCATCGAAATTTTCAACAACAAAAATTTTATTTGGGGATAAAATCTTTATTTTTTATTTTTAATCAATCTAAATCCCGTGCGGGGTTAATCTATACCATTAATAGATCATGTGGTTTGAAGAAATGACACGAATTCGTTTACACCCTGTACATGTATGCTTGCTCTTGTGAACCGTAATAATTTAAAAATGTTATATATCACTGCTTGCCTAGCCTTTTCCCAACTATGTTGGGGTCAGCTTATTTTACACGGAGCGACTACCATCAGACCTCCGCAACCCAGTTACTAGGCTATGCCGATATCCTAAGGTAAGACCGGTTATCAGACTTTCGGGCTTCTGACTTCCCTTAACGACTGTCATAGGTTTTTGAATGACACTCGGGACCGACGGCTTAATGTGCTCTCCGAGCCACGGAGCGGTCTCGATGTATAAAGAACGGTCACCCATCCGCGGACTGACCGCAGCAAGCGCAGCTTAACCTTGCAATTCGTATGATACCTCATTATATTCAGCGTTAGCGTTATTACATTCATCTATAATAAAAATTGAATAAATCACGTAAGTTTACAATAGCTACTAGATAATCACCTTCTGTGACCCAAATGCCTAGTTTATTCATTCTTGTCTAAGCCGAATTTAATACAGATGAATTAGCTATTTATATGAATAACAAATAATCAACTAGATTAATAGATACACTTTCTATGCTGATATAAGGCCTATGGAAATATACATGTAAAGTGTGTCAATTGTTCAATTTCCTTCGTGTATTGACGGAGTAAATAAGAATATTGATTACTCTACGGTTCTCAAAAAAATACATACAAAACCAATATACATATACAGAGTTAGTCAGTAGGGGATACTAATCCGCGAACCATTTAAAGTATTGCTGATGACTGTTTTAAAGCAAGTGTTATAATTTCAAAATTCGATAATTTTCGTTTCCTTGCAAAATGTTTTCTTTTTAGTTTTATCAAAAATTCTTCATGCCTACTTTAGATACGAATTAAAACGATTGAGTTTTTAATCCGTGACCCCAAATATTGTCACCCTCCCCGCTAACAGTCGTAACTAGCAATTGATAATTTTTCAGAGACATTCTCAGTGAGTGACGTAGATACGTCACTCACTGAGAATGTCTCTGAAAAGCAGATGCTTCAAATGAATAGAAATAAATAAATAGATACCTTAGGGCTTTAGGGCAACTACTAACTTAAAAGAGGAAGCCAAGAGCAATATAAAAAGGTTATTAATTCATTAAAATAAAGCCACAGCTAACGCAACTACTGAAAAGTTATCAATTGCTAGATACGACAGTTAGCGGGGAGGGTGATGATATGACCTAAAATGTAAACATAGCTAATCATAGCTGAGGATATATAGAATTAATCGTTTAAAAAAACGTTTTTATGGATTGTTACGGAGATCCTGGACTCAGTTTCCAGATTGGACTAAAAATAAGTACCTAGTAGAAATAAAACACTGTCCGATAAGTAGTTATAGTATGACCTACTGTCATAAATAACGTATCAGTACGAAAAACTCTTTGAACAGCACAGGACTTTATAAGTAAGTATAAGAAAATCACTCACCACTATGTATCAGGTTTCTTATGCTAGCCTGGACATCCCTATCCGCGTCTCCGGCGTCCTTCGACAGATTTATCGTGACATGCTTGGCGGCGCACCACGTCACCAACATTTGGAACAATAACAGTTTGAACAACAAACACCGCACATCCATCTTTCTCAGCACCCGACACTCAGTTACACGCATTTTTAGTCCACGTTTTAAAAATTAGTCTTTAGTTTTCACTTTTATGTCACCACACTATTACCGACAAAAAGATTGTCCTATATTTCGTCGAACCATTTACGAGGCTTTATGCTTGTAGTTGGATATTGATAATGTGCTCATCATCCGTCTTCTGAGCTGGTTTGTCATCATACACTACCTGAAACAATAAAAAATTATAATCAAATTACGGCTCGTAATTTTTTTAGACTATATTGGTCCATAGATTTTTTGATAATGTTATATTTATATTAGTTTTATGATAAGTGAATGAGACATAATATTAAAAGTCACCAGCCAATAAATATGTCACAACATTGAAGAAGTTATATTTCATTAAAATGATCACCTTAAATTAATGCCAATATTTTAAATGTTCACAGAAAGGTCAACATATAGTGTGATTACAAAAAGTTTACTCTAAGTTTCTAATAAAGCTACAACTACTGCCACTCACCATAACTGTGCCACTAATAATGATTCAAAAGTTTTTAAAATAAATATAAAATGATTAAAATTTAATAAAGATATGTAAAATAATTTCAAGCGCGAGACGCTACGTGACAAGGGTTTTTACGTGTAGCGTTGTACGTTGTACGCGACCACTGTCTATAGATCGCTATCTCTATCTGAGAGCCGGCTCGCAGGTTATATAATTATTCATAATTACGTATTATCTCCTCACTTCGTGTGTACACACAATTTGGGAATACGTCCCAGAGATATACATAGTAATCTTTTTATGAAATCCATTCACTAAAACAATATACTTTCTGCCAAGAGACTCTCTAACAATAATACCAGTAATCATGACATAAAAATAAAAAATCTGAATACGTGATATTGCTAATGAAGTGACAATATTAACAAATTAACATATTACAAGAAACAGATGCGCTAAGATTGAGACGTGGTATAATTTTATTGAGGCCAAAAAACTAGACCCATTAAACAGCATGAATAGCTGACTACTGCTCTTTATAAGGCCAAGCTTTCTTCATCGGCATCGCGACAAAACACGAATGATTGACAGGCTGTAGCGTTATTTACAATTTTAACCCATAAATAAACGGTCTTCCCCACAAATATGCACATACATTATTGACGCTATAATTTTAATATGAAAGTTGTAAACTTGTAAAGTAAATCTCATAGTGCCTTGTAATGTGTTAGTCGCTATGCTAAAAGACAAAGTGAAACAATAGTCAGGATAAGACGTGCCTTTCTATGAAGGAATGTATTTTAGGAATGAGAATCAAAGGGCGATGGTAGGGCCCACGTGCCGCGATAACACAGGCGCCAGGCACCTCGGCTGCGCTCTTTGTTTTTGTTTGGTCCTCCGGTACGGAGCTGCGGAGGCGAGGACCGGCGCCATGACGGATTGTTAAAAATGTTTACTGACGCTTTATGCGTTCGTAATTAACGCTATACGATGGAAACAAAAAGTTACCCCACTTAATCTTAGGAGCAAACGCAGTTTCACCTGACAATTATGGCATTTTAAACAATGATGCAGCCACACAATGAATGAAAGTGCTATATATAAAGACAAAAGAGTTAACGACTCGACATAATGGTGGTAAGTTCGAACATGACAACAGTTTACAGTAATGAGCCTACAATAGGTCGTAGCAACAATATTTAGCAAATATTAATACATAAAAATCTTATGAAAATGTTCCAATAATTTTAATCGATAATTTTATTGTAATACGATTAATTTCCTCTTCATTTATGTAAACGTGTGTGACGATACTTTTGTAACATATTTCATTAGCTTAAATGAGTACAATATGGGCCACCTGTATCAAACATTAGGTACACTACAAATTTACAGCTGTGTAAATTTTTTAATCTATTCAGTCTTTAATGAAATCGGCCTGGTAACCGCAAGGACTTTAAAAGGTTGACTTTCATAGGTTAATGAAATTTATGATATATGAAACTGTAAAGTAAGACTGTCGGTATTCTTACTAGGAAATATGTAACGTTCACTGGATATTATCGTGTATTTACTGTCGTGTTTAATGTTTAAAGTAATTAAATACGTTCTGTATACATTCACGTCACGAATCTTATTAAAACCTGTAATGCCTACGTATTTTTTTACGGATATTATGTATAGTTTTTTCATGGAAATTGTATTTTCTTGAAGTCCATTTTATGCACTTCACAGCTTACGTACCTATCAATAAATTACATAATTATTTTTAACATAATAATAACGTGTAAAATAATGACATCGCACGCAGTATAAACATCTTAATCTTTACAACTCTCTGATTTCCCAGTATCACGTAGTATCATTGTTATCAGCAAAGATAATAATATCTCTGTGTGTACAACACCTAATCTTAGTGCTGACCTGAATCGTGCCTAGGCTAATAATGACGTATGACCTGGACTCAATCTCCTCCACTGTCTTATTCAAACATGTGATGATGAGGTTTTGAGGTCATGTAGTGATATAAAAAGTTATATAATTTATATCTGTATGTAAGCATCATTAACACTTATCAGTACAAGATGGGGTGCATGAAAAGAGCCACCACGAGTGACGATACTTAAGTACGTCCGGCGCACCCTGGGCAGTCAGCCCCGCTACCAACCTTGCTGACTGGCTAATCTTTTCACCACGGCATGAGCTATTGCTATTCTCATTTCGTCGCCCGCGGGCCCGGGAGTGAAAACCTCGGGAATGCATTTGATCATTGCACGGTTCCTGTGGGCTTTCACGCAGAACGGCAGAATAAGTCGCGGGCTAAAACTAGTCAATTATATTTATTACGAATTTTATATCGGGTGTAAAAAGACCCTTAACGATAACGAAAACCACGTATTCTACCCATCATTGGGATCATTTTTTTCCAACAAACCATACCTGGGAAATCATTGGTTTTGGAGATATTGAAGGTCAAGGTACACATTATTTTTTTTAGTTTTTTCCTTAAACGATTTCCAAGTCATAATTCTAAACTTTCTTCCATACAAACATTAAGTATCAAAAATTTCAATTTTTCCTAACAAATTACGCATTTGAAGTTACAAAAACGCAATGAATATCAAACGCACACGACCGCCTTGGCTCGGCTGTGTGGCCGCTGCACGCATGCAAACGCGCGGCATCGCCACAACCATAATTTGCGCGCTACAAAAAAAAGCGTTTTTTTTCATGCCAAAAATAAAAGTCGTTTCCCAGCAATTAATTTTGGTCAATGTAATTTAGTTTGATGTACAGAGTGCGTAGATTTCGGCTATGTGATGGGTCTTTTTACACCCTGTATAGGTACCCAATAAAGACTAGTTTCAGAGCCTACAAACTAATTTCACATAGAGCGGCTCACTTACAAGATGTAGCCCTAAAAGTCGTGATTAAATAAAAATTACCAAATTGCATTCCCGAGGTTTTCACTCCCGAGCGACATATAGCTCATGCCGACACTAGAGAAGTACAAGATGAAACTAGAGTCGATAGGCCCAGATTGTAAGTAACAAAACTGACAATCTAAAGGGTCCAATCATGCACAAAGCAGCCGCCAGTTAGGATTCGATCACGTATTACTGGTCGTAATTCCGACTAAGCAACGAATAAGTGAATTTAAATTACAGCTTGTAATAGTATATGCTTAATATAGATAATGTGATGGTCTCGGGTAACAAAAACTTGTACGGACGGACTGACGGACGGCTTGGTGGCGCCAACAACCGTGCATTGAAGGACAGAGATAGGATTCGGAGGAACCGTGTATTCATAAAGTTTATTTATTTATTTTATTTTTACATACAACGAAACAAGTCCCTTATTAAAAACTTTCAATAAAAATCAACCTTTGCGTAGACCAGCATCACTTCCTGCACCTACAAATTACGTCTTGCGTCGAGATCAAAGATATGAATCATTAAATTAAAATATTAATTACTTGTGTATGTAGGTGCAGCACTTTCGTACACCTACGTAAAGAAACTGAATTTGTCTGTTATTAAAACTAAATTCACATTTTATTAAAAAAATACATGTTGATATTCCCCGTAACGTAAATGATGAAACATTATATTTATGTACTGCAGAGTTTTCCCTGTTGAAATAAGATTTTTCTTTAAAGAAGTGATAAAAGAAAAACATAACATGACTGAGTTGATGTTTTAAGTTGATGTAAACTTCGCAAAGTCCCTTATCATTATTATAGTCGTATGTGCTATTTTTAAATTAATATAATGGTTAATAAAACGTTTTTTTGGCACAATCGTCGTCGTCTGTACGCAAGATAATGATAACAGATAACGTCTTCATTTAGCAACTATAACGTGATTTAGATTTTAATTCAACATTTTATATTATTATTAGCGTATAAAAGACATTAATATGATGATTTTACATACAATGCTGTACAACATTTGCATTTGAATACTACATATTGTATGTCTAATTTGTTGAATAACATACACGTGGAGCACGCGATAATATAATGCTTAATTTATTACTAAAGCCGTGTTATCTAAGCAATATCGAAACAAAAAAAATTAACAAATTCCATGGAGTTTGTAGTTCCGTGATGTGAAGGAAGCTTAACAATGCGCAAGCGCTGGGGGCATCCGTCATCGTCTCGCGCGCACTCGCGCTTTGTCTGGAGCCATTGTGAGGACCGGTAGCGCCGGTTATGCTCGGCTCGAATTATTGCCCTTTATGAACTGACTGCCCTGCCGAGATCGTTCGAAAATATGTACAAGGTATGTGAAATAGGAATAATCTCGAACTGTGTGAAAGAAATGTGTCTTTTAAGAAAGTCTCCGAAAAGTATCATTTATCATACCAGTTAATAGAATAAATAATAATATCGTAGAAAAAATTAGCTTTTACTTTATTGATTACTACGGCATTTAAAATCAACTACCTACAGGAGTAATGAATATGACATTGAATGATGAAAGCTTCCTTTTTTGAAGACGGTTAAGATATACATAACAAGCTTAATTGATGCAGAGGTCAGATGTAAACAAAATTGATAGTTCAATCAATCCATTAGGCACACAACACCAGCCTACACGTTGTCTGTCAACCTAGAGTTTGATTGATACGTTCTTTAGTAGGCAAGAACTCACTGTGGGAAAATCCTAAAAACATTTATCTACACCTATAAACAAATATAAAGAGGGACTGTTAGTTTTAAAGAGATAAACTCAGTAATGGGTCGATTTGTTTTAGGCCAAATTAGTTCATCATTTATTGAATATCAATGATAGGCATACACTTTGGTTTTTCCCGAAGAAGTTTTGTACTCGTAAAACCCCGAGCGAAGATAGGACGGGTCGCTTGTACAAATAAAAACGTAGAACAAAAAGACCCGGAAATTCTTCAAGGGAATCTGTAGAATGTTGTGTAGACGGCGGTGCCAGTAATTTTTTCTATCGCCTATTGTCTCCGAGGCACGGCGTCAGTGTGACAGGTGCCATTAGTAAAGACGGCCGACAAATGGCGACTGTCGGATCCAGATTTCACGACTATTCGTTGTTTTTTAACATTCCTTAATCACTTGGAGGCAAGCGGCTCAAAACAGCTTTTTGTGTAAGTCTATGGCGGTGGCCTATGGCTTACGGCTGATGATAATGATGTACCACATGGAATTCAAACTTCAAACTACAAAACTCAAAATGAACTAGAATTACTTAGTTCTTTTTGAACGTCAATGTTACAAAAGACAGCTCCCAAAAATGCCCGCCCTACATCGCTTCCCAGTGTTTAGATTGTGGAGAAGACACGGCGCAACAAATTCCTCAGCAACACAGATCTGTCTGTCAAGTCAATATTTATTATAATCCAACTAATTTCGACGCTTTCGCCCTGACATGACGTGACTTCAACGTCCCCTATTTCATCAGCTTGTGATTCAAGTGAGGCCCACTTATTCATGATTGCCATTAGAAATAGACTTGAATCATCGAGGGAACCATTTCACTACGATTTACTCTCAAAATTTAGAAGATCTGAAATTCTGCCAAACATAATTATTTCTATCACTCAACAGTTACGTGTCGCCTATTAGATGTTATAATTTTAGTACCTACGTATATAATTATTTATTATCTTATCTTTAAACTAAATCTGCTACGTACACCCTACGTCACGGCCGACTATTGAACTTTGGCTCAGCTTTGTAAACTGCTGTCCCGACAAATCTTGTTTAACAAATTAATCTTGTACCGTACGTAATATATTGACTTTCGTGCTGAAGATTTAGTAAGCTGCATATTAACTTCATTTAATATCAAAGTTCGTTTTGGGCTTAGTTTTAATCTTTATTTAATTCCCGTCTGCAGATTGCGGGTCTTGAAACTCTAGTTAGATGTTTTTATCTAGTGCTACCCATGTTACTAATCATTTAAGTTCAATTTGTATATGAAATAAGACAATCTGACGTTTGATTGTATTATCACGTTTTGTACCAATTTATCAAGCAGCAATAGGCTACGTTAGCCACATATTACACCATCAATGGCAACCACAACTCTCCCATTTATGAAACGTTTTATTGTGTAAAACCATTGATATATTTTTTAATATATCAACGTGTAAAACAAATAAACAAACAGTCGTGGGAGATGAATGTCTTTTCTTGAAAATATTGACTACGTTGACAGTACAAAAAGTTTCGTCAACCATTCACCTGTCACGCTTGTCACTTTGTTATATTGATAACAAAGTGACAAGTCAGGAGTCCAGGTCAAGAAATCAGTCGAAGGGGCCATCCGTCAAAGTAAAGGTCCATTCATACTGGACGCTGTCCACACTAACTTGGCAATTCTATTTTCTGAATGGCCATCTGTATTTGCAATCGATAATAAATACAAGAAAGGAGAAAATGGACTAAAAAGGCGGTGACAAGGAGGTTCTTTATTGTAATGTACATAACAGTTTTTCTGAATAGAAAAGCCTGCATTGATTTGTGGTTGGACTACATTCGACGTGTGATGCGTGTGAGTCAACATAGAGCAAAGGGGAGGTTCGTCACTAGGTGAATACTGACACTATCATTGTCTGCGAGACAGTATGAATTATTCATAAAAACCATTGTTTGTAAAAGTAAGCTTCAAGTATGGGAATTGGAATAAAAATAGATCATCGATTGTCTGTTTATTTGAGAGGTTCTTTTTTTCTTGACTTTCTTGCATTGTCATGCAATTAGGAGGCTTTATGGAATTTCGTTGAAAATTGAGAACAGCTTTACCTAATTATTAAGTTGTTACCGATAAATCAGCAGCGATAAATGATCAACATCGATTACGAAAAACTCGTTAAGTTTAAAGTAACTTAAAAAAACTCGTTAAATGTTCCCTTTATGGGTAAATGGAATCTATAGTAGTTTACTTAGGAAATATCGTACGTAATAGCGTTTTTGGCATGCCAGGTGCATTAGCAGACGATACCGGTAGCTGTAGTAATTATCGCTGCCAAAGTTGAACGACACATAATGCCTAAATACATACATATTATGTTTACTCATATTTACATGTTCTAGACGTATGAATGAAACCTGAGTCGTGCGGGCGTTTGATGACATTGCCCCTCATCGTTTACATTGACAACCGTCAGTTTCGTAGAACACCGATTTAGGATCGCATGCGCATGTTCGTTCATGTAACACATTTCAAATGCGTAGGCCGAGATTTATCGGAATACCGATCGTGTAATGTTCTATTGTATTCGCCTTTAGCGATAGAAATCTACTTTATTCGGGTTGCACATGATAAGATTTTTATTCTTAGAAGATAATTTTCTTAAAGACAAATCATCGGTTTGCATCCAAATGTGCATTTATTCTCACGGCACTTTGTAACAGGAATTTTTAATGACAAAGGTGTGGTACACATAGTTTTGATATACCCTATGAATAATAATGAAATAGATAATAGAACTTCAGACTAGAATGCTTCAATTAATTTCATAAAGCGACTATTCGAAACATTGAGCAATAAACAATATATCAGAACATTGTAGAGATCAATAGTCTGCCATACAAACCCTAATTTATGTGACAGTTGATTGCTGCAAATTAATATTTTCGTTATTTATGTTCGAATTCCTTTCTAAGCTAATGTAAAATAACAGTGAAATAAATTATGACTAGCGCAAATATTGTGTTTATTTAGTTGTGGTTGGTGTTAAATGATCTAGATCAGTAAATCCGGGCAAAGCGATTCAACTTGCTGGCTTAACTGCTGAAATATCACATTGAAAAACACGATATTTCTAATTTTATATATGTATATATATATATACAGGGTGTTAACGAATTCGTGTAATTCCTTCAAACCGCGTGATCTACTGGTGACACAGAATAACCCTAAAAGGGAATTTTTGAAAATCAACTGAAAAAAAAATTGAAAATTAAATCTTAGTTTTCTATTTCTGAGTCATTTTAGAGCCCCGAGTTAACTTACTGCAAAGAGCGATATCGCGTTAGTCTTGCCCGCCAGCCGCGTCGCCGTGCTTTCATTCATTTAAGCGTGGCATCGAAATGTTCAAGCGCATGAAATTATTTTTTTGCAAAAAAAAAAACTAATTTTTTTACTGAATCCATATTAGGTGGTTTAGATACGATCACTTACCCCTACCGCATGAAAAAAAAAGATTTTTATTTTTTGATTTGTAATCAGGCTAATTCCCGTGCGGGGCCAGTCTACACCAGTAGTAGATCGTGTGGTTTTAAGGAATTACACGAATTCGTTAACATCCTGTATATACACACATGAAAAGTGTCTAGGGATCAACATATATTTTTGCAATAACTTTTCTCCTGATTGATATTAATTAAAATTTTCTTTAAGGATTCATCAAATAAAGTGTTTTCGTTTGTCACAGTAACGATAAACCAAGTCACCTTTGCATTAATAAAGAAATTTGCCATTTTCCTAATAAAGGGATTTTTGACATTTGAACCACTAACACAAAAGTTCGAAAAAAAGACTGAAATAACAGTTTTCTTTAAAATTTTATTGGGTAACTTAAACAATTAATAATCCGTGTTTCTACCGCGAACACTAACAACACAAGAACATCGGTTTGGCATACTCAAAATGAGTTCATCCAAATCACGCTGTGGAATGGCCGCCCATGTTCGTTGCAACAACAAAAAAAGGTCTTCTTGCGACTGGATACCCTCCATATTCGGCAGAGCTCTTCTCTGTAGCATATCCCATGCATGCTCAATCGGGTTCAAGTCTGGCGACTGAGCAGGCCAGGGCAGGACATTGATGTTAGCTGCGGCGAGAGTCTGTCTTACAACTCTTGCGGTGTGCGGTCGTGCATTATCATGCATTAACTGAAATAAGGGACCGATTTGCGCTTGTAGAGGAACGATGATGTCTGATACAATCGTCTCAGCATAAATTTGAGCGTTGAGGTTGCCTCTGATCCAAATCAACTCAGTTCTTCCGCCGATCCAAATACCCGCCCATACCATGATGGTTCCACCACTATAAGGATGGACTTCCTGGCAGGATTTTAATCGCTGTTGGCGTCCAGGGGTTCTCCAGTGTCGTATACGTCTTGTATCCGGTCTCATACCAAAACGAGACTCATCAGAAAAGCACACGAAACGCCATTGTTCTTCTGCCCAATTTCTGTGTCCAAGAGCCCATTGATATCGAATCCTACGATTGTGCATTGCTATAGGTGGTACCCGTAGCGGTCTTCGGGAATGAAGGTTCACTTCATGCAAGCGGTTTCTGACTGTTTGGTCGCTAATTAAGTTCCCTGAAGAGTGATGAAGCCTCACGGCTAACATCATGGCGGTTATTGTTGGAGCTCTTCGAGTTAAGATTTGAATGTATCGGTCTTGTCTCCGTGTGGTGCAGCGATACCGTCCTCCATGGCGCTCAGCCACGGTACCAGTGCTTCGGTAACGTGTCCAAAGTCGACTGATAACACTCTGACTTGTATTCAGAGCTAAAGCCACAGTACGTTGCCGGGAACCAGCTTCTATCATTCCCACGGCTCTGAGCATTTCTTCCCTGCTTAAATGACGTCGCCGCTCCATAATAACGTTGGTTTTAATCAGTAGTAGGGAAACAGTAGCACTAATAATGTCTTCAATGCGTTGTATGTTTTTATAGGGAAAATATTGACAGCTGATTTTCATCTTTTACTCGAATTTGATTCACAGTTCCTGATTCAAATTATGAAATGCACCAAAAAGGATCCATATAAATTTATAAAATCATAAATTTATTACAAAGCCACATCTCAATCTCAAGAAATCCGCATAAAAATGCTTGATCCCTAGACACTTTTGATGTGTGTATATAATATTTTTTTTTGTTTTTGTTGTTTTTTTTTCAAAAAGCGCTGAATCAATTTCAATATAATTTATATGGGACCACCTCTGAACTATGTCTTACCAAACAAAAGAATAATCAAAATCCATTCATAATTGGCGGAGAAATCGCGTAACAAACATACAAGAAAAAAAAAACTTTCAGGCGAATTGAGAACCTCCTTCTTTTTGAAGTCGATTAAAAAGGCATTTAATTAAGAATTTTGTTTAAAATGAAGACAATAACGATTTTATCTGATATTTGTAGCTCTCAGTCTCTTGGCATTTAAATATTTTAAATCAATATCATATCTTAACGCGAGATCTACTGCAAAAAAAAACAGTTAGATAATATTTGAGCGTAATTAGCGCTCCCCTAGGTCCTGCGTAGCTAGCCGCCTCTATGGCCAGCCTTAAGAGGGCTATCGCATTTTGTCTCCTGCCTCGCTCGCACAGGACCATATTTTTAAGAATGTTGAATTAAAAGATGCATTTTTTAATAATGTATTCAATGGGCTCCCTTTAAAATAATATTAATTTGATAGGTAATTATTAAAAACACATTAGGGTAGGGTGGTGTAAGTTTGCGCAGTTTTGAATCAATCGGTCATAAAAATAAATCATACGGATTAATCACAGGTTTCTTGATTATTTTTAAATCTAAATTTATCTAGCAATAAATTTTAACAACAATTATTGAGCAAACATAATCACTTTTTACTTAATTAACAAAAAAACAGAAGTCGGGAAATGCGCAACTTTACACACCCTGGTGTGTAAGATTGCGCACAGACGGTGATAAGATTGCGCAGTGTTATTTAGGCGAATTACTTGCATAAAACACATTTAAATACCCCAAAATCCAAGTAATCAGTTCACTTTTCGTACCAGCACACCTGGCACGTATCACACTTGGTCCAGTCTTTATTAATAGGTTCTACAAAAATTTCAGAGCATTCTTCACACCACCATTATTTTTTTTTGGTGAATTCTTTATTTTATCTTAGTTACACATTGTGGTTGGTATAACCAGTGTCTTAGTGTTGACTCAGCCATTCCTATACTCAAAGCCACTTGCCTCTTGCTTTCTCCTTTTTCAATGCGCTTACGAGCATCCTCGTTGGTAGAAGGTGACCAAACTTTCCAGTCAATTTTGCGTCATCTTCGTGACATTTTACAACAAAGTGAAGCGCTATTTATAACCATTAAAAACAATCAATATTCATTAGTAGATATAGATGAAAATTACACAGTGGCGTGTAAGACTGCGCGCGCAATATTATACACCCCCTTAATGCGCAAACTTACACACTTGGCCTCCAACGCAATTATTTTGATACTACAGCTATCTCATAAAAAGTTATTGAACTATGTTATCACTAGCTGAAATTTCAAAGGTAAACACAAGTAAACCTATCAGCAAAACATTGAATATCCAACAGGTTTTTTATAAGTTATACTTGCAAAATGTCAAAAAACTAGATCAAAGGGCTATAAAAACTTTGAACTCACTTGGACTCGCCGTTTTTACTTGTATTTGAATACTTTTTTGGGAGCACATACTAGCATGCAAAGGAATCGAAACACTACTAGAGTTGGCAACGTGTTGCACACCGGTGTCGAGTAATAACGTGTGCGCAATCTTATCGCCTGCGCGATCTTACACCACCGTACCCTACTATCGTGTTCCCTAATAAACTCAGCTCAATAATTATTATGATCCGTTTTTGAGATAAGTTTAATAAATGTCACAATAAAAATGTTTTTAATAATTATACCTATTAAATTAATATTATTTTAAAGGGAGCCCATTGAATACATTATTAAAAATGCATCTTTTAATTTAACATTCTTAAAAAATATGGTCCTGTGCGAGCGAGAGAGGTGAGAAAATGCGATAGCCCTCATACGCGTGAATTACATAGAAACGGCATAAGGCGCAGGCACGGCGCAGGCGCGTCGCTTTCGTACATCTTGCGCGAAAAAAAATTAAGGCACGAAAAATGTATGAAATTGACGCGCCTGCGCCGTGCCTGCGCCTTATGCCGTTTCTATGTAATTCAGGCCTTAGAATTACAACACTGAGATCATTGCAAGACTGTTTAATTATCGTAAGTATATGACAAATAGGAAGTATAACAAATCGTTGTGTTTATTTTGGTGCAGATACTTTTATAATAAACAAGCCATTTTCTTTGAACGTCTATTGTGTGGCAACCTTAATCTCGTAAGAGATTTACCACATGCATAGAGGGTCTAGTGTCAGATTAAAATGTGATTCTATCTACGGACATACTAGGAAACATGGTATTTAGGTACCAATTCTCATAAAACCGGTTGTAATAGAAAGAATGTTAATAGGCCAGCATAATTATGTCGGTCGCACCGTTGTCGTACGAGGATCGCGTGTGAATTCATACTACGTGTTTTACATAAACCAGTGTTTAGCAAACAAATATATGTACAGACAGCAGCAATAATATCTGTCTACTGATGGAATTACAACTGCCAAAAATAGCTATCTGACTATGGAGAGAACAGTTAATAAATATTTCCCTAGGCATAGAACGCCGTACTTTCCGTAATCACACATTGATTCTCATGGTTTGAATCAGATAGGTATTATAAGCGGTTTTGAATTCGTTGACAGGCAAATCCCTACTAATAATATAAATGCGAAAGTAACTCTGTCTGTTACGCTTTCACGCCTAAACCACTGAACCGATTTTGATGAAACTTGGTACAGAGATAGTTTGGAAACTGTAGAAGGACATAGGCTACTTTGATCCCGAAAAATACGGAATATGCAATAAACGAAATTTACGCGGGTGAGGCCGTGAGCGACATCTAGTATAATATTAAATATATATGAGTATTATTTCTTCTGTTTGTACAACATTTTGAATAAATCGTATTACACGGTTGTTATAAGATGTTAAATATTTCTTGCATCAAAAAGCATTGTCCAGTGTTTTATTAACTAACTGTATAGGGAATTTATTGACAATAGACGTCAGTTTGAAAAGACTAATAGAATATTTCCTAATTAGGTATATTAATTAAATAAAATTAAATTAAAGGGCTGTCATATAAACATAACATAACATCTCGCCTGTATTCCCCGATGGGTTGGGCAGAGGTATATAGTACACTCTCATTTCGCCCATGTAGTAGGAGGCGATCTTATTGCCATCACCCGGGCTCAAATCTAGTCTCCGGGCTGCTACTGAAAAATTCAACAAGGAAAAACCCAATAACATTTTGCCTGATCTGGAGATCGAACCCAGGACGTTACACACAGCAGTCGCACTTGCGCTCACTGGACCAACGAGGCTGTCATATATCGTTATAAATGGTAAAATAACGGTAATTAATGCTAAATTTTTCCCGTCATAAAGTCATAAATGATTATGATATTACTTGCAGACGGCGGGCACGCGATAAAAGTGCTAATTAGATTGTCAGCCGCATAAGATTTGCATGTGGCTGAGATCGTTGCCTTGCAACTCGTCCTGTCACACGCCTGCCTGCCGACGAAAAGGTCGACCACTAGTGTTGGCCCGAATAAACACTTTAGTTCCTTTTAATATTTAATATTTTAATATTTTTGGGACATTTTTTACACAGCACCATCTAGTCCCAAACTAAGCAGAGCTTGTACTATGGGTACTAGACAATGGATATAATACTTATATACTTTTTTTTTTTTTTTTTGTAAATACATACTTATAATACATAAGAAACACCCAGACCAACACAAACACTCATGTTCATCACATAAATATTTGTGATGTGTGGGAATCGAACCCACGACCTAGTGGTCAGCAGTCCGACACTCGAACCACTAGACCACAGACGTCGTCACGACGTTTTATCGATATTACAATAACAAAACAGGAAAAGTTCACGAATTTCCTTGTTTTTTATAGATCATGATGATTTTGTAAGTTTATTCGGTAATAGCGTTTTTTTTGGGGTTTTCATAAACGTTCATTATACATAAAAAGAAGGAAAAGATTTTTAGAATAAAGGTTTCACGATCGATATTGTGCGCATTTGAAAAACCATTTTAAAATTTTTTGCGACTGTTATTCAATGTCTTTCTATACCTAAAATGAGAATGAATGGCAATTCAATGAATATTTCAACAAAATATTTTCTACAAGTGCATTTATCAACTTAATGTTTTGTTTTCACCAAACGGTTTTTTTTGTTTACATGATTAAGAAGTGCCACTAACCGACCTTCTGTTAATTACCATAATGTTTATAATAATTGATGAACATTTTTAAATTGTTATCAATAAGTATCGGTTTTGCCCACAGATTTTGTTTGCTTTGATTTTTTTAATGCACCAATTTAAATACATATTTATATGGGTACTTATTAATTTTAAGTGTGAAATAACTACTATGTTTTTATAAAAATACGGCAATATAAACACAGCAAAATTATCTGAACTATACAAAACCAGCAACATTGAATACTTTGTTATATTAAATTGTGAATTCAATTCAAACCTATCAAACTTCTTTGCGAACATCAATAATTCGTAGACATCTATCTACGATGTGACACGGTGTCGTTATCAGGAAACTAAATATCGTTTCAACACCGGCCAACACTAGTTTGTATGTTCCATTCACAAACGTCGTAAATGTAATACATAGTACAACAGGTGAACATTCATGATTTATACCAAGCTGTCCATTGTGAAGGCGGAAAATAAATGTATTAGGTGTAAAATTGATTACGACATTAGCAACAAAACCATGATATTTATAGTGCTGTTTAGTAGGCTTTGTCAGGCCTATTGTATATCATGTTATATATGCTTGTAACTGTTTTCGATTGTAAATTAGACGATAATAGAAATGTGTTGTATGAGAATCCGTAATATAACGTGTAATATATTTGCCTAGTCTTTAGCCAACTATGTTGGGGTCAGCTTACAGTTTAACCAGATCATCATCTGCCTAGCCTTTTCCCAACTATGTTGGGGTCGGCTTCCAGTCGAACCGGATGCAGCTGAATATCAGTATTTTACATGGAGCGACTGCCTATCAGACCTCCACAACCCAGTAACTGGGTAATACGATACTCTTGGTAAGACTGGTTGTCAGACTTTCTGGCTTCTGACCAACAGTAACGACTGTCAAAGATCTACAAATGACAGCCGGGACCAACGGCTTTACGTGCTTTCTGAGGCACGGAGGAAACTCGCTATGGTAAATGGTCACCCATCCACAGACCAACCTCGGCAAGCGTGGCTTAACCCGGAAGATCGGTCTATGCGGCTGTAATTATTTAGCCACGAACTCCTCCACTCCTTACAGTTTAACCAGATGCGGCTGAATATCTACTAAGTATTTTACACGGAGCGACTGCCATCAGACCTCCGCAACCCAGTTAGGTACTGGGCAATGCCGATATTCTAAGGTTAGAGCGGCTGTCGGGCTTCTGACTACCCGTAACGACTGTCTTAGATATATGTATACAAGATAAAGCCTCGTCCACATTTGTAGCATTTTGGCGTATCGTATCTCCGTCGCGTGGCACCGACGTGTATCATGATCGCTGGTTAGGACAAACACACATACTAATGTGAACGTACCTTAATCAGTGATCATGATACACGTCAGTGTCACGCGACGGAGATACGATACGCCAAAATGCTACAAATGTGGACTAGGTTTTAGTCGGAAAGGGATACTAATCCGCAGGTCACTTAAAGTATCACTGATGACGGTTTTAAAGCAAGTGTTAAAGTTTCAAAATTCGATCATTTTTATTTCCTAAAATAAAATGAATAAAAAATATTTTTTAATTTAGTATTTTTTTTCAAAAATTCTACGTCCCGACTTTGGTTACGAATTCAGAAAATGGAGCTTCTAATGCGTGACCCCAAATATGACCTAAAATGTAAACACAGCCGATCATAGTTGCAGACATCTTTGAACAGCTATTTCTCTCAAAATATGGACTTTTGTGGAAAGTTGTAGAACAAAAGTTATTCATTATTATGGGTACTATAACACCCTTTCGGATTAGTACCTCCTTTCCGAATAACCTTGTATAGGTAGAGTCTGGCAAACGAAAGTAGACACTCGAATTGTTTGCAAACTTTTTATATGGCAATGTTTTTTCAACAAAAACATAATTCTAAAGTACCAAATTAGGTTATTTCAGATACTTCATACTAATTTAGGGGTTACGTTGCCAATATTTTTTAAAGTCGCACTTTTTTCTGGACCAATAGTTTAGCATGCTCTCCGAGGCACAGAGGTGCCTTGATGTGTAACGAACGATCACCCATCCACGGACTGACAGCGGCAAGCACAGCTTAACCTTGCAAATCGTATGATCCGCGCGGTTGTTAATTAGCCACGAGCCCCTTAAATTGTTCCTTATCTAAAGGGGAAATTTACTCATAAGTATCTGCTTAGGGAAATAACGAAATATATGACCAAAGCCGTACAATAATAATGCCTACAAATTACAGCCTACCTTTACATCAAACGACTTAACCATTAATGAAACGACCAAAATAAATTGACACGACTTACCCAAGCATTTTTAAGTAAAGCAAGTTCCATTCAATTTAAATGCAAATGAATGGCAAATAAGTGCCCACGTACACGGTACATTGTCTGGTGTAAACTTTGCCGTTTCTTCGGTGACATCGCGTGGTGTTTTCGCCCACTCATAGACAACTATGCACATATTTATTTTGCATTTTATATTAAAGTGGAGAGCAACAAAGTGAGACCTTTTGAGTTTTATTACATCAACGATTCTCCGACACCTTTGTTTTTGGTGCATATGTAAAACAATGGGCTGGAAAATAATTGTATCTATAAATAAATGAATTGTAAAACAGAATTGGGAAGTTTGATCCATTGAAAACAATAGTGTCATCATTAATAAAAAAATGAAGCAGTTTTTCTTGGACCAATTCTATGGAAGTGTGTTAAAAATCTTCAAACTGCAATCTCCTTTGACATGGGCCATATCTAAAGCTCATTGGACACTTATTAATATTGTATTAGGTTAATTGCGCGTTTTAAACGTTTTTGAAGCCATCAATGTTGAATTGAACACCCACATTTCTTCAAATGTGCGTTTAATAGACACATTTAATGGCAGCTAGTGGTAATCAAATTGAAAGTTTATTTTTTTTAGGAAATCACGTCGCAACTTCGCTTGTATACTATACTTACAAACACAATTGTGAAATAAGTTTGACAAAAAAATCACGTAATGTGTTTAAACTGCATAATAAAGCCTTGAAATAAAGAAGAACAAAAATAATTGAAAAAAAGACGAAACAAAAACAAAAGAATTTATTATAAAAATACTGACACGGGTCTAATCGTGTAGAATATTTTAAAAGGCACAATAAACCTTTTTTATCCCGAGGTATACTGTGCCTGTTAAATTCTTCTACGCGAGACAAGAGTAGTTTTTTTTTTCCATGTCTTTGCCCAACACTAGGCTTTCTCCTGTATAGTAGGTGCGTTTACAAACACAAATCTCACATACACATACGCCCAGACCCGAAACAACTATCTGTAGGCCATACAAATTTTTGTTCTGGGTGTGAACTAGGGTTTTCGCGTTCCCGGCCTTTTTGAGTTCCCGGGAATCGGGAATTTTATCTCTCAATTCCCGGGAATTCCCGGGTACCCGGGAATTTTCATGTTTTTTGTATAAATATAGTTTTTCTCGAATATTTCAACATTAAACTTGTGTAAGTACTTTAAACATGTTATATTGATAAATTGTCTAACATGCCAATCGACTTTTCTTATTAAAATAAAAAATCTTACACTTATTTAAAAAAATAACTAGGAACAGTTACAGTAATTTATTGTGCGATGTCGCGAGTTTCTTTAATGAAAAAAAAAGTCTTCTCTTCATATAATATGGCAAAATATTACGGAACAACAATAGGGTGTATGACTATAAAGGTTGTTACCAAATTCGTGTAATACCATAAAACCACATGATCTACTACTAGTGTAGAATGACGGAGCACGGGATTTAACTTGATTAAAAACAAAAAAAAATATAACTATTTTTTTCTTGCGGTAGCGATATGTGATCGAAACTTAACCATCTAATAAGGTTTAACTAAATAAAAAAATGCTAAATTAAAATTTTATGCGTTGGAACATTTCGACTTCACTCATCAATGAATGAAAGCACGGTGACACAGCTGGTTAGCACGATTAGCACGAAATCGTTCTTTGCAGTCGGTTAACTCGGGGCGTAAAAAGGGCTCGAAAACAGAACTTTTTTTTGTTGAAAATAAGCTATTTTGTATTTCAAATAAAAACCACTTAGGGTTAATCTGTGACCTGACGTGTGACGAATTCGTTTACATCGTGTATATCTATACTAATATTATAAAGAGGTAGAATTTGTTTGTTTGTTTGTTTGTTTGTTTGTATGTAGGAGGTAATCTCCGAAATTACTCATCCGATTTCAAAAATTCTTTTACCAATAGGAAGCTACGTTATCCCTGAGTGCTATAGGCTATATTTTGGGATCAAAAAATTAGGGATCCGTAAATTAACGGGAGCGAAGCCGCGAGCAAAAGCTAGTTTCATTATAAATCTCGAAACTATTTCACAAAAGATAGGCATTGTAAATAGTTTCTACAGATGAAACATTTACAAAAAAAAAACAAGCGTTTAGAATTTGTTTACTAGACAGAAACAACAGTACTGTGTGCTGACATCACGAAACATTTATCCCATTCTAAGTTCACACCACGCAGTACAATGTCTGTTTCACGCGAGAGAGACAGAAAATGCTTTAAAATCTTCGGAAGCGTGCAGACCCTTCATTTTTCATCATCATTTCTTCATTTCAAATAATTCCCGGGTACCCGGGATTCCCGCCAAATAATTCCCGGGTCCTAAAATCCCCAAATTCCCGGGAATTCCCGGTTCCGGGTACCCGGGGCGAAAACCCTAGTGTGAACCGAACCCACGACCCGTAGCGCAGAAGCCAATCACTCAGCCACTGCACCAAACGTGTCGTCAAAATGTGAAAATCAAAATAAAAACATTTAAACGAATTTATTTCAAGTTAAACCTACGTTTTTACTTTCTGAATAAGGTGCATCCATTTACATAGAACGAGATCTACGAGTGGTAACGCGTAGGCTGTGAAAAGGATACATAAATCTGTCCTTGATTGTCGAGAGAAAATCGTGAAACCAACGAACTGAACTTGGACTATGGCACCGTTTGAAAGACCGTGGGCGGGCGAAATTATTTATATCTTATACCTGTAACTTGCTAATATCTATTTGGACTATACACATATTTAATAGAAAATGGTTTGCGTTTCATAAAACATGTTTTCTACCGTACACGCAAAGCGTGATATTTTGAGTGCGAATCATAAATCGGCACATGTTTTTATTTTTATTTTTGTAATTTTCATCTGTTTCGCCTAGCCTAAGCTTCCAGTCTAAGCAAATGATATGATGATGATAGCCGACAGGCTGGACTGCCCCTACATCAGACGTTGCAGTGACTTGAACGTCACCTATAGACGTCGGCAGTTTAATTAAATTATTCTTTTAATAAGAAATGAGTCATTGTTACTTAAAAATAAATGTGGCTGAATACCAGTATTTTATATGAAGCGACTGCCATCAGAAGCCCGAAACCCAACGAATGAGACAATGGCGATGTCCAAAAGTTAGACCGGTTATTAGACTTTCGGGATTCTGACTACCCCTTACGACTGTCATAGGTATTCGTGATGACACCCGTGAACGACAGTTTAACGTACTCTCCGAGACACGGAGTTTTTAATTACATTCCCATTTTTGTGTAATTAGGTTTATACCTGGATGCGTGTTTTCCGTGTGGTGTCGGAAGTAAAGAATAGCACTACCCCATCTCTTCCCATAGGTGTCGTAAAAGGCGACTAAGGGATTCACTAGAGGATGGGCAGCAACTTTCTCTGAGTACTTTAACAAACATACTGCGATCGCCAACCCGCCTGCCAAGCGTGGCGATTATGGCAAACGCTTCCAACATGGATAGTGGCGATGCTTGGGGGAGGCCTATGTCCAGCAGTGGACGTCTTTCGGCTGAATGATGATGATGATGATGATGATAACGTATGCGTATCGCTATATGGTTGCCCATAATCTTAGGATCACACGTAGCCTCATATGACATCGGCAGCACGGGTTTAAGATACAACATCTCCATCTAGAGTGTACGATACTCTACATATTCAGTGAAAACAGGTATAAAAATTTGTTACGTGGAACAAAAATAGTTTGCCATTAAAAAAATGCATCGAATGACGTGAAATAAAGATTCCTTAGCAACGGCTACACGTTCACTCGGTTTCTGTTTGCAAAGAATGTAGTGCCAATTTATTACGTTAGAGATTTCATTGCGTCGTCTATATCCAACGGCTTGCATACACATTTCACGATAGTGTTGCTTTTTTTTCATCAATCGCATTTTGTTTAGAACCTCTGCAATCGATATTAGATAGTTATATAATTGATGTTATGACAATCGAACTTTGATATTTGATTTAGTAACTATTGTGTCAGGATTCCTGGAATTTTTGAGGTGACCCATTTAATTTTCTCACGTATGTACTAAACTAGTAAGTTGTTTACGACCCCTGCACATCACTGTAAACACGCTGGTCAATAAACTTTGATAACAGCGTTTACGATTTAACGCATTAGCCACTGCGGAATCTGCAATAAACTTCAATTCGTCGGAAACTAACTCCCAATGAACGTGGTTGGAGGTCCATGTTCAGGAATGGAAGTTTATGTACTGATACAATGATGATAAAGTCGAGGGTCTCTTAGCTAATTAACAACCGCGCGGATCATATACAAGGTTAAGCTGCGCTTGCCGCGGTCAGAGCGTGGATAGATGACCATTCGTTACTCATTGAAACACTTACGTGCTTCGGAGAGCAAGTTAACCGTCAAGCCCGGGTGTCATACGAATACCCATGACAACCGTTACGGGTAGTCAGAAACCCGGGAACCTAACAACTGGAGTAACTGCGGAGGTCTGATGACAGTCGCTTTGTGTAAAATGCTGGTATTCGGTCGCATCTGGTTAGACTAGAAGCTGACCCCAACATAGTTGGGAAAAGGTTAGGCAGCACGTGATGATGATAAAGTCTTATTTCTATATTTCCTATTTATTTTATTTATATTTTATATTATTATTTTATATTTATTTATTTTTCTATATTTCCGCATTTCCATCCTTCACGTGTGTAGTAAATGCAGACCGTCTCTAACCGCATGTAAAACGTACCTTTGTAACTATAACCACGAGATGTGATTCAGGAAAATGTTATCTATGATTATGAATGTAACTTGTGAATGAAACATAACCTCGGTTGGTTTCACGATAACCTTTACATGCTGATTTCAAATCATACATGTACTAACATGTAGTGTCTAGAACTAAATCCCGCGTTAACAACAACGCTTAACAACATCTATATTAGCTGAACTTTATAACATTTTTTCACAAAAATAAAAATTGGTCCTACTCTAGGATTTTGTAGCTCTGATTCTGTATTGTACATACATGCAAAACACAAAACACACTACCACGCATATGTCCCGTTCAAAAATCGAACTCGCGACTCTTAGCTGAGAAACCCAAACGATTAGCCACTGTGCCAATTTAATAGTCAATATTTAAAGAGCCGCTGACAGATTTTAAAAGCCGTTGTTTTCTTGAACGGGTGACATTACAGCTTGCAAGATTTAGAGAAGTTAAAATAAACAGCTAAACCACAGTCAAGGAGGATGTATTTTTAGAAATCTTATATTTATTCACATTCATCAAGTGCGGTAAGGTTGCAAGTCAACAGCTAAGTGGAACATTTGTACTATGGGCAAAAGAGATAACCAACCAACAGACAGCTAATTACATCTACTTTTAACAGAGTTCTGAGTCTTAAGTTAGCTAATAGATAAGTATTTCTCGTCATGTTTAAAGTTATTACGCGCACAATAATAAGGACAGTAACTATTTTGTATTAAATGAAAAAAGGGCTTTGTCGCACTTGTGATTTTGTCGCCCGGCCTGCCGGGCTGCCATGCGCAGCGGGAGATAATTTTGCCGTCGGATTATTTTGTGCCGAGACGAGATAATGTATGGCTTAGCTAAGATAATGCGACGAAAAAATTATCTCGCGTCACGCATGTTAGGCTTGCTAGTTAATAAAATAATTAGTTTTTAACAGTGTCTGAGGAAAGCTAGTTTGTAAAGTGTTCTAGCTGATTCAGAAAGAGGCATAGATAGAACACTGTTACCTGTTTTTTTTCTATATTTATTTATACATAAATTTACATTACATAGTTTACTTCACGACTTAAGAATTAATCTTACTGCACAAATACAGGTAAACAGCAAATACCTCGTGCAATGTTTAAAATGTTCAATTTTTTTTCTCAAACTATAACTACATAATTATTTTTCTCTAGTAAAGCGCATACATTTTTATTGTTTGCCTGTATACTCAACTCTTTTGTCCACTGTACATACACGTATTAGGCAGGTCGGTAGTTGTTCGCTGTTTGCCACCGCACTTCTCTGTTTGTTCTGCTGATTAGGCATAATTTAACTTGAATCGGTAGAACGCTCGTGCTTTCATTTAGACTGTCATCTTTGTCCTATTGTTATGATTAACTGTTATTTTAAAAGAACTGCTCGGTAAGTCAACTGTGAGTTGTTTTTTAATTTTGTCTGAGTAAACTTAAATTCGGGAAAATATATAAGCTGCAGTGTTAAGGCTGTCTACAGTTTCTTCCGTAATTCTTAATTTTCATTTTTTTTCGTTTTGTTTCAACCTTCTTCTTCTGCTTGCCCTTATCCCAAGTTACTTGGGGTCGACGCGAAATGTTTCCATTATATTATGCCATATTACCCGTCACGCTAACATTTATTCTCTTTTCATACATCTCATGTCTCATACAATCCATCCATCTCTTCTTTGGTCTTCCTCTTCCCCTCCATCCATCAACATTTATATTGATCACTCTCTTAGTCACATGCTTTTGAACCCTCCTCATCACATACCCTTACAAAGATAATCGGTTCCCTTTCAACTTTTTGTATCATAATCTGTCTATTTAAATACACGAAATAAAAATGGTGATTATTACTGAAAAACCATAATTTTATTACGTACTAGAGGTAGCTCGTGGCCTCGCCCGCGTGAATGTCGTTTATCGCGTATTTCGTATTTTTCGAAATAAAAGTAGTCTATGTCCTTCTCTAGGTTTCAGATTATCTCTGTACCAAGTTTCATCAAAATCGGTTCAGCGGTTTAGGCGTAAAAGCGTCACAGACAGACAGACAGAGTTAGTTTTGCATTTATAATATTAGTACGGATTTTTAAACGAAGCAAAATTTTTGGCAGTCAAAACACATGAAAAGAGATCAAAAGCGGGATGTTCACGTTTCCGGTTGAACCAGGAACTGTACTCAAAACCTGGATCTTAAATCTAGAAACTGATAGGATACCCCAGTTCGATTATCGCAGTATTAAAATATTTTATCACTCTTCCGCTTTTGTATTCAATAAAACTTTATTAGTTTCTTTTTTAACACTAAGAACTGTGCCGAATTATTATCTAATGTTTACTATTTACAAAGTATCACATGGACAGGTACATTTGATACAACTTTTTGTTAGGTAATTGATAAGATAATCGTATCTATGATAAGAAAAGTAGGTAGAATAGATTTGTTTTAAAAAAAGGTTACTTGAACCATTTTTCACATGTCTTCGGTCTTCGAATGACAATCGAAACGAAAAGTTAATACTCAAACTTTTAAACAAACTTAACTAACGTACGTAACTTTAATGTTAACTTTATCTTACTTAATCACTGACAAAATGTTTCAGAACTAATTATTTTTGCAGTGGTTGCCACCAACAGGAAAAATATAATTCCCTTTTAAATATAAGATAACATCACGCCTGTATTCTAAGAAGGGTAGGGCAGAGTTCTATAGTATCACCATCATTTCGCCGTTTTGTTTAAGCTCCATGTAATAGGGAGCGAGCCTATTGCACATCAACCGGGCACAAATCCAAGATCTTTTCTTTAAACCATAGGTAGGGTAGCTACAGAAGGCATAACATTAGCAACACTGACAAAAGTTGAACTAAAAGACAAAGGTCTTTTGTTTTTTATCAAACTACTAGTAGCGACACTCTAAATTTCGGTTGTAACTTGTAACACACAGATCAGTCCTAAAACCCACGATGTCGCGATAAAACCTTATCTCTACTTTCATGATGATAATGACCTCGGCAAGGCCATCCGTCGGCTGATTTTATCTATTATTTATTTTACTAACACGATTATCAAAACCCGCCGCGTTTTCCTTTAAGCGATTATATTTTTAATGAGTGGATGCTTAAGAAGAGATAAATAGGACCATAAAAAAGTTTCCATGAAGATATGGGAAAATTAAGGAAGAACATGGGATGCTTTTTTTGTGTGCTTGGCTGGACATCCTTCAGGTCTCGTCAATAACTACCCGGTTACGTAAAACGGTCCGCTAGAACTACAAGCAGTCCAATAGAAAAAAAACTCACACCGATAATTCAGCCTTCATCAAGCTGTCTCCCTCCCCCCCCCCAAACCCCCGCCAGCAACGCCCAAAGCCGAGGTCCGAGTCCCACTAGGGATCGTCCTTAGTGCTGTTGTTGCAGGTAGTCATGATGTTAGTGTAGTACAAGTAGTTAGCTTAGGTTAAGTATTTTACTCCCCCCCCCCGCCCCCATTGGCTGGAGACCCTTCAGGTCTCGCCAATAACTGCCCGGTTACGTAGAAACGGTCCCCTGGGACCACCTATAGCAGTCGAATAGAAAAAAAAGGTTTTTTTTGTTATTATTCTCATTGGTTCAATTAGTCTCACTCTCTAGCAACAGGATGACTGTTCCTATTACATTCAAAATTATACTTTATGTTGAATGAAGAAAAACCCATTAGCCGTTTAATCACCACAACCCTTGAGATCTGAAGTATCTAATTCTAAGACACCTCTCACGATATCTTCGAGAACATTCGTTGTAACATTTTGCTAAATGATTCATAAAATCATCAATCTTACATAATTGTTTACTTTATAGTCAAATTGTTACAATGTCCGAAATGTTTAAAACAAACCTTTTAACATCACAAAATATAAACAACTGAACTTTGAGGTCACATTTTTCTCATATCGCAAGTTATTAATATCGCATAAAGTAAAACATTAACTACTTGAGAATAGGCATAAAAATAACTACAATAAATTGATAAAATTACTAATTATTATAAAGTTACTACAATAATGTAGGTACGGGTTTTAATTAGCTCGTACCCAAGACCTAAGGATAAACTTTACTCTCTTTGTATAAAATAAACGTAACATTAAAATTAGAATGAAAATAAATTATAATGATGGCGCCACTTTTATCTCGGCGTCACATGTCATATCGTATAATAATTAGAAGTTTTATTAGAATAATGATAAACTGTAGCAGAACCGGATACTGACGTGTCTATTTTAAGCCTACGAAGTAAAATGGGTTACTGTTCTGTCGTAGGCGCAAACCTATCGCCTACGAACGCCTACGCGCATCTTATTTCTATTAACCTTCTATTAATACTCAAAGGATCCTTAAACTTTTATGAAAGTTTATGTAGTTGTGGATTTAGGCGCACTTGGTTATCTAAATTAGATTTAATAAAAGAATACAGCTCAGTTTTCTTTAATTTATGAAATTACGATCACAATAGATGCACTGATGCTACGTGTGTGTGTACGTTGGTACCTAAATATGTATAGAAAAGTGAACGCGAAACTACGTTCGTTCCGTTCATACGTGATCAAATTAATTTTATGCTTAGTTCATAAATCTTAGCGACCTTATTGGGTAAACAGACGACTCGTACATCTTTGCTCTACTTTTCTAGCAATGAAGCGTTGTCTTAAAAGCATAGCGTGTAGAACTCCCTTCTCTTAGTAGTATCCACAAATAAAATTAGCATTCGATTGTTTATTAATATTGGCAATCATAAAAAAGCAATTCCTTTTTATATGTAGGATCTGCTACAGTATGCAATCCATACGATATCTGTCTTTACAATAAGCTTGTAACACCAGAGAACACGTGTATTGCATGCAACTGAAAATTAGCCTTCACTATCAAGCTCCCAACGTCAACCGTTAGATTATGATAACATCAAAATTACATCATTTAACCTTATCACACAGTTTATCAATTTTCACTTGGCAACTATGACGAGTGAGAGTATTTTCGAATTTAGTGCAATCGCACATCCTGGTAGTAAAGTGCAATAATGTTTTGATCTTCGATTGTATAGATAAGGCATTGACGTACGCAATGACAGACATTAGACTCTGTTTCTGATGGTTTCATTTGATTGATCAGCGTTAAATACTAGGAAAAAACACTTGAAAATTTAACTTTATCATGATGACGGGCCTAATGGTTTAAAAAATAGGTTGAATCTAAAATCCGTAAATAGAATATTAAATACGGTTCCCTTGCTGTCGAGTAGTGGGAAGCAGTGATAATCTAGCGGTTGAATACTTGCCTTCCATGCAAGAGGGTCTGAAGTGGAACCCAGCCCGGCTCTGAGCAGCTCTGACTTTTCGAATTCATGTGCGGATAAGAATTTGAGTACCATTGAGCGGAAACCTGCACACCTGAGATGGCTCCACAAAGTTCTCGATAGTCCGCGAATCCGTAGCAGGCCAGCGTGGTAGATTAAGGCCTAAACCTTTCTCATTCCGAGAACATGCACGTGGCCAGAGTTGGGACAGTAATGAGCTGATTATGTCCTTTGCTATCTTTCATGTCATCATCGACATTATTCGTATCTATAATCGCATTTTCGTATTTAGCCACTTTACTGTCATGCGAGTTTCCATTTAATTACGCTCTTCTCCTCACCTGTTGTCAGATCTAAGCCTCACTGTGGTGGTGGAAGTACCTTTTGTTGCCAGTGCCTATAGACAAATGGCAATCGATGATCGCTAGAGAATAGAAAGATGTACTGGATTGACATAAGCTTTCGACCGGTCAAGCGATCTGTTATGTCATTTCCATACATTTAATTGGCGTTTCTATTCTCTAGCGATCATCGTTTGCCATTTCTATACAGGCACAGGTCATTTATAAGGTGTAAACGTTTTCGCTTTAGTATGTCTGCTAAGGCGTTCTCTCTACGTTCAGCCGTAGCAACAGCTGATCCCAATATTTGTCTGTAGCGTTTTTTCTCCCCTACATATAAGCGAATAACAACATTTGCGGTGTTGCATACGTCCAGCAGTAAAATATTAACGACATTGCCCGCGTACCGAGCTCCCGGCCAAAATAAAAATCAAACGACTCCGTACACCTACTTACTAGTCGCGAAGATAATTCGCTGATTGGATGTGGTATACAAAGTTATTTAGTTGGATTTTTCTTTTGAAGATAAATATGTTATTTTTTATTGGCTTTAATCCTGTATTCGGTCCGTTAATTGTCAACTTAAAGACCCACGTCTTCGTCTTAGTATTTACAATAAGCAGACTATCGTCGGTAAGTCTTTATAAAAGGTTTTTTTTATTATTATTATTTAGTATTGTGAGCTCAGTGCAAAACATTTTTGCAACCAATAAAATGTATTTCATCAAATACATTATACCTTCTCCAAAATATATATTATACAGTCGTGTGACGCATGAATCTGCAATCTATTTTCGGTCGGCGGCTCGCATCAGTTCGACCGCGTGCAAGTTCAGGGAAACTAGTCAGGGAAATGTTTTATTGAACTATGAAAATTAGGCCAATGTGCCAACCTGTCCATACAAAACTTTACAAGACTATGTTTGAGGAAATTTATGTTTCAGTCATACGATATACTCGCGCTATTTATGTCTTCAACCAATATAGGACGACCGAAATACATTAGAGGTTTTAATGGTTCAAAATTATTAAAGCAATTGAGGTCAGTTATACGGGTCCCAACAGATTTAGTCGAGAACTGGTTCAGAGTTTCGGATATAATCACGTACGACCCAAATCTAGACCAACATAGTTGCGTACTGGGTACAAATCACTTAAGGCATGTTTTTAAGGACTTAAAAAGAAGTAAAGACATTTAAAACTCGTAAAAAGTTAGAAAGTAGAGCCGTAACTAATGTCTACGATTGAGATAAAACGCCTTACATTTTTCCTTCTCTTAAAATGCTTTATAATATTACCGGTCTTTATTACCCTCGCTAAATCCCGTGCTCGGTCATTCTACACCAGTAGTAGATCATGTGGTTTTAAGGTATTATTACACGAATTTCAATTCAATTTTTTAAATAAGTGTAAGATTTAAGAAATTAAATTAAATGTAAGAAAAGTCGATTGGTATGTTAGACAATTTATGAATATAACATGTTTAAAGTACTTGCACAAGTTTAATGCTGAAATATACGAGAAGAACTATATTTATACAAAAAACATGAAAATTCCCGGGTACCCGGGAATTTCCGAGAATTAAGATAAAAAATTCCCGATTCCCGGGAACTTAAAAAGGCCGGGAACGCGAAAACCCTACTCAGCACCACCTTAGAACTAAATTTCCTATGTAAAGAAGGCAGGAGGCGAAACTTGGGTGGAATTTAACAACACCTCTACTTACCCCTTCGGAGATTATAGGCGTTAGTATACAGGGTGTTAACGAATTCGTGTAATTCCTTTAAACCGCGTGACTTACTGGTGACACTGATTGACCCTGCATAGGTTTTTTTCAGATTCAACAAAAATTTTTTTTCAAGAAATGAACCATCGTATTCTATATCTGAGTAATTTTAGCGTCCCAAGTTAACTGACTGTATGGAGCGAAATCGGACTAGTCGTGCCCGTCAGCTGTGTCGCCGTGCCTTCATTAATTTATGCACGGCATCGAACTTTCCTATCACATAAAAAAAAATTGGGAAAAAATAAACTTTTTTTATTTTAAATCAATCTAAATCCCGTGCGGGGTTAATCTATACCATTAATAGATCATGTGGTTTAAAGGAATTACACGAAGTCGTTAACATCCTGTATGTATGTACACTTGGGAGCTATGAATCCGTCCGGGTCACCAACATAAACCTTAATATCTCCGAAACTAAGAATAATACCTTATTCAAATAAAAAGTATTTTATAGCCTACTTTGATAAAATTCATAAAATTTCTGAAATACTCTATATAATACACTTCTCATCAAAAAAATCGAAACACTTCCGAAATTATCTTTGTGGCGACAATTAAACAAAAAACAAGCATTAATTCATTATAGAAAAAACATAATTTAGTAGCTGGAAGTTTGGCCTTTACAATGGTGTACGAAACTTCCAAAAACTTGTTTTTTTTTTCAATTTTTATCCTTTAAATAAATGGAACATTGTTTTGAGATAAACGTGTGTTTAGAGTTGGAGTACATTTGTCGTGCAAAAAACGAAAAATAACGCATTACTTTAAAATTTTCTGTTTGTAATTTGTTGATTAGGCTCTGTCACGTCTGATAAAAAGTTTTTTTTCTAACACACATGCATACTTCACCCGCAGCAGCCGCCCAAGTAGTGGCACTGCTGGATTCTGGGACTAGTCAGCGTGTTGTGGCTGCAATCTTGCATCTAAGCCACTTATCTGTTCAAAGAGTGTACCAACGCTATCGGGAGACTGGTTTATTTACGCGCTATCCAGGATCTGATAGGAATCGGGTCACTTTTGAGTAAGACGGCCGATTTATTGCAACCGTTTGTTTGCAAAATCGACGCCTTCGCGCTTTTCAACTGTAGCAGCAGCTCCTTGTTGTTCGAAGGGTGACTGTAAGTGACTCTACGATTTGAAGAAGATTGAAGGAACGTAGACTGGTACCACAAATGCCAGCTAATGGGGCGAAATTAACAACAGACCATCGAAGAGCGCGCCTTAACTTTGCACTTGTGCACTGAAATTGTTCAAATCTACAAATTAGCAAGGTTCTCTTTTCTGACGAGAGTAAAATTATGGAACATCAACATAAGGAATTCTAAACCTTATGCTGCCTACTATTAAATGGCATTTAGTATTTATTTTAAAAAAAAACACGTTTTTCTAATAATCCATTCAAAACAAAAGTTTCGATTTTTTTTGGTGAGTTGTTCGATGGTCTGTTGTTAATTTTGACCCATTAGCTGGCTTGTGTGGTACCAGTCTACGTTCCTTCAATCTTTTTCAAATCGTAGAGTCACTTACAGTCACCCTTCGAACAACAAGGAGCTGCTGCTGCAGTTGAAACGCGCGAAGGCTTCGATTTTGCAAACAAACGGTTGCAATAAATCGGCCGTCTCACTCAAAAGTGACCCGATTCCTATCAGATCCTGGATGGCGCGTAAATAAACCAGTCTCCCGATAGCGTTGGTACACTCTTTGAACAGACAAGTGGCTTAGATGCAAGATTGCAGCCACAACACGCTGACTAGTCCCAGAATCCAGCAATGCCACTACTTGGGCGGCTGCTGCGGGTGAAGTATGCATGTGTGTTAGAAAAAAAACTTTTTATCAGACGTGACAGAGCCTAATCAACAAATTACAAACAGAAAATCTTAAAGTAATGCGTTATTTTTCGTTTGTTGCACAACAAATGTACTCCAACTCTAAACACACGTTTATCTCAAAACAATGTTCCATTCATTTAAAGGACAAAAATTGAAAAAAAAAAAAAAAATTTTGGAAGTTTCGTACACCATTGTAAAGGCCAAACTTCCAGCTACTAAATTATGTTTTTTCTGTAATGAATTAATGCTTGTTTTTGTTTAATTGTCGCCACAAAGATAATTTCGGAAGTGTTTCGATTTTTTTGATGAGAAGTGTACTTTTTATTTGAATCGGCTATTATTCTTAGTTTCCGAGATATTAAGGTTTATGTTGGTGACCCGGATTCATTGCTCCAGAGTACAATGTCACCATGATGATTAACAGGTAATGACTTACTCCATATATTAATCAAAACAAACTCCATAAGTACACAAAAATTAAACTACCGTATGACTCCACAAGTGAATCATTAGCCTCTTCCTTTCTAAGCTTATCAATGAGTACTTTCTGTCAAGGTCTGTCCGGCCTGCGCCTGAGCATATCTATGATCTAGTAGATCAACATGTGCAGCACGTGAACATATTTCTATGTCAACTTCCTGACGATAAAGAGTACTTGTTATTTTTTACAATGTGGGCTTAAAAAATAAACCTAGTGTTTAAAAACAGTATTAGTCACTATGCTTGTGTCACGGGTGGCGACTAATTAGCTTAGGAACGTGTCAGGCTAGTCTAGACCTAGATGTAGGAATAGTGAAGATGATAAATGAGGGTGGCGATTGACTGCGCCTGTCAGGTAGTGACGCGAGTTGCCTCTTGGTTTCGGGTTACAGTAAAACAAGTTTATTTTTAACGGCGCCATGCCCCGAGATTTTGGATTGTCGAATTTGGATTAGGAAATGCATCCAGCAATTCAGAATCGGTGGCAAAAAAATGGTTTTTGGGAAAACCAATTACAATGTTCGTAATAAATTGGGAAACTTGATTTTTAAAATTATTGGCCAATAAAATATCTGATTTTCCTCTACAATACAATTATTAATACGGGTTTGACTTTTTAATTATTATAAACATGCAAACAGGCAAAAAATAGCGTTAGATAAATATTTATATTTTCTTAAAAACTATTCTAGTTATTTAACATTGAGAGCTACGAATACAAACTTCTCACCTCATTTTGTGCGTGCATGCATTTTAATTCGTGCTTAAATAATTGTTTTCCCTACTTTAGTTTAAAGGACTCTACATACCAACAAAATGCACGAAGCTGCCTATAAAGCCTGACTTCGCTATTACTTTATGGTATGCCGTTGAACCATTAACTAATTACACTCCAGCCGTGAGACAACTTGCGAGCACGACCCGACAGACCCCGGCGACCCGAGCCGCACCGCACCGGCTAGCTTCAGCGTGCCCGCAACAAATCTTCCACAAAGCGCACTTAAATTTTAGAACCAAAAACGGTGACGTAACAATACCTTGTAGACTGTACCTTAACAATAAGATGGTGCGAGGCACGAAGGCCAAAGCCAAGTTCACGGGCGCCTTCGTTCAACGACCGCTGTTATCATTACCATTCAATGCGATGCCCCGGCTCATTACGGCGCGGGCGCATTCGATTTCTAAGTGAAGCTATTAACATTTTTAGCGCTTTTATATAAAATATTTAATTGTTCCGTGCGAAACGCTTCGTCACTTCGTGTTACACACGATTAAATAAAATAAATTGTCGTTCCAAATTTCTTGTTTGCCCATCGAGACGATCGGTTTACGATATGCATGTTTTATTCTTAAATTGTGCGAAACTGCAAGCTATTAGAAAAAGTGTGTACCTACCTACAATGTGCTTCACCTACTTTCTAATAAAAATTTAAATAATGTTTTTTTAAATATTTTTTGTATAATATGGAATTAGTAAAATAAGTAAGTAAGACTGCCTCGTTGGACTAGTGGTCGCAAGCGCGACTGCTGAGCGTGAGGTTCTGGGTTCGATCTCCAGGTCGGCCAAAGTGTTATTGGGTTTTTCCGTGTGGAATTTCTCAGCCCGCGGAGCCTGGATTAGTGCCCGGTTGATGGCAATAGTAGGCTCGCCCCCTATTAGAGAGACTTAAACGTAACGGCGAAATGTATATATACCCTATAGCCAACCCTCTGCCCAACCCTTCGGTTTACAGGCGCGATATTATGTTATGTATAAAAGTAAGATGTTTTATGTTTTTATGTATTCCTATCACGGTCCAAATATGCAAAATCATAAAATAAATACATAACGTTCCGGCCATAATTGAAGGTCTTAGGTATTCCGCGCATCGCTTGTAAATTGCAAGTTAGTGTGTGAATTCCTCGGTCAGCTCAACTTTTAATTTACAAGAGCCTCAAAACCCACTTTACGGTCTCATCTGCATATTTTGACTCACACGGGCTATTACGAAAATGCATTCAGAAATGGTCAAAAGAAATTTCGTTTAACTTTAACCTCGTATGAGCGAGCGTGAAACAATTTAAGTAATGACCGATTAGAGGAGTGAAAATTGTGTGTTATTTTACAGCTAATTATTCAAATCGCAGTCGCAGTTGAATCGCAAATAGCAGTGATAGCTTAGCGGTTGAACGGTTGCCTTTCACGCAGAAGTGACTTGACTGACTTTACGAATTCCTGTGAGGATCAGAATTTAATTACCACTTGCGTTAACGGTGAAGAAAAACATCGTGAGGAACCTACACACCTAAGAGGGCTCCATAAAGTTCTCGATGGTGTGTAGTCCGCCAACTCGCACCAGGCCAGCGTGTTGAATTAAGGCCTAAACCCTTCTCATTTTGAGAAGAGGCCCGTGCCCAACAGTGGGACAGTAATAGCCTAATTATGTTATGTAATCAAATCGGAAGAGTCAAAAAAACCAAGGAAAGCGAGAAATCATGCGTTGATCAATATTTACTAAGAGTGTTCCGCTTGTAATGTTTCGTGGCCTTCATTGGGGCCGCGGCGTCCGCGGTTCCGCGAGTTCACGGCGAGGGCTACTTTTATTACTTCAGTCCATTTAACCCATTTCATTGACGTAATCCAGCCGACGCTTTTATCGGTTAGGTGCGTCGGTTGCTGGGGTGCGCACAAAACTATACCAGTTACAGTTAGCAAAACCATTTCTGAATCTGCATAAATTATTACCTATATCGCCGTACGTTAGATCTCAGTCATCGCCATATGGATTTGAAGTAATAAAAACATTTGCGTTCGTAATGTAAACTCCATCGTCCATTTTGACTAAAAGAAATAGATTGTGCATATCTATGTGCTATTGCATCTGTAGAAGATTGATATTAAGAAGGATTTATGCTCCATTCATCAGCTAGATTCGTTTAAAATACTGTGACCTGTGTGTAAAAGACGTATCTATGCATGTTTGATTTGTGGCGGCTCACTTTTACCATCAATCACAACCACTTTAAATATTGTTTGATAGTTTAGAATGGTTATTTCTAGATGTTTGGATTACAAATCCAAAAATATTATAAATAAAAGATGCATTAGGCTAAACGATGCCGTTCGCATTTACGAAAAAAAAACTTTTTACACGAGAAACATTGCTATTTACTTGTAAACGTAAAAGAATAAAAGAAAAATTATTAATAAACACTCATTTAGGCTTTTCCTCGTTTCATAAATAAGTCTCAATCTCCAAGCGAAAAAATAAACAATCCATAGACTTTAATGAAATAATGAGTTTTATCTATCTTAGTGCAATTACGTATCTATGGTCTGCAGGCTTCGTCACCACAGCATTGACCGCGCGACCCCGAGATCGATGTCGTTCTCACGAGCCTAACGCGAAAATTAACAACGACGATTTAATTGATACAAACTGCTGGCGAGGTGGCCACGACCTGACAGCATTAAATGGCTCCATGAGTGTCGGGCCAATCGGCTATAAGAGAGTCTGACACTGACTAATCAATTAATCATATAAAATATTTGGCGACTATGCCACACATGTTGGGTACGAAAACTTCAGGCAAATTGATAAAGACATAAAATTTGAATTTACGATTGAAGTTCCGAATGTAAAATAATCTGTATCGAAAGAATCGTACACACATTTCATAAGAGATGACGTCTGTAAAACGCGTGTCGAAAAAAAAAGAATACCTTTTATTAACAGAGCTGCTGTATCGCAGTATTCGCAGTGCATAAACGTCATATTTGCAAATGCCTAAAGCAATTAACGAGTCGGCTCCACAAGGTCTCTTTCAGTAATGGTGGAAAACATTACCGCTAACCAATGACAGAAGCGAAAATTAGCACATGTGAAATACTGTTCATTCACCTGCTAGAGCTTCTATATTGTTATCTGTCTACTTCAATATGAACACTCGTAAAAATCACTCAACCTCGACAATTTGATAAATTCTGTGACTGAAGTTTGTCTGCGCACGATACCAAAATAAACGGACGCTTTATATTATATAAAAAAGCAATACAAATAAAGAGCAAAGGTAAAAGGTAAGTATTCTAAAATTAAATAAATACATTATGAAATGCCACTTGTATACATAAAAAACAAGACAACCTGCTACATTGTACACAAGCAGACAGAAAACAAATCAGTAAAATTGTAAAACTAGTGTAGAACAACGATTTCATTCATACTCGGCTATTATTACGCGAAGTCACTCTACCGGTGTCAAATGCCATAGGTCATGCACCTGTACGATTATACAGAATTGAACACAAAAATTATTATTAATTATTTTTATAAACTTCGTCGTACGAGTACAGAACTATTGCTGATATCTAATGGATCTTAAAACACTAAACATGTTGGTTCAATTTAAAATGGTTTAATTGGCCCGTCGTGTTCATTGATAGGTTAACAAAATAATTAGTTGGATTATACTCAATTAATTCTACACCTAGTAACAAACGTGGGTTTTCACAGACACCTCCACAGAATAGTTTTAGAATATCTAATTAATATATTAACGCAATTTAGCTTTTATTTTATTTTAATGCAAATGTTCTGGAGTCGTTATCTCGTCTTATGTATGCATAATTATGTTGAAAATTAAGAAAAACTCTGTGAATACTACGAGAAACAATGAATAAAAATATTCGCATAATAAGAACATGGTACACTGAGATAACGAAAGTTTGTACAGGTGGTGATCATCTGATGATCAATATGAAATTATGTCTACTCGTGTATTTTGATTGTACACATTGAGTACTTGTGCAAATAGAAAGCACTTATGGTCAATTAAATGGCCGTCCTGTTCCGATTATCTAACGCCTCTGCTCAATAGATAATACCTACGTACAAATATTAAACGCGTTACACAATATTTGCACACCCGTTGGCTCAGTGACTGTGTAGCTACGTAAAGGATTACAGTTCGATTTGTATTTGTAATCAAAAATACACATCTCTTGATGTTCATGATTTCACACTTAATCATTACTGAAATATAATATTTTCGACATTTTTAATTAAACCATAGACTAATCTTTTTAATTGAAAATAAACGGCTAAAACAGTACATACAGTCATAAACGAAAATCTCTTAACTTAACACAACACAATATTTATTATGATAAGCGCTTATAAGATAATCTTAACATAAACCATACATAGATAATTTACAGTCAAAAATATGAACGAGAAAATATAATGACATGCTTAAATGAAATAAAGGTGGATACTCACTTGGATTAATGGTATATCCGTTCCATTGAGTATAGACAGTCCGTAGACGCGAGGATCCTTGCCGGTAAAAAGTGAAATTTCTCGCGATGTCGTCGCCCGCTAATTATTTATTCACTCTGAGTGAAAAACGTGGATCAGCAACACCGTATTCTGTTCGCGCCAACTATATATAAACACGTGTTATATTATTTGATATTCGATTCCTCTATTAGAGACGATTTTTATAAAATAATCCTCTTTATTTTAATTCAATAAATCGGTATTTTTGTTCGCATCTGTGATAGAGTTGTGAGTTAAGTGCGTTCGGAAAATGAGTCGGGTGCGTCGTGGGATAGAGCGGCTCGGAGAGCGGAGCGCGCGTCGCGGCGACTTGCGGGCCACTGACTGCGCGCGCGCGTTCGATTGCTGTCGATCTTCAACTCTTCCAATTTTAAATATCGGACCGCGACGTCTGCACGCTTTTCCGACTACTTTCGGCAGCCTACAGCGATGTGCGACTATGCCCCGCGTTGCTGGCGCCTTCATTCTCATCCAGTGTGACGTTAGCCTTATACCCTAACTTTAAATTCCTAGTAGTACTACCTACCACTAATTTTAAGGAACATCTAACAGGGTAAAGTTTTATCTAATGTCAACAATGGTTAGAATCAATTCAGAACCATAATGTTACTTTATTAGAATGAAGACTGAATGACACACTTTCTGTTCAACAATAATAAGTCATTAATTAGTTGCGTACCTTTAATATAAAGATCTGGATACAAAAGTCTTGAAAATTGAATTATTAAGAAAACACAAACAATGCGAAAATCTTCGGCACAAGAGAAGAAAATGCGAAAATTAACCTTTTCTTTAATAATGTCGTTTTACGTCATGACTTTAGTGCGAGAGTACAAAAAGTCACCTCAAACGTAACTATGCGCCTGTCTATTTTGGTTTCCAGACAATGTTAAATATTTTTCAGAAACAATGTATCTGTGTTCAAATAAAAATCATCCACATTACCTACTATCAGTTAACAGTCTCTGCAACATAGTTGGAGGGTTTATTAATGTAATGTATGCAAACAATGTCAACATAAAAGTGATTTGTACGTTTGTTTGGTTATACTAAACATAATTGCGTCCTAAATCAATTGATAAGGACAATCTAATATCTGTACTTTATGACATAGAACTCGTTACCAAAATAATGTGCGTAAATTTTCATAAGCCATTAACAATTACTGAAGGCATCTCGACCTACATGTGTCTATTTACCATGAAAATGTATGAGACTATTAGTTGGAAGGTCGAGCAGCAGACGATGATGTCACCAATCACCATTGCGACTGATTTATCGGCACCACTTGTCAGGATTAGGGCCTCTGCGTACGCGCACCGTCTGGACACGACTTCCCGGCCCTTGGATCAAACGTAAACATGGCTGAACTAATGTTATATTTCACTTTTACAACACGCAGATAAAATTTAACGTAGTGTTGCAATAAATAAAAACTGTTAGGTTTAATATAAATAAATGTTTGGTGTAAATGTTTCCAATACATGACCAAAGATTTTGCTCAAACGTCTTGTAGATATAAGATTAGTGCGTTGAAATGTAACAATAACAGTCCAGATCCAATCTAAGAGGTTTCGTAATAGAAAACACTTCAGAAATGTAGGCTTATAAACGTTGTGAAATTGGTATTTCTTGTCAATGAACTAACACCTACTTTGTATTTTTCTCAGGAGTTAGGAAGCTACTTAGCTGTAATTAATACACACCTTGGCTCTAGTCGTTAGTACGTTCAATAAAAAGGTACCTATATCAGTCACTTGCCCGTGGCATAGTGTCATTAACATAGTTCTCATCCTTTGCCAATTGAATAAGATCCTCATGAAATATTTATATGAATAGTTTAAGGTTAGAATTTATGTTATTTTAGTAGATACTAGAAAGCCTCATAAAATTTTAGTACTATAGTTATGTAGGCACAAATACTAGAGACAGCATTATTATCTGACTACTCATAGTAATTCTCATCTAAGAACAATGCAGTTTAACCCAATTCCTTCAATCAAGTTTTACAAATGATTCAGAAACTTGAATTAATCTCACAACATTAATAAGGAGACACAACAATTAATAAGATTTGGGGAAATTGTAAACTCTGCACATCGACCGAGGGTCCATGACGAAATTCACGAAAAAAGTGTCTTGGGTTTACATACACGACCAGAGCGCGCGCCAAGGTACACCGCAATATAAATGTAGAAATACCAACAAATGTAAATCTTATGTCGTTATCACAATTGCTAATTTAGCTTACAACCATACGAATATTCGACTCACCCATTGATTTAAATTAGTATTCATTTTTGGGTTTTAGTCTACATTCGATTCGGACATTTTTGATCGCTAATCGGAGGTCCATGTGTTTCTACGTCTATGACTCTACATCACTTTTTAAAGTACGCCTATGTTCGAATAACTTGGCAAAACCCCAGCCAGACACTAGAAGCCCTTAGCATTTGTTAATCACCGGCTACCTAATTAAATACTAATTGGTCCAGCAAAATACTATTCAAGTAAGAATTCAAGCTAACGAGAAGCTTAAAATAAACTTCAGTGTAATCAACTGCATGTTTAATGCTTTAGATATACAGTTGATTACACTGAACTCTGGAGGTGTGTGGTCCCGTTCAGCCATCAACCAGTTGTCAGATAATACCAATTGTCACCTTTGATATACAATAGCATTCACTCCCTGTCAGTGATTGTATCAACACGTTCGCTCGTGGCCGCCACACTACTCCTAATACGTTCTAATCCCTCGATATTTGTTAATAATGATAGAGAGTTATAATAATTAATAGACTTAACATTGCATAATTTGATATACTTATGATCTAGTTAAATCTAGTCTTTGAATAGAGAACTTGAATCGAACAGTCAAATAATTTGATGTAACAGTGGTCGTAACAAGTATATTTTATGACAAATTTTCGCAGTACATGTTATTTGCTGTCTGACGCAGCGCCTGAGTCGTTTGCGGAGACGATTGTCTGTCATAACATCGTACCCATTTAGCAACCACGAAGCCACTTCAAACAAAATCTTAAACAAACCTACTGCCCGTTACTAACTCCCGAAATAATACCGTCCCGCTAACATTATTGTTCAAATAAAATGTACCAGATATTTGTAAAGTTTAAATAGGCTAAATTAATGCTTTCATTAGCCTTTTCAGACTATCACAGTTAATGGCCATTTTAACAGATTAAGTTGTCACATTGATACACAAATTATGAAAATCAAAGAGAAACGAAAGAATAACATCGGATATTTCATCGGAAAGTTGGCACACTACATTAATGTATTGCTACGACTAACAACATGACAGTTGTGACATATTTCTTTTCCGTATCGTGTTAAGATCTGGTAAAATCATCATCCTCCTCCCCTTATCCCAATGTATCAGGGGATGCAGCGTTTTTTTTCTTCCATACATCTCTATCCTTCATCTCAGTATTCATTTCCTTCCCAGTCAGGTGATAGATACCATTTATTTGGTAACATTAAAAAATGGTTTACAAAATGTATAAGTGCTACACCAAGATCTATCCACGTTTTTAAAATTACTTTAATACCAGATTAAAATTTATTTGATCCAAATTTACGTCCAAAAAGAATCTCAAACAAATAACATCATCACCTAAATTCTCAGTACGTTACTTCCGCGATATAAGTCAATTAAAACAATGAACAAGATATCCGTTACTATTAAAAATTATACGTTCTGGCACAATATGTCTCATGTCAACGTAAAGTGCTTGAAATATGCTCGCCGGTTATTGCACCGCTAATTTTGCTCTAACGTTTCATCCTAGTATCCGTCTGGCTGTTATTAGTCGCTCCACTCGTAATAAAAGCAGATTGTACACTGCTAACATGTTCCAAAATAGTTATAATTCTGAACATGTTTACGACACTCTCGGCAAATTCATTCACCTCTGTTGTTTTGTAAACAAACGAGTGGGCACAACTTTTGTAACCGCCTACATGGTAATTTTTTACTACGAAAACGAACCCTTCGCGTTCCAAATAGCATAGTATAGATTGCAAAACTGATTATTTTCAAAATAGTACCGAAAATTCTACAAAATCTAGATTTGATTTAGACAGAATTCGAGATTAACCAGAAAATATAGACTCGCGTAAACGTTTTATAAGTACTGCAAACAAGATCAATGGATAGTTCATTCACGTTAGTACATGTACCACACATTAATCCCGGGATGCGGTTTTACTTACATCCGGTAGTTCGCAATATGTTACGGCAAATCTAGGGCACGTTATGATGTGTTCTATTTAATGTTCATATTTTAGCTTTAAGATTTACCAATCATTTTACTTATGCAAGCAGATATCTGCTTCCGAGAATCATCTTTGACCGGCTCCACCATACAGTATTATAATCTTTTTCTTTAAAAACTCCAAAATCGCATTGTATTTCATAAATTCATTTTTGTCACAGTGTACCATTGGCTCTATTCGCTAATCTTTGCCCGGCGCAATGCCAAATTGTATGATTTACAGATTTGGATCGCAACAGGCGCCACTTTCATAAACCGAGAACGCCAATGTTTTTCAAAGTGTGTCAAATGCTATTATTATGACGCCTGTGCAGAGGACAATCAGTACATTGTTTAGATCTTTTAATATAAAAATATACTAGAGACACTTTGGCGCAATCGTTTTAGATAATACTGAGAACTGAGTAAACAGTCTTCGGGTGCAATTTGTTTTTTTACTACAAATATATAGCTAACTTGTCTAACATCCGTCTTGTGTTGAAATATAGGCCAGTCAGTATATTGAACGTGAAAATCTGCAGTCGGCGCCAGAATACCTAGAGATTTGTTCAGTTAAAATAGTTAAGTAAAAAAGAGTTTTAAAAATACATCGAACTTTGAGCTCATTTGCATTTTCTTTTTAATACTTTTGCTTCACTTCTACTAGTAGTTGGAGCACTTCGTTTATTTTTGTTACATTTGCAGCGAAAGTATTTGTAGAGAAGGAATGATGAATATTAACCAGTTAATCAGAGCATCCTCACACAGATCACGTAAAAAGCCTAGAAACGACTTTTTTTGCATTTTACTTCGCCGACTATAGGCAGTATCCTAGATGATTTCCATCGCAAATGGGAAGGTCACGTGGTAACAATGACTCAGACCTCTCAACGAAGTTGTAGAACGACACAGTTAGACAAAGAAGGACCAGTCTCATAAGTCATTTAATCGTGATTATAAACTCACGCAAACATAAAGATTTGCTTAAAGATAACTCTATATCATCGATTGATCCTGTCGTTAACTGATGACGATTATATTATGCCTATACAGTCTTATGTTTATTCGTAGGTACGTATTGATCAATAAATATCGAGAAATCAATCGATAAAATCAAAGCCAGTAGGTTGTTGAAAGATTGATCGATTTGTTTTGACATAGACTATTGACAATATAGATCGAGAAAATTGTTAAAATAAACTTAATTATTTAGTTCTCACGCTTTATGTAGTGGAGTTTCTGCATCTCTTTAGTTTATGGTCGCAGTGCTGCGTTGTTAGCGTAGCAGACGGCGCCTATCAATTTCACCAATCAGTCAGATTGATGGCGCGCGATCTATCAACTGGGATCTCATGTCGACACGAGAAATGGAGCACTAATCAAAATAAAAAATATATATCAATCAGACTTAATCGGTGCGTTGCGAGTTTTTTTGAATATGTGCTGCGTAAAGAATATTTTCGTTCTGCTAGTTTAAAGTCCTGCTGGTAGCGTTAACACCATGTAAAAATTAAGACAGACTAGAAATTAACTGGCATCCGGTTAGACTGGAATCTAACCCCTTCATAGTTGGAAAAGATTAGGCTGGTGAAGTGGGATGATCTGTCTCTCCTGGACCGTATTTAAGCATAAGCTACATAGGCTGCAACTTAGGGGCACGCACAGAAAAGGGATGCGAAGGAAAAAAAAGAGGCTTATGTCCAGTGGGCTAGATGGCTTATGAATTAGAAAATTGCTGTCTTAATCATTTAATCCCTCCCCCCGCCTTTAAGTAGAGCTCGCATCGCAATTTAGCCTAGGGGTCTACAGATCCTAAATGCGGCCCTGTCCGTTTATTTATACAAGACGCTAAGAGCCCAAATACACGTCCGATACTTGCCTCCGATAGTCGGTTCCGATAGTCTGATCAGACTATCTGAAGGTCTCCGCGCCATATATTTGTTTGAACATGAATTACACGTACGAACAGACTATCGGATCGGATGTCAGAATCGTAAGCATCGTCCGAGCGTCGTCGTCGTTCAGAAAAAATCGGACACGAGAATCGTACGTGTATTTCATGAATCCGATCAGATAGTCGGATCCGGCTCCCGGAAGCAACTATCGGACGTGTATTTTGAGCCTAAAACTACTTGATTGATTTTAAAGGGATTCTCTTTACTTTTGGACTTTTGTTCCACCCTAAAATATCGCGCGAATGAAACCGCAGGCAAAAGCTAGCATCTTAAAATCTAAAAAGAAGATATTATCCATGCATTTTTGATAGAGTACATGCGTCATACCGCATCCCAGGATTGATTGAAATAGTCTATTTTCTTGACATTTTCCGGCCTAATTAAAAGCTAGATATCATATTTTCACATGTTTTTGCAAAATAGATCGGACAGATCGGTACAGGGACATCACTGGTATATTAAAAAGATAAAAAATACGGTATATTACACAGTAACTAGCTTAGAGCATATACGTAACTAAAGTCCCCGTCGCGAGAAGCTATACATTTTGTAAACACACATTTAGGGGTTCGCAACCTTTGGAACAAATAAAAAAAACTGTTTTGTAATGATTTTTATATAATGGTTTTTATTTTATTTATATAATAATAAATAATAATCTACGAAAACAACACAAACAAACTGAAACGCATTCAAAACTCAAATGACAGCATTGACAGCGTCAGTGTGAACTTACTTCAAAATGGCGGGCCAAATGTTGACGTTCCATGAGTCAGACACGTTCCGGTACCACAAAACATTAGACGATAGCGCTTTATATCGCTAAAATATAACCCGACTAAGTGAAATTGCTCGTTAGTTTCGTATTACACGTATGTAACTTTGAGTTGATTGAATTTGGGATTATTTGTTGTTGATTGAATTGTCGCTACGTAACTTTGTAGAAGTTCTTTATTTACAAAATTTATAGCTTCTCGTGACGGGGACCTTAGTCTACAACTACATAACTATGTACCTAGGTAACTACTCTATGCATTCAAACCTTCAAACCTGCGACATCGTAGAATAGTAGTTAATTTTACGTATTGTATACTGGAAATACATATATGTATGTATGCATGTCACAACCTATACTAGAAACTCCAAACCACTAAATACACCGAGTCAGTACCTACCCATTCGTGTTTTCTATGGGTAGTCCTACGGGTGTTCTCAATCATGGCGGGTAAAACATTGTGATATGAGTCTCAATTAAAAAAGGCACAAATAAATTTTGACATTGATGCAAACAACGACATACGGTGAAGGAAATCATCGTGAAGAAACCTGGAGTTAATGGTCTGAAATCGCCAACCCGCAAGGAACAAAGGTGACGGTCAATGCTCTTACAGTTAAAGGCATACAAATATGCAAATATAATATTTAGTATTAATTCCGCCAAACTAGATCGCTAGTTTGGATGCAGTATGCAGCACCACCCGGTTTAGTCCCATCTCTTCCCCTTCCCATCTCTTCCCCTATTACGTTTTCTAGACATGGTAAATTTTTGTAGTTATAAACGCGTAGGGGAAGAGATGGGACTAAACCCACCACCCCCCCGCCCACAAATACACGTGTCGTATCTGTTTAGTTGCATTATTTCACTCCTACTGCATCCAAACTAGTAATCTAGTTTGGCCGAATTAAACTAAATATTGTATTAGGTTGTTCGGAAAGTCATTTCGTTTTAATTGAATTTTAAGCCGAGCATTGCCTAAACTTAGGCGTTTCAAATGATCATGAACGGTCGAATTCGATAAATTTAACTCTTCAGTGATCTCACGAGTTGTTATTCGCCGGCTTAGATCAATTAATGCCTTTATTGTGTCTTCAACAAGCCTTCCAGTACGTGGTGCATTTTAACATCAAAATTGCCGGATCGAAATTTTGCAAACCAGCAGTGCGAGCACGGTTCTTTTTATCGAATTTTATCGAGACGTTAAGTTATCCACTATAAACTTCAAATTTGACATAAGATATTGATAAAACGACAAAGGTAGCACGGATCGTAATTTACCATTGATTTAAGAAACATAAGAGGATAAGCCCTAAATTGATGTTTTTTTTTTAATACTATGCCAATATGTACCGCGTTAAAAAATATAATCTGTCTCGTTCTTACACGTAATTTACAAATGTAAAAAGTGTGTACACCATATGTCATAGATTTTAATTTTCTATTATAATTTTTCAACGTCACCAAGCTCCGACTTGAAAGATATTTTTGACATGAACAGTGAACTTTGGGTGTTTAGGTATTTTTTGTTGTATTATAAAGGATAAGTGAACAAAACCTAACATGACAAAGTGTTGCATCAGAAGATGTAATTCATTGCTGAGGGCGGAGTCGACGCCATAAGAGGAAAACTTGACTTCAGATCATGTGACCACATCTGATATCCTCTTATTTTTCTTTCATCAATGTAATTTACCGACGCCTCGATATGAAGTCGACATACTCGATATGATTTAACCATTATATCGACTTTTGACAGTTCTTATTGGTAAATTTCTCGAATTATCTCGAATTGTTGTCGTCTTTAAAAAGTTGGTCGATAAAGACTTTTTGAAGCAAAAAAATGGATTTCGGAGAAATCATCTTGATATTATTGAAAGCAGAGCGCGTCGGGACGTGGAAAGGATCCACAGCGGAGTATTTTTTTATTATTCTGTGGTTACTTTCTTGGTGTGCTTAGATTATTTAATAATATTGTAAATATTTTAGTGATAGTATTTGTGTATCTGCATATTTCTGGTGTTGCTATTTGTAAAGTTGATAAGCTGTCGAGAAAACATAGCCGTCGACAAGGCTCTATAAAGTTCCCGAAGCAAGTTCCGTGCTACCGACCCTCGATAAGATTCGGTATGTTTAAATTTTTATCGACTCGAGATCTTATCGAGTCGATTCGAGAAATTTATCAATTCTAAACGTCAAATTTGACATAAGATATAGATATAACGACAAGAGCTGTCGTTTTATCCATATCTTATGTCAAGTTTGACGTTTATAATTGATAAATTTCTCGACTCGACTCGATAAGAAGAACCGTGCTCGCACTGCAGTTTTGGCAGTGGTGTTCTGTCAATACATCTTCTCCATACACATCTGATATATTTTTTTTCTTGCTTGAACAGCTTATTCAGCTTCCATATTTAAAAGGGTATCAACCAAAAACTACTAGAGTAGAATCATCGAACTTTTTCACAAGCAAGCCTTGCTATATTAGCTATCAAAATATATAACGCTTATAATCGGCTGTGGAAAACTACAATTAAGTTATCTGTTGGGAAAAAACGAAATGACTTTCCGAACAACCTTATATTTGCATACCTATTTGTATGTCATGGATTTCCGCAAAGTAACGCCTGATTCCACCATTTATTTTCAGTTATAATAGGTTGGGGAAAAAGTTTTTTTCGCATTTTTTAAGAAAATTCAAAACATTTTTTGCTAGAGTTTATTTACATTTAACTAAAGTATGTACGTACCATTTTGTTCGATAACTTTTTGCCATCTTTTAGGTAGGGACATGATCCCATTACTATAGAAATTTTGGGACTTCTGATCAAAATACCGCGACAAGTGGTTTTGGCAGTCCTCTCGTGATGTTAACCTGACACTACCTAAAGCATTCTGAAGAGACCGAAACAGGTGGAAATCTGAAGGTGCAAGGTCAGGACTATACGGCGGATGCATTAACACCTCCCAGCCAAAATCTCTTAATTTTTGCTGAGTGGCTAAAGATGTGTGAGGTCTAGCGTTATCATGATGAAAAACCACACCCCTTCTGTTGATTAATTCCGGCCGCTTTCTCTCAACTTCTTGCTTTAATCTCATCAGTTGTTCGCAGTAGAGTCCAGAATCGATGGTCCTGCCTGGTGGTAACAGCTCATAATGAATAATGCCCTTCCAATCCCACCACACACACAGCATCACCTTGTTGCGAGTTAACCCGGGTTTTGCCACAGTCTGTGAAGCCTGACCAGCCTTTGACCACGACCTTTTTCGCACGTTCTTGTCGTACGTGATCCACTTTTCATCACCAGTTATCAGCTTCTTCAAAAATGGTTCGGTTTCAATACGTCGTAATAAAGAATCACAAATGAGTACACGGTTCATTAGGTTTCTCTCAGTGAGCTCGTGAGGTACCCAAATATCGAGCTTTTTTGTGTACCCAGTTTTTTTCAAATGCGCCAAAACTGTTTCGTGGTCAATTCCCAGTTCTTCAGCTACGTCGTAACTACTGATATGCCGATCTTGCTCCAATTTTTCAAAAATGGCATCCATTTTATCCGTAATAGGGCGACCAGAGCGACGTGCATCTTTGACATCAAAATTTCCGGATTGAAAACGCTTAAACCAAATTTGTGCCACTGTCACAGACACCGCACTAGGTCCATAAACATCGAAAAAAAATTTCGCGGCTTGCGTTGCGTTTTTACCTTTTTTGTAGTAAAATTTTAAAATGTATCGAATTTCTTCATTAGATTCACTCATCTTGACGGTACGAAAAACAAATGAAAATCACACATTTTCCTAATTTGAATTTGGAATTATGTTCTTTAAAATTTAAACTTTCAATGATACCAAAACCAGCCAGATACAAATAGTATAGCCAAAGAGATTTTATTACAAGTTCATACATACTATAATGCGAAAAGACTTTTTCCCCAACCAATAGGTTGTTATTATTACTATTATATCTATTACCATTGACTTAGAATAAGTATGGACAATGAGTGTAGTACAAAATTCACGATAAAAGTGTCCTGAATTGACATATTATAAACTTAGAAATACCAACAAGCTCATTTACGATGGACGAAATCCTGTGTCGTTATCATAATGCCTAATTTTGCTTGCAACAATTTTTACCATACGAAAACATGACAGCACTGCTCAATTTTTCAAATTTCGAAACTTCATCTAATGTCAAACGAAAATTTGGAGAACATAGGAGTAATAGAGCAACCTTAATTTTTAAAAGATTTTATTATTATTTATATTTATTGCGATCGCTAAATATTTAATCTAACTGAAAGAGCATAGAACATTTCTTGCAAAATTACAACATCGTCATTTTCGAAAACGCGATTTCGCTTCCTTTGCTGAAGTATCACCATCAGCATCATCATCATCTTCATCTAATTGATATCGAGAAAAACTGAAATTAAATCAGAGGCATATTTTTTTCTTTTTTTGAATGAAACTATCTTTTGTCATGTATATCTAACAGAGTTTATGATAACTAAACAAACGAGCCCAAACGTCACGTGTCCACTATTTGCCATTAGGAAGTTCCAGAGCCCGTTTTCCGGCTCTACTATCGGACCTACGTCATTATTTATGTAATGAAAAGTGCTTATAATGACAAAATACATGAGCTGAAACTCGACGAGCCTACCATTTGTTCCTGTGCCTGCCTAATCTTCGGCTCCATCATCAAATTAGTTCAATGACATTTTAATGATCTAAGATGCACATACCTACCTGCAAAATTTCAGCTCGATCGGAAACTTGGTAGTGACCGAAAAACCAATACAATTTTGAAACGGAAGGACAACATACATATTTTCGTACATAATATGTTTGCATACAATGCAAGTTTAAAAATAACTTGTTTAAATGAATAGAACAAAACAAATTGCAATTGGTTCAAAATCGCAATACAAAAAAACATCGCGTAAAAATAACGACTCTTTGGAATCTTTGTTCTAATGTCTGACAAATATGTCAAGTTTCTTATGGTAATCCAACCAAATGAAGTTGACATATTTGGTCAAACAAAGGAAGGAAAATAAGATACTTTTTGTTTAGTTGGATTATTGTGTGTTTTGCTCTTGCAATTAATTCAATTTTAAGTAAAATACAATGTTCCTTAACAAAATAATACTTTAAAATTGTAAAACAATAATATACCTACTGAAAATATGATACACCATTAACTTTTTTCACTTTTTTGAGTAGTTTTTACACGATCTCACTACACAGAACGGCATTGTTGACATGTGACATTGAGGTGTAGCTGCTTGTTCGCCCAAATAAAGAATGACGCGCGCAATTGTAGCTCTTTTCAAATTCATCGTGTTTTAACTGTCTTTCGGTTCGGACATTTTTGAGCGATGACCCGAGGTCCATACTTATTCTAAGTCAATGTCTATTACTATATTTTTTTTTAAATATTCTTTTACAATTCAAAAATATTAGCAGGAAAAACATCAAATCTATGTATGTTGGTATACTAATTTCCTGTTTTTGTATCATACGATGTGTCGTACGATTGAGCGTCAAAAAACATGCGATATCATTAACTGTACAATATGTTGTCATTATTTTAGTGAAACCTAATTGACTACTATTTCATAAATAAAAGTTTTGTTAGCAATAATAGCATAGGTATAATCAGCTCATTACCGTACCACTGCAGGGCACGGACCTCTTCTCAGAATGAGAAGGATTTAGGCGTTAATCCACCACGCTGGCCTAGTGAGAGTTGGCAGACTACACACCATTGAGATCTTTATGGAGCCCTTTCAGTTGTGCAGATTTCAGCACAATGTTTTCCTTCACGCTTAATGCAAGTCTTCTTCTATCATGTCGGCACGAGCTATACAAGAACAGCAAGGTTGGTAGCGGGGCTGACTGCCCAGGGTACGTCGGACGTACTGAAGTACCATCCCGCGTGGAGGCTCCTTTCATGCATCTCCTTTTAACGCAAGTGATACTAGTATTGTGTTACGCACAAAGTTTCGAAAACTCAGAAGTGCGAGCTGGCATCGAACTCGGAAGGAACATGGAAGGCAAGCATTTCACTGCTAGGCTATCACAGCTATATTCCTTGGCCTTGATAGGACATAGGGTTAGAGAAAAAATCCAAACACCCAAGAACGTTATAGGATTAAAAAGTGTTTCATGCGAGTATGGGCACAATTTGCCCTAGGTAAAGAGTAGTAAAGATAATGGATTGATAGATTGCATGAAAAAACAAGTATTCCACCGCTAGGCTATCACAGCTCTTAAACTCTCTTAAACTTACATATTTAAAATACATAGCCCTTTTCCAAAAACAACGGAAAACTTGGTGAGCCAGCGAGTAATAAACACAAATAAGCTTTTCGCATTAAGGAAGTTGATGTTTGTCACCGGCCATTTTGACCGAGTAGTAGGAAGTTTATCTAAGGGGCTCGTGGTTAATTAACAACGATTTGCAAGGTTAAGCTGCCCTTGCCGGGGTCAGTACGTGGATGGGTGACCATTCGTTACAAATAGAGCTGCTGCCCATCCTCTAGAGAATTCCTTAGTTGCCTTTTACGACACCCACGGGAAGAGATGGGGTGTTGCTATTCTTTAAGTCCGGCACTACACGAGACCAGTTACTCCGTGTAAAATACTGATATACATATACAGCCGCTTCTGATTAGACTGCAAGCTGATCCCAACATAATTAGGAAAAGGCTAGGCAGAACTAGTAGAAAATGTATCTAGTCATCTGTCAATCAAATCGCAAGGACCTCGTTGGTAGTGTGTATCATGTGCAGGGTGATGTGACGTTTGAAGAAGCTGGCTGTACCACGCTTCTCCTTCGCGCCCTTAGAACAACGCGGTCGATGACTCAGTTCACACCTAATAAACTTATTTATTTTGTAATTAGTCTTCGCACGTGTTTAAATTTCGAACCTTTGTTATGATGAATCAACGTGTCAAGACTTGGAAAAGCACAAATTGCTTCTAATTCGACTAATTAAATCAACCAAATCGATACAAAGGAATCTTTGTTGCCGGAAAAATCACTTGGAAAAGAAAAATACATAATATTATTATCTATCAAAATGATTTATGAATAATGCTTTATTTACAGCACTGTTTAAAACTAAGAGCTCTTTTGTCTGCCAAAGATAAAGTGTCGATACATAAAAATATATTTATTGCAAGAATCTAGAACGAAGTTTAATGTTTTAAATTGTAAATCCTAGGCGCCGGGAAGAATAAAAATAAGTTTAATAGAGAATGCTTATATATTTAAAACTCACACTCTCGTAATTTCAAAGAGGATCGGTCTTGTCATCGTCAGAATTAAATAAAATTTCCGTTTTTATGTAAAACATGTCGTCGAAGAATTTATACACAAAACAGATGCTTTGACATATATTTTCAAACTGCTCTTATTAACTAAATTGTTAATTATGAGATTTATGCTGATCGTTATAGTTTTGATTATTTACTCAACAGAAATTAAATACTAGTGACTTGGCACTATAGTGCAACCTAGTTATACGAACCAGTAAATATTGAGAGGAGCGTATATGACGTGCAGAAATAAACACAGACGCTGCCCCCTCACCTATTTATATCAGATACAATTATAAAACAAGTGACTGCTTTCTTAGCAGGCCTCCACTCTCGAGCTCAACCCATCAATGTCATGGTGGAGTCCCCGCGACCCATTTCCACAAAAGCCGCTCACCCATCGGGCATTCACCTAATGATCTCATCGCCCCAGAATAAAAATTCACTCGTTTAGACCAATTGACTTTGTTTATGGAACGCTTTCTCAGGCGAAACTAGACGCTCTACTTTTGTTTAGGTAACGTTCACGTCTGAAATCCTTCCGCGTGTGTTTTGCTCCGCGCTGGGCGGTAACCATAGCGCGCTAAGTGCAGTTAGGGCACGCGCGTGCGGTTAATACTTCCCGCCCAAATAATCGTATTGATAATTTCATTAATCATCATCTGCCTAGCCTTTTCCCAACTATGTTGGGGTCGGCTTCCAGTCGAACCGGATGCAGCTGAATATCAGTATTTTACATGGAGCGACTGCCTATCAAACCTCCACAACTCAGTAACTGGGTAATACGATACTCTTGGTAAGACTGGTTGTCAGACTTTCTGGCTTCTGACCAACAGTAACGACTGTCAAAGATCTACAAATGACAGCCGGGACCAACGGCTTTACGTGCTTTCCGAGGCACGGAGGAAACTCGCTATGGTAAATAGTCACCCATCCACAGACCAACCTCGGCAAGCGTGGCTTAACCCGGAAGATCGGTCTATGCGGCTGTAATTATTTAGCCACGAGCTCCTCCTGGTAATTTAATTAATATAATTATATAATAATAATTATTAAAAAAAAAACACTGGGTGCATTCTGTACGCTCAATTTATAAGAGGAGTCTTCCCGAAGGATAAAAAATTGCTGTATGAGGTAAAGCTAACCACAAACTAGTTTACGAAAAAAACCTAGTCTTCTTCTTGCTAATGAATGCACAATCAGTACAAAGGGTTGCAAAGTGCAACCTAACAGTGTAATAAGTAATCTATGTACATAAAATGAATCCCTATTTCCCTTGGTTCGCAATTTTTTTTTTGTTGTGTTCTTAATTGTCAGGAGAAGGTTCTTATGAAAGAAAACATTGATATTTAAAAAAACGCAAATTAACTCAGTATATTCTTCATTTGTTTACCGCGTGCATGAAAATGGTTTTAATTTTTTGTTACTATTTTGATTTTGTTTCTGAAGGTAGGTAGTAGGTAAGTAGTAGGTAGTAAGTAGGAAAAAGTGCATTACAACGCATGCCGGGTACAACTAGCGAACAATAATTAAGAAGAAAGATACCAAGTGATCACCAATATTTTATTTCCTACCTAAGAATTGATATGGAATATAATCCCGCACCCTCTCGCTTTCGTAGTCTAAACCCCGCCCAGCTTCTAAGAGGTTGATCAACGGAATTTACTCATTTGCTGTCAACTGATATCTTTTGATGACATCAGTTGACGTGATATTTGACAACAGATATCATTGATTAGGCTTTCAGAAATCAGGGTATGCCGTCTTTGTTCCACAGTCAACAACTTAAAACTCTTCAGTCGGCGTCTTTCATCGCACTTATGTCACTAATATGGTATGCAACGTGGGCCAGAACTCAACGCATTGCCAAAACTTTTCAACGTTCCATTGTCTCCCATTGATAACAATGAACGAATTAATTTTGACTGGCAATTTTTTTGAATGAAATATACATTTTTAAATCGATAGTGATGAATAAATATGTTTTTGTGTTCGTCGATGATATAATCAGGATTTTACCATAAGCGAAGTTCTAGCGCGTTTGTAAGTTGAAATCTGAGAAGCAAATTGAAGACGAAAGGGTAGTTTTACTTTAAAAAAAATATCTGTGAGACTGTCAGTAAAAGGGCCGTAAGCCCCTGTCATCTCACAGCGTTATTATAAAACTTTGTGTACTGAAATAAACTTTACTTTTATGCTTCTTACATCTTTCATACTACAAATCCTATGGCGATATATTGTTTTGTTTTACTGTCTCGATTTTTTACCGCATAAATGTAGAGACTTCTAAGTTCATTAAAACTGAAATAATGAGCACAATGCAACAATGAGCGCCCCGCAGTCTGCTAGATGATGTTACCAATTATTACCTATGTTCGTAGACACGAGCAAACACCTAATGTACACAGAGTAGGCTGTCAAAACAGAAACACCTTAGCCTTTTAGCAGATTGTAAAATTATAGCGATGGAAATTCATTTATCTGTGGCACAGACAATTTTAACACACACGCTCAGTCTGTTCTTTCAACGTGCTAATTACAGGTATTAATTTAGATAATTGTCCAAATTAGTCTCTGGTAGTGATATCATGAGGTTCACACTTCATTTTAAAGGAGAACAACTTTCGTGTTTATTGCCAGTACGTCATTATTAAAAACTACTGTGTAAGAACAAAGACCCACAATTGGAATGTAACCTATCCTTTATCGTCATACAGTTACGATCAGCCTGTTGACGTCCCTGCTAAAAATGGGTGCAGTACGACATAACTAAGAAGTTACATCCATGTACCTGATTGAACAACCAATGGCAGTTGCTCATTTTCGCGCCGTTCACACTTATTGCGTCAGCGTAAATATAATTTTCGTTACAGCATTTATTCGTGGTCTTGAAGTCGCACTCAGTTCGGAAGAGATAGGTTTTACGAACTTTACCGATGCGACTTCTTAGTTGAGAATTACCTATCGTAGCCTTAGAGTGAAAACTTCGGGAATGCATTTGGTCATTGCACGGTTCCTGTGGGCTTTCACGAGGACAAAGTCGCGGGCAAGACCTAGTCAATTATATTTATTACGAATGTTATATAGACAATAAAGCCTTAATTTCAGTGCCTACAAACTAATTTCGCATAGAGCGGCTCTCTTATAATTACGTACCTATACGTCGTGATAAAATACAAATGACCAAATTGCATTCCCGAGGTTTTTACTCTAAGGCGACGCTATATGATTATGCAATACAAATTATTTATTCTTATGCGGGAATCGAAACCGCTACCGACAGCACGGAAGGACAACGCTCTATCGGTACGCCATTTGGGTCATCAAAAATCAAATACATACGATTATAAATAAATTCATGACTCACCCCACTACTTCCGTCTAAAAAATCTCATGGCATTGGAGGACGAAAAGCGGTCTGAGTTCGTTAGGCTGAACAAATACATATATTTTTATACAAATCAAAATGTGATCTCACTAAGTTCACGCTGTATGGGAGCCTGTTAACCAAAGACGATTAATCTGTCTGTCCGCCGTCATTGACCCAGTACACCGAGCTACTAAAGTAAATACGTACTTACATTGTTCAACATACTGAGTTTACTTACAGGAGAATATTAGCAATGAAAATTAACCTTCGCCTTGTACTACAAGCCCCGAAACTATGTAAGCTTCATACATATTCCCAATAATCATGTTTATGGAAACTTTGTTGTGAATTTTCATGTTTACGTTTGAGGCACGCACCACACGCACCGACTCGTGTTAGTCACTTGTGTCTTTATAGATAAACATTTGCGTTTACGTTTGTTGCTATAGAAAAAACAGGTGCACATCATACTCTAACTTTTTAGATTTTAGGTTCATTTTTACAAAATGCTTTAAAAGGCAAACTTGATGCAAAATTACAGTTCTTTTAGAGATAGCAAAGTAGTTATTGTACAGAGCAGCAATATCTATTAATTTAAGGTAACTCAAACCAACCATAGTTTTTGATTTAAGCTATAAGCGGTAGCAAATTGCTGTTACAAGCATTATGGTCATTACGTGCTTATGGTAAAGATTGAAACTACATAGAGAAAGCTTTGTGGCTTTGTTAAAGGTCATCAATTTTGTGAAAGCGTAATTGTTATCTGGGACCTCATAAACATCCCACAGTGCAATTATTTTCATATTTGGTGCCGAAAGAAAAACATATTTAATATATATGTTACGGGTATAGGCCGAATGGCGGTTACACCTAGGTTTACCCGGGTACAACTAGGTGCAACCACTAGCAGTTGGGTAGAACTAGGTGTAGCTTAAGTCGACGGAGCCCCGCTGGGCGGGGCTCCTATTTCTGTCTGCAGGGTTTAAAGTAACCTAACACGAAGGGGATGACGGGGGCTTCGTTCGCTTAACCTATCCGTGTCGGGGTTCCCCTTAACCACCGGTGTGCGGGTACACCTAGTTCAACCCGCTATGATGAAGGGTAAACCTAGTTCTAGCCGAAGATAAGAAGGATACATCTAAGTTTAACCGCATGTGGCCGGCTGCACCTAGTTGTACCCGGGTAAACCTAAGTGTAACCGCCATTCGCCTTTACCCGTAACATATACAATATAAAACTTTCCACAGATCGCTACATCCAGAGGTCTTGTGAGGGTAATGTAATGATTACGCTTGGCACATGAATAAGTATAGTAATCTTGGTATAATATTGTCATCATACGAATAGATGCTGATACCAACAGAACACAAGTCATTTATTTGGCGGCCATCTTTGAGACTTTGTTACGGGACCAGAGGGAGAAGCTATTCTGATTCTAATAGTAAGTTCATCAACTCAGTATACATCCGTCATTTGTAAAACAATTCTCTTCATCTTTTTTCTAATCAATAACATAGTAGAGGAAATTTTGATGTGTTCATAAATACAGCATCCACAAACGAAGCATGAGTCACTAATGCTAGGAAATGGACGACACAGATATTCAGAGAGCTTTACAAAATGTACCAGATTTATTACTTTTTCCTCAAAGTTAGTCATAAATACAAGAAAATTTAACAAAGAAGATAATCTATTCTTGGCTTTCAATAACCAACGAAAAATTACTGCACTCTAAGTCACTGACTTCCTGTATATTTTCCATAACCAAATTCGTACTATCCGTGTGGTTCTTGGCAAAGAGTAGACAGGGCCGGATTTAAAGGCTCGGGCAACGAAGAAGTGGAGGCCCGTTGAAATGTTTCAAAAAAATACCTCGTGAATGTGAACTTTTTTTCTTTGTTAGAACAGGTGTAATTTTTTTAGTATCTAAAATAATCAAAAACTCATTTTGTGGAGGCCCCAGAACTAAAGCCCCTGTTGCCGCTAATCCGGCCCTGAGAATAGAACACCCCCTATTTACTAGACACCCATGGAGTGTCATAAAAGGTAACTTAGGGAATTATATCACGAGGATCGGCAGCAGCGTCCTCTATCCACAATGACAACTTACTGCGATCACCAATCCATCTGCCAAGCGTGGTTATTATAGCAGAGAAAGTTCACTGCCGCAGTCTTTGGGTGTTTCATTTTCGGCGGTGACCACGAAATCAAATTATGATTTCGATGGTCTAGAGCAGGGGTGGGGAAACTTTTTTCACCGGGGCCAAAAAAACTAAAGTAATTTTGCAGGGGGCCAGAATTCCAAAAAATATGCATTTTTTTCTGGTAAAACAATTTTTGGTTCAAAAAATTAGGGCTATTTGTTATGGCCATACATTCTGGCTTTAAAAGGGAGTGTTGGCGGGCCGGATTAAAACCCTTTGTGGGCCGGAGTTGGCCCGCGGGCCGTACTTTGCCCACCCCTGGTCTAGAGTCTAGAAGAAAAGTTCAAAATTACGAGTTTTTGTAATATTAATGCCAAAAGTCGTTGTCTTCTAGATCATTGATTGATTAAAAATAACCTAAAACCAAGTACTTTTTGAGCGACCAACAATAAAAACAGGTTCTCAAAAAAGCCCGCTCTTTTCCATTTCCCGCGGTATTTAAGATAGAACGCAGAAATGACGTGAAGTATTGTTGGAGAGGTTGGTTGCACGTGCACACTTGCACAGTACAACTAACTCCCCAACAATACTTCATGAAGCCACTGTTTTCATGTAAAATATTTCACAATAACCAAATTCGTACTATAACTGCTTGTTCATATTGTTTAGAAGGTCAAGTTCGAGGAATACATGGAAAATGTTTTGCTAGAACTGAAACCAAAACAAGATGCACTGTTTTGCTTTTCCTGGAAATAAATTGATCGTTCGTTCAAGATATACTTACTGCGATAATCTCGATGGAGCATCGTGTGCGTACCAAATGTACTTTGTTTGAACACAAGTACTTATTAGGGTTTTATATTGAAAGTGTAGTGTTTGAAACAAATAAATAACCCTAAACAGCTTCCTAATTGACCAAAACACTCGTAATCGCTGTAAGTTTGATTTTGACAGGTCAACAATATTCATTGCGTGGTACATAGTTATGGAAAAGTCGGATTGTTATTACATACGTTGCTATGGAAATTGTTGACCTGTCAAAGTCAAAGCCACAGCGATTCCGAGTGTGTTGCGCAATTAGAATGCAGGTTTTATTTTACTGTAATATTGCTTTTCTTACTTCTTTCTTAAGCCGTCGGTCCCGAATGCCATACGAATATCTACGACAGTCGTTACGAGTAGTCAGAAGTCCGAAAGTCTGACAACCGGTCTAACGTTAGGATATCGGAATTGCCCAGTAACTGGGTTGCGGAGGTCTGATGGCAGTCGTTCCGTGTAAAATACCAATTTCAGCCGCATCTAAGCTGACCTCAACATATTTGGGCCAAGGATAAGCAGAACAACATTGCTTTTCTTACTCATATGAAAACTCTATGACTTGTCAATCAATACTTAGCTCGTAGTCCACTGCTGGACATAGGCCACTCCCAAGACACGGCACAATACGTTCGCCTTCCGCATCCAGTCCAGCCCAACTGCCCTCTTCAGGTCGTCGTCCTATATTTATTAGGTATATTAATTTCAATTCGCAAAACTCAAAAGCACCTTTAGCTCGTTGTTGACATACATTTAAATAAACTTAGATCCAGTTAAATAAACTAGTATAGAGTGTTGGCCATTTACTTCTTAATTTAAGCTGACAAATTACCAACTGTTAACGCTCAAGTAATTATAGGACACCAACTTCTCTTGATCGGCTCGGTTTTACAAGCAATTTGCTTTTAAAACCGTCTTAAATCCTAGTAATCACCGCGTTTTGACAGTTCATGTTAGCTAGATAGTATTTTACAAATAATTATGTTGCCAAGTTAGGCGGTGTCGGAGACGAGGTGTTGGTTGTGCAACGAACCTGCACTCGTATCGTTGCTCGTTGCATGCATAATGCCGTCCACAAATTACCAATTACCACCTGTTACGTAAGACGGGCTCGCATACAACTTACATTGAGTCCTTTCTGTTGACTGTTTAACGCTAAATACGGATTTGTATTGGAAAATGCAACTGAATGGTAAATGAATAGATGAAAGACGTAGCATACAGTTATGTGCATTGTTTTGAACACTTTCATCATAAATACATACCTATATTATCTAAAATGTGTTTATCCCACTAAGCCATTCAGGACATTTACTCGCTGATCAATACAAGCACAAAATAAATCAGGAAATAATGTTTACGTTTTTACGCCTTTCCACTTCCACCGCGTACCACGTATTTACTATCTCCTACCATCTTTACCTGTCCTTCTCTTGCGACCACTGCAATACTACCTTGAAATACCTTACCAAATTATCTTCTTTTTACCTTATACCGTCGACTTTAAAGACATAATACATACACAACATTTTCAAGCATTTTTGTATACTCTTTCCAAACTCAAATCGAGAGCTGCGCCCATGAGTAACGCATAAATTCCTTCAGCAACAGTAGTCGAAATCTTATCAATATACTCGCAAAAAATTATTAAAATACAGACTTCTTGCTTGAAACAATTGATTAGTCCGATCAACGAGGAGTTGAGAACCTACCATAATTAAACAGTAACGGCATTTGAGTCAGAGAACATCAGATGAAATCGATTTCGATTACGTTTGACGCTACAATGGTCTGACTGTTGTTTTAACAATTCATACATGCCTTTATGACGGTTATAAATTAAACGTATTATTGACACTCCAATTTTTTAGTTTCCTCAATAATTTAGTATGGCAGTCGCATCAAATTCGCCCGGTGGCGGCGGTGGCCGCCTTTCCGCAGAATGATTTGCGTAGGGTCCTCTCCGGAATATTAAGCAAATTGAAATTTATCGCTTAGGAACTACCTAATGCGTGACTCAACTTCCTTCGCTATCAAAAAGCGTAGGAGACGCACCGACACCCACGGCACACCGAAGATTCGATATTTTCAGATATTATTTTCGATAAACGATATTGATATGTCAATCATCTATTGTGATCCAAATTAATTCATCCGAATGACATTTGAAACAATTGAACTGATATATTAACCTTCCTTTCACTTTATTTTCCAGATTACGCGATAATAGCCGTTAAAGAGATCTCTAACTTTTTACCGATGCTACACAGCGTATCATTAACAATTACTTTGTCCGTTAATGCGTTTGTTTCGAACGAGAAAGCATATTGTGTAAGCTCATATGCGTATTAATGCATGTGCATTGATTTCAGAGGTTCTTCAGTACTCGGAGCATTGTATGGAGTGGCTCATTGTGTCCATGCTAATGTAATACAATTCAATGCACTCTGATGCAACCATTCATTAAGAATTGCATAAGACAAACATTCATGGGTTAATTTCATAAGTTCTTTCACGGATGACAGATAAGCTACGATAACATTCCTTGTGGAATTTAAGCAGGTATTCGGATTTAGGGCCGCGCTTGTGTGGTCCATGACACGTGTCTATTTAAAAATCATTTAAATTCAATACACGACAGCATTCGTTGTAATGGGAAGGGCCAAAATCTACGAAGATTGCATGCTAGCCATAATTTAGTTCTGCTAAAATTCAATCAATTGATATTCAAGACGAATCTTGGAGTTGATAATGACATTACAGTCGTTTAAGAATATGGTCATAGTACTATGAATAGATATCCGTCAGCTGATCTTGAATGATGCTCATCTGACATCGAGACATGAACCTCTAGAAGGTAATTTCGAAGTAATGGAGCGTGTAATGTTAGTATCATTGGGCGTGGGCTGAGAAGCTCGATCAACGACTCGACAAAGCAAGACATACTTCATTGAACAAACCTAGGGAAATTAATGACTCTTTGTTTTCATAAAAACGAGGACACGATGTATGTAAATCGGTTTTTTATTGTTTATTTTCGTATAAATTTCGTGGGAAACGATGAAAGTACTATGTACTTTCATCATAGCCATTGCTAGCACTGTCAACCCAAACGGCTTTACTAATTTCATCCTTGTACCTAATTCTGCTCTACTTAGTTGTGTCTTTCTATAAACGTAGCTCTCCTTAGTTGGTTTATAATCATCCAGTATTTCATTTTCATCATTCATCATCTTTCCCAATTTTCGCGTAGTCTTGGAGCATAACTAATGTCAGGCGTTTTACTCCCTTTCTCATTAATTTCGGATTCCATTATTAATGCTACCTGCAATAATATGATACATCGGTGTACAGTACAGGGTATAGTACGTCCGGCGCACCCTGGGCAGTCAGCCCCGCTACCAACCTTGCTGACTCGCAAATCTTTTCGGCACGGAATGAGCTATTCTCTTAGAACGTGCTGACATGACAGAAGAAGAATAATATGATGAGTAGATTCTGTTGATAGCATATTGCATGAACGAAATTCAGGTCTTATTTTATTCTTACGCTTAAGAGCGTGTACGCCATCATTTCATACAAATTTTCAAGTCTTTTTTTTCGTAATGACTGAACCGATTTTGAGGAATCTTCACACACATAAGCATGATACTTAGGTCTACAAAGTTAGTAGAAAACATTTTCGAAATGTCTTACTTAAAAAAAGATAATTGGAAATTTCTGTATGGAAAATTTAAAATCGGTCTAATTTAACTGTAACACAATTTTTCGAAAATGTTTTCTAGTAACTTTTTAGTCCTATGTATCCTGCTGATGGGTATGAAGTTTCATTAAAATCGTTTCGTCAAATCGAAAAATAAGCACTTGAAAATTTGTATGAAATGCCGAACGGCAAGGCAAAAAATATCCTATTTGTAAAATTATTATTTAAAAGGAGCTTAACCACCAGCTAGTTTCGTAATTGTACCCCACGAATGGCGGACTAACCTTTATGGGTTCGTTTTTTACTCTTTTCAATTCTATTGACTCACGCGCTGTTTAAAATGGGGCTTAGATAGAGCCTTCGAAGACGATCAGTGTATTTGTGGGAGATAAATAGAATAATGCTAATGTGACGTAACAGTTTAGCTTTGATCGACAATAGAGTCAATAGGTGACACTATCGCGATACAATACTTGAAGGGTTCATTGATAGAATGGCGCTAACTGTCCGATAAACTATCAGCGAAGTGCCTTTCATTATATCCTACTTAAACAACCAATAATTGATTCCTAACTGATTGTGGGTTCCGTTTCCGTTTATTGTATAACTTTATTAGAAAGCCCATGAAGAAGACAATTACAGGTTGACGTGATGATGACGATCTTCATTAAAAGGCTGAAAACACAGTAAGCTAGTGAACACCCTGTTACAGTCCCCCCGGAATTCCTCCTAAATATGAAACAGGTAGGCATATTTCCCATAACGGAGTGTCAATTAACGCTCCAATATCAACCGCTACGATATTCTTAGAATAAAATCACAAAGAAAGCAAGTTTGTCATTTGTTTTTATTTAAATGTTAAAATTTAAATACAATCAGAAGGAGTTCGTAAGTCGTTCTGCATGTTATTTTTCAGACGGCATGACTCTGTCAATACACACGAAACCAAGTTAAAACCTATTCTGTTGTGTTCCTTTTTATAATAATTTATTTCTTAAAGATTATAAATCACATACAGAAATAAATACTAAATATTCCTGATAAAATACAACAATTTCGTTGTCCAGAGAAGTGCACAAAAAACACATTATATTTTCGAAAATAAATAACTAAGTTAAATACATAATATCAGTCGCCGTGCAGTGACTCGATGTGTTCTTTGTTTTGCTTGACAGTGTAAAGATTCCTATAATATTTATATCGTCTACCAATCGCAATTATAGTTCAATGACATTTTATTGGTCTGAAACAATTATTCTATTACAATATTATAGCTAACTACCTATGCCGGCGGCTCCGCCCACGTGTTAAGGTAAGTCCTTAAGATTTAATAATAAAATACTCGATGTGCTGATTTCGACGTTTACTCTGTACAACATACAAAATTTCATGACTGTTACGGCGCGGCGGTTTGATTGAGTGACAATATACTGACGTTGAATCATACTACAGTGGAAACCGTTTATTACGACTCCGCTTAAAGCGACGAATCGCTTATAGGGACTTACAAACACCATTTAGTTTGGTTTTCATTGAAATTGTTAAGAGAAAAGGCCGTTTATAACGACCTAAGACTCCAGATATAGCGCCCAACTGCTTTAAGCGACGTAATTTCAAGGGAAAATAAGCATTTTTTTCTGGTTATAACGACAAGTCCTTTATTTTGTTAGTAAATTAACATCACTTCAAGGCATTACTTACGTTTAAATTGGTGTTATAAATGGCGATTGTCATTCAATTTGTAGACATATGGCGAAAAATGTTTTTTTAAATTATTAGTTATACTTAGTTACATACACGGTATTTGAACATCTACTGATGCTTATAGCGACGACCGCTTAGTACACACGGCTACACATCAAGCTATACAAAACCAGTTTACCTTGGCGTCGCTTTGTATAATCTTTTCGCACAAGTAACGGTCAGCTTATACTGGTTTTGCATAGCTTGAAGTGTAGCCGTGTGTACGACCAAATATCGCATGTCCCTTGGTCGTCGTTATAAGCAGATTCCACTGTAATTTCGTATTTATAAAGACAGGGTGTTAAAACAATGCATATCCAGGTTGCTTTAAGAAAAGCTGCAAGAGAATGTGTCGCGACCCATCCAATATTTCTATAATTAGCTAGGGAGATGCGCGAACGACCGACGCGCCTCGCAGACGGTGAAGGGCGACCAGCGGACATCCAGTGACGAATCAATTTTAAGGCTACCATAACCGATGAACAGCGTCAGTTCCTGCTTAGGGACATGCTAGACCGGTACGTCACGTATAGTGGAATGTACCACAATCGAATACGAATACAAATAAAAGTACACAGTTTACTCAATGTCAACAAAGAAAATACTGCTTTTTAACATTTTTGCCGTAGTCTGGTCATGAGTACTTCATGACGTTCTTCCTGCAAACGTGAGAAGGAAACTAAATGAATGCACCACACTTTTAAGCGACTGATTAGCAATTACTATTACTATGTGTCCACTAAAACTTAAGTGCGTCGCTTGAAGTTACATTGTTGCAATATGACATGCTTCGAAAGGCAATGTATGTCCGGTACAATTCAAATTAGTTCTTTAGATTGTCGTCACGCAATTATCTATTTCAGTTCCTTCTGATTTGGGATTTGAAATGGGCTTTATAGTACCCAAACTGTTTTCAGAGACGTCATAAGTATAAATTTGGGTTCACACGTCATCTTGTAATGGATTATAAAACATAATTATATTATTATCCAATAAGGACAGCCAAGGTCTCGCTAAACTAAAATGGTATAGAATTGTACGAGTTCTTATACGGTAAACCGTGAAAATTAATGAGTGTAGCTTGAGAAAAATGTCGACCAAATGGTCGCAATTAATTTACCATTATACGAGTAAGAACCTCGACTAATTTGACATTTAAAATTATACTGCGGTAATGTTCAAAGTGTATGAGAATCGAATTTAAGAATCTTAAAGAATATTTAAACAGAAACACATGAGTAAACGGCTAAGCGCATGCGCGTTCCCGTAAGGATTTTATTCTCGCTTGCTCGCCGAATGCAATCGTGATTAAAGTTGAAACAATGGTCATAGTTCTCAAAGCCCGTGGGTTAAAAAATGTTAGTTATCTGATGAAATACAGACGGCGAATGGCTACAAAACGCTTGGCGCCTTTGTTTTATGTTGGGCGGATTGCATTAAAGATATTTAACCCCTCATAATCCGGTATGTCAAGTAAAACAGTGCTGTTGGATTTTTATAATAAATATTTGTAGGATTTAAATGCCTCCATATCATTAATGCTGAAATACACAACCAAATTCAAATGAACTCGGTGAAAGAGGAAATCTTGGCCATTACTGAAACGTACACGAAAACTTTAATTTTAAAAACAACATTATTCCTGTCACTCGTTAAAAGTTATACAATGAGCTTAACCGTATAGTCCGTAGCGGGCCCCGAAAGCCCGGTCACTAATCAGCTAATTTAGAAAAAAAAATTACTCATGTATCTCAACTATTCACGTCACTATGATCAAAAATGTCGTTATAGTCAGAGTTTGATTAAAAAACATGAAAAACATTCATAACTAGAAAACTACAAAAAATCGCGGAACATACATGGGGGTGATTTGGGTACCTCAAAGGATGTTCTACCTCTGGACTTCCGCTTGACACTACTTTCTGGGACACGCTGTATAAAGAGACTGGTACTGACTGACATTTCATTCATCAACGCAGAGCCTAAACCTCTGAAGCTGGAAATATGAAATTTGGACAGTAGGTTCCTTACGTGATGAAAACATCCACTAAGAAAGGATTTCTCGAAATTCAACCCCTAAGGGGGTGAAAAGGGTGATTATCGTTTGTATGCAAGTCCGTCATTTTTGAAGTAAGAAGCATGTAATTAAATATTAAGGTTTCTGGTTAGGAGTAAATGTACACGTGTTTAAGCGTTTTTGGAAATTCAACTCCTAAGGGGGTGAAATATGTGTTGTAAGTTTGTATGAGAAATCTGTTACTTTTGAAGTAAGAAACATGAAATTCAATATATAGGTTACTGGTCAGAAATAAACGTACACGTGTTTCAGGGTTTTTGGAAATTCAACCCCTAAGAGGGTGAAATAACTGTTGTAAGTTTGTATGAGAAATCTGGTACTTTTGAAGTAAGAAACATGGAATTCAATATTTAGGTTACTGATTAGAAATAAACATACACGTGTTTAAGGGTTTTTGGAAATTCTATCCCTAAGGGGTGAAATAGAGGATAAAAGTTTCTACGAAGTTAAAAGCACGAAATCAAATAATAGGCTTTCTGGCTAGGTATAAATACATGTTTTTGAACGTTTTTGTAAATTATACTCTTAGGGGGTGAAATAGGAGGTGAAAGTTTTATGTAAGATAAAAGCATGAAATCAAATAATAGAGTTGATGGTTAGAAAGAAATGTACAAGTATGAGCGTTTTTGTAAATTAAAACCCTAAAGGGGTAAAATAGCGGATGAAAGTTTGTATAAGAAGTCTGGTACTCTTGAAGTAAGAAGCATAAAACATACACGTGTTTCAGGGTTTTTGAAAAATCTGTCCCAAGAAGGTGAAATAGAGGATGAAAGTTTTTTTTTTTATTGTTGACACTTGTGCGGAGTTGTGCGAGACTTTCTGGCATAGTATGTACCTTCACCGTAATATAGGAGGTGGTGCGCGAGTCGTATCGGATGGTTTTAAATAAAAATTCACATCGTTCATCCGACTGAGTTGAAACTTCGTTCAGTTGATGTTGGCACTAGCGCCAGAGTTTGTGATATAGTACTATTAACGTACAAGAAGATGCGCGCGAGTCGTATCGGATAATTGTAAATAAAAATACGCATCGTTCATCCGATTGAGTTGAAACTTTGTATAGTTGTTGTTACTCACGCGAAAGTTTCTGACATAGTACCTTCAACGTACAATAGGTGGCGCGCGAGTCGTATTGGATAATTGTTTGTCTTCTTCTATTAGAAAGAGAAAGGTACTAACTGAAAAATGATATTTGGAAAGTCGGTTCCTTTTGTAACGTAAGCATCCACTAAGAAGGGATTTCTCGAAATTTAGCCACTAAGGGGGTGAAAAGGGTGATTAACGTTTGTATGCAAGTCCGTCATTATTGAAGTAAGAAGCATGAAATTAAATATTAAGGTTCCTGGTTAGAAATAAATGTACACAGGTTTGAGGGCTTTCGGAAATTCAACCCCTAAAGGGGTGAAATAAGTGTTTAAAGTTCGCATGAGAAATTTGGTAGTTTTGAAGTAAGAAACATGGAATTAAATATTTAGACTTTTGAAGAGAAATAAATATACACGTGTTTGAGTGTTTTTGGTAATTCTACCACTAAGGAGTGAAATACGGGATGAAAAATTTATGTACTGAAGTTAAGAAGAGCATGCATTAAAATAATAGGGTTTCTGCTGGGAAATAAACATACACGTGCTTGATGTTTTTTGGAAATTCTACCTCTAAGAGGGTGAAATAATAAGGGTTGAAAGTTTGTTTGAGAAATGTGCTACTTTTGAAGTAAGAAGCATGGAATGAAATATTTAGGCTTCTGGTTAGAAGTAAACATACACGTTTGAGGGTTTTTGAACATTCTTCCCCTAAGGGATAGAATAAGGGATGAAAGTTTTTTCGTAGTTAAAAGCATGATATCAAATATTTGGATTTCTGGTTAGAAATAAATGTACATAAATGTTTGAGCGTTTTTACAAATTCAACATTTAAGGAGGTGAAATAAGGGTTGCAAGTTTTTATGAAAAATCTGGTACTTTTGAAGTAACAAAGGGAGAAACTGACTGACTGGCTGACAGATCTATCAACGCAAAGCCTAATCCGCTGGGGTTAGAAACTTGAAATGTTCAAAGTAGGTGCCTCTAATAACGTTGGCATTCACTAAAGAAAGGTTTTTGGAAATTCCACCCCTTATGTGGTGAAATGGATTGTTAACGTTTGTATGAAAACCCTTATTCCATGGGTAACCCCATAAACTTAAAATTTGCACAAACACTGTTCAAAATAAATACTAAAAGACGGACTTTTTTGATTTAAAACCTACATTTAAAAAGGGGCTTAAAGAGGGTTTAAAATTACACGCAAGCGAAGCTGCGGGCAACAGCTAGTTAGTATTATAAATGCGAAAGTAAGTTTGTTTGTTTTTTAACTTTTCACGCCTAAACCTCTGAACCGATAATCCTGAAATTTTGCATATACGTTGTCAGGTGTACAGAAACGGACATAGGGTGGATACCTTTCATCCCGAAAAAAAGTACTGTTCCCGAGGAAAACAACAATAACGTTCATAGATGGTGCCACGTATCTTTCGAATCATGATTGAATTATATTATTATAGAAACTTTAGTAGTGTGTTAAGAGGTCATTGTCAATAAAGTATAAAACTTTGAAATCTTTCAATATAATTGTTGTCAGTTTCGCGACACTGGATCCCGTACTTAGGAAATATGAGGGAGGGCATTTCCATTTGTTTTTCTGTTTCGTAGTAGTACACTTATAATGTGCTAATGTTCCAAAAACAATTATAGACCGATTCCATTTAATATTTTTTTATTGCGATATCTTTCACGAAAGTTTAGGTGCATTTACGAGTATAATAAAATTATCTCTAACTAGGACTAAAATGTAGCATTTATTAATGTTCTAGAAGGACCCAAAAGCTACCCCAGCGTACACAATGTTTGCTATTTTAAATAGTACACATAAAATCGTGTCGCGTCGACTTTGCCAATGTTTATGTTGCCAATTTTCTCTAACGATGACACCCATAAACCATCTACATAAACCTTTCACAATACACTACGTTACCCATAAACATAACAACATAACAAGTTACATAGTAATTAATGATTTATTAGTAATTACTATTAAATTCTAAATAAGTACCCATATACTCATAATGGATTCCCGGTCGCGTCGCGGCGACGGTGACTCGTTTATTTTTCATTTGATCAAAGCCTACTGCGTGGCCTGTTCCAATTTATCCAATGAAGTTATTAAATTACCAAACGATTGAGTGCTAAAAAAGATTTTAAATGAGAAACACGTGACAATCGATTCTCATCATCATTATTTCATCCCATAGGTAGTTTTCCACTGCTGGCCTTTTATAGACGAAGAATAGTCTTGAAAGCACATTGCCAACAATAATGGTAAACGGAATAGAGATCGCAGTATTTTGTGTTGTTTTATGAGTAAAAGGGGATGCTATGATATGAAATGATTTATTTTGTAAATAGTATTTTTAACCAGTTTTACTAGTCTGTTTTTTTTATTAGTATACTAGCTGGCGTCAGCATTTCCTATATGAGTACCGTTAAGACATGCCGAAACTAACTCAGGCATCAAGGTCACTTTTAAAACTAGTGTTCCTCATTTCCATGGCGATACATAAAGGTGGCTTCCCACGGTGCGTGATAACGCGCACCGCGACGTACGAGCTCGCACCGGCGCACCTTGGGAAGAGACTCGTCCGTGCTAACGAAGACGCGTACGGAGCGGTGCGTCGTCGCGAGTAGGTAACTTCAAAGGTGCGGTGCGAGCTCGTGCTGAAAGCTACAGCTGTAGCAATACGTCCCCTTTAGGTACTTGGCATTTTGGAATGACGAAATAGCTTCGAATCACGCACCGTTGGAAGAGCTTCGGTGTGGTGCGTGGCTGTGCGTGGTCATCGGCTGTGCGTGGTATCATCCGTAAAATCACGCACCGTAGGATGCCACCTTAACACCGGTTGCCTTCATAACACTGACAAGAACAAAGAGGAAAGCCTTCTTAGCCTAAAACGCAAGACAAAAAGTCTCCGTTAGGTCCCACATTCACTTTTAGGTGAATCATGCTAAAAATCTTTTTAAACACTTATTATATTCTCAACTCAAGTCATGCACAAGATCATATCAATGATAAAAACAACAAATTCCCGCAAACGATGCCATAAAAAATCTTAATATTTTTTCGGTATCGGATAAAACTACTTATTTACCGCGAAACCACGCAAAGAGGTTGCATCAAAGAGAATCCATTTTATTATTGTCATAACATTTTAGATTTCACGTAATATTCGTTACTACGTAAAATTAACCACACTATGGTATTTAGGTTGCATTTAAGAATGTAGAGTTAGTTGTTGCAATTCATAGTTGCGAATGAGCCGTGAACCAAATTGTCTGGAAACATAAAACAACCATATCGTAAATTGTTCTTAATTTAGTCTAGGTAAATACGAATGTACTGTCTAGACCGAGTTCTACACTACTCGTTAACGTCCGATAGTTTGCGCAACACTATAATATATTGCTAACTTGTACTAAAGTTTTCTCAAGTTATAAATACTGAATAGAGAATCAAACCAGCAGGGCAATTATGTAACTTAACCAACATCAATCTTGACAGTTGTAAATAATATTAATTGCGTGGTACATAGTTGTGGAGAAGTCGGATTGTTATTAGGTACTACGTTACGTTAGTAGGTACTACGTTGCTATGTAAATTGTTGACCTGTCAAAATCATAGCCATAGCGATTACCAGTGTGTTGCGCAATAAGAATGTTGGTCATCACAACACATAATGTGTAGTGTTCGAATAAATATTATAAGAGACTTTATACGCTTTGATAAACTTTTCATAAGGTATCTTGGTATTACCATTCAAACTGCGATAGAAATGCATCATGAACGAGTGAAAGAATATACTGTCAGAAGCATAAGGGATTTATGAAAGAGTTTATTAGAATTAATAGAATGGTTTTTTTTATTTTTATTTTCTTTCCCTTGTGTTGTATATATATCGTCTTCTATTACTATCTTTAATTATTGTAATTGGTCTAAGATCATTATAATTAAAGTAAATAAACAAACAAATAAATCTTATATTAACAAAATTACTGCCTAAATGAAGTATAGATATTATCTACCTAAGTACTACTTAATAGTTAATCAAGAAAGAAATAATACTTTAAAGTTAATGTATGTCTGAAGCTGACGGGTTTTAGAGGCTCTTTTTTTATTTTTGTGTTATTATAACATAACCTCACGCCTGTATTCTCCGAAGGATTGAGCAGAGGTGTATAGTACACTCTCATTCCGCCGTTATGTTTAAGTCCCATGTAACAGGGGGCGAGCCTATTGACATTAACCGGCCATAGTTCCAAACTACGGGCTGCTACTGAGAAAACCTACTCGGAAAAACTCAATAACACTTTGTTTCACCTGGAGATCGAACCCAGAACCTCTCGCTCAACAGTCGTGTCTATCCAACGAGGCAGTCCTTATGTTATTGTGTAATGAAAAAACCTCGTTATCCTTCTCTAGGTCAAGGACTTCGTAGTACTTATTACTTCTATGCTCTAGGTATGTGTTGTCTTAGGGCCTATTCACACGACGTCTTTAAAAAATATATCTTATAAAAAATCACGATAACATTTTTTCAGTATGGAGTTCGACGGAAACGCGCATCACCGGCGCGGCGCGGCGCGTATAAAAGACGTAGGTAATGTACATAGGACCTTATCGCCGACTATAGAAAACATTTCATAGTCGATGCCATAACGCAATGTATTCCACTTTGCGTTATGGCACTGAAAGCAGTAAAATGTTCACATGGGTTAAAATAAACTATCATCATTATTTACTGCCTTTACAAGCAACACTTACAATTTGGAACTACGTATACAGCATGACTGCTTATTCATTTACAATAACTGTGAAATTGTTTGACGTTACAAACAAACTAAAAAAAACAGGCCAAGTGCGAGTCGGACTCGCGCACGAAGAGTTCCGTACCATTTTCTATAAAAACGGCAAAAAAATCATGTCTGTTGTATGGGAGCCCCCTTAAATATTTATTTTATTCTGTTTTTTAGTATTTGTTGTTATAGCGGCAACTGAGATACATCATCTGTGAAAATTTCAACTGTCTAACTATCACGGTTCATGAGATACAGCCTGGTGACAGACGGACAGCGGAGTCTTAGTAATAGGATCTCGTTTTACCCTTTGGGTACGGAACCCTAAAAACAGTTTTCGTAAACGAAACTGCAGTTGCTAGTTTGGCAATAAATTTTGTAAGTGGAGTTGGCTTCATATATGATGAAATATGAAGACGCAGGACCAAGGAAAGCGGTATGTAAAGTGAGCTTTTCAATATCATCATTCGCAGCTTGAGCTTATGCTTCACTTTGCTCGGTCCTCATATTGTATACAGCATGACCGGGGGCCTACTCCCTAAGTCCGTCAATGAATTTGTCGCCCGTCCGAAAGTAGCCCGAAACGTAGGAGTGAACAAAACAAGTGTCAAGTTCAACTTTTCGGACGGGCAAAAACACATCGGTAGTAGGGACAACTGGCAAATCGTGTTGTCATTCATTCTTATTTCGGACCCCGAAATAGTCGTATGTCCGTAGGTGATAGGGAGTAGGAAACGCTCGTAACTAAGGCCGAAACCACGGACTTCGTGCTTAGGGAGTAGACCCCCTGATTAGACGCTTTACATTCAAAAACTACGAACTCTTCTCATCATTCTGCACAACTTTTACTTTGGGAAAAGCGCTGAATTCGTGAAAAAAATCAGCTGTTCCATACATTTTCTTAAACGATATTGATTATGTTGTATGCAACAGCTGCTGTATACGATATGAGGACCGAGCAAAGTGATTAAAGTAAAGCAAAAGCTCAAGCTATATTCATAGCTTGAGCTTTTGATGATGGTGATAACGAAAAGCTCTCTTCACATACAACTTTCTTCGGTCCTGCGCCTGCACATTTCATCATATAGATACAAGACCATTTGCGCTAAGAAATTGTTGCTAAACCAACCACTACCTATTCGTTTACGAAAACTGTCAAAACGTTTAGTTTGTTGGTATTGTCAAATAATTTCACAATAAACGAATAAACAGTTCAGCTTCGATCCGGCTGCGATTGATCAACATTTCTCTTAGTAGCAGAATTGCCCCAAACTTCTGTGAATAACTTGAAAATATTAAAAACTAGCGCAAAAAAAAAACAATTTTTCCAACCGGAATTGACCTAAGACCTCACATTCGGCAGTCGCGCTTCACCGTCACCATCATTAGCAACTCATTAATGTCTATCGCTGACCATCAGCAAAATTGGCACAAAAATACGGTAACTAATTAAAAACAAAAAGGGCGTTTTCGCACATACGTAGGTATTACGCAACTGATCACAGACATAAATAGCTAGGGCACACTTCACTTGTCCATAAAGTTTGTGAGACGAACTAGAGTCGGTAGGGCGCGCCATGAATCCCGATGAGCCGCGGCGCCATCGCCACCTTTACATATTAGTATGAAGCAGGCATAGCTAATTATTTAAAACGTGTTTGTAAGTTCAGTCTGCTACGAACTTGCTTATTCCGCACAATCTTTAGTGTCAATTTGTTCTTAGAATATATAATCAAATCAATTTATATGAAACGGTAGAAACATTTTCGTAGAATTTTGTCACAATGTCATTTTTTACATTTTATAGCTACACTTGATTTTATTGCTAAACCATAAAGCGTACACTTAAGAAAAAAGAAACTTTTGATACGTTAAATTATAAATTATCAACAGGAAAACCTAATATATGCACATTTCGCATGCACATTTTTTATAACACTTCCAAAAATAAATCTAAACAAATCTATTCCTCTGCTCTGCAATCCATCCGTCTGTGTGTTTACTTGAAAGTGGATCACTTTTTACTCGTACGCAAGTTGTTAACATGCACGTTAAACAATGTTCCAGTGTTCTTAAGTGAACAAGAACAAATCTGTCAACAAGAAGAAAGTGAAACTTTCCGCCATCCATCATGATCTATTCTCAAACTGACTACTATATTTCACGAGACAAATTCATCGTCCTGCGGTCTAGATTTACAACTGTGAAGTCAGAATACGGGCTGTGTCGTCATCATGTCATTATGTTTTATTGCTGTCATATAATACGGTACTGGAGCGATTTCACTACACATTTGCATATATGAATGTTATTGAACAGATGCAGGAAGTTAAATGTAGCCATTAATCGATAGCTATGCATTACAATCATTTATTTATAAAAAAATAAGCCGACTTAATACGACATCGTTTACTGCTCATGTTACACAATTTAACGACAATGATAATAGACTTTAATGCTCCAAGCATGATATGTAGATCCTTAGCGCCTTGGCTTTACGAAAGCACTGTCATATCCATAATACCTACCAATTGGCGACAGGATTGAATGTTCCATAATACTTACGAACGTTATAAGTTAAACCCGTCATATTGCTGGCTAAGTATCACAGAAATCTGAGATCATTAGAACTGTAGGAACGATACATGTTAGTAACCGTTTGAAACGTTATTACATTAAGATTGAGAGTGGTTGTGAAGTCTTGGTGACATCACGAGTGGCGCCGCTGCGCACCAATTGTCGGCAATTGTCTCGTGCTAGTCGTACTACAGTACGTCGCACGTACAATTTGCTAAACGACCTAATGAAATCATTGCACAGTAATAATTATATTTACTCGCATTGTATAAAGGGCATTGTAAAATTTTAATTGACATAACCGGTCTCCTTGTGTTTTTATAAATAAGAGTGAAGGTCGTCGCTCTCATCAATCAAGACGTTTGCATCAATTAGCTTTTGAGAGTTAACTGCAAGACTGCAGCGTAATCTGATATGTTCCCATATTGTTGAACATTACCCACTTGCAGGCCCTTAATTGGATGTATGTACATGACATGTTGAACGGCTATTGAAGTTTTGTTTTTATTCAAACTGAGATAAAGAACTTTATGGGTCCCGATTTGATTATACGGGTGGTCAAACGACTCGAATTTCTCGGATGGGTAATTGTCGTCACGCGAAATGACGAAAGGTGTAATAAAGCATAAAATAAGAGATTGTAAGGCGGAAGGGATCCAGACGACCTTCAGTCGAAATGGGTCGAATATAATTTGAAGAATAAATATGCGCATTTAATTTGTTCGTAAGAGTAAATTAATACATGACATTTACAATGTTGTATTAACATTCGAGTAGGACGTGATAGTTTTGATCTAAATACGATTATTAACAAAGGACTAAGGTAATTTAATATTAAGGCTATAAATGTTCACCAAAATTTATTTTCTGGTTAAACAATCGTTTACTCGAAAAACGTAATAGAGTTTGAGGTTAACGATTGTTTAACCAGAGAATAAATGTTGATAAACACCGGCCTTAGTGTAAGAAAATTATGAACAGTATACCTAAATATGAGTTCGTTTATAGCCAAGACAAAATCCTTTAGTCTCCAAAACGATAATTAGGTACTACTGAAAGCAATTTGCATAAGGAAGCACAACTCCCACAATGGGAGTGGTGCAAGCAGTTTGAAGAGCATCTTATGTCCATTAGCACCAACAAATTGATACAGAAACACTCAGACACTCATCATAAACATTATTTTGAGATTTAGAATGCATCAACGACCAATAAAAATATCATTACAGTCCTTTTCAGACGTTTGTGTGAACGCCTAACGTTTAATACAAATTTTATGCGATCGCAGGCGCCGCTTGTGTGAGTCAGCATCAATGATGCAAAGATTCGCCAATGTCACATCCAAGTGGTGTATGTAGGTACAAAAATTATGCTATATAGCTTCAGAACTCATAAGATAACAGTAGAATATGGCATGTACTGTGTTTAACGAAAGATGAGTCCTAGCATAGCGGTCATTTCGTATAGCCGTCGACTGTTATCGAAAAAATGTAAACGACATCATATTGCATGGTTTCTTTTAAGAAGAGGATATTCTTTGTATGGTAGCGTTTTGTAGAAAAACCCCATGACTCACTTTATGGTGAAAAGGGTAGCTAGAGTTGATGTTTTGGGAAACTTGTTTACTTTCGAATTTCTGCTCTACAATTTTTGGCAATAAGGAAATAATAACACTTTTTCGTAAAAAATATCGACTAGCTCGGCTGCTACTGCTGTATTGCTTGCCAAGTTTGTATGGGAAGATGGATTATGTTCACCGATGAAACTTTCCCTATCAACTCAAAACGCTCAAAGTATGTGAAAGTAATGGCTGATTCTGGAACCGTATCTACCAGTCCGGCCAATCTCTCAAATGTAAATTTAACTTAAGAACAAAAAAAAATTGTGCATTACCAGCCGCAGTCACTATGTCTCATGAAATGTACAAGTAAGTAAAACTAAAACTCTTTGATGATAATCTAGACTTGGACCGACGCCAAAGAAACGGGTTTCTAAATTAGACGAAAATGCACTGTATCTATTTGCATTAATAAAATTATAGCTAGGTGGATAACATGTTGCTATGGTTGCTAGTACGTCGTGTATCGATGTAGAGTGCTTGCAGATATAATAAAATTAATACCGATACCCTAAAGCGTAGTTCAGACTACGCTATACTATTTCGCTATATAGTATGGCATATTGTGTCATAAACTATAACTATACACTGTGGGCCCGAGGTACCCGAAAGATTTTAACAATCGATTTTGATGCCTAATTGGAGAAGAAAAGCTAGGATATGGTTTGTTGAATAAAGCTTAATTTTCGAAATATTCATCAAATGAAAAATATCTATGATAACAAGTCCTATGAACGTGGCGTTGCAACTTTTGTCATACCATACTCTCTCGCCGTATGTCTTATGTGTCGGGGAGGGTTGTCAAGTGAGAAGTTTCTTATCCACTCACACGATAATTTATAAATATTGCCAGTTCAACCTAAGGTATTGTTTACAAGGAAGTACTAAAATTGATTTATTAAGTAAAGAAAAAAAAAAGAAAATATTTTACTGAATTGGACTTTCGTTGATATAACATTTGACTCATAACACCATCAGAAAGGCGTGGTTAAAATCTTTCGGGTACCTCGGGCCCACGGTGTATAGTATGACGTTCACACTACACGCTATATCGCAAGCCGGTCTACTATGTATAGCAAGTTATTTGACGGCGATCCTTTAGGCGACAGACGGGGTAGAAGTGAAACGGGGGACCGGAGAACCGTACGATATAGCTCTGAAAATCGCTCAAGCTTATCGCGTACATCAAGCCAATACTTTATAGCATAGCTTTGTGTTAACGTGTCCATATAAAATGTATGTTCTTTCAGGAAAACATTCCCACATTTCCTTAAATAACAAACTGCTGATTTACAAAGCTGATTTAAAACCTTTATGGATATATGGCATTGAACTGTGGGGTTCAGCTAAAAACTCCAATGTAGAGATCCTACAGCGCTATCAGAACAAAGTGCTAAAAATCATTACAAATGCACCATGATTCACTAAGATGTCAGAACTGCGTGAGTGTCTTAAAATGAAAACTGTGAAAGCTGAAATCGAGCATAGAGCAACGAGTTATACCTAAACACCGAATACACTCGCATGTCAATAGTCTTGCCACGGCTTTTAGTGAACCCTTACAAAATAGAAGATTGAAACGTCAATGCATAATGGGATTTCACAAGCAAAAGCCGCAGGCTCCTTAAGTAAGAGAGGTAGAGTCTTCAACGGAAGGACAGACCTCACACGCCAAACAGCACAGAAATCATCTGCTAATAGCTTGGAAAGCTGATTGCACGACTTAAAAAAAAGAAAAAAAATCTTCTTCTTCTTCTCTCGTATCAGCACGAGCTATACGAAAATAGCTCATGCTGTGGTGAAAAGATTAGCCAGTCAGCAAGGTTGGTAGCGGGCCCCAGGGTGCGCCGGACGTACTGAAGTATCGTCACTCGTGGAGGCTCTTTTCAAGAAACCCAGAAAAAAAAAACATATACAAATATAGGTATATATACACCGTGGGCCCGAGGTACCCAAAAGATTTTAACCACGCCTTTCTGATGGTATTATGAGTCAAAAAATGTTATATCAACGAAAGTCCAATTCAGTTTTTTTTTTTGTTTTTCGGTACTTAAGGTAAATCAATTAACTTTAGTACTTCCTTGTAAACAATACCTTAGGTTGAACTGGAAACATTTATAAATTATCGTGTGAGTGGATAAGAAACTTCTCACTACACAACCCTCCTTGACTCCAAGGAGGCCATGCCACTCATGGATGGCAGACTGACAAGGCGCCTGCTGCGCCTGGACAGGAGCAGCCTGTGAATGGTGACTGGAACGATAACCGGACACTGCTCACTAAACAAACACTTCCACACGATAGGCATAACGGACAGCCCTCTGTGCAGAGCATGTATGGGGGCCGAAGAGACTGTCGCACACGTCACCCGAATACGAGAAACAACCCTTGGCGCACCGAAATCACTCGCAAATGTTCTGAGCGGACTGAGAGCCCTAATCTGCTTCTGGAAGGAGGTGGGCTGGTTGGAATGATGGCCGCCATGGCCCACGTACAATGGTCCACTTAAAGGACTAAGTGCGGAAACCACATCTCCTAACATAGAACATAGAACCCTCCTTGACAAATAAGACCTTCGGCGAGATATGGGTATGACAAAAGTTGCAACGCCGCGTTCATAGGACTTATGTTACCATAGATATTTTTCGATTTGTGAATTTCGGTAAATTTTGAATATTTCGAAAATTAAGCTTTATTCAACAAACTATATCCTATCTTTTCTTCTCCAATTAGGCATCGGAATCGAAGGTTAAAATCTTTCGGGTACCTCGGGCCCACGGTGTATGGTATATAAAATGTATACTTACTGATCGATATCGTCCTGCTATATGATATTTGCCATATCTATCTCTACACAGTATAAAACAAAATCGCTTTCTGCCGTCTGTACGCTTAGATCTTTTAAACTACGCTATGGATTTTGATGCGGTTTTCATCTTAATTTAGGTAAAATTAGGTAAAAAGGTTTTAAGCTGTAAACGTACCCGAGCGACGCCGGGGCGGGTCGCTAGTACTCTATATTATAACGTAGTCTGAACTGCGCTTAAAGAAACGGAAATTATTTCTGTTTTATTACCCATACTTAATTTTATACAGCATAAAAGGATAAAACTAAACATTTCCGTTAGGTCACCTCTACCTTTAATATCCATGTAGGAATTACCGAAAAGTTTTATTCAAAACATATTTTGGACGCGTTTTCCTTTATTGCCACATTGGGAAATTTTGATTTCCAAAAGTTTAATAAGGTAAATACATAGAATAGTGGCGTTGTTTGTGGTCGACATTTAAAATTAATGAAACATGTTGTCAACGTATCGTTATGAACTTAGAATAACTTTAGTTCTTATTCTAAGGTTATGAAATAATTTGTTAATTACAATAATTGAGTATTGGAAATTACAAAGGTGCTGGGTGATTATGGCCATAAAGCAAAAATAAATCGGATTGACGGTTTACTGAAAAAAAAACTATTTAAACAAGATTTTTTTGTTACTACCTTTCTATTGGACCAAGCAACTAGTATAATCACAATAAAATTACTCAATTATTACATAAGATATAAGTTTTAATAATAGTTAATTTTTGTAAGTTTTTATATTTAGCTCCTTTGTAATTTCCAGTCGTAAATTATAGTTAATTAGAATTTCATTTGACAGATAGGTACGTAAGTAAACAGAGTGAGTTTTTGCTAAAACTAAAATTATAGAAAATTTTAGAAAATGTAGAAAATGGCAAATAATATTCGTTTTAAAAATGCTATCCATTTATCCTTTTCACCGTAAGGTGTGTCCTGACGTTTCTCTACAAAACGTTACCATAGAAAGAAAATCAAATATAAAAAAAAACATGGATAAGATAGCTATTTTACGGATTTGGTTAATGTCGTAGGTATACGTTTTTTCGATAGCAGTCTCCTTTTGGCTAAAATTTACGAAATGACCGCTATAACAGGACACATCTTTCTTTGAACAGATTAGAGCAACATTACGAATTAATGCATTATAACCACAGCGAAGTATTTTATTAAAAAAAACAGGTTATTTAGGTACAGATGCCAGCCAGCAGGTCAAGCTACCCGAAACTGTCAAATTTTCCCAATCAACCTTGAACCTAATGCTTTCGCGATAAAGATGAAAATCTATTAAAGAAATTTGACAGATTGTAGTAGCTTGATGTGCTGGCTGGCGTCTGCAGATAAAGTTTTTTTTTTCAAACTTTTCTATTTCTCTTAGCTTCGAACTTGGTTCTGCTATCCCTTCTCAAAAATTCAACCTATACCTACCTAAATATTCTGTAAATTACTTATGTAGTCTATAATACTAATCCCGAATACGTCCATTTTAAGTCACGTCACTAACGCGCGTAAGTAATAAGTCCAAAATTAAACGGGTTACTCCATTGACTTAGAATAAGTATGGACAACGAGTGTAGTACAAAATTCACGATAAAAGTGTCCTGAATTGACATATTATAAACTTAGAAATACCAACAAGCTCATTTACGATGGACGAAATCCTATGTCGTTATCATAATGCCTAATTTTGCTTGCAACAATTTTTACCATACGAAAACATGACAGCACTGCTCAATTTTTCAAATTTCGAAACGTCATCTAATGTTATACGAAAATTTGGAGAACATAGGAGTAATAGAGCAACCTTAATTTTTAAAAGATTTTATTATTAAAATTATTATTTATATTTATTGCGATCGCTAAATATTTAATCAAACTGAAAGAGCATAGAACATTTCTTGCAAAATTACAACATCGTCATTTTCAAAAACGCGATTTTGCTTCCTTTGCTGAAGTATCACCATCAGCATCAGCATCATCATCGTCTTCATCTAATTGATCTCAAGGAAAACTGAAATTAAATCAGAGGCATATTTTTTTTTTGAATGAAACAATCTTTTGTCATGTGTATTTAAAAGAGTTTAAGATAACTAAACAAACGGGCCCAAACGTCACGTGTCCACTATTTGCCATTAGGAAGTTCCAGAGCCCGTTTTCCGGCTCTACCATCGGACCTACGTCATTATTTATGTAATGAAAAGTGCTTATGATGACAAAATACATGAGCTGAAACTCGACGAGCCTACCATTTGTTCCTGTGCTTGCCTAATCTTCGGCTTCATCATCAAATTAGTTCAATGACATTTTAATGATCTAAGATGCACATACTTACCTGCAAAATTTCAGCTCGATCGGAAACTTGGTAGTGACCAAAAAACCAATACAATTTTGAAACGGAAGGACAACATACATAAATTATTTTCGTACATAATATGTTTGCATACAATGCAAGTTTAAAAATAACTTGTTTAAATGAATAGAACAAAACAAATTGCAATTGGTTCAAAATCGCAATACAAAAAAACATCGCGTAAAAATAACGACTCTTTGGAATCTTTGTTCTAATGTCTGACAAATATGTCAAGTTTCTTATGGTAATCCAACCAAATGAAGTTGACATAATTGGTCAAACAAAGGAAGGAAAATAAGATACTTTTTGTTTAGTTGGATTATTGTGTGTTTTGCTCTTGCAATTAATTCAATTTTAAGTAAAATACAATGTTCCTTAACAAAATAATACTTTAAAATTGTAAAACAATAATATACCTACTGAAAATATGATACACCATCAACTTTTTTCACTTTTTTGAGTAGTTTTTACACGATCTCACTACACAGAACGGCATTGTTGACATGTGACATTGAGGTGTAGCTGCTTGTTCGCCCAAATGAAGAATGACGCGCGCAATTGTAGCTCTTTTCAAATTCATCGTGTTTTAACTCACTTTCGGTTCGGACATTTTTGAGCGATGACCCGAGGTCCATACTTATTCTAAGTCAATGGGTTACTCCATTTGTCAGTGTAACACAGTATTTATCCTCAAAACTCTCTGAAGTATCTTAGCAAAAATTAACACCGCCGAGTTTAACGCTCTTTTACGAGGCGCAGGCACTTAACAACATTGTCGCCGCAAAATTCGCTGGAAATGCAATTAAAAAGGTTGGCGTCTCGTCAAAGTGGTCCCACATCATCCGGGTGTCGATACACGGTCTATTTTTTCTAAATTCAGTGTCGACCGGCGTTTCGGGATCAGGCAAAAATAACTAAGATGTCGAGAGTTAGCGGACCTATGCCCCAGTGGCCGCAATCGACGAAGCGGAAGATATATTGATTTTATTACACCGTTAATACACGCCAACTGTTACGTTAATAGTTACTAAGAAGTAAATAAAACATTTGTACGCATTTGTTTACTTAAATAAAATCACACAGAATTTTCTAAATTATGTACCTATTCGAATGTGTAGTAAAATCTACATAAGGTAGTCTAGTCTTACTTGATCGATTTCATTTGTAATCAATTTTACAGACACAAAGAAGCCGAAATTAGAAAGCTAAAAACGACAGCAAATTAAAGGTTAATTTCATGGTAATCATAAAACCACTATCAGTAATCCAATTAGAAGAGTATCAATAAAATAACGGTGAACACGAAAAGTAGAGAATCCTAATGAACTAACCAATCAAAAATTAAATTGCAATGCCAACTTCGTAGGTAATTACCTGTTAGATTCTAGATCTTCAGTAGGTACATACATATTTATTTTATGATTTAGTATTAAACACTCTATTGAACGAAAAATAAATCCTGACATAGCGGTCATTCCTTTAATTGTAGCCGTAAATAGACTGCTATCGACAAAATCTAAACGTCATCATCAACAACCGTAAAACCGTAAAATAGCTAGGTAGGTATATTTATAATATATGTTTGTTTTAAAAAAATATTTGATATTCTTTGTATGGTAACGTTTTGTCGAAAAACTCCTGGACTCACCTTACGTTATAAGGGTATAGTAAAGTCTTAGGCCCGGTATCCACCAAAGCGGAGAGGAGAGGAGACGAGAGGAGATGTGCTGCGAAGCTGGCAGGTTATTTCCACCAAAGCGGAGAGGAGATGCGTAGCAAAGAGGAGATGTGAGCTGTGCGTAGCGGAGATGTGAGCTGTGAGAGCTCGAAATCAGTCAGTTCGGATGTGCGAGGCGCGGGGAAAGAGGCGCGTGAGCGTGGGCTCCGCCTGGCCGCCCGACCACACATCTCCACTCTGCCGCGCCGCTTGCTCGCTCGCGGCACAAAATTCTACAGAAAAATGAGACATCTCCTCTCCTCTCCGCTTGATCCATTTCCACCAAAGCTAAGCGGAGAGGAGATGTGGAAATAACGAAATCTGATTGGTTATTCAAAACACCTCTCGTCTCCTCTCCTCTCCGGTTTAGTGGAAACCGGGCCTTAATCTGTATCACATCAAAATTTTTGCATAAAACGGTCGTCAAACCAATAAAAACTTTTATGAACATTTGTTAAACCCACGTTTGCTTTTTCCAATTTAAAGATTTCGATAATAAAGCTAAATTTAAGTACTTCGATATGACCAGATGTATCAATATTTATCTCGGTTTGTTTCCTACAGGCCTCGCCTTACTCATATGTATCAAAAATAGAATAACTAAACTAGAACCAGACAGCCAGACTCGACAAATCATCTGTGTGTACCTACTCAAATGCCCATTTTGTACATCTAGGCTTGCTTCTGTGTTCGCCTCTTGTAAATCTCTAGCCATCGAAACGTTGTTGTAAGTTTATTATAAAGCACTGCGAAAGTTTGTTTTACCTATAAATTATAAGGTAAGCCTACATAAAATTCATCGCAAATATTGAGACAGGTAGGCAACTCTTGGGTTCCTTGATATTACTTTTTGCTGGTGTTTATTTATTTATAATACTTGTGTCGTCCAATTTTATACCAAAAGCATGAAGCTGCGAACAGGTGCTTCTGAATCTATTATTCTATAGTTATTTATTTTTTGCATTCACCATAATGATAAAGCAGTTTACGCGTACCTTAGTGCTTCAGAGAGTTGGTCAGGACCTCGTCTCCAGTTTGCTTTTATTGGCTGGCTGGAGTGGAACCCCAAGAGCAGGACTTTCAACTCTCACTTGCCTTTGTCGGCCGGCCAGAGGGGGGCCGCCAGAGCTATATGTTCGGGGGTGGAAGTGTCTAATGGCGTAATAGCGGGGAATCCCACTTCAGGCCTCTTAGACCCGCGCTGTATCCCTCGTATGCATTCCACAAGACCGGACTTCTTCCGCACGGAAGATGAGCCGTGAATCCCTAAAGCAGTTTACAAAATACAGAGGTGATGGCCATAGTAGGATTAGCAAACATGTTAGAAATACTAAGGGACTAGGGACTACAATAATCCCATCAAGAAAATGTCATGTAAAAAAAGCCAAGTCTCGCGACTCTTTTGCCGGAAAAAGTAATTAAGGCCTCTACACACCAAAGGCGGCTTTAGCGGCGGGTTAGGTATGCTGCCGGGCTTGTTTTGCGTCATATTCGTCGCTTAGTTCGCGTTAGTTGACCGCAATAACCCGCCGGCACAACCCGCCGGGTAAAGCCGCCGGGCTTTGGTGTGTAGAGGCCTTAAGATCTAATGTAGAGCCAAGTCTGGCATTTCACCTGTAGGTAAAGATATTTTTCGGACTAGGCAATCAAGTACCTCAAGCTGCTTGGAGAAAAGGGTGTATGGCGGTGCCTGTTCGAGTATGGCGATGACACTACCGTGGCTGTTCGGTTATGGCGGGGCACTGCCATGCCCGCTGATCACATTAATCAGTATCAATTCGCAAATCGTTGAATGCTTTTAGACACACTATCCGTACCGCCTCACCTGTTAATTATTTTGCTTTATGCTGCAGAAGCATTCAACAGCATGCGTAAGAAATGGTAGAAAATAAGGAATGGTAAAAACATGCGTACGCATGTTCAAACAAGATGGCAATTTTCCAAGGATGAAATGCGATTTCATGCTGATACGTTTAATATTAGTCCTTTGTCACAGTGAGTCCTGACGTTTCTCTACAAAACGTTACGAAATGACTGCTACGTAAGGACTCATCTTACGTTGAACAGAGTATAAGCACTGACTCCATTGATTCAGCGACCCAGAATGTGTATTGGGCTCCAAAGAAGAGAACACCAAGTTAGAGATAAAGGCATAACTGCAGCCCTCTCGCACCAGCGTCGCTGCTGCCTGTCAAAGACTTCTGTTGGTCAGCCGGTGGGTATTCGAACTAGTGATAATCTGAACTATATGTATTATGCTGCACACTGCCCCTAACATCGCACCTAGCGTGTCACAGCAAGATTATATATGCAAATTGAAATGTACATAATAATAATAATTATGCTTGAGGTACGTTTATGAAACCGCGCCTGCTGTTGACTTGTCAGCCATCAGCCTGACCTTTCCTATTAAAATGAGGTCCAATTTCAGACTAAATAGCAGTATTTTACGCGGGGCGACTATCATCTGAACTCCGCCTCCCATTTATTAGATGATGCCTATATCCAAAGGCCATTTAAGTTAAACTTTCAGGCTTCCGTTTGATTGACCGTAACAACTGTCATGGACTTATGGTTTTACGTTCTCTCAGAATTGTATGATAACATGAATACGGTTTTTAGCGATATTTATGAGTCTTCCAAACAAAAATCAACTATTAAAAAACGCGATAGCCAAGAATGGGTCAATATTACACTACAAAACATGATGGCACACAGAGATGATTTATTTAGGCGCTGGAAAATGGATCCGAGCAATAACAATTTAAGATTACAATATACTAAATATAGGAATAAAACACATAAGTTCATTAATGTGACTAAGGATAGGCATAGACGTTACGAAATAGAAAATTGTAAGGGAGACATGCGTAAAATATGGGGGAATATTAATAGCTGGCTGGGTAAAAACAAAGTAACAGTAGATGGCGTTATAGAAAAAATATTTACTTAAAAAAAGAATGCTTGGTAACCATTTGTAACAATTTTTGTAGTACATTCACAAGGGAAATTGATAATATTAAACATAAATGTAACAAGACGTTTTTAAAAAGACATGATTATGTGAAAGCGTGTAATGTCAGTTTTAGGTTCAATAAAGCAACGCCCACGCATATTGCCAAAATAATAGATTTGATGGACTGCAACAAGTCGCCGGGATCAGGTGGTATAAGGGTAAGAGATTTAAAGGAAATCAAGAACCTCATTAGTCCAGTGATAGCACATTTTATTAATCAATGTGTAAAAGAAAGTAAATATCCGGAAAAGTTAAAAGAGTCAATCATTAGACCAATTTACAAACAAGGTTCGCATCTGGAATATACAAATTACCGACCTATAGCTATTTTAAATACAATTAATAAAATTACGGAAAAATTCATAGTTAATCAAATTACAAATTACTTAGACAAAAATGATATAATTACCGACATTCAACATGGTTTTAGGCCAAACCGAAGCACGGCAACGGCACTAGCAAGATTTACGGACGATGTTAATAATTACCTTAATGATAAAAACATTGTGGTTGCAGTATTTATTGATTTCAAAAAAGCCTTCGATACCCTGGATCACGACGGCTTGTTGCAGGCTATGCATGAGTGTGGGATAAGTGGACCAATCAACAGATGGTTTGGTCAGTACTTGAAGCAAAGAACTATTAAAGTTCGGGTTGCTCATGCTGAAAGTATCGAGGGCGTTGTAAAATATGGTGTTCCTACCGGATCTGTATATGGACCCGTTGGCTATATTGTCCACGTTAATAGTATGTGTAATGTTATCAAAAAATGCAGAGCTTACATGTACGCTGACGATACATGTCTCCTATTCAGTGGTAAGGACCAAATCTCCATACAAGAAGCAATACAAGGTGATTTGGACAATATAACCAGGTGGGCACATGACAATGGCATAATAATTAATGTAAACAAAACCAAATGTATGCCAATATGCTCTCCATATGCACGTAACAAGAACATTTACCTAAATGTAAAAGGCCATAGTTATGACTGTCTCCACAACTATAAATCCAGCTGTCAATGTAGTAACTTGGAGCAGGTAAAAACATACAGGTACTTGGGACTGACTATTGACACTAAATTCACATGGAACGCACATATAGATGCAGTTTGTAATAAGCTTCGGTCAGTCCTGGGTAAGCTGTATACCTTAAAGCCAGTAGTTAAGAGAGGATTATTGTATGCACTGTATTATGCACTTGCTGACTCGACTATTAGTTATGGGTTGTGTGGTTATGGACTTACTTTTAAAACCTATTTAGATAAAATAAAAATAATACAAATACGACTTTTGAAAATGTTAGTAAGCAAAAAAACTAAACAAGGCTTGAACAAGGAATACGAGAAACTATTTAAAATATGCAATATACTACCAGTCGACATGAAAGTAAAAATAACAATGATTTTGGAACAATATAATATCAATAAACATAAAAAAGAAAGAGTACATAACTACCCAACCCGACTGTCAAAGAAAAAGCTTTTACATGTGCCAAATGTAAATAATTATTATGGTAAGCGTACGAGAAGATGGATTACACCAACATTATTAAATGAACTACCTAAAGAAGTAACCGATCGAGCTAAAAGTAAAAACATTCTAAAAAATCTCCTAAGAAAACATTATTTGTCGATGTGTCCATAGCTGCAACAGTCGGTTGGCGGCGTCGCCGTCGGTCGGTGCGTGTTGTGGGACTGGGTCTGTCTACTCCATACCCAGTATGGTGGGGTGAACAGATGTGGCCCCATGATACGCATCAGCTGACGTTGCTTTGAGTCTTTGAGTAGTAGTTGTGGACACGTTGACAAGTGGTAGTGTGTTTCTGTGAGCAACTATTTTGCATCTACATGCAGAGTAGTTGCTTACAGAGCCATAACTTGTTATCTAACTTAGATTTAATATATAATTAGTAACAATGTATGCTTAGTTATAGGTTTGTGCATAATCCACGAGAACGTACTGCCGACAAACTGCTCTGCAGTTTGGCAGATGTAGAAAACACTGTAACTATATAAATAAAATAAAAAATAAAAAAAAAAAAAAAAAAAAAAACACGGAAAGCCTTATCAATGATGGCCTGATCTACCCATCTTATTGGATAAGTCAAGAATAAGTATGCGTACCTATGCGATTCAATCATAAAATACCCTAAAACCCATGACTGTACAGTGGGTCCAGTATATCTTGGCAGACGGCAAAATTTGGAACTAAAGACAAAAACTTGTTTACCGAATTTGAGAATGTACTTTTTGCCTTGGGTGGCGCAGTGGCCCTCCGATGAGGTACAACGGGTACAACTCTTCAATGGCTTCTACTATGACTGTGGTGTACGTTAAAAATGCGGTATTATTAACCATATTGCACTACCAGGACATTTTTTATATTCCGACTTTTACAAGCGAGTACTTCTGACAATCGTGTATGAAGTATGTTTTTATACCAAGATTAATTTCCAGTTACCCAAATGCAAACATCGAACAATGTTTAAAAAAATATCAATTTGTCTATCGTCCTTGTTTTCTTTCATTACGATTGGTTGTTGGTTGGTTACAATTTGCCACCTGAAATAATGCGAGGTGTTGATTGGTGTTATCGTAAAATGTCCATGATTGCACCAATAACGATTCAGTTTGTAAACGGAAACAAACCATGTGCTAACATGGCGATTTTTCATCATTCTTCGCATGTCGTTTGATAATTATTGCGTGGCTGTTATGGGAATTTGGTTTAATCGTGCAATATTTTATCTTTTTGACACATTTTCTTTGTTTTGTTCAATATAATTATATCGAGGAAAAATGAGTGTGGACGCTTATGGACCGAGCTCACAAACACTCACGTTTTTGGACACTGAGGAAGCGGATCTTATTGGGGCTGATACTCAGGGCTCCGAATTCGAATTCACTGACTTCACCCTTCCTTCTCAGAGCCAAACACAGGCTTCTCAACACGATCATGGCTTATCATCTTCGAATCAGGTTAGTGAAAACATAGTTCAATATTTTTGTTTTCGCTCTAACCTTATTTTGTTGAATACGTAACTGCGTAAAGTGTCTCGATGAGTATTATATTTGGTACTGTTCTGATTTCAGGTGAACGGTTTGGGTCGTTCTGATTTATCATCTAAAGTTTCCAATGTGACGAATGCCATAGCGGAATTGCAATTTGAGGAAGAAGATGAGGCCTTGTACAGCAAGGAGTTGCCTGACCACGCGTGCAAGTATTGTGGCATACATGACCCAGCCACTGTTGTCATGTGCAATATTTGCAACAAGTGGTGAGTCACTTTCTCATCCAAGTGTTTAGTTACACATACCTACATAAAATGTATGATTTGTCACGTCATTCAAAAGTCTATTACACGCTTTTATACTAACCTGTACGTTATAAGACCCCAAACAATAATGTGTCAACATCCAACAGTTTGATCAAATAATATCTTTACAATACTGTACAAACTTTGTTGTTCTATAGATTCATTATGGGTTTTACCCACAAGAGAAGGTCATCATCAACAATTTATTCATAGCTGAACTGCCAAGCAAAGCTTTAACCTTCTTGTCCTTTGAATTTACTTAAACCTTTGAAAATGCAATAATTTACATTTTGAAGTATCATTTGCATCACAATATCTGTAATTTACATTTTATACATTAAAAACAACTTACTAAAGTAAAACAGCTGAATAAACATTTGTTTGCATAGGAATTATTTAATGTTACAACCAACAAGAAGAGACTGCTGCGTTTAGATTATATAATTCTCATTCATTCAGGTGACCTTGTTTTGCAGTGAATGTGCAGTTTGATTTAAAATGATGATAAAATCATAATTTAATAGATTCAAACCAAAAGTAATATGACTGTACGATATAATTATAGTCACGCTTGGTTGGCCTGGAAGCTCAGTAAAATGTATACCATCTCAATATAGTCAGGGTAAAACATAGGGATGATGATAGTAATCATATAATATGGCAACATATCTATTACAGGTTTTGCAATGGTCGTGGAAACACCTCAGGCTCACATATCATCAACCACTTGGTACGTGCCAAGCACAAGGAAGCGGCATTGCATCGAGACGGACCACTCGGGGAGACATTGCTGGAATGCTACTCTTGTGGTGCCAGGAATGTGTTTGTTCTTGGCTTTATACCAGCTAAAGCGGATTCGGTTGTTGTGCTGCTTTGCCGGTAAGAACAGCTGCAATTTACATTTATAAACATTCATGATAGTCATAATAAAGAGATAACAAACATAATTATTCAAATAATAAATAATGTCATAATTACGACATTACATAATATAATATTATGCAAAATTTTATATTGGTCAAATGCTGGCAAATTGACAATACAGATTTTATGAACATAAAATCTAAATGAAAGCATGAAAGAGAATGTTTATGTGAAGGAAATAAAATGTTGCTGCTTGCTGCTCAAACTCAACCATAAAAATATATGTTTAAAAAAGCAGAATATAATAAATCATTTTATTTTCAGCCAACCATGTGCAGCCCAAAGTTCCTTGAAAGACATGAACTGGGATCAGGAGCAGTGGAAACCCTTGATATGTAAGTTTTAGCTTATACTGCAATATACTCATACTTGTACTGCTTGTACTTGTGTTATCTATAACCAAATACCACATACAATCTTTGGTATGTTAGTTTCTAATAATATTTGATGGACAAACAAAATATTCAAAATAGTATTTAGAGGAATGTTGCATAAAGCGCTATCCACACATTTCCGGGAAATCGTCCCTGCCGTGTTCCGTCAGGGACGGGGAAAAAATCGGTTACGTACAAATTGTATGAACTGGTTCACACAGCTCCGTGTCAGGCGTCAGTGTCCCGGAGCACGCTCGGTCGCACGGACGCTCTGACAGTGCTATCCGATTTTTGTTAAAGTTAATGATTTTGTAGTAGCAGGTGAAAAGTAGATTCTGACATTTTGAAGTAATCATAATAATATTTAGGGTGTCGCGTGAGTTTCTGGCATAATGTGTGAAATTCTCCTGCAGTTTCTCTATCTTCCCACAGCTCACATACCCAAATACGTTTTATTTCCTGCTGATAGTGTTCTTGGTCATCTGCTTCTTCTTCATCTAGCGCTATTGCAATCATTGCCAACTCTTCTTGGTTAAACAAAGACATCGTGTTGTGTGCGTATCAGCTAACGAAACAGAACTGATACCGATTTCCCTGATATGTGTGAACACGGGTGACGGATGGCACGTCCCTGACGGGAACACTGAAACGATCTACTCGGAACACGGATAGCCCTGACCCGGAAATGTGTGGATAGCGCTTTATACCAGTTTACTTATGACCACTAGTCTAAAATCAATTAAATAAAAACTCATTAGCCATGACAATTTCTGCCTAGCCTTTTTCCCAACTATGTTGGGGTCAGCTTCTAGTCAAACCAGATGTGGCTGAATAACAGTATTTTATACAGAGCTACTGCCATTAGACCTCCAGCACCCAGTAACTGGGCAATGCCAATATCCTAAGGTTAGACCGGTTGTCAGACTTTCGCACTTCTAACTACCCATAATGATTGTCATAGGTATTCATATGACACCTGGGATCAACCTCTTAACACATTCGAATCACTTTTCATAGAGCTCATATGCCATCCCGCCATACATATTGCTAGTGGACCTTCCATGAGGGTCCACGGCATTACGTTTGCGCTAAGAGTGAACACTCGAGGAGGGTTCCTGGCATTATAATAAATAATAATAATAATGTTTATTTGTACACATAGAATAAAACATACATTAGGTTAAAAACCGTAAAAATTTTCGTGCATATTCCAAGAGAAACCTACATTAAAATGAGCCCTCCACGAGGGCACCCGGCATGGCGAATGCGACTACAGGATGCCCTCCTGGAATGCTTGCGGCACTGAACGTGTTAATGTGCTGTCTGAAGCACAGAGGTCTTGATGCTAAACGAACGGTCACCCATCCACGGGCTGACTGCGGCAACTGCAGCTTAACCTTGCAAATCGTATAATCCGAGCGGTCGTTAATTAGCCACAAGCCCCCCATGATATGACATAATGTTTAATTAATATTCATGTAAGTAATGAATATTTACTAGTTGTAATAAAAACTGTATATATTTTACAGCTGACCGAGCCTTTCTATCTTGGCTGGTGAAAGTACCATCTGAAGCTGAGCAGATGCGAGCTCGTCAGGTAAGTCAACTTATGTACTACAAAATGCCCAAGCAAAGAGTTTTGATAACAAAATAATAAACATGTAAACAGTTTATGTAATAAAATAATATGTTATCCTGTTAAATCCTTCTACATCCTTGCTGCAGTTCATTTACTGCAATGACTAAGCAAAGAAGCTTATTTACTTGGCCAACATAATGCTCACAAGAGAAATTAACCTATAATAATTCCTTATTTGTAAACAATGAATTAAACATGGATATTGTTATTTCTTCTAGGTGACTCCACAGCAAATAGGACGCCTCGAAGAGCTGTGGCGTGACAATGTGGATGCTACCTTCCAGGATTTGGAGAAGCCCGGGGTGGATGAGGAGCCTCATCAAGTGCTTTTGAGGTTAGTCAAAGAAGAATCTTTATATGTAATGTAATTAATTGTTGGTGCATCTGTTAGTGATTGTGTAACTTCTTAACGACTTGACCAATTGAGGTCATAATATTTACACAATATTTTTGTTTTGTCAAGATGATAGTTCATAGATATGCTGGAATCCGATAGGTAGCGCTGTATTAAAGTTATTTACGCGGGCACAGCCGCGTGAGAACAGCTAGTCATATTATAAAATGTGAATTTTCAGATGATTGTTTCTTAGCCACACTGTATCGGCTGAATCCTAGAAAACTTGTGGACTTAAATCATAGACTATAGACATAAGTATGTAGAACTTCTCCGATGGATGATAATAGGCCTCTTATAATCTTTATATAAATCTTAGGAGCACTTAACATTACCTCCAAAATTATTATCCCTAAGGAAAACCTAAATTTATTAGGTGGATACCTAGTGCAATTCTTAGTTTCCTCTTACAATATAAACAGGAATAATTAATAGATTGACCTAATAAACTGTTATTTCAGTCGATCAATTTTGTAAACATGACCATTTAGTTTTTTCAAAACTAATTGCAAAGCAATAAAACTTGGAACAGAATTTAGTATCGCTTTTGCTATTCCACACTCATGCATCTATCTGTTCCTATGATGTTAACGTTCTCTTTTTTCTGGTCGAAAGAAAGGCGTGGTATGTAAAATATTGTTCTCTTTCCAGATATGAAGATGGATACCAATATCAAAACATCTTTGGTCCACTAGTTAAACTTGAAGCTGACTACGATAAGAGGCTCAAGGAGTCTCAAACTCAGGAAGGCATTGAAGTCCGCTGGGATGTGGGGCTCAATAAGAAGACCATTGCGTATTTCACGCTCGCTAAAACTGATAGTGATATGAAGCTGATGCATGGCGATGAGCTGAGATTGAGGTAACTATTTTACATACTATTCTGTAGCACCGACTTCTGAAACTGTTAATTTAAATTATGGTAATTATTTTACTCCTTTTAGTTTTTCTTTGAAGTCAGTTTTTACTTTTTTTTAAAGTTTATTTTTAAACTTTAGTACAACAGGTTAGCTTCCGCTCTTTGGTCAGCTGGTTAAAATAAATCAGTCTAGCTTCCCATTAGATAAAAACAAAAACTAATATTTCTGCTGCCCAGCAGACAAAACAAAGAGGATTTAATACAAACATGTAAACAAGGTGCTCCTCATAATGTCTACACTAGTTAATGATAGGTTGGTTAATCCTATCATTAAATGTTCATTAAGATAATTCAGTCTTTAAACTGTTCAATAGCTAACATTTGTATTTAATCACATATCAATAGTGATAATGACAACATTATTGAACACATCAATTTCATATTTCTAGGTCACATTTAGCTTATCTGGTGAATAGTCACGGACTACATTATTGATATCTTGGTGAAATACCCCCTTAGAAATCTCTTTTGTTTTGGCCTGCTTTCTTTGATAATCATTTTATTTGTTTCGATTGCAGATATGTAGGTGAGCTGCATAAAGCCTGGTCGGGCGTGGGCCACGTGATCAAGGTGCCGGACAACTACGGCGATGACGTCGGCCTCGAGCTCAAGAGCGGCGCCGGCGCACCACTGGACTGCACCTCCAACTTTGTAGTCGACTTCATTTGGAAGAGTACTTCCTTTGATAGGTGGGTGGAAAATTGATTACGAGAAAATATGTGATTTTGGCAGTATAAATATGTCGATGTAAATGCGTGTCACATTTGGAAAAAACGATTTATTTATTTGGTCTGATAATAAATAAATACGGCATAACTGGCGTGAGATGTAAATTGACCCGTTCTGGTAACATAAATTATGTCTCGAAAAAATATGTACATGTCAATAATATTCATACATTTGTACATCATTGTAGGATGCAACTAGCTCTGCGCAAGTTCGCGGTGGACGACTCGTCGGTGTCCGGCTACATTTACCGCCGTCTTTTAGGACATGAAGTGGAAGAGGTCTTGTTCCGTGTTCATCTGCCGAAGCACTTCAGTGCTCCCAACTTGCCTGATCTTAATCGTTCTCAGGTAAATATCATTTGTATCAACTTCATATCTGATTATGTGTCAATACGAAGCACTTATATTGAGTGGCGCGAGAATAGATGTGTATGCACTCTAATCATATAAAGATGATTTACTTTGATGGTATTGTTTTCAATTTATTAATGTAGACCTTTTTACAATAAATTATGTATGTTGTTACAGGTATACGCAGTAAAGCATGCCCTACAGCGCCCACTTTCTCTAATTCAAGGCCCGCCAGGAACAGGTAAAACTGTGACGTCAGCTACGATCGTGTACCAACTGGTGAGGCAGAACAGTGGGCCTGTGCTCGTCTGCGCTCCCTCCAATACCGCCGTCGATCAGCTCACGGAGAAGATTCACAGAACTGGGCTAAAGGTCGTGAGACTTTGTGCTAAGTCTCGAGAAGCTATGGAGTCCTCAGTGTCGTTTTTGGCACTCCACGAGCAAGCTAGGGCTTTAGGATCCGCAGACAGCGAGCTCAGAAAGCTGACCAGATTGAAGGAGGAAGCTGGCGAGCTATCAGCCGCTGATGAGAGGAGATACCGCGCATTGCGCCGCGCCGCTGAGAGACGTCTGCTGGACGCCGCTGACGTCGTGTGCACCACCTGCGTCGGCGCTGGAGATCCAAGAGTCGCGCGCATGCGCTTCCAATCCATTCTCATTGATGAAGGCATGCAGTCTACGGAGCCTGAATGTATGGTACCCGTCGTATTGGGCGCTAGACAACTGATTCTCGTCGGTGATCACTGCCAGCTGGGTCCAGTTGTCATGTGTAAGAAAGCTGCGAAAGCTGGCCTGAGCCAAAGTCTTTTCGAGCGTTTGGTCGTCCTTGGCATCCGTCCATTCCGTCTTGAAGTCCAATATCGTATGCATCCCGAACTATCACGTTTTCCTTCTGATTTCTTCTATGAGGGTTCTCTTCAAAATGGAGTGAGTGCTGAGGAACGTCGTTTGCATAAGATTGACTTCCCGTGGCCGAGACCCGACCGCCCAATGTTCTTCTATGTGACACAAGGACAGGAGGAAATTGCCGGTTCTGGAACATCGTATTTGAACAGAACTGAAGCTGCTAATGTTGAAAAACTTACTACACGGTTTTTGAAAGCGGGCGTACGTCCAGAACAGATTGGTATTATTACACCTTACGAGGGCCAGCGGTCCTACCTTGTACAGCACATGCAGTATCAAGGTAGCTTGCATGCTAAATTGTACCAAGAGATAGAAGTGGCCAGTGTGGACGCCTTCCAAGGAAGAGAAAAGGACATTATTATCATGTCCTGTGTACGTTCTAATGAACACCAGGGAATCGGGTTCTTGAGCGATCCACGTCGTCTGAATGTAGCGCTGACACGCGCCAAGTATGGGCTTATAGTGGTCGGAAACCCCAAGGTTTTAAGTAAACAGCCGCTGTGGAACCACCTGCTTGCATTCTACAAGGAGCGCCGCGTACTGACTGAGGGTCCGCTTTCCAATCTGAAGGAATCTGCGATCCAATTTGCTAAACCAAAGAAGCTGGTCAATGCACAAAATCCGGGATCACACTTCATGTCGACGTCTATGTTCGATGCTCGCGAGGCTATGGTTCCGGGTTCGGTATACGACCGCGCGCGACCCCTACGTGACCCTCTCGCGTACGTGGGCCCCGAGCGTGCGGCCATGCTGCACGCGCCGGTCCCCCCGGCCGCGTTCTCCGCACACCGCGGGCTGCAGCGGCCGCCGCTCAACAACAACCAGCGCAGCGGCAGGAGGCGGCCCCCTCGCCTGTCGCAGGAGCCGCTGTCGCAGCAGCCCCCGCTGTCGCTGTCGCAGGGCGCCTCGCAGCCGGACTTCAGTCAGGAGTCGACGGCTCCCGACTGCCCGTCGCAGCCCGACGGGCTCCTGTCGCAGGACTCCACGTACCAGGGCGGATTCCGAGCACGCTGTAGCCAGTACTGAGAGTGCCGGGCGGACCGCCGCGGGGCCGCGCCGCAACAGCCGACCTCACTCCTCCGGGGTGGAGATCCACGGTACTGACGACAGACGCCGATGCGCACCGCACACCTGACTGACGACAATCTTAATTCGGGTGTAGAGACAGACAGAGGATTCCCCGTGTTGCGTTATAATCGCGGGGTTGAATCGGTTGCGCCGGCGGCGGAATCCGACCGCGACTTTGTTAGTCTTCGCCCATCGACCGTATTGAAGAGTGAAAACTCAAAACTTAGAAATTGTGTCACGCGCGGAGCATACTTGAGCAACAAGTTTTGTTTGCTATAAGTAAAATGTAACCGTTCCATTACAGGGATAGATTTTTTTATAGGATGTTGAAATAAACTAAAACCGATGTTACTACTACAAGGGTTAATTAAAGTAATAAACGCTCTATGAGCAAATTGGTCGTTAATGTTAAATGTAATTCCATTAGACACGTATGCACCAAATCGACATTGCTATAAACTTGTTGCTATCCTCTATTACTACACGCGTTACTATGTAACAATTAGAAACGAGTAGACAATGACATGTCTCAAGGGAGAATCAAGATGGCTCGGATCGAATTTTCAAGGCTTGGAGGATGCAAATTTACGAAGGGACAAGGACTGATAATTATGTATAAAGTTTTATAGAAAAAGCAGTTGGAATAACACCTCATGATCTCTAAGGTGAATATTATTATTCCTACACGGAAGGGACTGTACGTAAGGACTATTTTATTACGTCCGTCTAAACTCAATAAAATACTATAGCAATATTTTTGAAAACATTCTCACCTATCTAATTTAATTTGAATATGTAAAGACAAGACTTGTTTTCTCGTTTCTAGATGTATTAGCAAATCGCGACGCACTAAAATTTGGTTACGCGAACAAATACCATCTCAGTTCGCAACGTAGAACTTAAAATTCATTTTAATTTAACATTGTAATAAAAAAAATACGAAAATGTTAAGCCAGTTAGTCAGATTATAATTTATTAGGCGACTCATACAGTAATATTCTAGTAATGGTTTGTTTTCGTCATAGGGAATTTCACAATGTTCATATTTAACTTCATTATCATTGACGATATCAAACAGTGTCAGATCTACATCTTAGACCAACAGTATCAATGTTAAACGGGCCTATATTGTTTTTCCTTCTCATCCAATATTCTATTCTATTTTTTAGGCCTCATCGACATCACATTCTACACTAAAATTAATATCTATTACAATGGCGATATTTAAAATAAACTTAAAAAATATTAGTTTAATTTGGAATATATAGGTACCTACCTATAAATGAAAAAAAATAGTTCCCACTTTAAAATTAATGGTTTGCTCTTAAATTTGAATACTAACTTTAAAATTTGTCGTCCTTAAAAATAATAGTTTGCACAATGATTTTAATTTGAAAATCCTCCTAAATAAAATGACAAACAAATATAGTTAGGTTTAGCTTGTATTAGAACTATGACCACCCAACGCACGAGACGAGCGAGCGAAATGAGCAGTTGTCAGAAACGATTCGCTGATCGCTTTCAACCAATCATATAAATGGTTTTTGATTAATTATAGTGCGAACCATTATTTTTTCTATGGAAAGTATTATTGAAGTGTGATACATATTTTAAAGAGCAAATATATTATTTATATATCAGTTAAATTTATTGAAATGGTAAAAATTTTTTACAGGTTTATAATTTTTTATAGTCCCTTTAAACATTTTTAGTTGTTATTTTCATTAACTTTAAAGTGCGGTTAAATGCATCCCTTTAAAATTAAATGGCTGTCACTTGTACAAATTATAAAATTTACTGTATTTATGCATTCGGCTTTTCAAAATGCGATGAATTGGTATGTCGAAATTCTGTCGATGGTTTTTTTGTGAATACATGCTCTAAACATTCCTCGAGGTACTTCTTGAAACTTCTTATTTATATTTCTAACTATTATCAGAGGGACGCCACTTAAATTTCAATGTTATCTTGAAGACGCTTTCAAATAATTGGAAACTGTATGTATTGTAAGTGAATATTGTGGAAAGGTTTCTTTATGGCTATTAGAGTCTGTTTAATGTATTTCCTGTTATTATGTTAATAATGAACTATCTTAGATGGTTCTTACTTTTTGTTTGTGAAGGAAAATCAATAAAGAATGTCATAAGTATAATGCAGTTTTATTTGTATAAACAATATCATCCAGTATGCAAAGTTTTAATTAATACATTTATTCTATAGGTGCATTACCAATAAAGTAAATACAAAAATGACAACTTACGGTTAACTAAATATAGCATTTTATATAATATTTGTGCAGCTGAATATTTACAAAATTTAAATATTTTTTAAAACAATTTGGAAAAACTACACTTTTAAGGATGTGCCCATCTATAGATATAACAATATTGCGTTAGAATAATAGTGGCACAGTGATTAGTGATTATGCAAAATATTGTCAAGTAACGTTGGCACTGTCTTAAAGCGTTTTTATAGGCCGATTTAAAATTACTACAATATTCTACAGAGCAACTTAAAAACTATCCAATGAAATAAACGACGATTTATGAAGGTTAGGTACCCAATAAGGTTATCCCTAATGAAATACTTTTAAAAACTCAAAACAAAATTTATAATTGTGTGAAGACGTAAAACTCAACAATCTAATCTTCGTTTAATACTTTTTCCGTCCGTACCTTACAATATATTTTCGGTTCAAAAAACATTCCAAACATATCTTCTCTTATTTAAGTAAATTAATAAAACATTGGAGATTCTAATGACTTTTCCTAAATTACTAGCTGCACAACATAGAGCTAGAGTTGGTTAAAAAGCATAGTACCAATAAACTGCGCCTAGCCGTATGTATAGTTATAGTGCACATGGGTACAGAATAACCAATGCATTAGGGGCGGCCGCCCGAGGCGCCCCAAGGCCAAAGTGGCGCCTTAAACCACGAATTAATCAGATAAAAATAAACAACTTCACTAGAAAATATGCGACAAAACAAATTTGAATCGAAACAAACGATCAAAAACAGTAATTTTGGCTGTCAGCCGTGGCAGAATACTAACGAATAGTAAGAAAAAGGACGCTAAAAATATCTCGCCCGGGGCGCCTGGATAGTGCGTTTCACGAAAGAAGTACCTTCTACGTTATGCGCAAAATCAGTTGTGCCAACATGGCGCCGAAGGGACTTCTTTAGTGAGACGCACTCTAGCTGAAGCCGGCGCTGAGTATAACCACAGTCTTACTAAAAATACAGTCTACCAGTTTCCTCATAAGATTCACACGGCAGTTGTTAGACTACTGTGAAAATAGTATGCTATCATCACCAACTAAGCTGAATACATAATGATCTTGAGCATGGATTCGGCTTGTCCTATCGCCAGTCAATAAATCGATTTTTCAACAAACATGCCGTTAAGAACTTTTATTGAGATACAATAATTATTGAGTTGTGTACATTTATAGCTTAGCAAATATAACATCATCTATTAGTATTGTACATATTCAAATTGCATGTAGAATATCAATGTTAACAACCTAACTAGTGCGCATATTGCCAAAAGGCGGTAACCCTAATCTTATTTAAATATATATTATTATATAAATAATTGTAAATGTGGCTTAAAAATTAAACATGTATACAAAATGCTAAGCTCTAATGCTGGTCATATAATATTTAGAACTTTTTATTGAGGTAATGGCGGCGGCTGGACGGCAGCGTAAGTAGGATAATATGGAGCAAAGTTATTCGGGCCTCGTATCATCATGTGGTTGGACTCGCCTCTATCTTGAATCGTACGCGCTGTATATGGAGATTCTTTGTAAACTGGTGAAGCTAAAAATGAAAAGGACATGTTGTATTAATTTTAAGCCAGACTTATATTACAAATCGATTTATTTAGATACACAAGACATGATAAAAAACTAATTAATGTCGCGAAAGCCTTTTCATTATCGTTGAATACTATTGGCCAAATAATCAAACGCTACTCAATTTTAGATTGCTGTTAATTTCGTGCTGTCACTTTCATTTCGCCTTAAAGTGACAGTGACAGCACGAGATTTAGGGCCTTTGCCTTTTTCCTGTGACGCGGGCTCGTGCCCGCACCCGTGGCGCCTGAATTTCACCTTTTCATACATGTATTTATTGTGATGCGTGTTTCACGCATGAAAAGGTGAACTGCGAGCGCCACGCATGCGGGTGACGCACGCACACCGGCACGAACCCGCATGACAGGAAAAAGGCCCTTACTGGCAACTCAGAATTAAGTAGCGTTTGAGTATTTGACCTTAAGACACAAAAATCCGTCAAAAACGATGTTAGTGTTGTGACTGGTCATTCCAACTTTTTAATAGTAGTAATAGTAGTAATTTTTTTTAGCTTCATTTCTAACTTTAGTACTTGACGCTGGTGTTTTCATCTGGACCCTTTGTGCTTCACAATACTGTATGAAGAGGGTAACACTCCCCCCCTCGGCTTGTGAAAAGCTGATCAATTTAATGTAGGTACTTATTGCCAATTGAATGCAGGCATAGTATGACCAACGCAACATAGACAAGGGTTTTGCCGACTGAAGAATAGGAAAAATGACATGCCACTTTGCTTTTCAAAAATGCCATTGTGTTTATGTCATTTTGTCTATTTTTCCGACAACAAAAACCTTGTCTACGGTGTCCATGCTACGCATGCTGATGTGTTTGGTTGGCTAAAGTATTATACTCTGTTCAACGAAAGATGACTCCTCACATAGAGGTCATTACGTAAATAAGGAGGCTGCTATCGAAAAAACGTAAACGATATCATCAAACACCGTAAAATAACCATATTATACTACGTACGTCAGGACTCACCTTACGGTGAAAAGGGTTTGACAACCAAACAAATCCGTTAACATTTGACAGTTGCCTTAGTTAATTTTACGTCGAACCTTACAGGGACCGGTGGTAAGTATCGTGTATTGTTCAACTTACTTAGAGTCGGGTACAATGACTGGAACGGTTGCACGGGCGGTGCTCCCGGATTTACCCAACCTCCTGGGGTTGGATCAACACCTGGAGCTGATGGCGGCTGTAAATAAATAAGTTCACTTTAGTTATACAATTTTTCATGTGAACATTTTTAGGTAGCTGTGTATTATAATATCGATTATTTGCTATAAACGATGTATCATCAAGATTGGTTGAACTTGCGATAAAGATATTTATCTCCTTAGTTTGAATCGTATCTAAATGATTGGTTGGTTTGGTTATTGCGAAAACGCGAAATAATTACATTTTTCGAAATTCACGTGTACAGATAAATTTTCTTAAGCCCTTCAACTAATGCCTTGTACAGCCCAACCGGACGAAGGCGAAGGAACGCCGAAGGAGTGAGTGTGGGCGGTTCAGCGAAGGCGAGGGAACGCGTACGAAGGTCTTCGCCCGGCTGTGCTCCGCGGTGTGTCGGATTATCAAAGACTCGCTCCGTGTGGACAGAACAGCAAAGGCGAGCGAGCGTTCGATGTCCATCGGCGAAAGCAATTCGTACGCCTTCGTTCGGTTGTTTTGTATACGGCCTAAGCTGTGTGGGTTTACTGACATAGTGCAAGAGGAATCAAACAATACCTACTCATTTCGGTCGTACTATTTTCTACTTAAGTGTAAATGAACTTTCCACTTACATAAGGTTGTCCCGGACTGACGGGCAACACGGCAGGCTGGCTAGGAGAGTACTGTCCCGGCTCTCCAGTCCCCACGTTGTCATGCACCGGCGCCGTCGGCACTACTTGTCCTACCATGCCGACTAGCGGGACCGTGCCGATGGCTATGTATTTTTTGCCACTCATGTTCATGTGCATGCCTGACACCACACATTCCACCTGTAGGAAACAAGAAGTAAATTAAGATTCTGATCGTCGACCTACATCATCATTTAGGACATTTCTCAAGTGTGATAAGTTGTATCCACACTTGCGTAAACGTCAGCACAGGTGCGTGAACCGCGCATTCTACGTGCATCCTACAAACAAGTGTGGACGCGTTTGCGAATAGTTAGCGAGCAGTTCTCATGCAAGCTGCGAAAACGTAAGCAATGTTTTCTGCGCACAAAGCGTGCTCCTGTTCGCGAGCAAGTATAGACGCGTTCGCGAGCAGTTTCCGAACGACACGCGTACCCTTCGTAAATGCATTACGAACGGTGGTGTTATTGACTTGTAGGCTTATTCACATAATTTCATGACGCGCCGATAAGTTGCAATGACACTGAAGTTCACGCGAGCGTATGTGATAGCGGTCGCCGATAATGAGAATGCGAAAAGCGTTGTTTTGAACTTCTTTAGTTAGATGAATTAGCCTACTGATGCATGCGCACAAGTGTGTACACTGGTTTAGAGTCGCCCGGTCGATGTACCATCAGACTAGACGCGGCTAAATACTCATAAGGGTGCTTAGGGCTCTTACACACCACGTTGTCTTCAGGCGCTGTCGACTCGCGTTGCACGATACAATAACGCGCTGCAAACGTGATGTTATCGCAACCAATTTACCTATTCACACGTTCATAAAATTGTAGTATGCAGACGACGACTTATTCGCGAGCTGTCGACGCGCTCGTAGCGCTGAGTTACATCGATACAGACGCGCTGGCACAGCGCGTCTCTTTAGCTGCGTTTATGTGTTTATACGTACAGCGCGTTTTAATCGGTTACTTGCCGACACGCGCGTCTGTAGCGCGATACACGCTTCTTCGCGCGCGTGCTACACGCACTTTACTTTGCAAGGAGAGTTGCTCACGCGCGTCTGTAGCGCGTTTCTCATGAGTTTGCAGCGATGCAATCGCAAGTAATCTGCCTATTTCAAGTTTAGCAGCGCCGACAACGCGCGATATCGAAACGCGCGTCGACGGCGCCTGAAAAAAACGTGGTGTGTAAGAGCTCTTAAAGACACTGTACGCCATTGACTGTACGCAGTTGTCTGCAGATACTCTTGTATTTAAAGTTTCTAAAACAAATAACTTTGCATTAAACATATCCCGACAATAGAGAGGGAGAATGTTAGGATTAAAAGGTTATAAATGTTTCAGTTCAAAATTCTAATTCAATCTAATACAATTTTGTTCACGTGTACCGTGTGAATTTCTGTTTTGGTTCAAGTATGACATCACCATGACATCATGCACCAAAAAAAACCGCGAGATAAGCCGCTCTGTATTACAAAACGAAGTTACCTTGGAAACGACTCGACAGCGCAAATTACATCTGAATGATTGCTCTATGGATTAAATTAACTTGTAGACTACACGGCTTATGTGATAACTAGTGGTCGGAAGAGATACAGCTATTTATGAAACTGTCATGCGAAAAGTTAGTAACTCCTTGTAATAAAACGATCCCACAATTTGATGATTCTTTGTACCTAAGCCAATAATTACTTATATTATAGAATTCCAAGAACATATTTTTTGCTACAAAACAGCCCTGCAACACGTTCAAATGGAATAAAACCGGCCAAGTGCGAGTCGGACTCGCGCACCAAGGGTTCCGTACGTTGGAAGGAAACGTATAAAAAGTTTGTTAGTCTGATTTCTAAAAAACTGTGCTGGTTACAGACATCGTTTTATTTTTTCTGTAATATTTACATAAACCGCTATCAACTCGATTTAATCCAGATTTTTCATTTTGCAAACTTCGGAGATAAAAGGGGGTGGGGTGGTATTTTTACGAAAAATTTTCAACAGTACGATGATGTACTAGTACTAAGTAACTATGCGGCATAAATTAACATAAAAATATATGTTACAATGTGCCAATGAAGCCCTTTCATATGACACCACAATTGACCTAGTGACCCCCCATATTAAAATTTCTACCCAGCACTTCGTTCGCTGTTGCAATAAAAATATAAATCTTTTTTTAAATTCTTTCACTCCCAATATAGTTGTACAAGCATTATTTAAAACTATTCCAAATTTCATTTCGATAGCATTGGTAGTTCCTAAGGGGCCGTCTCCACGAGCGAGAGAATCGCGGCGATATTATCGTCGTGCCTTATATTTCTATAAACTCTCTTAGAACACGTCTACACACGGCGATGTTATCGCGGCGATAGTTTGTATTGAATTTGATGGCACGGCGAGACTATCGCCGCGATACACTCGCTCGTGGAGATGGCGCCTAAAATAAGCAGCTATGTCAGACAAACGGACGAAGCCGCACCATAACGCACGCACATTCTGTTTTTACCATTTTGGTACGGAACTCAAAAAAAAGATGCAGTTTTCTCACTTTTTGCATATTTAGAGTATAACAGCTAATTCTACCAACAGCAAATAGGTACATTACTAACATATTTTCTTGATACAAGTTTGGTAAAGTGCTTTATAATTGCAAAATCGCAGTGACCTGTATAATATTTACATAAAAGTTCAGTTCGTTGAACTCAAATAGTCCTATTGCGACCACTAGTAATATCACAGATTATGCAATCTATGATTTACTAAATTATAGATCAGACAATTTAAATTTAGAATTAACATGCTTTAGGATTAGAAACCATAATTACAATTTACACATAGTTCACTTTCCATTGCAATTAAAACTGTATTATGATTTTAACATTAGTTATTGTAATTTAGAAATTAACTTAGTTTATTACATGTACTTCAATTGACCTTTGTGTAAGTTGCAATAAAATATACTTCTACATATTCGTCACTCACTACTTTCACCACCCGGCGCAGACACATTAACAAAGCTTATTTGTACAGAGCAATATATAGCAACATCCGATTTTAGTTTGTAAACGATTGTAGCGTTTATGTGCGAGCGCCAAGCGACAAATATAGGAAGTCAAGTTTTTCTATAGCCTGCGGTTATGATGACCCTGAGAGATAATTGCGAGTTATAAGCTATTCTTATTATGTAATTCAATCCAGATCGCTCTTACCTTGAAGTCGTAATCCAAATCGATAATGTTACAGTTGACGAGATCGGATGGCGGAATAGGCGGCACTTCCATGGTCAAGTTCCAGCTTTTCGTGCTGCCTGCTGGGGCGGGCCCCTCTTGTATAGTTAGAACAACATCTTTAATTTTCTTAACTTGGTTTGAAGGTGAAGTGGCCCTGTATGTCACCACCTTTAACAATTTTAATTAAATTACCTATATCATCATAACAAATGGCTAAAACAAATCTGCAATTTTTATGTCAATGCAATAGATGAGTATACAAGGTTAGTCGGAAAGGGTGTATTAATCCGAAAGGGTGTCAAAGAACCCATAATGGAATATTCCGATCTGTCCCCCTGATCTGTCCCCTCGTCGGTATTAACAGGGGGACAGATCGAAACTATTTATTTCTGTTTGTCCCCCTAAAGAACAACAGGGGACAGACCAGAAATAATTCGTTCGATCTATCCGTTCGTCTTGGTGCCAGGGGAACAGATCGTTTTTTTTATTCCTGATTGTCTCCCGAAGGGGACAGTTCGGAATATTCCATAATAATTAACAACTTTTGTTCTACAACTTTCCCCGAATGTCAATAGCTTAAGAAAAATAGCTGTTCAAGGTTACATAAAAAGTACGCTAAAAGCTATCTGTGATCAGCTGTGTTTACATTTTAGGTCATATTTGAGGTCACAGATTAGGAGCTCCATTTTCTGAATTCGATTGACTGATTAGTACCCACTTTCTGACTAACCTTGTAGTTCTAAAATTTTATGTTTGATTCTGCATACAAACAGTGTTGTCTGTCATAAACAATATAACATTGATCTCAATTCTCAGTTAATATGCTAAAAATGCCGGCAAATCAAGGTCGTAGTGCAGTAACATATAATAAAGTTAAATTATCACAACAGGCATGAGAACTATTAAGTCAACTACCTATTGTAAATTAATGTTAGTTTTTACCTTGTTGTTTACATTATGTTCGATTCATAAAGAACTTTACATATATTATAACTCTCTCATTGCTCGTGGGAAATTTGTACTTTACAAAAAACTTAGTTCCTGAAATAAGTCTTGTGTATTGAATTCACCAATACATTTCTTGGGATATGATTTTGATGCTAAGTAAATTAAAATCAACGGGTCCTACGTATACAAGGTTAGTCGGAAAGGGGGTACTAATCCGAAGCCCACTTATAGTATCGCTGATGACTGTTTGAAAGCAAGTGTTAAAATTTCAAAATTCGATATTTTTTGTTTCCAAATAAAATGATATTTATTTAGTTTTTTCAAAAATTCTTCATCCCTGCTTTAGTTACAAATTCAGAAAATGGTGCTTCTAATTCATGACCCCAAATATGACCTAAAATGTAAACACAGCTGACCATATCTAGGGATAGATAGATTTTAGAGTTTTTTTTTTTTGAGATTTTTGAACAACTGTTTCTCTTAGGGCGCTTTCAATTTAGACGTTTCGTGTCGGACCGCTGCCGCACGTTTACCGTGCCGCTGGTTATAACCCGCTGACGGACCGCTGCAGTACGGTAGCCGTCCGACAGCAAACGCCTAAATTGAAAGCCTATCTGACTGCCGTGCGTTTGTATGCTAGTGATGTGACATCAGTCAAGCCATGGATTCTGACGAAGAAAGTGCTCTTGTTGAAAATTATAAAACAGAAACAAAAACAAAAAACGACGCCCCCGTAAAGGAGCAGCACCAATGTTTTCATTAACATGTAATTCTGGTGATTTCCATAATCTTTATCCTAGGTTAAAACAAGATCCAAGCAATTTTTTTAATTATCTAAGAATGTCTAGAGAATGTTTCTACGAATTACTTGAATTAGTTAAAAGTAAAATTCAGCGGCAAGAAACTGTTTTCAAACATACTATATCAGCTGAAGAAAGACTGCTGATAACATTGAGGTGAGTAAAGTAAACAACATATTTGTGATATTATCTATTTCTACAATTATTTTCATTGGTTATTTTTTTATACAAACTTTTAGTAAAAAGGATAATACTAAGGGCTCTTTCAATTTAGCGGTATGCTGTCGTCCTGCTGCGGTGCGGCAGCGGCGCGTTAGTCGCACTGCGCACGGACGATCGTTTTTTGTCATACAAAGCGCGCGGTGCGGCAACAGCGCGGCGCCGGCACCGCGAACGCTCGGCAACAGGACGGCAACGTCGAAAACACCACGTGTTCATTTCGCTGTTGAATAGTGCGGTGAATAGACGACAGAGCTAATTTCATAAAATTTTCATTACTTGTTTGCTTTTATCACCTCTCTCAAACACAAGCAAGCTGTGTTTATTATGGAACACAATAAAAATGTATTTTTAAATTACTTATTAAATTCATATTATTTTCTGAGCCCATTGATTACATTTTTCAAAACCGCATCTTTTCATTTAACATTCTTAAAAATATGTTCTGTTCGAGAGAGGTGATAGAGTCTGGCAAACGAAAGAAGACACTGAAAAAGCGCGGCAAATTTAAAAAAATCTCTGCATGGCAACCCCAATTTGTATGAAATAACCTAATTTGACACTTTAGAAATAAATATTTTCGTTGAAAAATCAGTGCCATATAAAAGTTTGCAAATAATTCGAGGGGCGTCTTTCGTTGGCCAGACTTTATGTGATAGCACTCTTAATATTATCCTTTTTACTAAAATTTTGTATAAAACAAATAATACAATGAACATAATTGTAGAAATAAATAATATCACAAATATGTTGTTTATTTTATTCACCTCAATGTTATCAGCAGTCTTTCTTCAGCTGATATAGTATGTTTGAAAACAGTTTATTGCCGCTGAATTTTACTTTTAACTTATTCAAGTAATTCGTAGAAACATTCTTAGATAATTAAAAAAATTGCTTGGATCTTGTTTTAACCTAGGTTAAAGATTATGGAAATCACCAGAATTACATGTTAATGAAAACATCGGTGATGCTCTTTTACGGGGGCGTCGTTTTTGTTTCTGTTTGATGTTTTTCAACAAGAGCACTAACAGTAATGTTTCTTCGTCAGAGTCCATGGCTTAACTGCTGTCAAAGATATGTAAAACATCACTAGCATACAAACGCACGGCAGTCAGATACGCTTTCAATTTAGACGTTTCGTGTCGGACTGCAACCGTACTGCAGCGGTCCGGCAGCGGGTTATAACCAGCGGCACGGTAAACGTGCGGCAGCGGTCCGACACGAAACGTCTAAATTGAAAGAGCCCTAAGAGGGCTATCACATTTTATCACCTCTCTCGAACAGAACATATTTTTAAGAATGTTAAATGAAAAGATGCAGTTTTGAAAAATGTAATCAATGGGTCAGAAAATAATATGAATTTAATAAGTAATTTAAAAATACATTTTTATTGTGTTCCATAATAAACACAGCTTGCTTGTGTTTGAGAGAGGTGATAAAACCAAACAAGTAATGAAAATTTTATGAAATTAGCTCTGTCGTCTATTCACCGCACTATTCAACAGCGAAATGAACACGTGGTGTTTTCGACGTTGCCGTCCTGTTGCCGAGCGTTCGCAGTGCCGGCGCCGCGCTGTTGTCGCACCGCGCGCTTTGTATGACAAAAAACGATCGTCCGTGCGCAGTGCGACTAACGCGCCGCTGCCGCACCGCAGCAGGACGACAGCAAACCGCTAAATTGAAAGAGCCCTTAAACTATTGACTTTTGGGAAAAGTTGTAGAACAAAAGTTATTCATTATTATGTGTACTTTAACACCCTTTCGGATTAGTACCCCCTTTCTGACTAACCTTGTATACAAGTGCAAAAACACAAGCTTTTAACTTTGACATATATCAAGAGAAATGTTTGAAATTTTGAAATGGTATGGTTGGGTCCATAACATTTAATTTTCAGAAACGTTGGTAATTGTTACGTGTATATCTAATGACAAAATGATAAACTATTATGAACTGTTTAACATTGTGTCCTCATAATAACTGAAAAAACAAAATCAACCTTATACTATCATACATAAAGAGGTAATTGCTTAGCTGATATCTTACCTTCCTCAAAAATATCTTGACAAGATGTAACTGCACATTACTTTTGTTTTCAATATCAACTCGTATCGGTATCACTTGACCGGGAACATAGCCCGACACGGGCGCTTGGACGTCGACAGACAAGGGCGGCGACGCGCAGCAGAAGCAACAGAATGTCTTCTCTAGTTGAATATGAATTGGTTCCTGTATGAATGATGGAAAGTTGTATAAAAGGCTACAAAATATTATTATTCATCAATGAGTTTGGCCTGACATAAAATATGGACTTGCACTGTACAATTAAATCATTAGTATTATAATTAAATATGAACATAAATACAGGGTGGATATCCCATGAACAAAAATGCCATAGGTACTAAATGTATGGAAGTAGGTAAAATCAAAATTCTCGATTTATGGCAGTTATTTTTCCGGAAATTATTTATGTTATTTTAGTTACTAGAAACTAGGTGTTTTAATATTAGCCTTAAGTTTTAGATAGTCTGTTGTCACTTAATGTTTCCACTTTATATACTTATTGAAATTGTCAGAGTGATGCTAAGTGCAGGCAACTGTATTTAACAGATCTTATGGAGTAGAAAGAAAGCAGTACTCAAATGCACTCCTATAATATTTTGCTAGTATCAGCGATAAGACCGCCATTGTACTCTTCAAATATTGTATAAGAGCTGTGTTACAATTTTGGTGTACAATAAAGTATATTCTATTCTAGTCTGCAATCACTAATTCACTTGCCTTATTGGATAATTATGGCATCAAGTCTAGCTAAAGATTATTTATTAAACTCATGAGGGAAACACATTATAAAAGGTGTTGATCTGTAACTGTGCCATATTTTCAGGGCAAATGTAAAAAAATGTGCATGATCATCAAAAACTGCATCCAATTCTATGGTTATTTAATAACCAAATTTTCACTTGGAAACATTAGCGAAGGTTTGCAAATAAATCGCAAAGTGCCCCAAACAATTTCGAGAATAAGTCACCAGTGGCGCGTTCGCTGCGCAGAATACTGCCAATTTATTGGGGGAATTTGTTTGTTTATAAATATTTGAAATCAAAATGTTATTAAATAATAATAATTTTTTTTGGTATTGTTTCACCTTTTTATTGATTTGTGTTCTGTATCAGTGGTAAAGTAACCTTCTTAAATATAGCATGGATACAGATCAACAGCTTTTATGTCCAGCAGACAAAATAAAACAAAATGAAAGGTATATCTATGAAAATTCTTTCTTACCTTATATGAAGGATTGAGATTCAAATCAAATGCATTAATCACAGTGAAAGCCATCTTTGTTTCTTGGTCGAACTTCCATGGCCTATCCAGGACAACTTTGATGGTATATCTGATATAGCCATACTGTCCCTCAAAGGATGAAGGCAGCACTGGAGGCAAGGCACAAGTGAAGTTGTACACTTGTTTTCCAGATGGAATTTCTATTTCATTTCCTGTAAAATACATTTTATGTTATAATCAAATTAAAGGAGAGGCCTATGTCCAGGAGTTAACTGGAAACTGTTGACATTAACCAATAAATGGAGTTGCAAATATGTATACTCCATTTCATATAACATTAGATAGAAGTGGGCCACCAGTATCTTTTGAACCATTTCTTCAAGTAGAGTTTCAGCTCATCTAGATTGACTGTCAAGATTTATTAAAGGGCTTAGACTTAAAACGCACTAGCGGCCAGCCGCAATACGGCGTACCGCTTGCGGTTGGCCGCACATCGATTTTTACATGAAACCGCAGGATCTCAACGCACTGGCGCACGACGGCTGGCCGGAAATCAGTGCGTTGAAATCATGCGGTTTCATGTAAAAATCGATGTGCGGCCTGCCGTATTGCGGCTGGCCGCTAGTGCGTTTTAAGCCTTAGTCCCAGAATGTCCACTTCGCAAAATGTCTACCGATCGTAAAACATCCATATCTCAGAATGACAAAAAAGGGTCATTTTTCAAAAGAGACATTTATTTCTGAGATATGGATGTTTTACGACCAGTAGACATTTTGCAAAGTGGATGTTCAGTGACTGAGTCCATTAAAGTACGATACTGTGTTGAATCCCTGCTGGAAGCAAACATGTTACTTATTTCTATACATTTCCTTCCTAAAATGGGTCTTAACTTGTCTAAGGTTATTTTAAATAGAGTATACACCTGCTGCATTACTACAATGATTGACCAAGTTATGAAATAAATGCCCAGTAATTGATAGTTCAAGCATTGCTGGGCATATTTAATCACTCCTTAATTTATGAGTATGACATTAAGGTACAAATTGGAATGTAATACAAGTGAGTCATACACTTTCATAAATTCCAAGTATAATGTTGATAGAAATTGTTTTGATTAGTCTGAAGCTATGCCTAAACCTCCTGAGTACTAATAACTAGTGTAGGTAGTGTGATGCATTATTCAATTGATGATTAAGGCAATGTCTACTAAGAAATGCAGGAAAAATATCAATAAATATGTTACATGTCATACACAGAGACCTTGAGTTATATACAGACTACACAGTACATAATAACATATTGACATGAACCTAGCATATTTTAATAAGTTCCCCTACTGTTGCATTTTGCATACAGGGCAATTCCAATGTCAGAATCTTGTTATCTTATTAGCATATGTAAACAAACTGCTTGCATGTGTGTGATATCAGAATTTATTAAAAGGAAGATAGTCACAATAAAGGTGAATGGCAATTTCACCTTTACTATGACTAACTTCATGGCATTTTATTTACACAACTTTAGCTGAGCTGAATCATAGATCTAGATAAAGTTGGCATTCATAATGAATTCATTTAAGTAAGGCTGGTGTTCACAAAAATTAATTGTCTGGTTTAACAACACTACCAAAAATTCTAGTACTTATTTGAGGAAACGAATGTTTAACCGCTAATGTCACAGCGCCGCAGACCGTCGGCTGCATCTATTGTTTATCTGAAACTGGTTTTCAATGAGTTAACCAGAGAATTAATGTTAGTGAACATCAACCTAAATATGATATCTGTACTTGGGAGCAAATAAATCGAGCCACTTCTATTTTTCACATAGGTATAATTGTTATTATTTTTGGTATTATGGAACAGATCAATTCTAAGCATATATCGCCTAAAAGGTTATTTGATAATCTTTACAACGAGGGTAGTTTTTTGTATTTTGAATTATATAATTCATGAAACCAAAACTAATAACCAGGACACGTGAAAAAAGGAGTGGTTCGATTTATTTGCTCCCAAGTGTATATTGATCTTGAGTTCAGGATAATTATGCTTTTGTCATTGATTAAATTGTTGGTATTTATCCACATTATTTACTAAACATGGAATCCTGAATTAACATATTAATTATTTCCTCTATACCACTGGATAGGAAGAACAACATAAAGACCAAATATTTGAGACACCTATAAATGGCAATGACTTTATCATTAAAAAGGTAAATGGACCATTATTTGGTATTTCTAAATTTATTGATTTAAACTCACCTGTACTGCTGCCCAATAAGTAGTATGAAACTTGAAAGTACTCCTCGTGTCCCGTATGCATAGTATCAGTAGATTCTGTTTTTCCTTCGGCATTTTCTTCGTTCTTACTTTCGCTCCACTCAGTATGGGCTTCTCCTTTAATCTTGACATGGATACCTATGAAATTAAATATCCGTTAGTCACTTTCAGGACGAGTCAGATTACTAATGTAGATGTCTTCACCGATATAATTTTATTTTCGTGCTCATTCTAATGGGTGAGTCAGAGACCATAATAAAAACTAATCGTATGTGTGAGTTACATTCTTACCTCGAACTTTTTTAGGACTATCGAAAACATATTCAATTCTTCCGTTGATAGTCTGGCCGGCGTAGTACGTGTTCCATTGGTTGTCTAAATAAATGTTAGCTTCTTTGAGACCCATTATAACAAGGAGATACAGAAAATATTTATATCGAACTCAAACTATTGAATTTGATTGAACTGTCAAAATTACGACATCGACAACCCAACCCAGAGAGGGGAGACAAGCCGAAAGTCTATTTTTATTTTCCCGTAACTGACACTGACATTTTCTTCTTTCTTCAAGTAAAGTGATGCACCATTATTCTAAGGATGTACTAGGGTTTATTATCGCGATTCGATTTTATCGAAGATCGATTCTTTTATACCCGATCATTCCCGATATTTTGGTAGCCAGATCGATCATAACATCGCCACGAAATCTTAAGATCGACACGAAATCTTAAGATCGATCTTTAACGATCCATTTAAATTTTAGGTATTCATTAAGCGGCATGTACTGAAAAAGTTTAGTTCGCAAGGTATTGTATCTTTGTTGAGCTGTGTGGACTCCAATTCTTTTGCCTAGAAGGAAAAGACCAGAGAGACAGCGACTTAATCGATTAGTTTTCTTCAAAAGTCTACAATACTGGCATTTTTATTCTTTTTTAGTAAACATTGACGTAGAATCTTTTAAATTTTTATATTTGTTTTCTTAATAATTCACGTCTTCCTGTCTGCTACAAACTTATTGATGTAAACCTTGTCATAAAAATCTCAGAAAAAAATAGTTTTTCGACATGATTTTACACCTTTTGCAATCGATTTTTTTACTGGATCGATCTCAGAGGTCTCGATTCGATCGAATCGATTCATAAGATCTATTTTTTTGTCGAAGATCGGAAACCGTATGATGCACTACTGATATTCTGGATACGCTAGGTTCGATTCTCAGTTAAAATGTATTCTGTGGGTTCGGTGTTTAGTGGAATGAAATATTGTTTATGGGTAGACGATTAGACGAGGCACTTTTTATGCGTATTCCAGACAACACGAAGGTAGCACCACTATAAGACCACCGATAGCAATTTCTTTGGGATAAATTTCCACCGTTTAGATGCCAAACACAATTACCAACCAACATTGATATTGACGACGGGACCAAAGTGTAGAGCCGGAGTTATACGTTCCTAATCGTAGATAGCACTAGAAAGAGATTTGTTTTGTGACATTATTTCCAAATATTTTGTATCGAATTAACTTAACCATATCCGCTTACGGCCGATGTTAATAACCGATCTCAATCCATAATATTTATATTTATTTAATATCCATAATATTTCCATCGTAGGTTTTTCACATTATTTCAAATGTATTTCTGTCCTACTATTTGTAGTATGTCCCTATATATCTACATCAATTCAGAGATTTTGTAATAATTTATAAATTATCGGCTCGTCTGTTAAATCCACGGAACTTTACAAAACGCCGGTCACTCACATTGCAGGCAAGTAAAGACCTTAAGGTGGTAAACATTTGAAGTCCGCGACTGTACTGTAAAACAGTCCAACCACACTAATAAAATCATCATTACTACCCATGGTTCACAAAACCGCAAGCAAGACTGAGACATTCGTAACCAAGTAAATGTGGAAGAGCAAATTCGTATAATGAGTTTGCGAATGAATGTCTGACGGCCCTTCACATCATGGATGTAGTATTCTTTATCTAAGCTTCACATGCGTGCAAATATTCGTAGAATGTACGAATGTTTGCGCGCATGTGAGTGACCGGGATTACTTCTATGTTGATAGTACAACATTACTTTATAATCTGTGAAGTGGTGTGAACTTACAGTGCGCGCAAGATAACTCTGCGCGCGACTGAGGGCGTGCTAAACGTTGCCATGATCGCAAAAGTTCAAATTACCGCTTTTTAAGCTTTACTTTTTTATCGCTAAACATATTTTTCCCGCTAAACATTCCTACAATCAGGTAGTTCTACCATCAAAATTAATAAAACGGCACACACTTTGGTGGACCATGATTAGTTCCGATTTCGGCCGCGCGCAGACTCATCTTGCGCGCACTCTAGAAGTAATATGTACTACGTTCTATTTAAAAAGCATAGAAGTAATAAGTACTATGCTTTAAGGTACTATTAAAAAGTCCTCGGGTATGAAATAAACTGACATAGAAGTATTATGTACTACGTACAACATAAAGTCCTTGTAAACTGACAAGACATTTTTAGACTGTGATGTAACTATGATAATTTTGTTTGATTGACAGTTGTCATTTTTTGACAGAGAAGCGCCGTGGTTAGGGATGTAATATACTTGCAATATTCAATACTAGGGCTTCCAAGTACGAGTATGTAAAAATACTAGGGTCGAAAACTAGGGTTTATAATACTTGAAAGTATTTGGTATTAATAAGCGGCGGCGCGCGCTTGCGCTAACACGAGAGGGCGGGGGGCCCTTGGCTTCCAGAGTAAAAAATACCTGCATATGAAATCGATTCATGTCAGCCTATAAATAAGGAGGGAAATATCGATTCTCGATCTCGATTTTGCTCCTTATTTACAGGACGATATGGATCGATTTCCTATGCAAATATTTTCAACTCTGAAAGCAAAGTACGGTTGAATTCCACCGAGTTGACAATACTTGCATAGGAAACAGATTCGTGTTGTCATATGAATAAGGAGCATAATCGTAAAGGCGAAAAAAATACTTGAAGTTTAAAGTTTTTTTTTCGCAAATACGATACGATTTAGCTCCTTATTTATATAATGACATGGATCAATTTCCTATGCAAGTGTTGTTAACTCTGGCGTGTTCCACCTCTGCCGCGCCCGACTAGCAAATACTATCATACTTGAAAGTATTTCCCGTACGCACCAGGGCGCTCTACTTCGAAGTGAAGCCCCTGGTTTTAAAACGTGATAGCTTAAATACGTCTCATCCCTAGCCATTAGCGATGGTGAGAGAAGAGTGATTGTATCCCTTCCCTAACTAGTCTGTGGTAGAGTCAAGCAAAGAGATTGTTGTCATTTGTTGTTGAGTTGAGGTGTGAATGTTATGTGTATGTCTTGTGGTGTAATCAAGCAAAATGTGTAATAATAAACGTTTTAATTAATTAATAAGTCATCTACACAGCCTATCCAAGTCTAATGCTAGACAAAAGCCGCTCCCAGGTTGCGTCACAACACTTGGTTCATTTTCTGCAACCAGCAGCCCTCAGCTGCCTTTTTATTATAATAAATTTGTCATGTGGTAGATTAATGTTTTTAGAATATTAGTGGTTTTTATTTCTCCAACCATGGACTACTGCGAATCAAGTTTACAATGGCTGACATTTCTGTTATAATACCAGTACATAATGGCGAAGCATGGATAGATAAGTGTATGAATTCTATTTCAAGTCAAACTGTTTTGAACACTGATATTAAACTAGAAATAGCTATTTACAATGATGGCAGTTCAGATAATACTCAACAACTATTGGAGAAATGGGGAGAATATTTTAAGTCACGAGGAGTGGGTTACGTATTGTCCAGAGGCAATATTTCAAAAGGCGTGGGAGCTGCGAAAAATGCTGCTGTTGAAATAAGTACAGGCGAATTTCTGTGCTTCCAAGATATTGATGATGTGATGCACCCACACAGAATATTTTTACAGTGGGAAGCAGCAAAGTTAAATCACAATGCACTTATTGGTAGTAAAATATCCAGAGAACCTGTAAATTCAACTCCTCGGTATGTTCACTGGGCTAACAGCCTCACTAATAATCTGTTGAAAATACAAATATATACTTCAAATGGTCCCACCTTGCTTATGCCAACATGGTTCTGCCATAGATCGGTATATGATAAAGTTGGAGGTTTTGTTGAAACAGGGCATGGAATACCTGAAGATCTGATATTTTTTTATAATCATTTAGATGTCGGTGGAGATTTACATAGAGTGGAGAAGGAACTGGTAGTGTATGTTTACCATGAAGGTGCAGCTACATTTTCTGTAAAGCAAGAACAGATCTGGAATATACAGATTGACAGGTTACAGAAAAATGTATTACCATTTTGGAATCATTTTACAGTTTGGAATGCAGGAAAACGGGGGCGAAGATTCGTTCGCTCATTAAGTCCCAATAACTTAGAGAAAATTGTGGCATTCTGTGATGTGGATAAAAATAAAATAGGCCATACTGTAGAGCTATATTGCCCTATTGAAAGAAGAGTCATTATAAAATTGCCTGTAATTCATTTTATGGAAGCTAAACCACCTTTATTAGTATGTATGAAACTAGATCTAACAAATGGTGAATTTGAAAGAAATCTCAAATCATTGAATCTCATTGAAGGAATTGATTATGTTTTATTTAGTTGATATTTTTGTCTATAACAATTTTTTAAAGTTAACAATAAAAGTGTTATAATGTTCTTAAAGTGTTTTTATTGTTTGTGCATAATAACAAATTTTATACATATATCCACCTACACAAAAGTTATTCAGTGTAACTTTAGACTGTACAATAAAACACCACACATAATAACACAAGTGACAATAACATAGAATTAGTAAGTGTCTAGCCAGCCACCAATGCTGGAAAGTGATTCATTTTCACTTCATGTTTTTTTTAGTCACATGGAAAGTTATACAATTTAAGCTGGTTGTTTTAGGAATACCTTCCAGTAGCTGTTCACTTGCAGTAGAATAGCTATTTCAATAAATGCACCACTAGTAGTTACACTCATTTTACTACACTACCATACCACACATTGAAAATAGTACTTTTATCCCTTTAAATTATTATGATAAAAATATTTCAATATAACCTGCAGTGGAATAGCACTTATTCTGCTACTAGTGGTGGGTTTTTTTTTTACTAAATAAGTGCTGGTGTTATGTTTCTCACTTCCAATAATATTGAGAAGTGGTGTCCAGTCTAGTTAGTCCATGGAAATTATTTTTGGGTCAACTTATACGCCTTAGCCTCAATACATATACCTAGGGCTGAAGACATCTTTCTTTACAACCTTCTGGCTAACCAAGCCTGGCTATTAGTTGGGTGAGCCAACATCTCAGTCACAAGTGTAGAAAAGTTGTCACATTTCTCTTTGTATTACATTTTCTAGATCACAAGATCCATTGATCAGGACTCATTTGCACTTCTCAAGTTCACTCCAAGCTTCTTGCATGGCTTCTATAATTTTCCACATTGGCCTTTATAAATAGAAAAAACCCTTGTATCCTGGAGACAAGGGATTTTATTATTTATAATTGTTCAGGGGATTCTTGTCTGAATCCCAGACAATTCAACAATTCAATTTTAGAATTGAAACAACTTCTTCAGATTCATTTACAAATTAATGAATTCACATTGTAATGCCCAGTACCTATAATAAATTCACTCAAAAACTGGCGGAGGGTCTTCTCGACGGCGTTTTAAGCTTAAAGTTCGGGGTTTGTCTTCAATCATCACTCTGCCCTGTTCAAACAGGCCATACCATTTGTAGATCATGGTCTTACGAGGACATTTATCACCATAAACGGCTTGCATCTCACTCAAGATTGTTTGAGGAGTTTTACCTTGTTTTGTGAGGAATTTGATGACAGCACGGTATTCAATTTGCTCCATATCTATAGTGTTAGTTGCGGACATGGTTTCCGCTTTATTAGTTATCTTGAAGACGATACTATAGGTTAAATACTTAAAGATCGAATTACTACAATAAGTAAGAAAGATGTAATATATAAAAATTGTGTTAAGTTGTCAATATTGAGAATAAACTAGGTGAAATCAGAATCATTTCAATTTCTAGTACATAACTTAACGTCAATGTCAGTGTACCGTACAAATAACATAGACAGACAGACAGATAAATAATAAATAATCTGTGATGTGTATAAAATCTATGGTCATTGTCAATATTTAGGCTGGGCGCTCATTGTGATTTTTTTGTCACGGTGACTTTTTGTTACCAAGTCGAATTCTATTTTTATTTTATTTTATTTTATTAATTTTAAGAAAACTTACAGCTAATACATTCGAGTAGTCATTAGTAATATGTAGAAGAAAGCCAATTACAAGTTTCCACCAATATAAACTTATGTATAAAATTGACAAAACGGTACAAACAGCGTGATCGTTAAGCATAGAAATAACTAAAGAGATTAAACAAAAATAAAATTCATTACGTAACAATGTTACTCTTCAAAGAAAAAGTTACTCAACATTTTTTTTAATTTCGGGACACTATTCGTAAATAAATCAAGCTCAACATCCCGGCACACCTCATTAAACATTCGACATGCTCTTAACATGTATGTATTTTGCCTATAGATAGTTTTTACAATGAGTACATGAAGGAGATGAGGTCTCCGAAGAAACACAGACGGTACACGAAGTCCAATCTTGGCCACCAGCTCAGGGACGTCAGTAGACCCGTTCATAATACTAAATAGGAAAGTGAGATCTGCAATTTTTCTTCGCTCGTGTAAAGGAAGAATATGAAATTTCTTACACCGACTAGTATAGTTAGGAAGATAAGTATTTGCACGATATTGAGTGTACCTTAAAAATCGCCTTTGTATACTTTCAAGGCGATTAATATAAACATTGTAATTTGGATTCCAAATTTGAGAAGCATATTCGAGATGGCTACGGACAAAAGCACAGTACAGAATTTTCATGGTTTTGACATTCTTAAACTCAGAGGAGACCCTAAAAATAAAACCCAACGCTTTAGAAGCCTTGTTGACTATATTGTCAATGTGCGCATCAAACAAAAGCTTTGAGTCAAAAATAACCCCAAGATCCCTGATGACGTTGACTCTGGCAATTGAGGTATTCAATAATTTGTAATCATATCTAATTGGGTTTGGCTTACGAGTAAATGTACACACATAACATTTTGAAATATTTAAATCCAACCTATTTCGATAGCAGTAATCATGGAACCGGTCTAGATCCTCCTGTAATAGGTGTGCATCCTCAACAGTTGACACTTGACTGAAAATTTTCATGTCATCAGCGTATAATAAAATTTTTGAATTTAGGAAACAAGAGGCGATATCATTTACAAAAATGTTAAATAAAAGAGGTCCCAATAAGGATCCTTGGGGAACCCCCGACGGAATGTACATCGCTCTCGAGGCATAACCGTTGAGGACTACAGTCTGGCATCTATTTTCAACATATGATACAAACCATCTGTACAAGCTACCCCTCACACCAATCCCCAACAACTTGCGCATAAGAAGTACATGATCTATTCGATCAAAACATTTACTGTAGTCAGTGTATATAACGTCGACCTGAGACCTCTTAGACATATGCTCTGAAAGATAGTCACTGCAGACCACGAGATTGGATGTGGTGGAGCGACCTTTTAAAAATCCGTGTTGGTGTTCTGAGAAACTTAATTTAAGCGAGCAAGAAAGTTGTACGTGTACGATTTTCTCCATAATTTTAGCAAACACACAGAGTTTGGAGATCGGTCTATAGTTTTCAACGCTGTCCTTAGGTCCTTTTTTATGAATCGGCGTTATATACGCTGACTTCCAGATTGTAGGCACCACTCCCAAGTCGAACGACCGTTTGAATAGTAATGTCAATGGAATGGATAGACATCTGGCACATTTGGTTATAAAAATTGGTGAAATATTGTCCGGACCAGCGGATTTGTTAATATCCACTTGCTTTAACAAGCGAAATACCTCCTCCTCCTGCACATCAATAGAGCAGATGTCCGATACGAGACCAGTAGACTGATCCATTCTCGCAGAGGCTAAAAATTCATTTGCGTCACGTCGCTCTTGGAAATTGGAAAAGAAACAGTCGCCAAACATATTGCAGATTTCCTCCCCACGACCAGACGACAAATCACCAAACCTTAATACAGACGGGTAACAGTTGGTTTGTTTTTTAGATTTAACATATTGCCAAAAAGCCCTAGGATTTTTAGAAATGGCCAACTCAATCCCTGCTATATAGTCATTAAACATTTCTTTCTCCAGATCTTTGGCCCGTTGACGTAAGGTAACAAAAGATTGATAGTCCGAGAGATTTCCGTAGGTTTTATATTTTGAGTGAAATTTTGACTTTTCCTTAATTATTTTAATGAGAGGGCTCTTGTACCAAGGAGGGTACTTACCCCTTGGAGCGATAATTTTAGATGGAATATGTGAATTATGAAGCAAGTCGACAGTGTCGTAAAAGAACTTAACAGCTTCTTCAAGAGGCCTACTATTTAGCTCCAATGGCCAATCAATTGCCATCATTTCATTAACTATGGCGTCATAGCTCGCCTGAGCATATAAGAACTTGACTCGAGGCCGAGAATGCAGCTGATGAAGTTGAACGAAGTCGGCAGAAATGCAATGCAATGCTATGAAATGAAAATATATTTTTGTCACCGAGGGTCTCCGTAATGTAACGTCACCATAGTGAGTGCACTCCCATACTCCCATTTATCTTCATAGCATTCGACTTGGGTAGCAAAAAGTCACCGTGACAAAAAATCACAATCAGCGGCGGGCCTTAGTAGGCGGGCCTTAGTAGCACAATGAGCTCCTCGTGAATCCTTATTAAAGTTTGTGACCTCGCAGAAGAGGTGTCGAAACTAGTGTTACCTAACCATTCATTATTTCTCGATAGGTTGTCAACTGACCTCGAAAACTAGTAACAATATCGATGGTGATACCGATAGTTAGTGGTTTTCGAGGTCAACTCTCGACAGTGTTACGACATTATTACTACTTTTTAAGGTCAACTTTCGATAGTTAGGCAACACTAGTCCCAATACCAAAATATTGTACAGACGCTGCCGTGATCGCAAAAGTTCAAATTACCGCTTTTTAAGCTTAACTTTTTTATCGCTAAACATTATTTTTCCGTTAAATATTCCTACAATCAGGTAGTTCTACTATCAAAATTGATAAAACGGCACACACTTTAGTGGACCATGATTAGTTCCGATTTCGGCCGCGCGCAGACTTATCTTGCGCGCACTCTAGCTACTACAATCTGTCAGATTTCTTTAATAAATCATCTTCATCGCAAAAGCATTAGGCGCCCCATACACCTACAATAATATTGCACAATATATCTGATTGCAGAATATTATTCAACATGTAGGGATAGTATTGAAACATTGCGCAATGATTAAACAAAAGTTTGAGCGAGCTTAGTGAGTTGGTGCGCATCAAAAATACTACCAATGCACAGACTGTGACTTAAAAGACTTTGATTCAATCCAAAAATTGAAAAAAAGAGTTTGACAGTTGTCTTTGAGGTTCGGCATTGCTTGCCTGGAAAAATTCAATTGATTTGACAGATATTAACAGCCTTGCCTAGTGCTGCCAACCTAGGTGATTTGTCGCCACATTTGGGCTCCTGGCTGGACTTTTGGCGACAAATTTTTACAAACGGTGACATGTCGCAATATAGGCTACTTTTTACTCTGTCTAATACTAGTACTTCTGGTACAGCTACATCTATGGATAATAATGACGATGACGGAGGTCTAATGGAGTCATTGACATAGCTAGCAGAAGGCTTTTCTGATTAATTTTTGTTTCAATAAATCATTTTGGCATTAATAAGACAAGAGTGTGAACTAGTTTTTGTTTTATTTCTTCCTATGAAATGAAAATAATGTTTTTATTAGATTATTTTAGTATCGATTTACAACTTTTTCAACATCGGCTACTTTTTAGGGTACTGAAATATGGATTTGGCTATTAATGCTGCGAAAATCAGCGACACTGTGTCTAAGATAACTGGCAACACTGGCCTTGATATGTCACTGTCAAATATGTCAATTGTCATTGTCGATAGCTGTGTTGAGACATGTTCTATCCCGGGAAATACTTATTAAATAATTAAACAAATGTACATCAAATATTAACATAACTTTTCAGTAATCGAGTGTTATATAGAATATATAAAGTACTTAATCATTTTTACTACATTATAATAGACCTTTAGATTTTTATCGAGAACCATGGACGAAAGTAAGAAAGGTACCCAAACCCAGACCACCAGTGTAGAAGATCTTAAAGTCAAGGGTAACGAATGCGTTAAGGATGGAAAGTATATTGAAGCTGTTTTACATTACACTCAAGCTATAAAGATGGACCCTAATAACTACCTCTTATACAGCAACAGATCATTTGCATTTCTTAAATTGGATCAGCATTATCTCTCACTGCAGGACGCCAATGAGACAGTTAGATTGCAACCGCAATGGGCTAAGGTAAGTTCCCAGCATCTAAATACACAATAACCGGTGTACATTGCCAGTTATATGTGCACATCACAATATTTAGTAGTGTCAGTAACATTAAAATGTATTCCAGGGATACTTTCGTCGTGCTGAGGTCGAAGCAGCAAGTGAACTTTACGATGAAGCTATAATATCTTATACAAGAGCACTACAATTAGAACCTCATAATGTTAAATTGATGGAGTCTATTAAAAACTTAACAGATATGCAGAAAAAGAAAATAAAAGGTAACTTTAGTTGTAATTTAATTATTTTATGTAGAAGTATTAAAACTGTTATACTAGAAGAAGGAATAACCATGATAATATTCTTCACACAATTTTTGATTGTTATATTGGATTTTTCATACTCCATGTTCTTTTACCCTAGAACATATTTATTTTCCTTGTAAATTTGTCCTGTTAAACACATGATTTGTTATTTTCCAGATAGTCAGAATATAGAATGGATCTGTACTTGTGTGGGGCTAATCTTTGGAATTGGAGTTGTGGTATTGGATTATAGTCTAACTACAAATCCTACATTGACAGTAAGTATGCACACAACATAGTGCCACATCAAACATTTTGTCAGCTTTCTTATACAAAACCTGTGGATTTGGCTTGGTTGTGATTTGTCAACAATTTTGATAGTAGGATAAGTCCTCTTTCTATAAAGCATGGATCAGTGATGGTTGGCATAAAAGAAAGGAGGGTTATACTCAGTAGTGAGTTAATATAAGCTGTGAATGATAATGATATGCTCAACCTTGTTCCATTCAACTTCCTGACAAAATTAAAATCTTAATGAATAGTATAACACAGACCTTCAATTAATAAACAGAAGATTAAACCTAAACAAGCATTATATCCTCAACTCAAATAATGTTGGAAATAAATCCCTATTAACTTTCTATTGTTGAACACTCCGACTCCAATTATCATGATTTTGAGGGATTAATATCCTTACAAAATCTCAATTAATATGAAAAAGGATGTTCAATCTCTTCCACCAAAAAAAAACATTTAACATGTTTCTTACAACACAAACAAAAGATGTAGTGTACATAAGCAAAATAAAAAAAATTGTAGGATGCTAGGCAACTTCTCACATTGCTAGTTATACTAATAATTATGTATTATTCAATTTCTTTTCAGCATCCCTTCAGCATGTTAGCATTTTCTCTGGCCTTGGCAGGAATGGGCTGGGCGATAGGAAAGAGTGTGACGCTAATGAGTTCCTGGAGTGCTGGCAAATCTCTTCAACCTCCTGATGACTTAGGTATTTAATTTTGTTTATTGATGCTAATTTTAAGACTGTTTACACTGCTCTGCCTCTGCTTTGTAATCGCCATCCATTCTGTCTTTGAACTCGGAATATTGCTGTCTTTTACTTGCATATAAAACAAGATAGAGATGTAATAATAATAGAGCTGTGAAATTAAGTTGAACTAAAATTTCCAAACAAATTTTTATGACACCTCAGAATATACTGATAAAACATGCAGATGATTAAAATGTACACTACTTTGACAGGTCTAAAAATGTTCTGTCTGCTTATTTAGCCTGTAGATAAAAGAATAATATTTTTATATTAGTTAATCAAACTGTCCGTACTGTCCAAAGTTATGTTGATTATTCAGAATGAAGTAAAATTAGTTCTATATTGTAATGAATCAGTTTTGATATTGCTTTAATTGGAATTTATCCCTTTTCTTATAATGAAAGTTATGCTAAGGCATTGGTATTGTTTCTTTTTAAGTTTTGTTTTGCATATATTTAAATTATTGACAGTCAAAAGTAATTTAGATGATGACAGTCAAAAACTGCCTTCTCATGATATCTTCATGTGATCATTACATAGCAAAAAAGGTATCACTTATTGCAACATAGTAAATCAAAGTGTGTTTATGTTATCATCATCATGATGAGGTGGCAACAATTTTTCTGTTTATATTTGATTAGAACGACTTTGTTGTAGAGATCTAACAAAGGATAAAATGTGGCAGTCAAAAGATTAAAACATGTTTATAGTGAATTCAATGTGTATTGAGACACCTATTCATTAGAGGATATGATAATAATTAATGTCCCTCGACAAGTGTCGCTAGCCATGTCCGGCGACATCGGGCAACGCTGCAAGACATCGCATGACATGGTTCACGACTATAGCATTATGTCGCGGAAACAGATTATAGATCAACTGGACCATGTTGTGCAAAAATGATCCAACCCACAAACTTGCCAAAATTAAGTTAGGTATTGATGCCGAACTATCAAAAAAGATCAGTATTCTCATGTGGGAAAAGACTCATTTTATTGTCAACTAAAAATATTATTTTATTATAGGTTTTACCAATCCACAACTATGTAAAAGTCTAAAAATGTAAAGCAGAAGTGATTCAATACTCTTGGAACAAATTATACCTTAATTTTGGCAAGTTTGTGGGTTGAATCATTTTTGCACAACACTACGATAACATGGCACGCGTCTCCAACATCTGTCACCATGTTCGTGTTTGATATTTAGATTTATTGCTCGACTAGTGCATAATTAAAGTTCGCGCTCGACAAGGCGCACGTGTGTCATTCATACAAACCTCCAAACGGTACCATACTGTTAATTAGCGACGTCAAATGTACACATCTGCGTTGAATGAATGACGCGTTGTAAATATTCTTTCTCACAAATCTTTAGGTTCGGCGCAGACGACGGACCTTTAGTCCGGCGGACAGGAATTGACGTAGTTAATACACGACGGTAATTTTGTCTATAGTTATCGTTAAAATTCTAGTGTCTGCGATGGCAACAACTACCAACTACTTTCATTCTTGTCCGTGGTAGTCCGCCGGACAAAAAGTCCGTCGTCTGCGCCGGGCCTTACTTGCAGTGTCAATGGAGGCGCGTGCCATTTTATCGTAGTCTCGTAGTTGATCTCTACAGGCGTAGCGATGTCGTAGGACATTGTTAGTGATTGTGTCATGGCATGACATTTCTCCCCTAATTAATACCGGCTTTAATTTTTAGTAGTACTGATGCCTGCCTTTATGGGGCATAGGCAAAGCCCCCAATTTTAACGCGCAACTCTGTTCATTCCAGGTCTCAATGAAAATTCGAATGAAAAGGATACAACAGTACCTGAGAAGAAAACCAAGTACAGCAAAGCACAAGCTAGACAAAGATATAAGCAAGGGAAACTTTAGTTATAAGAATCTTACTTTTATTCAATGATCCAATTTTTATAACAGTTTTATTAGGTTTTAAGCATGTATCAGTGGCTTGGTGAGGGTGTTGTGTTGTTAAAGGTTCTGCTAGTCCAATTAAATAATGATAAATAGTCCAGTTATCAAAGACTTAACAAAAAAGACATTTTTTAAGCTACATTCATAAATTGTTGAAATAACAATGAAGGTTTATAATAACATATTTACCATTTCCTGAAAATTTAATCCATGTTTAGTATTTTTATATAGTTATGTTAGTTTTGTACTTAGAACATATTTGAATTTATGTTAAATACTGAAATATTTAAACAATTTGTTTACAATCAGTATCTCTATATTCTGGATGTTTTAAAAAAATTACAAGACTTAAATACATTTTTCGTTTTAATTAATCATACATTTTTTTATTTAGGTCAATTAAAACATAAAATAAGGGGGAAATACTTTATTGATCCTAGTGTAAAATGTATTTCGAAAATTCCAGAATACAATATATCCTTTGAATAAAATTCTTGGTCTCATACCTTATACTTAAAATAAGTTCAACATGTACGGGGATAAAAAAATCTGTACAACAATAGGGTACCTACATTTACAATAAATGACTACTGTGATAAAATTTACAGTGCATGTCTGACCTAGAACATACTCCCTGACGTTTGCTCTGAAGTATGAAGCTATTGGAAGAATCATTTTATGGTGGTTTGATCATTTACAATATTGCAAGTGAGCTTGTTCTGTTGCGTCACAACATGCTAGTACCATGGCCGTTAGAATTTAAATTATGTCGTTCAAAATAAAAATTTAACTCCACCGAAAATAACTGATAAAACCACGGATATAACTCTTCACAAATTACATTTACACAGTACCAAGGCAAAATTATGCGACGATGAATTAGGTACTATTCTTGGAATCGCACCTGTGTAATAACATAAGGTAACAAACAATGTATTACACATACTACTAATATTTATTGTATTGTAGAGTTGCACTTTGGTGTTTAAAATTACCGTTCTTTCTACAAAAGATATGTCAATCACTATCCGAGATTGCCTTCTTTCTTCGTTTGGCCTGCTTAGGTTTTACTATCTCTTCCTCCTGAAAAAGAAAACAATTTTAAATAATAATCATAACTGTTATGCCTCTCATGAAAAATTTGACTTGAATATTTCTTACGAAACTATGAGATCTGCTAAGGCAAGCCTGTTGTTGCTTTTGAAACATAAGAATGTATGTTTTATAATGACCTAATAAATAGGGCCAATAAATCCATTGCCATAAATTGCTAGTGAAGCCTTTTATGGTATAAATTCATTGCCTTTGGGGCCTCAATGATTTGTTTTTAATTAACAACTTAATAGGAACATAAACATGCAGGTGTTATTTACCTCACTATCTTCATTAGATGAATGCAGATTCTGGTTAATTGGTAATGAATTTGAAACTAGTTTCCTGGCTCGTCTTGATATAGGCAACTCGTCCTCCCACGCCAAAGCGAGTAAATCACTATATTGTCTCTGTAATGATAAAGATACGACCTAACGTGAGTACATAACAACCGTCGCGCCTATATTCGCCAAAGGCAGAAGGTTTAAAGCTAATTATACCACAGATAGCTGATGACTGATGTATTACATATTTACATCACTGATTGAACTTAATATGGCCAAGTCTTTCTGTTACAAAGGACTAGATTAACGCGATGCTTAACTTGGTAATCGAACCGCAATCTTCTTGTTCTACAGCCGCGCTTGCTGCCACTATTCTAATGGGGCGAACTGAGTACATCGAATTATATTGTATTCAGAGAGATGTCCTAATAGGATTCATTGTTAAATTCTCTTGGGATGTAATCCACGTGTTAGACCGTATTTGTATGTTGGAAAATTAAGTTCTATAAAACATAATATACATATAGTACATATTATGTACTGTTGAGATAACCCAGATTTTAAACGTGTTTAATCCGAATGGTGTTATGCAAATGTTTATTCCTAGTTTGTTTTGTCCTGTTCTAATGAAATATTGAATACATTTTTCCTTATGTATATTTTAAATAAACTTTGAATTCCATTAAATAGGAAGGTTTTTATATTTGTATGTCAGTTACTGACTGGAAGCCTTAACTAACATATTTAAATATTTTTACAGAGGTTAAATATTGGGTACTTTTCTATCCAGAAAACGAAGTATAAGTAATATGTATTTCCACAAAGGTTAAGCTAGGGGAATATTGATACTATAAAGAGTGGGACTTTATTTAGTTAGGTATATGTAGGGAGTAACCTAGGAAACTGCTAGATTAATTCTGAAATCTTATCATCGTGAGGATGAGCTATTCTATTCCCGATAAATGTAAGCAGGGAGATTGGAGTAGGTTTATTTTTGGCTTTGATAATACAGTTTCGTAGCATAGAATTTGATCAGACTTACCCTTAAACTATCACTACTATTCGACTGTGCTTGCTGAAGTGCTTTCTGCATACACTCCATATTAAAAATTGACATGTCGTTTTGTTCCACACAGCAGACTCTCATTTGCTCCAAGTGGCCAAGTACCTGTACAACATAGAATAACAAATGAGCATAGATATAGATTTACTATAGAAAATGTAAAATACAGGTTTAGGTCCCACTGCTTAAGGCGACGAGCCCATCAGATACTGTTTTAAAACTAATTAAGTTTGATGGAAATTTTCCCATTTTGCTGTTCAGAAATTAGGGAATCGACCTTAAGAACTGCTAATGATCCAAAACGGCATACGACTTAGGGTAAAAACATTCTGCCGGGGTTGCGGTGCATGCAGCTGCGAATCCCGTGACCCCGGCCAAGGGTCAGGAGTAGGAACACCGTGGGTTTTTAGCCGGTAAGAGTCCGGCATAACCCTTCGCCTTCCCCAGGCGAAGGGTATCCATGAGGATTTTCCCACGATAAAAAAAAAAAAAAGGGTAAAAACATTGTATTTATTATGTTGATCTTAAAATATCAGAAAAGCAGTGTTTTAGTTGCTCGTCATCCCATGCTTCGTCAAGTGTATAATTAAAGGCTTGTAGGCCTAGTAGCACACCTCCACCGGGAAATGGTACAGTCAGCTGTACCAACTGATTACACCTCTCACAAACGAGTTTGTTCTTGAGGGGGGTAACCAATTAGTGCAGCTGACTGTACCAGTGAAAATGTCATTTGTTCTGATTATGAAAACCCTATGGGACACTATAGAACTTCACCAAACACCGTTTAAGTTTACACATCAGAACATCTTACATTTTCGGTAAGTACCTACTATGCTTGATTTTTCGGCGGAAGTATGCTACAAGCCTTAAATTCAACTAAAGTGAATGGGTCACAATGGTGATCAAGAGGTTTTCAGCTTGCTCTTGTGCATTTTGAAAAAGCAATAAAGGATATTGGTTTCTATTGAGGCTCGTAGGCTAGCAACCAAGTATTATCGTTAAAACTCACATGAGCCTGCAACATGTGGTTTTCTGCTTTGCAGTTCTAGTCATCCCGTTAGTAAGGTAGAGTTTTAACATAAATATGAATTATGACGTAACTTAAGATGAAGAAATAAGTTTTGTTAATTAAAAAAAAGATGAAAAAATTATTATATTTACCAGTTCAGCAGAAGGCGGAGCGTTAGGCGGAATGCTATGTTTTCCCGGACGTTTTCTTTTGTTGGGACTGGTACCTGGATATCTCGTGCTTAAAAGAACTGAAAGTAAATCGCCAACTTTGTCTTCATAATCTTGGCACCAATACATTAAAGTGGATACTACAAAAGTATCTTCATCATCTACAGCTCGGCAGAATAACTGTCGTACTACATCGGCAGTGGGTTTCTCCTGTTTTAACATCAAGAGAACTGATGTAAGAGCTTCAGCATGTTCTTTATACTGCAGTTTGGGTATGATCGGCAATACATCCTCAACTGATATATCATGTGCTGTTAGAAGTTGCCAAAGACAATATTGTTCGAATGTCTCCCAACCTAGGCTCGTCGATAGCATTAATGTTATGTCATCTGACTTGAACATCATCAAAGTGCCTTGTAGGGTCAAACATACGAGTCTCTGAAGTTGGCCCGCATCCAATGTTGAAACAATAGCATGTAACAATCTTATGTGGTTCTGAGCCTGATCTTTGAATTCTCTATACACATCAGGGATCAACCATACTAAAACATTTGCATCACATTCTTGACATCTTTCGAAGTCGTCTGCTAAACTTTCTGCCACTTTTATTTCTAAATAGCTACAGTACTCTTTATAAACATCTGCTTTGAATTTCACGTTTCTCCTTTTGGCTGCGTCACGTTCCCCGCGTCTTTCTCGCTCATAACAAACTTTTAAATAAAACAACAAACAGAAACCCACACTTCGAAGAGTATTTTGAGCTTGAATTTCTTTAAATGTTTCTAGTATTAGTTTCCGTTTGGCTTCATCATTGCTAGTAAGAAAAGTAAACATGGAAAAGATTGGTGAATTAAGAGCCACGTCGATCTCGGCTTGTGTTGGAGTACGACTTATCTTTAAGGGAGCAACTTCTTGTGCAGCTGCAGTAAATAAGTCAGCAAGAGCAGCTGCAGTAGGCATAGGCGCGCTGCAGGCATTTATCAGAGCAGTGGCTGCCGCGGATGTGCGATCATCTAACAATGTTTCAGCAAGAGGACGTAATATAAGAGGCAATGCGGCTGCTAATTCGGGTCGTTCCCGCGCACGGACTTCGGATAGCGGCAAATCGTCATCGTCAGTGTCCTCCGCAATAATGGGAGTATTGTCCTCTTCATCATCAGAAAATGCAGGTTCATCAGGACCTCCTCTGGGTAAGTCATCATTTCCTTCTTCACGAATTCCTGAAACACCTTCCCCATTTCCATTGGTGCAAAACTCTTTAAAAGTTTCCCTCACTGTTGTTCTTAGTTCACGGTCCAACTTTGGAGAGTCAAACAAAGGGTGTAAATTTGGAAGCACTCTCTTCTCTATGATCTGTTGCAAGGAATTAAAAATGCCTTGCTTGACCTTGTCCGCAAATGGTGGATAAAAGTTTGGAATGATTCGACATAGAAAATCAAGTAATGTGGCAGTTACCGCTGGATGTGACCTCATAGAGTGGTGCATAACAAGGATAGCTGGTTCAATGTTCATTATGTTATCTTTTTCTGAATCATAAAACAACCAGTCGTAGAACAGTGCTAGTTTTGCATTTGATGCAGCTACGTTGGAAGTGCAAGTAGTAAGTAGCCATCCAATGACTGCCCACCGTGGAATGATATCAGAACAAAGGAGTTCATTAGTAGGGTGTATTACCCCAACAATAAAACGGATCATATCACTTCTAAGTGACTGTGACTCAGGAGTGGCTAGGTATTGTCTTTGAAACCATTCTTGATACTTCTTATGATGACCAAACCTAACTTGTGATGTTAGAAATACAAGTTTCCTCTCCATATCAGGAGTAAGTCTCGACTGTAAGTATCTACGAGATGTTCTGGTTTGTAAGAGTTGTGTGGCACTAGTTAAAGTGGGACATAAAGATTTAGGATTCATCAGTATATCTTGCCACAGCTGATTAAACTCAGGAATACGAGCAACATTCTGCAGTAATCTTACTAAATCTCTACCCAGAGTTAACACATCTGAAAAGCGTTCCCTTATTAGCGTGATAACAAAATTGACTTCTTTCTGTCTTAAGCTCATGAGTTGTGCTATATTATGATCTTCTATTAATCTCAAATATGTATACACCACCATGCAAATAAGTACAGGAAACTTGTCTAACCAAGCCCGATTTTCAATATAAATATCTAAAAGAGATTCTACCAGTATTATGTTCTTGGGAGTAATATCTCCTCCAGATGCATAACGCATTAAATTCCAACAAACACTGTCTACGCCAGTGACTGCATTCCTTATCATTTCTTTTATCAGCCATAATAGCTGGTTGCGAGTAGTATCATGGAACTTCAAGTACCTCTCTAAGATCAGGTTGGATAGGTTATTGAGCACGCACGTCAGACCGTCCCTAGTCACAAGTGTAAGATCTCTGTAGCACTTGGTTGCATTATGAGGTTCCGTGAGGATGGACATCAGCATTCCCAAAGACACATCTTCATGATTCTTACATACGGCATTGTTGAGCGCATCGTGAGCTTCTTTCTCGCTGCAGTCGGCCACAAGTGATTGGAAGTAGTTGTAAGCTCTCTCGTACCTCTGAAAACGATAAAATCTAATAAGATAACTGGAAGCATTAGCCACAAATTGAATTTCGCGCCACGCACACAGCAGCGCCACCACTACTAGTGTTAGGAAATACGATTGTACATGGCCGACTATATAGATATTCTTTGTTGAGAAACTGCGAAATTTTACACAGTACCTCCTCAACTTCATCCTTGTTTTCTATGGCGGTGCACACAAATAGTCTAGGTGAAATAGATTTACTCTGCTCCATAATTTGTAGATTATTAAAACTACTTATTTTAATAAAAATTTAGCGCAGGTTGCCTCCTGCATGGCTATCGTAAGCGAAAAATATTTATGAAGCAATACAATCACAAACATGAATGTGTGCGTGTATATGTCACCGACCGTGAGGAACAAACAAAAGTTAGAAAATGCCGACAGATAGCGCTTTAGTAGTTATTTGATGTGTCGACTAAAAAAATCTGCAATTTATGGTACAAACACATGAACTTTCGAAGCTTTTCTTCAAAAGAGCTGGTAACACTTGACACCAAAGCAGAAGGATCTTTAACCTGATTGGTTGTTCGTAATTTACATCGATGTTGCCCATTGTTCTCATTGGCTATTATCGCCATATTCCTTAAAGTTGCTACTACTTACTATGTGATTTCTACTGAATAAAGCCAAGTCATACTTGATACATAGTCTTTCTGGCGATGATATTGGAGTTTTAACAAAATCCCTTTGTTTGTTAGTTATGGTTTTGTCATGCTGGGGGCTTACTATGACGTCTTAAAGCAGGGCAGAAGTTGCCTGGAAGTTGAACTGCCCTGCTTTTTTGTACTATGACATCGTTAGAGCAGGCCTGCGGCAGGCCTGCTACGTTGACGTTTACAAAATCCGTTCACATTTTTCTATACAGGGTTACAGGTTAAGTCGACCTAGATCCTTTAAGAGGTTTTAGTTTTCATCATTCCTAGCTGATTTGACTATGAAACACCCCACCCCAAACCTAACCCATATTGAAATATTGGATTTTGATTATTTTTTAAATAAAATGAAGATTTTTTGTGTAATTGTCCTTTTTTTCGGATTTTGTGCCTCTAATTGATAATGTTTTTGCTATTTTTGTGTAGTAGATTAGTTTGTTTATTACTCTCAACACAAAAAATAACATGTTATTGAACCAACTGGGTAGTAGTCGACGATAGAAAGTTTAAAAATAAACAAATTTGTAAAAACATTTTCTTTCTTTTAAGAATATTTCAAAAAAAGTCTATGACAGTTATGCTGCAGATGTACTAAATAAAATCTACGTTTCTTTAGCTATCCAACAAGGTATAACAAGCTAGGGTATCATCATGATATTCAGAAAAAAACTGTGATGTAATGCTCTCAGGCAGTAGTAAAAAATAACTGTACTAATGGACAAAGTTATCACTTGGGTCAGCAAACGAAATAAAACAAACTAAATAGCTAAAACAACATTTATTATTATTTTTACAATTCATGTTCCACATGTCCGCCTCTGTTTCGCACACATAATCGCATTCTGTGCCTTAGTCCACTTTTAACCACACCAGTCGTTAAGCCTCTTCTAATTTCGTTTGCCGCATCGATAATTTTCTATCTTAAAACATCAACAGATGAGATTGGATGAGGTTCGTTATAAACTAAACTTTTCATATGGCCCCATAAATAAAAATCCATGGGGGTCAGGTCGGGACTTCGGGCTGGCCACGGTATGGGTCCACCTCTTCCAATCCATTTGTTGGGGTAATTAGTGTCTAGCCACTCTCTGACACTTCGTCGGTAGTGTGCAGGGCAACCGTCATGTTGATACCACATATCTCGGATTAAATTGAGGGGTAAATCTTCCAGTAATTCGTTTCTTAAAAAGTTTTCGTAATGTTCCCCATTTAAATTGTCAGGCAGAAAATATGGCCCAATCAAATAGTTTGAGATTATTCCCATCCAGACATTCAAACTGAACCGTCTTTGTGATCCCTTTGGTCGCTTCTTATTGGGATTTCTGTCTTCTTTCGGAGCCCAATAATGAGCGTTGTGGTAATTGGTGATGCCGTCTTTATCAAATTTTGATTCATCTGTCCACAAGATGTGTCTTAAGAATGCTGGGTTTTCTAAATCTGCGTTGAGCATGAATCTGCAGAAATCAAACCTCCTCACAGGATCTCCTTCTTCGATAACATGTACCGGCGTGTAATGGTAGGGATAAAGGCCTGCAGTATTCACTGTAAACCACACTTTCCACTGCGATAGTCCAAGTTCTCGGGCAACAATATTAGTGGAAGTAGTTGGATCCGATCTAAACCGTTGCACTATTTCTTTGTCTTGCTCTTCATCGTCATCATTAATACGAGGTCTGCCTAGGTCTGATCGTCGCCTCGAAACAGAGCCAGTCTCTCTTAGTCGTCGGTAAACTCCGTCAAAGACACTGACATCCGGTACTCGGCGCCCGGGATAACGTGCAATGTATTCATCCCGAGCTCGCGCGGATACACAGTTGCAGTACCCGTAACAAATTAAAATATCCGCATATTCCTCGTTCGTGAAGGTCGTCATCGTCAACAGTTCCAAATCAGAAGTACGTATCGAAGTCCAGTTAACAAGCATAGTCACAAATCGAAGGGGAAACAAAATCAAAATCAAAAGTTTTTATTTCACATAAACCATTACAGGCGCTTATGAAAAGTCGAATTTAGGTGCACGGTTCCAATTAGTCGTTTCCTATGGAGAAGAGCCGGCAAGAAACTCCATGGTTACTCTTTTAAAATCCATATCTTTAACAATTTGAGTGGGTACAGTTATGACTTAGATATGAGAGAGCAAAGTAGACTTAAGAGCAGGAACCACACAAAAAAAAACAAAATGAAAAATATGGTCAAAAATTAACTAGGTATCCAGGCATCTAGCAAGTCTACAAAGCTCTCACATTTACAAAAGGTAAAAGGACGCTAAACTATATAAAACAACTGACATTGTTAATTGTCATCAAAACACATTACAAAGAAAATCACTGTATAGTAAGATAAAGATATCTTGAGAGTAACGAAAGTAATATAAAAAAAAAAAAACAAAAAAAGCTAATCGTAATGAGGTTAGTTAATAGACATACCTACACATACGACGTTAATGAGGTACCAGGGAAGCCACATGTGCAGAAGGAGTTATTTCCAAACACCTTTGTCGTCAACGTAGTCCTTAGTCTTGTAATATGCTTTTTGAATAAGGACACGTTTAATATGGGCTTTAAACTTCCCCTCGGTAAGATCAGTTACAGATTTCGGTAGCTTATTATAAAAACGCACGCCATTTCCTAAAAATGACTTATTAGTTTTACTCAATCTAAATTTTGGAATCACAATTTTATGTTTATTACGTGTATTTTTATCATGAAAATCGCTTCTAACATTAAACGTATGCAAATTTTTCCGAACATACATAATATTTTCAAAGATATAGTGTGACGACAAGGTAAGTATATTAATATCTTTGAACACGTTTCTAAGGGATTCGCGGGAACCCATATTGTAGATTGCACGGATTGCTCTCTTTTGTAAAATAAAAACAGAATCTACGTCAGCTGCTGAGCCCCACAACAGACAAACAGTCCAGAAACACAAGCAAAGTCGAGTATGAATCCAAGAGCACTAAGTATCACATCTACTACGGACGAATCGCGTAAGCAGACTAAAACCAAACAGAATAACAACAAAATGGCCGAAAATAATCTATCTCCCACACACCTACATAAATCGTCCCGCTTGCACGCACCACAGCTCCATCGAAGAACAATAGTACCGTAATTTTTGCTACTACCTGGGACCCTTTTATGAAAGTTTTTTCTAAGAATTTTGATAATACCCTAGCTTGTTATACCTTGTTGGATAGCTAAAGAAACGTAGATTTTATTTAGTACATCTGCAGCATAACTGTCATAGACTTTTTTTGAAATATTCTTAAAAGAAAAAAAATGTTTTTACAAATTTGTTTATTTTTTAAACTTTCAATCGTCGACTACTACCCAGTTGGTTCAATAACATGTTATTTTTTGTGTTGAGAGTAATAAACAAACTAATCTACTACACAAAAATAGCAAAAACATTATCAATTAGAGGCACAAAATCCGAAAAAAAGGACAATTATACAAAAAATCTTCATTTTATTTAAAAAATAATCAAAATCCAATATCTCAATATGGGTTAGGTTTGGGGTGGGGTGTTTCATAGTCAAATCAGCTAGGAATGATGAAAACTAAAACCTCTTAAAGGATCTAGGTCGACTTAACCTGTAACTCTGTATAGAGTTTTCGTACCATGAACAAGCTTAGGGCTCTCACCCACGGGCGACTTTTTGTAGCGATGCAGTCGCGATGCTCTCGCGCGTAGCATCGATACAGACGCGAAGCAGTCGCTAGCTGTGTGCCCGCGCCCACGGGACCAGATTCAGTCGCGATGCAAACGCGATTCGGTCGCGATGCAAACGCGATTCAGTCGCGATGCAGTTACGATACAAAAATACCTTGGATCAGTACAGTTGCAAGATGGACTCCGTTGAGGCAACATTAGTCACGTTGTCTTTGGTGCTGCTTTTACGTAAGCAGCCGAAGCGTAGGCAACGGAAGCAGCGTCAATATTGTATGCATCCATTTATTATCCAGAGATTACTTTTGTATCGATACAATCGCGATGCAGTAGCGCGTTGCAAATGCGACTAACAAGCGTTAGAAGTGATGCTGTCGCGCGTTTGCTAAACGCGCGACTGCATCGCTACAAAAAGTCGCCGTGGGCGAGGGGCCTTATCCGTTCAACTTGGTTCAATAGTCGTTCACCTTTAGTACTGTCATGGTACGATTTTTAGCGATTCAGAATATAATATAATATATGAACCGTACCATGACCTAAGACCATGACAGTACAAAAGGTGAACGACCTTAGAATAAGTACTAAAGACTTATTCTAAGTGAACGACTATTCAACCAAGTTGAACGGATAAGCTTGTTTATGGTACGAAAAGTCTATACAAAAAAAACAGGTGAAAGGATTTCGTAAACGTCAACGTAGCAGGCCTGCTATAACGATGTCATAGTACAAAAAAGCAGGGCAGTGTACTACTGGTGTAGACAGGCACCGTGCGGTGCCTGTCTACACCAGTAGTAAGTAGATCATGTGGTTTTAAGGAATTACACGAATTCGTTAACACCCTGTATATTGTACTAGCGTAGGACAGTGGTAAAGCTTGAGGCGTTATGGAAAAGCAGTCCTCATTCAACGTACGGTACAGAAGCACGCTTGTGCGTGTCTTATCCTTCTTAAGGGGCCCAGCACACTAACGTAACTATTTATTTGTACAAGTTTAGGCATAAATAAGTATGCAGTTACGTGCCGCAGCATCGGAAAGCGAGAAAAATTAAATACTTGGCACCTTGTTAACAAGACCGGATTTTATAATTCGTATTAAAAATAAATGTTTTAATTAATCCCAGCAGAGTATCTGTTTTGCTGGGAACAGCAGACCAAGCGAAGGCGGGGAACAAGTGTAAACGACCTAGAGAAAGCAAGCGAAGTCGTACGATGGTCCTCGCTTGCCTTCAGATGTGCTCCGGCCTTTCGGCACATCAAAGGAAATAGACGGATTTTTTAAAATGTTTTAATTATTCTTCTTTCTCGTGTCGGTAGTCGGTACTCGTGTCGTATTGAGCTATACGAGTATATGTACATATGTAGCTTAGCCGTGGTAGTGAATCCTTTCTCCATCATGAATAGTCATCGTAGAATCAATAAAAGAGAATTTCGAGGAATAATACTGAATATTTTGGATAAATTATTAAGATACAACGTAGTAAACATAGAACGCCGAGCTAGTTTGGCAAACTGTGACGTAATGCGCTCTGATTGGTGTTCTTTGTCACGTGACATAATTGATATTTTTACAATTTGTTTTAATTAAATTTATCAATATTAAAACGAAAATGAAATAAAAAAGGCATTTTTGAGCATTACTTTGATAAAATCTATCACTTCGTAACATTTGTTTTTTTTTTCTCGTTTACTGGAAACATCCCTATTAAACGGCCGTCAGAAAGGTTGGTAGAGTGCGCGCAAGATAACTCTGCGCGCGACTGAGGGCGTGCTAAACGTTGCCGTGATCGCAGAAGTTCAAATTACCGCTTTTTAAGCTTAACCTTTTTATCGCTAAACATAATTTTCCCGTTAAATATTCCTACAATCAGGTAGTTCTACTATCAAAATTAATAAAACGGCACACACTTTGGTGGACCATCATTAGTTCCGATTTCGGCCGCGCGCAGACTTATCTTGCGCGCACTCTAGCGAGACAGACAGCTCAGGGTGCTCTAGACGTACTTGAGTACCATCAGTCATGCTTTTTAACACAACCGTAACGTAACTAATGCAACCGTACAATATTATAATTTGTTTTTATTTTATTTGGCTGCTGTCAGTCACTTTCTATGAAGCTGAAAATTCAAACTGTATCATCATCGTCATCATTCAGCCGAAAGACGTCCACTACTGGACATAGGCCTCCCCCAAGCATCGTCACATCGACCGATCCCGTCCTTCTCGCGTTAACTTTAATGACTTTAAAATATTTTTGACATTTTTTGTACCTTTGACTTACAAATACAGGCAAATTGTCAATGAGGGCTAATTTGAGGATGAAAATCCATTAGGCAGGGCTAGTGTAGATTAGATCGAGGCAAAAATAAAATCGATAATAAGACCATGGAATTGGTTTGAAATAAAACGGCAAATCGCGAGGTATTTGACAGTTTACTCATTTTTTAACCTCGATTCTCAGTGGCGCTGCCTTGGCAGAAGAATAAATCCTGGAGATCTGCCAATCAGATAAATATTATGAAAATGACATTTGCTTACGCTCGAACAAATGTCAATTCCCTACAATTTAATCTTTCTGCCGGCAAACGGATTTTGTCTAGGAGATGGGCTCCAATGTCTTTTCACCTGTAGTTCATTTTTTAATCCCGGAGATTGATTTGACGAGCAAGAAATGTCAAATTTGAAAAGAATGTTCCGAAAATTTATAAGTTTGACATTTGGGCCTGTCAATTTATTCTCGAGATTAAAAAACGGACTTTAATTCATACCTTCACACCCAATTCAAATTGTCAAGTAGATCGTGTCATCTGCTACACGTGCATAAAACTTGTTAGTGGATTTGGCGCTTTTGCATTATGCCGGTCACTCACATTCGCACGAATACGCGAACCCACAAAGTTTTTTAACGCACGTCAAAGCGCGCGATCGTCGACCCTATGCGTAGTCTCCGGCTCCCAAACATTCGTGCGACTAGTTGTGCAGACGATTGCGAAGGTAACGGACGTTTCGTCATTTTCAGATTTTATGGCGTTTACTGTGTAGCGTACTTATGCTAGTATACTTAATTTGATTGATTTGATAATGATAAAATTTAAAGGCAATTAAATGTGTCATTAACTAGTTCTTTTGTGTAAGCAAGTATCAAAATACAAGTTTCCTCTGCAGTGAAGAACAGAACACTCTAAGCCTGTTTTCAGAGGCGGCAAAGTTATTTCACCTGTACCAAATAACGTTGGCCCTCTGAAGTGCGGAACAGAACGCTTAAAGCCTGGTTTCAGAGAGGCAAACTTATTTTACACTTCACTGTCCATGGTTCACAAATTCGCAAGCAAGACTGAGACATTCGTAAATAAGTGTATGAGGAAGCACACACGGGTTCGCATATTGAGGATGCATATTCGCTGAGTTTGCGAATGAATGTCTGATGGCCCTTCACATGCGTGCAAACATTCGTACAATGTACGAATGTTCGTACAATGTACGAATGTTTGCTGACCGGGGTTAGGGTAGGGTCTAAATAAAAGCACATAATGTTATTACACACGTAGATATTTTATTAATTAATTAATCGTCTAAGAAAATAAATCATTGAACAAATTGGCAACACTTGCAATGATTTGTGCTTTGTTTTGAGTTTGATTCATAGACAATTAAAAATACATACAGCACTCTATGGTGTTTTGTGCTTGCTTTGCCGCCATTTTGTAAGCAAGTTGTTCGAATGTGATTTTTCCATCTTATATTTATTGGTGTTTTTTATAATTGATCTATAATACTGTTGTTTAAACACTGCTCCTGTGAATTATTAATATTTTAATTGTTTATTTCTGGTAAGTTACAACACCTGACAAGTTTTAGGATTATGAATTAGATTTTGTCTTCGGTATTCGGTTTCCGACGAAGTACCGGCGTTTAGGTACTTTCACTTTAATTACATTAGTTATATAAATTAAAATCCTTATCAGGCGTCACCTGCAATGGATAATCAGCGAGAAAAAGACCGTGACCGGTCGAGGCGTGGCGACCGGCCATCCAGATTTTCTGATGCAACCAGAGACCGATCCAGCGACCGCGATCGCCCAGAAGGGAAAAGATTGTTTGTTTCTAACATTCCCTATGAGTTCCGCTGGACGGAGTTGAAAGATTTGTTCAAGGAAAAGGTTTGTTATTTTAAAGACAAGTTAATTTGTTTCTATAGCCCTGTTACTTCTGCTAATGCTGTTGATCATTGTGTTTAGGTTGGAGATGTGGCTTATGTTGAGCTATTCAATGATGAAAACGGCAAGCCCAGGGGATGCGGTGTCGTAGAATTCACTAACTCTGAGGCAATGAAGAAAGCTCTATTTGTCATGCACCGATATGAATTGAATGGACGTAAACTTGTGTTGAAAGAAGAAACAGGTATCTTTGCTTTACTTGTTACAATTACATGGCTTTATTGTTTCCATCACCCTGCCTTTTTTATCCTTTTGTTATTTATGCACAAGTTTGGTAAAATACTATGTTTTTGCACTTGAGTTTCAGGGAATGAGAGGAACCGGATGAACTCTTCAAGGTCAGGAGGAGGTGGTGGTGGCGGCGGGGGTGGTAGAAATACGAGAGATGATAAGGAGTAAGTATTTTCATTCAGTTATTACTTCCTATTCCTTAAACTGTCTTAATCACCATGGACAGTTTGAAGCAGACAATATTTTAATGCCTTCAAGTCATACAAAATTATCTAGCCCGTGTATATTTTTGGTATTTTAAATACCAAAAATATACACAGGCTAGATAATTTTATCCCAAGAAACAGTACATAAAACATAACCCTGTTTTTGCTGTCACATAGTCTGCCAATAAGATAGTGTTTGAACAATGTTGTCTGAAACATTGATAAATAATGTTTTAGATTGAGATTGAGGATTTTTGAATTCCGTTTACATGGTTTTCTTTCACATTTAATCAATAGGTGTATGACATATCATGTTTAACCTTTTGACTGCCACAGTACATGAGAAAACAGACTGTCCAGCTAGCAATGGTCACAACTACATGACAGACTTAAAGGATGAAATCGTAGCTTGGCGCCGAGAGCATGCTTTTGCTTTTTTGATGTGGCGGTCAAAGGGTTAACGTATTGGCTGTTTTACCTATTGTGTTTTTGCATTAATTTTTCATCATAATAATTTATTTTACTGTTTTGCCAAATTTTGTTAAAAGTTGACATTGTTCTATTTTGAAGTAGTTTCAGTTGGGGTATCAACAAACCTAGGGAACCTGAGAATTATAATACTTACGGCCTTAGCCTCCAGTTCCTTGAGTCCATCAATGTACAACCACCACTTGTCAAGAAAGTGTTTGTTGCTAATGTAAGTTACATAAAGAATTTATTTAGCTTAAACATGCACCAAAAGCTTTTGTTTTTAAGTAGTCTTGGGGCCTGATTCACCTAACTAAAGAAGTTCAGTTACAGTGTAGTTACAGTTATCTTTCAATCAAAACAACACTTTGTATTTTCTTAAAATAGTTGATCGCTGACAGATAGCACACACGAACTTAACTACATTGTCACTGTAACTTGATTAGCGCATCATGAAGGCCTCTATACACCAAAGCCTTTACCCGGCGGGTTATTGCGGCCAACTAACGCGAACTAAGCGAGCGAACAAGACGCAAAACAAGCCCGGCGACATATTTAGTGAATGTGATTAATTTCCAGCTTGACTACAAAGCAGACAGGACTAAAATAAAGGAGGTGTTCAAAATGGCCGGCAAAGTGCGAAACATTGATTTGGCTGTAGACAAAGATGGCAACAGTAGAGGATTTGCTGTAATTGAATATGATCATCCTGTGGAAGCTGTTCAGGTAATAACTAGTGATTATAGTGAACTTTATTATTTATACCAAAGGTTCTCAAACTTATTTCATCTACTGCCCACTTTGAGAATCAAGTATTTCCTAGTGCCTGTTAAAATTTTTAACATTACCACATCTTAAAAATCACAATCGCAATCATTACTTTTACCGTCCTTTACAGCCCTCCTGTAGGTCTCTAGCGCTCACAAAGGGGCATTATCGCCCACTTTGAGAAAGACTGATATATATTTATACTGTTATAAAATACGATATTGGTAAACTTGAAGGTAACTAAGGTTGAACTAATCCATAAAATATAACCATTTTATTCACAGGCTATTTCAATGTTTGATAAACAAATGCTGTATGACAGAAGAATGACTGTCCGTATGGACAGGGGTGTAACGGATAAAAGTGAAGTAAGACTGCCAGAAGGTCTAAAGAGCATTGGTCTTGGTCTAGGACCTAATGGAGAGCCTTTGAGGGATGTTGCAAGGAATCTACCACCTCAGACTCCTGCTACAACTAACTTGAGTCTTGGAAACACCGGATCTGCCTTAGGTGCTGGAGTTCTGGGTGCTGTGCCATCTGCTGGTGTGACTCTGAATGGTCTGGGCGCAGGATTATCAGCAAACACTTTGAACACCAACTCCGCTTTAGGTGGCAATCTGGGACTCCAGGTAAGAGGAATCACTTTAGGCTCTTCCAGCATCATCATTTTAGTATACATGGCCTTTTAAGATTTCAATAGAATTATCATTTACAGGCATTAAGTTTGACTGGATTGGGAGCTCTTCAGAATCAGCTCCTTCAACAAGGCTTAACTGCAAATGATTTGGCAACAGTCCTTACAGCACAAGCCAATGCAAATTCAAATAATTTGGGGCTTGGTAATACAGACTTGGGATCAGGTCTGAATTTAAGCAACTCTGGCTTATCTAACAGTGTTATGGGGAATAATTCGCTCAGCTCTGGACCCCTGTCAGGTTGGTATTGTATAAAAAAAGATTATTTCTTAGTCTACTATGTAGTCAAATCACAATTATCTGTGCATAATCTGTAATAACGTCAACAGAAACATGCTATAGCGCCCTTGTATTCCCAGCATTCGGCTAGCCAAGCCAAAGTATGATTTGTGAGGGTCAGCTTATAATAGTTCAATATTAATAAAAAGCAATTGTTCTATTATTATTTTTGATTTTAGCCAACAACAGGCAAATGGGGGGTGTGACAGTGTCTGCCCAATACGGCCGCGATCCCGGCGTGCAACAATCAAGCCGGGAGAAGGTATCCGACATGGTCATCATAACTAATGTAAGTATATCACAACACCAAAGATATGTGTCTATTATAAAAATGCTTTGTTTTCGTAACCATATTCTATCAGTTTGTACTAGATAGACTGCTTATCTTGACAGTAGTGACTGATTGTATGATCATTTTACTTCTGTTTGGAATTGTTGTTTTACGAGAATTTTATTGTCATAAATAATGTTATTATGCTTCAAATCTGTCCTTACAATAATAATTGCAATAATTATTTGTTGTAGCTTATCTTATGCCATCACATGTTGGTGACGTAATTCTTGTGGTTATTATAAAACAACCGTTTGTTGTAGCTTCCGCCGACTGTGACTTGGCAGTTGATTCGCGAGAAATTCAGCGAGTGTGGCGATGTGAAGTTCGCTGAAATGACTGCGCCTGATACAGCCGTTGTTCGCTTCCATAAGGAGTGGGATGCAGAAAGGGCAATAAGTATCCTTTTTTTTACAATAAAACAAGTGGTCACAGGAATCATTTGTCACATACATAACATGTTTTCCATTTCAGCATATAATTGATATTTTACTGGTGAAATTACCAGGGTACACATTGTTTGTAGGTAAGAAACTGGTCATCATCATCCCAGCCTTTTTCCGTCCACTGCTGTACATGGCCTCCCCTTTAAATCGAATGCTTTATAGCGGTTTCATCCAAAGACTCCCCGCGGCTTAAATAGGTCGTCTGTAATTCTAGTTGGGAGCTCACTTCAACTTGCTAATCCTAGGAGCTAAGTCGGTGCCTTTAGTTCTTTTACGTACTTTCTAGTTCCGGATCTTGTCATTTGAAAACATCCTCTTTAGCGTCGTTTTGATATCACTTGAGAAGCTTATAAATATAAGCACAGATTAACTAATAGTTATAAGATCAAAAAAATATGCCGTCTAATGTATGAAATTCAGTTGACGTTTATGTTTTGATAGTTCCCATAAGATGCTGCTTTTAAAGTGATTTAAATGACCTGGGTCCGTTAATCCGGCCTCAGTTGCATGACCCAGAGTTATAATAATCGGCGGGCTTAATTTTGTAATGTGTAATACATTTCCTTAGTATAATATTCAGAAATGTTCGACCGGACCCGTATAGATGGCAGGACAATAGATGTTCGCTTCTTCTAGCAGCCTGAAAAAGGAGGGTGAGTGTTTTTCTATAATACTATTTTCGTTGCATTGTATTTTCTTGCGTTGTTTGTCTTTATTCCAGAGAAGTATGAAATCCTTGCTTTTAGGAATATTCTTGCAATATTACCCTCTTAACACAAAATGTTTGTCTCGTTCCTTCGGGTAAACATGCCAATGAGTAGATTTTTCCAACACAGCCCAGACTCCGCGCCTACATCGTGTGTTTCTACTTCTTTTATCTTTTTTGGTTAAATTTTACCAAAGTCGTTATCCTTAACTCTTTAGATCCTTATTTTACGTATTGACTGTTGTCAGATGAAATAAAATACTCCTGAATCGTTGTGCATTTTTATGATGTATGCACTTGGCTTCTGTTGAGTTCTATCAATAGCAATAAGCATGTTTGTTTCCTGCTAGTGTCGTTCGTCCGGCCTGCACATTTGTCCTTCCTCGGAGATGGATATGTTGCTAACAATTGCTCCCTGTCTTTACTTGTCTTAAAATACTATAAAATTATTATTAGGATACTGCTGAAAAATCTACTCATCGTATTAAATTGGCGCCTATAAGTTGCAATTCAATGCAGAAATGTCTTGAATAGACATCTAAATGTTGTTTAATTTTTGTGATTTCAGGAAAGTTTTGAAGTTGGTCTGTTTGGGGTTTGTATGCACTATGCCGCCTGGATAAAGAAATGCTTTTTCATCTTCGTTTTGAATTGTGTTCGGTGATATGTTCTCAAAACTTTGTCTCGATTGACGTTGAATTATCGATAAAATACTTGTATTTTAGGTTAAGTTAATGTAAGCGTCTTAATGTTTCATGTAGCCCTAATGATTAAAGCTTAATAAATTTCATTTGAGGAAATATTGTGATTGTTATGTTATGCTTCAATTTTCTACAGATCCGTTAATAATTCTATCGATCAACATTGATGATGAATTAGTTCCTTGTAAATATTTACAAAATTTACGTCTCATGCTATATCGAGGTGTCAGGCAAATAGTGTCATTGTGCAACTGGTGAAGTAGCTAAGTGTGTATCTAATCAAATGCAGAAGTGGTCAAGGCGACTGTCTGTTTCTGGATCTGCGAAGCAATTTGGTGACTTTAGTCGCAACTCGCAATTGGGTTCTGCCAACGCACAGCGAGTTAGTTACGAATTTACAGCAGATATGATGGAGTTGCTTGGTGAATAACCGACTTAATTGCTAAAACCACTAGAAGGTATTTAGTTACATAAAAGTCTTGAAACATCCCACAGCGTCAGCATACAACGGAGGCAGTATTTTTGAATTGCTTTTGAATTCCCAGTTCCATTGCCGTATGTAAACTTACAGATTATCTTGTTTTCGATGCATGGAGTTAATTTTAAATTCGGTAAAAACGTTTGACTACAGGTTATTACTACATGTTTATTTGCCAAGTGCTGGTAATTAATTTACCTATAGGCACAGTTTGCACTGTGTGCTATTTAATAATTGGAACTCAGTCGATATCTGCTTTACTATAGGTACTATGCTCGTTAGTTGGTTATGTGTAACGAGAAGAAATAATTCATCATACGACAAAAATAGCTGAACGAGCTATGACTTCTATTGGTTGCAATAATTGTAATTTACCCACTACTTTATCTCTTGAGCATTGATTGTTAATTGGAATCGTAGACATGTAGTAAATCCCGTATATTTTACTTCGCAATAAGTAGCTAAAGATTGCACATTGAGCTGTCTCGTTCACCATGAAAAGTTTTCGAAGATTGCAAAAGTTGGGTCTGTGATGCGTCGCAAATACTATGAAATACGTCTTCAGACTTCTATTTGAATGGTAAGTTTTCTGTCATCGAACTTGGAATTTTGTTATTTGTTTCGGGTGTGCATGGGGTTTTTTATAGTTAAATGGCTGGAGCCTATCATATTTAGAAAAATGTCACATTTGAATTACTCAGCATATAAGATTTTGTTTAGATCGGACCCGCTTTCCAAAATTTTCACATACGAAAAACCTTCTACAAGTGATGACGTATCCAGCGTTTCAAGGAGCGACTTTTGAACACTCATTAATATCTTGGTTATCGGTCAGCTCGGTAAGATTGGTTTGGTCGGTCCGTGTACTGTCCGCTGCCCAATGCGTTCGTATTTTCTACATTAGCGAACGTATTGTGATCGATTCAAGATTTGGAATAATTTGTGGCGATCCGTGTGTCAAGTTGATGTAGGTATTGCGTGATTTCTATTTGACGGTGTCTTGATTCATGACATGTTAGATATTTAGCTGTATCTTAGGTTTTTTTTTTCTTAAATCCGTTTGTTCCACCTTAACTTCCATTTTTCTTTTAAACCTTGTTCTAATAAATATCTATTTCAGGTGATAATCATTGAGATACTGACGACTCAGTAAATGGTTCTAAAATGGAAGAAGTGTTATGCAAAGAAAAAACCTTCGCCATTCATTGACGTAACAACAATTACGCAGGTAGCGTCACTTCTCGATGTCATGTTCTTCGCTGACACCTAAATTATCTATTTCTAAACTTAATCACTATGTGCTGACGCCTATTACTCCGCATAATTGACCTATACTCTAAGTAATCTCCCTATTCACGCTATTTACAAAAGCCTAAAAATATAGTTCCCACTTTTAAGGCTTAGCTTTATAAATAATAGTTTGCACTAAGCCAACAATAAGAAACAAAATGACAAACGGTTGAAAGGTAGGTTAGGTTATGTTAGAACTGTGACCACTCAACCGGAAGCCATACCTACCAGAAATATATACAGTATAATCTATGGCCAGAAACGATTCGCTTCGCCGATCACTTTCCCCCATTCGTTTAATGGGTGCGTTCAGAATCAAATAGTTTTTGATTGGTTATATTGCGAAACATTAATTTTCTAGTGGAAAACATTATTATTGAAGTGAGCCTTAAATTTTTGTTGTTGTTTTTTCATTAAATTGTACTTTTAAATACATCCCTTTATGAAATACTTCCCAATAAACCATCACCAAAGCACGAATACCCACGTAGGTAGTCCCCCTAGTACTCTATCATCGCTAAATTCAAATCATGATATAATATTTTTATTGGCGTAAACGTCAAATTTTATTGCCTTCGCAAACGCTTTGCCGCTGTGATGTCAAAACTACTATTATATTATCAATTACAGATTAAGCATTGTACCTTGTATACCTCGAAGGCAGTACTGGCAGCGTAATTGAGACGTGAGATCATGTGAAAAATCTTCTGACGGCGAGGTAAATATTACGTGGACATGGGTTGTTTAATCAATGTATACAGGTTGAAATTGTAAACACTCGACAAACCGAAATGGGAGATTGTACTCACCACTATGAACAACTTTTACTATGAGACCAAATATGAAAACGCGAAAAAAAAAACAGCTTTTCCCTACATTTATGTTCGCTTAACTCGTCAAAATGTAGGGAACAGCAGATTTTTCTTTCGCGATTTCAGGTTTTTTCTCATAGTAAAAGTTGTTCATAGTGATGAGTACAGTCTCCCATTTCGGTTTGTCGAGTGTTTACAATTTCACCCTGTATAGGTAATTGTTTTATGTAGGTATGATCTTTATCTGCCCCCCGATTCAGAACCTTTTCGATAAGTAGTTGTCGACAGGTTCGGTTTGTTATCTCGTTCCGTCTACGATTGTTGTAACGAGAGAAAAAGAGATAGCTTATCGAATCATTCGACAACTGATTAATCGAATCGTTCTGAACCAGTGCTCTGCCCGGCTGCTTAGAAATCTGTAGGTCACACAGCGCATTGCCCAGGACAACACTGCCTTTATGCATTACATTATGTACTTCCAACCTTTAATTTATCAGAATTTATAGTATCATTCTAACTTGTTTGTATTTGTATTTTCAAGTAGTTTTTTGTTGTTGTTACAGATGTACGACTTTTCCGGTTTGTTCCCGCGAAGGGTCAAGCGATAAGAGGATAGTGTTATTGTAGGAGAAATGAAATAAAGCGTATTTTATTCAAATTTGTTTTTTTTTGTTAGACAACCTTGGTAATTGAGATCTTTTGTATCTCCGCCAAACTCCCTTTACAATTTGCATTATTTCGTAGATAGGAATCCGCAGAGCAGTTAGCATTAACTCCATTATTGAAATGACTGATGTACCGATACATAAGTTCACTACACCTCCAAACTTCACTGTAATAAAAAAGATTTGGTCAAATGCTTCTGCCTCATGACCAGGGATGCACAGACTTATTAGGACTTGGCGCCACTCGAGCGGACTATGAGCTAAAGGCGGGCCACCAGAATTAAAAACAATAAAAAAGTTGAAATTCGAGATCTTAAAAAATATAAGTAGGTAGGTATCTAGCTTTTGATAAAATTCAAAAACTTTATTCAGAAGCTAAAGTTGGCCATTACTGTAGTATTTTCATATTTGAAACGCATAAAAGAGTTTAATTGGCTGGCGGGCCGCATGTATATCGACGGAGATCCGCATGGGGCCCGTGGGCCGCGGTCTGTGCATCCCTGCCCCTGCTCAAGACTGAAAGAACAGTTGAAAAAATCACTTACAGAAAATGTCATAGAAGCTAAATATAATCTCTCTCATAACTCGCACTTTCGGGAATGCAGATACGCTAACTTTCAATCGGTTCAATGACTCCTGTGGTAAGAAAGTCTCGCGGTCGTTCTTAAACACGTCTTCTTCACAGTTACCCAAACAACCGCAATCACGCGATGATCTCGGCAAACCATCGGTATTATCGAATTTGCCCATAGTTTCATTCGTTACTGACAGTTTTATAATTTCTCTTTTGTATTCAAGAACACATTCCAGATCCGCTAAGTTACATATTCTTTCATTATCTAAAATTAAACACATTATGATGAAGATTAACATAATTATTATGGCAGTTATAAACTTGAGAATAAGCTTACCTATAATAATTACCGCTAACTACAGAACTTTTAGTTACAAAATCTTATTTCCATTCTAGATCAAAAGGGAAGGGAAATCAAATGTAATTATAGTCAAAAAATCTTTCCGCTTACCCAGTGCTTTATAGAAATGTGGTATACAATTGCACAGTTTCAATATCATTATGATTCTGCATTCTAACAAGCAGCGGTTGTACGAGTAAATTGGGTATCTTTTACTGGTTGTTTCGTGGGTAAATCTGCAATGTTGATCCCTTATGTTTGAACAATATAAATAAGTCAAGAATCGAGCAAGAATTAAATACATTTTTACAACTGTTGCGTGAGGAATGCTCTACAATGGCCACCAATTTAAACACGTTGAACAAGCGCTTAAGTGTGGTAAGTCCATGGGCGAAGTGTAGAATCATCACCTTCATCATTTACCTTTTCCTATATAGACCGACTAGATAGGTAGAGTAGGCTGAGTACGTAGGTAGGTATTATTTTTGACAGTCCATGGATACAGCTCGCCTTTGAGATACAGTGTAGCTGAAGTCTATAAGTTGTCATTTGCCCGGTATAAGAAGTAGGCAAACAGCTCACAGTAGGCAATCCTGCGTTTTACCTTACCGACTATACTCTATTGGAATTGCTGGGTTCTAAATAAATCAGCAATTCAAACGTAACGGACTACCCGCTTAATTTGCAATTACGACATCGCCCTTGCCTGCACTTTCGAAGATGCAAAGGAATGTCCTTGAGATCCTCTGAAGCTCTAGTGCTCGTAATTTGCACTCCAAATGACAAGAACCCTTCTGTGTCGAAAGTTAACGACGGCGCGCCGCTCAGAATTACCTCGTCGGGGCTCAGAGTATAAACCTGCAATTTTGAAATGTTAGCCAGGTATATAATTAAAGATGCTAAAATTAATGTAACTTACAGTATTTTATTTATTTGATAGTTTAATTAAGGTTGAAGCAAATAACTAACTCTTAAATTCTTAAATAGAGTGAATGAGGTTACTGAATACATGTACCTACCTACCTACACGGAGTGTTCCTTTACAATTAATGTGTATAAAGGCTCTCGGGTATCAAGATATCAATTAAAAGGTAAATCCATAATGGGAGATTCTAATGGATCAACAATAACCTAATTAATAATAAATTTGCGACTATGCTGTGTTGTGTGTGTCGGGCTGCCTATGTTTTGCAGTGGACTACGATACGCTAACTAAGTTATAAGTAAGTTCTATACTTACTGTTCTGTTGGGGGGTTTGTGATCACGGCCCGCACTACTAACTTGAAATTCATGTGTGGATCAGAATTTGATTATCGTTTGTGTCAACGATGAAAGAAAAACATCTTGAGCAAACCTGCACACCTGAGAGGGTTCCGAAAGTTCTTGATAGTGTGTAGTCCGTCAACGTGCACCAGATTAGCGTGTCGGGCCTAATCCTTTTCAAACTGAGAAGAGGTCAGTGCCCAGCAGTGGAACGGTACCTACCTAAGGGCGTATACATAAAGGAAACAGGTAACCATCGCCGACCTACCAGCGCTTATCGATACTGGTCCGTGCAGGTAACCGCTACATAAGGGAAGCGGGTAGAAGCAGGGGCTAGCATTTTTACCAAAAATACGCCTTGCAAATACAGCAACAAATGACGGCTTACCAGCGCTGATCGGAGCAGGGGCCCAATTCTCCTAAAATAAATTGTTGCCAAACGCAATCGAACCACAACCGTCAGTCAGTTTTGGTTTTCGAAAACTTTCAAAATGATTTTGTTTTTTGTATCCTCAGATTTGTATCAAACAATTGAATTATTCCTCTTTGCCCCACCAGCCGCCCCACTGGTGGGGCAAAGTGGAAAAAATCTAATTTTGGAGTGGAATTTGCCCCACCAAATTTAATTAGTGGGGCAGGGTTGGCACTGGAATTTGTGTAAGTAAGTATACTAGTATTTTATATTTTTTTGGTAAGAAATGTATATCTAAGTGAAATATAAACTTGTGACTTAGTACATAGGTAGTGTTTTTAAATAAAATTACAAAAATAATTGTTTCAATTTTTTGCTAAGTAGTATCGCATAAGCAGCTACTTCCAGTTCATTTCTGTTTTCCTGGTAGTTATAGGTATAGGACATGAAAGTTATAATAGGACAGTTTTAATTTAGACTTCTATCGATGTAGTGAAAATAACGAATACCTACTTTATATTCATCTTTGTGTTTAATCGTTGGAGCACAACTTAGTGAGATCGTTTAGGTGCATGTTTTTTTGTATACCTATTTCTGTCACCCTGGTACTTTTCAAAACATCAAATGATTCAATTTCAAAGCCTGTATGTATTTTTACCATTATTGAGCTAAGTAGTAAGTTGCTTTTAAGCACCTAGCTCCAGTTCATTTCTGCTTTCCTGGTAGTTTTAATAAATAAATAGTTTGAAACGTCTATCGATATCATTTTTATTATGTAGGTATCCTTTCATGCTCTTCTCTGTTTCATCGTTGGTGCGTTTCGAGGAATAATACCCCATATTTTGATACTTACGTTTTATTTCGCACCTTTTTTTCATTTTAATGAAATTCAATCCAATGGGTCGACTTAACTACGATACTTTTTTCCCATTGGTATTCTGGCCCACCCATTCGGCCAACTTTTCCACTACTGTTCCTACCTACTCCGTGTAATTTGGGCCGCGGACTCTGCAGAGGTCAATTTCCATAACTGTTACAGACCTAGAAGTTTTAGGGCGGTTACAGATCTTGGCATTTTAGGCTTGTTGTTACATACGCGCGATCAAGCGCGCTACATTTCGCGCTTTAAATGCTACTGTTCGTTTAACCCGGTAATTTTGCAGCCATCTAAGTCGTATTAATGAATCTATCTTCTTGGGACCTCTGCACTATAATACTTGTGTCTTGATTTGCACTGGTGCTATAGGGTCATCCACACGTGACTATTTAAATTTCTCTCGTGCTGCCGCCTATTCATCCATAAATATACGGTATTCATCTGGTTTTTTAACAATTAAGTTTCAAGCAAAGTTATACAATCATGAAACTTAAATATTGATACTTGCGGTTATTCCCAGTTCATATGAAATTTCAGTCACGAAGAGGCCAGCATCCAGACTCGCTTACTTTTTCTTTAGTAGGTAGGTACAGTTATTACTGTTTGTACTGTTTGTCTGTATGTCTGTTTCTGGCATCGTAACTCCGAAAGCTGGTTTAATCAGGATCTTTATAAGCTGTTTGATGGAAATCGGTTCAGCCGTTGCAAAATATCAGCTCTTTTCACACTTAGGTTAGGTAGGTGTGCATTGCACGGCATTGCAGCCGTTGCAAGATCATAGAAATGAATTTGCTACCTGGCGACTGAGCTATTTCATTCAAACTGTTTGTTTGAATTTAATGGCTTCCGCGTGGAATAAATACTCGTTTCGGTTTCCTTACGATTTTTTCCTATAACTTGACTATCAGATTATATTATAAAGAAAAGATACGTCAATGACGTCACTCACGAAATGAATATAGCTTTATGAAGAAGAAGAAAAAATGCTGTATTATATGCGGAGGAATACTTTGATTAAATAATCAAAGGCGGATTAATACACATTTTATTCATTTTACATTGCTATCCTGACTTTCTGGATAATTTCGTGTTGCTAGACGTTTTAAAACTATTTATTTATTAAAACTACCAGGAAAGCAGAAATGAACTGGAGCTAGGTGCTTAAAAGCAACTTACTACTTAGCTCAATAATGGTAAAAATACATACAGGCTTTGAAATTGAATCATTTGATGTTTTGAAAAGTACCAGGGTGACAGAAATAGGTATACAAAAAACATGCACCTAAACGATCTCACTAAGTTGTGCTCCAACGATTAAACACAAAGATGAATATAAAGTAGGTATTCGTTATTTTCACTACATCGATAGAAGTCTAAATTAAAACTGTCCTATTATAACTTTCATGTCCTATACCTATAACTACCAGGAAAACAGAAATGAACTGGAAGTAGCTGCTTATGCGATACTACTTAGCAAAAAAATTGAAACAATTATTTTTGTAATTTTATTTAAAAACACTACCTATGTACTAAGTCACAAGTTTATATTTCACTTAGATATACATTTCTTACCAAAAAAATATAAAATACTAGCATACTTACTTACACAAATTCCAGTGCCAACCCTGCCTCACTAAAATTAAAGGGGAACGCCCATAAAATGCTTGAAATGAACGGAAACTACTAATAGTCCTAAATTCTAATTAGAATTAAATATGCATAATGAATAATTCTCAAGTTTGTAAACGTAGGAGGAAAATATAACGATCTTTAAAATATTTCGCTTGATATCCGTCTAATTCATTCTTATTTTTTAATGGACAACTGTGTTTAATCTGACATGTGTAATCGACATTCAGCCAAACAAGAATTTTCAAATAATTTATCGAAGTATTTTATAGAATTATTGCACAGTTATCGTTCATTTAGAATAATTCGACCTAATTATAACGTTTATCTAATGAAAGTAATATTATATGCATGTCAATATTAATTAAAATAAAATTATTTTCAAATAAGAAAAAGTATCGTAGGCTGCATGGATAACATGTCCTTTGCCTTACTGACAGTTTGATATTGATTACTGCATTTCATTTTTCCGTTGAATTGTGGTTTTGAATTGATCGATTCACATTTTGCGTTACTGCCCCACTAATTAAATTTGGTGGGGCAAATTCCACTCCAAAATTAGATTTTTTCCACTTTGCCCCACCAGTGGGGCGGCTGGTGGGGCAAAGAGGAATAATTCAAACAATTTGATAGCTTTTGAAATTGAGAACTGTCTGAATGAACGGTTCGGCCTTGGTTTGGTTGTGATTTATCAAGATTAATTTTAGGAGAATTAGGCCCCAGGTCGGAACTTGTCGGCGAAGTTCGGAGCTTGTCGGCGCTGGTTCGCCACACAGTATAGAGACTACATGCGCCGACTAACTGCGCGGACCAGCACCGACAAGCGCTGGCAGATCGGCGCCGGCAACCCGCTTTCTACGTGTATACGCACTAATGGGCTGATTATGCTTATGCTTTGCCAAGTTCTTTACACATAGAACGTTGCGCCGACATTGCGTGTTACCTACCTTACAGTTATCCAGATAGGAATAACTACCTACCTTTATATTTACACAAAACAAACCTTATAGGCATCGGCATAGTTGAGTATCTGAACAAAAAAGTCAATGTCGTGTACGGAGAGGTCAATGTTGTTTTTGGCGTATGCCACACTGCTGTCACTCCATTTGCTGCAACACAAAACGAGAACGTTACCTAATGGAACACGGTTCGCGTGGTGCTTCGTCATGCAAATGTAAGTGCATGGCCTACAAATGAAAAAGTTGTTGAAACACGAATGTAAAAAATGGATTCGATTTAGTTGGGGCAGGTTTCGCATATTTTTCTCTATGATTTCTCTTATATCGTGGGTGCGTTTACAGACACAAATCATCACTTGCACGAACGCCCAGACCTGAAACAACTATCTGTATGCCATGCACATATTTTGTTCCGTCCGGGAATCGAACCCACGACTCGTAGCGCAGAAACCAATCGCTCAGCCACTGCACCAAAAGTGTCGTATTAATATTGATTTGTGTCGACGTAAACGTTCCTTCACACGTTTTATAAAACGCTTTTTTCCTTATCTTACAAATATCTATAGAATAAACGTCACCGTTTTCGGTCCCTGGCTGAAATAAATGAAATAAATTAAAAACCAATGTCTGTGGGATATCTTATGGAATTATTACGCTTGGCTGAATTTAGTCGTCTTAATTCAGTCGATACTGAATTTAGTCAAGTGTAATCGCAATTAGCAAGCTAATTTTGTTTCTGAATTTAGGATGCTAGCTTGCTAAATGCGATTATACTTGACTAAACTCAGTAACGACTGAATTAAGACGACTAAATTTAGCCAAGTGTAATAAGCGCTTTAGGGAAACTTTCTCTAAGAGCTAATCATTTTTATTTTCTGTCAATCTTTCTTGGTTATCTCGGGAACTTTCACTTTGCCTCATGACAATAGCGAACGTAGACGGCTTTTAGTTGGATTTAGCTACATATATCTACCAATAGCACCCGGTATGGTCGGTTTCGTATCGGATCTCAGTTCTAAGGCGTTTCGAAAGAGGGTCTCGGGTTATGGGTATTGGGAGACTGCATTGACTCGGGCTGGGACTGTAGTAAAACAAAAACCTTGCTTTTATGCGTATTTTCAGTGTAATATATTATTACTTTTAGTGCATTGTTATTTTATTTTAGTGCAATGGATTTTTTGTACAAGGTTAGTCGGAAAGGGGGTACTAAACTGAAAGGATGTTAAAGTTCTAATAATAATGATAAACTTGTTCTACGTCATCATCATTCAGACCAAATACGTCCACTGCTGGACATCGGCCTCCTCCAAGCATCGCCACATCGACCGTGTTGCCCAGTTTGCCATAATCGCCACGCTTGGCAGGCGGGTTGGCGATCGCAGTATGGTTGTTAAAATACTCAGAGAACGCTGCTGCCCATCCTCTAGTGAATCCCTTAGTCGCCTTTTACGACACCCATGGGAAGAGATGGGGTTGTGCTATTCTTTACGTCCGACACCACACGGACCAACACGGTTTGTTCTACAACTTTCCCCAAAAGTGAATAGTTTAACAGAAATAGCTGTTGAAAGATTTCATAAAAATTCGCTAAAATCTATCCATCCTTAGCAATGATCAGCTGTGTTTACATTTTAGGTCTATTAAGCGGCAGTATTTATTATTATTAAAAATAAATATACAGGTTGTAAGGGTAAACACCGTTATCCTTGAAACCAGTGGTTTGGTTTCATTTATAGAACGTAAAATCAATGAAAAATAACAAACTTTCATTTTTTTATGAAATTTTCGTTTTTCCTCAAAAGCATTTCATCCTATGCGCGGGGGCAACAAGCTACGGCAGGGGGTGCGGGGAACTCGCCGCGTGGCCTGACGCACGGCCCCGCACAGTTTGCTACCCCAGTCAGTCAGCTGTCTCGTTAGCGAGTGTACGTACGCCGCGTCGTAGCGCCGCCGCGCCGCTCATTTCTCGCGTGTATATATATATTTTTTTTACTTGTTCCTTTATTTTTATGTTTAAGTCAACTACCCATGGTTTGAGTGATAACGGTGTTTACCCTTACATGCTGTATAAGATACTTACGTGGGATCGTCGAAAATCGCAACGTTGGAGTTAATAACATGACACATCCCCATTTCCGTCATGGCAGCTTCGATAGTTATGGGCCATTGTATGAAAGGCCGCAAAGTATCGTTGGTAAATCTCTTGAACAAATTAGAGGCTAGTGTCGCATAGTCTTCAGGTTCTATGAGCTGCACAGAAGCATACCAGCATTAATATAACTTATGATAAACTCACGTCCGTATTCACCGAAGGGTGGGCAGAAGTAGTACACCCACATTTCGCCGTTATTTGCCATCGACTGGGCACAAATCCAGACTCCGGGCTGCTACTGAGAAATTCCACACGGAAAAACACAATAACGCTTGTCCCGACCTGGGTATCGAACCTAGGACCTCACGCTCAGCAGTCGCGCTTGCGCCAACCAGGCAGTCAGTCCTATAGCTTATGATGTAGGACCTATTTATGTAATTATTATTTAAATAGTATAACATTATTGTTTGGCAGCAAAATATAAAATTTTAGGTCCTATACCTCTAATATTTCAGGTGGCGGTAGATCCAGAACATTTAATGCTTCCAGAGAAACTGATATTATCGATGAGTAGTATGATTCTAAGTTATAACCAGTTGCGTTAAGAGATTGGCTGAAAAAAAATAATTGAAAATATCACACATACATTACTATCGTAAGTAATACCTAATATAGATCAATTTTGTAATAAAACCGTACTTGACATAATTATAAAGGATTTCGTCGTCGATTTTGCGGACGGGACACAATACAATAGTTGGGTAGGACACGTTCCAGTTCAAATAATCTTTCTCTACGTTGTTCACTATAGGCGCTTCCTGGAAAAAAAAAATGTATGAGGAAATTAGGAAATTGATGACAAAGTATGAGGTATATTTCATATTTATATCGCTCCAGCTGTGCCCGCGATTCCGTTCGCGTGGATAACTGCAACCAATATTGTGTCACAATAACTAAACTTTCTTCTAGATAACTTTAAATTCTAATAACTTTTGATTGAAAAAACCAATTACAATGAAACAAACTAAATGTTTTATTATTATAACTTTCGTGAGACACATTCATATTTATGATTAGTTACGGTTTACTCACGTGCAGCGTGCGTGAGTTCGACTCGCGACCTCGCCGCGTGATCAGCTCATGATTAAGGACTCCGATTGGGTCCGAAACTAGTCGGGCAATCCCGAAAAATGCACGTGAGTAAACCGTAACTAATCATAAACTAAATGTTACTCCGAGGTACGCACAATACTTGCCTATAAAGGTGCGTACATATTATATAACATAACATGTTATAAAACGTTGTTGTAAATATTAATAACATGTTTCAGTAATGTGGAGACTGAATGTTATAAAACGTGTTATAATAACAAACGTGTTATATAACATGTTATTAATATTTACAACAATGTCAATAAACTAGGACGAACCCACCATCTACGTTTTTTTCTTTTGTTATTTAAAAGTACAATAGTCGCTGCAGCAGCTAGCAAAACGTCCTCTCGTGTGGACATTGTGAATAGCACTGCAGAACGACAAACGACAGTGTTTATAACGTGGTTATATTGCATTGTTATTCTAATGTGTACAGTATTGTTATATGTTGCAATGTTGAAAAACAATGTTACATATTGTGGACGTGTTATATAACACAAGTTATACAACATGTTACTTAATCTGTACACATCTTAAAAGTCAACCTCATTGAGTCAATACTTTTTACGTGATGCGTGCACAAACAAACCGACAAACAGAAGCAGACCAAAAATCTATTGGGTTTAACCCAAAAGCATTTTTTTTCATTATATCTACCCATTTTCAGGCACCTCATCCATGTCTACAGATAAATTAAATGTATGGAAGACATAGATATAGATGTACTTACTACAAGTCTTGAATATTGAGCAGACAATAGGACGAAAATAATAGCGCAGGATATGCCAAAGCTTGCCGCCCAAAATATTCTGCAATAACGTTTTTGGTTTTTATTAATATAGGTACGTGACTCTATACAAGATCAGTCGGAAAGGGGGTACTAATCCGAAGTGGTGATTAAGTATCCATAATAATGAATAACATTCGTTCTATAACTTTCCCAAAAAGTCAATAGTTCAAGAGAAATAGCTGTTCAAAGATTTCATAAAAATACGCTAAAATCTATCTATCCTCAGCTATGATCAGCTGTGTTTAAATATTGGGTTATATTTGAGGTCACGCATTAGAAGCTCTATTTTCTGGATTCGAAGGAATGAAGATATTTGAAAAACGAAAATAAAATAATGTGAATAAAAATGATTGAATTTTGATAACGCTTGTTTTAAAACAGTCATCAGTTATAATTTAAGTGGCCCGCGGAGCAGTACCCCCTTTCCGACTAACCTTATATAATATATACTTAAAAACCCATAACATTTTATGGCCAGGTGGTCTTTTAACGATATCCTGTCGTGTGTTTAATGCTAAGACATGCGGAGGCAATCCTGTTGTATACTCATAAGGTATACAAGCTCTTGCACGTGAAGGCGATTCTCCTATTTATGATAGCTTGAAACTATCAGTTTCGCAAATACATATTTGCCCAGCCAGACAAGCGTCTAAAACCATAGGTTGTAGTTGTATCCTGTCTTATATTTCAATAGCAATTTTGAAATTAATGTTTTCGAAAAAGACGTTCAATTCAATCATTCAATCGATACCCCTTTAACGAGCAAACATTTTATTAAAATAACATTTTATTTTGAACTTATTTAAACAATGGTTGCAGGCGTTGCAGCAACAAACAAGAAAAACAAAAAATGAAGTGCTGAATAATAAAACAAGTAGGTTACCTCTCGAACCAATGTATTTCGGTGTTGGCGATGTAAGCCAGACCATGAGTGGTGGAAGTTCGTAACTCGCTTTGTAAATAGTTGATCAGTTTCTTAGTCTTCAGCCGTCGCTCGTAATTATCACGTTTCTTCTTAAACGTGGGCTTTTCTCTCACTGTTATTCTTAACATGGTTAGATAGCTCTTAACTGCCTCTAGTTTATTTGTACTAACTTTTAGCTTTTGAAGATATATTTTATGTTTTAATGGCCGTTAATTTAACATGTTAAATCTCTCTTGACTGGTGCTGACACCCGAACGCCACAAGCTACGATATCTAACAAAGTGTTTTCCTGAATAGGTTTACTTTATATATTCTTTTCATTCAACTGTATTGATATTGGGGAGATAGGAAAATAATTATATTTGTGATTGTAATTATATGATAGGTAACCATGTTATTTTATAATAGTTTCTTGACGTTGCTCGTTTGTGGAGTACTTCTCTTAAGTGAGTTTTACATTGTTACTTATTTACTATTACTAGAGGCACAAAATAGTCTGATGCTTTGGAATCGCGATAATCGCGGTCATGCGCGAGGTTTTTTCGAAAGTACAGCCTGCATCTGCTTGTTTGAGTGCATCTTGACTATGCCTAAGCAGCACTTTGATTTACGGCCGTTTTCAATAACCTATCTATCGGCGGTTTCACCTACTAGAGATAGAAATTTGACATAAGCTCCATAGAAGTAATGTCAAATTTCTATCTGTAGTAAGACAAACCGCCGATAGATAAGATATTGAAAATGGCGGCAAATGAATCGGTGTATATCGGCGTATAGCTCGTCGGTTCCTGGCTACGACAGCGTAGCTGGCGTAGTAGCTACGTCACCGTAGCTAGCGTAGCGGTTCAATTTTATAGACTGCTGTTTTTAAATAATGTGTCAATTATGTATGGGTACATATTTTCGTTTGTGGACACACAATTCGTATTTTAATGATATCGTGGCCAAAAATGCAACAGAAAAGTGTTGCCAAACGCGATCTCGTTAAAAATGAAGAACATTTTTTAAATATAAAAAATCGCTCTTGGCTGCTCACTGTTTTATGTTAGATATATAGATCAATTAGGATCGGTAACATAAATATTTCAGTTCTAACTAGTGTTCCTTGTGACCGACTGAATAGGTACGACATGCTCTCTGATGATCCAGGCAAGCCGGTCGTCAATGATGATGTAAGGTCCCATACGATATACTGCGGCTCTCTAGACATTAATCAAGCACAAATCCTAAGATGTTTTCACAGAAAAAAGCAATTACACTTTGCTCGATCTGGGATTATCCCCAAGTCTCGCAGGATTCGTAGATTTCGTAGCAAAGTTACGTAGCAAAGCTACGAATTGGTATTCGTAGCTTTGCTAGTTGTCTAGACAATGTGGCATTTCTTGTGTGTACTCATAGTGAACTATACAGGGTGTAAACGAATTCGTGTAATTCCTTCAAACCGCGTGATCTACTGGTGACAATGATTGACCCTGCACGGGTTTTTTAAAGAATCAATAAAAAAATAAAACAAATACAAAACATGATGTTGTTTTCTTTCTGAGTAATTTTAGCGCCCCAAGTTAACTGACTATGCGGAGGGATATCACGCTAGTCTTGCCCGCCAGCTGTGTCGCTGTGCTTTCACACATTTATGTGTGGTATCGAAAAGTTGGGAAAGAAAACAAGTTTTTTTTTTAGATGCGACTGAATACCAGTATTTTACCTCAGACCAGACTCAGACCTCCGCAACCCAGTTACTGGGCAGCGACGATTTTCTAAGATTTCTACGGTAGTTAAGGTACTGGTATGTAAAATCTCTTACGCGACGTCTTACGTAGGCGGTTTAAAGCGACGCGAATTGCGAAGCGATGCGGTGCGAAGCGGCGGCTTTGTCCTACGAGCTCGCGGACCGCTCGCCGCGCGCCGCCGTCATTCAGTAGCACTGTATGGCACTGCATCCAGTTCGCGTGAAAATATCAAGCCAACTGACAGCGTTCGCTTCACGCCGCGCCGCGCTGCACCGCACCCCACGTGCGTTTGGTCACGTAGGACACTTCAATAGGTCTCGACTGTTTGTTGTCTTCGCGTCGCGCCGCGCCGCTTCGCGTCGCTTGTAGATCGCTCACGTAGGATGACGCGTTAATGGTATAAACTGAAGTCGCTTTTGTCGCGTCTGTCTGTTTGTCTGCCTACTTCTGAGCTACTCAATGTATTTTGATGGGGTTTTTATCTTAATTTAGGTAATTTCTTCCGGGAAGTTTAAAGCTAGAAATGTACTTGAGCTACGCCGAGGCGGGTCGCTAGTATTCAATAAAATTCCTATCTTAAGTAAATTATAAGTTCATTACTGGATTTTTATTCCAGTGGCGTAGTTACTAACTCGGTGTAGGTAGTAAATACAAATTGTATTATTTGTAAAGCAAAGAATGGGGCTATTGTATTCTTATAAAATAAACCTAACAATGGTTACACAATGCCTAAATATTTTATGATGTTACAGGCAATTGAGATACTAATCCAAATAATAGAAGGTTGCTTATTACTAGTTTTAAATCGACGTTACGGAAACATTTACAAAAATATTCACGTAGAAAGAACCGTTTTATTAATTTACTTATGCTATTATTATGAAGGTCCCGTGGTTAATTAACAAACGCGTTGATCATACGATTTGCAAGGTTGAGCTACGCTTGCCACAGTCAGTCCATGGATGGGTGACCGTTCGTTACGCATTGAAACCCTTCCGTGTCTTGGAGAGCACGTTAAGCTGACGGCCCCGGGTATCATACGAATACCTATGACAGTCGTTACGGGTAGTCAGAAGTCCGAATATCTGACAACCGGTTTAACCTTAAGGATATCGGCTTTGCCCAGTAACTGGGTTGTAGAGGTCTGGTGGCAGTCGCTCCATGTAAAATACTGGTATTCAGCCGCGTCTGGTTAGACTGGAAGCTGACCCCAACATAGTTGGGAAAAGGCTAGGCAGAACACTTATGATATTATTCTAAGTAGATTTTCATATTTTTTCAAAAAAACCAAGTATCGCTGTATTTAGTCAACAATATATCTAATATAACGATCGAAATAAGCGATGAGACCATAATGAACTAAGAAATTATCTTAATTAAACCTTAAGCTTTCAATTTGTCGAATTGGCCTTAATAAAAGGTCTAATGGTTGAATCTCGTTAAAATGAGGTTGAATTAATTTTGTCGAAAACGTATTTCACGTAGTGGCCGTAGTTAAACAATTGAACGATTTGCATTAGTATTTATTAACTGTTTGTTTTGTTTTAAATTGGTAATGAGTTTTGTCTGAAGAGTTTCTGTGGTGCTATTAGGGAAGATCTCTATTCTACATAAACTCACGCCTGTATTCCCCGAAGGGTTGGCAGAGGTGTATACAACGTGTTACATAATTCCCCTTAAAAAATAAAATATTAATCAAGTAGTCTTTTATGGTTGTTGTCATTTACCTCTCAGAGGAAATTAGGTAAGAATGTAAATAACTTTCTGGGCAGTCTACTCTTTAGTTTTATGTTTTCAGGATTGCTTTTCAGTGTTGATTTTATTTTGTTTTGTCCAATTTTTTTTTTGGTACCTGTTTTTGTTTTAAAATATTGCTAGTAGACTCCTTACAAGGGACCTTTTAATCCCCTTTTGGCTTTAGGGGTATTTTTGTAACATGTTGTATAGTACACCCACATTTTGCCGTTATGTTTTACGTCCCATGTCCCATAGGGGGCAAGCCTATTGCCATCGACCGGGCACAAATCCAGACTCCGGGCTGCTACTGAGAAATTCCGTACGAAAAAACCCAATAACACTTTGCCCGACCTGGGGATCGAACCAAGGACCTAACGCTCAGCAGTCTCGCTTGCGACCGATAGATCAATGAGGCAGTCATCTCTATTCTATTGTAGGTTAAACAGTGTTGCGGTGCAGTGGGTAAGTGGTTGGCTTTTGCGCTTCAGGTCGTGGTTTTGATTCTAACTGTCAACAAATATTTGTATGGACAGACAGTTTTTCCCATGGTATAATAATACCAGGTATTCTCTTTCCGCGATGGCCCAATACTACGTCACGAAAGTCACGACCAGTGCGCTCATTTTTTAACATCTTCAATACAATTAAGGAGATTTTTAATTTATAATATAATTAATACAAAATAAATTGTTAATTAGCCTAATTATTTGCTATTTCGAGTTATTCATCTATTTAGTTAAAAAAAGTAAAGTGTATAAAATGACTTGTTCAAAATTGCTTTTTTATACAATTTTTATAATATTAATTAGGATTAGGATGATCGCGAATTAAATTTTTGCACATATTGCAAGCTTAATTTAAGTTATCAGATTTTACTAAAAAATAAGTTATGCGTTTTAAAGTTTGCTGTACACATAAACAATACAGATCTAAAAACGGGTGAGTGATTTAATACCAGAGCTATCTATTTGTTAGCCATAAAACCCACGAGACTCGTTGCAAAGCAAACGCTAACTTTATCAGAATGCCCGTGTTGTAGTCAAGAATGCCCTAATCGGCCATTTGCTAGAGTTAAGCCCCTATTTATTATCGTAACTAGTGGAGCACTATCGCTTTCGGAGCGACTCGGAGATCGTTCCGTGTTTCTTACATGCCCATTTGTCTGTACCCTCTTACTAATTCAACAAAACGTGAGAGCCGCCAAGATAACAAGTTCGTTTCGAAGATTGTCGATACAATGGTACGCTATCGAGCGATAAAACGGCGCCGTTCCTTCGTTCTGCGTACACAATAACTTATTATTCGAGTAGACGTATGGTTTTTCCTTTAGAATTGCTAGGTAGCTACAATTGGGATTCTCTGAAACAATGTTCTGTATAATATAGGGAAGATATACATAATAAGAGAATCCGGCAAAAAAAAAGTTGATACCCTACTTAAGGGCAGTTTAGACTACGCTATAATATATAGCTTATAGGAAATATTGTATAGCACAGCGATATCGCTCAGTATACATTTTATGTGGAAACGTTTACACAACGCTATGCTATAAAATATTGGCTTGCTGTACTCGATAAACTTGAGCGATTCTCAGAGCTATATCGTACGATACACTTCTACCCCGTCCGTCGCCCGACGGATTGTCGTCAAATAACTTGCTATACATAGTATACCGGCTTGCGATTTAGCGTATAGTGTGAACGTCATGCTATATAGTTATAACTTATAATGCAACACGCTTTACTATATAGCCTAGTCTAAACTGCGCTTTAGTTTATTGTCTAACCGAAATATACCCTAAGCACAAGAGACAGGTTGATTTTTCTCAAGAAAATATAATTTCTTTTGTATTAAAATCGCGAATCTGTGTATAGTTCGGCGGGAGGTGTCGGTCCGATCGTGTTGGATCATTACTCTTTGTCAAAGTTGGTCGGTCGCTCACCGCGATCCCGCGCGCTCAATCTCCGGTCTCGGCCGAGCACACGTAGATTGCTGCATCGCGAAACCTATTTAAACTTAAATAAGTATTACCAACCAACCTTCGTAGGCTCTTCCTGCTCTGTAGACGGTTTTGTTTGAGACGGTTGATTACGTTTTAAAATGTTCCAATTAACTTTTTGTTTGTAGATTAGGTACATTTTACCAGTTGAAGCTACTACGCATTTTCTTCTGCTTAGCATTTACCGAACTGTCAGCTTCTAGTCTAAGTAGATGCGGCTGAATATATTTATTTTACACGGAGCGATTGCCATCAGACCTCCGAAACCCAGTTACTGGGCAATGCCGATATCCTACAGACTTTCGAGCTTGTAATTACTCGTAACGACTGTCATAGGTATTCGTATGACACCCGAGATCGACGGCTTAACGTGCTCTCCGAAGCACGGAGGGGTCTCGATGGGTAACGAACGGTCACCCATCCACGGACTGACCGCGGCAAGCGCAGCTTAACCTTGCAAATGATCCGCGCGGTTGTTAATAAGCCACGACCCCTCGAGCCTTGAAGCTTCTACGCATCTTGAACTTATTTATACAAGGTGTAATCTGAAATCGCGAAAAAATAATCAGCTGTTCCCTACATTAATGTTCGCATAACTCGTCAAAATGTAGGGAACAGCTGTTTTTTTTTTCGCGATTTCAGTGTTGGTCCCATAGTAAAAGTTGTTCATAATTATGAGTACAGTGACCCCTTAAGAGGTTGTACATTTATTTATGTTACAACTTGTATAAGTCCTACGTTTATCTATGACAATATTCAAGACTGTTATCATAATGTGGTCACAGAGAATTTGCATGTCATGACACATTTCAGATTAAATTTACTATGGGTCTTCATATTGGACCCGTGTCCCCATGTAAGCCCTTAAAAGGCCGGTATCCTTCCCCAACGGAGGACCCGTTATATCCTCGAGAGATATCTAGCAATGTATATCATAAAGATTTTGGGAAGGAGTATAACTTGTCTCAAATTTATTTATTCAGGACTGGTAAAGTAGACAAAGTTTTTACTAAGTTTCGCGGTCCAACGGACGTTCGGCGGGCAGAGGTAATTTTATCAAAATAGCATCGCTAGATAGCACATATATTTTATATTCCTATTATTTCTAGCCGTAGTTTGAAACAAATAGCAATATTTTAGACTAGATAGAGATATCGATTTATTTAAATTAAGGGGTAGCTATATTTTAAATCTAAGCTTTTAATAGCTTTACTGTTAGTACATACCTAATATTATAGTAAATTTATTAAGGGCTGATTTTTCAATCGTCAGATTAACTTTTATCCGGGAAATAAGTTTGACGTTTTGACAGCTTTTGTATGGAAAATATGTCAAACCAAGGTATTTATTCCTTAGATAAAATTTATCTGACGATTGAAAAATCGGCCCAAAATTACTTTTTAATTTATACCATTTGGAATTTAAGGTTCGATTCTTAGGCGGAGCAAAGACATACTGATTTTCAGTGCTATATCGGTTAGAGGTATTTTATCTGACGAAGGTGGGTGATTTATTACAATTTGAACTTCATATCAAAGACATAAAAGTTACAACACCCGCCTTCGTGAGATAGAAAGACTATACTTATAATCTGTTACAGCCTATGATTGGTACAGTGGCTGTTAAATGACTAAGTATATAAGCTCGTCAGTAACTCTACAAGGTTAGTCGGAAAGGGGGTACTAATCCGCAGGCCATTTAAAGTATCACTAATGACTGTTTTAAAGCAAGTGGTAAAAATTCAAAATTCGATTTTTTTATTTCCATGCAAAATTATATTTACATTAGTTTTTTCACAAATTCTTAGTCCTTTCTTTACGAAATCAGAAAATGGAGCGTGTATTCCGTGACCTTAAAAATGACCTAAAATGTATAAACATCTGCTCATAGCTGTAGACAGACAGATTTTAGCGTATTTTTATGAAATTTTTGAACAGCTCTTAAACTATTGACTTTTGGAGAAAGTTGTAGAACAAAAGTTATTCATTAATATGTGTACTTTAACACCCTTTCGCATTAGTACCCCCTTTCCGACTAACCTTGTATAATTATTATGTTTAGACCTAATACCATATATTTATATACGTATATATAATATATAATACCTAAGACCATTAGATCATGTGAAACAACATAACATAATCAGCCCATAACTGTCCCATTGCTGGGCACGGGCCTCTACTCAGAATGAGAAGAGTCCTAGACCACCACGCTGGCCTGGTGCAGATTGGCGGCCTACACACACCGTCGAGAACTTTATAGAGCCCTCTCAGGTATGCAAGTTTCCTCACGATTTTTCCTTTCATCGTTATGTACTAGACCATCACGCTGGCCTGGTGCAGATTGGCGGCCTACACACACCGTCGAGAACTTTATAGAGCCCTCTCAGGTATGCAAGTTTCCTCACGATTTTTCCTTTCATCGTTATGTACTAGACCATCACGCTGGCCTGGTGCAGATTGGCGGCCTACACACACCGTCGAGAACTTTATAGAGCCCTCTCAGGTATGCAAGTTTCCTCACGATTTTTCCTTTCATCGTTAAGTACCGTATGTATAATAAATATGTATTTAAGCGACGGCAATACCATAATATTACGCACGGAGAAGTGTCGGGCGTCAGCCGGCTAGATGGGTGGACGACATTGTAAAAATTGTTGGGAAAAACTGGATGAGATATGATCAACACCGAGAAGAATGGCGTGCAAAGGAGGCCTACACTCAGCATTGCGTGATAAAAGGCTGAGAAAGACAGAAGAATACCAACATTTTTACACGTGTGCCTAATCCTATTCAACAAAATTTCCAACATTATTTCACAAGGTATTCGCTACCCACAACATTTTTTCGAACTTCCTTTCTAAGGAATCAACAATTTATTGATTAATACCTATTTAAATTTCCTTCGACCCTTGACCCTTAACATTATTATGCTGCGGTACATTTCTAAATTGAATAAATTAATTTGAAACAGATGTTAACTAACTGATTTGCATTCTGGCGCTACATTGAGTGTTAAAACCTCTAAAGGGATTCGTTTTATGTAATTGGATCCCAGATTACTAGGGATTTGTGCGTCATCAGTATTGCGTGTGAAAGCTATCGTTTTAACAGTGAAATTGCTTGTATCGTGTATAGTTTATACGGTGATTAAGTATCTGTTTGAGGCACTTTTATGGTTTACTTGCTTTGTTATATACATGGTGTTTAACGAAATCGTGTAATTCCTTCAAACCACATGATCTATTAATGGTATAGATTAACCCCGCACGGGATTTAGATTGATTAAAAATAAAAAATAAACTTTTTATTTTCCCAAATTAAATTTTTATCTGATAGAAAATTTCGATGCCATGTATAAATTAATGAAGGCACGGTGACACAGCTGACGGGCACGACTAGCATGATATCGCTCCTCGCAGTCAGTTAACTTGGGACGCTAAAATTACTCAGATACAGAATACCATGGTTCATTTTTTGAAAACTTTTTTTGTTGATTCTGTAAAATACCTATGCAGGGTCAATCAGTGTCACCCGTAGATCACGCAGTTTGAAGGAATTACTTGAATTCGTTAACACCCTGTATAGAAAGCAATTTATGGCTTGTATTAAAATTATTATAAGAGGTATAGAACTTGAGGTATTGAGGGATATTGCCTAGTTACTGTTAGATATATGATTAACTGCTCGTATGCCACAATCATAGACACAATAGAAATTCCATTGTGGCTCGCGTGGATCCACGTTCCGGCATACAACAGGTTAAAGAAGAAACTGAACAGATTGGGTAAATATTAAAATAACAATAAAAACATTGTCTATGACTGCCTCGTTGGTTTAGTGATCAGAAGCGTAACTGCTGAGCCCTCACGCTATGATCCTGTGTATGGATAAAATAGTGCACATTATATTTAATTTAATTTAAATACTATTTATTTATTTTACAATTGTATTAATAATAAATTGGCTGCCTCGTTGATCTAGTGGTCGCAAGCGTGACTGCTGAGGGTGAGGTCCTGAGTTTAATCGCCAGGTTGGGCGCTGTTATTGGGTCTTTCCGTGTGGAATTTCTTAGTCCGGAGTCTGGATTTGCCTGGCTGATGTCAATAAGCTCCCTATTACATGGAAATTAAACATAACGGCGAAATGAGGGTGTACCATACACCTCTGTCCGATCGTTCGGGGAATACAGGCGTGATGTTATGTGTAGAACTTATGACTAGGTACTGATACAGAATGTTAACGAATTCATGTAATTCCTTCAAATCGCGTGATCTACTGGTGACACTGATTGACCCTGCATAGGTTTTTTTCAGAAACAACAAAAAAAAGTTTTCAAAAAATGAACCATGGTATACTGTTATTATTTGTAATTTTAGCGTCCCAAGTTAACTGATTGCGTGGAGCGATATCGCGCTAGTCGTGACCGTCAGCTGTGCGCCGTGCCTTCATTCACTTATGCATGGCATCGAAATTTTCTATGACATAAAAAAATATTTGGGAAAAAAAAGTTTAAAAAAAAAATCCCGTGCGGGGTTAATCTATACCATTAATAGATCATGTGGTTTGAAGGAATTACGCGAATTCGTTTACACCCTGTATATTTACAAGGCTCTTTTATTTTGAACGTTTTTGTGGAAATCTAATGCCATCATCAGAATAGATCAATGCAGTACACTGTTAAACTAGTAGGTTTCTAAATAATGGAAACAGGCGTTACTTTGCAGAAATCATGACATACAAAGATGCAATTACAATTTTTGATTTAATTCCGCTAAACTAGATCGCTAGCCTTAACCACACCATAGGTTTGGGTGCCATATTGCATTTTAATCACGCCTTCTGCATGTGCATATATTTGCGGGCGGGGGGGTGCTGCATACTGTATCCAAGCTAGTGATCTAGTTTGGTGGAATTAAAACTAAATATTTTAATTGCATATTTAGTAGTAGGTTTCTTCACAAATAGGAACTACAGTGCTGCTGTTCCTTTGCCGCCTATGATATGATCATTCTATCTTAAAGATGGTCTCATGAAGCTTTGTCTCGGTTTTAGAAAATTGATATCTCCACTAATAATTTCTATAGTATCTATACTAGCTGGTGCCCGCGGCTTCGCTCACGTAACTTAGTTTTCTTTAATGTTTATGTATGTACTCGATTACTTAACAGATCATCGTAAAGTTTTGGGGTAAGTACAGAAAAGGACATTAGATAGGTTCCTACGGGAACGCGGTTAGCAAACCGTTATTATAATGTGAACGCCTTAATTTCTCTCTAATCCAGATTCCGAAAGTTGCATTCAGCAATATTGTAATTATGTAAGTTTATCATGGTAATCAGTGCCGGATTAAGACAGCGCGGGACCCGTAGCAAATATGAAAGGGGGCCCTTGAGTTGCATTATCTACTTATTAATTTTACTGTTATAAAACAGTGGTATTACACTGATTTTGTATTAGTCCAAAGCGATTAGATCGAGCGATCGTAAAAACAGAAATAATAACACAAAAGCACGTAAAAACTAAGAAACTAACACGAAATAAAAAGGCCGAAAAAAAAACAAAAGTTAAAAAAATACACGCCTGAAAAGTATAAATTTGCATTATAAGCGTTTTTTTTTTAATCATTACCTTTTCATTGTCAGTTAAGTTTTTAGGCTTAATTTCTTAAAAAATAAACGTAATGAAATAGTTTGTTTCAATATACAAAAGAATATAGTCGAGTGGAGTAGTACATACAAAGCGTAGTAGCACCGCGAGCGGCGATTTTTTTTCGCATTTTTGACGATCGCATGATGTCATTCTAAGTGCATTTATGGCTTTTGGCTAAATTCACAAATGTTCAATTTTAAGTTGCCGATAAGTCTAGTGCTGTCACTATCGTTGGACTCTCGTGATAAGTTTCACTCAAAAAATTACGCTCAGGCAGAGATGAGTGGCTTTAAATACGCGGAGCCCCCTTTCGCGCGGGGCCCGTAGCAATTGCTACTCTTGCTACGTGGTTAATCCGGCACAGATGGTAATCACAACTTCAGCTGCTGCTAGAGCCTGATTAGTAATCTTCTTTCGTCTTTCTATCAATCATCGTAGTTTGTTATTTACAAAACTTGTGCTTAAAACCCCTGAAAAGTATAAGTTAGCATTATAAGCGTGTTTTTTTTAATCGTTACCTTTTCATTGATATTTAAGTTTTTTAGGCTTAATTTCTTAAAAAATAAACGTAATGAATTGGTTTGTTTGAATATACAAAAGAAAATAGTTGTGTAAGTAGTACATACAAAGCGTAGCAGCAGCGCGAGCGAAGCGAGCGCGTTTTTTTTTCCGCATTTTTGGCGAAATCATGATGTCATTCAAAGTGCATTTATGACTTTTGGCTAAATTCACAAATGCTCAATTTTAAGTTGCCGATAAGTCTAGTGCTGTCACTTTCGTTGGACTCTCGCGATAAGTTTCACTCAAAAAATTACGCTCAGGCAGAGATGAGTGGCTTTAAATATGCGGAGCCCCCTTTCGCGCGCGGCCCGTTGCAATTGCTACTCTTGCTACGTGGCTAATCCGGTACTGATTGTAATCACAATTTCAGCTGATGCTAGAGCTTGATAAGTAATCGTCTTTCGTCTTTCTATCAATCATCGTAGTTTGTTATTTACAAAACTCCTGTGCTTAAAACCCTCTTTCCGTGGTTTAAACAATTTATTCTACTCTGATAATGTATTGTCAGCGTTTGCTCTAAGGTAGGTACACGTAGCGATGTGGAGTTTCATACTAAGACTCGTATATTATGTAGGTACTACCAGAACTGTAATTTTGTGTTATTAAGCCATTATAAGAAAAAAAAGTGATGTGAATTGGTTTTAAAACATAACTATAAATCCACATAAATGTTTAGGTAACGACCAAAAAGTTATTAATTTTAGTTATATTCTAAAACTTCTCTGTAAACTACGTTCGTAGTTTTGCACTCGGTAGTTAAAATGTATAGAGATTCAGGACTGGTGACGCGAGAGCAAGGGACGTACAGTTGTCCGTGAGAGAAGCAGCTCGTCCTGAGGTCGCCACCTGCAGCCGTCAGTGTCTGCCCCTGCGACTTGTTTATGGTCATAGCGAAGCATACGCACACAGGAAACTGCACGCGCTTAAACTGAAAGGGATAATTGTGGGGAATTAGTGGTATACGTGATATAAACACTGTCTCGCCAACGCCACCACCCGTTACAATTTCCGCCTCAATGATGTTCCTCTGCAAAGAAACGACTTTGAGTCGAGTCTCGTTCAAAAGTTTTGGCGGAGTTAAATTGCGAAGGAGCATAATCGGGACACCGATCTTTAGCTTGATGACGTGCGCTGGAAGTCCACTTGCAGTAAGGAAAATTGAGAAATTCCACGGGATAACGTGTGGCGTCATCTTGATCGACAACAGTGTTTATCGAAGTGTAAACCACCTCATTCCCCTCAATTTCCGAGAGAATGCTTTCGTTGATCGCGGTTCTATGTTCGACCTATATGTATGTTTGTTCACAATTTTCTCAGAAACGACTGATTCGATTTGAATGGGGTTTTCGCTATTCGACTGCATATTTTTCTTATCTGATGAAGACATTCAGAGATAGACAATAGACCTCTTTAATAAATGACAGCAAATTTTCCGCGATTATTACAATCGTATGTCTAGGTGTTGTTTACACCATTCCATTGCAAAACATCACGGCTGTTTGCTTTGGAGGGATAGGCAAATGTGTAGGTACTGTAAACTCTCTTTTAGAGAGTTAAAACACTTATGATTCCTGTTGCCACTGACGCCAACGCCATCTAGTTAGGTTCAAGGAACTATTTTGTTTGAATATATTTTTATAACCGAATAGCTTGATAATTTATACCCTATAACCTGACCCGACCTGCAACAAATATGTATTCCAAATATCAACAAAATCCATCCAGTAGTTTCGGCGTGAAGCTCAAACATATAAACAGACAAACAGATAAACAGATAAACAGACAGAAAAAAATTCTAAAAACTCTCTTTTTGATATCTGTAGCGTTTTTCCAACAATTTGCACTTATTTTTTCTGGAAAATATTCAATGTACAGATTTTACTTCGTTACGATTTTATTATATGTATAGAAGATTTATAAAATTATAATATGTTCTTATATACCGTGAACGAAAGGTACTTTTTAAAAACATAGACATGAATCACAATCAGTTATAAAGTAAAAAGGGAAAATAGCTAAAATATCGGACGTTCCTGAATGGCGGTTATTTAACTTACTACCCTTGAGCGCATGCGCGTGCCGCTCTTTTTAACCTGTCAATGCCTGTGCTATACGTTTTTCCAATTTAGCCAACAATATCTATAACATTAGGTACATGTTTATAAAAAAATCACCATAGATTATTTTTGTAATCAACGAAGTAACGGAATTTCAGTTTTTTTAAAGTTCATATTATAAATGATGGTTGCAAGACGCTTTTATCATAATACAAATATTACAAATTACAAAACAGGTACTTTAGGCCTTTTAAATAAGAGCCATTGAAATATTATGTGAAGTACGTATCATACAGTTGTACACTGTCTTACGGGGTTCTATCGATCATAGATGCCGTTATAACCATCCAATTAGCTAACCCAACTACCTGACTTTGGTGACGAGCAGCAGTATAATTGTTGTGTAGTTAGCAACGCGTATGACTGGTTTGGTAACTTCAAGCGATCTGTTCAAACCAGGCACAGTATGCGTTTGGCTGCACTTACACAACAGCGACGCGTGCAGCTGGAAATGTTAATGTGTGAGCACTTCTATACAAGGCTACGACGCACAGATCACTGTCGTATTATAAATGAAGACTCAGGTTGAGTAATAAATTGTTTGGCTGGAGACCATTAAGGTCTCGCCAATAACTGCTCGGTTCCGTAGAAACGGTCCGCAAGGACCATACACAAGCAGCCCAATAGAATAATCATCATCATAATATTCGCTAATATGGGTAAAGAGTATAAAGGTGTTATATATACTCTCTACCTCGTGCCTCGGAGAGCATGTTAAATCGTCGGTTCCCTGTGTCATACGAATACCTCTGACAGTCGTTACGGGTAGTCAGAAGACCGAAGTTTTGACAACCGGTCTAACCCTGGGATATCGGCATTGCCCAGTAACTGGGTTGTAGAGGTCTAATGGCAGTCGCTCCGAGTAAAGTACTGCTATTCAGCCGCACACACTCAGACTGAAAGCTACTCCCAACATAGTTAGGAAAATAATAAGCAGAACAGAACAATATAAAGGTGTTACAATGATTAATATTTCGTGTCACATATTGTGGTACATGCAAAGAAGAAAAAAGAAAAAAAAGTGATATGTTATTTAGTTACTTGTCTTGATATTCAATCAACTCGTACACCTATATTGTCACAGCAAACACATAGGGTTCTACCGCAAAATTGCGGCAGAGAATCCGGCAAACTATATAAATATTATAAACGTACTGACAACCATATTATCACGACAGGTTGACTAATGTTTTTTTTATTTTATTGTTTACCTGATGGTAAGCGCAGACAGGGTCTAAGATGGAGCACACGAATTAACAAAGATGTAGAGAGATTCCTCTATATCCCTCTGGCTCTCACATATACAACGTGTTACATAATTCCCCTGAAAAAAGAAAATGTTAATCAAGTAGTCTTTTATGGTTGTTGTCATTTACCTGTCAGAGGAAATTAGGCAAGAATGTAAATAACTTTCTTGGTAGTCTACTTTTTACTTTTATGTTTTCAGGGTTGCGTTTCAGTGATGATTTTATTTTATGATTTGTCAAAAAAAATTTTTGTGTCCTTCTTTTATTTTAAACTAATACTAATAGACTCTTTACAAGGGACCTTTTAATCCCCTTTCGGCTTTAAGGGTATTTTTGTTACATGTTGTATACACGACGGAACACAGTAAACTACTTGGCTTTAGACTTTAATGTGAGGGTGGTAGCTAGCCAGGCGGAGCGTATAGATTCTACCACCAAGCGTGCTGGGTTTTGTTGACTCTTAAAGCGTGCATATATTCCCAGCATACGGTGAAGAAGTTTTATATTCTAGCCCACCTTACATTTGTTATTATTCAAACATAATTACATAGTTCTATATCAAACAGTATCTACCTCTGCCTATGTGGTTAAGGTGCGAAATTCCCATGCCCACTCAATCCCACAAGCACGACAATCAATAAACGCGGTGACCTTGTTAACTGTCTGTAATTAAACTACCTACATTGATACTCAGATAACACCCTCGTTGTTTTAATGAATGTTGATTTACCGCGGAGTATCAATAGTGAAGGTTTACCTTACAGTTTTTGGCCATCGATTTATTTATTCATCATGATCCTTTTGGTGCATCGTTCATCCAAAAAATTAATTGCCCTTTCGGTATTTTACAATCTGTGTATTCAGATCCGGTAATTTTAAATTGAGAAAGTGCTTCAGTCAAACCGGACGAGGAAAATATTGTAATTAACACTCAAACGTTAAGCACTTATATTATTTTATTGAAAGAGTAAATTTACATTTTGTAAATACAAACAGTTATGTGATGGGTAAATATTTGAGGCACTCACGTTCAATTTCCGGACCGAATATTCCTGACAACTCGTTTCAATATTTAGGTGAACACCAAATGTAAATATGTGTGTACGTATTTTGTTTGGAATCATTCGAATCTATAAACTGATTGCGGCTTTTGACGTGTGCTTTTTTTCGAGAGTCATCAATTGTAAGGCTCTATTCAAAGGCAGCCCAATGTCACTAAAATGTTTGCACATGTTTTATTTGCGTCAGTGTTTAGTAATGTTGAAATTAAAGCAATATTAGGTACACTAGGCCAGCAGGGAAAATCGGTATGTAAAGTTTTTTTTGTTTTTCTTAAAGATTATTAGGCTATTTTAAGAAACTTATTTGAATATTTTTGTTTACTACGCGATAGTTATATTTTCATTATTTTTAAAATTTTTGCTGGTGACCCTATTCTGTGACGTCACTGAATAGTTTTATTGTTGATTTCTTTTACAACATTTTATTTAGAGAGTTAGTTTTTAGCTTTGAGGTTAAAAAGTTGATACGTTGATTAAAATTGATATTCAGAAACTTGTTTTTATATTGAAGACTCTGAATCGAACGTATTTAGCCTAGTTTTAGAGGTCAAATAGAATAGATGTCAAGCGTATTCGTGTTTTTATGTAAAAATAAGCACCATCTTATAATTTCAATAGCTGGAAATAGCAAAATAAGATTTAGAAAACTAAAGTTTCGAAATGGTTTTGGAATCAGCATAGGTTAACTTTGACTTTATATACCGAATTGTGTAACGTAACCAACATCAATCATGACAGTTGATGTGTCAAAAACAATATTCATTGCGTGGTACATAGTTGTAGAGTCGGATTATTAATACATACTATGAAAATTGTTGACCTGTCAAAATAAAACCCATAGCGATTACGAGTGTGTTGCGCAATTAGAGTGCTGGTGACTTCAATATTATACAAGATTAGTTTGGAGTTTTGCAGAATAAATCGTACTGTTTTACGGATTATTTTTACAAATAAGAAACATTAATATAAAATAGAAAATATGAGGAAAGAAAAACTCTCAGAATAGGTATCGATAGTACTTATCTATTCGAATTAATCCGAAACAACGATCATTATAATAAAATCTGCATAAAAATCTACTATGTTTTCTAAAGGCTCTATAAATATTATTTTATCGGAGAAGGGTTTTATATAATCCGTTTCAATATGAGTTCACTGTACAATATCGAGGATTAAATGAATAACAAAAAAATTTAAGAGTGCATACAGCAATTTATAAATGTATCGACTATACCTATACAAATTGTTTATCAGAGAATCGGTCATGTTTGCTTAATTAATATATCATGTGTGTATATTAGAATGCGTTACTAAAAAAATATATAACGTTGGTTTATACGTTTTTTTAAACCATGATTCTCTAGCAGAACAATATCTGTCGTTTATTTTATGACTATGAAAGCATTTGGAATATTAACATTTGTTAGGTGGGAGTGCCTCCATTGCCAGCGCCGGTCACCAAACTGGCTGCCGGCGGCGCGCCGACAGCATACAATGTTTTTATACATCTTCAAGGCCTCTTCAAACTCTTCATGAGACGATCATTTTCACAATAAACAAATCAAAAACTTGAGGGGATGTTTGTAAGGTTGTTTGGGTTTCCAAAGCAGAGTCGACGGAGCCCCGCCGCGCGGGTCTCCTATTTCTGTCTGCAGGGTTTAAAGTAACCTAACACGAAGGGGGTGACGTCATCCCCTTCGAACCTAACCTATCCGTGTCGGGGTGCCCCTAAATAAAGGAGCTCGCTTCGCTCGCTCTTGCAATTAGTCAGTTGGAAGACAAGTTACAGTGTTTGGCCCAAAATCTAACCTACCTTTCAACTAACATACCTACCAAACAACTTGTTACCGCCGCTGGTGTCCATTTTGGATGCCGGCAGTCGATGTTTTTAATCTCGGCTGTCGGCAGTAATGTACTGCCCAATGGCGTTATTTTTGGGTGCCGGCACCGGCAGCGGAGGCATTCCCTTTATTAGGTAGCTTAATCTGTATACTAAAGCCATGTCCCTATTACTAGATTCTGTTAACCCAAAGATGAGTTCTGACAAAGCGGTCATTTCGTAAATTGTAGCCGTAGGGAGACTGCTATCAAAAAAATGTAAACGAAATCATCAATAACAGTAAAATAGCTATATTACAAATGTTTTGTTTGTTAAAAATATTTAATATTCTTTGTACGGTATAACGTTTTGTAGAGAAATGTCAGGACTCCCCTCACAGTGAAAAGGGTATATATAATTCAGCACAACTATGGTATCCAATTCATTTAGGTAATGTCGTGTATTTATTGAAGCGATTGAAAACTCATATTTAGTATATATATTTACAAGGCGGTAATGAAATGAAATTACGTTCTACAGCATTACTTAATGAAGACGCAGAAATGTAAATAAAACAATTCAGTCAGTTTAGTCGAGAATTAGAGATCACAAACGAGCTCCGGACGTTTTTTATTTGGCGCTAAGCGCGCACTTGAAGCTGTGAAATATTCAAGCCGAGTGCATATTCAGTGCACATTTGCTGGGAATGTGCAATAACTGGCGGAATAAATCTGCGCCGTTCTTGCTTTCGGCACTGGATTGGCGTCGACTATCCGATACCGAGCCCATTCCGCATTTTCAGCATCGACTTTGTGAAATTATTTCCACATTTGTTTATAGAGATCCAATTTACGACCACGTACAAATGAATAATAAAAATATGTTTTATATTGGAAGCAATAAAAGTTCCAGAGGTATTACGCAGCTTTCATGTCTGTTGCAGGTTCGAAACCATAAAAATTAAATTCGCTTCGCTTTTGTGGTTTTATGTGTCTATAATAGGAAGCTACATATTTATACGCACCTATATTAGGATTGTAGATAGGGATGAAAGCATGATGGACGAAATGGGTACCCAAATAAATATCGTAATCATAAGTGGCGATCTTTACGGTATCGTAAGGAATAAATTTACCTATCTTCTGGTATTACCCTATTAAGTAAGGGTATAAGAGCTTCCGAATACCAAAAGTTATGTTCAAACACATAGTTGTAGCTACCTCATTCGATTCATTGATGGGTACTGAAATTTCAGTCGCAGTTATTTACTGTAAGATGTTGTATGGGGATCTAAGGGTTTTATTGCGACTATTCATTTGAAGAGCAAAGAGACAAAAGTGTATTTTGAGTAAGATTACAAAAAAAAAATAGTAATCAACTGCTGGTCAAGGGCTACCTTATCAAATGCAATTAGCACAAAGTAAGATGTTAAATTGTCCATCCTCTTGAGAAAAACCCTGAGTCAACAACACCTACGGGAAGAAAAGAAGTGGCTCTTAAACAAATACGAGTAAACTACTTTGATGTGTGCGTCTACGGATCGTAGCATAAAAGGCTACGAATGCTACGAATAGTAAAGACGCGTGCTACACGTTCAATATTTATAACGATATTTGAGATTTGATTTATGAGCGTTTAGATCGCTATATTGTTTAAACGCTCAATAAATATCACGATACAAGATCGCGATCCAAATATCGTGATAAATATTGAACGTGTAGCATGCGCCTAAGAATACTACGAATGTGTTTACTTCAATATTTTTTCTAGCAAACTAATATTTGGCACAAGTATATATTTTATTTGATCACACGTAATCCGACTTTCATTGTTTTCAGCCCGCGTTCTTACGCGACCGTGTTTTGTATGACGTGGGATTTGGCCAAAGCTTCGGCCGTATATCACCCGAAGCCGAATGTGTGGCCGAAACATAAGCCGAAGCGCTCGTACACTACTATTGAGTTATGGTTTGACTGGCGGACTACATTTAGGTACAAGAATACATATTATTCACCGCAGAAAAATTGTGTTTGGCATTTGACACGTAAGAATTCGGAAAATATAATAATAAAGAAAGTTAAAGAAATTATAATCATCAAGACTTGGCACATGAGGTGTGATGCTGATTCGGCAGTCGTTGTGCCGATAGTAGTTACGGCTAATGGTTTAATAGCCAAGAGCCTCGACCAACATCTAAAGAGGCTCTCATTGGGCGGACAGAAAGCGGTACTTCGCGACACGGCGCGTTTTGATAGGAAGTTCCTCTCTCTGAGGGCCTGACCACCGGCAGTTTCGTCCCTGTTCCCGATGCTGGTGGGCTACAATTTTTTATATTTTAAAATATACATTGTTTTTTCTTTATTGGATGTGTGTTTTAAAATATAATGTGTATGTATGCACGACGAATAAACGAGAACATAATGTATTTATCTGTTTCCGTTTATTCCTTACTATACACATACAATATACAGTGTATAATAAACTTTATTTACCATACACTTTTTTGTACACCAATGTAATATTACAAGAGAAATTTAATAATTGTTATAATGAATGTATAACGGGCGGCCTTATCGCTCAAAACGGTTTCTTCCAGGCAACCAAATGGACAATATATTTTATTCTGTAAACAAAACCAGGTCGGTGTAAGATTAGAAACGCAAATAGGGCATTGTGTGTCAACATATTTTCACTGGAGTTCGGAAAAAGCTATTTTAAAGTTAAATTAGTTTAAAGTTTTCACATTTCGATTGCATGCTGCCTTTCTGCTACGCCGACACATTGCGCCGCAAAATGTCAAATGGATTGAATATTTTACGTGAGCTTTTGGCTAAATGTAAAACCAAAATAATTTACTAACTAGATGATGGCAATCTGTTAAAAAATACAGTGTTGCTTGTTAAAGGATACCCAAATTTTCAGGTGCAGTTCAGAATCGATTTCATAATTGATAAATGAAATAAAAAATAAAAACATTTCCAAGTTATTTTATTCCTGTCCACCACTAATAAACAGAACGTGTGGCCAATTACAGCTACGTGATTCGGTGGATGGCTATCTCGTCATCGAAGCTTCGTTGGTAGAGCGGCAGGGTGCGAGCGTGCAGGGGAGTATGACATCCGAGAAAGCCTCAGGTAGTTTGCATGTAATAATGTAGCTTGTTTGTTTTGTATTGTATGTTTCACTTTTAGGGTGCCTTTCCATCAGAGATGTGCTATGCAGCTATGCTGCGAGAATGTATAAGCTCAGCTACGAAACTATGTGACCGTTTCCACTGATGCTAAGCTATGTAGCGGAGCGAGTAAGATGTTATGAAAATGCGCCGTCGCAAAGTAGTTGTGCGAGGAAGATGCGCAGCTCGAGCTATGTTACGTATCGACAATAGGGAAGGCACGGGGAGCGGCGCGGCGGCGCGGTGCTCTGCACATAGCTATACCACTCGCGACTATCCATAGCACGCATCCACAGCATGCATCCTTCCATATAAAAAACGTAGCTTAGTTGAATCAGTTTCCACCAGTGCTATGCTACGTGGACCAATGAATATGATTGGTGGATATCAAACGCATCCATAGCAACTTTGCATAACACATCTCTGGTGGAAAAGCAGCCTTACACACCATTGATATGTATGATTGATTCAGTTTATTTTACTGTATGCGTAATGCTTCAATTTTACTGCTACTAATATTAATGTCGCCTTATGCCTTGTACAAACTAAGCGAACGAAGGCGAACGAACGCGAATGAGTGGGTGTTAACGGTTCAGCGAAGGCGTGCGAACGTGTATGAAGGCCTTCGCGTTCGGCTTTGCTCCGCGGCGTGTTGGAAGTCAAAGCTTCGCTCTGTGTTGACACAATAGCGAAGGCGAGCGAGCGTTCGGTGTCTATCTGCGAAAGTTTTTGTTCGGTTGATTTGTACAAGCCATTTATATACTTTTTATAAATGACACTGTAAGGCAGCTTCTTGAAATTCTATGTGTGGTTGTAGTAATAAAATCTGTGTTTTCTCAACTGTTTGATGCTGCAGCGTGTTTTGACCAGGAAATAGAATTTATCAGTTTGAAATGTGCGGGGTTAAGCATTTAGTCACTGTTTTTTCTTTTGGAGGAGCGACTAGTCGCCGATGCAAATAGTATCATGTCTGCGTCAAGCCTTAGTGTATATTATTAGAAGTAAGATAAAAGCCCGATACACGTGCCAATTCGTGGAAATAGATATTTGAGAACTAGAAGTTTTAATAAGCTTGATATTGGTGTGAAACTAGTTGATTGCTCTGGGTATGTTCAAAACGGGCTTATCCATTCTACAGTTGTTAAAATCACATGAAAACTTTAAGATTTTTTTGCCTAACCTTTTTCCCAACTATGTTGGGGTCAGCCTCCAGTCTAACCAGATGCGGCTGAATACCAGTATTTTACAAGCAGCGACCGCCATCAGACCTCCGCAACCCAGTTAGGCACTGGGAAATGCCGATATCCTAAGGTTAGACCGGTTGCCAGACTTTCGGGCTTCTGACACCCATAACGACTGTCATTTGGTATGTCTACACTAGTGCGCTTTCATGTTCATCTTGCGCTTTCGTCTGACGCATGTCTGAAGCACCATAGCGCATGCCCTAATACTTGTTCGAGTCTTATGGCAATCAATTTTGCATGCGCTTGACGCAAGAGGAATTGAAAGTTGAAAGCGCAAGATGAACATGAAAGCGCATGGGTGTAGATGTCGTGGCCAGATCATAGAATTGATCACTTCATGATGTGGCCGACCATTTCATGAAATGGTTGTATTTCATGAAATGGCCAATGCCCGCTGGCCACATCATGATATGGCCTGGCCAGATCAATGAATAATCAGCGTTTGACGATATGATCAGCTAAACGCACGGCTACTTCATGATATGGTCAAACATTAGTGATCATATCATAAAATTAGTTACATTATCTGCTGTTAGAGGCGCTGATATCGTATTGTTATTGTAATGCATCATGGCGGCGGACAATTATTCTGACAAAAAAGCTAATAATAATAAGTAAAGTAGGGTGACCACGCAACGAAAATTAATGGACTATTATTGGATTTCAAAATAATTGACTTCATGGTAATTGCGGGTGAACTTTTGATAAAATTTTATTTGTTCGATTATTTATCTGGTTAACCTGTCAAACTACAGAACACAGCACAAAATATCGATGCACGTTACTGCGAAAGTTTACTATTTAGTATATTGAATCATTTGGGTTAGGATAGGTTAGAACAGTGACCAATAACGCGCGAAGGCGAGCGAGCGAAGCGAGCGTGCCGCGGCAGCGGCCGCCGAGCGCCAGATCCCCTTAATTTTGGTGAATCAAGCTATTAAACTTTCGCAGTAACGTGCAACGATATTTTGTGCGTCGAAATTCCGCTCCTTTGCTTGCATGGTACGTGCTTCCTTTATTTGGATTTTTATTAAACCTTTGATATCATGGAAACCCTACATTAATGATATGGCCAAACGTGGATGGCCATATCATTAAACGTTGACGTTTAAACGATATGGCCAATTTTAGTTGGCCATTTCATGAAATACAACCATTTCATGAAATGGCCGGCCACATCATGAAGTGATCAATTCTACGATATGGCCACGACATAGATATACCAATAAGTATTCGCATGAAACCCGGGGTCGACGGTTTAACATGCTCTCCGAGGCACGGAGAGGTCTCGATGTGTAACGAATGGTCACCCATCCGCGGACTGACCGCGGGAAGCGCAGCTCAACCTTGCAAATCTGCGCGAATGTTAATTAGCCACGAGTTCCGCTTTAAGATATTTATCGTAAAAAAATCCGCTGTCGATTACAGCAAAGCAAATTAACTGTAAGTTGGTTCAAAGTTTGTCGGAAGCGCATGTGACGTCATTTTGCTCTACTTTACTCGTTTGTTACTCGCAAAACACCGACAACAGAACTATTTAAGTTTGTAAAGTCTAAAGTAGGTGTTGTTCATTCAGCAGAACTTGTACAATAACAAGAATAATTGTGTTCTTGTGTGAGTTTGGTGAACTGAGAAAAAGTTGCAGCTCCAGATATAACAATGAAACGTCTGCCTGTCTGTCTGTTCTTATAAGGATTTTAATACGGTTTGCAATGGGGTAGTTTATTGGGGATTTCAATTCACGGCAACAACAACATGACGCCTATATTCTAAGAGTTAGGTAGAGTGACATTACATCACGTACATCAACGTGTAAAATAAGATCTTTTAGATGTAGATTAAGCACTATATTATCATACATAAACTAACACGTTCACACGTCCTTTCATTGTATATATAGGTAGAATAATTCAACAAAGGTTTATAATAATTCTGTGTGCAATTGAAGCTTATTATTCTATTACTCTCTCGTCCCCACATTACAGAGGTGTATAGTATACACCTTCATTTCGCCTTTATGTTTAAGTCCCATATAATAGGGGGCAAGCCTATTGCCATCAACCGGACACAAATCTAAACTCCATGCTGCTGCTGAGAAATTTCACACGGAAAAAACCCAATAACACTTTGCCCGACCTGGGAATTCATGTTCAGGAGTCGCGCTTGCGACCATTAGACCAACGGGGCAGTTAACAGCATAGTCCAGTCACTTTACGCAAAACAAGGGGTCAACGTTTGTAACAAAGCTGGAAACTCGTCGGAAATTATTCACCGAAATTCACAGTTGACCTTGCGTTACAGTATGAGGCCCATTTAGATGGAGAGAGTTTCTCGAACGTTTCTTGGCGAGAAATCGTATGCTACTATCGCAAGAAATAATCGCCATAAGATTATTGTATCATAATGTTTACATACAGGCAAGAACTAAATTCTCGCCTACGATTATGTCATACGAGATTCGCAAGTAATTTTTCGCTAGGCGATAAATGACTGTGACTGTTTACACAGCGAAAATTATAGTAAGAAGATTCTTGCTTACGAGTTCTCGACTTGTATAAACACGATCTCGTATGACATTTTTCAAGTTCATACGAGTATCGTACAAATCGGTTTGAACCGTTTTTGAGTGCGAGTTTTGCCATTCGAGTTCAGTGATTAAGTTCTGTTTACACGGAGACAGATATATTCTATTGCGAGGCAATTGTCGCCCAAGGGGAAGGGCGATAATCGTGAATGTTTACACGAAGAAACTTTTTAAATGTTCTTTCGATAATCGTATCTTCGAGTCGAGAAACTCTCTCCATCTAAATGGGCCTTATATGGCAGAGCGCTGCGCGCTCTCCGCCCTCTATCTCAAAAACGGTTGCGCGCATGAAATAGTATTTGGCACAAATTTTATTGCAAATTTTTTGCTCTACAATTTGCATGCAGATGTTAACATCATTGGAGCTACAGAAACCAAGATAATCGCGAAAAACCGATTTTGACTTTGACTTTTGACCTCTAATAACCACAAGATTTTATGAGACTTTTAGAACATCAAAATGAAGGTGTATACGACTTTACAGCTTATTATCTCTCATTCCGAGGTGAAATCCCTAATATGACTAGACTAACAGAATAGTAAACAACAAAAAAACTCAGCTCTTCTTTCTTACGAGTCCTGCTAACCCAGTCAGCGGAAGTCGGCGTTACCGGTGCTTGAACCGCAGACCCAACCTCTTTAGAGTTTGCTCTGCGGTCACGAATCCGCTTGCCCAGCTGTGTGCTTCCTATTTATGAGAAACATAAGACCGCAATGAACTGCTATGTCCCGTTGTTGCTGGAATTTATACTAAACCTCTTTCGTGTCAGCACGTACTATATGAGAATAGCTCATGCAGTAGTGAAAAGATTAGCCGGTCAGCTAGTACGGACGCACTTAAGCATCGTCACTCGTGAAGGCTGTTTTAATGCACTCCTATATACAAGGTTAGTCAGAAAGCGGGTACTAATCAGAAAGGAAGTAAAGTACCCATAATAATGAGTAATGTAGGTACTTTGATAATTATGTTTCCGGTGGTGGGTAAATCAAGTATACCTTGTTATATACGTATTCGCGGTGTCCGATTGTTTGTGACTGTGACGCAGTCCGGAATAAACTCTTGTGACGAAAGGTTGTTTTATTCAACTTCCGTGGAACCTTCGAGAATATCACAACTTTCCCCAACAGTCAAAAGTTTAAAAAAAATCCTGTTCAAAGATTTCATAAAAACACGCCTAAATCAAACATGCTTTAAAACAGTCATCAGTGATACTTTAACTGGCCCGCGGATTAGTATCCCCTTTTCAACTAACTCTGTATACTAAGGTATTACCACACAATATATATAAGCTAAAGCAGTACTTCAGCTACCTACAATCGTCCAAATTGACACACACAGACACGCACTGCAACAAGACTTCTAAGGTAAGTTCGGAATACAGTCACAAACAAAAACAAAAAACTCCTCCGTATACCGTGCGTGTCTGTGTGAGTGTTTCAATTCAGGTGATTATAGTAGGTTGAGGTGCTGCTTTAGCTTATATATCTACTGTGGTATTACGAAAGCTCGGAAATTATGGGACAATGTGTGTCATTTCGTGTCAGACAGAAGACGGATCTGGAACAGGATATTTCTCATAACCTCCGATTTTCTATGAAATATGTTTAAAACATTTGATAAAGACGTGTTCCGAGAACCGAGTGTTTGAAACATGTACTGTAGACACATGTTCCGTAGAACGAGGCTATTGTGCTTGTGGCACGATAGCTTGGAAGCTGTTTCCTGTAAAACTGCGGCTGAGTTAATTGATGAACGTCAGAGCTATTCTTGTAATTCTTCGAAATATAGCTTCTACTAGTATTTGTCACCACTATTTCACTCCATATCGCGGACATTGAGATGTGCCGAGTTGTTGGTGCCAATGACAAAGTTAGTTTTTGACGACACGTTTGGTGCAGTGGCTAAGCGATTGGCTTCTGCGCTACGGGTCGTGGGTTCGATTTCCACACGGAACAAAAATTTGTATGGCCGACAGATGGTTGTTTCGGGTCTGGGCGTTTGTTTGTGAGATTTGTGTCTAGACGCACACACGATACAAGAGAAATCTTAGTGTGGGGCAAAGTTTAAAAAAAAACCTACTATCAAGTAAACAGTTACAAAATAAAATGCATTTATTTCAGGTTAAGTACACAATTAAGAAAATTTTAATAATTTAAAATTTAAGGGTACTGTAGGTAGGCAACATGACTTCAATTGTACCACAGCAATGCCTTAAATAGGGACAGTCAAACCGCCCAGCAATCATTGAGAGGATAGCAATGGACTCGCCCACCAAGGACGTGCACCGCTTGCGCATGGTGGTGTGCAAACAGTTGGTGTGCGCCTCCGCAAACGTGAATATGATATCACTGAATCGTTTTCAGTAGGTATCATTTATATTTTCATTGTGTTTTCATAGTAAAATGACGACAATGTTCAGCGTTGGACGTTAAGGAGGTTATAGATATGGTACCATAAATTACATATTGTGTGTGATGCGATTTCCCAACTCCCTTATGACTTTTCAATTGTTATTAGTTTGGTAGGTAGGTTTGTAATTTGGATGAAAACAAAAGTAACATATACAACGCGTAACATAACAAACGCAAACCTTGAAAGTAGTTTGTTAAGAATCGGCTACTGAATTGATTTCAGTCACTTTTTTAAATCAATATTTGCTTTGGTGTAAAGAAAATTGAGCCTTATCCTAAGGTCATAAGCCTGAATTTAAAATGCAGTTAATAATGAAAAAGGAATATTAATTTCTTAAATAAACAATATTTTAGCACATGAAAGTAAAATTTCAGTAAATGTATTTTAACTTTTAACTGAATATTCTAATTAGGGTGTTTGCATAATTTCTGTTACATGTTGTATACACGGAAAATACCTACATCCTACATATATACACAAAACAATCTTAACCGGAAACTACTTAGGTACTGAATATAACGTAAACGTTTCATTAGTAATCAATTAATATTCTATATTATTCAATTAGTATTCCGTCTGGAGTATCAACAGCTTGAGTAGTTTTATTAAAACGAGTCCTTCGTGGAATCCCGACTGGCTGGCCACTTCGGTTTGTTTGCGCTGTCTCGTTCATTCAATAATGCAATTAGAAGCAATATCTGTTAACTTTCCGTGCCGTTTGCTCAAGCGAATCGATATTAATTTCCATCATACTAATGAATGATTTCCAATAACTATATTATTGATATAGGTAAGATTGAAAATCTGTGTTCTGATATAGACTTTACCTGTAGAGTAAAATACATTTATTAATTAATATATCTGGCACGTCAACAACATAAACACAAACATGGACATTATGACATTACAGAGGTTGAGGACTAGTGTTTACACCAATCACAGATGTGCACAACATTTCATATAAGTAACACAGTATTAAATGATGAAAATTAAAATATGAATTAAAATGTAAAAAAAAGAAATGCGATGCATACAATTAAAAATATACATTTAAAAATTGAAATAAATAAGTTGAATGTTCTCAATCTTTGAAGTTTTGTTTTTATTTTAAGGTGTACAAACTTGTTGGTTGCGTATTAAGAAACCATGTGTTATAAATTACGCACCAAAACACACTCAAAAATACATAGATTTTAGCTCAATATAACTACAAAAACATTCCCAAGCACGGTTGACGTCAGGCAGGCGGCCGTTTCATAAAACTCACCCAAAGCATTTGCAGCATGACAAGTGAAATAAGAAGTACAATTAAGTATGGAAAAAAATACATGCTGCACCGACCCCAAATAAGTTGGGGTAAGCTCAGTAGGATGATGATGATAACTACAAAAACAAAATAAGAGAATAAGTATATTAAGGATTATATTACGAAATCATTTATTTTTGATACTTATAAAATAAGAGGGTCTTACGGCTAATTAACAAATGCGCGGATTATACAATTTGTAAGGTTAAGCTGCCTTTCCCGCGGTCAGTCCGTGGATGGGTGACCGTTTGTTACACACCGAGACCCCTCCGTGCAGCGGAAAGCATGTTAAACCGTCGGTCCTGGGTGTTATGCGAATACCTATGACAGTTGCTAGGCATAGTCAGAAGCCCAAAAGTTAGACGATCTGTCTAACCTTAGGATATCGACATTGCCCAGTACCTAACTGGGTTGTGGATGTTTGATAGCAATCGCTCCGAGTAAAATATTACTATTCAGCCGCATCTGGTTAGACTGAAAGACCAATTCTCCTAAAATAAATCTTGATAAATCGCAACCGAACCAAGGCTGAACCCTTCATTCAGACAGTTTTTAATTTCAAAAGCTATCAAATTGTTTGACGCAAAAAACAAAACCAATCATTTTGTCAGTTTTTGTAAACAAAAACTGACTGACAATTGTGGTTTGTTTGCGTTTGGTATCAATTTTTTTGTTCGAATTGGCCCACTGACCCCAACATAATTGGGAAAAGGTTATAGTGTTTTTACTAACAAAACTGTTAGGCCCTATTCGGTCAGCAAACAATGTTAAGCCAGGTTGCAGCGCCAATTTTCTAACATATTATTTTGTTTTTACTAACAAAACTGTTAGGCCACGCCCCTATTCGGTTAGCAAACAATGTTAAGCCGGGTCCGCAGCGCCAATTTTCTAACATATTATTGTGTTTTTACTAACAAAACTGTTAGGCCACGCCCCTATTCGGTTAGCAAACAATGTTAAGCCGGGTCTGCAGCGCCAATTTTCTAACATATTATTGTGTTTTTACTAACAAAACTGTTAGGCCACGCGCCTATTCGGTTAGCAAACAATGTTAAGCCGGGTCCGCAGCGCCAATTTTGCTAACAAAACTGTTAGGCCACGCCCCTATTCGGTTAGCAAACAATGTTATCCTGTTTGCAAACACGAAAACACGGCGCTGCGGACCCGGATTTAGGCAGATAGACATCGATTTTAGCTTCTAGCCTAGAAGAACTGGGTTGCGTTTAGATTATAGTTTTTGATAACGTTATAGTTACGTATATTGTATATTCGCAAGTATTTTTACCTTGAGTTTTTAATATTAATCAGAGCGCCCACACTTGCTATGGCTCTTTCCTCAAAAGGCCATTCCAGACGTTGCCCTACATTGTTACACTCACATAGTTTTATACTACAATGTCTGGACTTTAAAAGAGACCTTGACCTCTTGAGTTTGTTTCAGCTTTTCTTCTCAGAGCTAGTCAGATAGGAAATGCCGGCGCCATCTAGGTTTAAAAAAAAACATTACGTTAACTTGTAAAAGTGTCTGTAACAGATTTATTTACTGAAAAAAATATCATTTCATTTCATCACAAACGTTTTAATATTCCAGCCGCTCGGCTGAAACAATATTTTCAAATTACGAAGTGGGCGGTTCCCACAACCCCTAATCGAAAAATTACAAAAGATGGAAAGATAACACAGAGACAATAGACGCGAAATAATCTGTAACATTTTATGAATATTCACGTGTAATGTCGGAAAAATATGTAACCACACGTATCCCACATGTGGTTGTTTCTTTTTGTAATTTTATTTCGTATACCACAACGAAATGTTTAGTGAGATGCGCGAAGTGTACAATTAAGGAAGGCTACAAATACTAATAAACGAATTCGTGTATTTTCTTAAAACCACATGATCTATTACTGGTATAGATCAACTCCGCGCGATATTTAGCTTGATTAAATATAATATACAAAAATAAAAACTTTTTTTTCTTGCGGTAGAGGTAAGTGACCCTATCTAAACCACCTAATAGGGTTTCATAAAAAAGGAAGCAAACAATTTTTTGCAAACAAATTATTTTATGTAATAAAACATGTCGATGCCACGCATAAATGAATGAAAACATCTGGCGGGCACGTGCACGTGCAGTCAGTTAATTTGCGGCGCTTAAAGGACTCAGAAAGAGAAAATCTGTTTTTTTTTGCTTCTTCAGAAAAAGAAAAACATTTCTTGGTCAATTTGTGTCACTAGATCACACGGTTTGAAGGAATTACATGAATTCGTTTGCACCCTCTTTATACTGTCAGCTAACTATTTCACTGCCTTTTGATAGAAGCATTACCTGGCCAAGGGTCAGGTCTCGTAAATAGGCACTAACATAACTCTAATCTTAATAATGTTTGTGGAATACCCCTATAAGTTTCAGATGCTGAACTTTTTCTCTCACCTCGAGATAATGTTAGAGTTCGTCGAAAAACACTTCTGATACGTGACCCAACACTCTATCCTTCGGGAACCTCTCACTGATATATTGTAGTATCGGATAGAGCTCTCAGTGGGGGCCTATCTCACCCAACTATTCTTGTGGAGTCTGTAAATCTTCGTGTTACGGAGAATTATCGCTCATTAAACGTATTTGGAAGGTTTAAAAGGTGTGTTAGGATCCGTGTTGTTTAGATTGTTCGAGAGGTTTCTGGTGTTCACATTGTAGTATTTATAGCCTATTATTTAATTTTCTAACGATTTTTTACATATTATTTCTGTAGGTCGTGTAAAATACACTTGGGAGCAAAGAATCTGGGTCATCAACATAAACCATAATATCTCGGAAACTAAAGGTACGAGTTCGTAGCCGACTGCATACAGCAGCAGCAGGCGACGTGTCGCTCCGATATACTACTGTTTCTATGTATTTCTATGAAATACCTTCCGCAGCTAGCGACACGTCGCTTGACTATACATTGCACGACCGCATACGACGTGTCGTCCGACCGCAGATCAGTAGTGCCAAAGACGCTGCAGCGACGACACGTTGAATCTTTCTCAAAAAATGACGTTCCGACGTGTCGCTACGACATGTCGCAACGACACGTCGTCTGCTGCTGCTGTATGCAGTCGGCTACGAACTCGTACCATAATAGACTATTTAATATTACTTCAATAAAATTTTAAAAAAAACTTATAAAATACTTTTTATTTGAATAAGCTAGCATTCTCAGTGTTCGAGATATTAAGGTTTATGTTGATGATCCGGATTCATTGCTCCCGAGTGTATATTTTTTATTTTTAAGGTAACGCGTAAAGTTATGTAAATACAAAGAGAACTTTAACCCTCTATGTTTACATCAAATGGTTTAAATTATGTATGAGTCATACAAAACATGCTCACGTTAGTCACAGTATGAGTTGTATGATTCAAGAATGATAAGTGTAGAATGAAATAATTGCATTCTAAGTCGCGTTGTAAAAGTAAATCACTCTGAATCTATGTCATGAATACATTTTACATAACAAACTCTCTAAAATATTTTACAATATAAATACCCGCTTACATAAGTTTAAGGATTAAATTCAAAGTCTATTATGCTAAACAAGCGAATTAGTCCTTAAGTATTTGGTGCGGGCAATAATGCTAATTTATATGTTTTCAAGTGTTATTTAAATAAATTGTTTTTATAGCCTTTCATTTTACTTTAAGTGTTTGTTAAACCTTGTAAATCTGCGGTTAGTTTGTTGATTTGAATTTTAATCATTTGTACAATAAGTAATGTTTAATTACCCATACTTATCAGAAAGTGTAGTGAATAGTCTTGAAAATGTTTATTGAAAATGTATGTATACCTAGCAAATTACACGGATGGGTTATTTTGCCAAGTACAAGAAAATCTGTTATTTTGTCATGTTAAACAATTTATAAGATAGGGCAAAAAAGAAACTAGCTAATTAACATCATTATTGTAACTTATTTTTAAAAACATAACAATATAAACCATTAATTATGTATAAATCCCAAAAAAAAACACGGATGTCGTTATCATCTCCGTGAACTGTTATGAACCCATGTTATGTCAATAAAACTAAAATAAAATTGAATGTATCAAAATAAAAGATATTTTCCAATGTATAAAAATATATGAAAACATTTTTTTTTTCGATTAAATTGTAATATTTTGTAGCTTTTATACCACCGTTACCAAAATTAACATAATTTCCGTGAAGTGCTTTTTCGGCATAAAAAATATCAAAGCTACAAAACTATTACTTTTTGTAACTAACAACACTGCTTGAACTGTCTACTCAGTTTAGTCATATTAAAATGGTCAACAAGTATAAGCATTTTTTATTTTTTTTTATTTTATGAGCAGATTCGCTAAGGCGAATATGGCGCTCTGTAAACATAAAACAAATCAACTTGATTAACACTATTTACACACCATTGAGTTAGTAAATTACCTATCCTTTAAACCACACTGAACAATAGAATAATTTTTGATTTATCTGACGTCAGACAAGCTAGATAAGAATTACTTAAGCTAATGAAACTATCACTAAAAACTAGTCGTCTCTCCAGTATTACCATGTTTGTGTTCTGCCTATTCTTTTTAGGGTTCCGTAAGATTAAGATTAAGGGATCCGATCCTGAAATATTAAGCTTTAAAGTGCTAATTTTTGTTAGAGTCAAGTGTCCCCCTTACCAGCTAAGTAGTTAGTTTTGGATATGTGTATAAATTCACGGTAGTAGTATGGGAAAGTGGGGTAGAACCGGAACGCTAAGGCAAAAATTCAATAAAACACAAGTTTGAAGAAAATTAAATCAATTTTAATGGGCTATATCGTTCATTTGGGACAAGAACATCTAAAGTCCGAAAACCGGATTATTCAAAAAACGCCTTTATTCAAACGTTTCGAAGTAGTTTTCTGAAAAAAAAAAAACGGTTTTCGTACTTAAAACGTTCTTGTCGCAAATGAGCGATATTTAGTTTAGTTCATAAATCATATATTTAGCACTTGAGATTACTTTATTCTTAATTCTAAATAACAAAAAATAATCAATATAAAAAAGTTATATTTTTATGGTTTTGCCCCATCCCTTGTCCAAAACCGGGTATACCCTAATGTTAAACCCGATTTGGCCCCTAACAGTGCAGTGGTAGAAATGAAACTCATCAAGATCTTCGGGTTCCCAACCCGTCAAGGCCTTCATGGGCCCAATTCTTACATTTAAGACATTGCACCATGCATTGCTCCTTCGCGAGTATAAAGATACACTTGTTAATTCCAAAGAATATCGATTGACCATAAAATCGTTTTTCTTCTTTATTGTTGTCGAGCAAGCTCCGTCGCCATTGAAAGTTTGTTAACAAACTGATCAGGGTGGCCAAAAGCAGCTAGCGAACGCGCGCCTAAATTTGAAATTTGTAAGAGGCTATACTGCCTTGTCCCGGTTTTACCCCCATTCCCGGTTTTGGACTAATCTTCTCTACTTGGAAAAATTACTAGGCCCTCTTCTTAGTCCGTATTATTGTGCAACTACAGAACCCTATTACTGCGCGTGGCCCGACACGCACTTGGCCGGTTTTTCCAACTATGTTGGGGTTAACTTCCAGTCTAACCAGAGGCTGCTGAATACCAGTACACGGAGCGACTGCCATCAGACCTCCGCAACCCAGTTACTGAGCAATGCCGATAACTTAAGGTCAGACCGGTTGTCAGACTTTTGGGCTTGATTGTAACGACTGTCTTCAGGTGGATCCAGACTTTGCGAGGCATGCGCCACGAACGGCGCACAACGAATGCCTCGGAGTGAGGCGTGCGTGTCGAAAAAATATACCAAAGTATGCTCGGGTCGAGCCATCGCGTGCGAAGCAAATGCTTCGTTTTTCTGTCTTCATGTTTGTGGCGTGGCAAGTGCTGCGCAGTGCCGGCGTTAGGGGGGGGGGGCGTGATGGGGCGATGGCCCAGGGCGACAAATTCTGGGGGGCGCCAAGGTCTGAAGTTGGAGTACTAACACTTGATATTGCTTCCCTCAAGTGGGCGCCACAATATTTTCGCCCGGGGTGTCAGTGGCCCTTACGCCGGCACTGGTGCTGCGCACAGGCTGAGCATGTGTTAGGCGAGCCAGCGTGTGTCGTTAGGGATACGCATGTGTTGTGCGCCGTTCGCGGCGCATGCCTCGCAAAGTCTGGATTAATAAGAACCTTGCCCCACACTAAGATTTCTCTTGTATCGTGGGTGCATTTACAGACACAAATCTCACAAAAAAACGCCCAGACCCGAAACAACCATCTGTAGGCCATATAAATTTTTGTTCGGTGTGGGAATCGAACCCATGACCCGTAGCGCAGAAGCCAATCGCTTAGCCACTGCACCAAACGTGTCGTCAATACCTTTAGGTATTTGTATGACACCCGGGACCGACAGTTTAACGTGTTCTCCGAGGCACGACGGGGTCACGATGTGTGTACAGGCGGTCATCCATCCGCGGACTGACCGTGGCAAGCGCAGCTTAACCTTGCAAATGATATGATTCGCGCGGTTGTTATTTAGCCACGAGCCGTACCACATGTGTACTTGTATTATATTTGAGGGGAAGTAAACATTTTCTTTTGTAGTACATGGCGCAATCAATCGTCTAGGCAATAGGTGGTGGTGCACTTCCGACACCAGTTGAATTAAACTTGTATCCCGTAGGTGTACGGTGATTTATAACTTTACAATGAATAGGCGCCCAACTGGGATATGTCGGCGGCGGAAGCCCGCTAAATATCTAGCAATTGAAATCCCCAGTCGACATCGCTCGAACTCTATCGCTTTATACCCCTTTGTGTTATTCTAAGGTTTATAAAACGGCTCAGTAAATTGTATACAAAAGCATTGCCGTATAAAAACGTAGATTATCTTATTGAAATAAGAATGTTGGCGAAGCAAATTTTATTGAGGGTTTACTCTTTGTCGAGGTTGTGTACATGGGCTCTATTCAATATTATTCAGTAATAAGTGCACAATATAATATTTTTTATCTTCTTTCATAGAAAACATTTTGCTGAACATTCCTCGATATAACATACTATTGAAAATGTTTGGAAAATTCTATTCAAATCAAAGTCTCGAAACAGATTTAGTAATTTTGCGGTTTTTAATGAAACCCAGAATCAAGGGTGTAAAAAAGTGTTTTTTTTTTAAATTTAATTATGACAATACAGTCCACCTTATGGTTTTGTTAATAGATTTCTTGTTTTGATGCAAATGAATGAGAGCTATAAAAAAATTAAAGAGAGCTATAAAAAATGTATCACGATACGAGTTAGGTTCGGCGAGGCAACGTTGGAGTTTTTAAAACGACACGTCTTTACAGTGTGAACGGTTTAATGAATATGGAGCTTATAACTAAGGAAGTTTACAGAATGAATTCTTATCTTAAGTTAATAGCTACTTAGGTGTAATGTTCGGCGTGTGAGCTGACGGTTTGACAGCGTTACGCTGATATAACTCACGACGACAAATAAATTAAATTCAAGTACCTAGATCCGGAAAACTTGTAACAAAACACTAAACCACTAAATTAGTAGATTCACATATCCATATAATGTGTTACCTATTCAAAGATCAATTCGATTATTGGATTAATTTGTTTGTGTAAATCAATTAAGCTGGCCGCATTCGTTCAGTTAAACCTGTTCAAAACGCGTGTGGGTATAAATATCCAAATAGGTTTATTTTCTGCGCGCCCTGTTTGATCCGCGCAGCGCTGAATAGTACCAGTCCACATGGCGTGCGTAGTCGGCTTAGCCTCGTTGGATAGCCGCTGTAATAGATAAAATATAGACGAATTCCAATAGCCTCTATAGAATCCGTTGCGTGGTTTAGTAAGCGATTTTTAAATACAGTTTTTTAAGCCTCTTTGTTGTTGTCCTATTGGGGTGCCTTTCTATTTTTAAATGTTTTTAAACTTTCGCGATTTGTACATCGCCTAGAATATTTTATAAGTACCATATCCTCAGTGAAGTTCTAACAGTGCGTAAGTCATTTTGTGACAAAAACAGACAATACTGGGAAGGCCACAATTTTACTTGAAATGAAAAAGATTATTAGGATTTTCAAAGGTTTAAATCATCAAAGAGTTCATTTGTAATGATAATTAAAAACAATATTACGTTCAGCGTAGTTACGCTCGTTTTAAATAGTTTTTTCACTCTCTTGAAATTAGCCATTTTTGACTTCCGCACTGTTAGAACTTCACTGACGATATACCTTTTTATCTCGACGTTTCGGCCAAATTACAGCGGCAGTGGTCACGGGTAGACTCAGACGAAGTCTAGTAGTAGATCCGAGTCAATATTTTTATACTCTCTTATATTATTATGTATTTGCAATCCACTTTTTTATATCTAGGAAATGTTCTGCCACGGCGCAAGATATTTACGTTACACGAAGAATCAAAAAATTGAAATAATAAGATCTTGGAAGGCTCTGCGTAAAATAAAACAATATTTGACTTGAGTTGAAGCAGCGAAGACTAAAACAAGGATAAATATAAAATAACCAAGTAAAAGTTGGAATCGCGCACTGATGGTTCTGTATTATCGTAATAAGCATCTTAATTTTGTAGCCGACACAATAGTTTTTCTTTTTTTGTACTGAGACAGATTACACGCAGCTGAAAAAAAGTTTTTGCTTGATACCTATGCTTATATTGTTTTTGGACCAGGCCATAAAAATTGCCCCCTCTTTGCATGTATGGTGGCCCCTTTCAAATGAAGCTTTAAATACGATATTTGTTTTTGAGCCGCAGTTTTACATATGATGTGCAGATTTCAAAACTATCTCATTTTGTGTAGAATTGAGGAGTCATTGATGGACTAACAGCGCACCGTTGCGACAACAATAGCGTTCCGTTTTCTGTATCCAACCCTTCGGACACGGAACCCTAAAAATTATTACTACGGTCCATTCTCAGTAAAAATATGAAGGAACCCACGCAGAACTCATTTTCTTTCCGTGTGTCGTAAAAGGCAACTATCAAAGAGGGAGACGCATCCTCGTATGCATTGCAATATATTGATAATACATACTGAAATAAAAAGATTTTTTTGTTATAATCGCGATCGTTCATTAATTGTTTATATGTAGTCCGTGGGAAGGAGGAGGGGCGGGGGGGGGGGGGGGGGGGGGGGTTATTAAGCATAAAATACACCATAATTGTGCCCGAAAACGAAGCGTGGGTGTATAGACTCCTGTAATAGGAAAACACCTTTGGTTACCCCTTCGGTGATTACAGGCGTGAGTATACGTAGTTATATTGAGGCAGCTGTTCAGTTCTGGAGATATACAGCCTAAAGCCACAAAAGCAGGTCTCGTAGAAAACATACATACCTAGTTTTCAATAGAGCCTCTCTTGAAACTGGGCCTAACACCAATAAAGGCGCTAAAGCTGTTTACAGTCTCTTCCCGAGCACAGTTTTGTAATCCTTGCCGGGTTCGTGTACCCGCCCTGAATACAAATTAGGTAAAGGGTAAAGGTGTATTATTGGTCAGGCAGATTTCCGCCTACGTGATCAGGTACCTTAATATAGTGGCGAATACTAAGTGTTTTTCCGTGTGAGCTTGCTATACTAAGGATACTTAGAGGTTACGTAACGGGTCAATTAAAAGACCCTAAGTTTTATTATACGTGTTAAAGGGTCTGGCGAAGGCCGTTACTTGCTTTACTTAAGTGGAGGAATTTATTCTACAGAGGGGAAGCATCTCGCTGCGTTAAAACGGTCATTTTGCAATTTCTTTAGTAGGGAATTTTGAATTGGACTGTTTTGCTGAAGTACCCTTATATAAGTACAGGCGGATGAAATTTTGGAGTGAGTATGGGAATTAAAGTACTTATTTTGTTTTATTAAAAGAAAATGCAATGCAGAAAAATGTGTTACTTCGCTTTCTTGCCGTTCATAATTGCATTTGAACATTTAATATAACTTTATTTTTATTAAGTAATATAAGTCAACTGTACCGCTATGGATACGTGCAATACATGCATGCTTTACAATACGGCCAACGTATCTTGACGAGTCTGAAGTTAGTTGTTTGGCTGCACAATGGATTTTTTAGAAACGAAATTGTCTACTGCGCAGCTAATCAGCTAATTTCAGACTCGCCAATATACGTCGGCCGTATTGTATATAAATAAGTAGGTCAGCTTACCTATCTTTTCTACTCAACAATCTATCAAAATCTTTAAACTCGGGTTTGCTTTATATTCTTCCCTTTATACGGAGGTTTTACTCGCAACTGTGTACTTGTAGTATGTTCAATATCATAATTTTTAAATGTTAATAGAAAATCCTCCCAGTAGTTCGATTGAAAACTTTAGAGGAGTTTGGCTCTTAGTACCACTATGACCTATGACTATGACAAGTACTTGTATCACTAGGGATCATCATCAGATGATCTCTGGTAGTCCTGAGCCTCCCTAATAGACCAGCCATTAAGGCGTTATATTTTATTTATTCAGTAAACTTAGTGAATTATGTTCAATAGGCCACAGCGGCATAGCCCGCATTACTATGACAAGATTTCTCACGGAATATCTCATCGACGAAACATCTCACACAAAATTCAACAAAGTCCGTGGCACATCTGACGCGTCTTGTCACTGTTGTGGAGGCTGATGGACCAATCAATCAATTTCTTGCCATCACACGTGTAAACACTCGTTCTGTTAGCAATGAAATGAAACGTCTTGTACCGAACGGAAATTTATTTTCACCTTGAAGAGATGGATTGCCCGTGATCGAAACGTTATTAAGCTACCATACCTATTATGTCAATTGTGATCGTAATTCAGAAATATTTACAACTAGCGACCCACCCCGGCTTCGCACGTGTACGTTTTACAGCTTAAAACCTTCCTCTTGAATCACTCTATCTATTAAAAAAAACCGCATAAAAATCCGTTGCGTAGTTTTAAAGATCTAAGCATACATAGGGACAGACAGACAGCGGGAAGCAACTTTGTTTTATACTATGTAGTGATTAAACCATACCTTATTGTGAAACTATGCCTTTGTGATTTTGTCAGTTTGGTATTCAACCATGCCTAAACAAAGCAATAGATATTCGAATAAGGGCCGATTTTTCAATCATAAGATAACTACTCTGAGGAATAAATATGGCAATTTGACATATTTTCTATACAAAACCTGTCAAGACGTCAAAATATTCCTCAGATAAAACTTATCTGGCGATGGAAATATCGGCTCTTAATGATATTGGATAAAATAATTGAATAGAAAAAAACAATTGGAAGTACCCTCGCAACAATCGCGCGCGTGTCAGTTTTTTTTTATTTGTTAATGGGCCTGCGTTTGACCGCCATCTCGCCTGATGTTAAGCGATGATGCGGTCTACGATGGCTCTGAATTACTCTGGCTGACGCGATTAGCTAGGTACTTTCTGTAACACGACGTCTTGAACTCAAACATAAAATATTAGAATCATGCCTTATTGTGCAATTTTAACGTGTAAAATGATAGCAGGACGATTGATTTAATCGTACAGAGCATAGAGATAGATAAAGTATAAAACTTTGATATCTTTCAATATAATTGTATATCAGCTTGGACCCACTGGTTCCTGTACTAAGGAAATATAAGGGCACTTCCACTTGTTTTTTCTGTTTCGTGAATACAACCCTATGGAACAATATCGAATTTAGCAAGTCTTGAAATAAAGTAACCCTAAAATGGATACAATTGAATATACAAATAACCAATATCATATGAACCGTCTTAAGAAAAATACACTTTTATTTACGTAACCTACATTCTATAAAGTATTATCGGACGTAAATGATATATATTTTCCTTTACGCGTCTCCCGTGTTAACAAGACAGCTGATATTCAGTATTTTTGATCTTTCGGAAATATACATACGATCTTGTTATTGATAAAGATGATTACGCAAATACATGTTTATTTTCAACCGGCTTACACCTACACCAGCTTTTAATCACACCCACATTGAGCAGTTTGTAATATAATTCAATCATATAATTTGTAACATACAAGAGCCTATGTAATTAATTTTATTACAACCTCATCAGCGTACTAAATATAATTTAGTAATCAACGTTTATTACTGCAATGTCGAACAATAAAAGATACTCATATAACGCTCTTCACATTAATTAGTTCGGTAATTAATTAATCATAAACAATATGTTATACCCTCGACGAACTTTCTCAATTTTCAGCTTATACAATACAGAGCATCATTAATAACAATGAATATTTGAATATTTTTTATTCGAAACAGCCTGTAGGTACTAATTAAAGGTAACTTTTACAGTTTTTTTCTATTGTTTTCGTAGAAAATATTACTTTCGTAAAAGGTTCTTTTTTGTTTTCATGTAACAAGTTCTTACCTTACTGTTCATTATTTCTAATGAACGTAGGCTTCATTAACGTATTATATTTTGATAATTTCTTATAAAGCGTTGAACCTTCATACAGTGAACAGGGGCCCAAGACAGTAGCTTGAAAAAAAAACATCAATCACTCAGTTCCACATTTTCAAACAGGGAAAATGTCTTTGAATACTAAATCTTTGCTAAGAAATTTTTGTAGATACGTGTACTACGCCGGAGCTGGCAACTGTTGGTACGAAGACATCTATCAGGAAAGTAAATCTTATCAGTTGTACAGCGTAATAACTTTCTCTATTTACACAACCATGATTTTCCTTGAAAACGTCGCCGCATTGTTCGGGAATTTCCCTGAAGTGGAAAAAAATTCAGCAGTCATGTTTGCCGCCATACACAACATCGTGCTTACTAAAATGTTTCTTCTACTATATCATAAAAAGTCCATAAGGAAATTAAACTACGAAATGGCTACCGTTGGAGCGAATTTTGAAGAGGATTATGTAATGAAAAAACAATACCGTAAAGTTTACGTCGGTATATGGTTGTACATCATTTCGGTTTACCTGTCTCTTACAGCGTATGGGGTTGAGAGTGCCAGGAGGTCGATCGTGGAAGGTTGGTTCCGGTTTCTATTCGATTTTTCGTAACACAGCTACACCCGGGATCAAGGCATCCGGGTCACCCACAAATACCTTCGTATCTTGGAAACTAATAACGATTTTCGAGCTTATTCAATTAAAAAGTATTTTAATAGACTATTTAAGAAATGTTAATAATTTTATTTGAAGTATAAAATTATTTTTATTGGAATAAGCTAGCATTCTTAGTTTCCGAGATATTAAGGCTTATGTTGGTGACCCGGATTCATTGCTCCCGAGTGTATCTGGCCCTTTTTTATCTACTTGTACACGAAATATCATATGCATTTTTCTCTACTAATAATATTTTATCCTTCAAGTTACGTTTTGTTAAGTTATGCATATGTACTCGTCCCAGCACTTCATCATCCTTATTATTGGTATGCAGGAAACTTAAAGTCACGTTCATGGTATCATCTGGGTAACCAGATCAGCGATAATCATAAATTTTTCATATTATCTGTTCCTTTCCAGGAGCCCCTTTTTATACCGTGGTCACATATTTACCGCTTTACGATGACAATTCAGTCGTAGCATTGATTTTCCGAATATTTTTCTACATAACATGGCTGTACATGATGTTGCCGATGATGTCTGCTGACTGCATGCCAATCACGCATTTAATCACCATGACATTCAAGTTTGTTACGCTTTGTCATCATTTTGAACGGATTCGATCAGAATTTGATACTAATATAAAAGTGATGAACAAAGGTGAAGCTATAGACAAACTAAAAGCTGGATGTTTGGAAGGTATTCGGATGCATCAGAAACTGCTGTAGTAAGTTCTTTTGTTTAACTTTTGTTATTGTATTCAGCGCACCTATTGTTCGCCAACAAGAAATAAACAGGATTTACCGACGTAATGAATGTGATTCTAGGAACGAATTGTATCTTTGTTTTTCATGTAGTATACTTTATCGATACAGTTAATTGTATAGAGGTATAAAATAAAGGTGAAACGTATTCAAAATCGTAGGTACAATACAACTAACCAAATACACTAAAATAATTATGATAAAAAAAACTGGTACAGCTTAATTGGAACGTTCGCTTTTCGTAAAATCACGTTTATTTGATACTAAATAAATAGCGTACCTGTAACTGTAAGCGTTAGCAATAAAACTATTATAGCAAAAATCCGTTGTAAAGCTAAAAAAACAGCATTATAACGACCATTTTTACAAATGTTTGGTACAAAATTGTCAATCTGCTTACTAAAAGTTTTTTTGCAGACATGAAGATTTTATGTAATGTTCTTTGTTTAGTTTAGCGGAGGAGATACATCGTGTTTTCGGAATAATAATGTCACTCCAAGTATGTGAAAGTTCCGCTGTCGCCGTCTTACTTTTGCTGCGTTTAGCGGTATGTAAAATCTTTTTGGTGTATCTTTCATATCTTTATCTTTAACAGATGTTTTTATGTTCCTTTTCTGTTAGTAACAAGATGTGGCGTTCTACAAAGTTTGGTATGTCAGCTACTGCAATGTAAAGTTCAACTATACTAATTAGTAACTCAGTCGAGTGAAGTCGTTAGATTTGATTATTACAGGAAAATTAATAATCTATGTAAAAAAAAATACAAACTTATCATGTTTTGTCTACAAATTATCTAACACAAAAGATACTTTTAATGCACTTGGTGCAATAAAGCTTAGACAAATCTGAGACGGTATAGCACTAATCACTTGCTCCAGACATCACCATATACATTTACTTAATTCCAGCTGTCTCCACACCTGGATTTGACTAATGCCTTCATGACGTACACATTCGTCGGCTCACTGTTCTTACTGCTGGCGCTAAACTTGTGGAACGCGGGAGAGGTTACTTATCAGGTAAATAAAATAATTAATCTTCCGTATTCTGGCGTCCCGCAAGGCATTATATTGGGGTCACTTTATTCCATACAACCTTTGTTAGCGCACAACTTTGTACTATATCAGACCTCATTCGTCCTATATACAAGGTGTTGATCTGTAACCGTGCCGTATTTCTAGAGCAAATGTTTAAAAATGTGCTTGATCTTCTAAAAATACATATCAAATTGTACGGTTATTTGATAACCAAATTTTCACCGCGACACATGGGGGAATTTCTTTGATTACAAATATTTAAAATAAAAATGTAATTTTTTGGTATTGATTTTTTTATTGATTCGTGTTCAGCATCGGTGGTATAGTCACCTCCTTAAATATGGCACGGATACAGATCAACACCTTGTAGTATAGAAGTAGTATTATAGTAAAATAAAATAGTACCTACTAGTATTGTAAAATTGCAAGGATTCCATTAAATTAATCTATTTTGAACAAAGACTTTACCAGAATTACAGGTTTATTGCAAGTTAACATCCATTCAATACAAGATCGTAATCCTGTGGCAGGTATTTAGACTTTATATATAGACTATTGACTTCATACGAAATGAATAGAGGTACGTGAATACATGCGCTGAATATTATATGAATTAAACACAGCTTTCAGCGTAGAACGTTTGGAGTAACGAGAGTAGAGAGTAATGACCTGAGTCATCAGTAATCTGTTATATGGACCTCCCTCTTAAGTGTATGCTACTACTTAGGACATTATCCCCCTTATTACAAAAGATGGTTTAAACCAAGACTAAGGTAAACCCAGGTTTAAAATATACCCGTCACTTTCTTATGTCATATAACAAAAAGAGACGGGGCTTCTTTAACGGGGTTAACGGGGACGGGGCTATTCTAAAACCAAGGTTTTTCTTAGACCATCTTTTGTAATATGGGGGTATTTGTTTACTAGCTAAACAGGGTGTAAACGAATTCGTGTAATTCCTTAAAACCACATGATCTACTACAGGTGTAGATAGACCACGCACAAGAATTAGCTTGATTAAAAATAAAAATAAACTTATTTTTTCTTGCGGTAGGGGTAAGTGATTGTAGCTAAATCGGTATAAAAAAAATATTTTTTTTTAATTTTTTTTTCCTATAAGTATTTGATACTTCATTTCGACGCCACGCATAGGTACATGACTGATAGCACGGCGACACAGCTGACGGGCACGCTTAGCACGATGTAGCTCTTTGCAGTCAGTTAAATCGAGGCGCGAAAATGACTCGAAAACTGAATAAGTTTTTTACAAACCTTATTTATGGTCAATCTGTGTCACCAGTAGATCACGTGGTTTGAAGGAAATACACGAATTCGTTTACACCCTCTATACGAGTATATCTTGCCTTAGTAATTTTAATGCTAGAGACACATTCAATCAAATTTCGCTTACTTTAAATTTAAAATGACGTGGTACGTTCTTATTAGTATGCAGATATGCACTCTATTTTAATCTCCATTTGAATTACTTCTAATTTTAAAAGTTGCAATGCTAATTCTGAAAATAATTACATTACTCCATAACTGAGAATTCGACTCGCTTGTATTAATTGTTGTTGTACTCCCAAGGGGTAGGCAGACGTGGCATTTTGTACTCTCAAATTTCGCAGCATAATTATTGGTACTTCGCAAGCACACTTCCTAACTTGGGGAAGCGACACCAGAATAAGAAATTTACTTCGTACATTCCAAATTGAGCTTTTATAGTGTTCTGCGAGTATTCGTGCTCTTATGTACGATTTCCACCAAACGGGCCGCGCCGGAGCGCGCCGGACCGCATTTCACACTGTGCTAAAGGAAATTCAGGCTACTATACAATAGTTAAGTTTCATGTTTGCATGGAATTTACACTGCTTGGAACTCGGTTAGATTGGACTCGGTCTGTGTAGTGCCGGACTTAAAGAATAGCACTACCCCATCTCTTCCCGTGGGTGTCGTAGAAGGCGACTAAGGGAGCGTGAGGCCTTGTGTAGACCACTAAGCACCTTTGGCCAACCGCCCGGTGGCGGGTAAACCACCAGCTAGCATTCCCAAAGAGGGTTGGTGTCAGGCAGGCGGCCGGCTATAAAACATTTGCCAAATCATTCTGCAACATGACAAGTCTAAATGGAATGCGCGATAGGGTTAGGGCGTACCCCACAGGCGACGCGCAGGGGCAGCACCCGGCTCCTGTGGGAAATGGACTAGGGTTGTTGCACCACCCCGGGCGGGGGCAACGTAAGAAGCGAGCTCGGGAAGTGAGATTGAGGTATGCAAGTTGGAATGTTGGAACGATGACTGGAAGAGCCAGAGAGTTAGCAGAGGTACTCAAAAGAAGACGAATAAATGTGGCGTGTTTGCAAGAAACAAAATGGAAGGGAACAAAAGCGAGGGAAATAGGTGAAGGATACAAGTTTTTCTACTGTGGAAGTGATGGGAAAAAAAATGGCGTGGGAATAGTGTTAGATAGTAACCTGAAAGAAAGCGTGATGGAAGTGAAAAGGATTAATGATAGATTGATAGTTGTGAAAGTTATGTTAGAGAATGTGATGTTGAATGTAGTTAGTGTATATGCACCGCAGGTAGGATGTGATGAAAGCGTGAAAGAGAAGTTTTGGGAGGATTTTGATTCAATTCTGATGACCATCCCGGTCCAGGAGGAATTGATAGTCGGAGGCGACTTTAACGGACATGTGGGAAGAATGAAAGGGGCTTATGGAAGAGTACATGGGGGATGGGGGTTTGGAAATCCCAACAACGAGGGAGAAACGCTGTTGCAATCCGCTACTGCATTTGACCTGGCAGTAGCCAACACCTGGTTTCAGAAGAACGACAGTCATCTGATAACATATAAAAGTGGCAACCACAAAACCCAAATAGACTACTTCCTTGTCAGACGCCACAATATAAAACACGTCAGAGACTGCAAAGTAATACCAGGAGAAGATTTGGTGTCACAGCACAGACTCCTGGTATTGACGGTAGTTTTAACACTACAGTGGTCAAAAAACAAAGAGCGTCTCCCCCCTAAAATTAAATGGCATATGTTAGAGAAGACTGATTGTGCGAAGAAATTCAGAGAGCGAGTGGTAGATAAAATGATAGAGATGGGAGATATGAATGATAAGAGTGTGAATGAATGCTGGAATGAAATGGCTGGGTGTATTCGGTGTGCAGCGAAGGATATTTTGGGAGAGACGAGAGGAAGGGGCACGATAGATAGGGATACATGGTGGTGGTCGACAGAAGTACAGAATGTATTGAAGGAGAAAAAGAGAAAATTCAAGGAATGGCAGAGTGTTGAAGAAAATAGTGTTTGTTTGAAAGCCGAAAAGAAGAATGAGTATGATGCTTTAAAGAAAAAAAGCCAAGAAAGCTGTGGCCACAGCGAGAGCGAAAGCTCAGAATAAGATGTATGACGCACTAGATAGTCTACCAGGCCAAAAAGACCTGTACCGGCTGGCTAGAGCTAGAGAAAGAATGGCGAGGGATGTTTGTCAAATAAGATGTATCAGAGATGAAGCGGGAATGGTTCTTTCGGATGATGAGAAAATTAGGGATAGGTGGAAGGGTTATTTTGAAAGGCTGATGAATGAGGAGAACGACTGGAGTGGTGTGCTTGAGAATAAACCCATGAATGAGGGGTTAGTGAGAATGGTAAGTATGGATGAAGTGAGAATAGCAGTAAGTGGGATGAAGAATGGTAAGTCAATAGGTCCAGATGGAATACCAGTTGAAGTGTGGAAGTTATTACGGGTTGATGGATGGATGTGGTTGGCTTCATTCTTCAATAAGTTGTTGCTGGAAGAAGCCATACCTGATGAATGGTGCAACAGTTCGCTGGTGCCCATCTTTAAAAACAAGGGTGATGTGCTGGAGTGCAACAACTATAGAGGAATAAAGCTAATGTCACATAGTATGAAAGTTTGGGAGAAAGTCATTGAAAGGCGGCTGAGAGAAGAGAGTGAAATTTCACAAAACCAATTCGGTTTTATGCCTGGTCGGGGTACAACAGATGCCATTTTCGCTATACGCCAGCTATGCGAAAAATACAGAAGTGCACATAAAAACTTGCACATGGTGTTTGTTGACCTCGAAAAGGCATACGACCGAGTGCCTCGTGAGGTTTTGTGGTGGGCCCTTAAGGAGAAAGGTGTGCCTGGGAAGTATGTGCAGTTGATCCGAGCAATGTACAGCCGATGCAGTACCCAAGTCCGGTCTACAGTGGGCACTACTGGCAGCTTCAATGTGGCTGTCGGCTTGCATCAGGGGTCGGCCCTCAGCCCTTACCTCTTCCTGGTAATAATGGACGCTTTGACGGCGGACATCCAAGAAGAGGCCCCCTGGTGCATGCTGTTTGCCGATGACATTGTGCTGGTTGCCGAGAGTGGCCTAGAGGTCCAGAGCAGATTGGAGGTGTGGTGGCAAAGACTGGAGAGAGTTGGTCTGAGATTGAGCAGAACCAAAACAGAGTACCTGTTTTGCGATTTTGGCGGTCTCTCTAGTTCTGTGCCAATATCTCTCGCTGGAACGCCCATACCGACCTGCTCCGACTTTCGGTACCTCGGGTCGCTTGTCCAAGGGGACGGCGGAGTAGACCGAGACGTAACGCACCGGATCAACTCAGGATGGATGAAATGGCGACAGGTCACTGGAATTACTTGCGACCCACGGATGCCTCTCAAGTTAAAGGGGAAAATCTA